>WNXA01000006.1:1274531-2549063 GCA_013364905.1 Diaporthe capsici | reverse complement strand
CTTCATGTACAGTATCTTCGAATAGAGCATTTTGAAGGAATAAATCTCAATCACGGGAGTCTCAGCATTGTAACCAAGGCCCGAGAATGCTTTGAGATGGACCAGAATATGCCTCAAGCGAAGCGACCATCGTGGTTCTCTTTCACAGCAGAGAAAGAACAGTACTGGGTGTGCAATGGGCCCCTCGAGCACCAAATAGTACATGAGTGACTCCAAGATGAGATTTTGAATCAGAAGTACAGAAATTTCATGCTAGGCGGGCGTTGTGTACCGTGTATCGTGGGTCTCGTATGACTTTACCGTGCGTGGTGCATGTGTGTTGTGTGGTGGAGTTCAAAATTGGCAGTCACACAACCTCTTTCCATGAGCCCGATCCCGATCCTTCCGATTTGGGCAGTGTGGCAAGCTGCATTATCATGGAAGGATGCAAGCTTGTGGGCTGTACCCCTTTCCGTTCTCTCGAGTAAAGGAGTCCAGCGGGAGGCTGTCAATTCTAGGCTCCATGCTGGGCCTGGATGTGAGACTCTCAACTATGGTAGGAGGGAAACATGGTCTAGACTCGTCCCAATTGGGACAGAGCAGGAGAGAAAGAAAGTATTGGCATGGCAGGTGCTCTACTTTGGGGTTTGGAGCAAACAGGTTGAAGTGTACAGACGACCTCCGCCCTTCTGGATTTCCAGGGATAGCGTTTTCCAAGCTGATGTTACACCTGTCAGTGACTGCCTGGCTTTTCCTGTCTGGTCTTCACTAACCTTCACCTGTCAGTTCGACTTATCAACCTCCCACACCCCTCACCACCTTCTTGGAACCATCTGCCCGTGGACATCTTCCTGCTCTCGATCCCTCAAAGATCAAGCCAAACACTCCCTCTGGACTTGTTGACCCTCAAAGTGGCACACCTGACGACGTAGGTATGTTGTCCCCATTTATCACCATGCCACACCCATCTTGCTGCATAACCTCTCACCAGTCCTTTCCTTGCCTCTGCCAGGTGACACGACACAAGTGTATCTACCAATCTTCCAAAGTTGCACATCCTTTTGCGTGGCAATCTGGAGCCTTTGTTTGCCACCCCAAGATTGGCACCTGCCAGCGACTGGTGCCCTTGCCCAACTTGTCTCTTTCATCAAACACAGCTGGCAATTTCCTACCTTCGTCCTGGAACATTCTGTGACAGTCTGCTTTTGAAAGAAGCCACTGACCTAACCTCACTGTCCTCGCAGTTGATCTTGAACCACTTCGACAGTCCAGGATATCCCTTGAGTATCTACGTGCTGATATCGAAAAATCAACGATGCAGGTCTCATCCACCAACAACATGCAGCTCATCTGCATGTGTCTTTCGCTCTTGGTCTCGACCGCCCTCTGTCTTGTCCCCTCCGTTGGCACCTTCACCTTGGACACCATTCCCAATCGTGGCTTCAAGGGCCGCAACGGCACTGCTGCCTACTTCAGGGCCGTAGCCAAGTACGCCCATCTGGCCGACAAAGATGGTGTCAACAAGGTTACATACCCTTCCGATACCAACTCGTCCGACCAATGTCAGTATTTTCCCGGATCTTTCGAGATTCCAACATGACATAACTGACAATTCTTAGTGGGTGAGATAGTAGGTTTCAACGAGGAAAACGACCGTGAGTGGTTGTGTCCTGTCAAGATTGGCACTCCTGGCCAGACTCTCAACTTGGATCTTGATACCGGTTCTGCTGACCTGTGAGTTTGCCAATAACAACATTTCTGAATTAGACATCTTGCTCCTGGTTCAACACTAATTACCTTCTTTACGTAGCTGGGTCTTCACCCCTGAGTCAGCTCAATACCCTGGTTCCCTTGGAAACCGGAGCATTTTTGATACCAACTCGTCCTCCACTGTTCGACACCAGGACGGCCGAACTTGGACCATAACCTATGGTATGTTCTCTGAATCATTTTGCTTTCGCAGGGACTATTTCTGATGTCTTTTAGGTGATGGTACCTTCGCTGGTGGCAATGTTGTCACCGATAACGTCGAACTGGGCAACCTGAAGGTCAAGAATGCTACTATTGAGATCGCAACCCACTATAGTAGCAGCCTCGTCGACTATGATGTGTTCCTATCAGGTCTCATGGGTCTGGCTATCAATCTCTCCACTACAATTACTGCCGACGACAACCAGGCAAAGGATGGCGAGACTTACGGCATAATCAGCCAGCTCAAGGCCCAGGGTATCGACTCCATCGGCGTCGACCTAGAATATCACAACAAGGGTACCTTCACTTTTGGGAGGGCCAACACTTCCGCATACCTCGGCGAGATGCACTACCAGCCGGTCATGCCAGGAAAGGGCTACTGGCAAGTTCAGATCTCTACTGTTCGGTATGCGGATAGCAACGAGACGTTGGTCCACGCATGGCCAACCATCGTCGACACCGGCACCTCGCTGATGCTGATGGGCTCTGACGATATTGTCCAAGACTACTGGAACCTTGTCCCGAGCGCAAAGTACTCATTCAGCGAGTACGGCTATGTATTCCTGTGCAATGAGACCCTGCCCGACTTCCACTTCGGTTTCGCCGAGACCTGGTCCGAATTCACCGTGCCTGGCCGGTACATAAACTACTCGGAGACTGTGGGCGGGACCATGAGCAACGAGTGGTGCTACGGCGGTCTTCAGTCCTCTGACATAGGCGTCACCATCATGGGCGATGTCTTCCTCAAGGCCGTGTACGTCGACTTCAACATCGCCAAGGAGTCTGTCGGTTTCGCCCGGAAGCACCTCCAATCCTGAATCTGTGTCACATTGGGTCTTGCTTCTCGCAAAGCACATCCGGCATCCCACATTGATCTTTAAACGGAATTTTGCGGCAAAGACATAGTCGAAGCATCCACTACCCTTTGGCGGTTCAATTCCTGACATTGACTCATCCCAGTGAGTTGAGTTGCGAGGGGTCCAACAAGGAATTTCATGGGATATCGTGTTCATTGTGACGAGACCATCACTTCTGTATTCTTGCTGCGTTCACGCGCTGACTTTCAATTTTGGAGGAACAAGGGAGAAAATCCATGGAGGTAATGCTGGAGTGGTGGTGATCCGTGGCATGGAAACTTTGGGACCGTTTAATGGCACTCGAAGATAGTCGAAAAGTTAATGTCCATTTTTGCAATCATCCTTCCAGTCCTAGTCGCATCGTGAACCTTTGCATGCCACAGCTTCGAAATCAGCCGGGCATGTCTTCGTCGTCCTCGTCCTCGTCCCCGTCATCGCAGTGCTCTGAAACCATTTGCGTCCGCCTGACAGTCCTCCCGGTCGAACTCGGTGCAGAAGAGGGTAGAAACGTACTGTCTCCCCTGACTGCTTTGATCCTCTTCACCGAAACGGGCCTCACATCGGACCGGACCACGCTCAAGATATTCAAGAACATGCACATTAGAAGCCTGCCCCCATGTTGAGAACACGATCGGTAATGTACATTTTATCCCTCCTGGAAACTGCATGCTGGCCAGCCGTCCCTGATGCCAGCCGTCCCTGTCCCCTCGTCTTTCCTTCGGTCTGCCGTGTCGGGTGACAAGGAGAAAGTGACAGTGCAGACGATACCTCCCTTCCTAGGGTCCTGTCACATCATCGTGGTCATCAGACATTTCATCTAACTATTTCCTCTCCTTTCCCTTCCTCTTCTTCCTCCTCTGGCCGCCGCAGCGGCCTTCCTCCCTTAAACTGGTGTCGAAAATGCTGAGAAATCTTAATTCAAGGAAGACATAGAATGGGCCCGTCGCCTTTGGTTTTCGCTCTCGCCGCGATCAGATGCCTATGGCACGGCGGAGGGGATGGTTTAAGGACGGGGATCCGGAAAAATACAAATGGCTACGCAATGATTCGGGATCTTCTGATCCCCAACTTTGAAAAAACGAATGGTGGCTTGTGGTGATGGGTCTCGCGCACACTGAAGTGAGCAGGTGGCCTGCGGGTTTGGGGCCCATCGCCTACACTGGAGACTTGTCGGTCAATTCATGGATAGGCGCGCTTCGAAGTGACGGATTGCGAGTTGTTTCCTCTGGGAGACGGCCGGTCGAGCGTTGGGATTTCATATGGCAGTACGGCCAGTCTTCTCTCGGGATTGGACTCTCGCGATGGCTGGTGAGATTTCTTGTCGAATTCGTTCCGCAAGGTGAGGCCACGTCGGTCCAGATCTCCTCGGCCCATCCGTCTCTTGAATCACGGCGCCTCAGGTCGGAGAGGTGTTTAGCTTAGTATTTCTCGTCGCCATCTGGACCGGGCACAATTATAAAGTCAGCACTTCCGTTCTCGGAGCCGATGGTTCGAACGCTCCTGATTGATCTCGCGTCGGAGCTTGGGTTCTTATTTATACTGGGGTGGTGCTGGCTGGTATTAATAAGAGTGGCTGTGGGACTGAGCTGGACGTTCTGGTAGTGCTGGCTGCGGAGCTGCTGTGCCTGGTGCAGAACATTGCCGCCAGTGCCACTCGCACTCGTCATGCGCGGCACCAAGTGTGGGTGACGGAATCGGGGGTACTCTGGGCCAAAGGATGTAGTATAAGGGTCATCAAGAATCTCGTATTCACCTTCACTAGCCGTCGGTGTCGGCGGCAGGGCCCCCGGGACCGCCTGCTGGCTCGCCCTGGCTGTGCCTGGTCGGGAACCCCCGTGTTTCTGGTCTTGCGTCTGCTGTGTGACGGGCTGAAGGTGAGGGACTTTGGGCTGAGGGGCGGGGTTTGCGGCGTTGCGCTTGAGTCGGGCCTCCATGTCTTTGATGCGTTGCTCGAGCGCCTCGAGTTCCGAGGCTCGGCTCTGAACGACCTGCTTCCTGTGGTGGGCGAAAACGGCCATGTCAGCTATTGCGCCCTTTGTTCTCCGGATTGAGGGGCAGCAGTCTCGGCGGCGGTTTTAGGAGGAGGGACGGGTTGCACGAAGTGCAGGGACGAAGTGCAGAGGTCGTCATGGCGTTGGCAAGGGGGTTACACACCGCTCATCGATCTTGGCATCGAGGTCAGCCACGCTCTCGTCGAGGCGGAAGATATCAGCCAGTTCGGCCGAGAAGGAGCGGGCGATTGTGCTGGAGGAATCCATTGTCAGTTATTTGAACGGAGAGAGTGGCTTTCAGGGTCGGCGCGCAATGGCTGCAGGATGGAGGAGCGAAGAGAAACGTACGACTGGGGTCGGCGGCCATTGGGCTTCCAGTCCCGGTCGAGGGACTCGTCTGTGAAGCCAGTGTCGGCCATGGTGGAGGCGGTGTTGGGAATGGTATCGTCGTTGTTGGCGGGCTGGGGAGGGTTGGCGGTGGGCGATGAGGAGGCCATTCCGACTGATGGTTTGCGACGAATCGTTGAGATGGGAGATGGCGAATGGCGAGTCTGCCTGCTGTGCAATGTAGTCTATGCGAAGCTCGCGAGGGTTGGGCTGAGGAGGTCTTGTCGCAAGAAGTGGGTGAGATGGGATGGGGGCAAGGTCACGGAGGGCGAGCGAGGATCGGGGACAGTTAGATTTAGATGTAAGACGGCCGTTAAGTAAAAGGGGAACCTTGGAGGCTGCAGCGCGGCGGCAATCAACCAGTGGTCGGAGCCCGGTGCCACTCTAATGCAGCTGCCAGAGAGAAAGAGGGTCCGCACCCTCCCTTGTCCCTGTCCTCGAGCGCTCTGCAGCGCCCTGCCATTGGGCGGAGGGGTGATTCCAGCACTTGATCATCTTCTGGTCCGCCTCCTAATCAATCAACCTTGGATTGGAACCCAGGCACTTGGGCTTGGGCATTTTGGGCACCCGCCACTAGGCCACCTGCAGCACATCAGGGGTCTGTCTCTCCCTCTCCGAGTCGGGGTCCAGTCGAGTCAAGTCACTTTATTATTGTTACTCTCTTGGGCCGTCTACAGGTACAGTATCACAAGCAGAGGGAGGGCCAGACGCAGAGGCAGAAGCAGCCTTGATGTTAAGAGACTAGTCTACTACAAAAGTGTCAACGTCCATCGATCCTCGAGGTCAGCCAGGCACATGCCGACAGTCATCTCGTCCCGACCCCACCACGAGGACCATGAAGCTTCAAACGGATGGCCGTCTGACCTCCTCCTACTGACTGGCGGACGGACCAACTGACTTGGCTGGATGATCAACTCTGTCGCCACTGCAGAGCTGGCGGCTGTTACTGTCTTCTCCTGGCCTGGCCTGGCCAGTCCAGCCCGTCCATCTGGCCTGAAACAAAAAGCCTCTCACGGCGCAGCAGCTCGACGCTGGAATGAGCCAAATCAAACTCCAGATTGGGCATGGGCATGGACTGTTAATTGGGCTGAGTTCATGCACCCAACCGCCGCGGACCTGGTCAAGAACCCCAACCAGGGCCAAGCCAAGTGTCATCGAGTATCATCGAGTCTCATCCGCTCGAGTCGGTTCGAGCCAAATCGAGCCGAGTGATTGCATTGAGCTGACCTGAGCTGAGGTGAGCTGACTTGCTCTCAGCCTACCTACCTGCCTTCTGCCATGCCCCCATCCAGCTTGCGTGCATTGGCACATCGTCGCATCGCATCGCATCAGCCTCGAGTCCTTGGTGATCTTGATTGACCATGACGTCCCACCGCCACCCTACAGCCTCCCCCCCTGTTTCAACCAATTTTTTTTTAATCCGCCTCGGCTACCCCATGTCGATGCTCCAAGTTTGGATCGCGTCTACGTTTCCCCAGACGAACCAGGACGACAATAGTCTGGACAGATCGGCCCTGATTTCCTGGCCCCAATCAGGTTGCCATGGGGAAACATTAAACAGGCAGGATGCGGCGGCAGGTCATCAATTACAACTGACCTCTATGTACAGTGCGCCCCGTCTCGATCATCCAACATGATCCTGGGCTTGGAGACCTTATTAAGTGTACCGTTCAAATCCCACTACCCGGTCTACTTGTAGATCCAGAAGCCCACCGCCAGGTGGGTCCAGCTCGCCTACAATCCGGAGAGCTGACGGTGTACTATCGAATATTTTGGTACGGCTTCTTTGCGATGCAACCTAATCGAACGACCAACGACACCGTTGGGCGGCTCTCTAGCAACGCTCGCAAGTAGACGCCCGGTCACCTATGCCAGCTCACCCGCAGAAAGCCATCCGTGCAGTCCCTCGCCATATAACATTTCAGACGAGGTACAGTCAGCCAACGTCAGCTGAATACAACAATTCACCAGGTCTTGATTTCCTCTAATGATGGAGGGGTTGATTTCCTGCAGTGTAGGATTGAAGGAAGAGCCCCACGACACTTGCAGCCCGTCATTTGGCACAGACCCGCTCTTAATTCCACGTTCATTTCTTGCGCATTTCATTGCATTGCGTGCACGACCCCTTTTGCGGCCCCCGTTTATCAAGATCAGCACATGCTACTGAGAGTAGCCTACATTGGGGGAGATTCCACCCTCGGGCGCTCCTAAGCGGGCCTCTCCGGATATCTGCTGTGGGTAGGAAGTAAGTAAGTACACTACAGTACAATAGGGCTGGGCGACTCGATCGGCATCGCGGCACACACCGTCGACGTCGTGTAGCCGACGACCTGGGGACTCCTCTGGCGCATGACCTTCCCAACAGAGCACAACAGGAAGATCATTACACGGAAGCGAGACAGGAAGAGGTACAGACACGGATGAGATACGAGACACGACATGCCTCTTTGTCCACCTCGCTACGATAATACAGCCCCTGCAGCCCTCTCGCCGGCCTCACGCGTTGCTTTCTTTCTCTTCCATGCATCAAATAGTGCCTCCTTGACCGTGTCCTGCCCGGCCTGGAAATTGGCCACGCTGGTCCTAATGATCATCTCGACCTGCTCCGGCGTCCACACGAGGTTATAGCTCCCGGAGAATTTAGCCGTACTGGGATCGTAGCCCGGCACCGCCCTCTCGTTCGGCAGCAGCGGTAGGTACACCATCGTGCAGTCCTGCTCTGCTGCCGGTGCCGGCGGGTTAGCAACGGTCTGGCCGTACGAGTCCACCACGGTGGCCGGCCGCTCGCCGCTCGTGCGCGAGCCGTCGTAGATCTGTGCGTACAGGCCCTGGAAGCGGTCCGGGTCGCTGGCTTCTGGGCTGTCGGGAGGCGGCGGCGGCTTGAGGTTAGTGCGACGCTTGCGGAAGTCCAGGCCACGGCGCAGGCCGATTTGGCTTACTCTCTGCTGGAAGGAATCTTTCTGCACGTCGGAGGAGGCGTCCATGTTGAGGATCACATCCGTCTTGCGCGAAGGGTGGAGCATCACGTACTTTGGATTGCGGTCAGCAGGTTGACCCTCGGGGTGTTCTATTCATGGGTTGAGCAGTCCTACCGTGGGGCAGTTATTATCCATCCCGCTGTCAAGAAGGTGAATCCTCGGGGAGTTTTCTATCCCCGGTGGCCGCGGAGATCCCTGCGGTGTCGGCGTGAGGTGATACAAGAAGTTGTGCTCGTTCGATGCGTGTAGAGGATGATGGTTCGTGAAGACGGCAGTGTCCTGCTTCCCCCACATGGCCGCCACGCCGGACGCCAGGTTGTTGATCGCGTCGCCGAGGAAGTTCTGGGGCAGGTTCCTCTGCACGGTCGCGAGGTAGCTCGATAGAGGCCCAGCCGGTGCGCTGGTACAAAGGCCCAGGAGCAAGGCAAGGCTCTGCTCCGGGAGTCCGCGAACCGACCTGCCATCTTCGAACTGCCGACCGAAGCCCCAGGTCGGGCACCACGCCTCGAGCTCGTCGCACCCGATTTCGTACGGCGATATTTCAAACCACTGCCACCAGGCGTCTGAGGCGTCCTGGTGCTCCTCGCTCCTTGGGTCTTGGTTCCCAAAGGGATGCTGCTCGTCAACCCAGTCCTTCCACGGGCGCTCGTGTCTGATGGCTGTCAGAACGGGGAGAGGCTCTGCGCCATCCTCAAGATGGCGTTTCGCATCCGTCCACTTCCACCACGCCCGGTGGTAACCAGCCACCTCGGAGGCAGCGGTGCCTATTGGGTTGATCATCGGGTCTTCCTGCATGAAAAGATACCCGGTAGTGAACACGGCGTACAGGTCCATCGGCACAGTGTGTAGGCCACTCTTGCTCTTCTGGACCAGCGGACCGAGGGTCTCGTAATGGCCCTTGGGTGAGCTCAGCAGCTTCTTGACTGCGTCGGGCGACAGAGGGTGGTGCGGCGCAAGCCTCTTCTTGCAGTGGTCGATGACCTTTTCCATATCTGCCTCTCCGAAGGTATAGTACGCAGCGATCGCCCAACCTGCTCACGAGTTGGTTTTATTGCTCATGCCCAGGTTCAACAGGAAGCGCGTCACTTACAAGAACCCGACACCCCCGCGACATATGTAAGAAGATCCCACATTCCGGCCTCCTTCATCGCGAGCGAGTATCCCAGGAATGCCAACATGGCGCGATACCCGCCCCCCGAGCCGCCAAAGGCAACCGTGGGGATGTCATCGAGGTGCACTTGCGCCGAATCCAAACCCATGTACCTGGCGAATTTGTCCCGGATCCTCGCTCTGCGCGCAGCGACGTACGCTGTCTCCTCGTGACAGAGATTTAGGCCCTTCCTTACGACGGCCTGAAGGGCTATCTCAGGGAAGCGGGCGGGATCATCCAATTCCTTGGTCAGTCTCGACTCCAGGGAGACGAGCTTTGCCGCCGACTGCGAGGTGGCTTTCAAGTCCCTGACGAAGCCCTTGAGCTGGGTTCGAAGACCCGAGCCGCTGCTGCTGCCTTTCTTAGAGTGACCGAAGCCACGACTGAGGGACCGTTCTGAAGGGTGTTCATTGGGGCCCTCTTGGTCTACATCCCCGTGGTAGTGTGCTAGCATCTCCTTCTCGTAGGCGATCTGCTCCTCGGTCTCTTCACCAGGAATATGAAAGTGCTCTGAGGGACGGTTCGCCATCCTGTGGTGCAAGCTGGACGTCGCAGCAAGGACGGAATCACCCTGACAAGCGGCAGCACATTGCAACCGATGGAGACTTTAGTCAATGGTAGAAACATAGCCGTCTCCGGTCATGACATTCTATATCCTGACGTCCTGTATCCGGCCACGAATAGTCACTCGCACGTGTTGCATCTTGCAAGATTGTGGCGCTGATGTGAGGCACACTGGTGCGTAAAGGGGTCCCTTCCCGCGGCAGTGAACCAGATGTCCGGATGCCCGCACGTGGGTCTCCAAGCGTCGGGCATCTGGTTGCCGGCTTCAACGCCCCCTTGTGAAGGAAGATGATAGGCAGCCCGTGTCTGGCCATACATATGGGTCCAATGATTTCAAGAAAACACCATGAGGTAGACTCGATAACCTTCCTTGTATAGCCACTTGGTGTACCAGAACACGTCAACTGTCCTGAGCTGGCTGCGTTAGAACGATGTGCCGCTGAATTAGACAGGTTCTGTTCCTCGTGGATTATTGTAGGATTTGGGTAACATCTGTCTCGATGCCTCCCTATGTTCCTACCTAGAAGGATATAATCAGTGTTGGAACTTGGCTGCGCCGATGAGCGAGCACCGTAGTGTTATTCATTGACGGCCAGCTTTGGCGAAGTCCAAGTCAAGATCAACTGGGTTCCGGCAGCATCTCAACTTCAAAGATGTTGTGAGAGGAGGGCCTGCCCTCAATATTTATATTATTATTGGCCAGTATTACCAGTTGTGTGAACAACAAGTGGCAGATGCGCTCGGAAAGTAGACTTTTGAAGTGAGTGTCTGGAGATCATAGCCTGGATGCTTGTTGTACCCTGGGAGACGAAGCCGAGGTCGGTGCCGGTCTTATCTTATCGGCAGATCAGGTCCAGCCTGCAGCCCGTCTGTCCCCTTTCACCGGGCACTCTAGCAAAGCTAGCAGACAGCCAGCGAGTCGAGCGCGACTGTCACGTGCCAGAGAAAAAACAGATCGCGAACAGCCTCTATTCTCTACCTCGCGGACAAGAACGGCGTCAATATCCACACCGCACCCGATGACATCATCTTAATAGCCATCAAGACTGTTTCTAATTGCCATACCGCAGTCTTCGTACGTCCTTTCCCCATCCACCGGTGCGCTGGTCCGCTGGAAAGCGACCCAGTCACCCTGCGTTTGCCTGCGTTTGCCTGCGTCTGCTAATCACGCGCAAGGTTCGCGCGCGTAGATCGTGGCGCCCATCCATCTACTGCAGCGGCGAGACTCTCCCCTCGGTGGCTGGCGAGGAGGACCGACTTGGGGGATGATTAACGCGACATCCTATACCCCTCTCGAATTGCTACTGTTGTTCACCTGGATCCGAAAGACAGGAGCCGAGGCCTTCGAAGCTGCCGCCTTTCCCAGGCTCTCGCACGATCTCATCAACAACGACTCCATCAAGGAGGACCCCACTTATGATGCCTCGCGATTAAATCCCGACTCGCTCCAGGAGCTCTTCTTGCAGTTACTGCAGGACGAGCTGAAGAATGAGGCAACCCAACACCAACAAGATGCGACTCCCGCCGATGTCACGCTGTCGCCAAACAGCAAGAAGCGCAAACGCCCGGGCCCGGCTCCTCAGTTGACAAATCTACACGAAGCTCGACAGCATGCCCATAGGCTACCGGATGCAGAGGCCAAGCTATGGGACAAGTACAAGCAGAAGACAGCGCAGCAGCTGTGGGAAGAACAGGAAGAGATAGGCAGGCTGGAGGCCGAGATCCAAGAGATACAGTCGCAGCAGAAGAAGCAGCAGGAAGCCGACGCAGACAAGGCGCGCAAGACTGCCAGTGCCACCCCGAGTGCGCCTCTCAACCCACCAGCAGGGTTGCCAAGTCGTCCACCAAGTGTTGCGCCGACCGGCGATGCGCAACAGGCTGCCCGTCAAACTAATGGTACCACCGGTCAGCCCACACAACCACCAACTCCAGTCTCAAGTGCCGCTCCGAACCACAATGTTCATCAGCCACCTCCTCCACAAATCCCCTCGGCCCGGCCTGCTGGAGCGCCAACACCCCCTCAGTCTTTCGTCCAACCCCCAGCAGCGTCACAGGCAGGACAATTTCCCCAAGCAGCCGGACCTCAGGCGTCTCCCAGGCCGCCTAGTGCTCCCCCGCCGGTCTTGCAACCGCCGCAGGGGCTTCCCGCATTCTCGCCTCACCCTGGGCAGCCATCACCCGCCGTACCACCCTCTTCGGACGTTTTGCAGAGGCCGGACAACACCCAGAAACCCAGGCATCCGTCTCAACCACCACCCACTCAGGTACCCGTGCCTGGATCGCTCAAATGGGAACCCCCTTATCAGCCGTATTCTCTCCCTCAACATCAAAGACCGCCTCCAAATAATGCACAGTTCTCTCCGCAGCCTGGCCAGCAACGCCTGCAGCAATGGAACCCACAACAGCAGCAGCAGCACCTGCAATATCCTCCGCAATCACCACTACAGCCAGTCCAACAAGGCTACGCGCAGCAGCACACGCAGCAACAAGGGCAGCAGCAAGGACCGCCAGGACCACGGCCAATACTTGTTGCGCCGCCGCAATCAGCCGGTCAACCGCCCCCTCAGCTGCACCCAGCGCCTATAAGATCGCACTCGGGATCCCCAGTCCCATTGCAGCAGCAACGGTTCCCCCAGGGGCATTCCCCACTACCTGGCCACACACACCTTCCGCAGTCGCCATATCAGCATACGCAACAAGTCTTCCAACCACCGCAAGCTCTTCCCCACACAAATCGCATCGCGCCCGTTCCATCAGCAACCCCACCACCTCGTTCGCCTGCCAATGTTCAACCACAACAATGGCAGAGACCACCAGCCACCACTCAACCACATCCCACAGGGGCTACACAAGGGCAAGTGCCGGTGATGCCTCAAGCTCCACCCACATCGCAGGCGCCAACGTACAGCTCTCCACATCCCCAGCCTGCTCGGTCTACTGTGCCACAGCACGTCTTGCCACAACCTGTTGGTACGCCAGGCCCTTCGCAGCGGCGTCCTCATCCTGTTCTACCACACACTCCAACCACAGTACCCTTTGCCTTCCGCAATGCAGCTGGCAGTGGTACTAGGTGGACTGCAGCCCAGCCAACACCCTCCACTCCAGGGCCTGGCATCGGCGATTTGGCAAGTCCTGCGTTCGAGCCTCTCAGCCCCATCCTACATACGGACCGTCTCTCGAATACCGCCGCCCAAACATCACCCACGAAGGCCAAGACAGACGACGACGTGCCAGCTGGTAAAAAGTCATCCAGCACCCCCCACAGTGCGCAGCGTGGGCTCGAGACTCGCGAGCCTTCTCGCCAAAGACGAACACCTTCTGTTGTACCGACACGCGAGGCGGCCGATGAAGCGGACGCGGAATCCGCAACCAAGGTTAAGCGCGAGGAAGCAACGCCGAAGCCGCTGGAAGAGACTGGCGATACCACCGCAGATGAGAGTGTATCAGGCCGACGCCAGTTGACCTCGCCTAGAGCTTCGAGAGTTGCTGGCAAGCGCAAGCGTCAGGAATCCTTGGCATCTGACCATCGTGCAGCATCTGAAAATCGACCACGCGTCCCTCCGCCTCCTCCAGGTATTCCAACTCACGTGCTATGGACTCGCGGCTTCCCCCGAGTTAGTGTCTCTACTCTGGACCAAATTTCGGGCCACAAGCACGCAAACATGTTTTCTCATCCTATCCGTGAACGGGATGCCCCAGGTTACAAGACGATTGTGCTTAGCCCTACCGATCTGAAATCAATCAGGGCGGCGATCACGGCCGGAAACAAAGCCGCAGCAGTCGCTGCTGCCGCCCTCCCTGAAGGCGAGCAAGGCACCAGTAGCGTCTGGCTACCCATCAGCGAAGAGCTCGTGCCGCCCCGCGGCATCATCAACAGCTCACAACTCGAGCGTGAGCTAGTGCACATGTTCTCGAATGCCATCATGTACAACCTAGACCCGCACCGTGGGCCAGGCACTGCCTTCATGAAGGGCAGTGGGAGAGGGGGCAAGGGAGCCAACGACCACGGCCAGGGCGGCCATGGCGCTGGAGGGGCAGATCCAGGTTTCCTTGGATACGCCGTTGATGAGAATAGCGTTGTCAACGACACCCAGGCCATGTTCGCGGAGGTCGATAAGCTGCTCATGGAGCTGCGCTCTACTGAGGCTCAGCCCGGAGTATCATTGGCGCCGTTGCCGCCCGGGGCTGTACCTGCAAGTGATCGGTTGGCCCGCTGGGCTGCATTCACGGCTGCCTCATCGGCCGATACGCCTGCTTCGATGGCTGCTGGTGGTGGTGAGGACCTGGGCGAGGATGGCGAGGAACATCACACCGACCGCGATGCTGAGAGCACCAGCGGGACTGTCAAGAGACGACGGGTCGGTCGCGGCTAGGACTCGTCCGTTCAATTTATTAAGCTGCATATTTTGGAGTCACATGCTGCCTCATGTGACGGCCTTTGGCGCCTCCAACTGCGGGAGTCCTTACCATCCCGCCGTCATGTTGTGACTTTGAGTATTGGGGACTGATGTACGCGAAAGGGCCGGCACGGGAATGTGGCGAGCCTCAGCCATCCGAACCGCCGTCAGCCGCCACGTCGGCCGCGCGCTCTTGGACATATTGATCATCATCCGGACGGCCAGGCTTTGGATGATGGGGACTTAATAATTTACTAGACTTTGTTGGCGTTGCGTTACGTTGCGTCGCACAGATGATACGATAAGGAGGCGGTGTGAGCATGACAGCAAATTGCTTGTCGATGGGTTGTAGAATTAGACTACATGAATGTGAAAACGAGAGATGCAGCCTTTTTGCATTGCAGCATTTGCGCGGTAATACCTTGGCCACTGAATGCTGGTTGCGGCTATTTGACTACCTAGTAATAACAAAGATGCCAACCCGTGTCTCCTCGGTACGGCTGTGCTTGTCTCTGTTGGAAATATTGAAGGCACGGCAAGCTCCCTTCGGAATGCACACGCACGTGTAGAATTCCTTGGAACTGCTTGCATGTAGCCATTACTCCTGCCTTAGATTACTCTCTTCACCGCGTGGACGGATTTGTTTTGATCAGGCTATCTTCATCTTGGTACCTCCATCAACCTGGCCAAGTTTAGCATTGTCGTGTGACTGGCAAGTTCTATTCATGGGTGGTGACACGTCGACTGACCCAACCACCAGCAAAAGATGCGCAAATCCATTGGTTCTGGCCTGCGAGCATTGAGTGGGTGACCGGTGGGCTTGTTGCAGTGTCACGAAGCCTTCTCGGCCTGATAATTCCTGATGCTATTGGAATTACCTGGTAGCAATTTCAGATATTAGATTGTAATTCCCCCGGGACTCTTGACCAGCACCGGGACCCATGAATGTTTAAGATGTAGGGCAATGGAGTCTTTACTTGAAGGTTGGTATGTTCCTACTTCAGCAAGATAGCTTTCAGCCAAGACTATCCCCAGCTGTACTGGAATCCACCCTTTTCTGTACATGCTACGATGTGCTGAGCTCATTGTATACACGTTCGCTGTTGAGGCGCACTCACTGTATCAAGCTATAGTCTGCGTGTTCAACATTTGTGTGTCTGACTACAACTAATAATAGGAAACATGTGATCCTTTTCCTCAGCTCCGCCTTCATCGATGGGTAGACTAATGAGTGCCACAATATCAAATGATCATAGTGCAGGTGTTATAAGCAGTATGCCCGCCCCTGGTCTGGCCATATGCATGACGATCATGGGAGCGGAGAACAGTGGCACTTCGGGCCGTCCGCGCAAAGCACTCGAACGCCACCGAATTTTTAATAACTGCCTGCTTTATTAAATAGCAGGGACTTCAGTCGAGGTGCATACTCAGGCCATGTTGGTCAACTGGGACCCCTGCCAGGGCCCCTCACCGACCTGGTTCTATTACCAAATAGCCAACCGTACTCATACAGAAGTAATCCCAAACCGATAGAATCCACGGGGGCTTCTTCCAGGGTCACCGGAACGGAAGGAAAAGCTGATTGCCTCGGCTGAGGCACTGCATTGCATCGGCCCAGCTCATTCGCTACCAAACTTGGGGAACCACGCCCAGGACGCAGCAGGCGATTTTTACTATTCGGCGAGTGGACGGCCTGGCGCACCCTCCATCGTCATTCGTGCGCCACGGCTGCATGCTGACCGGGAGTGGATGTTCCCCGCGCCGGTAACGATGGACTGAGGTTCCTAGCCTACCTGGTCGCATGCTCATGTTCGTGATTTATTAATCTAATGTTTGCGCTGGGTTCGTCCCCAGCGGTGTAGTCTGCTGTGGGATCTCACTCATCTTGTCACTTCCAAAGTCACTGTGCTCTTTTGAGAGCTGGTACACGAGTTCACGAACGACAATATGTTGCTCGTTCTCGCAGCTTGGCCCCTGGGCGTCCTCGCCGTCGTAAACACTATAACAAGGAACGAACATTCCACAGGTGAGGATCCTCGTACTGGCCATCACATCTCCAAATTATCATGCTTTGAAACGCTGAATAAGAGATAGCAATTGCAGGGACGGACCGAAGCGAAGGCGGTCCAGAGACCTCCCTACTGCCATTTGAGACTATACAGCTCAACGATAGCACGATCGCTAACTTGAATGATCTGTATCCGGATGATGCAAAGATTTTCGATTTGGGAGATGCCAGCTCTGCAGGTCCAAGTGTTGTTCCTGAGACGGGCTGCAAGGCATTCCCCGACGAGAGCCATTGGCCATCTCAGGACCAGTGGTCGCTTCTTGCAAGCTTGACAGAGGAGGCTCTAATCAAGGGCGAGCCATCTGCAGCTGTGTGTTATGAAGATTGGCCCCAGTATGATGCTGGGGATTGTGCTTCGGTCACAAGGAAATGGGGCTCGCCCAAGTTCCAGTACGCATATTGCTTGAGCTGTCACAAACTTTGTCGCCATATTTGGATAATTTCAAATCCGTGCTGACGACTGAATAGGTCTTATGATCCGACTGGAATAGACTGGCCCCTGCTTGAAGGCCTGTCCTGCCTACCGCCCAATTTCACAAGACCAGATGCAACCTGTACCCTTGGAGGACTCCCATCATATGTCATGAATGCCACTGATGTTGAAAAAATCCAGCTCGCGGTCAATTTCGCTAGGAACCTCAACCTGCGTCTCGTTGTGAAGAACAAAGGACATGACTTCAACGCCAAATCTACTGGTGCTGGTGCCCTCACAGTGTGGACCACATATTTGCAGGACGTCGTTTACCTCGGGGAGGAATACAGCTACGGCACTGGACACATCGGGCCCGCTTTCAAGGTCGGCGCTGGTGTAGAGGCGATCCAGGTGTACGAGGCTGCTGACGCATTGGACCTGCAAGTCGTGGGAGGGATCGCCCGTGTAAGCTTCTCGGTTGCCCTCGCATTTGAAACTGTGGACAACTTGACTGACTATGTATCAAATAGACTGTTGGTCTGGCTGGAGGGTACTCCGCCGCAGGTGGCCACTCCCCGTTGATGGGCTTGTACGGCATGGCTGCTGATCAAATCCTGTCCTTGGAGGTTGTGTTGCCGAATGGGCGATTTGTTCATGTCGACTCGGAACACAACTCTGATCTCTTCTTTGCCCTCCGGGGAGGTGGCGGTAGCACATACGGGATTGTGACTTCCATTGTCATCGCGGTATATCCCAAGCAGCCAGTCACAACAGTCACCTACTCGTTCGGTACCAGCCAAGGAATCGACATTGACACATTTTGGGCTGGAGTGGATGCCTTCTGGGCAACTTTCCCGACCAACGCAGACCTTGGACTATACAGTTATTGGTACATAATCTGCCCCGACAAGGAGACGTGCACATTCCTGATGCTGCCACAATGGGCCAACAACTTGTCGGCAGCTGAGCTTCGGCCGCTGAACCAACCACTCCTCGACGAGCTCAACAGCCTCGGAATACAGCCTGCTAACATCACTTACGCCGAGTACCCAGGGCTCCTAGACGCCTTCACAACAACGTTTCCCGACTCCGCCGAGGGCGTCGGAACCTGGAACGCCCACACCGCGTCGCGGCTCTTCCCGCGGTCCAACTGGGACGACCCGGATACCCTGTCGCGGCAGTCCAGCGCGATCCGCCACGCGGTAGAGGTCAGCGGCCTGATGATCGGGTACAACTTCAAGCCCGCGGACAACCCCCGGGTCAACCAGACCAACGCGGTGACGCCCGCGTGGCGCAACACGCTCTTCCACGCCATGACGGCCGCGACCTTCAACACCACCGCGACGCCCGGGGACATCGCGGCGGCGAGCAGGGGCCTGGTCGAGCTGCTGCAGCCGTGGAGGGACGCCAGCCCCGGGGCCGGGGCGTACATGAACGAGGCGGACGTCAACGAGCCGGACTGGCAGCAGGCCTTCTACGGGGACAACTACGGGTACCTGTACGAGCTGAAGCAGAGGTATGACCCCTGGGGCCTGTTCTATGCGCCGACCGCGGTGGGGAGTGAGGACTGGTATATTACTGGCCAGCTTGAGTACTATCCGACCCAGAATGGGCAGTTGTGTCTGTCGGCCTGATTGGGAAATGTCTGGTATAAGACAGGGTTTCAAATATTTTCTTCAAACAGTGTAACATAGGCAAATGTTTGAAGCGCAGGATACCTGCAGCACTGATACTCTTGAGCCTCGGTAGCAACACCTGCATCTACGTCACATGGTTTACAGATTCCCCTTGGAAGACTATTTACCCGGGGTTGTTGTGTCTCGAAAGATGTAAACGGCAACGATTCCAGAAGAATGGAGACGATCTCATCCGTGCTTACGTAGAAACAGGTCTATTGGAGCAGGGAAACAATTGCCGGTGTGCACAGCCATCCGGGCTGGATGTCATCCGGCCGGGGCGAGGGAGGGTCCCAACAGGGGACCGGGTCAGTCACGGAAAACGTTTCAAAACAACAAGTAGTTACATTGAAGGGTATATCATCGAATCATGACTCGGGACTCGCCGAGTAGAGGTGGGTGGGAGCGCGCACAAGCACACACACACACACACACACGCAACAGTGAGTGAGCGAGTGGCTCAGGATTTCCTCTTTGCGCTCCTGTCGCTCGACCGCCCGCGCAGGCCGAACGTGCCATCGCTCAGCCTGTCGAAACTGCTGATCTTGGGGAGCCGCCGCGCGGCGTCCTCGAGGTCGAAAAAGTCCTTGCGGTCGTCCGGGTAGGACGACAACGAGGCCGTCGACGACGGCCGCGTGTACGTCAGGTTGGGGACAGTCAGGCCGCCGGGGCCCCCTCTGCCCTGGAAGAAGTGCTCCCACTCCTCGGACGCCGGCCTGCGCGCCGCCGTCCACCCGGAGCGGGACCTCGAGCGCGACGAGGACCTGCTCGTGGTCGAGGACCGCGCCGCCCTGGACAGCATCCTCGACACCCTCGACACCCAGCTCCCGTGCCTCGAGGGCGTGCCCCCTCCCTCCGGGCTGTCGTCCAGCTCGGCCCCGGGCACTTTTATCCGCGTGCGCTGGTATTGCCCCAGCCCGAAGATGGGGATCCTGATGCCGCCTTCTACCCCTGATGGACTGGACCCGCGTGATATGATCGACCTTGGTATCTGGGGCGCGCTCGATCCCGTCTCCCGTGCCACGCTCAGTGCCGGCGTCTCTGGTGTGCTGACCCGCGTATGGTTCATGGGCTGCTCGTATGCAGATTCCTCGTCGCTCTCGTCGCTGCCCCTTGTCCCGATCCATACCCCAACGCCCACTGGCATTAAACCCTTGCGCCTGCCCCTAGAAACTGTCCAGAATCTCCTGCGTCGTCCTTTCAGGTAAACATAGGCTGTGAACGCCACTGCAAAGATAGACAGCAGAGTCGAAAGGACTATGGCGGCGATGCTGGTTGAGCTTTGGCCCTTGCTGTCTGCAGTCTTCTCGTTGGAGGGGATAGTAGTAGCCGTGCTTGTTGGGTTTGAGGGAATAGTCATGTTGGACGGAGGAGCTGATGGATCTGCCCTACCTGTCCCGGTGAAAGACGGTGACGGTGTCCCTGCTATGACCGGAGGTGGTGTAGGCGTTGGGATTGTTGTGAACTGACCAAAGGTCGCCGTCGTCGCTATCGAGTCTCCTGAACCCGTCGTTGCTGAAGCCGTAACCGATGCTTGTGCAGGAAGCCCGGCCAGCGTCAGGCCTGGGGTCAAGGGGTGAGTCTCGAGGATAGACAAGTCAGACTCTTGGAACCGAATCTGCAAGGCCGGCCCAACAGTGAAGAGAGGGGGGCCTGCCTCTTTTGTCGCTCCCCAGACACCGCCCCGGAAGTCCGTGGTGTCCGTTGTGCATGTGAAGCCACTGCGTAGGCCGGTCAGTCAGACAAGGCATCCCGGGGCGCGGTGTTGAAGCGTACAACAAAAAAGGCACCGTGCTCACCTGGGGACGCAGTAAGCGGCCGTCTCCTCTGGCTCGATGGCCGGGAAGCCCTCAGCCGTCCTCGTCTTCGTGATCTGACACCCCTCCCCAACCTCGAACCCACTCGGACATATTGCCGGCGAGTAGTACTGGAAGCCCTTGTCTGCAATATTTGCAGCCCAGCTGGGAGGATCGCACGATGCTGGTGCCGTGGTCGGGAAGGGAGGGAACTGTGACGGGTTCTTGGAGGAGGTCAGGAGCCACGAGATGGGGCAGGGCGGCGTGAAGATGGTGGTCAGGGGTGCGAGAGGGGCCGTGATGGTGACAGCCATAGTGACAGGCGGTGAGCCATCGACGAGTCCTCACACACGAGAACCACTCAACTCACTAGCACAGCAGATCACACCGGGTAGACGATCTACGGCGAGTGGTTTTTCGGTTGAGGGCCACCGAGATCGACGGGAAGCGGGAGGCAGGACCAGGACGAGGGCCGTCGGGCCATCTTATTTGGCTGACCCAGACAAGCAGACATGGCGCTAGGTATTGGCATCGTGGGTAGATTTAAGCTTGTTCAGGAGCCGAAGATCTCTCTCGATCCCCGTCCCCTCCCCCCCACATGATGGCGTAGTAGCGACAAGCTGTCAGAGTAGTGCCAGACGTCGAACCCCGGTAGCGATCAAACCCTATAGTAGAGACGTTGGTTCCTCGCACTGAATCGTTTGGTTTGACGGGACGGAATCCATGCGTTCTGGCTGGTGGAGCAACTCATCGAGGGGGCCCAGACGTCGAAGCGCGAACGGCAGGCCCAAGTTGGGATGGGTGGCTTTTGCCCAGAGATGATACCGCAGAGTGGGCGCCCCAAACACCAGATAAAACGTCCAGCCCGCGGCTCCCCTGATGTTCCGCGATCCTCCTCACCGGCCGGACCCCGCATCGCTCCCTCACGATGCCTGCACCATTGGCCGCCAGAGATCCATAGCCGATGGATGGCTGGCTGCAAGTTGGCTGTAAGCGAATTTCATCTGAAGGTTTCTGGAACAGGCAGAATCGGGATGACGCTGCCTGGTAGATAAGATGTCACCCCGTCCCGAGAACTGGACGAGGGAGCTTGGAGCGACATTGGCTCTTTTTCGGGCGAGTCTTGTCCCGTCCTTCCGACGGTCAGACTCCTTTTTGACAGAAATGCAGCTGTTGCGGTGCCTTAGGCGTGTTTCTGACAACCCATCCGATTCCAACCCACATCCAACCTCGTCGCCAATACCTACCACGCCGGATTTGGTAGGCGTTTTCAAATCCCGTTTATGCTTCCTTGCAACATCGTATCTTTTGGTCACCGAACATGTTCTGTCGAAACCAAATCTGATGTGACTACCGACCCGATGGGTCCCATTCTCACCACCCATTCGTTGGCCACACTTTCACGACCCGTCAATGCGGTCGGCGAATGAGTGACCTGCGATCATCAAGGTGATTCCTAGGACTTCCAAAAGCCAAGGGATGGATTGGTGGCAGCGTAATTTTCAAAAATTCTCCCTTGTCTCCGGCACTAACACTTAACTGCCGGTGACCAAATACCGTCGTGATGCTGCCCATCACACGTCACGCGAGACCCATTTTGGTTTCCTCCCGAGCCTAATGTTTGAATCATTCGGCACATCAACAACATCCAGCAACCCCCACGATGACGTTCTACTGGGGCCGCCGCCGGGGGCCTGTTTGGGCTGAAAGCCCGCCGAGGCTGAGGCTGATCAAGGCCGTCGGCGAGAATAGCGCGAGCAGTCCAGCTCTCCATGTCGGCACCAAGGCGACGGGATTGGTCACGAATCGCTTCCCGCCGAAACTACCGTTCTTGGTACCGTCTCCCGTGCTTCTTGTCCTCGGCACATGGAGTAGCCTCCCGCGGAAACAAACGCACTATTGTCCGCAGCGCTAAAGACAACTCGCTGCATCGCCTGAGGATGATGGTGTCCGCCGGGGTAGAAGAGCCTTGTGGCAAGAGGCTAACCTTTTGTTTTCATAAGTTGCGTCCCGCTACACTTAGACCCTTCATCGTCTCAATCCCCAGCCAGTCGGAAGCCACCCATGTCAAAATGGATATCGTCACTTGCTGCGACGACCTTTGAAAAAGCAAAATCTTCAACTAAGTGGACCCTCTACGACCGGCGACGGCGTGTTGCCGCTCGACTTGAGAATGGAATGGCGTCTACACTAGGATTTCATGCGATGCGGCCTGATTCTCACCGGCCCGTTGGCTTCTGCCCTGGGCTTTTCATTGTGAGAATGTATTCCCAGACACCCTGTCTGGCCCTTTCCTTCGAAGTCCAAGGGACGCTGTGATCGTCATTTTCACTTTCACCATTGTGTATAGTGGGAAACACCATTTCAAGACGACAATGACGGCTATCAACTTGAGTGGTGGCAAGCGATGACGTGATATGCTTGTCTTTCTGCTGCAACAGCACTGATGTTGACATGCTCCCGAATGGTGGTGGCAGTGCCCTCTCTTTAGTTGATTGACTGCCTTATGGACGATCTGTTATAACGCATCACACTTTGAACTGGGTTTTAGTATGAGACTACAGACAAGAATAAATCACAGCAATGGAGTGTGTTTTTACTGCAGATATAGCATGCGGGTATAATATTGATAAGAAAACTGACTATAGCAGTGATTACATAATTCGAAACTTCAATACATAATGAAACACTATCTTGTCATACATAGAAAAGCTAGATGGCGATTATCCCTTGCCCACATCCTTTGCCCACTGTAGAGACTATGTCTTGAGAAGTAGCCCCAACAATAAGCAGTCCGTGAGAACGTCTGCTTCTGGCGACACACTCCCCGTTCTGTCCATGAGCCGAAACTCGCGTCTAAGGTATCAAAATAGAAGTTTCAGACAACGCCGTTGGAACACTTCCAGACGCCACATCACTAAATCCTCCCAGGGTATTGCAAATAAAGACATCCTTTCAGGTCATAACATGGAAACAAAGGAAAGATAAACGACTTGGATGTGTGCGTAAAAGCATCAAGTTGGGAAGGGTGAGGATTTAGTCGTGGCCGTTGGTCTTCGCGATCTCCTTGTTCTTCTCAACCTCTGCTGCCTGGTTGTTGAGACGGCCGAATTGCCACTCGGGGAGGGTGATGCCGGTCTGCTCGTTGATGGTCTGCATCAGAGGCGGCAGCATCTGGTAGACATCTATGCACAAATGTCAGCATGGTTCAAGTAAAGCATGGGAGAGCCTCAGCGGAAATTTCTATATACTTACTGCGCATGGTGTCGACGCTGTTCGACGAGCCACCCTCGCCACCGGTCTGGGAGCCGGTGTTCCACACGCTGATCTTGGGCTGCATGCCGGCGACGGCGGTGGCGTTGGCGTGTGCCAGCTCGACGTACGTGCCCTTCTCGATCATCATGTACTGCAGCAAGCCGGCAGGGCCACCGAATGCCTGCGCCATCTGACCATAGGCAGAAGCCATCGCGGACAGACCCTCGGCCTCCTTCATCTGCACCTGCAGCTTGGCCTCTGCGTCTTTCAGCGCGGCATAGTTGGCAGCGTCAGCCCCGATGCGCGTCCTGTACGCATCGGCGTCGGTGGCCTGGTTCGTCTTGCTCAGCTGGGCGGAGGCGTCGACCTGGACCTCGTACGCGCGGGCGTCGGCGGCCTGCTGCTTGGCCTCGCGGGCGATGGACGCCTTGACGACGTCCACGGCACGCAGGCGCTCCATCTCGGCGGCGGCGCGCTTGATCTCGACCTCCTTCTTGAGCTCCGCGTCGCGGGACTCGGTCGCGCGCGCGGCGGTGATCTTGGCGATGTCCAGGTCGCGGTTGAGCGTCGTCTTGCGCGTCTCCAGGCTCGCCTCGGCCTGCGCCCGCTCGCCGTCCCGCTCCGTCTTCTGCACCGCCGTCTCGGCGTTGATCTTGGCCAGCTCCCGCTCCTGCCGGCCCTTGCGGTCCGCCTCGCCCACCGATCCCTTCTGCTGGGCGTCGGCGACGTCGATACGCGCCTGGTTGATGGCGCCCTCGTGGGCCTTGCGGGAGAGCGACTCGAAGTAGTTGGAGCTGGGCGCGTCGCGCAGCTCTTTGACGTTGGCGTTGTAGATCTTCAGGCCGAACTGGTCCAGTTCGCTCTGGATGTTGCGGAAGATGCGGCGTTCTGCGTCTTGTTAGAAATAGTACATCAAATCCGTGACATTGGGGATTAGACTCACTGAATTCCTCACGCTCGGTGAATATTTCTTCCATAGTCATGCTCGACACCAAGACTCGGACCTCTCCTTCAATGATACCCTTGACGATATTCTCCAGGAAGGCGGTCGTGTTGTCCCCCTTTGCGTTCGTGTCTGTGAGCAGCATGGCGTATTTCATGAGGGAGTCACCACGGTCCTCCTGAGTGTGGACACGGCCGGCCTCCGCGCCGGATTTAGCATTGGCACCGCGGGCGTTGACATCGGGGCCGACAGTGAAGACGACAGGGAGAAGGAATTGTAGCTTCTCCTTGGTCATGGCCTGCAGGTTCATTGCATAGTCATGAGGTTGGACACTGCCCAGGTGGTCAGTCGAGTTAGAATATCAGACTTAGGGAAAAATCAGGCGTTGGACTCTTTGCATACCTGAACCTGGTGCATCGTTGGAATGGGTAAATCCATGCTGATTTTGAGATCTTGACCGACTCGATACCCATGCCCGTCAGGGCAAGGTACTCGTCTGGTGCAGCGACCCTGTATGTAGGTAGAGGTGCCATTGTTGCGAGGTAGGTGAGTTTACTATTGGATGATGATTGTGTTGCACTCTCCTAGTATGAGTGAGGCGAAGTTTTGTAAGAGAATCTAGAATACTCTTGGTCCCAGAATTTGATGCTTGTTGTAGCACCGAATATATATACGTTCTAGAAACGCACTAGAAGTCTGCAATCGTAAGAATTGGGTTGGCCAATGTTAGATCCAAACGGTCTTTGGCCGGACACAAAGCTAGTGTGTCCTGATCGAGGCAGTGTGTGTTGGCCGGTGTGTTAATGTATAAAGAGGGTTTTAGTATATTTGTACAATAGCCTTATCAATTGATGTTGTTCACGATGCTATCTCGAATAGAGCGGGGGTTGCTGCCATTATATATAATCACCAGATGTTCTCAAGCCAGCCACTCTTGGGTGAGCTGCAGGAACAACATGATCTTTTTTGTTCTGCCTTATGGCCATGCTCACTCCTCCGGCCATTGGGCCCTTGGCACGGCGGTCTTGTTTGCCTGCTGCTATGTGCGACCCGCATTGGGCCGACCCGGAACCGACAATTAGGCAGTCTCTGACAGCTTCGCCCCGTTCAGGTGACTTCCTGCGCCCGGTCTCTTTGTGTGGCTGTGATTACTCATGGTAGAAGGAGAGCGATTTTAGTGAGACGCGGTCGACTTTGGCTCTGTGCCCGGAACTGGAGGCAGTCCCCGATCAGTGTCAACTAATATCCCCAGACCTTGGCGCTTGGTGCGGCCATCCCGTAATAGGGAATTTATCGAACGATCACTGGCCCCGTGGATGGTAGGAACTCAAGCCAGACAAAGACAACCGGAGAGTCGGCACCTTTCTCAACCAACGAAGAGCCGAAGATGAAGTCATTCTGAAGGAATGCAGCCAATATTCCGTGCCAATTCCGCGGCCCATTGTAAGGATTCTCGCGTCGCACAGATGGGGCGGAGCAGATGCGCGAATCTGGCTGCCTTGCGGTTTGCACCACGGTAGGTCCGTGCAAGCATTCGAATCCTTCCCGATCGACACTGATTTCTGGAAGAACTCGGGAGCAAACGGCTCACAAATGGCTCACAAAACACTGTCATTATGGCTCATGCTCCGGGCGTTTACTCGAACGGAACACAAGAAATAAGCTCGGAAATCCTCTCGTGCGGCATTTTGTGATCACATATGATATACGTGACCAAAGAGACATCAATCCGAGACTGAGATATTTGCTGTGTCTTAGATCCGAAATTCCAATCACAATATGGGAAGTCTTCTGTTGCTTTGGTCTATTGCCACTTGAAGCACACAGCCACTCATCTCAAGCCGCTTCGGTGTCCTCAAATCACGCCAGGTCGATATGGCGGGTCTAGCGTGGCTGTCAGGCTCACTACGGGGTCCCACGTGCCTTGGCTGCTTTGACATTTCCTTGGCTGGGTTTACAACGCGGGGGGACTTGACATCTGACGGCGTCTTTCAAATATCGTCACTCACTCAGCCCGACGCTAGAAGACCAGCCAGGGCATATTCAAGTGACTAGACTGGCAGCTTAGACGCGCTTGTTTCCAACATTCCAATTCAATCCACACACATTCACAGTCCGAATAGGACCAACCCCCCATTGTTAGTCACTCGCGTCGGGGCACCGGTCTTCCAATCTGCAATGGAATCGAATTTCTGCCTCACAACAACGCAAGGATAGAGACCAAGAGCAACCATCACCAAACATGTCACCCAAGATACAAGAGGACCATTCTGAGGGGCAAGGAGAGCCATCGTTCTCAGCCCCTCCGCCTTCGTACAGCGAGGCAACAGTGTCAGGCGGATCACAACCTCGGCCGCCGACGAACAATGAGAAAACTGCCACAGACCCGATAGACGAGCTTGTCAGCCGCCTGCCTTCCTTGGTCCGGGAGAGGCAGCAGTCACAGGCCAGCCAACGACTCAGCGAGGACGATACTCTCGTCCAGCATATGATGCCCTTTATCAGGGAATTCTTTCTCGACTTCTCCATGGACAACAAAGTCAAAAGGTCCCGAGACGCACACAAGTCACTCTCTATGGAGTTGATGCTGGTCCCACAAGACGCGGCACCGAGTGACGAGGGGTGGAACCTGGCCGGACTGAACGAGAGGAGGGAGCAGAGTGCATTTTTCAGGTTAAACCAGATCGCCGCACCAGGCCAGCTCAGGTGGGTGTCTAAGAACGGAGAGTCTATCCAAATCCGCGACGACGCTGCAGAGGCGGACCATTTGTGGTGGCGTGATGAAGAGCATGCTCTCCAACTGGCTTCGGCTCTCCGAGCCATCGTGACCCCAGAGCGGTCTGAAAAGAGCGAGGCGCAGCGGCGAGAGGCGATTGAGCAGCAAGAGACACCAGAACAGCCTGACATCAAAGGTAAATCTCCAGTGCGATCTTTCTTTGGGCTTTCGAGGAAGTCTCGATCGCCGGTCGAGCCGGTAGCTCCAAAGGTCCAAAACAAGAGTTTTGCGACAGTATCATTAGGAAGCGTACAGGTCGACGTCCAGGCGGAGGAAGTCACTTTCCGGCGAGAAAATGATTTTGGACTGTGGGAGAGCTCCTCGGGATGGGCGGTCGTCATCAAAGCGACGGTGCTATATTGATGGGCTTCTTTTCGGCTACAGTACATACGCAGTCGTGTAACATAGTTAAATTTGAGCCAACAACGAGAATCAAATGATTTGAACTTATTCGCCTCACTATGGATTTTCCCCACAAGTGGATGAGAATTTGCGCTTCTGAGGTGATTTAGAACTGATTACCCTACATCCAGAATGTGTCAGCACCTCACATCTACTTTGGGTATGCCATGAAACCCCCTTGGGAAGCTCGCGTAAAGCTCCATAAGCAAAAGCCACATAACCTGTATATATGACCCTAGTCTCCCAGTACGCCTCGCTGCTCCCCCAAGAAGCCCACTGTCAGAATTCCAATCCAACCAAATATCATCAGCCACAATGCCACCCCCTTTGCCTACACCAAATCCTTCCGCAACACCAAGAAATACAAGTCATCCCTCAACGCCTTGCCATTCACGAGGCTCTCATAAGGGAAAGGCCTCTTCTCGCCCTCCACAACCACATAGCCCCGCCGCACGTACCACGAGATGAGCTCCTCCCGCAGCCACACGACCGTCATCTCCATCCTCGCGGCGCCCATCTCGTCGCGCGCGAGCCTCTCCGCCTCGGCCAGCATCTTCCTCCCGATCCCGCCGTTCTGCAGCCTGGGGCTGACGGCGAACAGGCCAAAGTACGACAGGTCGCTGGGGGCCGGGTGGCGGAGGACCTCGCAGCACGCGAGGAGGGTCTCTGCGGAAGCAGCGTCGGGCCCAGGGGCGCCAGTGGTGGTGGTGGTGGTGGCCAGGAGGACCGCTCCGCCGGGCGCCGTGATCTTGGCGAGTAGGCCGGCCTCGTCGATGCGCTCGTCCGCGACGAGGTCCGCCTCGGTCGTCCACCCTTGCCGGCTGTCCTCGCCGCGGTACGCTGACTTGACGAGTGCCAGTAGCGCAGGGACGTCGGCGGGTGTGGCCTTGCGGAAAGTGAATGGTGAGGTTGACATGATTTTTTCCTCTTGGTTTTCTTATTCCCGTCTTCTTTGGTCTGGGCTAGGATTGGACGAAGGCGTAGAGTGACGGGGCCGTCTGTGATGAACTTTTTGACAGGTTCTGGGGTGCGTGATGACGACAGGTTGGCGTTCCTTGTGAGTCTCGAGGGTAGTATATATATGTGTGTTCAGTTGCTGTTTGAGGTTATCGTCGACTCTGCGAGCGCCTTGTCTGGGCGTTGGTCGACAGCTCCGAGATTTATGGCACGACCCCCTGAGCCGGATCGGCGCCAGTGCGCAGCTGCGCACCCGCTCCCGAAAAACACGGCAGGAGGGTGGGCCATTCCTGAACTGACAATCTGATCAATCTGGTAGCTTGAGTCAACCGTATCTTCGGCGGCGAAACACACGCAAAGGCGACAGGCCTTAGCCCGGGGCGGGAAGTGATGCTTTCCAAGTCTTCGAGTCATTGGTGTCGCTCAGTACTCAAGTCTTTATACAGTTGCAGTAGTGTACCGGGAATGCTCGCCTGTGGATTTACTCTTTTCAGATACGGAATACAGCATGCCATGCCACGGCTGTGGATGATAACCCCCCTCTCTTTACATATGCTAATGGAACTATTCCAATACCTTGTACGCCAACGCTCGCTGTGCTGTGCAGTGTGAGAAGCTCTCACAAAGAACATTGTCCATCAACCAAACCGGATCCCGGCATTCGGCTCCCACTTTCCGCCTACGGGTCCACCGCCACCTCCCGCCTGTCCTCCCTGACCACTACCGCCTGCACCGGGCGGCCCTGCGAACTTGATGCCCATCTCGGGATTCCACATGCCCTGCAGCGGCTGCATCGACTGTCGCGGCTGCGGCTGCTCGGGCGGCTGGGTGTTGTCGTCCCGCGCCCACGACTGGATGTGCGGCTCAACTGGTGGTGACATTGGCGCAATCGGGGCGGGCGCATTCTGGTAGTACTGCTGGGGAGGGCTCTGAGGGGCTTGGTAGCTGGGCTGAGGTGCCCGCTGGTGTTGGCCCAGAGAGAGCGAGGATAGGGGCGGCATGCCGATGTCCCTGTGATTCGTTAGGAGACTGATCCTGTCTGAGGACAGTATCAAAGGCTTGCAACTTACTCTTCGAGTCCTCGAGAGTCCTTCCGTCTCTCGCTTACCCAGTCCCTGCATCGGTCCCTGAACGAGCCAGCGATCTTGCTAAGATCGTTGTAGAACTTCCTTCCGGCCTCCACATTGCTGACTATCTCCTTGTACTTGTAATAGGCATTGTCCAACGCCTGCAGCGCGGCCTCGCGCTCTCTTGAGCCTCGGTCTCCCGCGCTCTTCTTCTGAGCCTCAAACTCTCGGTTTGCACGAGTCACTTCCGCCAGGAACTTCTCCTGCTCCGCGGCCTCCTTCTCGATCTGCGCCAGATCTGCCTCGTACATGCTATCCAGCCTCTTCTCGAAAAAATCCTCAAAGTGGGCCGGCACGATCTGAGTGTTCGGGTACGTGCGCTCTAGCCTTGCTGCCTCTTTCATGATGTCCGGCTTGATGTCGTCGGCCTTGGCCTTCTCGCGGAGGGCTTCGGCGCGGCGACGCCTTCGGGATTCGAGGCGCTGGATGTCGTTGTACGCACCGCGGAGACGGCCAAGAGCGGGCTTGACGGTTTCGTGGATTTCGGTCTTGCGACTCTGCGGTATGGCGTCCATGAGGCTACGATCGGACCCGGCAAGAATAGAGAGCGTGCTTTCCAGTACGAGCCACTTCTCACGGACAACTGCGTCGCTAGATGTGCTCGAGCCGAAGTAGCCATCAATATCGGTCGCCTGCTTCCAGAGTTTGGCACCTTGGGGATCCTCCTTGCTGGAAGGCCTCGTCCAGCGCTGGGTCCCGTACTTCATCCGCAGCCGTTGGTCCTCCTCCTCCTCGGTGGCAAGAAGAGACCTTCCTTCATCGAAGATTGCGCGGTCACTTGATCTCAGCTTATCGATGTCGGCAAAACTCCGCTGTACCCTGCTCAATGCATCTGCCTGCCTGATTTCCTCCGCGTGCTGTACCAGTGTTCCGGGTAGACCAAGTGGCTTTTCAAGGGCCTGCAGCGATCCAGGAAGATTCAGTGATGATAGTATTTCGTGAAGCTTCTCGTTCAATGCTTCCAGGCCTTGTATGATGTTCTGATTGACCAGACGATCTCTCCTCTCCTCGTAGATCGACACGGCGACATGAACGGAGTATGGCACCAGCTTGCTGAAAAGAGGGGTTCCGAATTCAGTCTGGTCGCCGAGGTATTCCGTGGGGTTGGCAACTTCTGGTGGGACTCGAGCCACCGCCATATTGGCTCGTTCGAGCACCTTGAGCTCGGTCTTCGCAGGAACATGGTCTGAGATAGTTATTAGCAACCGATGGAGTTCCTAAGGGCATGATCGTCAAACTTACGAAGATAAATCACGTCGTTATCCTTCTCCGCCCGTTTCAAGTCGTCCTCGACCCTCCTCTTCAAGCCGTTCAAATCATCCAGAACAGCCTTGCTCAGATAACCTCCCTTGCCCTCTTTAAGGCCTTCATTCGCACACACAACGGCATCAGTCAGGCGCGCCACCTCTTCTCCATATTTCCTCTTCTCCAGGCAGTCGCACGCAGCGCGGTACTGGGCGGCGGCGGCGAAGTGGTGATGTTTGGCGCTTACGTGGTGTATCCAGGAACTGCTGATGGACTCGCTGCTCATGGCAGCCTCCCCGGCCAGATTGTATAGGTCGCTAACGCGGGCGGCAACCTTGGAAATCGAGGCATCTTTGTAGCCGTCTATGACGGCCTTCTGCCAGAAGCACTCTTGGCTCTGGGCCAGCTGTAGCTGGATGAGGGACTCGAGGGTGCTCTCGTCCAGGTCCTCGGGTGGGGTGGCCATGCGCAGATCAGGGAGCACGACATCCTTCATATGTTTGAAGACGCCAGCAGCCTGGCTAAAGAAGTTGGCAGCGGTCTTGAGCCCCTCGGTGTTGGAGCGGTTGGAGGCCAAGGCGAGTTGGGAGTAGAGGACGGCGAGGTTGAAGAGGATGCTCATGAGTTCGAACTTGAGGTTGTTGTGCACTATGGGCCGTTCGGTGTTGTAGCCCAGAGCCGGGTACCAGGTGAAGTCGGCGCCTATGTCGATGGGGAACTTGCCCGAGATCCAAACGAGCTGCGCGGCGTAGGCCTGCAGCTTCTTGATGCCGCTGGGGTGGGCTTCTCGCACGTTGGTGGCATCCCTCCGCAGGGCGTCGACGACCTCGAGGTCGTGACGGAACATGTCCGGGTGCTGGTCATATTTCTTGGAGATGTACTGCCGGATGGCGGTCGAGAGCGACAGGTGGTTGGACTTGCGGAAAGGGATCGACAGCTGGTTTGCACTGGGGTTCGCCATGGCGAAACATCAGCTTGGGACAGGCCTTGGTTGATGCAGAAGCAGTGCCAGACCTACGAGGACATTGTGGGCAAGGCAGGACCAAAGCAGGCCGGTGCAATGCGACGCGATGCAGGGGAACGCGGGATCGTGATCGTCGTCCTCAGCCGTTGGTCGCACCGAGGGGAAGGGGCATGACCTCATCTGTCGACGGATAGAGCAGACTGCAGCCCAATAGCTTGCCAAGCTCCCCCCAAACAGCTCTACGCTTGCTGCCGCTGCCGCTGGTGGGGGCTTACATAATGAGCCTTTGTCCCCTGTCAGCTTCCATCGGACGCTTTGTCCTACTCATAGACAACATGGACAATGAGCATCTCGACACAACATTTTACTCAGGCTGTTGTAGCCGGCTATGTCAATGCCGTGGCCCATCCAGCATATGCTTAATTCCATTCCAGACATACCTGGAGCTCGATGGAAATTCCAGTCAATGATGACGTGCCAGGCTCCATCTGATCACAACTATGCATCAGCCATCGTACAATCGTCGAATTCCACGCTCGCGACACGACGGACCGCACCACACAGCCCGCCATCTCTCAGTCTGATATTGGCGGTAGAGGAGTCCTGAACATCACCAATACTTCAATTGCTGATACTCTCACATGGTCGTCCCCAAGCACAGCTGTCACTTATGGAGGCAGGACCGGGCCCAGCGCGGATGCCGGAACCCAGATCATTTCTACACGCCACGCCCGTACCTACTTGAGGCCGCATCCTGTGGTGTCCAAGCCTCTTCCGTCTTGCAGACAGGTTGTGGCTCGTTCAACAGCACAAGTGAAGCTTGTCAAGACGCTGCGCCGAGCTTGATCTAAGACAACTTGCAGGCGTACCTGGATACCGGACATCAAGACGGGCACGCGGCCATCGTCGGCGCGGCGTTTCACGCTGTCTGATGGGGCGAAGCAGCCCTCAGGTTCATGGGTGGTCAAGTGTTGAAATTATAGTCGACTTCCTTAGTCTCGTGCCTACCAGCACGGCAGGACTTGTATCGCCGGTGCATTTGGGTGCGTAGCACTCCGAGCCTGCAGAGCTGCATGCACGCCACAGCGACCAGACTACGTCTCGGTCCCGAGCTGACGTCTGACATTCATGACGCTTCGACGGCGATGTATCCCAGACATCTCAACGGACAACCACCATCGCTCATCCGCACGATTGCGTGGTTGATGCACATCGGAAAGAGCGGACAACGGAGCTGACCCGGCGCTCAGAGCCGCATGCTACGACTTGCACGGCTGGAACACCTGAGCTCGTATGATTCCACGCACATTCATGGCTGTTGCGCAAGATACGTTTCCATCAACGAAATTCCGGTCTTCAACTCACAGGTTTTGCTAAATTCAGCGCCTTGGGATAAACCTTTTGATGAACCCTGCAATAGGCGCTGCAGAAGCACCCTAATGCACGATTCGGGATTGACACCCCTAGCTCTGATTTAGGCCGAGACACGGCTTGGTGTTCCTTTCCGCCCAGAATCACCTAGAGGAAGGAAAACGAGGTCGGATTACTCCATTCAACATAGTCGCGGTGGCCATACGACTGGGGCTCCACAACTTTCCGTCTACTGATGAGCTATTTAGCTTGATGGCCGATGGATCAAGAAGCTTGTTTGACTCCAAGCCACTGTCATGACCACGACTATGACCACGACTACACCTGTTGGGCGTGCTTGATGGGAAGACTGCCTTTCGTCACCTGAAAGGCCTTGCACCATGCAATCGCTCGGCTTGTTGCTCCTTGCCACTGATACGGCGGCCGCCCTCAGACGGACTGGTACAAAAGCCGTGCTTCGTTGCTGGCGCTTGGTTATGCGGCATCAGCCTGTGTTGATCCGATTGCTCGCCCATGTCGCCGTAGCTCGCCGTTTCCCGCGTTACCTCTGCGCGCTGTAGCCCCAAAGTCAAGTCATCCTTCGGAATGACTGTGCAATCAAAGCTTATTTGTGTGCGGACGGGCCGAGATGGAGGTGTCCATCCTGGGTATCTTCTACCTGGGGCGCCGCAGCGCAATGGAATGCCTGCAGCTGATCATCCAGGGTAGATAGACGCCCTCTGCTGACACGGACATCCCCACCATCTCCCCATACCCAGATCTCCGGTTCGCATCACCACTGCAGCTGGAAGAATCCTGCAATTCTGGTCGCCGTCAAGGTCAGCCTCAACATTCCGTTGACCAAGCCCCATCCTGACATAGACACTTCTACAATAAGCTCATATGACAGATCGGACGGACAGACTGGGCCGCCCAGTCCCCGGGCTATCTATGGTACGCACAGCATGCAGCTCGGTTGTTTCTTGCCGTGTAAGTCGCGGAGGGCTATTGGCAGATATGCCATGTTCAGGGGTCAGGTCCCTAGTATCCACCTGGGATCCTTCACCCAACTCCAACGACCGGTGGGTCGGCCTTCGGTGGTATCCCTACCCAACCCGTAGGTACAAGGGTTGGTGTGAGAAATAAGCGGCCGCATCGACCTGCATCCTTGCAGGTCGTGTTGAGCATGTTCCCCCAAGCTTTGCCCGCGCCGCAAGCTGCAGCCGGGTCAGGCAGCACCCAACCAAAAGGGGTTCGGACCCAATGGATACGGGACCACACTGCTGGGTAGCCTTCTTGTCTCAGTCCACGCGCCGTGCAAAGTATCATCTGGGTGCTGCCGATTGTCTGGATCTCGGGACCGACAGGATGTCGCATAAGTAGGGCGGCTACGCAGCGCGGTTGATCACTCAATATGTACCTGGTCTTTTCTGCTCTTTCCAGCGTTGATTCTCGCTCCCAAGGTATCGCAATTTCTCTTCCGTTATATTGGCAGCCAGTCGTCAGCCATGGCTTTCGATCTCCCAGTCATCATATTGTATCTGGCTATACCAAGCCTCCTATTATCTGCAATACAGCAAGTTCTACAATGGAGGAAAAGGAAGGTCTCCCGGGCCAAGTTTCCCGGCCCAAAACAATTTCCCCTCGTGGGTAGGGTCCATGACCTGCCAAGGTTTTCTATGTGGAAGAAGTTCAAAGAGTGGGCAGACATTCACGGACCCATCTACCAGACAAGTGTTCCTGGCGCGACTTTCATCATCGTCTCAGATGAGCAGATCGCGGAGGAACTCCTTATCAAGAGGGGTCACATCTATTCGGGACGGCCGCAGATCAGAGCCCTAATCGGCCACAAAGAGGGCATTGAGTATCTCGCATTGATGGACCGCCATGGTAAGTCATGTTAGAACTGAGCGAGGCCTTTTGGCACCATATTCTATCAAGAAATAGGAGAGAAAACTGACCGCTCTTGATATCCACACAGATCACTGGACGAAGCAGCGAAAATGGGTCCATGCCGCCATGGCTGAGGCCTACAAGCATCAGTTCTACGGGCACATCGAGGCCGAGACTCGGCGGTACCTGATGATGCTCATGTCGGACCCGATCCGGTTTATGGACCACTCTCGCGAGCACTGCGGGCGCATCATGTCACGGCTGGCCTGGGACGAGGCCTCACAAGGCAAGATGAACGGTGAGAGCGCCGACCGCACGCTGCACAACATGTCGGTCTCGGGACCTATCGTCAACACCATGACGCCGCTGTGGCACATTCCAGAGCCGTTCAACAAGTGGAAGTCTTATGAAAAGCAGAGAATGGGGACGCAGAAGGCCTGGTGGCTCAATAACTACAAGATCGCAAAGGACAAGTACAAAAACGGCCAGCTGCCCAAGGACACGTGGGCGTACCGCTACATTGAGCAGGTCGAGCGGGAGCAGAAGGGCAGCCTGGATCAGACTGATGATCAAGAAATCTTTGCGGCATGCACTATTGGGTTCTTCAACCTGGTCGGTGTGGTCACAATTGCAGGGCCGCTGAAATTCTTCCTTATGGCCATGGCACTGCACCCAGAGTGGCAAAAGAAGGCTCAGGAGGAAATTGACCGAGTCTGCGGTGACCGGCTGCCCAATTTCGGGGACTTCGCGGACCTACCTACTGTGAGGGCTGTCCTCAAGGAGACGATAAGATGGCGATCTGGAGTCCCACTGGGTAAGTTGTTCCCTTGCGCGTTTATGGTCCCCCTCAATCCCAATTCTTTGCTACCTAGATGGCTGACATAGTGACTACATGATCTAGGTGTGCCCCATCAAGCAGAGCGTGATGACGAGTACCGCGGCGTCCTGATCAAGAAAGACACAATCATCCTTGCATGTGAATGGTAAGCTCTCTCGTCCCATAATCCTCTACAGTGCAGGCCACCTAGCTCACACATAAACTTTCGCCAGGGCCATCAACCGCGTCCCCGAGAGATACCCAGACCCCGAGTCCTACCGGCCCGACCGCTGGCTCGACCCGTCCTTCCCGACGTACCAGGAGCCCCTAACCAAGTATCCCAACTTCCGCGACAGCAAGTTCGGGACGCACAGCTTCGGCTGGGGCCGCCGCAAGTGCCTTGGGATGGACATTGTGGACATCGAGCTCTTCGTCACGGGGGCCTCCGTGCTCTGGGCGTTCAACATGGAGCAGATGACGTGCCCGCGCACGGGCGAGAAGGTGCCCATCGACTCACAGGCCACCAACAGCCACGTCATCCTGGAGCCGTCGCCGTTCGAGATGAGGTTTAGCATGCGCAAGGAGGAGAGGAGGAGGATCATTGGTGAGGCTTATGGGGAGGTCGCGGCCACCTTGAAGGTCTACTAGATTTAAATGTAGAGATGGTGGTGAGGCGGTGCTGCCTCTATGCTGTTCAGACTGATTCTTGTAATTTGGGGTTTGGTTCATCGGTTCCTCCTGGAGAGTTTCTGCTGGGCGTCCGCGATAGATTTTCTTGCATTGAGACTGCTTTAGCCAAACTTTCTCATCAGTAAAGTCGACTATGCGAGTGAATAAAGTCTCCAACACAAGCTCGAAGTACTATATGTTATTACGCTGCTCAAGCGTTGATAAATTGTTCGGTCCTGATATCTCAAAAGTATCATCCACACAGTTAATAGCTTGAGGTCTTGCGTCTTGTTATTATACTGGACTATTTGAATGCTTCTCTAGTAAGAAAAGTCACCAGCCACACACAATGTCCTTATCTTCGTCATCTGCATCCTCGAATCAGTCGTCTGAGTGCTGTTGTCAGATTTCTGACCTGTGACTTGCGCGATGAATCCGATGGATCGACCATATTCCCGTAGAGCGGTGCCTTGCCGTTCGCGCCAACGCTCCATGACCTCATTTGGGTGGTGGTCTTACTGTCAGCCTGCTCAGGCCTTTGCGCGAGCTGAGTTCTTGTTAAGCAGCTCCGAGAGCTGCTGTCGCTCCTCCCTGTTAACTTCTTCTAGCAGCTGTTAACGAAATTTCACATTCTGACTCCAAATCCTCGTCAAGCAATGACCTCAATGTGTGTGCTTGCTCTTGCGCACATGCGTCTCCCTCGTGTCGTCTCGCAAGGCGGCCTCAATATTGACATGCGACTTCGAATGTGGGACCAATATTTGCCTATTCCTCTCTGACACAATCACATACGTCTTTCTGTCTTCAGGAGAGATCAAGGAGCAGGGTTTGCATGAAATTAATTCCGAGTGATGCTCAGCAGATACGTTCTGCACGCCGGTATGTTCCGGAACTAAAGGGAGCAGACCAGGAAGTGAAAATAAAATCAAAGCACAACTGACTCATTGAGGAAGCAGGGGCGGACTATCATTCATGTCCGGTCGGTATGCAGCCAGGATTGATTTGGCGAAGACGTCGGCCGTGACGGGTTCTTCTTCAAGACCTCATCAAGTCACCCAGCACCAGAGGTGACTTGCAAAAAGGACTTTACTGGTGTGTCTCAAAATTGATCCGATAAAGGGTAACCTAAACGGCAAAGGGAGTGGTCATAGGTTTTCATCCTCATGCGCAGAGTGAAGTAGACAGGTCAAGAATATTTAGACAAGATTAAATCACATATGAATGCTGCTAGCCCTAGCCGTAATATTGGTCCCTGTCTTAAACTCTATCTAGCTAATTCATGCAAGTCAACAAGAATTTTCAGAACCCAGTCAAGTGATCTGGGGTCATCAAAGGCGCTGGCACGTACCTAGGTATTTTTCGAGTAGTTGTGCTGGTCGGTTAATGTGGTATACGTCTGCGTTACGTCCCAGTCGCAGGCTTGTCGGAAATTCTTCGATTGTTTTACATCCATGGGTGACAATATTCCCGTTCGTTTTTTTCGAAAAAGCGTACATCCCTTCAAGAAAAGGTGTGAATCTGTAGAAAGAAGCGCGGTCTAGGGGACATAGTTAAGAATCGATGGACGGTGGTACGACACCTTCCTCATCAAAGACGTGGGAGGATGACTAAGGTCCTGCAGTGGACCCCCACAGCTCCCAAGAATTGCCAAGCACGGCGGTTTTTTATTCTTGGAGGCGAGCACCTTGATGGTCACCCGGCGATGGAGTAGATATCCACAACCTGACCGAGCGGCCATTCAGGACGTCCGTAATTGCGCGAGTTTTTGTTATTGGGAGCTGGGCAGGACTAACCGCTGACTAGGCGAATGCAGAAGCAAATGTTCCTGGCATGCCCCTCCCTCGCTACATATACTACTTGCGCGGCGTGCCGCGCAAGCTCGTCACCGTGCTTCTGTTCCCGCTGAGGCTGATAAGAAACTTTTATTTCTGGTGCAGATCCCGTCGACAACCGGACGATTTCATTGGAATTATGGGGAGCAGTAGTTGTGATGCCTCCGGGCAGAAGGCTGGCGGGGTTGCCCAGGTCAAGGCGATCTTCCTTGGGGACGAGGCGAAGAGCAAGGAAGAACGAAAATTGGTGCAGAAGTTGGGTAAGACATATCCTCTTGTCTCGTGAGAAAGCCTTTCAGATGCTAATCGATCATGCAGACTGGGTCATCTTGACATACTGCTGTCTTAGCTCTTTCTTCAACTATCTCGACCGCTCCGCCTTCGCCAACGCCTACGTTGCCGGTCTCAGGGAGGATTTGAACTTGAAAGGAGCTGACTATAACAGTAAGCGAGAATGTTCCGGCTCTGTAGCAAGTTATTAACACACACTAGTTGTACTTTCCATGTTCACAGCCGGCTCCGTCATTGGTCAGATCCCCCACGGAATTATCATCCAGAAGTTTCCTCCGCGGATATGGCTGCCCTCTATGGTCATTGTCTGGTCCGCCCTTACCATGTCCTGCGCTGCCTGCAAGACCTACGAGCAGCTCTGCGTCGTGCGCTTCTTCCAGGGCTTCGCAGAGGCCAGCACCTACTGCGGCACGATCTACATCATCGGGTCGTGGTATAAGCCTCGCGAGATCGCCAAGCGCACAGCTATCTTCACGGCCTCGGGGCAAGCGGGAACGATGTTCGCGGGCATCATGATGACGGCCATATACACGGGCATGCAGGACCACAGCGGGCTCAAGGGGTGGCAGTGGCTCTTGTAAGTACCATTCCTCTTCTTCTTGGTTCCCAGTCTGTCATGTTTTGGAATGTTCCAGAATGTATCACTTCAAGATCCGCAGGAGGTGATTAACAAGTGCTAGCCTCGTCAACGGGATCATCACCATCCCCATCGCAATCGTGGGCTTCTTCTTCTTCCCGGACACGCCCGAGACGACACAGGCCAAGTGGCTCAGCGCCGAGGAGCGCGAGCTGGCGCTGCAGCGGCTCCCTCCCAAGAGCAAGGACGGCCACAACATCGCCCCATGGTCGCTGGTAAAGCGCGTCTTCGCCAACCCCGCGCTGTACATCCTGTGCCTGTGGGCCGTCATCACGGGCGCGCTCGAGGCGTACGTCGTGCAGAGCCTGTTCCTGCTGTGGATGAAGTACCACTCGGACGTCTTCACCCAGGCCCAGATCAACACGTACCCGCTCGGCGTGCAGGCCGTGGGGATCGTCTCCAACTTCCTGGCCGCCGTGCACGTCGACGCCACGGGCACGAGGGTGCCGATGGGGGTCCTGGCCTGCCTGCTGCAGCTCGTCGCGGCCGTCATGCTGATGGTGCCGACGCTGCCGTTCGCGGGCACCTTCTTCGCGTACTACCTCTCCGGCACGAGCTATATGGTCAACCCGGTGTCCTATGGCTGGGCAAGTATCATCACCCAGCGTGGTGGAGATGATGCCGCGCGGTCTGTCATCCTGTATGCTATGAATGCGTGTTCTACCTGCTTGTACACGTTCTGGGGCATCGCTTTGTACCCTGCCTCGGATGCGCCGTACTGTAAGCCGTTTCGATTCTCAATCCCTGTGTGTTCATATCTATACGCATGCGATCAACCGCTAATTATGTTATTCAATAGGGAAAAAGGGAAACATTGCTATGATAATCGTGGTCGTTGTCATGCTGGGTGGGCTCTTTGCAGTGAATTGGCTCGACAAGCACACATTGCGCAAATTCCCGTACGGCGATACGGCCGTGCGAGACATTGTGGGAGTCGGCGACAGCGATGTCGTGGTTGCTCCACAACGGGGCGCCGAAAGCGAAGAAGATGGAGAGAAAAGAATAAAGGACAGCTGTTGAGGCTAGTCTTCCTGGCCAAGACTTACTTGTCGGGGCTCACGATCGATTGATGGCGTGTCTGGACTGAGTATAGCTGGTGAAGCATACTACAAGTTGCATTCATCAAGACTCTAGAGATATATTTGGAACCATGACACAAGGCAGCCTCCGGACCTAGCCTTTGTGGGTGCCCCTCGACCCGTTGGGCCGATTCATCAATCCTATCTTTCAGCAATATTGTGCCATGTTTAGGGAGTTTCGGGCCTTTGAAGCGGGCCGTCGACCGATTCCTACGTGCAGGGAACGCCACAGCGTGCGGTGACACGATGATGCTAACAAAGGCTGCCGCTCATCGCACGGGAAATAAAATCACACAGTAACATCGAGTGCCCAGTCAAAAGAAGGCGCTGATCATGCAGCATGCAAAATCAGAGATACATGTTTAGGCACATTGCAGTTTTCTCGAACTTCTGAGTGTTGGCTTTTTTCCTCTTCTTTCTCTTTTTCTTTTCTCCTGCGGAAACAATAGAAAATCACAGTAACACCCACAGGGAGAACTTGCGAACAATTGACTCAAGCTCACCACGATGCGTTTATCACTCGATCGTATGGGTCGCAACCGACCTGACTATGCTCGGGGAGCAGTACTCTATTGTAGGAAGCACCTGATACAACGGGCCCTGAAATACTATGTCGACGAGGCAATAACGAAGTATATCAAGGTTAGGCACCAGATACAAGATGCGTACAAAGTGTCGTTGGACGATTTCGGTAACGAAGCTAGGAGGAAGGGGTTCTTCGAACCTGATCTGACATTCGTACCACGCGCTGAGCGCGTGATTCGAGAGCCGCTGCATCGCCTTGCGGTCGAGAGATTAGCCTTTGGCAGATTGACCTGCTCTCGACCCGTCTTCCGCACGTTGATGAGGCAAGGGAAGCTCCTTAGTCACAGGCTGGTCAGGATGGAAACCAGCCTACAGGAACTCGGCTTTGACAGGGAATGGGATGGACTCAGGAAACAGCTACGAGCGGCGATGACACAGGCTGTCAATGAGATCAAGACACGGCAAAGAGAATACGGGCTGGGGGCAGAGGCGTATGCGATCAAGAGCATAAATCAGAGGAGAAAGATGAGGGAGATGCGATTTGACAAGTCGAGCAGCAGCGATATTGGAAAGAACTATGACTCGAGGGGCAAGCTCGTATGTGCCGTATGCCATCCTGGGATACAGGCGCAACAGAGCAGCAGACCATGGGCTCCACGATGGTGGATAGCCATGCTGAGGAGTCTTTACCGGAGTAGGCTGGACGTCGGCACGGTCGAGAGAGCGCTGATAAATGATTCAGAGGCAAGGCTATGTGTCGTACATGGGATAGTGCTGGTGGTTATCTTCCGCGAGAGCGAGAAGCCGCATTTTCTTGTGCTCGATATGGAGCCGCTCAAGGGCTTAGATTCCCGCATTATAACGAAATCGAAGCCCGAGGCCAAGCCCGGCACCTGCCTTAGGGCGAGGACGGAGAGGGAGGCAAGAAGATCATTGAAGCGAAAGGTACAGCAGAGACAGCAAAGTGACGGGAACGAACACGAGTTTCCGAAGCGAAGGCGAGGCTCGTCGTTGAGCTTGGGTTGAGTGGGGCAGACGCAGTCGATGGGGTGCTGCACGTATGGAGCTGTAAGTGTAAATTCGGGTGGGCCATTCAGTGTCTGGCCTGCTCGAGGGTGGGTTCATCCGCCCATCTCACTTCTACGGCAGAGATGGAGCGCCACATTTAAATTTAGTAATGAACGTATAGACAAGATGCACACGTATAGACCGGATGCGCTACATTGAATGAGATTGGGCAAGGACAGTCCTGACAGCTTGCGCCACATGCGCGACCATTTCCAGTTCCCCCACTGCGCCCCTCCCCCAGAGGCCCGGCTGCCTCCACCTAAGCTCTGAGCCACAGTGTTACGCTACTCTGATATGCAATCAATCGTATCAAATTGGCGCTAATGGCCTGCACATGATACAACATACCAAAATTATATGCGCTTAGTTACGCCATACCCTTTCCAACTATCAACTATAATTATTCATCCTATAACCCTCTTAATATTATATCTTTTACTATGCTATATATTTCAATTATCGCTAATTAATCTATAATAATTTTATGATTATATCTTATTATTTAACTCCCTTAAAGCTTTATATAATTTAAGGGCTATTAAATATTAATTAGATAGATAATACTATTATTATAAGAATTATAAAGTATTTTAAGGTATAAATTTATAAGCTAAGGAAGAGGAATTTAATATTTAATATTATTATTAAATTAAGCAACTTATATAGGGCTATCTAATTAATTAATTTTTATTATAATATATATTATTTAAATTCTAAATATTTATACTTTTTAATATATATTCTTATTATTTAAGCCCTTTTTAATTACTTTATTTTAAAGAATAACTTATATTAAAATGAAATATAATAATAATTATTAAATAATTTTAATTTATTTATCTCCTAAAGTATTATTAGTTAAATACTTAAGGGAGTTAAATGGAATAAGAAGAGTATAGGTATAATTATTACCTAATAGGACCACCTTATTTAAATTAATTAGATTATTAAGACTTAAGAACTTTATATAAATTAATTTATCTTTATTAATAAATTTAATATAAATAAAAGAAATAAGTTATAATATATAAAATAAATGCTAAAGGATATTAAATTAAAGAAATTTATATTTAATAGTAATAAAAATTATAATATATAATATTAAGTACTTTTAGCATTTATTATTATAAGTATATTTAGTTTATTTATATATAAAGATAATATAAATAGTTAAGGCTTTATTAATTTTATTAAGAAGGAGGTTTTATTTAAGATATTATTATTCTTAAGACTTAATTTAATACTAATAATAGATAATATTAGTTTCTATTTTTATAATAATCTTTAATAGCTATATAATTAAATTAATATTTAATTTAAATATTTACTTATATATTTGCTTAATTTTAACTTAATTAAGATATTTTTTAATAATTTAAAGAAATATATTTAATATTATTTTTAATATTATAAGGATTAATAGTATATATAAGAAGATTAATAATAGTTTCTTATTAACTTAATATATAAGGTTGCTTTAAATATAAAAATAATTTAAGATTATTTTTAAAAAGTTATAATTCTTAAACTAAAATAAATTTAAATTAATTAAATAGTTAATTAGTTATATATTTTAATATATATATTAATAATATATATATTTTTTAATATTTAGTTATTATTATAAGGGTTATAATATATAAATAACTTAAATATATTTAATAATATATGCTGCTATATATATTAATTAATTATATTATAATGCCTTAGCTATAAATTAATATATATTAATAACTATATAGCTTTTATAAATAAAAAATATATTATAAAAAAAGGCTTAATTAAATAAATTAAATAATATATTATTTAAATTTAAAAGCTTATTAAAAAGTAGTTACTTTAAAAGTAATTAATTATATTTAATATATAAGATAATATTCTATTATAATTATATTTACTTATTATTTTAAATATATAAATTACTTAAATATTTAATATTTTATTTAAATAAAAACTATATTATTATAATCTTTAAATAATAATATATTAAATTATAATAATTTCATTATTTAAAATTTAAAATCTATTAAATAAAAAAATAATAGCTATTAAAAAAAAAAATTAAATTATATCTTAAATCCCCCTCTTTATATAATAGAAATAGCTATTAATATTATTATATAATATATTATTTTTATTATATTAAGGGAAATATTTAAAATATAATTTAATTTAAAAGTATAGGGGAATTATTACCTTATAAAGAAGATATAAACTTAAATATATAATAAATATAATTATATAATAATAAGTAATTATTAATATTATATATCTTAATTATTAAAATAAGATTTATATTTTAATATATAAAAAGTATATTATTATAATTAATATATTAAGATATATTTAAAGATATTATCTATAAATATATAAAATTAAAAATAAAAAAGGTATATATAATAATATATAGGTATAATTATACTTATTTTACCTCTATTTACCTATTATATTACCTTAGCCTTAATAATTAATATAATATTTTAAAGAGTTAAATATATATTATATAAATATAATAAATAAATATTTATAAAGTTAAGGCTTATAGTTTTTATTAAGGATTATTAAGTATATTATGCTTAATATTAAAATACTTAACTTTATATTATTATAACTTTATTAAAAAAAATTATAAATATAATATAACTTTTATATTAAATAAGTTTAATTCTTATATTTTTAATAATATTATTATTTATATAATTAATTATTATTTCATTAAGAAAAATATATTTTATATTAAGGTATTTAAATATATTATATATCTTTATACTTTTAGTTTTTATACTAAGTAAACTCTTAATTTTATATAATTATAATTTTATTAAAAAAAGTTATAAATATAATATAATTATTATTTTTAATTATTTTAAGCTTTATAATTTTAATAATATTATTATTATTATAATTAACTTTATATTAATTAAGGAAATTAATATTTTATATTAAGGTATAATAAATATAAATAGGTTAGGCTAGTTTATAAAATTTATTATATTATAAATATTAATATTAACTTTATTACTTTTTATTTATTATTATTATAATAATAAAAGTAATATTTAAAATACCCTTTTATATATAATAAATATATTATAATTAATTATTTCTAATAATAATATTATCTTTAAAATCTTTAATTGCCCTTAGGGGTGCTAATAGGCTTAATATGCCCTCCTTTAATATATTATATTTTTATATAAAGTTTTTTATATATTAATAAAGAAAGCTTTTTAAATCTTTCTTAAATTAATAATTAATAAATTATTTATTTAGCTATATTAAGAGGTCTTTAAATATATTTATATTTATATTTTAAAGCTTTATAGCTAAATAACCTATTTTTTATTTTTCTTAATAATATTAAGCCTTTTAATAGTATATATATTAAAGAAAATTATTTAATAATTTATTACCTTTAAGGCTATTAAGTATTATTAAGAATAATAAAAATATTAATAAATAATATAATAAAGATAGTATAATCTTTATTATTAACCCTTTAATAAAAAAAGGGGCTATAAGTAATATATATATATACTTAGTTATTTATAATATTAATAGTAGTAAAGATAGCTATTAAGGCGTTAAATAGCTATTAAAGGTATTTATAAGCGCTAATATAAGCTAATTATTATTATTATTATTATTATTAATATTAATAATGTTTTTATTATTTATATTATCTTTTTTTAGCTTAAATATATTAGCTTTATTTAAGCGCCTTAATATAGCTAAGAGAATATTATTATTTAATTTAAAGTTTAAAAAAATATTAAATATTTTAATTTAGTTATCTTATTTTTAATTAATTAAGCAAAGTAATATTTAATTATATATATTTTTAGGGATATAATTTAAAGAAGCTCTTTTTTATTTTTTTTTAATTAAATTAGCTTATTTAAATAGGTTATTATATATAAGGATTAAATATATCTTATTCCTTTTAATAAAATATTATAATATTAATTTTAATTTCTTTTTATAATTAAGATAATATTTTTTATTATAATATTTTTATTATTAATTTAATTAAATAAATAGCTTAATTCTTATATTTTATTAAATAATAATAACTTTTTATATAATATTATTTTTTATAAATTTTATTAAAAGATTTAATTAATTATTTAATTAAAAAATATTATTAATTTTAATATTAAATTATTTAATTTAAAATAGATTATTTTTATTTATTTTTATAGCTATAATAGCTTTAATATTATAAGATTAATTATTAATAAAGCCTTAAAAGGTTAATAATAATATTATTAGCCCTTATTAATATCTTAGGATAATATAATAAATAATAAATACTTAAAATTAATATATAATATATAAGTTATATACTCCTTTTTCTTAAATTTATTTTATAAAATTATATATTAATTATTAAATAGTTTTAAGGTTTATATTTATTATTTATTAATTAAAATATATAAATCTTAAAGTATTACTTTTTTTTAATTAAGTTATTATATTAAGGTATTTATACTTTATTTAATAATCCTTAAAGTTAATAATAATTTACTTTTTAAACTTTTTAAGTTATTTATTAAGTTATTTAAAGAGAAGATTATTAAATCTATTATATTACTCTTTTAAATATCTTATTAAGAAAATAAATATAAAAATATCTTTAAATTAATTAATTAAATTAATTAAAAAAAAAGAAAAGAATATTTTTATATTTATTTATAATTTAATCTTTTTATTATTATAAAAAAAATTAATAATAATAATCTTTTTAAAGATCTTTTAAATATTATTATTTTTAATAATAAAGGGATTAATAATAAAATTAATAAAGAGATTTTCTTTATTATAAGGCAAAGGATTTAATTCCTTTTTATTATTTTTAATAAAGCTATTTTTTAATAATTATAATATTAATAATAATAATTTTAAAAATACCTTCTTTAATAATAATAGCTTTTTAATTATTAATAGCTTTTAAGAAGGCTTTATCTTTATTTTAATAATAATTTAAGGCCTTTTTATAAGAAATTTATTAAATATTATAAATATAATATTCTTTTTTTTTAAGGATATTATATTTATTAACTTTAAAGGGCTATTATTAAAGGTTATTTTAAATTTAAATTAAAGTTATAATTAATAATAAGGGCTATAGTTTAAAAGCTTATAATTAATATATAAAATTAATTTTAAGGTATAGGTAATAATAACCTTACTTAAAGGCCTTATAATATATAATTACTCTTATTAATAATGATTATATATAAATAAAGGATACCTAGTATTAATTATATCTCCTTAAAGCTTTAGTAGGGTATTAATAACTTCTATAAACCCTAATGATAGGTTAAAGGGCGATATATTATATTTAAGAATAATTATTATATATAGTAGCTAGTTTATGGGCTTTTAATGGTAATAATAATCTCTATTAGTGCGTGAATTGATAATATTAAGGGTATTAATTAATAGGATGATAAATATATATAATTTTAATATATTGTATTATATGCGAGTTATTAGCGCCAATTTGATACGATTGATTGCATATCAGAGTATGACGTTCCTGTTCGTTGCTGGTGCGCCTGGTCGTGCTCCTCCAGTAGCTTGTTCGGGAACAGCGAGTGACCAGACTTACTCTCGCCTCGTCCGCCAGAGCCCAAAAGCCAAGAGATTCTGACGCGTTTCAGTCGCCTGAGAGCCATGGGTCGACGAGCTTAAATACAATCCCAGATCAAAGCTCAAACCTCCGCGCATCGACACGGCTTCCTCACATCTGTCCTGAAAGCCAGACTGACTTGTTGCATCCAAACACTCCGAGCCGCACACCACCACTCCATTCTGCGTATCTATCTACAACCCCACCACTCGTCATGGCCGAAAAGAACCCCTCCGGCGAGCAGAGCTTCCCCCCTCCCCCTCCAGGGCCCCCGCCTGGGCACAACGGCCTCGCGATGAACCCAAACGACCGGCCTGTCCCAGACTCAAACTCCGAGCTGTACGACAACACTCCTTCCACCCACTCCGAGGACAAGGCCCAGGCCCAGGCTCATCCTCCGACCGAGACCCAACAGACCGCCCACCAGGTTCCTCCTCCCGACAGCGACGGCGCTCCCAAGAAGGCAGGATGGGGCTCCCGCTTCAGCGCTTGGGGCGGCAAGGCCGCAACCCCCTTCAACATGCTGGCAAACAAGCTCGGATCCGAGAGTTTCCTGCCTGATACTATGGAAAAGGAGTGCGAGAAGGCGGCGAGGATCCTAAGGAGCTTCTGCAGTAAGTCGAACCTGGCACATGCCCCACTCGTTGTATAGAATAGGCACTAACACTTCTGCCCGCAGAGGATGGCATCTACACCGACGCACAGGCCCCTGAGACCGTTGAGGCCCCCACTACAGACGCCGACGGAAAGCCTATTACTGCAGCGGCAAAGCCCAAGAAGAACCGAACCCTTCTGACCATCCCTTCAAAGGTGATCAACAAGGCGGTCGGCCTGGCCATTTTCACGACCGCTCGTGCGGGATTCCACGTCTCGGGTGCCACTGGCTCGGGTGTCATCGTCGCCCGTCTTCCTGATGGCAGCTGGTCGCCCCCATCGGGCATCCAGGTCCACAGTGTGGGTGCTGGTTTCATGATCGGGTTGGACATCTACGACTGCGTTGTGGTGATTAATACGAGGGAGGCCTTGGAGGCGTTCACAAAGACCAGGATGTCTCTGGGCTCCGACCTTGCTGTCGTTGCCGGTCCTTGGGGTGCAGGCGGCAGCGTCGACTTCGCAGCACCACAGTCGCAGAAGGGCAAGGGCAAAGCGGGTGCTGCTCCAGGGTCTCCGGATGCTACCAAGGATGCAGAAGGCAAGCCAGCCACTCCTCCTCCGGCCACGAGCGAGAAGCATCCCGACAACGCGGACCCAGTCCCGGCGGTGAACGAGCCGACCGCAGACAAGACAAGTGGCGAGACAGCAGAACGCCCACAGGCCGGCAAGGAGCGCAAGCCCTCCGGTCTCAAGCAGGCTATCAAGCAGCCTACCTACTCCTACGTCAAGTCGCGGGGCTTCTACGCAGGCGTCCAGGTGGACGGCACAATCGTCACCGAGCGCAAAGACGCTAACGCGGCATTCTACGGTGAGCCCGTAGGCGTGCAGAACATCCTGAAGGGCGAAGCGCCCTTGGTTCCCGGCAAGGAGAACTGGATCACCGTTGTCAAGCCTCTATTTGACACCATCAAGGGCGCCGAGGGCTGGAGGGCCCAGGGCGGTAGCCAGCCTAGCCAGCAGTGGGCGAACCAGCAGGGTCCATCAGACACCTACGGCCACGGCAACGCGCCCCAGGGCTACCCCACCGGCTTCGACCCCGTTTTCGCGACCGGTGCCGGTGCCGGTGAGAATCCACCAGCTAAGCCGCCCCGTCCTGGCGTGTCCGGCGTCACCGAGGGTGTCCATGCACTCGGCCTCGGCGGCTCCTCGCCTGCAGGGCCCCCGGGCAGCACCACCACGACCACCGCCGCTGCTGCCGGCTCGACGCACGCAGAGAACACGACACCAGCGGCGCGCTCAAAGGCAGCGGAGGCCGCCGCGGACGCCGAGGCCGCCCGTGAGCAGGAGCTGCGGGAGAGGCAGGAGCTGGAGCAGGCAAACGCGGGTGCCGCCTCGCAGCAGAGGCCGGTGTCGATGGCACCGCCTTACACGGAGACGGCTGGGCCTGGTGAGGCCTCGCATGGCGACGCAGGCGCGGATCAGCCACCTCCCGCGTATGCGGACGATGGCGTGGCGCGGCCGGGCGTTGGGGACTCGAAGCACCCCGGAGGTCCGCCTTCGTGATTGGCATCACCGTGAAGAGCACACAGATCTAAATCTCATAGACTGCCATGATTGTGCTGTGCAACGCAGATAGATAGATGAATGGGGGCCTAGATTGAAGGGTGTTTTGGACGGCTGGAGCAAGGAGCGCAACACGTTGGGGATTCCCGCCCGCTGTATTGATGATGATACCTGCTGGATTGAGAGTGCAATCCAATGAACTACTTACTAGTCTAACGAACTCTAATGACAATGTCTTCCGTCACTGCGCCCGTATGCCCAACCAACTCCGTTCGTATCACAACATCGTCCCCGAGATAACTGCTAGACACATCTTGCCATCAATGCAATGCATGCACGCGCGTGAGACAAGACCAAGATAATTCCTCGTGTAACCGCCATCCCTACCTGGGGTGCAGGGAGAGAGACAGTGGAAAAAAGGGCCTAGGAGGCTCGTGTTCCGCAGGGGGGGGGGCCTCAGTCCGCCAGACAAGACGCACCCGCCCGCTAGCCCAGCGAGCGGGAAAACCGAAGGGAGAGAAGTCAAAACCAGCCATCCGAGACACGCATGCAAACCTAATGGATCGGGCTGGGCTAGCCCTGGACCCCTCCGCCTCTATTTTGGTTTGCAGCCTTGTGTACCGGTTGGTTGGTTGGTTGGTTGATGGATGAATTGACTGACCGATTTTGATCGAATTGGAAACATGGGGTCATGGCACTGCGTGCAGGTCAAACAAAACATACTCATTCCAGCCAGCAGAAGCCACCCCGCCCAGCCACGGGAAGAAGAGTCTCATCTTTGAGACACACATGGTGCGCCCACGTGGCGTACGCGTGGAAAGCCGCCGATGTTGTGATTATTGGACCACGAGCTAGTGGCACCAGGCCATTTGCTATCCCGGTGGGGCGTAGAATACGATGTGCAACCCAAGGCGTCTAGAGAGAGCTCCCGTGTTGGTGCGCCCAGGGAGTCGTGTCCCCGGAGCCCTATACACTGGTTGATGCACAGGGACAGACACAAGGTTGGACGGTTGTTTGATCTTGGCTGGATTTCTTCTATAGATATTTACCCTGCCTAAAACTGTGACGATGCTTTCGTCGCATCTCCCAGAAGGTATGTACATCCAACAGAGCTTCTTGAGTAAGCTCCCGGGGTTTCCAGAATCAGTGTGATCCAAATTGTACACAAGCCTAGCCGCAACAGGCATCCGCTGCACCAACCCACCCCAGAAAGCAAGACCGGACCCAGAGCTCCATCTATCCCAGAACGATCGCCCCTCACCCCTCGTTTATATCGAAAGTGACCAGTGGTATATACAATTCGACACTGAATGGTGTCTTTGTGTTTGTTGTAGGTCGATGGAAGAAGATGTAAGAAATCTGCCAAACGCCAGGCGGGTGTATCCGAGTTTGCCGCCGTATGCAATGCACATCCGTCTTTCCTCGTAAATGTGTTTTGGTTGATAGTGTGACAAAATAGAATCGATGGTTTGTGGTAGGAGCACACCCGTTGATAATTATGCATTACCATTCGCCATCGCGCATGACATGTGGACGGGCTGACGCGGCCGCCCCGTCCCGTTTCAGGTATACGACGGTCATGACAGCGAGAAGCGAGGCCCCAGAACCTTTGGTAGCAAGAAGGCGTGGCTGGCTAAAAAAAATGTCGACAGTATAGCAGCTGTTCAGGCGATGTTGGTTTTTCAATCCGAGTTCCTGGTGGTTCCGGCTATTTGGTGGATCCCGCGATTCCTAAGGTCGTGCATCTGGGTCATTGCGAAAGTGACAGGCAAGTGTAGCGGCACGGCTGAGTTGGGCCGACGGCTCGTCCGGTCTTTCGCCAAGGACTCGTCCCAAGCTGGAGCGACTAAGGTTTCGCACGCTTCCGCATCTTAGGCGCACCATAGCGCCGAGACACGACCAAAGCTGGAATAAGCCAGAATGTTGTGATAGTAAAGACCAGGCACAACCCGAGAAACTCCTGACTGAACGGTCCGGCCGAGCGTGACTGACGTAAATGTAATAGTGGGAAAGAAAAAAAGGTCGGCAATGATCAGGGACTTCATGGAAGCCAGACGAGTTCGATGACTCCGTCGACCTGGCTCATCGGCCAGCCCTCAGCATCCACCCACCGAGGGTCCTTTGCTTTCCGAACGTAGATTTGTGTGACAGTGCCATCCTCGTTGACGCTCGCCGTCTTAAGGTCCCAAGCAATCTTTTCACCGGTCCTCAGGAGCGACGAACGCTGGGGGCCGAAGGCGTGGTCCAAGTTCCAGCCGTGGTCCTCGGGAGCTGGTGTGAAGGTCCGCTCCATCTGGTCCCAGTTGTAGTTGGCACCCTCAGGGTATTGCGCAATGCTATAGCCAGTGGAGATAACAAAGTCGTCCTCAGTCATGAAACGCTGCATGGTGCAGTCCTCACCGCAGAGGTGAGCGATCTTGGTGTACTCGAAGGGGTAAGCGTAGTGCCAGCCGCCACCACGGTAGTGGTGCAAGGACAGAGGCTTGATTCCACTCTCGTAGAAACCGGATGGATCCTCGTACAGGTCAAGCTGCCACAGGTCGTTCTCGAGAGTCAACCGAACGTCGCTGTTCTCGTAGATGCACTTCCGCAGGAGAATGTCTCCTTGGGCGCCCCAGCCGGAATCGGCCTCCTGCAGCTTCTGGGGAGTCTTGCATGTCTCGTAAAGCTCGTTGATCATCTGACCGACGGGGAGGGAGATGAAGACGCCAGCACCACCGAATGCCTGGGAGCCATGACGCTGCACCTGGTTGACATCCTCGGAGAAGGTGCCAATGTAGAGGGGTCGACTGGCATCAACAGCAGACAGCCGCTTGGTGAGTGATGTGGGAGAGGGGAAGAAAGTATCGTCATCGCAGAGAACGAGCCACTTCTTGTTGGGTCGTTCGCGGTGGTTGTAGAGGGTTGGGACGAGGGTCAGGTATCGGACGGCCATTTCCATGGAGCTGTCAGAGTGGAAGACATCGGCGTCAATTCCAACCTTGTGCAGGCGGTCCCAGGCGTCGTAGAGCTCATCGTCGCTGGCGTCCAGGAGCAGCAGAACCATCTTGCCCCCGTTGGAGTTGCCGTGGTTGTCTGTGAGCCAGTAGCTCCAATCGTTGATAGGGCTCGTCTCCGGCTCGGTGAAACGCTTGTAGGTGGTTGAGACACCGAATATGAAGTCGGTAAGATTGGCGGAATCAGGGGCAGGTGACTTGGTGACAGGCACGACAAGCGGCTCAGGGCACTGCTCGTTCAGGTTCTTCTTGCCCAAGTCGACCGTCTTAGCGGTGTTGGGGAGGAATCGCTGGTCAAGCTTGGTCATGCTCTTCCTCTCAATGTCCTGGCGCGAGACCTTGACATATCGCTTGAAGTACTCGAACTGCTCGCCGAGCTCGTACCTGTCCTGCAGCTCCTTGAGATGCTTTGTGTCGTAGTTGCAGTTCATAAGGGCGGAGCTGTTGGAGGGCACATCCTGCCACCGGCTGTCGTCGACGCCATATGCGTTGGCGGACGAGTCGAGCGGGTGCTGTGTGGTCATGGTCTGCTTGGCGGTGTTCGCAGCCTTCATGACGGCAGACCGAACATCGTACGTGTTCTGCTTCATTGTCATGACAAAGAGCAGGAGCACCACGACGGCCAGCAGGATTGCCCTGGAGAATGGGCTCCGCATGTTGAAGAGACGTTGCGGGGGAGGCATCATGGCACCCATGATTTTGAGATCCTTTGGTGACAGGGAGATTGGTGAGTTCATCCGGTCGACTTTGTGTTCCCGTCTCTGTTTGAGTGTGGTGACGGGAGTTCGGGAATTGGACCAACCCTGGTGTTCCTGTCCTGTTGCTGCTGTCTTTCAAGCCAAGTCAAGCTGGCGAAAGAAAGCAAGTCAAGATGGGAGAGGTAGGAGGAGCTGTGTCTAAGACCAGTGTTCTAGACGTCGACAAACATCGATCGGGTCGGGGGTGGCTCGATCTGTGCTGAAAGGGGGGAGATGTCTCTTGATGTGGTTCGGCGGGCGGTGGTAGTGGTCGAGATGTGGGTTAAGCTAACGAGGGACGGGCGGGCCAAAGCCAGACACAGCCGTGGGGCAAGTCAGGTTTGAGGATCCGCTGATACACGAAACGGGCTGGTCCGAAGGAGGAGGCCCAGATGGTGCGTCGTTGTGCGAGACGGAAACGACGACGAGGGCAAGGACGCAAGCAGGACTTGTCCAAACAATGAGAGGGGAGAAGATGAAGAGAAGCCTGTCGTCACGAAAACGAGGTTCGGTGACGGGTAAGGGAGCAATAAAGAAAAAGAATAATAGGACAGGTCGGTGGTCGTTGATGTCGAGAAGAAGTGGGCAGGTGTGTGGGATGGAAAGGGGGGATATGGGGGTAGAAAAAGAAGGAACCACTGGGCCGGTCGAAAAAAGAGCCAGCACGGCCTGAATAGGTGAAGGTCGGTGTTAAGCGATGGGGGCAGCAGGGCCTTGGTGGCCAGGGTGGTCTTGGACTTGCAGACTTGGACTTGGACCGGGACTGGGGCAAGGAAGGAGAAGTGGGTACTCGTTTTGGTACGTACCGTACCGTGTGTGTACCTATCTTCCAAAGTTGTATCTACTGTAGACTGGGGCAGACTGGCGGGACTGGGTAGAGTGAGAGAGAGGGAGTGTGTGTGTGTTCACTGTTTGACAAGGCCTCAAGCTCCACCCAGTCTGTCTGTCCTGCCCAGGTCAAATCCAAAATCTGCTCTGATCCGCCCCAGCCAGCCAGCCAGCCAGCCCATTTATCAGTTCCCCAGTCCATGCGGTTCTCCAGCGCCCAGTATCCAGTGTCCAGCCCAATTTACACATCCAGGAGCCCCCCCTCCCAATCCCGATGTTCAACAGAGACCCAGTCTCACAAGAGGAAACCCTGGCGTCAAATAGATATGGTACCGTCTATGGTAGATAAGATTGTGTGCTATGGACGGCTTGGGGGACGGGGGTTGCAATCGCGGGCAGCAGCAAATGGAAGGGGAGCCTCCACTCGATATGGGGAATTTCTTAAATTACTGCAATCAACTCCCGGCCCAGGGACCTAGGAGCGGTGCAAATCAGGAAGGCCACGGGCAGGCCAGGACTGGTCAGGGCAGGGGGGAGGCTTGCGATGGCGACAGCAGATGGACGCGAGGTAAATTGGGTGGTTGCAGCCAGGAAAAGGGGAGACCGACAGGCCCGACAGACCATCAGAAGCCAACAAGCCTGCTGCTACCGTGCTAACCTGCTAGCGGTTGATCCGCAAGATTAGTGGCTGGACAAGCCCTGCTCGCCGCACAGTACGTACCTATGGCGCTCAGGTACGTACCTCCTTGCCGCCGTGTACCTGCGTCAGGGGCTGCTTCCCTTTTCTTTCTCCTCGGCCTTTGTGCAGCATCGCCCATCGCCGTTTGCAGCCGCCTGCTGGGTGTCTGGGTGTGCATTCGCGGGAAGGAGCCACCAAGGCCGACGATGGATGGATCGGTCATGAACGCTTACTTGTACATAATTCTAGATCTGGAAAATGGTTCCATTGACCACCGGCAGTTGCTCTCAGTCCCGAGCACACCTCACATGGTTTCGATATAGTGCGTACACGCAATCAATGTTTCCACTGTGGTTAGTCCGCCTGCAGAGCTCGAACAACGCTCGCTCTCTCTTCCTCCGTGCTGGGGCCGCGAGAGACGCAGAGGCAGCGGCAGCCCTTCCAGAACATAAATTCTACGAGACGTGTACCTGGGTACACGTATGTACCGTCCCTGCCGTGGGGACTGTGCCCCGGTACAATGTACATGGGATACAGTGGGGAGTGAGGTCATCGATCAGCGAGCATTGACAACCCCGACAATGTTTCTCTCTCGCACGAGGACAAACTGGAGACGAGCTGTGTCGACGATCTTCTGACTGCTCACTGCTGCCCACCCTGCAAGGCATGCCACCTCAACTGCCTCACACCGCGTGTGCACTTCCGCAGTCTCCATCCGGCCATCCAGCCATCTCCCTCCCTATCGGCCCTGCTCTGCTGGGCAAGCACGGCAACGCAGCTGGGACTGTCAGTCAGCCGACCAAGGATAAGAAAGGATACCGCAGTACTGCAATAACAAAAGGCGGCTCCAAACTGGCCCGTCAAACCCCCCCTGACTCAGCACCGCTGCAAATGCTATTCTTGTCCACCCGCCGACGTCCGCAGACAAGCTTTCTTCCCATGAACGGCGACGGCTGTGTTTGTGCAGCCTCGTCGGATGACAGCGCGCGCAGGCAGGCGAAGCCATCGTCACAAGCAGCGTACAAATTGCCATGTCCAGCCGCGCGCCGCCGCCCAAGCCGGCTACACGAATGAGGCCGAGGTCAAAGCCGAGAAGCGTGTCCAAGCACGCCTTATTGCCACATGGGAGACCTCACCGAACAGCTTGGAAGTTCAACACGATCGACACGAGTCGTCCGCCGTCGCGGTCGATTCATTTAGTCACCCGGTTGTGGTGTGCCCGACTGCAGTACTGTGTAGAATCACCACTGATCTACAATCTCGGTGACCCTGTCATCTCACCAACCGTATACGTGTATGCATTTGTGTCCTCGCCAGTCTCATGTCCGAGAGAACAGACCCGGCTTCGACTCTTGCGCGGGCATTAGCTTCTTCGGGCAGTGTATGTTGGCCCAGCCGGCCCCGCCAGCCCGAGGCCCACTGTCCACGCACGCTGCACTGGCGGCCATGCAGCCATGTCGGATCGTGATACGACCTGCCTCCCTCCAAAAGTCAAAGCTGTTTCGCCACCCCGATTCGTTCCTGGCCTGGGCGGTGCATCCTCTGAACGCCAAAGCCTGCCTGCGTACGCAATCGACGTCCCTGCCACTGCTGCACGCCTGCATGCAACTCTGCCATTCGAGAGGCTGGAAAAACACTGGGACAAAGCCAAAGCATTGAAGATCCCCCAAAATACGAGTGGCTAGCACAGCTGCAAAATAGAAACACCACCATGGCTGCACGGCTACCACGGCTGCCTCTTGCTATGACACGAATTCCGTCATCGACCACGCACTCCCATTGCCCACCCGTCCTATTGGTGCACTGTTTTACCGACCGAACCCACAGGACCCAGCAGCCAACATCAGTGACAAAAGTCAGCGCAACTAACAGCTCCAGCACGAAGGCCGGGCAGGTCAAGCCTGGCTAAGCCTGGCCATACCAGGCTCAAGTACAGGACACATCGTCATCACGGCCGCAGGATCCTACAATAACAGCCAACAACCGGCACGCTTGATATCTCTAACAAGGGTCCCACAGTGACGTGATATGGCCCTGCCATGGTCCCAGAGGCCCCAAAGGCCCCAGAAGGCCCAGAGCAGAAGAAGCCCCTCAGTGGCCCATTCGACGACAGTGGGCCGTGTGATCCCTGGCACGCCTGGCGTGCCAGGCGTGAAGGCCTCTTTTCCCAGACTCTTCTGATCCCTCGGGGGTTGCAGCAATTCGCCGGCAGAATGGCGACTGGGCAAAGATCAGCAAATCCGAGACACCACTCAAGTTGCGGCTGTCAATATGGCAAAACTCGAATTGCACTCGGCACTTTTTGAAACTTGACAGCGGTGGCAGACCCTGCCAACCGGCAGCGCATGGCGTGCCCATGGTTCGCTTCAGATTGATCAACAGCTAATACCCTCGACCGCCCAGCCGCCCTGCCCTGCTTGCCCACCCTGCCGTCCTGCCGGCTTCGGCTGAAAGCCAAAGGCGACTCGCCATCACCTCCGGCCCTCCTGAAGATCGGTAGATCCCCTAGGCCTCGATAGGAAGCAGCGATAAGCTCACGGGACATTGCGAAAAAGAGCCTCCATGATGCTGGCCAGGCTGACTGGCCGGCCGAGATCGATCGATGTTTCTTCCGCCAGGGGCGACCGGGAGGCGGTATTATCGGCAAACGTTCAACTTAAGCTTGTTCTACAATGGTAGATCCGGGCAACTACTTTTTTTGGCGCAGCGACGCCTACCCGTACAGTAGAAGAGTGTCGTAGTTGCTTGTTCTCACCGCTGTCACATACGCCACATGAACTTGACCAACAGCCAAAGCTGCAAGACTGCCGATTCAACACCTTGACAGAGACGCGAAAGCCACGAAGCAAGTTCGGACGCCGTTGCTTCAGGTCGCTAGCGGGTCATGGCCGCTGCGCGACGTCGCACTGACGGGCACTAGTCTAGTAATTCCCTTAGGTGAAGCCTGTCAAACAATGGGAACCGGCGACTCAGGCTGCCATCGTGCAACAAAGCTAGCGGGTCCTATTACTGTCGCATTTGCGCTTTTGGTTGGGCGATGGTGCACATTTGCTCGCCAAGTCTGACAGACAAAGCCAATTCACTGCCTTTCGTGGTTTGTTGAGGTCCGAGCCTGCGTGCGCCAGATGCCACTTTGTTGCATCACGGCAAGCACGGACGACCTGACAATCATTACCAGACGCGGATGACCTTCATCTCCGTCAGCGCAAACACAGTGTCTCGGCCCGCGGCAAGCAGGACAATAAGCATTATTGCAGAGCCCATGTATTGCTGCATAGTCGGTGGTGCTGCGATGATCTCCTCCACCAAGAGTACATGGCAAATTGCGCTCTTGACTCGAATTCCCATTTGCGGGGTGTTTTGGGTGCACATGTCGATATTGCGGGTTCGATCGAGTCGCGCAGTGCAAGCCCAGTCCGGTACTGCGGCGCGGCGATTGACCAATTCAACCGAGTCGCTTTGCATCACCGCCCAGAACAGCACGGCGACCAGGTCTGTGATAGCGGCAAGGGCACACCAGCTAGCCGCTAGAATAGCGTCCGGTACGGCTTGGCGCTTGGCTGCAGGGTCCATTAATGCCGTCACCAATGGTGAGAGCGCCTTGGCCCACAGAGCGTCCCGAACGGGAAGGACTGCAGCTGCGAGGAGGGGCTCACGATAAGGCGTAATAACACGGCAAAGCGGCAGCTACTGAATAGTCTGAGAATGTCTTTTGCAGGTTTTACCGGCATGTGCTCTCTGCCGACATATCCTTGATCTCGTCACAGCGGGAGAGAACAGCCTGGGCGTTGGCCTCCTCAGCTGAGACTGTCCAGGGCATTGCGTGTCTATTTTCGCCCCTGCGCGGCTAGTTTTTTTTAATATACTAACAGCACTATATTCCTCACGCCACCCAGAAAGGCAACTACCTTTGCGCCTCATTGAGCGGGAGCACCTCGGGCACTACACTGGCACTACCGCTAGCGACGGATATGCGCTGGGAGCGGAAAGCGATCTTGATGCGACCTCCCATGTCTCCTCAGAGGGTCATTGGTGACCGATCCATTATTCTCCGGATTCAAACACACCATTTTGGTTGGTGGTCTACCATTTTGTCGCAAGAAGACGAGTGGAAGGAGGTCGAGCTTCCGTCCGCTCTGTCCAATCAGTCAACCAAGGCCCAACCCCGCGTTGACAGCTGCTGGGGTCCCGGAAGGCATTGGCTGGTAAACAGGGTCCAATCAATCTGCTGCGGCCTCTTCAGAAGAATCTCACGACAGGCAAGCCAAACCCAGCATAGCTGCAGACGGAAGAGGCACAGGTCTCGGAGCGTTCTGGTCACAAGAGTCCTTGTGGTTGAAAAGGCTTGTCGTTATTTCGAGCCTGTGGACTCCGGACGACTGGGGGCTCTAAACGTGACAGAGTGCTGTGTAACTGGCATTAAATGCCTTCCGAGATGAAACTTCGGACGACCAGCGTCCCAATGTACGTGATAAACATTTATCACGGCCAATCTATTTTTACACGCTATCGGTCAAGCAAGTCTGGAAGGTCTCACCTTGGTCTGGTCTCTTCGACAAACGCACATTGCGATCCGGCGGCATACCCGTTTCGCGATCAGACGGTCACACCTCATAATTCCTTCGGAGACATACCTGCAGCCCCGGCCGTGCGACGTTGAGCAGTGGTCGTCGGTCGGACGATTGGGCGGGGCTCAACCCGTTACAGGGCAGCCGGGCAACCGGGCAGTGTGATACTTGGCTTACGTTGCCGACAAATCGACGAGGCCATCAATGCAAAACTAGTTCGAGATTGCGAATCTCGAATTATGGCCTCCGGGGTTCGTATTTTGGTCACCCTTCCCTCGGGCTCCGGCCCTGGGGTGGTCTCGATCAACTTGAAACAACCCACCAACAAACAGCACATAGGGTGAGGGCAGCAGACCACTGGATAGCCGCAACCCATCTGCAGATCCCCGAATTGTTTCAAGTGTCACACCCTGCAAAGTGCTGGAAAGGGCGGAACAACAAGATCGAGTAAGCCGCCCTGTGACACTGACATGTTGATGGCCAGTGAAAGACACCGAAGGCTCCATCGAACACCCCAATGATTCCAGAGCCTTGTTTGGTGGGACTATTGAGCCGTCGCCCCGCAAAAGGGGCAGGCAGCTGAATCTCTTGGGGCCCACTGAACGATGCACTGTACCACCTAGGAGAGGGCCGGATTCCAGACCGCCGGGGAAAGCTGGGGTCCTGTCTGCTTTGGGCAGAGCCACTGGCAAGCACGTGTCTTGTGTGTGTTTAGGTGACCTGAGGTGAGTTGAGTTGAGCAACGACGCACATCAAACCAAGACATGGGTTCACCGGCCATCTCTCCCAAGCTTGGAATTACCTTTCTGAACTGTACAGTCCCGCGCCAGGGTGATGGTGAGCCTGTGTGCGCGGCACACCACACATGTCCGCAGCGCAATCAGCTTGTGGACGACGGGAAAGCATGAGCCAACGTCCCACGGCAGCGGGTGCTCAAGCACAGAAAGTCTCCAAGGTTCTCATGCAGTTCGCCCGAACGCGTTGCATGGTGACGATTCCGAAAGTTTCGCCGTTTCATTGCAGGAAGACATGCGGGGTTGCTCTTCTCGTATCGAATTCGCAGTAACCTAGCCTGCGGCCTTCGGCCCTGCTCAACTGTGCACGCTGCTGCAATGGCCGTCAACACGAGAGGAGTGACCAAGGATGAAGTCATCTTGTACTCCAAGACCCAGCCGCACTGAATGGGTGCCAATGCAATTACGCGAGAGCCGACTTGCACCTTCGGAAACGCAGTTGTCTGTGTTTTCTTTCGAAAACCATCGCCCAGAAGGCGGCGTCTCACATGCCGATTGATCGGCTCAAGGCGCGAGCCGGGCCGTGCCCGGTCGGGTCAGATCAGATCAGATCAGATTGTTTTTGTGTGTATCACTATACCAGCGTACGCTGACAGCGCTTTCGTGTCGCGATCGAGCTGCTAACTGCGCTGTTACTCCTTCTGCCCAGGAAGCCCGCCAACGCGGGCAGGTAGCTCCCTGTATCGCCCAGGAACCTCGCGGGTGCGTTGTGGAACCGCCACAGGGCACCCGCGGTCAAAGCTTGGGCGACTTATTGCTCATGATCTGCGATCGGGACACGACGCCCTCATTAATGTGGATGAGCTATCACGGCCGAGCTCAGCGACTACTTATTTTCCCCGGGTGCCTGCAAAGCTTCTAAAGCCCCAAGGCGGGTGTTGGCGTCGCAGCAGCGCGGGTCGAGAGATCAGCGTATGCCCCGCGGTGATCGAACGTCTCGTCCGGGCCGCTCATCCATGCCGAAGCGCGTGTTGCCAACGCGGCGAGGGGAAGCTCCGTGTGTCGACGACCGTGAGGCATCTTCCCCATGGCACACACGATCGCCGGTGCACAACGGCGTGTGTGTCGCTCAAGGGTCCTAATTGTGGGCTGGCTGCCGTGCCAGTGTTGGCTGATTGCGCCGGGAAGCGTGTCGGTGGTTTTTGGTAGAGCTCCCCATCTCCACCTTAATGAGACGGTTCTGCTTCTCCGGGGAAGACGCCATGATCTCCCTGCTCCCTGCAAGTGTTTGTGCTTTTTTGTTCTGTGTTGCATGATATTTTCGGTATCACGAAGGGTGAGCGTTGCTTTTGGACTTCGTTAGTGCTTTCCTTCCACCTTCCCTGCAGTTACAGCGGCGCCGTCCAGGGAGGCAGCTCTAATGGGATCGACGCATCATACAAGGTGAAGTCTTTTATAAGGCCTTCTCCATGCACTTGGCTGATCTTCACGTCTGTGCGAAGCCAGCTAGGACGAGATGCTGTCTTCCACCTGATCAGATTGGGAAACTGAGGAGAGGCTTAGGGGTGCTGAACTTCCGTGTATCTTCACATACCTCATTCCCGCGTCCATCATGGTGTAATGGACGCTTCTCGTTGTCTTGAAGTTCCTCGATGCTCTCTTTAGTTTGGTATTGACTTGAACAGGCTACAGCCATGTCCGGTGCCGACGAGATCCTGCAGCATTTCTGCGATCAGGCCCAAACACGGGCGGTTACAAGAAATTCCTCTACATGGACGGTTGAAGCACAGACTTCACCCTCGTCTGACGATGAAGACCCTGGGAATCGAGTTGTCTGACATATTGTCCACTCAAGTGAGAGACACTCCACAGAGAACTGTCAGAACACGATCTGACCGAAACTGCCGGGCACTCTTAAGATGGGAGACAACATACATACAGTATTCGACTCTATCTTGAATAGCCTGGGGCACGTATCGTACCAAGTGGAAGGACTGAAGCTCCGTCGCGCTCTGCCACCAGGCGAGAACTTGTCAGCCACTCCCCCCCCCCCCCGGGTCCCGGTGTCTCGCAGGGCTTCTGCAGTTTGTGTGCCCAAGGGGTGTTCCGGTTACCATTGAGGTGTAAGAAAAGCCTTCACCTCTACGTTGGTCCCTTTTAGGGCCTTCACCATGTTGATAGACGAGGTGGGAGTGCTGGACCAGTGTTCGCCTCACGATGCAGAGAACATCCCCGTCAACCACAGAAACGGGCGAGAATAGGAATACGTGAACATGTATGACTCCTGACAGGGGCGATATAGCACGAAGTCGTGCTCGATACAGATCTTAGCTTGTTGCTGCAAGGCCAGGTCTGTCACGGTCCAGCCTTTTGCAAATGAGGCCTGGGTGGTGCGGGAATAGTCGCGACACATTCCTCAAGAAAGTTTGGGCAACGTGGGGAAAATTGCGATTAGCAAGTGCTGACCTACTGCCACTTCACTCCGAGACACAGAAGCAGGATTACAGTCACGGAACTGCATCAACCTCCAAGGCAGCGAGGAAGCCGCTACTCCACAACTTCAAGCGACAGCGCGATCCTTGGGTTAGGAACATGAACGTCTGGACTTTGAGTCTCGATGCTTGCCTCGTTGATGCGATTATCCCACCATAAACAGAATCCAATGAAGAGATTGATCAAACCCCACCATTGCAAGTCTTATCAGTGAAGATCTTATGCATACTAGTTATGTCTCGGCTTTCCAAGAACGGCCTCATTCCAAGGCCTGGACCCAGATCCCCAGGTCACTTCCTGTAACAACCTCGCGTTCAACGTTCGTCCCGGGCGTCTGGTGGGTGGCTGCGGAAGCCGGAGCGGCACGCTCTATGGGCGTTGAGACAGCAACCTCCAAACCTCATTCTTCAGCTATCGCACCTGGGCATATTTAGTGGCGCATACATGCCCCGCGTCAAAAAAGTGCATGTCTCCGCGCCAACCTCGCGTCAAGTTCCCTCAGACATCGCGTCATCATATGAAGCTCTTCCGTTGCTATGGTGTTTTGGACGTTTCTAAGACGACACCACGCAGGGGCAAATTAGGCGCCTCCGGAGGAGCAGCTCCAAGTATAAGACCGAAGGGAGTCTGGCTGCTTGGGAGCATCCCAGTGGCTCTCGGGTAGACGCAGTCACGCACAGTTGCTTCTCTACTATGAAGGGAAACCTGATCTACGGCTTCTTCTCGACACTTGTCGGCGTTGCTCTCGTCAGCGGGCATCACCTTGAAGGTACGTCTACCCACCTTGGATTACCACAATTCTCCCTATACAAAAGCCACCGTTGCTGATGAAGTGGCCAGTCGTTCACCATGACAGACTTATGGGATACGGATACGGGCAGGAGCCGGCCTCTTGGTGCTACACATACCTCAGCTACTATCTGGCTCCTCTAGAGACGCCGCCATACGGATATCCGTTGCCCGGGGGTGTTGTGACAACTATAACATCCATCGTACAGGTCCCGACCCTGGTCCCGACCTTGGTCCCGATCTTCCCAACGCCGCTTCTGACGACACCGCTGTCCGTGTTGCCCTCGCCCTCGCTCGCTACTCCGCCCTCTACATCAGGTCCCGGTCCAGCACCATCTCCTTTCCCGGGCCCCGTGGAGATCATCCTAGCCATCGTTCCCGCTGTTTCCGGCCGAATGCTTGACAAGCGGACGGCTGCAAAGAGAGACCTTGGCGGGTTCATAAGCGATGATGTCGGCAGTCCAAATCCTAAAGACTGCAGATCTGCGACTGTGTACAGACTGGATTCCGGAAGATTGCAGATCTCGTCCCGGCTCACCTTTTCAATCTTTGCTGATGCGGGTACGAGCTTCACGGAGTTCCGCGCCCGCGAATCGCTCAATGCCGGCGCTAATATTGTGGCCACAACCTTCTTGAATGACAACTCGATTCTTCGCTGGCGGAACGCCTCGTTTTCCGGTGGCGAGGCTGGGTTCTGTCAGGTCGCCGCGACAGGCCAGGTGTACACCACCTACGTGGCTTCGCCAGCAGCATTGCCAGCAGGATGCCTGCCAGTCTCTATCTCTATTCTCGATCGTATGATATATTCCGTTATTCCCATGAGACGTTTATGATTAGTTAACACTCCATCAGCCAGCTCATGTGTGGTTGGCAGTACCACTACCACTCCAAGCCCGCTACCAAGCACCACTTCGATCGCAAGTTCTGTCGGTTCCACCCAGAGTGTTGGGCCGTCTTCGAACTTGCCTTCGACGTCGGTTTCCCAACCTTCTTCTGGTGGTTCCACCCAGAGTGTCGGGCCATCTTCGGACCTGCCTTCGACGCCTTCGGTCGAGCCTTCGACCTCGTCAGGCCTGCCTACACCTAGATTCGTCAACTCAACCAGCATCCCATCGTCTGTTCTGTCCACCACTCCGAGTCCAGAATCGTCCGAGAGCTCCTCTGTCCCGGAGCCTACAAGCCCTTCGACCTTGGTCACCTCTTCACAAGCTCCTACGTCGAGCTCTCCCGAATCCACTACCTCTCCGATCGATACGTCTTCGTCGACCGAAACGACATCTCTTTTGTCTAGCTCCCAGTCCTCTCCGTCCGAAACAAGTTTGAATTCTCAGTCAACATCCGAGATTCCGACTTCTTCCACGGGATCAACTCAAACACCATCTACGTCCGGGTCAACGGCCAGTACAGCCAGTACGGCCAGCACGGCCAGCACGGCCAGTACGGCCAGTACGGCCTCCACGCAGACGACAGCATCGTCGGCGAGCAGTGACTCCACACAATCCACCAGCTCTACCCAATCCACGCCGAGTACGAGCTCTACCGAGTCTACGGCTAGCACCAGCACCACTGAGTCCACATCCAGCACCAGCACCACCGAGACCACGTCCAGCTCCAGCACCACCGAGAGTACGTCCAGCAGCAGCAGCACCTCGTCCGAAGAGACCACGTCAAGCACTAGCAGCAGCACCTCATCGGAAACTTCTTCCTCGAGTTCCAGCTCCAGCACCGAAGCGACCACGACAAGCTCCTCGAGTTCAAGCTCTAGTACCGAGGCGACCACGACAAGCTCTTCAAGTTCCAGCTCCAGTAGCGCAGCAGCGCCAACCAACCTTGTCACGAACGGAGATTTTGAAACCGGTCTTCTCGCTCCATGGACCATTACTGACCAGTACGGGTTAATAAACGTCGGCGTTGTCAGGTCCGATTCGGCACCGGCCAATCCACCCCATCCTGCCGGTGGGAATTACGCGCTGAAGTTTGACCTCCTTCCGGATTTCGACTACAAGTATATGTTCCTCGGGAACCGGCTTACAAACACCGTCTCCGGCCGCACCTACCGCATCAGTTTTGAAGAGGCCGGTTGCGGCGGGACGAATGATTATCGGCGGGTCGATGTTAACGGCGTTGTCATCAGCTCGCTTATAGGTCAGGGTGATTGCAATACATGGTCTCCCATCAGCGGCACATTCGTTGGGTCAGGGGATGACTTGATTACGATCCTGGTTGATACACTCATACCTTCAGCATCCAGTCAGTGGTACTTCGACAACTTCGTCGTTGAAGAAGTATAAGAAGATGTGGTAGCACGTCGTTTGTGTACAAGGCCCGTACACAAACGCGTCTATGTTTTGAGATTTACATACTTCACAGTAATCTCCAATTGTAGTATATAGCCCAGATAGTCTAGTTTAGTGAACTTGTTTCTTTTGTGTAAACATATGAATAAAGACTGTGTTTCTTACATAGTGAGGGTATGGTTGCTGCGAAGTCGTGCAGCCTTGCACAGGCGAGAATAGAGCGAGGCAGCCTGCAGGCGGAAAAGTACAGTCCCCCATTCTTACAAGTCGTTTCCGAGACATGCATGCCATGCGGAAGCTGCCGCAGTCGGGCGCATTCAGTCTTTCAGCTCTGACGGCATAGGGGCCTTGAGTACCATTCCCTTCGGGACCTCCTTCCACTGTTTACTCTCATCAAGAAGTGTCTGGCATCCCTCCCATTCCTTCCGGATGGCCTGCGCATGGCTCTCGCTTCTCGGGGTTATCTTTGCCGGGAAAGGGTTCGGCTGCACCAGAAAGCCTTCAGTGAGATCGTTCTCATCCGGCACAATCTCCCGCCCTTGAGCATCGACTGCCTTCTCGAAGTTGAAGGCCCACAGTAGCCTCGAGATACTCAAGAACAAGGAGCGGTCGGCAATATGCATGCCCTGGCAGACGCGGCGTCCTGCCCCGAAGACGAAGTGGTCCCTCTGGCTGGGGTCACTGTTCATCGCCGCCTCGGCTGATGTCTGGTTGTCACCTTCGTATCGCGAGGGATCAAAAGCCCGTGGGTTTTTAAACCGGTTTGCGTCCATATTGATGGCCCATACGTTCCCTGTGTAGTTGTTAGAGAATCATCCCTGACCTCTGAATATTAAGGCAGTCGCGAATGGACAGCAAACAAGTCTAGCCCCAGTCATGTCTTCCAAAACAAGACCAGCCTTTCATGGAAAGAACTTACACATTACTCCGGCGCCTTTTGGGATCTTGTAACCCATATACTCATCATCTTGAATGACGGAATGCGGCATTCCGAGAATAGCCGTGGGCATCCAGCGCAGAGCCTCCTTGACACAAGCGCGGACATAAGGCAAGGAGTCCCAGTCCTCGATAGTTGGGAGCCTTTCGGTGCCACATAGGTTGTCGAGTTCGACTTGAGCTTGCTTCTGGACGGATGGGTACAGTACCATGGCTTGAACGAAGCCATTGAGCGTGGATGCTGTCGTGTCTGACCCAGCCTCATGGAGTGAACCAACGATATACCCCGCTAGATCATCCGAGAAACCGTAGGCCTTTTGACCTTCAGCCACTCCGACGCTGAAACAAGGCTGTGCAACGTTAATTTTCCATGTCTCACACGTGCAGAGACCCGGTGAGACATACCATTGCTGTGCCCTGATAGATCTTTTGCTTCGTATCCATCCAGTGTCCCACGTAAAGTGCCTTCTCCTTCCTGTGTAGCTCCTTGGCATATCGCCGCATTGGGAGCATGAAGTCAGGCAGTTTCCTCAGCAGCGGAAATACGTCTAGGAAGGCAGCCGCAGACGATCCCATCACCTCACTCCACTGCTCGACGCAATCGTACAACCTCTTCAGGTTCTCGTCGTGGATATCTATGGTTCTGAACCCAAAGACCATCTGTGTGGTGAGGGAGTTGGTGAAGCGGCGAATATGATCAGCAAAGAAGTGTGGCTCGTCTAGAATGCCGCATAACATCTGCTTGCTCTCGAGGTCCTGGTACGGGACATATCCTTTTGACGCGTTTATGTGCAGAACAGAGTGCATGATCTTCCGTATCATACGCCACGTCTCTCCGTATTGCTGGTATCATCCAGTGTAAGACTCTGTTCCATACCCGGGCCGGATGCGAGGGAAACATACCATGAGGAGTACGCGCAGGTACCCGCTGACCAAGTTGCCGAGGTAGAGCTCAGTGCGAGATGAGTAGATATTGCTGCGCTTATCTAACAAATCCTTAATAGCTTTGTCCGACGAGAGCACGATCATGACATTCGTTCCTAGGATGAGAGAGTAAACGGGCCTGCCGGTCGGGATCAGTAATTCTGTTTCCTTCTTCCTGCTGGTTATACCCAGTCAAACATACCCATACTCCTCTGCCCATTTTTTGAACTGAACATGCGGGTGTTTTTGTGGCACTTGGTGGATATTCCCAATGATGGGCATCGTTGGGGGCCCCGGAGGGTAGTCCTTCGGTCTGCGACCGACATTGCGTAGCTGGAAGATGATAATGGCAATGATGATGAGCGGAATAAAAGTTGCGTACGCCATGGTATGATAGGTTTTTCAGAACGTTTCACATGTGTAGATGAGAAAAGATGGTAGTCGAATGTCCCAGGAACCGGAGAGACCCAGAGTCGTCGGCAGTCCGAGAAGTAGTCTTTTAAGCGCAAATCGTTGCCTCTTGGTTTGACTGCAGCCAAGATGACTTATGAGTGTTCCTACCCCTCAATAAACCTCAGCTTTCTGCTGTCCATCACGGTGCACTGCATCGTTGTATTCCGCGGCAACTGGGATTGTTTGGTGGGCGTGCCATCCGGCACCAGCGGCCGATCAAGTTCGCAGTATACGTGTACGCAAATACGCCGGCATTGGTATGTTCTCCGCTACCTATCGCGTCGGCGGGGTTTTCTTTGATGGCGTGGTCCTTGGTAGTAAGCCGCAGGACGACCTGTCCCTTGGTCTGCATATGGCCAATCATTCATGGGGCCATGCCCAGGTGGTGAACAAAAAGATGTCACAGTGCAACCCTCCCCGTCCGACCGTTGAGCTCTTTCCACTTCCGATTTTGATTTGTCGTATTTGTATGGCACCACATCGACCCTGCAGCTCAAGCGCTTACTAAGATGTTAGCATGATATTCTTCCAAGGACAATGTTATTTCCGCCATGTCGCCCGAAACATCTAATGACATCGCTGCGATTGGCCAAGAAGTTGTGAAGGTTGGCATTTCCCCGATCAACACAGAGTACGACTTACCCCAACCGTGTCGTTACTATGAGAAGTGGATATCCCACTAGGGTCCCAGCAGGCCTCAGAGACTGAGTCTGGGTATTGAGCAATCTCAGATCTCCGAATGTTAGCCGGTGTCTGACTGTGGTTCCGACATTGAGCGACAGATCTTGTCCAGTTAGAATCATCTGCGGCTCAGGGTGGTCTTGTATTTTGACCACATACACATCACATGATTGTACCAATGTCTCGTTTCTTTGGAGGGCCAATTGACTGTGACAGTTTGATAGTATTAGTAGCTGATGGTTTTGTGATATTGGGACGACTGGCCTGGATCACACAGAGCTGATGGGTGTTCTCTGGCTTAGTCGACAGGTGCTGATCACGAATTAACAGGGAGAGAAACGTAAAATGAACCCAGAAGAAATTACAAGACTAACTGGAGGATAATAACATTGACTAAGCCATGTGATATGGCAGGGACGGAGGAGAAGCATTGTCGGAATACTAGAAGATGACCGGGCGGATATTCTTATCCGGCCCCTAAGTCAAATTGATTTGGAGTAGACTATCCCAGCCGTATTCTGCACTGAAGATGTCAATGATTTCTAGAACCATCACTGAACTTTAGCGTACAAGCGTTGGATATGATGTCACTGTGCAACAAGGTAGCCGCCCAGCTACTGCGAAGATATACAGAGACATGCAAGGAGCATTTCTATAAGAGACCATCCTATCCGAGATCACTCCACCGTGGCATTGTTTTTTCGAGGACGTTAGAAGAAGCACCACCATTGTTTGATGGCTGTTTATCTTCTTTACGATAAATGACAATATATTCAATTTGAAGCTACACTTTCTTCAAGCCACTTGAGAATAGCCACATCAGCGTCGAGCAGACTCGAGAACCTCCTCCAATGGTTTGATAGTCTAGGACGTGAGCAACGGGCCATTTTCAGAGTAGCCATGGTTGAACAAAAACCCTGGTGAAGTTGTCTCACAGTTTCACCACAAGCCTATTCTTAGGAGCACTGGGACAAATACTGCGGGCTAACAGAAAACACAACCCTGTCTTTTTTGTCGCAGCCATTATTGACCAATGAACGACACCGGAGGCTGTTCCGGCGCACGTAGCACTCTGAGGTACCGAAATATGCAATTTTCGACACATGCTGAAGCGAATCTCTCCGTAATAGCTGTGGCTGTGGCTTGGCGTCGACTGATTGCTACGACTTTGTTACAGCTTCCTGACGTGTTCCCTTGTAACGAATTTTGCCCTACTGCTGTGACGGACCACTCTCAACAATGGCAAAACAACATGTGGACCGAACGAATCACCATCCAGCCCATCACGATCCACCACTCCTCACTACGCTGTCTTTTCAATGCGCGTTGCAACCAACCGTCACGGCCACTGTGGAAGAATTTTGCAGCTCGCCGTGACATTTGAACCCCCCCTCGAGTCTTCACCCGCATAGCCTCCGAATGTCTCCTGAAGTCAACCGTCCTAGAGATCGATTCGAATATGTCCATTCCATCTATACCGCCTTTTAGTGGCAACCAGCACACAGTCTTTCGTCAGATCCTCCCTCGAGCTCCCGAGGATAGACCGGGGCACGGCCCACCCAGTCCAATTCCCTTGAAAACCATCGCGTTGCGCAAGAGAAATACGCTGGCGGCGTGCGAAGCCTGCAGGAGACGCAAATGCAAGGCGAGTCTTCTAAGGGGCTACATAGGTCCAGAGATCACATGTGATGCACTGGCAGCGTGGTCTAATCTGTGTATAGTGCGATGGGCAGCGACCTGCTTGCCTCCGGTGCCTTTCCAGCCAGCAAGAATGCGTGTACTTCACGGAGCCTTGGGAATCACCAGCCACCAACCTGAGGCGAAAGCATTCTGAGCTTCAAGCAGAGGTCCAGCGGCTTCACGAGTCGAATGACGCGCTGAACACTTTGTTCCAGGCACTGCAGTCCCGGGAAGCTCACGAGGCTGATGCCATATTACAGCGCATCCGAGGGGGCACCGATGTCGAGTCCATCCTACAGTCGATGAGTGCCGGCGACCTTCTGCTTAATCTGCAGGTCTCCCCTGAGCCGAGCCATGATAGACAATCATTTTTGTGAATTGGTTTTCCTTTCTTCCGGCGTATCCTTCGCGAGCTCGTTGAAGTACTTGGGTATTAGATGAAGTTGCATTCCTTTGTCCAATCCTAAGACAGTCCAGAATCCCCAGCCTGCGCTGAGAGAGGCTAATTCCACATTCACGCACTCCCTCAAGCTGCTCAATCTGCACACAACCTTCATTTCTAGGTCTATATACCTTTTCGCGCGTACTTGGCCCCACTAAACTGATGAGTGATAAAGCCAAGCCGGTCTTAGTCCTGTCAAGAATGTGGTGACAGAGAGGGTCTGTAGGCCTCGGTACCACTATCCTTTGTTGGATACGCAGTCAGTGTACGACATATTCTCCATATCGAGCGCTAGGATCTCCGTGGTATTCAGAAACAGCATGTCTGTTATTCTAAATTCGATAGGCCCCTTCCTGTGGCTCTTCGTTCCAGCAGAACTGGCTTGATGCAAAGCTATATTCTAAAGTGATGTGGACAAATGGCACATTATCGCCACATCTGCGGTGGCTGTCATTGTGCATGTACTCAATGATTGAAAATGTCTCATTTGCGGAATACTACTCCCACTTGGTCAGTATCTGACCCAAGTTCTTCATGGCACCAAGTCAGATTGGACTCAAGATTGGAGCACCCTATCAGCCTGACCACATCTTTGCTCACCGGTAGCGCGTTGTGGGGGCTGGCCGCACAACATTGAACCAAGTGCAGTGGCGATATGCCCATAAATAAATTTTAAGATGACAATGCACCGAGGCCGTCCTGAAAGCTTGCAGGCTTTTCTTTATTTTCTTTTCGGAGATCGCCCCTCAGGATTGGCATTGCCAAAACGTGACCGGTCAGAAAGGCGCGTCTCGGCAGGGCGCGAATGACATCGACATGTCCACACGCAGGGCGGCGGCAAATTTGGAGTCAAGCGCTATGATTGTCTTGCCTTGAAAACAACGTCGAAGTCAAATTCTTTAGCAATTGACCACCCGAGCATTTCCCTCTGTCTCATCAAGCTTTTAGCCACAACGCAGAAACATCGTCCACTTTGAAGGATGCCGTCAATCGAGGAGCTTCCCAAGCCTGCGCGCGTGACTGGCGGCTGCCTTTGTGGAGCTGTCCGCTACCGTGTGGACTTCCCCCGTGATTATGACTTTGCCCAGAATGTAAGCGATTTCTCCCTTCTGAATTTCGGAATTGAAGTTGTGCGTGCAAGAGTTTTCTGTCCGGTCCGCTAACGACTGTTTGGTAGACTGGCACTTGTCAATGCACCCAGTGCCGTCGCAACTCGGGCTCAGTCTTCTGGTCCTGCGTTCAGGTCCCAAAAGTCTGCCTCCAATGGGGCAAGGTGGACGAAAAAAACACAAGTGCCAGCCAGATCGAGGAGTGGACGCATTTTGAGCGCCCGCCCTCTGTGCTGCGGTCGTTTTCAGCCACACCTGGGATTGGGCGCGGGTTCTGCGCAATTTGTGGGGGCTTCCTTACCTGGATGAAAGACGAGGGCTCTCTGATCGATGTATCCGTTGGTACAATCGACCCAGTATACCTGGTCGGCCCCAGTAATGATCCTGAGGTGGGAACGACCGATGTGGACGGGCACGAGGTTCCAAAGGGTGGTTATGGGCCGATCCTTGCGGGAGGATACGGTAGGAATCTTTGGTGTAGCAACGAGATCAAAGGGGTCACGGATGAACTTGCGGCTGTGGGCGTTGGGCGAGGCAAGAGGTCTTCCCAGAATGATTGATTGATCATATGGCACGCTTTAGAAGCTCGATTACTCTTCCCTGAATGCTGTTGCCATGGGCTTAAGAATACAAACGGCTTGCACATGTGGTACCTCGATTTGGCCTGTGCCCCATTCATGAGTATGAACTTAAAAGGTGAAGGCTTGGTCCAGGTAACCAGACTCCTACTGATGGACATGTGCCCTCGACCCTCGTCCTTGATCGATTGTCACAAACAGTGATTTGAAAGTGCGGGCTCAAGGCAATGACCAATTGAAAGCTGTGCTGAGCCAAAGCTCCATAATCATCCTATTGTTAACAGCTTATGACAATGGGACGACATCGTCTGCTTCGGTAGAATGGTAACAAACGACATCTGAGCTCTATTCACCAGCTATTGTTCACCGTTTGCTTCCTGACGATGGCACTACTTCAGATTAAATACATAAATGGCCCTCCCCAAGGATGGAGCGTCTGATAATTTTGTCACAACACCATCCTGGCCCCATCAACGACCACCTCCCCAGAGCTTTGGCCAACGCACGATCTTCTACCTGTGGCCTTCAATTTTCGCACTCTCGACTTCGATCTGCGACCTTCGATCCTCAATTTGCCGCCTCGGATTCTCCTTGAAAGATACAAGCGACAATACCATCCCAAAGGTCTCGTACTCCAGATTTACCTCCTTACGACCGTCTCCAGCGCCCTCCCACAGGTTGGATCGAGTCTCGGAACTTGGTCATGGACAACGCAAAAACTCGTGATTTGTACGCCGCTCTCGGCCTCGCCGGCAAATCTGCCAGCCAGAATGAGATTCGAGCCGCCTACGTGAAACTCGTTCTCAAGCTTGATCCAGAGAGGAAGCTTGGGCGTACTTCGCCTGGTGCGATTGAGCTCACCAAGAAGGTAAATCCATCGCTTCTGTTTGTAGCCCTGCCCCTTCTTTGACTTCCTCCCACTTTCGTCACATGATCATGGTCCCTAGTGCTTCTTATACTAACGTGCCGTCATGGCTCAGATTAAGAGCGCTTACGACATCCTCAACGACCCCGAGAAGCGCGCTGAGTACGACCAGAGCCGTGCCCACGTCTACCACGAGATGGAGAACTCGTCCAAGAGCACTGGCGAACCCGGCCAGAATCCACCCGTCGACGAGCAGTTTCCAGCTGCCCGAGGACAGCATCAATTGCAGAGATCGAAGCGGTCACGGGCGCGACAAACCCCGCCACGGACGCAGTTGCGAGCACAGGCACAGCTGCGAGCGCACGCGCACCGGCTCGCACGGCTACAACGGCAAGTACAGGCGCAAGGACTACGGGAGGTAGTTCGGCAAGTTGAGGTTCGATCAGGCGAGGAGTCCGAGAACATCTGGGAACTACTTTGCCAGGTTTTCGAGGCAGCCGAGACGGCCTATCAACACAAGAAGCGGAAGGAGGAGGAGGAAAAAGAAGCTCTGGCCCAAAAAGCTGCAGAGCAGGAGGCCAAATTGAGAGAAGAGGAGGCCGCTCGCGAGGAAGCCGCAGCAGCGCAGGCGCGGGCAAAAGAGATCGAATGGATCAACAAGGAGGCCGAAGACTCCATCCTGGTCCTGGCGGGCATGGGAGAACGGCCCATGGCCCCGATGACTACCGGATACGCCAAGATGCTGCATGACGACCACGTTCGGCGGCTGGTTGAGAAGACTGATGACCTGCTGGACTACCTGTGGGATAAGGCGCACTCCGGAGACTGGATCTGCCCGGAAATCAAGGAGGGCATCGACCTCGACCGGCTGCTGGGATTGGTCTTGAACCATGAGGCGGAGCAATCATACTTCCCATCCGCTACGAAAGACCAAGCAGCATCTCTGCTCCGCAAGTGGCGCGGTGAGGAGTGTGACGAGACTGACGACAGTACCTCGCCACCATGCTCCGACTCTGAGAGCTCGGAAGGAGGAAGCTCAACCGAAGAGAGTGAAGCTGAGGGAGAGTCGCCTAGTGCCGACTTTAAGTGTGAGTGTCGATCAAGGTGTCAGGAGAAGCGTGCACTGCTAACATCACTTCAACGTCGCAGTCTACCCACAATCAGCGTACCAGCCATCACCTTTTGCGCAGAGTGCCCAGCAGCCATCGCCATTTGCACAAAATGCGCAGCAAAAATCCCCTTTTGCCTCTAGCAACAAGCAGTACAATATTGGCGCTGGTGTGTCTTTCGCTGGATGGAAGCGTGTGTGATCACCGGCCCCGTACGAAGAACAGCAGAATCAGGGATCGAAGAAGCAGAAGCACGTCGGCAATATTCGAGCTTCTCGTGGTCGTTTCGCTCGCAGGTGTGAGTCGGCCTGCCTTGGACGTGATATCTGTTGAGAAACGGCCGATCTCGGGGGGTTGTTTTGGTCAATGCTTCTCACACGGAGGGCGTCTGGATGAGGCTAAGGTGGAGGTGATTTTGGACTCTCGGGCTTGAGAGGCTGTTGGGGAATGATCACTGAGGTGTGAAGAATACGAACGATTCGCAATGACACACCTAGATACAGAAGATGTTCTGCAAAACTCTACCCCGTGATGGAGGATCATTCCATAGGATTTTGTCCAACAAAAACAAAGGTATCCTGGTCATACCATGCCATGATGATTAGGATCCCTGTCGCGATGGTATCATGACCCTTGTCGATCTTTGCCGCTGCCGATCCCCACCTTTTCTGCCGAGTCCAAAGGCCTGAGCTGCCGGACCGTTGACGCCGTTTCTTCCATCTTCTCTTCTTCAACTGTTATCTGCTTCATTCTTGCCTAGCACGTAGGGAATTTGTTGGAGTTCGAAGCGGCTCCCTTTCAAAACATGGCTCCAGTCAGCGAGAAGCTGCCGTTGATGCAGGACGACGTTCCTGCAGCTGCGCGTTACACAACGACGCCCGCGACGCGGTGCACCCGGTCCAAATGGATCGCCGTCCCCGCGCTGGCTCTCCTCGGCCTGTGCTGGACCAACAGCCTGCCCTCTGCCATCTTTGGTGACCAAGGCCCCGTCTCGCGCCCGGACCTTGCACAGCAATGCCGCCAGGTCGACCCTCTCTTCCCCGGCAAGGGCACCTCCTCGCTGGCGTCCATGGACGAGTACCTCGCGTCGTCGCAGTTCCTCAACGCCAGCACTGTCCGCATGTCCAACGCCATCCAGATCGCCACCCAGTCCTATGACAACATGGGACCCGTGGGTGAGGACGAGCGGTGGGAGGTCTTCCCTCCCTTCGCCACGTTCCTGGAGAAGACCTTCCCGCTCGTCCACAGCACCCTCGAGCTTGAGAAGGTCAACTCCCACGGCCTGCTTTACACCTGGAAGGGCTCAGACGCGGAGCTCAAGCCGACTGTGCTCATGGCGCATCAGGATGTCGTGCCCGTCGAGAAGTCCACCGTTGAGCAGTGGACGCACCCGCCGTTCAGCGGCGAATTCGACGGCAAGTACGTCTGGGGACGTGGCGCTGCGGACGACAAGAGCAGCCTGATCGGGATCCTAGAGGCCGTCGAACAGCTCATCGATGCCGGCTTCGAGCCCAAGAGGACAGTCATCTTGTCCTTTGGCTTTGACGAAGAGATCTCGGGCTACCAGGGTGCCGGCAACTTGGCCGAGCGTCTCATTGACCGCTACGGCAAGGATGGCGCATCGATTATCGTCGACGAGGGCTCGGGCCTGGCTAAGCAGTGGGGCACCGTTTTTGCTCTTCCTGGTGTCGCTGAGAAGGGCTACATCGACGTTGATGTCATCGTGCGGATGCCCGGCGGCCATTCGTCAATTCCGCCCAAGCACAACGGCATTGGTGTTACCGGAGAACTTATCACCCACATCGAGGCCAACCAGTACGAGCCACGTCTGCACGAGGAAAATCCCTACCTGGGTCTCCTCCAGTGCGGTGCGAAATACGCACCAGAGTTCCCGCCCAGAGTGAAGAAGGAGCTGCAGAAGCGCGACAAGAAGGGCCTGGCGACCTGTCACAAGCGGGACAAGCTGGCTCTGGAGGCAGCCAAGGAAGGTGACGCGGTCAAGTACCTCTTCACCACCTCAGTTGCCGCGGACCTCATCAGCGGAGGCGCCAAAGTCAACGCCCTGCCCGAACGCACCGTCCTCACCGTCAACCACCGGGTCAACGTCGGCGAGAAAGTCTCAGACGTCAAGGACCGCATCACGGGGATCACTGCCGAGGTCGCCAAGAAGCACAACCTGACCCTCCACGCCTTCACCGACGAGGCCGAGACCCCGCGCTCCATCACGCTCAAGGTCGGCCACTCCCTCGAGCCCGCCCCCGTCTCGCCGACGGACGTCCTGGACGACGGCGCCACGCCCTACTCGATCCTCTCCGGCACCACGCGTGCCCTCTACGGCGAGGATGTCGTCGTCTCCGCTGGCCTGATGACTGGCAACACGGACACCAAGTTCTACTGGGACCTCACCAAGCACATCTTCAGGTATAACCCTGGCTTCGACCCGGCCCAGAACTTCATGGACGGCATCCACACCGTGGACGAAAAAATGAGCATGCAGGGCCATGTCAGTGGTGTTAAATGGTATTCTCTTTTCCTGAGGAACATGGATGAGGCTGATCTGTGAGGGGCTGTGGTGCTAGAACTAGAGTCAGGCAAAGATGGACAAGATTTAAAACATGTTGTGATCCTATAGTCGGCTTCTAAAGCCAGATATGTTTTCTATTATGAGAAATAGATGGATGCGAATCACATTTCGACATTGACAAGCCACACTAAGGCCCTACTGCCTTGAAATGATGCATGTTACTTCGGAGAGCGTACTGCAATGCTAAGTCTCACTGTCGTGGAGAGATTTCTACCACCGGCAGGAAGGGATAAACTTGGAAAGTGGTTGAGGTATCAATCGCCAATCAACTTTATGGGTGTTTCGTGTGCGATCCCAATGCGAGGACTGCATTTGTGCCCTGCCCAGGTGCCAGTGCAATCAAATACCTGGGCCCAACTCTTTACGAGGGGCTGAAATCCACACACATAAGAGAGACGCGTTCAAAATCTCTACGTATGTGCCGCAGATTTCCGTTCTTCGACCCATTGATGACATTAACGCATTCCTGTACCATGAGATCATCTCTAGATCATGATGTGATTCGGCTTCGGCGGCCGAGGGCTCGCTGTAGCATTGTCCGCAACAAGATCTTCCGGAACATTAAATGCTACTCTCCTTCGATGACCGCCGTGCAACATTCGGACTAAAACTCTGATCACATTTTACCACTACCCAACAGTCCACAGAGAGCAAGGCCAATTGCGGCATACAGAGGTTGAACACGTTGACTGTTCAGAATATGTCATGGTGCATTATTTGAGATTCCCAACACACGGTCCAACAAAGAAAACCGACGATAGTACGGTGGGCTTTGTCTACTCAATGTTGTTGGTAAATGAACAAGGAAAGTATGCAACAAGAAGTCGTGGGGATATATGAGCATACCCATGAGATATTGGATTTCTACGTCCTATGTCCCGTGTCCTGCTCGCGTCCTTCCTAAACATCAAACTGAAAACAAAGGCCTGTATCAAGTCAGAACTTCAACATGCTCTTCGGCAAGAAGAAGTACCAGTACCAGCTTATCGTCGGCGAGCTCATTAGCCCCATTCCCCAATTAGGCGATGCCCCTTTCACGGTGACATGCTTCGTCTACCTCGAGGGAAAGCAAGCCGGCAGTCCGAAGTGGCGTGATGTCGGCGAACGCTCTAGATTCCGTCTTGAGCTTCAGCTTCAACAGCTAGGTGGCAAAAATAACGACAAAAACACCTCCGTGTCACAGCAGCCAGTGCCTACCTCTATCGATGGACTGGAGGGCCTGATCTCGGTGTCTGGTCTTGATTCGAAGGTGATGGAGAGCGGAGGGCTGAGGTTTGACCTCGACAGACTACACATCCTTCCGAGAATCGAGAAGGGTAATTTCCAGATCCATGCCAGGCTTTTCCGGGCTCATTTCAGTCCCCTTCGGAATGCGGAGGATGAATTGCTGGCTGAGGCGGACAGCGAGCCGTTCACCAGGGGCGATTTGACAAAGCACAGGCTCCCAGAAGGCTGGGAAGTGTTTCAGGGCTGTGAAGGATTCAGATAGCTGGCGCATGTGAGATACAGAAATCCGTCGAATGGTATCCTGCAATTACCCTTTCTCGAGCTTAACGGCGTGTCTCTGAATTTTCAAAATATTTGTATTGCATTGCTTGAGGACCCTCCCTCTCCTCAGTGGGTTGTAAACCATCTCGCAGACGGTCTCCAGTCCCCCATTCTTGACTTTTTGACTTGTTGCATTCACATGTAAAAGGTGAGAGGAGCAGTTTGTGGAAGCCATAGTCTAAATCCTCGAGCCTCTGTGGGATGATATCGAATGTATTCATGCGGCTCTATACATGCTATGTAATATTTGAGGGCATTATGGACCCATGATGAAGACTCCGAACGCCGTGCCAGGACAATTATAGTCCGCTTAAACCTATTCCCAAATGTGTCTACCAGAGCCGCGAACAATACAGGGGCTAATTAGGCCGCATGCAAAGAAACTAAAAATGGCCCGGTCTATATTTATAGCGTAAATCTCGCTTTCACTCCTTGACCATCCAGAAGCAGCCACCGAACAGGCCCGCAGCGACAAGCGTCGTCAAGAAGCCAGCCCCGACCCTGTCACCGGCGGTGATGGGCTTGAGCGTGCTGAGCGACTCGTCCGTCTTGTCCTGGCCACCGTTTACGTCACCCGTCGAGGTACCACCCGAGATGGCGGTGTAGGGCGTGGGGACGTTCCAGTTCTTGACCTGGCTGTAGAAGATGGCGGACAGGGCGGCCATCTGCTGGCCGACGCCGTTCATGCCGTCCCACTCGGCGCCGTCGACCCAGTGCATGCCGCAGGCCGTGCCGCTGACGCCCTTGTACCCGTCGGCCTCGGTGGCCGTGCCGGAGCACTGCTGCGCGGCGCCCACGGCGCTCGCGGACAGGAGGGGCCCAATGATGTCGTAGGTGTGCTGGGCCATCTGCACGGTGCCGGCGAGCCAGCGCACGAGGTAGGCCTTGAAGGAGAGCGAGTCGGTCTTGCACTGGAAGGCGGGCTCGCAGGCGGGCTCGTACATGACCTGGTCCTGGAAGAACTGCTGCGAGGTGTGGTTGAGGATGCCGTCGACGCGCGTCTTCCACTCGGCCGACCCGTTGGTGTAGTTGTACATGACGGCGCTGCCGTGCAGCCAGATGCCCGCGTTGTACGTCCACTGCACCTGGTCGATGTTGGTGCAGTTCTGGTTGTCGCCGTAGCCCGCGCCGTCGTAGATGTTGTACTCGTCGTCGATGAAGCCCACCCCCTCCATCCAGTCGTACACCTTGGTCGCCCAGTCGGCGTAGGTCTGGTTGCCCGTGTACCGCGCCAGGCGGGCGCCCAGGTTGAAGAAGCACCCGTTGGAGATGGAGTTCTTGTATGTGTAGCCGTTGTTGAACGTGAAGATCTGCCACCGTAGTCCGCCGCCGCAGTCTGCGTCATCCCATCGTCCGACGTACTCGTTGAAGACGGCCTGCACTAGGGCGAGCCATTGGGTTCCACCCTCCTCGGTCTGGTTCGGGTTGAGGAAGTTCAACTCGGCGGCTGACATGGCGGAGAGTGCCCAGAAGCCTTGGCTATGGTCAGGTCAGCCTTGTGGTCTTGGAAGCCACTCCAGCAGGGGTATGAGACGACAGGGCCTCCCATCGTGTGTACGTACTCATCGTTTCCTTCTGACTTGGTCTGGTTGAGTGGCATGAAGTCGTGATCGTCGCCTATTTGGTGTTGCATGGCCTGGTATGTCGAGTTGACGTATGTCTCGTCACCTGTGTACGCCCAGTAGTCCACCATCGCGCCGAACATGGCACCAGCTTCCCACCCTGCATGTGTTGCCCGCGGTCAGTTTGCTGGCTGGAAGGAGACAGGCGAAAGACAGTGACATACAGTAGTATGGGTCTGGCAAGTTGCCTGGCACGTCACCAGTGTTGTTTCCTGTGTAGTATTTCATCAAGCCATATGCTATCGTCGATGCGCCCTGCCTGACCGAGTCTGTCACGGCATTAGCTCAACATGTCCCGGCGGGAACTAGAGGCTTGTCAAGTCCGGACGAGGACAGACGTGGGGTGCGTCGTGCCGACCTACCTTCTGAGGTCCAGTCGATTTCAATGGCCAAGGCCATTGGCGCCATGGCACCTGCCAGCCATATCGAGGCCACGGACGAGAGCTTCATGGCGTCTATCAACCTCGAGTCACGTCTTGCCCAAAAGCACAGGCACGCGGCGTCGGAACAAAAGTTAAGTAAGGGAAACAATTAGCGGTGGTAATAGAAAGAGGGTGGGCAACGAGTGTCGAGAAGATCGAAAACCGGAGAAAGGGCAGCAAGAGGGGCCGCCGGAGGTTCAGCAGCACGGGTAGGGCTGCATGCTTTTGACTGCATTCGCTCTCAAAGATGGGAAAAGCTGCCTCGTACGAAAAGGCAGAGAACGAGAAAGGGGTGTGAGGCGCAAGCTGATCTCGGTGGGTCCATCTCTGCGTCCCCGGGCGTTGTCCCCATGGTGCAAGTGGCCAAGGGGACCCCTCCGCCATGGCTGTTTGACCCACGGCAGTGGGACCAGAGAAAATCAACCGCAGTTCGGACTGCGTATTCGCCGTATCGACATGTGCTAATAAGTGTAGAATTTTGTCCTGAATACTGCCATGGCATCTCTCAAAAGCGTTTCCCGGGCTGTGCAGAGAGGCATTGAAAACCCGGCCGCGCGTCGTCAGCTCTCACTTTTGTCGAGACGCTGCAGCGCGGTGGATTACGAGGCACGCTGGTGGTACGAGAGAAGCGAGAGAGGACGAGACGTTGAGAATGGGATGCCAAGCCACGTGAAAATTACCGCCAGGGGTTTGTCCAATTTGGGAGCCGGAAAGTCCCCTGACCCCAGCAAGGACGCAGGCTCATGTTCTCGCCTCTGTTTAGGGGTCCACCTCTTGGTGCATCCATGGCCACTAGGTGACCCCGTATCTTGACTGATTCAATCTGATCGACGCGAAATGGCACATGCAATCTGATGGCTATCTGCTTCGTTCTTGGCTGGCCGGCTTGCTGCTTTCCCAAGCTGGCCGGCACGCTCGATGGCGGTGTGTTGGTGATTTATTCTTTTGTGCCGTCGCTCCCCGATTGTGTATGCTTTGATATTCGTGTGATCAGCGGTTTCCCCAGGTTTGCCTGGCCTGGAGAGTCTAGGTCTCCAGAGTGCAGAGTGTCGATCTCGGAGATGTAGCCGGCTTCTGCCAAACTCAAATTGACCTTCTAGAATTGGGTGCATCGAAGGAAGATGACGATCCGCACTCGCCCAAACAAATATCTTCGCCTCCAATCTGCACCAAACACACCATATTGCTATTGTACTAATCGCCAACTTGCTTGTTATAGCTGTGCAAAAAAAGAAGAAAAACAAAAAGATTTCCCGTACAGGGGACCGTCCAATGCCCAAGCAGCCCAAACCAAAAATGCCTCCTGACGGAATCGAACCGTCGATCTTCGCATTACGAGTGCGACGCCTTACCGCTTGGCCAAGAAGGCTCGACATAGTCAAAATTTAAGTAATTATATTGGTAATGCAATTTCCTGAGGAGCCTCGTGCTTACCTGGAGTCTGTGCTGTGATTAACGCTGTGTATACTGTTATCTCCTCAAATGCCGCTTTAAAGAAGTGTGATAATGCGGGAAAAGACACGGTAAAGTGCTGAAGAGCACCCGTTACTCTCATCATTGTCGAACAATCCCTTACAAATCTCAACTCGGCCCTCAGGTTTGGTCAGGAACTTCAAGTTCCAGTTGCCCATGGCTGTATAAGATCCCACTGCTTGTGGAAGATTATATTTATATTAGAGCGCGGATATTCGCACCGGTTAAAATGGATGGTATACCGATACTTATAGCCCACCCTCTTTACGGCCTACACCCTAATTTACATCGCCGCCAATAACTACCCACGCCCACACTTAATTTATATACCCAATTTGCATTAAAAATATAAGTATTAGGTATATAAGCATTAGGCGTGTGGGTGTTTGGTATATGGGTGTTTAGTATATGGGTGTTTGGTATATGGGTGTTTGGTATATGGGTGTTTGGTATATGGGTGTTTGGTTTGTAGGTTATGGGTATGTGGGTGTTGGGTGTGTGGGTGTTGGGTGTGGGTGTTCGCGATATACTGCCCAGGTGGTGTATCATCCGTTTTGATCAGTGCGGATATCCGCTTTCCTATATTAAATATCATAATGCACAGAATTATATGAATTGTTCTAAAATACTTGTATCTGAAGTCCTATGTACATTTATATGATGATAGTTGTTGTGGCGTGAAACAGCCATATCAATCTGTGGTCTCAGAGATAATCGCCTGGAGGAGGGGACTTCTAAGTGCTCCTAATCTAGCAAGCCTCGTCATCTTCTATGCCAACCAGTACATCATTACCTATATTATCTCAGAAAATTGAGTGGAAAAGTCAAATCTCACGTAGCCCTAGCCCGGGGCTCGCTGTCACTGACGCCTAATCGTGATTTCAAAGCTAGTGACTCGAGAGGAAACCATATGGATGGAACCCGAATATATATGTACTTGGATAAGTCATATGCCCAAAACGTCTGAATTGGAAGGTTCTTTGGGTCTGTTTCGGGCAGGTGAGTCTCATGGGTCACCCGTGGAAGCAATTGTACACCCGCGTCCTGATCATGGATTCTCTTTCCAACAAGCCAACAGTACAAACTAGACACTAAACCGAATACGAAAGGCGAGTGTCATCTAGATTGCACTCAATGACGACAATGCTGTCGTTTCTCGGCCAGAATAGGGTGCCATCCTTCATCAAGACGCATCGATCCAGACTCACTTCGCCAACCCAGTCCGTCGGCATAAAATAAAGCCTTTGAACCACTTGGGCCTGATTCTCACCATGAAAATTGGTTTCCAGAGGATACGTGCAGATCCAGAGGTCTTGATCCAAGAATACAAATCTCCCGCCAGGAAGGACTCCCAGATGGGTTTTGATACGCGCACAGATATGTTTTGGAACACTCGCATAACCCAAAGACTCGGAAAGTGAGCCGTGTTGAAGTGGGATCAGAGAATCCAGCCCAAAGATCATGATCCTTGGAGTCTTTTCCCCAGTATTGGACAGTGAGTTCCCTGAAACCAGGATGTGCTTGCCGTCTTGTGTCAGTGTCGCAGTGATAGCATCTGTACTTTCCCCATCTAGGGACATCTCAGAGAATCCAGCATTCACCAATGTCACGGGACTGCTATTTTCTTCGCCTCTTCCGGTCATCTCGAGTTCCTCATGACGTTGGTAGGGTCGAGACCATTGCAACTCAAGGTCTTGCCATCTGTGTGCATCAATGTCTTTCTGCCCGAATCCTAGTAACAGATATGGCTGTGAAGGGGACAATACCCAAGCGCGGCTCGAGCAGCTGTCAATATCTTTAGAGGCTGTGATACTGCCTGTCACAACGGAGCAGACAAAGATTTTGTTTGTTGACACGATGATGATCTGGAGGCAGTCCTCACTAAAGAGGACTTCGTAGATACTCTGATCTTCCAGGACGATATCTGGACTCGGCAAAATCGAGATCTTCAGGCCTCCCGTATTGGCAATTCCTCGTCGAATAGATAAAACATCCATGCGCCCTGAAACATCACTAACGAGGACATACTGTCCGTCTTTGCTCCATCGGATGTGCTGTACGTCGAAGAAGCTGTTGAACTGGGCAAGTTCCGTGCTGTTCTCTTGCCCTTTCTGAAACAAGTTCACAGCTCCATTCTTGTATGAAACCGCGTACAGAGACCCGTCTGGAGTTGGAGAAAATGCCGTAATTGCTTCAAAGGGTGCAAGTATTGCTTCTGAGAATTTGGATAACTCAGTCGTTGACCGATCCTCGCTGTTTGTGTCACTGGTGACTTGCTCCTCTTGGTCAAAAAACCGTGCCAGGCTATTGGATTCCCAGGCTTTCACTGAGCTACCGCGCAGGTCATAGAAACGGCGGCTGTCCGTACTGAACGCCAATTCCGCGACGATGTCATCGGATGACAGTTGGTAAATGATGGTGAAATAAGCGAAATTCCAAACCCTCACAGCGCCATTGCTGCTGCTGGTAGCGAAGAGTTTGCCGTCCGGACTCGCTGCTATCTCGTCTGCTCGCGCATTGGGTGCTTCCACATTCTCGTTTGTCAGGGGGTGCCACTTAAATACGCACCCATCACGGTAGACCCCAAGTACGTGATCCGTGACTGGATTCCATGTGAACCTGTCCACTCCCCACCACGTCGTGGAGCTTGACGACGTATTGGAAGATTGTCTCCTCTCGTCCTGGAAAGACTTAGATCGATAACACCGGCTCAGACAGCGGCCATCGAGTAGACTCCAAACAGAGAGAGGTGCACCTCGGTATGACACGCCAACGAGGTTGTTATTGCTGTTGAAAGCAATACACATTGGAGAATTAATGATTGCTCCTTCGACGGGAACGGTCTCCTTCAGAAGGTTGGGATCCAGGATCTTCCATCCTTTGTCGAGTTCCTCCACTGAAATGCTTCGGATGACATTGTCGTCTCCACCAAGCAAAAGATCTCGGTCGCCTTCAGTAAACACGAGTGCCTTGGCCTTCACAAAGCGGGGATTCGTGGAGGAACCCAAAAGTGTTGCAGAAGGAATTGACCATATCTTGGTAGTTTTGAGTCCGTACGTGGCAAGGATGGTCCCCCTAGCATTCAGAACCATAGCTACAACAGCCTCTCCATGCTCCACAACGCAGACTCGTGCGAAGTTGATTGCGTCCCAGACATAGGTTGCCCCTGGAGCCCCTAGAGACAGTACGGCAATGTGTTTGCCTGCGCATGATATCTTATAGCACTTTGATGTTCCAGGAAGTGTCAGCCTAGCGAGGTTGTCATTCCAGTCTGCGAGCTCGTTGCCATAGGTCCTCACAACAGCTGTATCGGGCGAGTAGAAAGTCCGGCGCAAGATGCTTTCCCCGGGGCAGAGCGCGGGAATCACGTCGTAGACCACATGAGGGCATGCGACAGTGTGAAAACCAAACTTGCCAACGATTTTGATAAGATCAATCGACCAGTCTTCTAGAAGCTGAATATCAGTCAAGCGATGTTGCATCGGATTTCTCGAGGCGTTCATTCTTTTGACCGTTCGCACGTATGAGGTCAAGACCCTAGATGTCTTGACCAGAGCCTCCAGTCTTCCCAAGACTGCCAGTGCATGGATCCAAGTCAATACCGCAGGGCTCCGGAAGAAACCGGTGAGAAAATCGATGGAATCGTCAGTAGCTTGGTTGCTGTGCCCAAGGTGGTATGACCAGTTGACCGCGCTGTAATACACCAAAGGCTTGTTCTCCTGGACAAGCTTTTGGCCCTGTATCAAGCTCCAACGCAACTTTGGATCGCTCAAAACTTCGACAGTCCGTTGGAAAAGAATCCCGTGCGCTTTCCTGGGTTCGACGCGAAAGTCACCATCGCTTGTGCGAGTAAGGTACTCGCGAACTGTGTGGTGAATCATATCAATTCTGCCGTTGTCGTGTACCTGGAGGAATTGACCACAAGTGTCCTTGATGGTCCATCTGAGGTCCACAAAATGAGAGAATCGAGGTTGAAGCGCCTGAGACATCTCTATCAGACTGAGTGGCCTTTGGGAGCAGACAGTCCATTGGAACAGAGCCAGAATCAAGGGCCTGTTTGACTTTCGGGCGGATTTGATGAGGTTACGCTCCATGTGACGGTATAGCTCGGTCATGTCATCGGGTACCTCCCCAAGAACTTCCTTAATGTCTTCTTCTGTATGGCATCGCAAAATCTCTTCCAGTACCAGCTTCGTCCACAGAAAGTTTCCTTCGCAACGCGCGAGCAGCTGCTCCGTCAAATACTCTTTGAACTTGGTGCCACCTCTCATGGGTCGCAATTCTTGCTGAACAAACAGCCGTATGTCTTCTTTGTTGTGGTCCCGATTTGGCTTTTCGACTCGGTCGACAGGGACACTCAGAGATATCCTGTCAACGCCAGCGGAAATGACATCGGTATTGCGGCTGAGTAAAAGGATTCGTAAGGGAAGGTTGGCATCGCGCATGCTTCTTAAGCACTCAAAGAGCACTCTTGGAGATTCACACTCGTCCAAAGCGTCGATAATCCAGTAAGTAGCACTACTGGCAGTTTTGCGCAAAACCTTCTCGAACATGGTCCGCCATATTAACGCCGGGTCTGCACCCGAGTCAAGCCCCCAACTCGACGGTGGTATTCGGCTCAACTCTCTCCTGAATGGCCCCAGCTCATTTGCCACCTGATATGTAAGAGCTTTGAAGCAGCTTGCAACAGACCGTTTGCTATGGTCCGAGTGTTTGAAGAAGAAGAACTGGCAGGGGAGGCCCAAATTCCTCAGGTGATTCACCATGAAGGCAGCGATCATAGACTTTCCATTCGCAGGCGGTGCGCTGTACCAAAGAACGCGTGCCTCCGGATTTGGCTCAAGCCACGATGCAATCTTCGAGTCGTTCAGAACCCAGGTACATGTATTCGGCACCCAATTTCGCTGAATAGAGTTATAGTCGTCTTCAGAAGTGGGACAGTTTCGAGCAAGATGCTCCAGAACTGAGTTTTCGCTCTCTCTATCTTCTTCGTTATCAGCACGAACCGCGTCAGAGCCTAACGTGGTTGCAAGAGAGGATATTGCATTCCTGACGCTTATATAGTTTGAGTCCACAGGAGTCAGGTATTTGCAGACGTCGTGATGATCCGCTTGTAGGGATCGAGAGACTTCGGAGGGGTAGCCGAGCACAGAGGATTCCTTCTCCAGTACCATCATTTTCTTGGGTCCAATAGATGTGACTAGCGTCTCATAAAAGGACCAAATGGAGAGCCGCGATACGTGATGGCGGAACTGCTCGTTCAGCTCTTCGATGGCTGGCGAACACTTGGTGAGGTCCGATATGAAGCTTTTCGGCGATTGGAAAGACGCAGAAAGTACCCTATTCAATGTCTCTGCAAGATTGCTTCCGCGGTGGGGGGTGGAAAGGAAGATGATGGCTGAGATCGCTGAGACCATTTTGGAATAAGTTTCATCATGCAGTCCCAGGAGGAAAGCTTTCTTGACAACAAGGCCTCCCATGCTGTGGACCACAAAGATGATTGGCTTGGATCCAATGTTCATCTCCTCGCTTGACCTGCCTTTAGCAAACCGCATCTCGAATAACAACTCCTTGGCAAAGTCACTGATATTGGAGATGCTGCGGCTAGCGCCACGCCAGTTTGCATCGTATCCAAAGGTCAATATCCGCGCTGTACTCACACCAGGCTCGAAGGGGAGCCATAACTCCGGCCAGAACAGCGCTGGGTCATGGTTCTTCGACCAAGTCCGTCGACTATCCCCACCAAGCCCATGAACGAAAATGATGTCTAGGGTGGTGACTTGAGGCTCGTGGAGAACATGGAGCCCCAGATTCGACGAATCTCCTCGGGATGGGCTTGGACCACGGCTGATGCTGGATCTTGAGGGTGCGGAGAGCGAAGGCGGAGGATTTACCGCGCTTAGAAGACTGTCGGACGGCGCATCGGGTCCATAGTATGTAAATGCCCTCGGGGGGCAAGGAGCCACTGCCACACTAGGTCCAGGATCCGGCGCTGACGCACGCCTCGCAGACGACTCTGCGTCCTCGTGTTGAGAGCGTGACTTTTTTGAGCGAAATTTCCTGAACTACATGTATGTTAAAAAGGTGCCTGAAGTCACGATAAAGCATGCATAAAGATTAGTAGGGATTGTAGAAGGCGAGAGAGAACGGTTCAGTAGAGGCAGCAGTCCACATCGTGTGGCGCACACTCACCATAGTCGAGCTCACGTCAAATCGCTGACAGCAATAAATAGGTACGCTATAATTTCCGGCAAGTGACCACTCATCTGAAGGCAGTGATAGAATATAACTTCTCAGCGAGTGTGGCTCGTTTTCGAGATAAGAGCCTGGGTATTGGTCGATTCAGCGAGCACAAGTAAGAGGCTTAGGAACCTTGAGCAGAGAGACAGACATTGCATGCCCTGGATCTCTTGAGATTCGGGCCCTGCGGCACAGGCGCAAACATCTACCCACAGCTGCTGGGTTCCCCTCATTCTTCGGAGCCTCATTGCTTGTTTGGTCCAGTTTTCCTCCAGTAACGCCTGATGTTGATTCGGCTCCTCCATGCTAAAGTAGCAGTCTTCGGCATTGCATAAACTCCCTAGCCAAGCCTCGGCGCCAACATCCCAACGACAATTGGCCAGCACATCACCAACAATCGCCAACATGCATACCATTAACCTTATTTGGTGCCGCTTAGTTTTCGGGAGGCAGTTTTGGGAATTTCCGTGCTAGTCGAGAAGCTGTGCTCAATCTGGGTGCATTTGAGCGAGCCCTTTTCAAACTTCGAACCTGCCGTTGTCCTTCTATATTCAAGTCCCGACTTGTTTTGCCCCTTATTGCTTGTTCTTTTACGCATGTCATCATGAATCCCCTCCAGGCCCTGATCGATCGTTCCTTTGGGACTCGCTTCCCTTACCAGGGAGACTTTCGCGTTGACGATAATGTCCTGGCCAAGTTCCCAAGTGGAACTACAGTCATCATGGCCAATCGCTATGCAACGTCGTCATGGACAGTCACAGCGCGGATCCACCTCGAAATGCCTGATGGAAGTGAAGAAATATATTTTCTCAAATCAGCCCCACTGGCCCTCGGAGGTCAGATGATGCAGGGCGAATTCCACGTCATGTCTGAATTCCACAAGTTTGCACCCGACTTCGTGCCAAAACCCCAGTCCTGGGGCAAGTATTCTTTTCAGGACTTTGAAGCATACTTCTTGATCCTTGAGTATCTTGACATGGCAACTGATACAATGCCGGACCCCACTGAGTTGTGCTCGAAGCTGGCCCGTGTACATCGAGACAGCAAGTCACCAACGGGTCAGTTTGGCTTCGCTGTGACTACCTGTCAGAACCTTTATCCGCAAGATGTGGGTTGGGAGAGCAACTGGACAACTTTCTACCAAAAGATCTTTCAACATGCGATGAAGCTCGATTTTGAGACCAATGGGTACTGGGAGGAGCTTGATAGGGTAGAACAGCGGGTTTTGAAATCAGTTGTTCCTCGATTGCTTGATGCACTGGTGCAAGACGGCAGAACATTGAAGCCTAGCCTTATTCACGCCGATCTATGGGAAGGAAACACCGGCACCTCACTGGAGAATGGAAATGTCTACATATACGACTCTGCGGGGTTCTACGCCCACAATGAGTTGGACGTGGCTGACTGGCGTGGCTATTTCAACAAGATTCACAGGGATCTATACATTAAGACCTATCTCAGGTTCTTTCCAGCCAGTGAGCCCAAAGACGAATGGGACGACAGGAACCGTCTCTATGCATGCTATTACTACGTGTGGTACTCGGTACACCACAAAGCCTCTGGCAAGGCTGTCCGCCAGATGCAAGTGTCCATATAACGATTGGTTGTTTTGCGCTAACTGAGAATAATCAGGGCTTACAATGACATGTGCTATCTTGTTGAGAAGTTTGATCCATTCCCTGATGGAGAAGCACCGCGGAGACTTGACGAGTCGGAAATGACAACTTTGTCAGGAGAGCGTGACCACACTTTGTAGCTAGCAGAAACCTTGACCATGAATGTAAATTGATGAAATAGCTGTATTTAGGCGATCACGATCAAGAAAATACAGTCAGCCCTTGATGCTATCGCGTTGAAGGCAGCTTAGAATGTATGCAAAGCTCGACAGAGTCGCATAAGAGAAGCGGATCTTTGGTGTAAAATTGCGCACTACCTCATCCCCGAGATCCTCATTAGACACGGAATAAAAAGATTAAAAAGTCGAAAAAAGTCACAGGGATGCTGCGAGGTTGTTGGCACAAAGACAGAGTGGGCATGTATGCGCATGCATGGGGCAACCAACAGGCCGGCTATTGCGCCACTCTGGGAAAGAATCCAACCTTCCCCGCAGGGAGCATTCAGACTGTCTGCACCGTCCTGTTGCGTCCCATACTCATACCTACTGTCAGTCATCTGCCTAATGAACACATTGGTGCCCCTTTCGATTTCTGATAATCCTCCTCTCCCCAACACTTTTCTAAGGACAGTCTCAAACATACGGAACGAGAATGGCTGGCGATGTGGAGGCTTCTAATACAGCCACGCCTGGAGCCGACGAAAAAAGCAACGCGTGCCGGGTAGTGAAAGGGGGAGAGAGCGAACAAGAGGAGCCCTTCACACATTTCACCCTTTCAAAGCTCAGAAGGCTCCAGCTCCTAGTAGGCCTGGCAACTACCACGTCGTCCCTCACGGCCACGATCTACTTGCCACTGCTGCCACTCCTACGCACGCACTTCCATACATCTGCCCAAGCTGTCAACCTCACCTTGACAATCTACATCGTCTTCCAGGCCATATCACCAGTTGTCTTCGGCCCTCTCTCCGACACCTATGGCCGGAGACCAATCTTCCTCCTCGTCCTCGGTATCTATGCTGTGAGCAACATCGGTCTGGCTGTCAATGAGCGCAGTTTCGCTGCGCTCGCGACGCTGCGAGCACTGCAGAGTCTCGGCGCGAGTGCCACATACTCCATTGCCTTCGGCGTGGTGGCGGATGTCTGCTTGCCTCGTGATAGGGGCCGGATGTTAGGGCCCATCGGCATGGCTCTCAACCTGGGCACCTGCATCGGGCCCATTATTGGAGGCTGTGTGGCATACTTCAGCGGCAGTTATAACTGGGCCTTCTGGGCGCTAGTTATTGCGGCCATAATCCTATTTTTGTCTGTTGGCCTGTTCTTGCCCGAGACCGCGAGGTCGCTTGTTGGGAATGGCTCAGATCGATCTCGTTTCAAATGGTGGCAGATCAGTTGGCTATCTCTTATACAGGAGTCTCTGGCTGGCGGCACAGGTGTTGTTCGAAACCAGCATGCGATCGAGGATACGAATCAGGAAAAAGCACTTCCCCAAGCCACACCCGTAAGACGGTTTCTGCAAAAGTACGGGCTCATCAACTTCTACAACTGCTTTCGCATCATATTTCACAGAGACACATTCTTGATACTCTGGGTACACGGCTCGTTTTATACTGTCGATTACAGCTTTGTTGCAGCAGTGCCAGATATATTCAAGTCCATCTACGGCTGGAACGAATGGCAAACCGGACTTGCATATCTACCCCGAGGCACTGGCATCATCCTCGGAAGCTATTTCACTGGCAAGCTCCTGGACCACAATTACAGGACAGTGGCACGCAGGATCGGCAGTGACGAGTCCAAGAAGGCATCGGGTGGAGATTTGCTCGATTTTCCGATCGAGAAGTCAAGGACCAGAGGTAGCTTTGTTGGACTCACGATATCCACGGCGACCATGGCAGGTTATGGGTGGGCACTTCATCAACATGCGCACCCAGCTGTGGTTCTTGTTCTGCAGTTTCTGCAAGGCTTCTGGGGCACGTTCTTTTACACAACCTACAGTGCCATGCTGATCGACTCTTTCCCGCAGAGCCCAAGCACCGCCGCTGCAACAACTAGTGTTACGAGATGCGCAATGGCGGCGACTGGTGTAGCCATTTTGCAACCATTGATGAATGCGGCCGGGAGAGGTTGGTATTTCACAGCGTTGGGGCTGTGGAGTGGTATCTTTTGTGCAGCCGCCATCTTTTTGCTGCGTTGGAGGGGTATGAGATGGAGGAGGGAGAGACTCGCTGTTATTCCCAGCTAGAAAGCTCTTCCCTATGTAACTCATCCCCAAAGGATATAACACAATATAGACTACTGTCCGGTTCTGGACTCCGATCACTTTGATGTCCACGGCTGCGATGCACACAAGTATGCCTGTGGGTTTTGAGAAAGGGGGCAGTGGAAATGGCCATTTTGTTACAGACACACTGGGCTCCTGAATCCGGGTGTATGTCCGATGTGCAGGAGTGGAACAGCCAAACTCCTCCGTCTGATCCATTCATCAATGAAAGAGCCAGTGTGAAGTGAGTAGTTGTCAGTGTAAACAAATTCTCGCGAAATTTTCGCTCGCGTCTAATATGCAATCAAAGTCACGTTTTATTTAGATGGTTACACTACAGAGACAGACAGGCCCAAAGTTGCGCCATGCATGTCACCAGGTGCGTGACAAATATGGCTCCAGCCCCACAGGTTCGTCCGCGATGGAACTGGCACTTCAACGAGAACAACTGCCGCAGCACAGCACCGCAACCCGAAATGTCCAGCACGTCTTTGCAAATAATAACAAATAGAATTAACATTTCTAACAATGTTTGCAAGACATCGCTGTCAGTGCTGTTCCGCTCGTCCGTTGATGCACCGAAGTCGGCAGGCAGACGTGCCGCCCGGGTGAGAAATATGAGACCCACTCACACCTGTCACTTGTCAGTTTGCGCTGCACGAGGACAGTGAACGCAAGAAACCGGCGAAGTGCCGCGTCCGTGAGCACTTGACACGTTGCTGGATGTTGGCAGCGGCACAGCGCTGAAAAGTTTTCAGCAACGGTTCAATCATCCAATTCTGGCGGAACTGGCTGGAACTTTAAAATCGTATCATCAGGCATATCAAGCCGGGCCGCTGTCGCTATATTTATCTCAGAAAAGGAAGACGGAACCTTCCAGAGATTTCACATGTCATTGCACCTCTAGACCCACATCCCTCGTGGCTGCTCCGGTCTCTCGGAATCCCTGTGGCTCCTCATTTCTCCGAATCCAACGAGGCGTTTCCGGGCCGCCCAGGCTGATCATCCGTCCTCTTTCGCTCTTACAACAAAACCACAAGTGACTCCCTGCACACAACACAGGGTACCCAAACTAGTCCCTCAACACATTGCCTTGCCTGAGTGCCTCAGTAGCACAATCCAACAAGGTTCGTATCACTGCTGACCGGATCGATCGCTCAAGCTGACACGAGTCGAAGCCGGGTAACATTCTACGAACAAGAAAATCCCTCGATCGCTCTCCGAGCCGTCCCAACCCTCCACCCCTCCCAACCACCATCCCGTGCCGTCAAGATGGCAATCATCACGAGAGCTGTCTCGATAACGAACTTCCTCGTCGCTAGCAGCGCGCTATGCTTCCAGGTCTTCGTCCTCTACCCATGGCACAAAGAACTCGACGAGAACTTCGAGAAGCTGAAGAAAGAGCACATCCGGGTGCTTGACAACATCAAGGACCTCTCAGAAGCAGGCGTCGAGAAAGACAGGGCCATCGGCGCATCTGTGACGAGGCAGAAGACCCTGCGGGAATACCTCGGCATCTAATATAGAAGAGACGGGAGAGGTGGCATCACGTTCATTTTCTTTGGAGTTGGGAAGGCGTATCCTGCAGCATTTACGATTTCCTCGATCCAGTTCGGCGTTGGACTTCAGCACTATATCCCGCATCCGCTATCGTAATGTGCTTGCTCTTGGTGAACAGCCCTCACGGACTGCTGTGCTAGAAGCACTTGCAAATCGGGTGTAGAGGGGGGTTCGCCGCCCTTGACACCCTCGGGGGATCTCGGGCCGACATTCCTACGAAGAGATTAATATAGAGATATATAGATAAGAATCAATGGACTCAACATAACAGCATTGCGCAAGCGTTAACGGTGCTTTGATATCATGTTGAACGAAGGATAAGCCGACATTGATTGGCGACAACGGTCTCGATACAGGTTTCCAACGAATAAAAGATCACTGACATAGATGACACAACTGCAGGACACTACCTCGGGCTACGCATTGTCCCTCGAAGAAGATAGAACAAGTACGTTCGACGCCGTCATTCCTTCACCACTTCCCATCAACTTTCAACATCCCCTCAACAGCCTCCTTCACCCTATCCACCAGGGGCCCTTTCCTAGCATCCTTCACGTTACTCTCGAGCTGGCCCTCTTTCGTCGCCCCCAAGATTACTGCGTCTCCTTCACCCAGCTGCGAATGCCAGACCAACCATCTGAGACTCGCCTGCTGCAGGCTCAACCCTTCCTCGTCACACACCTTCTTGAGCGCTCTGATGGCATCGTGCATCTTTTGCCTGTCGTACCTGTCGGCATAGGCTTTGAACGTGCTGGGCCCGTGGAAGCGCGTCCGATGGAGCTCGGACTCGGCGTTGGTTGCAAAGGTGACCTTGCCAGTGAGGAAGCCGCCGGCTAGGGGGCTGTAGGCATAGTACACGCAGTTGTGCTGGCGTAGAAGCGGGATGAGTTCAGCTTCGTCGTCCCTCACGAGCGCGTTGTACTCGCCCTGGTACACGGCAGGCTTGACATAGCCTTTCTCGTCACAGATTGAGAAGTACTGTGCTAGCTCCGCGGCTGAGTAGTTACACAGGCCCAGCTATGGCTCGTGTTGTCAGCCGAAGACGTGAGAACATACATGTACTGGTCGGGAAAGGAGAGTAGCGTACTCGTTCGAACTTTCCCTCTCGATGCTGTCGATCAAAGGACTTGGCCGTCTCTTCGATCGGCGTATGCTTGTCCGAGAAGTGAGCATACAGCGTCCTCACTTTCTTGGCGTCGAGCAGCTGAAGCGTCTTGTCCACGCTCGCGGCAATGAGCTCGTCGGTCAGCATAGGCCCACGGGTCCCAAGGACCTTGGAGTCGACGACAAAGCCCCTCTCGACAGCCTTGCTCTGTCCCAGCAGCGTTTCGGTGTTCCAACGGTTGCCGGGCGGGTAAGAGGCTGCCGAGTCCAGCTCTTTGAGCCCGAGGGTCTCTAGGGCATCGAGGAGCGAAGAGACCTTCTCTGCTGTGTCCCATGTGTAAGTGAAGCCTTTCTCGGTCCCGCCGATGCCCCCGGCGCCGAAGACAAGTTTAGCAGGCATGGTGGCTAATACAAATGATTTCTGATACGGCAAGATCACTCTGGTTGCTCTGATCCGGAAGGATGTGATCTCTTTGAAGCAGGCAGAGATGCAGACTTATCCATGTAAGGATTAGATGAAGGATTGCGCGCTAGATGCTGTGCGAAGGAAGCTTAGCCAACCGGGTTGCAGCTGGTCACACGTACAGTGTGGACAAAAGTTCCGTCACAATTAAAATGCTTAGTGAGACGGTACCCTTCGTCGCTGGACTATAACGCAGAACACCAAAAATGTCAGAATTGTCCAGAACAATTCTGGACAATGCAGTGCAGCCTATATACCTGTGCCGTCACTCTCAGTATACATCACGAGATTTGGAAATATACAACTCAATTTTAAGCTGCATGAAGCTGGGCCGGAATGGACTGCTGACAGAAATCCTTTTGGATCTGTACACCGTTAGGAAGTAATTGGCGCCAAGGATGGAAAACCAATTGCCATTCGTTTGAAGCCCGGTCCCCATGGTCCCACGCAACCACGCCTCACACTTTGAATATCACCCCAGCCTCGAACCTGATAGTTAGAGAAAACAAGTATTTATTGCCCATTATGGTGACAAATTCATTTTTGCCGGCCTCGGCTCTTATGGTGGGCACCATGGCCCAGACCACATCAGTCATGAACTTAGTTCTTGATACCGCCGAAAGCGGCAACACAACTTTCCACGGATCCGTGATTTCTGCTGCACCTGAAGCGACCACATACTTCGTCACGCGTATGCCTGACGCCGAGTGCACCGAGGTAAGAGGGACGCCGATCTGCGGTGACAATTCCGAATCTGACCCTGGAGAGAGCAGTGCGAGAACTTGTTGCCGGGTAGGACATACGTCAACGGCCCATCGACCCTTTGCTCGCCACATCACCGACGTTGACATGATGTGAGTATTGTGTGCGAGAGGCGACCCCCGGCAGGAGGATCCAGCACGGCTGGGAATGAATCCAGACTAACCGCCTCACAAGCACGTGGGACACCGAATGCAACATCAGAGGGGAATCTGCCGATTGCGAGGCAACAGTTGCAGGCTCATCGGTCGCGTTCGAAACTACGATACGGGAGTGTTTGTCGGGCTGACGGACAGTTTGACGCCGGTTACCATCACGGCCGGCCTGGACAAGATACTGGCTGCTGGCACTATCACTGGCGCTGTAAGCACTATCACCTCTGGCACGGCTCAGACGGCAGAGTCTGCATCGTCGGAAGCTTCTGAGACAGGTGCTTCTGCCCCTGCGACTTCTTCTTCTAGCTTGGCCTCCACCCCCTCGTCGATAGCGAGTGGTGCTGCGACCGGGGCAGGCTTGAACGTTGTCCTTGCTGCGTTCTGTGGCGTTAGCACATTGATGCTGGAACTGTAGATTGAGACTGGTTTCCACGTTTCGTCTCGTGCTCTCCAAATGCTACACTCCGAACTCAGAAGCACCATGCTCATCTCATCGCCCGAAGCTGACAAAGCCAACCTTTTGTGGATATTGCCTACAAATCACACGTTAGGAAAACCGATCATGTTGACATCGAGTTTCCGATGACCGCATCTACATCTGATGAATTTGAAAAAATGCAGAAATTCGAACCCTCTAAAACGGAGAATACACCCGTACATCACTCACACAATGACTACAGCACACCCAATTCACATACCCACCCACCCAACACCCACACACCTACACACCTATACACCCAACACCTACATATATAATACCCACATACTTAATTCACAAATCCAATTTATAAACTGAATATACGCTCAACTTATATGTCTAATTTATATATCTAATAAATATCTTTAACTAGCCCTAGATATATAAATTAGCTTTAGATATATATTAGCTATATAGGTATTAGGTATATGAATTGAATATGTGAATTGGGTTTGTGAGTATTGGCTTAGTACTGGCAATACATGGGTGTACCCTCCGTTTTAGAGGATGCGAATCTCTGCGTTCTTTTGAAATGTGAATGCCGGCTATGTGGTATATTGCGTGAACTCTTTGATGGAAGTTGAACTGGCCGACGTGAGCATCACCAACTCGTGTTTTTCATAATGCATCTTGAACTTCTGCCCTCGTGATACACCCCCTCAAATAGGAGGAATAACTGCGCCGTCTTTCGCGAGAACGAGCTCGTCGGTTCTCTCCTCAGAATACTCAACCCTAGTCCAAGTCTTCATACTCCCGGTACCCGTATCGATTTCCCAAATCCGTGTACGCCTATGATATCGCTTTCCATCGTATGAGCAGTACCCTCCGAAACCGCTGCAACCTCCATAACAGAGCCACGGTCCGAGGTGGCGAGTGTTCGGGGACTGGCCTTCATGGCATACCACCCCATCTTGTGGCTTCTGAGCGCAGAATTCATTGACGTGGTCATGCCCGCAGCCAACTGCAGTCACACCTTCTTGAACCAAAGCATCATAGAAGTGAGAATTGAAACTTGGTCCTTCTGTGGGTTCTCTCCTGCCACCTGCTCGAATCACTAGGTTGCCGTCTGCGTACTCAGGGAATGGGATATGCATGAAAGCGAGGGATAGATGATGGTCCTGCTGGGACTGCTCCTCCCGCGCCTTTCGCAGCTCCTGAGAAGTATCTAGAAACCAGTTGATCTGGCTCTGCTTGATCCAGTCGTAGTCTGGGTCTTTCGCCTTGCTTGGTATTTGACCATGTGAGTCCAGAAGGTAAATAGTCAACACTGCGGCCTGCGATGCCGACTGAGGAAAGACCTGAAGGTAGTAGTTCCCGATGCCGTCCACTTGTTCCGGGCCTGGCTGGCAGAGGCTGAATGGCAGACTGCGAAGTACTGTCATCTGCTCTGAGCCTAGAATTTTGAGTCGTTAGCACCGGTCCAACTTACTTAGACTCGGAAGAAAAGACCCTTCGACCAGAAAGAGAAGAATAGCTTGAAACCGCTTTGTGCATTGTGTATCAGACAATATGCTTACGTGACAATGCGTCAGCACCCTCGTCGTCGTGGTTGCCGAAAACTGCTGCGTATGGGATCGAGCGCTCGATAATAGGAGCAATGACTTTGAAGAGGGCGGACTGGCTGTCAGGAATGTCGTGATGGACTTGGTCACCGGTAAGGACCACGAGGTCTGGCTTCTCAGTGTCCAAGAGTCTCTCAATGAATCTGACAGTGAGCGGGTCCGCCTCGCTTGGGGGAAGAGGTTGCCCATGCGCACCAATGGCATCTTTGCACACCCCAGGGCCAGTTACCATGTGCGTGTCTGATATCTGTGCGATTTTGAAGTTCCCATTTCTCCCAGCTCTTAACTCTGGTTGTGGATCAACTGGTCCCGAGTTGTCCGCGCCGTGACGTACGCTCAGTCGTGCAACTGGAATCTCAGGCATACCTCCAAGCTGGAGCGGTGTCTCTGAAAGGGTCCAACGCGGACGTGGGTCAACGGCGTCCACTCCAAATAGTACATCCACGCTCGTCACAGCTCGGCGGCTCTCGCCACTGTAGTTGCTTCGCAACACCCAGATTCCACCCGGTCGACTCTCCCACGAGGCCTCCAAGCTATCGCTCGGACTTTGGTTTCCCACCTTGACATCTGTAATCACAAGGTTGTCTGTTGTCAGTTCGTTCTCCTTCGCCTCCGCTAGATGCAGCCACGCAGTGCTTTCAGCCATATGTAGGTAGAGTTCCTTCCTTATGCAACGCCATCTGACATAGTCAGGGACATAGCCAGGTAGATCGTTTATGTCTGTCCCGAAAGTTAGATTTATATCTGTGACCACTGTGGAGATGCAGCGTGAGGCAGCGGGGGAAGCTTCGAGCGAAGGTGGCATATTCAAAAGTGACAATGCGAGATCCCTTATGAATGAAAGGCCGAAGTAGATCTAGGACGAAGCATGCCGTCCTATGAGCACAGTTCTATGGCACATCTTGATCATTCAAGCTGAATCCACTCTTCTGTGTTAATGCGGGGTTGGATGGCGGCACAAGCTTGCTCCTTTGATGCAGACGGCGACGCTAATGCGTGGTACTAAGTGGGAAGACAGTGATCAGTTAGTATATCGCCCTCAGAGGCAGCAAACGCCAGTGCGAGCATGATAGCATTCAGAAGAGCCGGATCTTCCAAGGCACACCGAAAAACACATCTAAAGTTTTGATATGCAATATCATCTGTAATGTTGAAGACAGGCTCCGTAGACTGCCTGGCAGTGGCTGGGAACAGAGCCACGTATTCTTGTTAGTCTTACGGACCCTTCTATAGGTGGTCGGTATTTGTTCTATCAGCGTGCTGGAACCTACGGAGAGAAAGCAACTCTTGCAGCCTATGTGAGTCTGCAGCGAGGCTCATGAATGGATCAAGTGTCCCAGCAGATGGGGTTGATAGGAAGCCTATCAGAGGGGGCGAAGATGCTGACATTGAAGCATCTTGGTCTCTGGCACGTTCTCCAGCGGCTGGAGGCATATTTCAACTTTGCAACTTGCGCTTCTTGAGCAGAGACTGACGGACGGATGGCATGAGACTTGGCTCTGCGCCTGAATGCTTTGCCTTTGAAGTCATCCGGCGTTTTGATAGCAAGGAACACGAATTGTGATTCGGGCTCGCACCCCTCGGTGGACACTGCAGCAGCATCCATCGACCCAGACATCTTTCATTTCTTGGCAGGAATTAGTCGCGAATGTGGATGGAATAGCTGGAATACACTTTTTACAGGTACGGATCCACGTCGTGTAATTCCCAAAAGAAGGCGTATGTGGAAGATATTGCTGGGACAGGTTGTAGAAGGCCGATAGGGCGCCACCATGCACAGATTCCGCAGGATGGCTTGAAGGGCGTATAATCAACATGCATTAGCGTCTGTAGGGGCGAAAATGTGATGCGGAGAGCCGAACATGGTCCAATCAATGCCTCGTCTCCTTCTACACGGCCCAAGGCACATCCTTGAAAGGTAGCGAGGCTAATATCGTGATTGTGGGCAGAAGTGCATACGTGCCTTGGAGTTGGCGTGTGAGTGGGTTGATCGTCTAGCATAGCGTCGCTGCAGGAGGAGTATGAGAAATCAGCGTATCCTGAATAGGAAGTAAGTGTTAGTAACTAAACATTTGAGTGACATAGCATTCCTGACATGATAGGGCAGAATGGTATCACGAAAAATGCCTTTCATCTAAAGGAAACTTAACAACGGTATGTGGATTCAGCGATGAGGGGGAGGTTGCAACGCCCCTTCCAGACATATAATAGAGTCTCTCGATGCAACTTTTCGCGTCTTGGAGAGAGAGGTCTACAAACACCCAACCATCAGTATCGAAACGTTACGGACAGAACACTTTGGGTAGCCTAATTACCGGACAAAATGCCTTCCTATGATACGATCAGCCTTCATCCGCAGGATCATCTCCTGTCACAGCTACATCAAACAATATTCGATGTAATCTGTATTGGCTCGGGTTGGGCAGGCCGTGTCCTGGCCGCTCGTCTTGTCAAATCTGGGCTCACAGCCATCATCAGTAAGTTGACCACAGTTGGGCTTTACTTTCTCCATTCATTGGCAAGCCCGTCCTCTTTCTATGGCCACCGAGGAACCTTCTCCATTGTCCCTGTAACCTTATCCACCCAATCCCGAGCTTTGATACTGATAAGATACACTCCGTAGTCGAAGAGGAACTCGTGGGCGGTGACTGCCCCTTCTGGGCGTGTGTTCCAAGCAAAGCTCTTCTACGCCCACAAGAAGCGCTGGCAGAAGCCAGAGCTGTTGGTGGCGTTCGAGAGCTACTTCGCGAGAAACCGTCGTTGGATGCAGACACCGTCTTCAAGAGGCGAGATGCATTCACTGGCTCCTGGAATGATGGCCAAGTCCTGGTTCCAATGGTGGATGACAGCGGGGCTGCCCTCGTCCGCGGCCGGGGGAAGCTCATAGGCGTCAAGAGAGTCGCCGTCATCAACGAGGACGGCCAAAGAGCGGAGCTCGAGGCCAAATACGCAGTAGCAATCTGTACCGGGAGTGAGCCAATTATCCCAAATATCCCAGGGCTGAAGGAGAGCAACCCGTGGGGCCCAAGACAGGCAACATCTTCCAGCGAGGTGCCGAAGCATTTGCTGGTTTTGGGCGCCGGAGCTGTTGGCACGGAGATGGCAACAGTGTACGCTTCTTTGGGAGCACAGGTGAGTCTGGTTACCAGAGGGGCAGAGCTGCTCCCGAAGATCGATCAGGAAGCCGGGAGACTTGTAAGAAAAGGGCTCGAATCGCAAGGCGTCCGGATCTATGTGTCCATCACAGTGAAATCGGTCGCGCAGGAGGAGACTGAGAACTGTCTGACAGTCCAGATGTCAAACGGCAGCACGATCTCAGGCGTCACCAAGATTTTGGCCGCAACAGGCAGAAAGGCTAAGACAAGCGATGTCGGTCTCGAAAACTTCGGGATCGAGACAGACGGGTCACCAATCCCCGTGAGCGAGTCTCTCGACGTGCCATCGGTCCCTGGAGCCTGGCTTTATGCCCTCGGGGACGTCAACGGCAGGGCACCGTTGTCTCATTCGTGCAAGTATCACGGTAGAATCGCCGCCAACGCCATCATTGCCCGGTCACAGCCGGACGGAATCGACAACGCAGGCTGGAAGACCCCTTGGTCCAGAGTCTCCGCAACGAATGACACTTTAGCACAGCCACAGGTCGTCTTCACAAGTCCCACGGTCGCGAGCGTGGGCCTGACCCGGCGCCAAGTCACGGCAGCAGGACTGGCCGACAAGACTCGAGTCATCACTGCTCCGGTGACCACCCTGGGAGCAAAGTTACACCAGGACGGCTATCAGGATGGATGGGCGCAATGGATCGTCGATACGGAGAGCAAGAAGCTTCTTGGGGCGACTTTTGTTGGAGACGGTGTGGCAGACCTATTGCATGCTTCAACAGTGGCGATCGTGGGCGGCCTGACCGTGGACAGGCTTGCTCACGCTGTTCCTTCGTTTCCTACCATGAGTGAGGTTTACCTTAATCTACTGGAGGCTGCAGAAGGGCTGTGATACTGCCTTTCATAGGGAAGAACTGAATATGACGAGTCAGATGTTGGCGGCTTGGACGAACCTATAGCTTGTCAGACATCCCATTTCCCTCTTCTTCCCTCTTCTATTCAAAACGTTTTGCAAAGTTTCAAGTTGGAATTGTTCCTAAAATTGAGTTAGCTCGATGATTCTACAAGTTAAAGAAATACAAAGGCAAACAGAATCAGCCCTCGACTTACATGCAAAGTATTCACGCAAACAACCATCTTGTGGCCCTTAGTCTAGAAATAATTGGACACGCACCACTTAGAACTAGACTTTGTAGTTAGCGTTGGGCCGTAGCAAAGTCCATCCACGCCGCCGCTATTTACCCGCCAAAAATGGGTCACATTGGCCTTACATTATAACTCGCCCCAGGTGCCTTCAATTAGTCTGATTCATATAGTCTTTAAATGATTTCCACTTGTGAATGTGAAGTGCTTGTGGTGTAATGGTAGCACGGCTGTATACCGCTAGCACAAACCGCGGGCGTGTAGTAACCGTAGTAGTGCTATGATACGGACTTACAGACAATTCGAGTTCGAGCCACTGTTGTGTCGTCTCCTCGGCCTGTACTCGCATTCTCTTTTTAAACTTTTGCTTTGGAAGTTCCTGGGTTGCAACCGGATAAAGGTGATAGTATGGACTAAATAACGCTGTTGCGCCGTAATTCTTACCCGCCTACTGAGAAGGGTTTGCAATAGGTGGGGACAGAGAGGTCCTAATTCAATGTGCACTCCAGCGATTACTCGCGAGTAACTTTGGGGAACAGTGCCATTCGGCCGCGCAGTCAGGTACCTCCCGAGAGGCCGTGGGTGCGCCCATTGGGGAAAAACCGCAGTACAAAGGTGATAGTATTTAGGTTTGCAACAAGAATCTCACACGTTCTTTGAAAAATTCCACGGCATCGCTAACATGGAGTCAATCATGGATTTACATAAGCCAGAAACGGAAATGCTAGAAGATACTTTTAAGTAGTACCCCCTAATAAACAAGAATACAAAAGCGCCTAATACACAAATAGATAAGATAATAAAAAATCTAGATGATAAACTCTTGGCTGTCAGCAGCAGCAATAATACTGTATGGAAATAATAGCAAATTTCAGCTGATTATCAAGCCGAGTCTATAAGAAGTTAAGACAGTCTCTTTAAGCCAACATCCATCATGATGTTAAACAAGCCAAATTTCTAGAATACGGAGATTCGCACCCTCTAAAACGGAGGGTACACCCATACATCGCCAGTACTAAGCCAACACCCACAAACCCGATTCATATACCCAATTCACATACCCAATACCTACATACCTAATTTATACACTTAATTTATATGCCCAGAACTAATTTATATGCCTAGGGCTAGTTAGAGATACTTATTAGATATGTAAATTGGGCGTATAAATTGAGCGTATATTGGGCGTGTCAGTTCGGTTTGTGAATTAGGTGTGTGGGTGTTGTGTGTATAGGTGTTGGGTGTGTCGGTGTTGGGCGGGTGTACCCTTCGTTTTAGAGGGTGCGAATCTCTGCATTCAATTTCTATTGACACAAACAGGTCTTGGAAGCCTAACAGTGAAGTTCTTACAGAGCAATTGGGTCCGACCTGAATCCTCCGGCTTGGATGTGTCTGTAAGCCCCAACATCATGGAGACCTTGGCTTACCAAGCCCTCCAAGCCCAGAAATATCTGCGGCATACAGATGAGTATCGAGTGCTCCCAAATCGGGATCGCATTACGCTACAAATATATATGGGTGGGCTTGTCACTAGATGATTATCCTTCTCCTGGCTGCGGACCTTCGCTCACGTTGTACAAAGGAGCTGCCAATACCGGTGTTTGCAAGGTTAATCTATTCTGGCCACACATATGTATGCTGCATTGACAACTTGAACGGCCCATGTCTGGGACGACCGCTTTTTCACATACCTTGCCTGGTACTCAGGTCCCATTGACTTGGCATGCAACAATTTTCCTTCAGTTTCCTCATACATCAACTCTCGCCCATCTTCGTGTTGGCACCTAGTCATCCACGTAACCGGAAGCCTGACGCCTCTGGACAATATCATTTTCCGAGGTCTATGATCAGACCTGTGCGCGTGCATCGGCATGCATTGCCGACTCGCCACGCCAACCTTATTTGCCAGGGGTAGGCTTCCCATGGATCTGGTTCGCCCCTCCCAGCAATCGGGCCTAGTTCTCAGCTAACCATTAGCCTTTCCAGCCTTGACCCCATGGGGAAGTTCTCGCTTCTCAGCTCCAGCATTGCACACGCCAAGCTATCTTAGCATGTTGGCATCCCCGGCCGTGGGTGTGGCTGTTTCTCGTCGGCCCGACCAAGGTCGAATCTGGCCTGGCCCCAGAGATGAAATCCGGGGAAGAAGCAAACCTGGGGCAAGGCCCTCCTCCACACAAAAGCCTCCCCACACGAGTCCTAGCTGCTCTGGGCATGAAGCGCCATCTCTTGTGCCTCCCACACCACGGTCGACGGGTAGGCCGAAGTCAGAGCGACATTTTCCCGCTCGCATGCGTCAATATGTTGCGTAGTGTTGGTATACCTCATTCTAATCCAATATAAATATGTCTGGTTTTCCCTCGAATGGAACATCAACAGCATCACCACAATCCCATCTTCATCTTCAATTTGAACCCAGACAGGACATCATCCTCGGATGCTCCACCGTCTCCAAAGCTTCCCACAGCACGACTCACCATGACTCCCAACGTCGTCTCTGCCACGCCCGTGGCGGCTGTGGTCGACACAGAGAAGGCGGGAGCTGTCGACGGAAGCCTGAACATGGACTCTATCACACGAGAGGCTGCCGCGGCCACGGACGCCGAGCACCAGCTGGGCCTCTGGAAGTCTCTGAAGACCTACCCTAATGCGATCCTCTGGTCCATCGGGCTGTCGACATGCCTCATCATGGAAGGCTTCGACATGGCGCTGTTAAATCAGCTCTACGCTTTCCCACCTTTCATGCAACACTTTGGCGAGCCGCTCCCAAACGGAAGCTACGAGCTCACTGCTTCCTGGCAGGCTGGCCTGTCCAATGCAATTTACGTGGGAGAGATCGCTGGCCTCTTCATCAGCGGTATCATCTCTGAGAAGTATGGCTATCGAAAGACGCTCATGGGTGCCATGTGTCTTGTGGCTGCATTCATCTTTATCATCTTCTTCTCGGAATCCCTTGTCCAGCTCCTCATCGGCGAGTTCCTCATCGGTATTCCTTGGGGTGTATTCCAGACACTTACGACGACTTACGCGGCTGACGTCTGCCCTCTCCACCTCCGAGCATACCTTACAACTTACAACAATCTGTGCTGGGTGTTTGGTCAACTCATAGCGGCCGGTGTTATGGTGGGCATGCTTGAACATATGGAGACACTCGGGATATGGTCATACAAGATCCCATTTGCGTTGCAGTGGATGTGGCCACTCCCACTGATCCTTCTCATCTTCCTCGCCCCCGAGTCTCCGTACTGGCTGGTCCGCAAGGGCAGATATGACCAGGCAAGACGATCTCTCCTTCGCCTTACGTCTCGAAACACGACGGACACGAAGTTCAACATCGATAACAATATCTCCATGATGATTCATACCAACGAGATGGAAAAGTCAGTAACAGAGGGAACTTCATACAAGGATCTCTTCAGAGGCCCAGTCAACCGACGCCGCACTGAGATTGTCTGCATGACTTGGGCTATCCAGACGCTCTGCGGGTCTACTTTTATCGGCTTCTCAACCTACTTCTACAAGAACGCCGGAATTCCAGACAGCCAAGCTTTCAACATGACCCTGGCAGGTTATGGTATCGGCGCGTTCGGCACTATCAGCTCCTGGTTCCTGATGCGCTGGTTCGGACGACGCACAATGTATTTCTACGGCCAAGCCAGCATGTCTCTCTTCCTCCTTGGTATCGGTCTGGCTGGCATCATGGGAACTGGAAACTCCGCCGCAAGCTCGGCCATCGTCGCGCTGCTGCTTCTCTATACCCTGACCTACAACGTCACTGTCGGGCCTGTCTGTTACTCGCTTGTCTCCGAGTTGAGCTCCACGCGCTTGCGAAACAAGACAGTGGTCCTCGCCAGAAACCTGTACAACATCATGGGCATCATTACGAATGTATTGTCCCCTCAGATGATGAACCCCACGGCCTGGGGCTGGGGAGCCAAGACTGGGTTCTTCTGGGCTGGCACTTGTGCCCTTTGTGCAGTGTGGACCTTCTTCCGCCTGCCAGAGCCGAAGGACAGGACATATGGAGAGCTGGAAGTCTTGTTTGAGCAACGCGTATCCGCAAGGAAATTCCATAAGACTGTGGTCGATCGCTTTGCAGCACCAAAGGATGACTCGGTGCTGGGGGACGAGAAGAAAGAAGGCGAGGTCGAAATTGTTGAAACGGTCTCACGTCAGTCCTCTTGAGTTCAAATCTGGATGCCTTGGCTGAGGGATATATGCACATTTGTTTAAACTGCAACAAACCATAGAACGTATTGTTGATGACTCAATTCTAAGAGTTTCTTGTCCAAGCTCCATTTCAAGCTCTATCCACATCACGAAACATAACATTGGGAGCTCTAGAGATACCTAGGTACAAATGGCTTCCTGTGAGCTCCAAGGTCTGGGTAAATTGCTCCACACACGCATCGAGAATACCGAAGCAGTGCACCCAAGTCAGTGGCGTCGTGCTAGTATAGTGTGGCCGATATATCGGTCGGAATAACTCCGAAGCTAGTCCGTACCGCCGCAGCTCGCCAATGGCTTCTTGGCCGCGTCACTCCAGGCGCCATCCATACATGAATCACATTTGACGAGGACCTCAATACCAAGACTGATGGTTCCAGACCATATGCCCGACGTGTCTCAGAGACTCCGCATTGAGATCCTATCTTCCCTCGGGAGATCCCCATGAGCGCTCGAGCGCCAAAGGTGCAGGCCTGCGATGGCTGTCGAACGCGGAAGGTTAGGTGCAATGGTCGACAGCCGTGCCCGCAATGCGAACACTTCAACCTGCAATGCACGTTTTCACCAAAGAAGGAGCGCACGTATGGCCGACGGGGTCGTCTGGTGGCTCAGCTGAGGAATGGAGGTAGCAATGATCAAAAGAAGCCTGGTTCAGCGTCGTCGTTTCCTCCAATTCGTCCTCGCGGCTCCGATGAGGGCCGGGAAGAGCCTGTTTCAACTGCTCCCCCTCAAGAACAACACAGCAGACTTGTGGAAGACCACTCTACTGCCGAACCATCTATCCCAAGTCAGAGTCCACCCTCTGCAGGCCTGGTTGAAGATGTCCCGTCGCCTTTCGTACCACATGCGACCTACACGACCGAGTACTTCTTAGCCCTGATCGCGGACTTCGAAAGCTACACCTACCCAGTGAATCCCATTATCACATCAGAGCAGATTCGCAACTGTATTGACCTCATATCAATCGACTCTACACGGGCGGCCCTTGTCTACAGCTTTGCGGCGGTCACCATTAACCTGACCATGACCCAGCAACAACACACGCATAAATTGAGTATCAATTTCATCAACAGCAACGGATTCGGGATGCCAATCACGACTTCAGAACGCATACATGACCTCATGAATCACTCTCTCCGCGCCAAAGGACGGGCAACGCCGACCGATGCTTTGTCGGACAATTGTCTTTCGGATGACCTGGTCGAGATCCAGATCGCGACCTGTATCTTCCTCGAGATTTGCTGGATGGCTTTCAAAAAGCCTAAACACGCGTTTCTAGTACTTCGGGAAGCAATTGCACTGATCCAGCTGCTACATGTAGACAGAGGCCAAGGGGCATTGACAGCACCCGAATACGCTCGACGCCAAAGGATGTATTGGGAAGCGTATATCCACGAGAGGTTTCTGACCATAACAAATTGCTTTCCATCGATACTGCCTCCCCTCAGAAATGGCCAAAGGACGGAGGATCACACGATATCTATCAATATCGATTCAGGCTTCAGACGAATAATCAAGCTGTTCCTCATCCTCGATGACGACTTGCTCGCCAACTGGATGGCCCAGAACGACAACGCAGCTGACCCGCTGAGCTGCAACCGTCTTGAAAAGGACGGTATCACCGTCGAGTGGATCGAGCAGAAACAGCAACAGATAGACGACGAGGAGGCCGAGGTCGAGGCAGAGCAGCAGCGCCTCGAGGGCACCCCGGCAGCACTGACAGAGCTGCAGCTGGCCGACCTCTTCATCACCCGCGCGTGGTTGCGCACGATCGTCTGGCAGCTCGCCATGTCGGACTTCCTCCTGTCCAGCGGGCCGACGGGCTCGGAAAGGCACGAGGCGCTCTCGCTCTTCTTTCCGGTGCACCGCCTGTCCGCGCAGCTGCGCAAGCTCGCACAGTTCCAGGTGGAGACGAGCATCGGGAAGCACGGGAGCGGCATCTTGCAGAAGATATTCGAGATTGCCAACACCATTGCCGATGTCATGACTCTGTTCCCTGTGGCTTCGTCCGGGACTAGGGGCGGCGAGGAGTCGGGGCAGCTTCTCGGGCACGGTGAGGCGGAAGAAAGCTCGGGGCTTGACCAGAGCCAGGCTCGTCAGTGCATGGCGGACTTGCTGCTCTTGGTCAAAGTTCTACTGTCTTTCGAGAGGATAGACAAGACGCAACGAGACATTATCCTCTCGAAAGTAGAAACACTCAAGACCATCTTCCCTGGAATGGATTTCGACAGTTCACTGCCTGTTCGGTAAGACGGAAGGTACAATATAGTGTATCATTAACTAAATTATTCATTACTGGTCTCCTATTGGAGCCTTTGGCATTGGTGCTCTTTAACATCGACTCTCCGGGTAAAGATTTCTCCACTACAAGAAGAAAGCAGCCATCAATCCCACGATGGCAACCAGTGATGCGATCGGTGCACTTTGGGCTCTCCAAGCGCCTGATTCTGAGTCAGAGTTCGCGGCCGAGGTCGAGGTCGAGGTCGAATCCGCTGCTGAATGAACATTAGTGTCAGTCTTGCACATGAACCTTGTGAACTTGATTTCACTCACCGTCACCGGTTGAAGTAGAAGAGGCAGTCGCCTTGCTTGAGCTCGAGCTCGCCGTCGCCGTAGCTGTGGTGTTCTCCTTCTCCCCGAGCTTGATGCTGAGCCAGTCCGCGGCGTCGGTCGAGTACAGATCAAGGTAGTTCCAGTGATAGGTGTAGTTGACCGTCGCCGTCGTGTCGTAGGCGCAGACTCCGTCGCGGGCGTCACACCATGACCGCAGGATGTCTGACCACTTGTTCAGGCTGTCTAGTTCGGTCTTGTTGCGGGGATACCATCCTTCGAAGTCGCCGCCGTCCAAGGCTTCGTAGGGCTGGCCGGCTACGTGGCGTGTGTCACCCCAGAGGAATGCCGCGACGACTATTGGTGAGAATGTTAGCAAATATTCTCGCGCTTCATGAGCGACAGGCTTTCTCGGAAGCTTGCAAAGCGTAGCACTTCGACAGCAACGAGGAAGGTGGACTTACTCTGGTTGCCTGGGCTGCTATCTTGGTCCAGCCCCTCGACGTATTCCTCCGTGCTGTTCTCGCCCATGTGTTCACCACCACCCATGGTCTCGAATGTGCCTCCACCTCCTCCAAGCATGTCTCCAATGACATGGGCACCTTGCGAGTAGCCGGTCAGGACCAGCTTAGAGTCCGGGCAGTCCTCGCCGTACGACCTGATTTGCTTCAACCCACTGACAGCGCCTTCGTGGCAAGCCTCTGCATATATGTTGTCCAAGGGGTTGTCGTAGTCAATGTCCTCCCACCCGCAACTCTTCCGCCTATCGCATACGGCCTGCACGACGGAAGTCTGCCGTGTCGATGCCCCGGCCACCTCGTTGTTTCCCCTGGCGAGGAAAATGTGGATATCATGGCAGTCGGTGCTGGGCTCCGTGTATACGACACTATCATCCCGGGCGATGAGGGTGTCCTTGGCGTGTACTGCGCTCGCCAGGACGAGGGCAGAGATCACGCCGCGCGTGGTTGATGAAAGCGAGGAAGGCATCGTGACGTGATTATCAGAGAACTTCCTTTTTTGTCTTCCTTGTCTTGACCTTTGCACGTGGGTACGACGTGCAGTAGAATGTTCGAAGACTGGTGGGGATCTGCAACTTAAATCATCAACGTTGATCCTTCTGGCGCCTGGAAGCGTCGGTCTTTCAGGGGCGCCCACAGTCTCTTCATGCACTCTTCTTGTGGGCCTCAATGGAGCCTGCCTGGGCTCTGGGCGTGCCCACGATCCATGGCGAAGATTAAAATCGGGGCCGTCTCGCGGATTGCATCGAATGGGGAAGGGCAATAGTTGGAATGGGATTCGCAAGGACGGCTTTTACTGAGCGTCAGCGTCATCCAAATCTCCCGTTGACCAGATTGTGAGCCTGCCAAGCCGGACCCGGCAAGCCTGGAAGGCTGAGTATCGTGAGGGCCTCTGTGGGTCTCGGCCCCTGGGTGGATCCATCGGCAGACTTCTTGGCTGGAGCTGTCTCCATGCGACAAGTACACTAGACTGGGACGGAAGGTCATGGCTTCAATTCTTCTGCGGCGTGCGGCACAGTCCAGTAAGCATCCCAGTCGTTCGGTACAGTAATTTTAAGCATCTCCATAGCGCGGAACTGGCAGTATCTTTCTTACGCGATGTCACACCGCGCTTACAATCAAGCAGATTCTGGTGCTGCACTAGCCGCATTGATCAAAAACAAAGATAATACCCACGCTGCGATATCAACTCAAGATTTGAAGACTACATACAAGGCTTTGCGTGACAAGCACAGTGATATCCACTTGGATACATCGCGCCATTAGGCATTTGAGTAACTCGTAATATATTGTCATGGTGCTCGGACGTTCCCACAAAGCAAGCCCAATGCTCATCTACCCCCAGTATTGCCTCTAAGAATAGCGGACAGCATGCGATCAAAAAAACAGCATGATTACCCACCAGGTCTGAATATGGCCGCCGCAGGGTTCAAACCCCCGGGAGCCCCATTGTTACCTCCTGCGGGGGGTTGTTGAACTGGGGCTTGAGGGGGCGCTGCTCCGCCTTGGTTCTCCTGACCTTGATTCTGTCGGCTTCCATCACGTTGTCCACTGCCCGAGCCACGCCCAGTCAAGCCTATGCGTATGCGGTTCAGGAAACCACGGATGCCCGATCCGTCCGACGACCTCGCTTGGTCTGGGCCCGGTGGAGGCGCGCCACCATCTGGCGGCACTGCTGTTGAGCTTTGGGCAGCCCTGCTATGTTGTCAGATTACGAGTATTTACGACGAGAAGGTGTAAAAGTTACTGAGGACGCGTCTAAAGGTTGTGCGGATCTCTAGCAGTTGGTATTGACTTACGAGGCTGGCTCACTCAGGAGTTCCCTGATCGTAAACTTTTGTTCGGGATGTGTCTCTTTTGTCGCCCAGTCCATGTTGATATTCTGAAGTATCGACTCTTCGAGCTCCGTCATATTAGGTCTAAACTGCGGGACGTGTGCCATGCAAGCTGCTACACAAAAGCGAACTAGGAGCGAGCCGCTTAGCACAGTGACCCTGTGTCGCAATGATACGTCTAAAGTTTTGGTACTGCGTTGGGCAGAAGTTGGGGGGGGGGGTGTACGGCGGGCACATACGGTTATAGTCTATCAGTTCTGTGGATTCAGATTTGTCCTGCACTAGCAAGCCACCGTATGTCCAAAATGAGTAACCCGTGTTTTCAATTAGAGAACATTGGGGTGGCTCGTCAGGATGTACATTAAGGATCAATTGATACATGGTCTACTCAAACCATTAGCGTAGTGTCCTTGAATGTTGACTCAAGACGGCTCCAAGGGATGTGGAATACCAGTGCTGCTTGGTACAAGTTTGTCCCCCAATTATACTGGCCAGCCGTTGGCTCCGCCTTGAGGTCTGAATCGTTGTCGAGATAATCCCACTCTCTGGTGTTTTGTTCCTGTGTATTGGATGATTTAGCTGCTGCACTCATTTTCCTGTAGGCCTTTGCTTTGTAGTTCTGTATGGGATACGGCTTCCGCTCTATGCACCCTCCCATAGCTCTGAGGCTTCTTACCGGCGTGAAAATGTTTTTCTTTCCTGCGTTCCGGCATCTCAAAAGAGGCCAGCTGTTCAGACTAGTTAGCACTGGTGATTATGTGTGAGGTATTCACGGGGGCGGCAGGCTTACAGTTGGCGACGTTGTTCTTCCGTAAATGATTCAGCAATACCCATATCGCCTATCTGCGTCAAGGTCAGAGGTGAGATCTAAATATTGCAAGCAACTTTTTGTCATACCTTGAATATCGGGGTGACATTGTGCAAGTGTGCTTGCGTTTGAGTGTTTGGATCGTCATAGTTGCCAATCATCACTGGTATTTCGTAAGCGACAGTCCAAGCTCTCATTCAGTCACTCAAGGACTCACCATTTTGTGGTTCTATATCGAAATGAACTAATGTGTCATCATGATTTGCTGCCTGTCCATTTACTAGGGGTATTCTCTCTTCTTGTAATACAATATCCTCTTGCAGCGGGTCGCGCCCCCCACTCCAAGTGTCGGGATAAGCCAATGCCACGCAGCCCCTAAATACTAGTACGCCTCTATTAGATATACGAGTACTACATTATCAAATGAGGAACTATGCTTATAAACTCACGGCAGTGCCAGATAAGCCACAATTCCTGACTCCTCCATGTCTTTGGGTGACTGCCTGCCTTTCGTAGCAGGTTGTTAACATCACCGTGCTTCATGAATTCCAAGCCCAATAGGGCCGGGCTCATATTGAACATCCCTTGAACCAATTCTCGAGGGTTCCCGCCCAAGATGTTCCGCACTCCAGGTGGAGTGGGCTCGATGCTTTCAGGTTGAGGTAGTCCCCGTAACATTTGTTGTTGAAGAATATGTCTTGCTCCCGCCAACCGCTGTGAGAAGAGCAACAAGTCAGCACTGGGGCTTTGCGCGGGGGAAAAAAAGATTACACACTTACACGAAGACATGTCCTTTCTCGCTGCAGATCTCTCCCCGTCCCTGCCTTGACCACGATCTTGTGTTTCTTTCCGTCGACATCTGTCATCTCGAACAGACAAGCCATGCCAAAGCCGCCTTTCCCAAGGATCTTGAGAAGCCTGAAGCCCAGAGGGCGCATGAAGTTCATGATCTGGTACTTCCCATTCTGGACTTCAGCAACATACTGCCGTAAGTTCCGGGGGTCCTCGCGCCTCGATTGTCTCCATCGTCTCCTCTGCTGGTTCACCTGCAGTGGTGGCGCCTGAGAGACATTTGGGCGCGGCCCAGGCGGTCTCGGTTTCGGGACCTGGAGCGTTGTGTAATGAGCTCTCCGTCTACCTGCACGGTCCTCTTCTCTCCACCAGTCGTATTGCCCATTCCAGTAATGTTCGAACCGGTCTCTGGCTTTCTGTATCTCCCTCGTGGTAGCCCTGCCTTCGTCAGCTGACGGCAATGGCGCCTGTGCATTCGGTGGCGGCGGGGCCATGGGCGGCGGGGCCATGGGCGGCCATGCGACCGGCGGTATAACGGGCAGCTGCTGTCCATCAGGTGTGTTGGGCGTCGCCGGTGCGGAAGCCATTTACCAGGCGTCAGTGGCGAGCTTTCTTGGGAGGGGTGATGCGAGACACTTGATTGATCTCTCTCGAGTATGTCCAGATATCTTTGGCCAAATTGTTCAACTAATAGTGCCGGCATACATCTATCTGAACTCGTAATTTTCAATCGAGATTTATCATTTCTACTCCCATGTTAATCCAGCTCAAATAAGGAGTTTTTGATTCTGAACAAAGGGTTCGAGAGCCGACTGAGCGGGACCGTGGCCTTGTGCTCCCGTCAAGACGGCCGTTTCCAGCAACACCCTGCCGCAATTAAACAATGAATAGGTTCCCCATTTCAACGGAGCTGCTTGCGTGGGATCACATCGCGACTGCCAATGTAAACAGATGATTAACAAACAGACGGAACTGATTCTCAGCTGCGCTTTCCCCATCTGTGTGCTTTGGCCTGGGGAGCATATGCTATCACCAAATGCCATGTCCGACTCATCCAAGATTTGCTTTATATGATTTACTCGGGTAGAATAAACAGACAAACACCCTGATCAGACGTAGGTAATGATAAGAGGCAGTGGGAGCTGGCAACAGTTCCGATCCGGGCCCTGTGGGTAAAACACGGTAGTACGGACCGGCTGCCGAACTACCCCGTGGCAGGAATGCGCTCGGTTCTCCGATTAAGTGAAGCCTCAACCTTCACCCCGCTCTTTGCTGCGCGATCGGCCGCATTACCGTGTACAATTCTTTGAGATTTAAGCCTAAGACATGTCGCAGACACCATGCAGCGATCGTCCGGCCCGTCACGATTGGGCCGCCTGAAGCACGGGGTTGGCCCACGATCCATGTAGGCAGCTCGCAGCGATGATGTCCCGAGGGTAACTATCACCCGACGGGTTGGCAGCAGGTGACGTTTAAGGTATCCGAGATCGTGATACATACGAAGTCCTCATAACAACTTGCTTGTGATTTTTCATTTCTCTTTTTTTGTATTGCAAGCTCCAGAGCACACACAATTTGGAGCCCACCACCCCCCCCCCTTTTCCCGCCAGACTCAAGTAAGATGTTCACTCAAGACGCAAATCGCCTCACTTACACCTACGACCACGAGGTCCTCCACCTCGAGCCATGGGGACCCAATGCGTTCCGCGTCCGCTCGACAAAGAGCGACGCCATGCCACCAGAAGACTGGGCACTGGATGAGCCCGTCCCCAAGCTGAGCCCAGAGATCAAGATCAGCGACGACGAAGCAACCATCACCAACGGGCAGATCCGCGCCACGGTCACGCGCAGCGGCAAGATCACGATGCACAACGCCGCGACGGGCGAGCTCATCCTGGAGGAATACACGCGCACGCGGGACGACGTGCGCGACCCAAAGGCCTCGGCGCTGTATGTGCAGGCGCGGGAGTTCAAGCCCATCACCGGCGGGGACTACGCCCTGACCCTCCGGCTGGAGTCGGTGTCGAAGAAGGAGAAACTGTACGGCATGGGCCAGTACCAGCAGCCATACCTGGACCTGAAGGGGACGGATTTGGAATTGGCACACCGCAACAGTCAGGCCAGCGTGCCGTTCCTCCTCAGCAGCCTGGGATACGGACTGCTGTGGAACAACCAGCGTTGGGAGGGCGGTGCTGGGCACTAATATCATGTCGTTTTCTGCGTCGAGTACTAAGAAGCTGGATTACTGGATCGTGGTGGATGAATCCCCCAGGAAGATTGTCGAGGCATATTGCAACGTGACGGGCAAGCCGCCCCAAATGCCCGAGTACGGCCTCGGGTTCTGGCAGAGCAAGCTGCGGTACCAGACGCAAGAGGAGACGCTGCAGGTGGCGAGGGAGTACAAGCGGCGGAACCTGCCCCTGGACGTCCTCGTCATCGACTTCTTCCACTGGCGCGCACAAGGAGAGTGGTCCTTCGACAAGGACTACTGGCCCGACCCGCAGGCAATGTGCGACGAGCTGCGGTCCCTGGGCGTCGAGCCCATGGTGTCGATCTGGCCGACGGTCGAGCCGGACAGCGAGAACTGGGAGGAGATGCTGGAGAAGGGCCTGCTGATCCGCAGCGAGCGCGGGTTCAGGCACGTGATGGACTTCCAGGCCAACACGACGCACTTCGACGCGACCAGCCCGGCCGCGCGCAAGTACGTGTGGGGTAAGGCGGCCAAGAACTACGGGCAGTACGGCATCCGGCTGTTCTGGCTCGACGAGGCGGAGCCCGAGTACCGGCACTACGACTTTGACAACTGGCGGTACCACCTGGGGCCGTCGCTCGCCGTGGGAAACATCTACCCGCGCAACTACTCGCAGGCCTTCTACGAGGGCGCGACGGCCGCGGACGGGGGCGGGCGGTTCCACGGCCGCGAGCCCAACACGGTCAACCTCGTGCGGTGCGCGTGGGCCGGCAGCCAGAAGTTCGGCGCGCTGGTCTGGAGCGGCGACATCGCCAGCAGCTGGGGCAGCCTGCGCAACCAGCTCGCCGCGGGGCTGAACATGGGCATCGCTGGCATCTCGCACTGGACGACTGATATCGGCGGCTTCCACGGCGGCGACCCCGAGGATGAGGGGTTTAGGGAGCTGCTGGTGAGGTGGTTCCAGTGGGGCGTCTTCCTGCCCGTGTTCCGCCTCCATGGTGACAGGTACCCGAACAAGCCGCCACTGTCTAACAGCGGCGGTGGCAAGTGCCCGTCTGGCGCGGATAATGAGGTGTGGTCGTATGGGGAGAAGGTCGGCGCGATCCTCGAGCGGTATCTCAAGCTAAGGGAAACCCTGAGGGAATACGTCAGGAGCTTGATGACAGAGGCAAGCGAGACCGGTGCGCCCCTGATAAGGCCACTGTTCCTCGAGTTCCCCAAGGATGGCCAGGCTTGGGAAGTGGAGGATGAGTACATGTTTGGTGGGAAGTACCTCGTTGCTCCCATTCTCTACCCCGGGTTGACCAAGAGGAAGGTTTACTTTCCCCTGGGGGCGAAGTGGAAGGAGATGGAGGGAGACAAAGTGTACGAAGGCGGTGCAACATCTGAGGTGGATGCACCGCTGGAGCGTTTGCCGGTTTTCGAAAGGACATAAGCGAAATCCACGTTGATGTCTGCAGCCACCTGGGACGAGGCACTCGATGCCCTCTCACTTGGCGTCATCAGGTACTCATGCTGCGAGAGCGATGCATGCTTTCAACAGAGGCAAATTCCTGCAAGTGTAAGCCCATAGAGGTAAACCTGTGTCACGTATTTGTATTTGTGCCTGGATAAACTCGTCATAGTATTCAGTGTTCTTTGAAAAGACTTCGAGTACTTCGATGTGAACAAGACCAAGGCCCAAGGGCACCACCCCGGGCAAGCTGAGAGCCTCGTAGCGGCCCTATCGACGACGACATGAAAATGTCATTCTAACCCTTACAGAAATGCTTGCCCGATATTGCTGATAAATGAAACCCATACAACCCGCAAAACTCCAGGCCGATCGCTTATCTCGCAATAGAATATGCTGGTATTGAGACCCTGAAAAGCCTCACGGTGCGCTCAAAGTATGACAGTGTAAGCCAACGTGTTGTTGCTCTGTGCAATACCTCCCAAACATGGCTAATATCCTCCTCGCCGCGAGCTATCCAAACTGCGGATCATTAATCTGCGTAGATTATATCTTATTGGTGATTAAGGATCACTTCTCATCCTGTCCCTGTTCCGCTTGATTCACTGAGGGAGGCAGCCCAAGAGAGACATATCCGGGCAGTGGCGGTGTATCGAAGCCGGCCCTCGTGCCCGCTGCAGTCTGTCCCACCGCGGTCGTCGGCGACCCAAAGTATCCGTGCATGGAATTCGTGGGCGGTGCGGCAGCCGTGGCCGACTCGTCGATGCTGCCGAGTCGTTGCTCGGGTGCCGTCGAGCTGTCACTCCTCCCCCTCCCCCCATTCCCATTCTGCCCATCCATGGGGCTGACCGCACTGTTGCCCCTCCGTCGCGCGAAGGTCCCATGCGTCAGCGGCGGTTTGTTGACCATCGTGGTCGACATGGGTGATACGACGCTGGTGGACCGCTTCCGCGGCTGGTTGGGTCGACGACCGTTGGCCCCGTGAGGCCCGTTGCTCTCCGTCTCGGTGTCCGATCCCGGCAGCTCGGGGACGAAGCCACCGTCGTTACTCAGCTCTACCGCGGTAGGCCCGATCAGCGGAGACCCGAGACCCTGCTGGGAGCCAAGCTCGTCGCTGCCCGCAGACAGCTCGCTGGCATTACTGTAGTTGCGGCCGTGGTGGCGGCCGCCATGTGCGAAACGGTGGTAGCTGTATTGGGACGAGGCCTCGCTGGCCCGTCTTGCGTCGCGGCCTCCGAGCTGGTTGTGCACCCTGGGAGGGAGTGAGAAGTATCCTCTGGAGGTGCTGTCCCCGCCATCAGAGTCGACGCTCGGCGTGTTCCACCTTGGCCCAGCAGCCGAGCTACTATATTCACTTGGCTGGCTGAGTGCATCGGAACCGCTTCGTGATCTGCCGTTTCCCGGTCGTGGATATTGTTGTTGTCCTCTGGGTGACGCAACACTTGAGGACACCATCAGGGGATCACAGTCCATTGCATCGACTTCGGATGGGGTCGGCTGGAGTCGGGTGACGCTGACTTGTGTCGCTGACTTCTTTTCCCCGGTCTGACGGGTTCCAGAGCCGGACGTCGTTTCCCGACGGGACTCGACCGCACGCTTGGTCTTGTCCAGGCGCTTGACGAGGAAGTATGCGACGGCGAGGAAAATGACCAGCACGGCTGCTGCACCACCGACAATACCACCAATCGCGCCCTTTGAAAGACCGCTGCTACCGCCTCCGCCGGACGAGTCGTCACCTTCCGTAGCGGCCTGCTTCGGGTACGTAGACGGGAAGATTTTGGCAACGACATCGGCACCGCTGTCAGATGGTTCGGCAGTTGGCGTGAACACAGAAGTTGAGGTTATCGTCGTTGCTGAGCTGTCCTGGATGGTTGCAACGACGACGACGGTCGTCGACGGCGAAGGATTGTAGCATGCCGTGGGACCGCAAGCCATACCACTTTTGCAACATCCACCACCGAAAGAGGCTGCACACAGAGAGAACCCAGTGTCACATGTCTGTGAGTAAGTGGCGCCAGCAGGTGGGCTGCATGCCTGGTTGGCACCGCACACGAGACCTGAACGGAGGGACAAGGTGTTAGTCGACGGACGGGGCGAGAGAGACTCAGACCTTGCACATATTTCCCGGCATTATGAGAGTAATGACGAACCTTGAGGGCAGCAGCCCCCGCCGACGTCTAGGGGGCATGCATAATATGATGCTCGTCCGGCACAAGTCGAAACAGCTGCGGTCGTAGCATAGCATGAGTCCTTTGCGCAGGCGTAGTTGTTTGGACAGCAGTCGCCTCCCAGCGAGGAGGCACACAGATTATAGTTGGTCGGGCATTGGTTCTTTGCGCGCTTGTCGAGTTGGGAGTCCCGAGTTAGGTGGTCCTCGGTGATCTTGACCTTGTAGACCTTATGAACAAGTTCGCGCCTCCCGTCGCCTTGAAACATGGCTGCGGCGTGCTTGGGCAAGACCGCGGATAGCAGCAGCAGCAGTGTGCAGGGGGCCCACGACCGCGCCCCACGAAGTCCCATACTGCTGGGTGCCGTGCGCGTGCGTGTCCGGCTAGTCCTACCGAGCGTCTTGCTCGCCGGTCCGTCGGGGGTTGCCTTCTTCGGGCGGTCCGTGCAGGTTCGGCGAAATCATGGGCCGGCATGCGGCAGCATCAGAAATGATACTCTCATGAACAAGCTCCGTATTGAGGCAGTCAGTGAGATGTGGAGAGAGACAAAAGCGCCAGGTATGGGCGAGCAGAGAGCGAGAATGAGAGAGAGAGGAAGCAAGGGCCAGCTCTACCGGTCAGCAGGGCAAAATGAGGAGGGAGAAAGGGAATCGGGCGGTCCAGAACGGGCTGCAGCCGGAGACAGCTAAACTATTCTTTCCAATCCGTGGGGGGGGGGGGGGGGGCAGCGTGGGAGCAGAACCACACTCATGTGTGTGCGGCTGCTGCTGGTGGCTGAACTTTCGGTCCGTAGGACTTTACGCCGCAGACCTGCAGGTAACGAGAGACCCTCCCGTCCAGCCGACGCACGATGAGCCGCGAGCGCAATCCACTTCTGCGAACACGTCTCTTCAGACAACTGGGGACACACACAAAGGGTGTGTGATAAGCATGCAATGTCCCAGCCGTCAGGGACTCTGACACACTGACAGACTGACAGCGAGAGTTGTGTGGGGCGTCACCACGTGTGTTTCTAATCTGAGTCGATGTGATGGAACGCTCTGAAGGGCTGAACTGGTGGTATATCAGCCCGAGTAAAGAAGGCAGAGACAAGGATCAGAGGGAGCGGGAAATGCTCATCGGGCGTCACGGCAAAGGGAAAATGCCCTTAAGGGTCAGCAGCGGCTGAAGATGCTGATGTCCCAGACATGTGGTAGAAGGAACTGAGGATGGCCCTGTGCTGTAAGACGGTGGCCCTGTGCCATCCCAGGCAGAGAGTTCCGATCTGGACACTGCTGCGGCGATGGCCGACATGCCGGATCCTGTTGCCTTACAAGCCGTGCCTCCCACCAATGTCGGCCCTGCGCTTCGTGCTTCGCGCATCTCAGCGTCAGGCGATGGGGTCGGTGTGTATCGAGGATGCACCGAAGGATGTTCCAACGCCCACGAGAGACCAACGCTGCCGTGAGGATGGGGGAGATTTTGCCCAATCAGAACGTGGGCGAGGGAAAGTCAGCCGTCTTGGCCGCTGCAATTGGCTCTAAAGGTAACCATCCTGCAGAAGTAGTGGCTGGCCCCAGAAAAGGCAAGGGCCTAGTTGAGCATCGCTTCCGAAAGAGACAGCTTGTCTGCACTGCACGATGCGCGTGAGTCTGACATGCATACCTGCCGGGAGACATGTCTCGTGGACCTGTCTACCTTTCTGGGTGAGACGGATCGAATCGAAGCGATTGCTACTTATTGTGGCTGACCGCTAAAGAGCCTCTAGATATTGCCCTGCAGTCGATTGCGCAAGGCCACCAATCCTGTAGCAGCGTGGGGTGGCCTGAGCTCATGACACGAAGGTGACGGTTTTCTGTGCAACAACACCATGTTATACGCTCAGGATCCGTGCTCGCCGTGGTCATATCTTGCTACACAAAAACCGAAGTCCGAGTCGCTAAGTGCGGGCAACCGTCAGGCCGCATCGAGATATCTGGAGCTCAGTCTGCCGCGGTCTGCAGACTGCGGTCTTGAAGTGTTGTGGGCACCTGCTGCACAGCTTCGGCAAGGTTCCGAGGAGCCTCACGTCCGAGGTCTTCCGGTTGGAAGACGAGGCAGGGTGTAACAGACCTCGGGACTTTGAAGCCTTGTTCACACTCTGCAAAGGGCTTTTTAATCATAAAGTCTGCGAAAAACATGTTTTGGTCCCGACAAGCGTTGTCGGTGGGCCCAATGCTTTGTTCGGGTCCTGGTGCGATGCGAGCTAGCGAGCACGAACCGAGGTGTGTCGGCATGGTATGTCTGACCTACAGCTCCCTGCGAGCTGTAGGGCTCACCGAATACTCATTCAACAGGTTTGGAAAGTGATTCAGGAAAGTCCGCACCGGGACACAGATACACAGGTTGCCCATGTCTGGAAGGGTGATCCCTCTGGAGGTTGTCCTGCCAGAAAGGCGGGATGGGACGCTCGTGCTGAATCAGTTGCATGCAGACGTCCGGCATCCCTGCCCGCTGTAGGACCTCCTCGCGTGTTGATCTCGCCAAGGCTCAATTCTCGGGTCAGATTTACGGACGGCAGCACGACAGAAAGCTGTTTTTGAGACCGTCGTTCTGACTGTTGACACGAAGGGAGTCTCGGTACCGGTAGAGCACAAAGGTAGGTCGTGAGGGGAGAACTGCAACCCTCGGCGTTGGACCTTGTGTTGGAAGTGGTTGGTTGTACTACAGGGTCTGTGTGGGACGAATGTCCATGGCAGAATGACAATTCACTTTCTCTTCGCCAGGCACGGCGTTGGGGTTTTGCACGTGTACGACCACTCTCGCAGTAGGGACGTGGAGACGCGGTCTGAATTTGGTGCTTGCCATTCCCCTTTGCCCTCGTATCCCTCCTCGTCCCTCAGGAGTCCTCCACATTGTCCCAGCCCGACCACCTGCCGGATGGGGCCCTTCTCCGAGCAACCCAGCTACTTGGCTCGCACCAACGCCCAACGCCGTCATTTCTTTGTACTTCACAATTAGACAGCGCAGAAATGTCACGAGGACCAGCAGTCCAGAGTGCCTAAGCGGCGGGCCCAAGGTGCTTTTGCGGTGTGGCTTCTTCGTTATGCAAGATCCCCGAGATCGTGGACTTGGGCCAGAAATAGCTCTTCCGTAGCGCCGGCGCCGTCAAACTGTCCAGTCCCCCGTCGCATATCATCTACGGTGTACGGAGGATAGCGTGCTGCGAAATTGGGGTTCCTGGATGGGTTTCCCCAGATTCTGGACACCTGAGCCTCCTCTCCTTGCCACTCGTCCAGGTTCCTCGCCCCTCTCACCCTGGGGACCGTCCCGCTGGCATTCCCCCTCAACCTCCACTCCAGCCGCTGGGTGTAACACTGGGACAAAACCCACACCATGACAGCAGCAATCTTAATGATCCACAGGGAGCAAAAAGAAGTCTGACAACATCAGGATTTGAATCTATGTCTCCAAAGAGAACAAATTAGATCTATATCATTTGGACGTAAAATTGAGCGCGAAAAAAGTTTTGTGCGACGGCTATCGGATTTGAACCGATGCCTCCGAAGAGAATAGATCACACTAATACCACGAGGTTATGATATTCGAGTCTATCGCCTTAGACCACTCGGCCAAACCGCCTTATCCTTGCTGAAGAAAAGACATATATATATAGAGTATTTCACAAAATGCAAGACCCAGCGTGGCTTGCCACGATGATATCGATTTGCCAGGCACTTAACGTTTTAAAACGTGTACAGATCAAGACAAGTCGGAACAGGACACAGAATGTTCTGGACTAGGTCTGTACTTGCGCATGCATATGAGCTTTCATCACATGAACACAGAGGCTGTACTGGTGCGCATGAGGCTGTTCTACCAGAGAGTGTTCCACTGCATATCAACCTAGCAAAAGACGATCACATCCCCGTATATGGTACTGATCGTTATCCCAACTGAGATTATCCTGCGGCAAACTGTGCGGCTGGAATGGTGTTGTGGTTGAGTTATATGCGCACGATTGAGATCACTACGGGCTCTCAGGCCGGCGACTGTCCCTGACCCGGGGTCAGGCCCAACCCCGCATGGTTCTTTTCTCTCCACTTCCAAGCCTCCAGGTCCATCAATTAGGTGTCGAGGCCGGCCCAAGCTTAACCCAGAATGGGGCAAGATCAGGTCCACCTCCGGCGTGCTGTGACCTCGTTCGCAGGACCAGGGGCCTCCCGGGCGCATGGTGGATGATGGGGAAAGGACGCATTGAAGGCGACAAGTTGGAGGAGCCCAGGAGCCCGGGGCTGGCTAACAAAGCCGTAGGTAACGTTCAGGCGGACCTTGGCCGTAACGGGTGTGGGCGGGCAAGGAAGCGTTAAGAGTCCAGACGCCATCGTGACTCGATTCCAAGTATGGCTTGTGACCGCTCTGGATCTGATCTCGTCCCTCTCCTTTCTCTCCTCGTGTCGACCTCCGCCTTTTTCATGTTATTCTCCTCTCACCCCAATCGTCCTTGTTACGCCCAAAACCCGACCGTACGATATTCCTCGGCGACGTTGACGACCTTGCCGACCGATCCACCGAGTGCGCCTTACGATCGCCACCCCCCCAGAATCCCCAGACCCCAGAGTCCCGTCCCGTACCCTTCCTTGTCCGCGACCCCAATTCCCAGATCCACGAGTCGTCCCCGCAGTCCGAGTGCTCGACCAGGCGCGTCAGCGACAATCTCGCAGAACTGCAGCCAACCCCTTCGAGTCGCCGCCCGCCAGGCGAATCGTGATTTCAACATCATGAGCCATAATTAAATTTGTTCATTAGTGGAAGAAAAAAGGCAGGGAACGACTAGAAAGTTAGGACTGAAGGCACCGGCATTTTTGGATACCCGAGACAAAATGAGTTCAATGTTGGAGTCCGGCAGGATGCTGTTATATACGAAAGTGGCTCCTCCCAAGGCACCGAAAAGACGGTCGAGGGCAGGTATGTTCAATCCAAGACAATCCAATTCAGCCCAATTCAGCCACATGTCGACAAGACAGGCGCCTGCGGTCCCTAATCCATATTCCGATCGCGCCGTCCTCGTTCAGGCTGAAACCTGCATCCCATCACATATCACACCTTCACTCGCTCGACCTGGGGAAACCCGTCCTTGAAATGCCAACACTTCTCCCGACTGCTTGATCTGAGCTGACCACGAGATTGCCATTCGTTTCTCCAGGTTGTACATTCTGGTAAGTCGTCATCTTCGCGTCAATGACGGTGTCCCCTCTCTCTCACTGGCCACATCGGCTGACCATTCACAGTAAAGAAAAGGTTCGTCCGATCTCCATGGCTCAGGAACGAATACCACCCTCTTCTGCCCATGTGTAAGGAGCCTTCGCGAGAAAAACCTTCGCTGACGACCTCGCAGAAGAAAAAGTGCGACGAGGTCCGACCCTCCTGTTCGCGCTGTGCCGAGCGCGGCCTTGATTGTTCGTATGAAGCAGTGAGGCCACGCCAGAGGAGGAAACGAAACTCCAATGCCTCCTCGACAGTCACCAGCCAACTCGACCGGAGGCTCTCCTTCGCCTCGACCCGTCGCTGGTCGGTCGGAAGCACCGGCAGTGGTCATCATGACTGGTACCACTACCACGCCGACACCAAGGGCGAGCCAGACCACCTCATCAGCCCCCTCGACGGCACTTTCGACTCCATCTCCCTGCCCACCATATCCGACCTGAGTTGCAGCTTCAGCCCCGGCACCATCACCGAATCAGCCATTGAGTTCGAGGAGGACGACCATGCGGAGAGCGCAAGCACGACGACGTTGAGCCGCGCCGTGACCCACGTCTCCAAGCCACCGGACCTCGCCATGATCGCGCCGTGTCCCGTGGGCTCGCCGTTGCTGGACTTCTACATCCCCGCCTTTTCCGAGTTCTCAGATCGCACGAATCGGCGCGCGCTCGTCGCCCACTTCTGCGAAAGCCTCAGCCACCTCATCGTCTTCCGCGAAGAGAGCGGGAACCCGTTCCGGGAGCTCGTCCTGCCCCTGACTGCGAAGAGCTCACCGGTCATGAACGCCATCTACGCCCTCTCCAGCGCGCACATGGAGTATCGTGGGGTGACAAATCAAGAGCAGTCGATGTATTTCCACGGCCAGGCCATCCAGGGGCTTGCGGCTCTGATCGACCAGAAGGCGAAGACGGCTGAAAATAGGAACGAGCTGTTGGCAGCCATTATGCTTTTGGTGTACTACGAAGTGGTATGTGAGAAAATGACACATTTCTGCGTGCCATTGCTGACCTTCTGTGCAGCTGGTTCAAAGGGGACGGTCCAATCTGGTAGATGGACACCTGAAAGGCGCCATGACGATTATGAACTCATATCCAACAGCAACGGATGCGACTGGGATTTTTCTGGAACGTGTAAGTCATATTTCGTTTGCTTGTCCTGCGATTCCGTGCGTTACTGACGTCCACAAAAGGCTTTCCGATTTTACGATGTCATTGCAGCTCTTTCTTTCGGTACAGCACCATTATCACAGGCACCAGGAAAAGGTTGTCTTCACCCGTTCCCTCCCACGGGAGCGCCAGTTATGTCATCGCTCAGCTCTGTCGACACACTACTGGGCATGGCTACATCACTCTGGCCGATAATCCACCGCCTCTCAAAGCTCTCTTCCGACAAGACCGACCTGGAGAGCGCATGCCGCGAGGGCCAGCCCTCGTCCATGATCGCAGTCCTCAAAACAGAGTTCGAGACAAATTCCCAGGCGATCGAGCGGGCCCTGGAGTCATGGCAGCCGTACCTGCCCCCGGGGTTCAACCCAGACGACCCGCCGTCGCCCGAGACGGACGAGCGCCGGCACGACACCGAGACGGCGGAGCGGTCCCGGCTGCACTCCATCTTCAACAACGCGATGGCGTACCGGCACAGCGCCTTCGTCTACCTGTACCACACCATCTACGGCTACCCGCGCTCGCACTCGTCGGTGCAGACGCACGCGCACACGGCGCTGTGGCACTGCCTGCAGACGTGCTCGCACGCGGGGCCCATGGGCGCGCTGCTGTGGCCCCTGTTCGTGGCGTCGTGCGAGGCGGTCACGGAGCAGGACCGGAACCTGGCGCGGGACGCGTTCGCGCTCGTCGAGAAGAGGCAGGGCATGATCAACATCAAGTGGGCGTGGGACATCGTCCAGGAGGTGTGGCGCCTCGCCGACGCCATGGACAGCGAGGGCGAGGGGGCCGGCACCAGCGGCGCCAGCGGAGGAGGAGGCGCGCAGCAGCTGGTCGGCCTGGGGGACCTCCCCGTCGCTGGGGCGCTCTCCACGCCGGACCTGTGGAGGAGCGTGAGCAAGCAGATGGGGATTAGTATTGTGTTTGGGTGAGCGGGCCGAGGCGGAGGTGACGGAGCCGCCGTGGCGGGCGCATGGTGTATCGATACGACGTGTAATCACATGGGTTGGGGCGTATTGGGCAGGGGGTGGGGAAGCATTGCACGGTGAAAATCAAGACCCCTCGCGGCCGAGGAATATTGGGCTTTCTGGGGTTGGGAAAATTATTAACATGGATGGCTTATTATCATGGTCAGTCGGCCCTATTTGCAAGTCCTGTACAAACGCGTCTGGATGCTCTAGCATACTTTTGTAAATTCTATGCAAGGCTTTGGAGTTCTGTCTTGACACGAAGGCCCGTCTCTGGTCAATCAACCAAAATCGCCGTCTCAAATTGGGTAACGTGGTCAGGCTACACTATTCAACAACCTGTCTGCAATTGATCGAAACGTTTTGAGTGTCGTCTACGCTCAGGAGGCCGGAGACCCATTTGGGTAGGCGATCGCCTCCGCCCAAATCATTGAAGCGGCCCTTCATGAAATGATGTTTGTGAGCGTGTTCGGAGCTGCGCACCGTCTCATCCAGGAAATGCTGGGCAATTCACTGTCCAAAGACTTGTTCTAGTGCCGTTCCTGGGCAAATAACGACGAAGGCTCGCGACTGGTCGACTGAGGCCGCGCAGTCCGGACTTCAGACCGTTCGGACAACCACCTCCGGAGCGTTCAGATTGGGCTCGGCGCACCTGGGCAGTGACCTAGCTGCTATAAAAACCCAGCTATTGTGATGACCGAACTGCTGCAGAGGTCAAGCTACTTAGTGCGTCCGAGTCTTTACCCATTTAGTGACGGCGCCCTGTCAGTAAATCCGCACGCGTAGTCGTGCGCGGTAGCCTTGTTGTAAACCTTCGACAAACACCAGCAATGACAGGGTTTGTGGACACAGCAAGAGGGTCTCGACGACTCTGCCTCAGAGTTAACTCGCCCGAACTTCCTGCTTCTTGCGCACATTGACTACGCCGGATATGGTTTAGAGCTGGATGCCCTCTTAGTCAACAGGTGTGCGCAGCTTTCTTCTTTTTGCAAAGTGAATATATCGGTCCGAATCTGGGGGCGAGAATCACCTTCGAGATTACGGTGATGCCGGCTCTCAAAAATGAAGAGACAGCATGACACTTGTTTGCCCACAAAAAGGTCAGCAGAGGAGACAGGCCATCACCGAGGGCCACAGGCATGTCGCACACAGCGGGGAACCTGCAGTCGTACAGCAGGGTCCAGAAGGCGGGAGAAGATCCTGTGCTGCAGCCCTGCAGCCCGAAACATCCCTCCACCAGCACTCTGTGGGGAGACGTGTGAGAGTGAGGTCGAAACCAGCGTGATCGGATGAAGATTGGGTCGCAGATGTGACATGAATTGTGGTCTTGCAGTCAGAAGTGGATCTTGTCCAAGGTGTCCGGTTGTTGTTGTCGATGAGGTGACGGCGGTGGAGACTCGCAGCTCATCTGATTCATTGATTGACTGCTGGTTGGGAGAGGGGAGTGAGTGACTGGCGGTTCTTTCCAGTTCCTGTCAGTACAGGGAAGGCAGGGCCCACCCGACGAGATGAGATATCGATATCGTGAATGCCATGTCGTGTCATGTCCCGCGTTTTTGTTTGGCAGATGTGGATGTCTGCCCTGCCTGCCCGTTATGGATGCTCCATACTCCATCTCTTTCATCCCATCTGCTAAGGCCTGCGTGAGTGAACGTTGCATGTCCGTCGTCACAAATCCCAAAATCCAATCAGAACAACACCTTCGGCTCCGGACAGTCGGCTACTCGCATCGGCAACAGGCATGGGCTGGCTGTCGTGTCTGTCTGCCCGGGGCTTTCTCTTGCTGTGAGCTGCCCGAGCTGCAGATGCAGCCCCCTCGGCTTGGCCAATGTTTCCAATCTCCTGCGCCTCAACAATACCACGACACCTCTTGTTCGCCCTCGAACGTGGCAGGGGACCGGCCGACTGAGCAGCTGCTGAGACGGCATGGATTGGATCGAGGTGCTTTCTCCGCATTCTGAAAGCCAATCCCCTCTCGTCCGACATCCAGGTTGACATGGATGGCCATGGACATGGATTCCGCCTCGTCGATCCCAACGGAGCTGTGCTCTGCTCTGCAATCCTTCGGGGGAGGGGATTGCAGTCTGGCAGGCAGTCAGACAGTACAGTACGAGTCTGACAAGAATGGGGGCGGGCGACAAGTGACGGCCAAGTCAGATGGTGTCATCGACAAAACAGTACAGTATCGACAGCCACCGTGATGGCTTGAACGAACTCTGCCACATCATTCATCTCTCACATTTCGCTCACCCCCGCCACCAGCCCGCTCAACTGCTCGCCTGCTCGCCTGCGTACCTCAGCTCCGGGCCCAGCTCCAGCCCAGTGCTCACTCGCTGGCCACCACCCGCTGTCCGCTGTGCGTGGTCTGGCCAGGTCTGCCACCTGACTCGACCGCCTGCCTGCTCGCCTGCTCGCCGATCCCCATCCATCAAATCCCCCGACCGTGGGAGCTCGCTCCGGGGCCCCGCATCCACCAGTCCACCAGGCACCTCCAAGCAGGGCCCAATTTCCAACAAGCATCTGCCGGACCCCGAACCTGGGGCGCCAGTGCTCCGTCATTGCTGGCGCCTTTTCCCTCCCATCTGCATCTCGTTCCGTTGCAGTCATCCGTTCCGTCCGTGACCAGGCAGGACCCACGTCTCGCACGCGCTCCTGCAACGATCAGCTACCTGCTACCTGTTCGCGTATGGTCGGGTCGAGCAACTCCCATGCCGCTCTCCTCCCCTCTGTAATGGCGACTCCGTCGACCGGCGCCATACCGCCCCCGAAACAGATTCGTTTCGTCAATAATCAGGGCCAGCCCCCTTCGAAGAGACGACGCGTAAATGCAGCGTCAGTGCATCATCTCTCTACTACTCCCCCGACGCCTCCCGCCCCTCTACATTGCGTCATCTGTGCACCGGCCTGTGAGACTCTGTATCACTAGGGAGATTTCAACTGCGACTCAGGCCGTTGTATTTACATGAAAGGAAATACGGATTGCTGACCTTGATCTATATCTTACAGATGTCTTACTTGCCGGAAACGAAAGACGCGGTGCGACGGAGAAAAACCGACCTGCTCGACGTGCGACAAGAATGGCCACCAGTGCCTTGGATACCCTGAACAGAATGACAAGATCAGGACAGACTCGGTGGTCTCCCCGGTGAAGGTCGAGGGAGGAATCGATACTTCGCCTGTCGAGCCCGAGGACGACCACCTCACAGATGTCCTCGACAGCAAAGACCTCGATCGCCGCCCATCGACGTCCCGGAATGGCATAAGTCGCCACTCGGAAGTTGCGCTCGAACACGGCTCCACCCACAAGACACGGAGTGACTCCTCTTCCACAACGAGCGGCGGTGCGAAACTGAGGAAGGAAAGCAAGGAATGGGCAACGGAACCATCAAAACCACGGACGCCAGAAAAATCAGGAAAGAGACATCAGTTCCAGCGAACTGTTTCCTTGTCCGACGATGGCCAGAGTCCGAGTACCCGATCACCTGTCCAGCACCACCATGAGACTCACAAGGTCCCTTACTTTCGCTACTTCGGACCGACCGCTATCGTGCCCGGTTATAAGCAGATGGTCGTCAATGTGCACCATTATCATCGACGCAGGAGTAGAGGGGGCTCCGCCTCGGTAACCTCACCCGGCTCCGGGTCCATGTTGAGCCACCACAGCCTACCGTCACACGCCGACACTGTTCTGCAGGCAATGGAAGAAGTCCCCGCATACGATCCGAACGACCCGGCCCCGGTTCACCCCACAATAATTAATCTCATCAAGGTCTTTTTCGTGCATCTTGGCTGCAGCTACCCGTTCCTGCATGAGGCACGGGTGCTGCGCATGGTGAAAGAAAAGAGGCTGGACGCAATCCTAGTGGACGCGATATGTGCCTTGGCGGCCAGGTTCTCAACCGCGGCGGACTCTTTGGGTGCCGGCGGAGAAGGCTCGAAGTGGGAGTACGGCAATGCTTTTGCGCAGAGAGCAAGGACCGCGACGGTCGATGCATTCCCATGTCCCTCGGTTGGCGCAGTCCAAGCATATCTGCTCATGGCTTATGAGGGCTTTGGCGCAGGACAAGACAGTACTCTGTGGATGTATCTTGGTCTCGCAATCCGCATGGCATTCGACCTGGGCCTTCAGAAAAATGAAGGCGTTCAATTTCAGGGAGACAAAGATCCGTGGTACGCCCGGTCCTGGAATCACGCAAATGGTGACGAGGAGGACACCAGTACTGCAATACCGAAGAGCGAGACTCTTAATCCGGAAGAGCAGCAGGAGATCGTTCAGGAGCGTGTCGACACTGCCTGGGCTGTCTACATCCTGGACAGGATCATTTCCTCGGGGACTGGTCGGACCGTCACCATCAAGGACGAGGAATTCGAACTGCCAACTCCGGAACCAATAATCGATCCAGTCTCGGGCTGGCCACTTCCTTATCCTGCCTTTATCCAGATCACTCAGTTTTACGGCCGTGTCTCCGACGTGCTGAACAAGATCAACAAAGTGCAAGATCTCACAGAAGAAAAGATGGCTGTACTGGCCAAGATTGAGAGTGACCTGACCAAGCTCTATCACAAGCAAGATCCCCGATTGCATTTCAATCCGTTGCACTTCCAGAATTACGTCAAGCATGGACAGGGAACTACTTTCATCCTCCTTCATGTCTGGTTTCACGCCTTGATCATTGTTCTTCACCAACCGCTCCTGACGTCCTTCGGTATCAGGCAGCCTCAGTTAACATCGCACAGTCGAGAGCTGGCCATGTCAAGTGCCAAAACGGTTGCCGATATTCTCGCTTTGGCTGAGCTCATTGACCCGAAAAGCTACATCGGTAACCCGTTCATATCGCAGCCTATGTACATTGCTGCGTGCGCTTTCCTGACCGAATCCGCTGCCGTAGCCTCGCAGCCCGTCTCAAGGGATGCCTCTCCACCGGTTGCGAACGCGAGTATGAATACGAACTCGGCAAGAACAGCCAACAGGAAGGCTAAGTCAGGCGCAGAGTCAAGGTCTTCCAAACATTCGTTGCTGGCTGATGCGGCAAATCAAAACTATCAAAGATGCCACAAGGTTTTGCAACAGCTCATCATGTACTGGAACGGTGTCAATTACATTCTGGTCGCTTTAGAACACAGGTCAAAGGGCGTTTGGGACTGCGAGACCTACACCGCCGAGGAGTATGAGAGCACAAAACTGCCTCGCCGTCCTACTTCGTTAAATCGGTTCGCGCGACTCGACAACCCGTCTTCGCCTCAGCCGAGCGCGCCTCCCATAGCATGGTCGCTCACTGGAACGACGAATTCACCAAACTCGAGTCTTACCCTTTTGTACCAGAACATGAACGCGGGAGCATCGCAGACAACTCAGGGTCCTACACATCCGCCACCACCACCTGCCCCCCAATCCGCTCCAACGCCGCCGGGCAACATGATCTACGACCCAATACGGCAGAGCCTCCCGGAGACACCAACGGCATTCTCCTCGGCATTCCCGCAACAGAATTTGTCTTCTATGCGATACTCCGCGAATAATTCGGCTGCGCACCGTATGACCCCGTCGCTATCCACCACCCTTACGTCAGATACCAGATCAGGTCTGACACCTGAGGTCGGCCCAGGCACACCAGCGAGTGACGCCAGGCTTCAGGTCTTATCCGGACTCGCAAGTGGAGGTCCTGTTCACCCACCATTATCAACGCACCCATTCACGCCGGCGTCAAACTACGAATCCTCTGTGCTCCAGGGTACCTCGCCTCCTAACTCGCTCAACGATCCAAACTCTGTCCACCAACAGCGCATGCACCAGCTCAACCACGCCGCTCAGGGCCACACGCCCAATGATGTGGTTGGGAACTATGGTCATGATTTCGCGCAGAATGGGCTTGCCTCGGGCTCATACCCTTATTTTGGTGGCGGGCCAATAGCTGATGCCATCACAGTGGAAGAGATCAACATTGGATCGCTCGGGCTTCCGAATGATATGATGCCGCCTTGGGACTTCTTCCCCGGCGACTTTACTGGCCTGTTCGATGCAAATCATCTCGGAGGAGGCCCCGAAAACCAGGGGCACATGTGATACTTGTGCAATTTCACGTTTACACTCCGACTTTTTGCGTCTTTTGTTTTAGATGTGATGACCTGACATCAACAAGCACGGCGTGGCGTTTGTTTTTTGTGATGTTCTACATGTTGGCATTGGAACTGGTTCCAGTTCTTGACAACATCTATCTCTTCAGCGGCGTGTTAAATCAAGGTCAAAGACTGCTGTTCGCTCAAGGAGCCGTGTCTCCTCACGTACTGGGATTGGAAAATCAGCGAGGCTATGTGGGATCCCGAGTTAGAGGTCAAGCGGGGTTTTATTGATCTGGGCGCTTAGGAGAACCCATGGACGAGAACATTTTATTGCTTGGGGTTTTCTGGCAGGTGTGGGCGTCCTCGAGGGATGCTGAATTTCAAATACCGCTGTGACGGTGTTGTAGCGGGGATGGGTGGCCTTTTCGAGTTTCATGGATGCAAGATACCTCCAAAACTATTGAATGTGAACGATCACTTTCGGCTGTCTCTTAATACTATCCCATGCCTACCAGTCACTTCTGTGCTGCTGCCGAACACTCCCCTCGTAAAGCTCCAGTGCAATCACCGCACTGGCTGGTATCAATTTCGTGCCACTCTCCTCGTCCTCCGCCCTCCGAGGCAACCCCTCCCCCAAAATCCTCTTTCCCATGGGCATGTAGGAAATCGTGCAGCCGCATTCAAATTCATAAATCCCGCCGCCCCTCCAATCAACCTCCCCCCTAAGCCGAATGATTAGGGTGAGGATTAGTCCCCGGGAAGTTATTGCCCTCCTCCGCCTGCGCCTTGACCACCCCGTGTGCGCCCGCCTCGGCTCCCGCAGACGTGGTTCCGGCCCCGCCGTGACCCGCCGGGGGCCCCGTCGCGCCCACGGGCTGGCGCGGGTGGTGGTGGCCGCGGTTGATCTTGGGCTGGTCTCCCGTGGCGCCGGAGGTGTGCGCCGAGGGGAAGTCCTCGTTGGGCGGGGGCCGGTTGGTGCCTGTGACGTTGGGCTCGCTCCCTAAGCGGTCTAGGGTCTCCTGGTCTGGACGGGCGTCTGGGGGGAGCGGCGGTGATGATGAGGGGTGGTCGTGGTGTGAGGCGGTGGGTTCGTTGGTGTTATGTGCTTGGTGGGTTGGCTCCTTTGGGTGGAGGACTTTCTTGATTGTGTCCATTGTGGGATGGTTTTTTGTTTGATGTGAGAGGACTAGTATATTTTTTGGCGATATGGTTCAGGAGTACGTTGTCAAGTTGACAGACGGGCAGGAAGCGTGAGGCCTGCCTGGGTTTACATATATCGATATGACCCGGCGTCACGTCACGGCGGACCACTCCCAGGGTCTCGACGATATTTCGCCACAGCACCTCAATATCTCAAATCTTGACCGGGCAGTCATGTAATCCGGGGTAGTCTTCACCCAAGTCGCGAATCAAGTCAGATGGCGTGCCGCCAATAACCTGGACTGCGTGAGAGATGACGTCGGGGCGCTTGTGGCCCACATCCATCCCTCATCCGGTCGTGTTGCGTGAATGCGACGTCGAATTGCGGGACCACCACATCCCGAGCCTTCTTCTGCTTTTGACATGAGCTTGATCAGCAGGCACCTCTTGAAGCTGCAGTCTGCACTTTCTCCGCACAGCTGTCGTTTGCAGCAGCCACTTCGATATGAGATGCATCTAAGAAAGCTAGCTCCTTTGCTCCGGGCAGCTGTTGCGGTTGCAACCCTGCAGTCCACCTCCATGCGCGCAGCCCACTCCCCCACCCACCCGGGCATACACATGTATCTTGTGATGGGATGTAGTCTAGTCACATCTGTTTCCTTCCAGGTCCTTGAGAGTGACTGTGTAGTATTAGACTAGAAATAACTCCCACATGTTCAAAGTCGACGTTATTCATAAAAGTAGTAATGTATGGATAGTAATGGAAATCTCTCAACTGAGCGCCGGGTATGTCGTATGATGATCCAGGAAGATGTAAAGAAAAGAAAGAAATTAGCCTCTTCGGCCTCGACCTCATTCCTCCTTGAACGGATCCTCGACCACCTTCCTGCTGATCTCCATATAAACCGCCGTGCCCTGCACACTGACTGTAGCGCAGCCCGCGATCTCGCTCTCTGTGAAGCTCAGCCCTATGATGGCATTGCCGCCCCTCGAAACGCAGTCCATGACCATCCTGTCCGTCGCCGCGTCCCTCGCGTTGTAGATGATGTTGGTCAGGCTCCTGACCTCGGCGCCCATGCCGCAGGCCGTCTTGAGCCACATCTTGACGCCGTCCTTGGGCAGCGCCGCCGTCGTGTTGCCGTATACGGAGCCGATGACCTTGACCACGCGGTGGCCTGGGATCTCAGCTGTTGTGGATGTGAGGACGGATGGCGTCTGGCAGTGTGGCTGGTTGTCTGACTGGGCGCTGTTGTATACTGGTGGCGCTCCGTCGGCGTATGCGCCTGGGGCGACGGTGAAGGATGAGGCACGGCGGCACCATGTGGCGCGGTTGGGGTTGGATTTGTCGACAGACATTGGGCCACCGGTGGGACCTCCCAGCAAGGAACGGCGGTTGGACAGCATTTTGACGGTTTTGCTGTGTGGTGCTTTGGAAGTGGAGTAAGGTGTGTCGTTGAATCAGAGATGGTGGGTGATAGATTGTTTCGTTTCACAGCTCAAGGCCGGACTATGTTTTTGACAGGTCCCAAGAGTACGGGTGATGTGCGATGATGGACTGAAGAATCTTGTCGAGCTCGAGAGCTTGGGAAAATGCTCGGGTGTCGCCCACGAGATATACTCAAGCTTCGGGGCGAAGAGGACGCCGCGCACCGCCCAGACCGACAAGACTGCTTGAACAGCCAAGATGCGGCCAAAACCATGACGCTATAAGCGAACGCGACCCGCAAGGCAGGACAGGGCAGCTCTATCTTGCCTGGAGTCAACCAAACCCACCCAACCCCGCCGAGCCCGTGGGATGTTCTGAGAAGCATTTTACCGATGCGGTTGTTCGAGACGAGCTCCTGAAACACTGCTAAGCTCCCATCCCTGCAGCGAGCCGGTGCGCGCATCGGGAAGACTTGCTTCGCGCGACGCGCCAAGACGCACCCAACAGGACCCAGGAGGTCGGGCCAGGGGCGCAATGGAGGGTCGCGTGGGTTTAAAGGTGCGACTCGAGAGAGCGAAAACGAACCCTCCCCCTCCCCCCTGTCCGATTGCGCAGGTTTGACGAGCCACCGCCCCCATTGATCGCCACGAGTAGGTATGCAGGGTGGCTTGGGGCTTGATAGAAATTAATGCAGGCCGCCCCATGATGGGGTGATATCGCTTGGAACTTTTCTTTGCCTCGTCGGGGACAACCTTGAGGATGTCCTTGATTTCGGGTTTGAGCAAGTTCCCCGTGTTCGCGACTTCAAAGAGCGAGAACGAAACATGATACTTGGAACAGCATCATCAGGGGCCTCCTGTGGAGGCTGTTGAGAATTACGATAGCGGGTAAGCAAATATGCCATACACAATCTAATATGGATGAATTCTGACCTGATGAAAAAGAAAGTCGCGAAGTACAGAATCCTCGGGTATAAACCTCTGAAGATTCTCATGTCGGGATGTCGCACGAACATCTTAATGAAGGATGTCGGGCACGAGAAAGTCACGAATAACTTCGTATGGTAGAAAGAGTGAACCGAAAACAAGCAACTCATCTGAGAGTCTGTACAACTCTAGGTATTGTATTCTACACGAAGAAGTGAGGTCGTCTTTGAACCCATCTGCAACGGTAGGAGCATGCCTACATTCCTGTGCCGATGCCTGTACGAGAACGTCATTTATTTCTAAGTCGGACAGAGACAACCGAGCCCTGAGGTTCTGTTCGATCGGCCGTCAGCAACTATAAAATACTTTTACGGTCTTGCGTGCTTCTCAGGGTCTCATGGAATATTGACCGTAGGTGGATGCATGTGAGTGAAGTGATGTTCAGTCCCTTATGGCCTGGCTAGCTTCTCAGCAACATGGATTGAAGCCGGTATTTTGGTTGCTTAGAGTGTCAATTAACAAGGTCTTAATGAACATCGGCAGCTTGGAAGGTCATTTCGCAGCATTGCCATCCGAAAAGAAGCTATCCTACAAGTGAAGGTATTGGTCAAGGCATGCCCCAATCTTGGGATGCATGTAAGCTCTACCGGGACTAAGTGGATAGTGCTAACATTCTGGCAATAAATAAGAGTAGGAATCGATTACCGAACAGAAAGAAGCCATTTCAAGCAGAATGTGTTAGCCGAAAGGCCAGGCATTCCCATCCCCGCAAAGCTCTGGTTTCTCAAAATGCCTCTTCAAACGGCGAGGTCTAGTTAGGACTTCACGCGATCGTCACCGTTAAGAATTTTTCCTCTGTGTGGACATCCTCAAGCCTGTCGCTATATGCAGGACGGCGTCCCATTGTCAGGGGACCGCTCTGGACAAACTTCCTAGTACCCATGGCCGTTTTGGAACACGGTCTTGACTTATGAGCAAACACCCCACAAGCCATCATGGCCCGTCAATTACAATTTTCATTGATTCCATGAGCACTGCTTGATCCCATGATCGGAGATACCGACTGTATCTCATCCTATGCATTCCACTCCACTAATTAATCAGGTCAATCTTCGCAGTGAAATCATGTAGGTGAAGTCGAGGCACACAGCTGAAGGAATGTCGAGACGTTGAGTGAGCGGCCCGCTGTCTCTCGAGCCCTGGCTCGTTCACGGGCCATGCAATATAGTGCCAATGCGTTGTGGTGGTGTTCACGGAGCGTTTACCGGGCCCAACAACACAAGTGTTGAATTGGGCATTCTCTAGTTTTCTTCGCGCGTCCAGCTCAGTAATCTGTTGCCTTCTTCTCCCGAAGCATTTGATCCTATGTACTCATGTCTAATCAAATAATGATCTCAATCCGAGTGTCGAGATTCAATTTTGCTCAACAACGGCGTGCTTCGTATTCTAGGGGCGCCCATCGAGACCATGGCTCAGTCTAGCCCAAGCCTCAACCAGTTGACAACGCAGAAGCACAACGCTCCTAATCCCTGCAGCGTCTTTGTGTGTTATGAAGAAAGACCTCAAATTCAATCTTGCCACACTGGTTACACTTTCTTTTTTTCTCCTTTTTTTTTCAAGGGCTTCAAGGTCCTGAAAGCGAAGAGAAACGGGACAGAGGGATTGCTGTTTGAAAACGTATTCAACACACCAATTGCCATTAGGGGTCATAATGACGCTGTTGATTTAATACGATCACTAAATTCAGCTTATATCATGACTACTTCGGTTCCCAGACAAGATTGTCAGGTCCAACGGAACTTGGCCTCATAAGTGGTCTCGTTTTTAATCTGTATACATATGCCTCTTAAGCAGTATGCATCAGTCCCTTCATACAGTGATAAACGCTTAAACACCTTGGCCTCATAATCATTGGAATGATTCACTTTGTGCTCTCCGTCCGTCCCGCCGTCCATGCTTCGTAGCTGATTTATCACGTGCGAGAATCGAGTCACTCAAGTGTGAAAGTACCCATAGTGGCATGTTCATCAATAACTTGCCACATTGGCACTAAAATATTCGACGTGGGCTGGGAAAGTTCCACAAGCCACGCACATTAATATATACAGAAGACACCATCTACTGTCCCTCGGTGATCCACCCGCTCGCGTTGAACGTGGCGTAGAACAGCTTGGTCTCGGCGCAGATGACCATCCTGCCGTCCCCCGCAAACTTGAAGTTCGCGCTGGTCCCGCCCAGGTAGATCTTGCCGAGGAGCTTGCCGGAGGGGTTCCAGACCTGGACGCCGTCGCCGCAGCCCGCGTAGACGTTGCCGTTGGTGTCGGTGTGCACGCCGTCCGGGGCGCCCGAGTCGACGAAGGCGAAGGTCTTGCGGTTGTCCCACGTGCCGTCCTCGAGGACGTCAAAGCGGTAGCTATTTGGTACGCAGGTGGTCAGCGTCTTTGCGGGACTTGGCGGACATCTCTGGGTGGTTGTTGTTGGGAAAGGCGCCCCCGGGGGGGTTAATCTTACATGGAGGCTGGGTCGGACAAGTTGAGGCCGTAGAAGCCCTTGTTGATTCCCGTGTCCGCGACGTAGGCAAACTTGCCGTCTGGGGAGAATGTCACGCCTGTGTCGCATGAACATCAGCAACTGTCGCTTTTTTCCAATGTTACACTATAAGACAGGGGAGAGAATACCGTTGGGCAGCACAAATCCATCCGCAACAATCGTGACCGCGCCGGTCTGGTCGTTCCAGCGGTAAACCTGGTTCCGGATTCCAGGGGCTGGGCGGAAGTCCTGCAGGAATCCGTAAAGAGTATCTGTGAAGTAGACCTCCTTGTTGACCGGGTGAACGGCGACGTCGTTGAGGGAGCTGAACTGCCGGCCAAAGTAGTTGTTGAGCACTACTGTCGTGTTGTAAGGCTCCCTTGGGTTCATGACGACGGCATTTGACGTGTTTTCCGCGCCAGCACCCTCTGCCATGTAGAGAATCTGACCCTTGTAGTTGGTAGCTCCGTTCGGGTTGATGACCTGCGGGTTGGACGGGACAGTCTCCACCGTGACCTGACCCGTTGCGTTGGCCTGGCCCTTGACCGCGTCTGCTTGCGACAGCGCGATCTTCTGGATGATGGCAGACTTGTTGAGTCCCGTGCCTGCGGCTTTAGCGCCGGCATTCTGAACGAAGAAGACTTCATCTGTCGGTTCGAACCTGCTTGGTGTTCAGTCCACATTCAAGTACAGAATTATGCCGGGTTGATGTTGAGAAGAGTTGCATACCAAACCACGGCCTCGTGGAACAATGGGTCCGTTGCCGTTTCCGCAATCAGTGACAAAGTGGGCTCTGAACCGATGATGGCTTTAAACTCCCCGTCGTAGATGTGGAATGGCTTGGCCATAAGGTCTTCCGGCGAGATGCCCGGAGGCATGAAGGGCTGGCTTCCATTGACGACGGTAGCGGGCAGTACGTTAGGCAAGACGTTGAAGCTTCTTTGGTCGACGACCTGGGCCTGTGCAGGAAGGTCCTGAGCTTGGACAACCACCGAGTCGGGGTTCAGGAGCCATTGAATGTGGATGGCGGCCAGAACGGCCAGGGAAGGCAGCGATATCCAAGCCATTGTTCGTAGATAGCTTCTGACCGAACTCTGTTTGGAGCTTTGTTGACGAGACTCTCCTGAGACCTTGGGTACTCCCGAAGGAACGGCCTGCGGGGAGGTCGTCATCGTACTTTATACAGTACTATATACGAGGGCCCTCCCCTCCCACAAGCCGCAAGATCTTCAAGGAGTGCAACCAAGGTGGATACTGAGTAATTCCCCAAGCTTTCTATGCCATGGGGTACCCTGTTCGCTACGCACACCCGGATCTGCCTATGCAGGACGCAGTACAACGCTCGACGGCCTAGGAAATAAAGCTTGATGCTTTGCTAGGCGAAGAACGGAGAACCATCGGTAATTAAAGCCCCTAAACAAACCCGGTCACCGCCGGCACTGGATTGATTCGTAGAGAACATGCGGGGAAACTTGGGGTTTCCATAACAACTTCTATTCTTTTGCGGGGAAGGCTCCCAAGAGCTAGAAAATAGCGCTTCATCAGGAGCCGAATTCCGTCATAAATCCCGATGCCGGACTAGGGAGAGAGTGGGTAACTGGTCCTGTACCGACTGCTTTACCAGACGACGAGGTTTGTCTATCCTAATGATTACAAGATAGAGCGAGTAATCCAACTTTGTGATCAGCCACGTGCTCCACTTAGGGAGGCTCATCGTCCCTGTCGGCACCTTGTATCGGGGAATCAAGACTGTAACCTAACTGACTGTACGGGTAACTATAGCACCTGTCTTAGTAGCATGCAGGTCCCAGCGAGTCTGATCGCACAGGACGGCTAATGATGCTGCCAAGCACGGCGATATAGGTCAAATAACGCAGAATCAATCTATAAGTCGCGCATAGATGACGCCTGTTGCTTGTCCAGGCTTAATCTCAGACCACATACGTCCGCTGTATTGACAAGGCAGTTTGCTAGGCTTTCAACCTGGTCCGGATGATGGATCAGATTATTGAAATCATGTCGTCCGTGGGGCGCGAATTAAGCTCAAGCTGCTGAGTCGTGCACATGTTTGAATCAACCGGGAGTCGAGTCCACGGGAGGAGCGGGAGGGCATGAGCGGACCAGATCTCCGGGAGACCTATGATGCGGAATATCAAACCTTGAATCTCGACTGCCGGCTCTTGGATTGGTCCCCAAGGTCAGGGCAACCCCGATGAAATCAAGTCCATTGGCTCGTCAGGCGCAAACATACGCTACCTATCCTGGGCAATTATCACTCTTGCGAATATGAGTCCTGACAAATGTTGGGAATGGGATTCTATACTGTCCAGGGCAACTTCTACTTCTCCTTCGTGACGTTGCCCCTGAGGTAATACTGGGCCTCGATTGCTTGGCAATGCCGTTCCTTGCGAATAGGCCCGACGAGGGTGGAGTTGAGACAGACTTGCTTGGCGAGAGCATTGCGACCCTGAATCTCAACTGAATCTGGATATGCTGCATCGAATTACCTGGACTGCTATGAGCTTGCGGGAGGTCTAAAGCGCCAAGCACATGTGTCGGAGAATTATAGGCCTGGAATTATTTGCCTGTCGTCCTTCGCCTCTCATGCAAACATCGAGACGATGGCGTGGCCGCTTGTACTGCTCCCAATTCCTCTCCCTAGGATTTACTATGTTTGGTATAAAAAGAATGGATCGGTTACACATGATGCAAATACTATGAGGATCCAATGGACGATGCTGCAACTCCTTCCCCCAACGGTTCTTAGTTTGATCTCCCTAAGAATAGGCTCGTGCAAGACGAGCGGGCAGCCTTCAGCAATCATTTGGATTATCTTCACAAGGGTCTATTTATGTATCATATCTCCAAAGTGACACATATGCACGGCATACTGCATGACCCACGTGCTTACTACCGCGGTCTGGGAGCACCCAAGTAAATCACGGTGCGAGTCTCACGGCGCCCCCCGGACCCCCAGCGTCTTCCGGGCGGTTTTCAGATCGATGACAGAGGGTAAGCTCACAGTCTTCGTGCAGCCCGACTCTCATCATACACACAGGCCGATTTAAGCGGCAGGCGTTGTTGAGCCCTATCATCTTGCTCGGTCTCAACTCAGCTGGGGCCGCCGTGGCCGCAGCGGCCGCATTACTGACGTGGCTTGGGGACTGTAAATCCAGCCACTACTATAAGCCCCCTCTCTCCGGCGGAAGTATGACTGCGAGTAAACTTGAATGACAATTAAATTTGGACGCTCCAATTGCCGGTGCTTGGGACACAGTTTCGAGACACGACGCGACGTGCATCCAACAGAAGCATGTCTGTTGCCTCATACCATCGCATCCTGCACAACCTTGATGACGATGAGTAAAGAAATGTTACTTAGGCAGTTTCCTCGTGTCATCTTCACTCAAGGTGCCGTTGCATTCGGTGAGCTGTATGGGGTAAACTTCTCGAACACTTGGAATTGGTGTGATCTGCAACTTGCATGCATCCCGCGCAGATCAAACAGGGCAGCGAGTTCTTGCATAATTTAGCTTGTATATGTAAGAGGCGGGCCGAGTATCACTTCTGTTGCTGCACGAAGAGGTATGATCGAGTCCTCGGGTGAGGGAACAACCGTCATCCGAGCTATTTCAAGCTGAGATCTACTGCCATGAGGGATCTGCCCATCCCACCTCGGCCGATATCTCTCACAGTTCTCAGGCTTATTTTACGATCCCGAAAACGCAAGGACCTCCGTCTAAGCGGTATCTTCAGTGTACTCTTTACACAAGATGCCCAGGAAGAAATCGTGATTTTCTTTCTGGGACGGATGCGACACTATGTAGGAGTTTGTTCCGTCTACTCCCATGGTGCTGGAACAGCATCCGCTGTCACTCCCCATATGGATTTTCTTGCTCTACTGATATCCAAATAAAAAAGTCCTGGTGAGCCACCGACTGCCATGAAATCAGCCAAATTTGGGAACCTGAATTGGGGCATTCTCAGCTGATCACTTTTCAGATGAAGGACTTGGGAGATATCCCAGGTAGCTCATAATCGAGACCTCGATGACGCGAAATATGAAGTCTCACGCGTGATGTGCTTGTGACCGAGGAGTAGACACAATGTAGATTTGTCGACAGGGTATATAACACATCTGAATGTCATTGCAGGTTTGTCACGTCGTGAATCCCGCTCCAAGCCCTTTCTCTGCTCCGCGAAGCTAACCACAAGCAACGTAAATCACATCTGCGCCATTCTTCCAGAGTCCGCTCCGGATTCATGAATACCATTATTTCCCCTAAAACTTGGCTGATGATTGTACGAGTGCCTTGTGCAGATGACACTGGTGGATTTACAACATTTATCTAGGTCGCTGCCGTGGAGTAATAACCCTTGTGACGGGGCACAATCTGAGGGGCAAGCAAGGACCGCATGGAAGCATCTTGACTCGTGAAAGCATGGCTGACTTTCTGGACCGTATTGACAGATAAAAAGCATCAAGCAGCCCTCTCCCTGGCGTGCCTGGGGAGCACTTATATACAGTTGCCAAATGACCACCAATTACACGCCCACCGAGCCCTTGGCTTTGAAAAATCATACAACGCCTCAAACCCCTCCGCTCAGTCTCGTTCAACGAGCAAAAATCAGAAAACGATATCAAACAGGAGATTGTTGGGTGACATCTACAGTCTTCGTTACTGTGATGCCCGGTTTGTTTATCATGGTTAGAGAGAATGACTCCTTCGTGGCCATGGCGTTTGTGTCGGTCAAAATCTCCCGCTGAGACCACGTGTCCGGCTCGCCGTTCGCACGGTCCCGAGCCTGTCTGTATGTGCCGGTATAAGACGGGTACAAATTGCTGTTCTTTGCCTTGCGGGTTCGCATACCACATGCCTGTATCATGCTAGCATAGGCCGGCCTGCTAACAGGCAGACCAATGCAGATCATCGTCACTGCCATTTCCGCGCCGTGCCAGAGGTAGAGTACCGCAGCTGTTTTCTGGGTCAGTCTCTCACGGGCTCCAGAGAATCGGAAACCAGTTTTTCCGTACCTGAGTTTTCTTGCAGATTGTTCACGGCCGCGTAGATAGTCAACCCTCTTGCGATGCCACAGCCGGCAGCGATAATGCCAAGACTCATGCTCCCTTGGATCAGGAACTTTTCCTTCCTCGGCCTCGTCAGGCGCCTCAGGAGATACCAAGGCATCGCCGCATACCACAGATCGATCGCAACACTGAACCCCGCTGCCACTTGCATCCAGTGCATTGCAGGAATGACGCTGGAGCACAAGAGAGTCGTCCCAGCTAGTGCGGTGAAGCATCTCGCCCACATTGCCATGATGGCCCCAAAAGTCACAATGCCGAGGAGCACGATGGGAAGGATGATGAGGATGTTCCACTTCAGCTGGGACTGATGCTGGGGAGCAAGACGCAGCAGGAAGACGACGAGTGAGCTCTTGGCAACAACGAGGCCTATGCTGGCGAGATCGAAAAGAACATTCTCAAAGGCAACAATGAGAGTAACGTCACTCGTGGTCAGGTATGCCGGCAATTGGCTGCCGAGGCCGTGATAGGAATAAAACGTGATGAGGCCATTGTATGCGAGAAGAAGCGTCTGACAAGCGCACGGTCAGCATTTGGTCCCCGGGGTCGGATACCTAGGCAGTGAGAGAGCTGACGACTTACGAAGGCGACGTTGTAGAGGTAGTCCTCGACGGCATAGAACTGGAGGATCTTTATCCGAGAGAACAGGCGGAGGACGACGAAGATTCCGGTCACGAAGAACAGCGTCCAGAGGACTGCGATAACCCGGATATCCCACAGGGTTATGGGAAAATACGTTAAATCAGACGATTCGATGACTTCCAGTCCATGTGTGCCTTTCCTGGGCAACAAGAATCCCATAGTGACATTGCAACCCTATCCAGGTAGCCCCAGGGCGGGCGGGAAGAGAGGCGGTTCGTCCGTGCGAAAGTAAGAGTCAGGTCACTGCAGATCACCAGCGACGTCGGGAGGCAAAGCACGGGTTTTTCGGCGGCGCAGTCCGGTGACTGGTCGTGGACGGGCAGCGAGGGCGATTCGACAGTCGGTGTTTGGTCTTTGATCCTCTCAACGAGGGAGGGGAAGAGGGAGGGATATCCCGCTCCAGCTTTCAATTATCCAGAGGCCACACTAAGGGACAACACAGCTCGAATGAGCAGAGTGGGAGGAGACCAGCTGAAGGGAATCCGGAGGGGACCACATGACAGATTATACGGAGCCCGAGAGGTGGGAGAGCGGAACCAGCCGGCCGCAATTTTGGCAGACAGGCTGCTCGCATACGCACGAACACGTAAAAATAGGGTAGGTGAGGACCCTCCCTCCCACTTTGACTGACCTTGCGGCGGCGGCTTCGTTGGCGAGCAGGACTCGGGGGCGCAGACGGCGGGGGGTTGGCCGACACAAAGCCCTCTCATGTCAACCCCGGGCCCCATGTTTATTGACCATTTAGGCGGGAGAATCACGTCAATCCTGGGTTGATCCTTCGCTCGTTATCAGGCCGGGCGCCACAGCGATGCAGCCAATCCTGCGATACAGCCGCTCCGGAGCTGCAAGGGTGACCGAGCCAACCACGTTGCTGCCCGGACGAACTTATGCAAGGCGAGTGGGCGAAATGGGGACGGACAGCGCGGATTGGGAATGGGGTGTCGTTCTGCCCTCGCGTGCTTCCATGTGGCCGGGGGGTTTGCTTTAGCCAGATTCCACAAATCCGCAAAGCGCAGGCCAGTCTGCCGGAATCCAGCTGGTGTGACACCCCCCAACCTCGCCCTTGCTTATCTCCCGGGGCATCACTCGCCTATCAGCTGTGCCCGCCGGGCCTACCTCGACCACTACTGAACCTGAAGCACCACCAAAAGAGGTGGCGCGATTTTGCATCAGCACCCTCCTGCAGCGGACGGCGGGGCTCTATCGGACGCAGGGCACTCCGGCCTGCTTCATTCGTATAAGCTGTGCGAGACAAGGCAAGGAGCAGATTGCTCAAAACGTCCAAGCTCCCCCGGTTTTCTCAAATACGTGCCTCGGTAAACCTGCTGTGATATCTGCAAGGGCGGCACGAAATCGCAGAGACTATCGACCTCTTGTAGACTAGGCAGATAAGCGGGAAATTGCAGCTGTCGTGTAATCTCGTGGGATATGTTAATTACTTGCCTCGGCCGCCCTTGCAGCAGCAGCACAAAAGGCCAAAGCGCCCGGTGTGCAATTCCCAACACGGCGGTTCAGCTCTAGGGCTGAACCACATGGATTGAGGATCAATCGCACCCTCTCTTGTACAGGTGACCAGGATCCAGGTTCAATTTGTGCAAGATGTCAGAGCAGTTTGGCAGCCTGGTAGTGTAGCTGCAACAGATGACAATCAGGAATAGGATTCGACTGACGAGTGACACATGAATGCAAAGTTTGAACTGTGTGGTAGCACGGCAGGTGCCGTCATCTTGTACCACGTTGTTGGGAGCACTCACTGTGTTCACTGACATGTTACGGATCTAAATTTAACACCGGGTGCTGACCATGCGCAGTAGTGCCAGATGCAGTACGAGTCTCGGGCTGATCTGGCGCTGTTTTTGTGCAGGCCCATGTCATTGGTGTATTTCGCAGAACGATTGACTTCGCTGTCGAACCCTTCCCCTCTGGAGGCTCACGAGAAGAAATTCCTTGTAGGAGATGAGACACCATATATGAGGAAATTCTACGCATCTAGCGCATCATGATATTCAACAAGATGCATTAGTCAAGGATCCGTGGTTCGCCGATGCTGTGATAGTTTTAAAGTTTCTTGATGTGATGACTCTTTGGGTTGCCGACTTCAATGCTTGACGCCGGCTGACGTGGATGCTCGAAATCAGTTTGATCCATAGTGAACGCAACAGAACCGTCTAGAAGGGCAAGGCAGGTATGGATCACTCAACTTCTTCCAGGTTGAGAGAGGCATCAGCGCTGAGTGTGTTCACCGGCCAGAAGGATCGAACATTGCAAATGATGTTTTAGTCAAAAGCAGCGGCAAGACAACGAGAAGGACCTTCCCGGGCATGAAGATCCTCGAATTTGATTTCCGGCCCACACGTGAGACGCGTTGAATGTTCTAAGGAAACCACAACTTCAAAAGAGACCTTGCAGATGATGCTAGAACATGTCATTCTGTGTCTCAAGAACATTGGCCAGGATGCTTTCCCATTTCGTACTTAGATCAGTCAGGGTGGGTTACTAGAACCATTATATGGGCGAGCTGCGCTGACACCGTGCCTGTGCTCGAGGCAGTTAGGAGGCGCTATTCCCTGACTTGGGTTGAAGAGGTCGCTTGAGGATCACTTTCAGATCGCAGTCTATCCCAGAGAGGCCATCCCACAGGGTCTCATCCCAGATTAGGCTTCCCTATGATCATCCCATACATAGAAAATTATCATATAAGAACGCAACCCATATGAGGTTGCTCTACAGGTTGTTATCCTACAAAAGACTATCCCACGGAAGGTTATCCCATAGGAGTTTATCTCGCGAAGATCATTCTATAGGAGGCTCTCCAATAGAAAATTATTCCACAGGGGGTGATGATATTGCTTGTAAGAGGCTGTCACATAGGCGCGTTATCCAAGAGAAGACTGTTTTACAGGCTACACCCTAGGAGATTTTCTTACCGGTTTATTGTCAGAGACACGAGACTACTGGTCACCAACGTGCAGTATCCTGAGATGACAATTCAAGCAATGTATCGTAAGCGAAGCTATTTTGAGGAGAACAGATATTCGCACCCGTAAAAATGGAGGGTATACCCATACATATCACCAGCCCTATTTTACACACCACACATAGTATCGCGCCCAACACCCACCCAATACCCATATACCTAAGACCCAAGACCCAAGACCTACATACCCATACACCCAATACCCATACACCCAATACCCATACACCCAATACTCATACACCCAATACCTATAGGAATTAGGTATATGGGTATGTGGGTGTTAGGTGTTGGGTGTTGGGTGGGTGTATGAATAGACCTGGATGATATGCTCTAATGGGCTGCAGCTATGGCGTGAGTGATGTACGGGTGTACTGTACCATCCGTTTTGGCGGGTGCGAACATCCGTTCTCATTTTGAGGAAGCTCCCTGAAGGAAGGATGTGTTGTTCCCGGTACGGCCGCGGTTGGGGCATCTTTTCAAGCTGTGATCTTGATGACCACCATTGCACATCACCGAAGGAGCCAAATTGATAATAGGTGTCTCCAACTCCCAGTCTATGATTGCGCGAGTAAAAAGACTATTATACAAAGCTTCTTGACCAGTCATGGTGGCCAGATCCCGCCCGAAGACCAGATCCCGACCGAAAATAGTATAAGTTCGCAATCGGAATTGCGTGAACCGTCTTAAACCCAGGAAATCGTCGAGTCTAATCTAGCCACTGTAGCAGCCACTGTAGCAGGTGGTAGGCTTATGTAATCGAAGCCTGCGGTATCTTCTACCTTCTACCGGCGCGAATATCTATCCCACCGCAACCACGCCTCTAACCACCCCAATCCCACCATCAACCACAACTTTCGGCATCTTCAGACACTTCAAGAAGTCGTTTATTTGGAGATTTCTACGCCACCTGTGGCGCCAAGCGCCTTTTTCAAGTCGCCCTTCGTTTAAATTAGCACATTGTCATGTGTCACGAGGTCAAGAGGGTGACTTACGTAGATGGCGAACTGGAAGGCAGTCAGAGTGCCGACCATGAAGAGACGGGCACCGATACCAGTGTAGGATCCACGGAGACCAAGCTCCTTGCCGATCTTGATCAGACGGCTGGTGGTTCCCTCACCGGGCAGGCCCTTGGTCTTGTTGATCTTGGAAAGCATGGTGTCGGCGGGCTGGGAGACGAGGGCGGCGGCGAAACCGGCGATCAGACCAGAGCCCAGGTTGACGCCAGTCTGGGCGCTGTCGGACAGGTCCTTCTTGGGGAAGGCCTTGAAGGCAGCCTCGGAGACCTTCTCGAAGACGACGAACTTGGCCATGGTGTAGGGGATCCTGTTGGAGTTGTGAGCATGAATGGTTTCTGTGACGAGTTCAGGCGAGACACGTTGCCACTTACTGCTTGAACAGAATGGGGCCGAAGCCGGCGTAGAAAGCGCCGATACCCTCCTGCTTTGCGATCTTGGTGAAGCCGCTCAGCAGACCGCTGGCGTATGTGGGCTCGGAAACGAGACGGATACGGGTGGCCTCGAGAGGGCAGAGGGCAATGTCGGCGAAGAACTCGCCGGCGGCGGAGGAGGCCAGGTAGACACCGGTACGGTAGTTGGAGGCGTTCTCATAGCCGAGCAGGTTGATGGACTGCTGCTTGAAGAACTCGTAACCTCCGAACTTGAAGGCACCCTGCAGGAAGTAACCGGCGGCGGTAGGACCGAAGCCAGTCAACAGAGCGCCAGCACCCTCATTCTGGATGACCTGCTTGAAGCCACCGATCATGCCTCGGTTGTAGGTGGCAGGGTCGAGCTGGATACGGGTCTTAACGCTGTATTCATGGTGCTCGTTAGCGTGGGGGTTCGAAGAGCTGATTGGGTTCCGGGGGTTGAATGCTTGTACGGCCGGCGACAGCGGCAACGGCAGACGCATCGGTCGCGAAGCTGAAACAAAGCCTCGTCTTTTTGGGGCGCGGGATGGATGGAATTGGACACGGGTCAGGAAGAGAAGGGACGTACACATCGACGGGGGTGAGGGCACCGTGTGTTATCGAGCAGCAGACGGCACCGGCGAGGGCGAATCTGGAGTAGAGCTGGAGACCGCTGAGCTGGCCAGGGGCGCTGGCGGCAGCCTTCTGGACGACGGCATCGACCTTGGTCGAGCCGGTGGATGGTGCTGCGGAGGCCATTGCGATTGAAGATGCTGGGGGATGGAAAGAAGAGACAACCAGAAGAAATGGACTGAGTGGAGTGGTTCCCGAGGCGCACGCTGCGACTGTCACGAGGGGGTGGTTGGTGGTGGTGGTTGATGGATAGGGATTCCAAGTGGGCAAAGTGACAACAAAAAGTTTTGAGGCTTTTTGTCAAGTTGGCGACGGACAGTCGGCGAGAGAATTTTGGGTCGGGTCGTTTCGGGTGTAGGGGTGACACGGACCTGATTGCGGCGGCTGCTCGTGGCAGAGAGATCCACCTGTCGCGGCCCGCCAATCGTCCTCGTGCCTTGAGGTGGCAGACAGGGCCTCTGGGCCTATGGGAATCCGTTTCCGTCTCGGCAGGCTGTAGAGGCTGAGGGAATGACGACACTGCAATCCACTAACATTGACCAACTTACTGATTGATCGTGATCCAATTCGCAGACTACATTTCTGACCCACTTGCTGGACCGATTGCGCATGTCACGAACGCTTCATTCAATCCGCCGTCCGTACACCAACATGCTGCATACCGGTACATGAATTTCTCAATTATTAGCACTGGATCGTGCTGTTATCTCATGTCTGCGCTTGTCGTCGGGCTTGCCTAGGGGCTCCCCAGTCTGTTCCGATGTGATGTTGATGGCGGAAGACCCATCGCTCGTAAAGTCCGTCCTAGATCATCTCCCACTCGTCCTCGGCGTCCTCCTCCTTGACGACGTCCCACTCCTGCTTCTTCCTCTGCTCCTCCTCGTGCTCCTGCCTCCTCTCCTCAAGCTCCTCCCTGTGTTTCTGTGCCCGGTCTTCGAAGACGTTGAGCAGCAGCTCGAAATCGAGCAGCAGCGTCTCGCCGAGCCCCCGTTCCTCCAGGAGGTGGCGGATCTTATCAGCTGCTTTCTGGCTGTAGGGGGGCCGTGCGCTCTTGTCGAACCTGAGTTCTCGGACCAGGGACCAGAAATGGTGCCGCACGCGTACTCGCTCGTGGGGTTCTCTGAGGGTTCTCAGCCGGCTCTGATGCAGCCTTTGTCAGCCTTGTGGGATCTTGACGAGGCTCTGCTGACCTGACTTACTGCGACCTTGAGCATGAAACCAGTGATTCCATGCTCCTTGACGAATTCCACCCGGAACTCTTCGGGCGACTCTGGAGGGTCATCATACTGGTCCACCTGAGCAGGAACTTGCTCAGGTGTTTCGACTTTGACCGGTGTTCCGCCAAGGTCGTCATCAAGGTCGTCATCAATGTCGCCTTTCTCTTCATCTGACGCACCATAAATGTCGTCTTGCTCCTTGGTCTCGTTCTCGGCACTGGTTGTGGCCTCCCAGTGGGGGTTGGATGGCGCTCCCGCGCCTTGGGGGAAGGTAGACATCCTGGGTGGTGTAATGGTAGGTTGTCGTCAGGTTGCCCAAGAGAAGGGAGAAGGGGCGTTGATTTAAAAAAGAGACGCCCGGGTTTTGAAGAAAAACAGGTAGGCAAGACTTAGTTTCAAAGTTCAGTTCTAAAGGCAGTTCTTTGGATACCTGGGCTACAATCTGTGGGCCGGCCTCAATTTGCAGGCCGGAAGGTTTGCAAGACAAAAGGCACCGTTGAGACCATCACTTGGGCAGTCATGTTCGCATGGACACTAGCTACTGCCCAAGTCACCCACCGAGCTAGACGGGCTGTCTGAATGACTGTTAGGCCAGTGCTTCTGTCTGAAACAGAACTGGAAAGCCTTGTACTGAGTAACTCCCGGGCTGGACTCATGGACTTGCGTGAATCAATCCTTGGCTTCTCATTCATCATAGCATACCCTCCAATTCTACCCATATGCAGCAAACTGAGTGTACAATGTTCAGGGTATATTTGAAGGAAATCTACTCCACGGCTCTATCCGTATGGTGAATTGTATATTGAACTTTGCCGTAGTCTTCGGGATTCAGGACCAGGACCAGTAGGAGATTGGTGGCTTGATTTCATCATAATCACAGAACCATGAAAAGGAGGAGCTCTTGTACCTGATCACAGTCGCATAAAATCTTTAGAGAGAACATGGGCTCCATACTGGTTGCGCCAGAAGCACACTACATCACTAGAATTGCGAACTAGAAGTGACTAAGCAACTAAGATTTACCATGGGCTGAGCACCATGATCTGTCATCGTATTCTTGTCTATGCTAGTAGCAAGCTTGTGAAAGATGGCAAATGTCACTTGAGAGGGCATCAATTAGATTTGCAGGAGTGATACCAGCTGAGGTTTAATGTAAGACGCTCATTGATCCATCAGGATAATACATTGTGAGACAAAAGTTCAGTTCATAGTTATTGGTCTCTGCAATATTAACAAAGGTTGAGGCGCTAGTCACATAGGTTTTTCACTATCTTTGTCCTTCATCCTTGACTCCTGTATTCTGAGCGGTTGCCCTAATTTGCACTTTCTAAGTTGGAGGAGTATGGGACACATGGCCTTGCATTTCGAGCAAGTCAAGGGAAGTTATTTCAACTGAGGTTTCTAGGCAACGAGTGCCAGTATTGCTCCCATCACATTGTCCATTTCACCACTTTGTTGATTTGAAACTGATGCCTGTTCGTGAATGTAAGCTCATGTATGGGTTTCAATTAGGTACCATATGCTTGATATACCTCCAGGAATATGTCACAGATATCTGCTTGAAAGGAGTGTTTATTAAGGGTGCTCTCAGCCTGACATGTAGCACTGGTGCGGCTCTGCCGTTCTCCATTCCATGCATCCAGGAGTATCATACTCACACCATGCTCCTTGATCCTCAACCCTCAATCTCGATGAGTTTCACTTGGTTTTATATTAACAAGATAGCGCTCAGATGCCCCAAATTTCGTTTCATATCTGTAAATACTGTGCTTGCTTACCAGAATGGCCGCCTCTTAATAAGAAACCCAATCCCTCAATCTGTCCTGCCGCTGAGGCATATGAACTTATATGTAGACACTTGCTTTTCGTTTTCTGTATCAACACCAAACCCCGAGGAGTTTTCAATTTTGCCCCATCACTCGTCTCGCCACTCATTGCCGTCCTGACGCAGGCTCGATGGCTCGATCCTCGGCCCATCACCATTTCGCTCATCAAGAGCCCCATAGTGATAGCCATTAGTCTGGCCAGCATGTCCCACCTCCTCATCTGCCTCAGCCGATGCCTCGCCACCGGTAATCAGGGGCCGACTGTGCGAGGGGTGAACATCAGAGCCGTGGGGCCTGCGGCCCCCAAAGAAACGGCGCCACGATGACTCGTTGAACCGGGCAGCGAACTGTTGCGGGAAGACGAGACTTGCGATCTGTGTAGAGGGTCCGTCAGCGGACATGACGGCATGTCTTCAACGCATGGGTGCTTTTCTCACCTGGAGAATGGCAACTACAATGATAACTCCAAGCTCCACGCCGGCACTCCTCTGCAAGGCACTTGTCCAAGGCCCGCGGCACGGCAGTGCCCGGTCGAAGCGCTGCGCGCACGCGATATCGACAGGCGGAAAGGGCCACGCCATGTCCTTGACGCTGCGGAAGCCACAGCACTCGAAGGCGTCCTGAATCGCCTTAACAGACTGGGCGTCCTTGGTGCGGAAGAGCCGTACCCAGATGCTCGACAGGCCACAGTCCCGAGTTGCGCCGGGCACCGTGTAGGTAGTGTACAGGGTGGCGAGGACAACTATGATGATCCCCTGAAGGCCCTGAGTGACGGCCGGATGTGCGAGCCTGACCAGGAGCCGGCGAGGGGAGCGCGCCTTCTCGCGGAGCAGGTACGGGAGGGCTGTTGCGTTTGCTGCGGCGAACAGTGGGAGCAGGATTGTCAGGAACGTCAGGACTGGGGAGAGTGGGAGGGACAATGTGACACTGTTGGTGTGCTCATAGCTTTATGCATGGCAGGCATATGTGAGCGTTCTTTTCTCCCACTTGCTGTTTGCAGGTACGAATTGGTGACTTACAGAGCGACGCCCATCAAAGCCAGGATAAGCTGCAGTTTGCGCCATCAGAACACTGTTTCTCTTGATATTTGATGCATGCACCTACCACCGGATAGACGAATAACAGCCAACTCATCTTGAGCGTATTATCAGGCATGGAATTGATACTGGCAGGTTAAAATGGCTCGAAGAGACTGAGGTGACAGCCTGCACGTAAATGATGAGACGAGAAAGGTGAGGGGTTTGAACCTTCCGTCGAGGCTCAACGCGTTGAATGTGTATGGCTGTTGGAGTTCATGTACCACCTGGTGCCTGGACCACGTAGGCAGGCTGCGGGAGGCCCACCATCCTGATGAAGTGCTTTTCATCAGGCAGAGCAAATGGACCCAGACGATCTGCATTCACGAGAGCATTCATCGGATTGCCCTGCATTGAAAGAAACTCCTCTGAAGCAGGGTTATAATTTAGATAAACGGAGGCCACTGGGTTGGTAGGCAGTGGAGGGTGCTCGTGGACAAGTATTTGGAGGCAACATCAATGGGAATCCCTGCGAATAGACACCAACGCTGAGTCCACCTGCATGCGTCACCCACAGAATGTAGGGAAGTACAAATTATAAGCAGCCTCTCATCTCTCAGGTCAGATTGTGTCTTACAACTGGCTGCTTGTGGGTGGGACAGTTGGCTGATATGACAGCGTCATTGTTGTCCGCCTGTGTCACCTGCATACTTAAGGACCTAGCAGGTAGTAGAAGTAGACGGTCCTGATGGGAGTTTCCGAAGAACAGTTGGTGGGTGGCACGTTGCCGTCCAGAAATAGAACTGCCACTTGATACGTAGTAAGCAGTTATTAACGTTTCGGGGGACTGATCTGGGCGGGCTGAAGATCGGATGCCGGGTGAGATAGGGCTGTGTCTGCAAGAGGCCATTCTACGAGGTGATGCGGGCATGAACAAGGTGATTCCGATGAATACGATGGAAACTGTGGTAGGGGAGACAGGCTATCAAATTTCCGGCGCCACAAGACATGTGCAAGCCTCATCCGACAAAGAAGGCTGCTTCCCTGGCGGATGGGCAGTCTTGTCATGACAGAGAGTATCCGCTCCTGGGAGGCAGCTCGGGCCGGCTCCGAGGGGCCAAGACGCCCAGATGAAGCTCATACGAGAGGGAAAAGAACAACAGAGAAGGAAGATCTTCTGAATGTTGCCAATCAGTGCTTGATTAGAGAGGTGTGTTTCATTAGATGTCCATGGGAAGAAAAGACGGGACGATGGGATAATGAATATCTGGAGAAGGGACACGGGAGAGTGGAGGCCTATGACACATGTGGGTGGAGGCACCCGACCTGCACTGGCCCCCTTGATTGGAGCTGGCGGCTTGCAGCCCTGGCCCAGTGGAGGGTTTGTAGGCGCCCAAAGCGCTACCGGCAACCCGACCGTCACATTCACATTCACAGTCTCAGGCTTAAGCTCCGGCATACGGTCAGGTACGGAGTTTGCTCGTTTGGTGGCTCCTCGTGTCTCCAAGGATTTTGCCCTGGCATGACAGCAGGGGAAAGTCCGTGCCTCGACCAGCGTTGAAACCAGAAACCAGAAACAACTTCCTCGACAAACCAAACCAAACCAAACCACCCCGACAGAGATCGTCAATCACAGCATCCTCACTGAACGAACGCATCGAGATCCCACTGTGCAGCAGCAGCAGCAGCCCAACCCGGCCGTCGTACTGACCTGCTCCCACCCCACTACCTGCCTCCGACTTTACCGACTCTTTCGCCTCCGCTCCAACTGCATTCGAACCCAACCTGCGCTTCAACCTGAGCTTGGCCTTGTCTCACCTCGGCCCTGATCTCGACGCTGCTCCCTCAACACCATCTGGTCCTCGCAGTCCAACCTTTCAAATCCATCGGCTCCAGCTATAGAGCAGAAAGAGGGGGAAGTCCCGGTCTGGGAGTCAGTCAGAAGACACTGTCACCATGCAGGCACCAGGGCCCTCGCAACGGTCTTTGCGCCGCTCTCCAGGCGCAGAGCCAGGGCCGCCACCCAACGTGCCCTTGCGATCTATATCGCCCGCCGTAGGCCTGGCAGGAAGCGTCCAGCCTCGCGCTTCTACTGCCTCAAGCAGGTCGAACCAGAGCAGCGAGAGAAATAGCAGCAGTTCGAAGCGACCGAGTGTTAGTCAAAACTTCCCTTATCCCAGCCCTGGCCCGCAGTCTTCCATGCCCGTCTCCATCGCGCATAGCTGTCACACATAAAGGTGATGCATCGGGGGAAAGCATTTGCCCGGCCAAAAGCTACATCTCGCTGCGGAGCGTGCTGCCGTGGCTTCAGCTTCCGATATGTCGTCCGCTTACTGACCCTTGATGCCTGGCAACAGACCTCGAGTAGCAGTTCCGCCATGCCCTTGTCTCAGATCGAGAAGAGCGTCACCCACCTCCTTGTCGCCACGAAACAGCTCCTCGAGACGTTGACACAATGGTCCCGGGGCCAAGCAACCGACACCCAGGTGTCAGACGTCTACGTAAGGCTTGGGTACGAGTTCAATATGGCCTGTCGGGCCTTCACAGCGATAAACGTCGACACCTCCGACCTCGGCAATGTCCCTGAACTTCTGCGGAATATACTCGAGGCGACCCTGAGCCAGGAGGCGAGCGTCGAGAGCCTGGAAAAGTACCTGCCAAGGATAAGAGATATAATCATAAATCTGCTTCACGGGTTGAAAAAGAAACAGCAAAAATTACGTCAGAAGCAGGCGCGTGACAAGGAAAATGGAGTTCCCGAGTCCTCCAATGGCCGCATCACGAGCACCAGTACCCAGGGAAGCAACTCTGGGGGTCTATCGCAGATGCTGAACGAGGGATTGTCTGAAAACGGATATCGACCGGCCAGTAGCCGTGGGACGGACGACACGGTCAAGGCGAATGGGTCTCCCCGGCGATTTCAGTCTCAGCGAGATGAATCGCAGGCGACCGTCTCGGACAAGTCCTCCCTCTCGAGCGACACCATGCAGAGCATGCCCGTTGTTCCTCCATACCCGTCCGAAGACCCTGTTCCAACCCCTGCGGCGCCCGAGGAGCTGGACTCTTTCCCGCCGCCGCCACCTCCGCCCAAATCATCGACGCAGAGTGCCCTGGCCGCACTGCAAAGAGGTGGAGATTTGGAGCGTCGCGCGTCTCGAAGGTACTCTGCATACCAAATCTCCAAACACCTGGGAAGCGGCGCAACTGGAGTTCCTATGATGCCAACGCAGACCGGTCCAATACCAAACCGAGGAAGGCCAGAGGTCAGGGAATCTATGCGAGCTGTGCAAGCGAGGGAAACTGTACGAAGGAAGAATAATGATGGTTCACTGAGCGCCAGACCTGGGGCGTTGGATCCCTCCTCGCCCCAGCGTCAACCGAACAAGGCACCTGAAGAAAGAGAGGCGCCAAAACCACCAAGCCCGAACCCCGAGGACAGGTTCAAACCAAGTGCGACATTGAAAGGACCTTTGCCAGATGTTGTGCCGACAATGGCAACTAGCGATGGTGATATCACCCCGAAGACGGAGACCAAAGAGGAAGCGAAGTCTGTAGAGCCGAAGCCCGCGACTCCCACCCCGGAAGAGCAAGGGAAAAGCTTCATGCTCGACCAGTCACCTCCAGCGTCGCCACCGAAAGATCTCACCCTTTTCTTGCAATACAAGTCTAGAGTCAAGAAGTTCGTACTTTCGGGTGGTTATGGCGAGTTGACGATTGGCCGGCTGCAACTTGCCTTCATCGAGAAATTCTCCTGGAATACTCATGCAAATGGGGCGGATCTGCCCGAGATTTATATTCAAGATCCGGTCTCTGGAGTGCGACATGAGCTAGAGGATCTGACGGACATCAAGGACCGTTCCGTTCTCGTATTGAACGTGGAAGCGCTCGACGAGGTCAAGAAGCACGTGGACGACGGGCTGGGATCCATCCGAACACTTATTGAAGCCGTCAAGCAGGACGTCGGAGATCAAAGCGCCGCTCTGCAACGCGTGTCGGAGCGACAACAAGAGTCTGCAAAGGAGATTGCAAGACTCGCAGCCGCCCCGCCAAGTCCCCCAGCAGATTCTCCCCGGAATACTGCTCTTGGCACTGGTCGCAAGCTCAAGGGCGGCCAGGCGGCTGAGGTGCAGACTCTGCGCCGGGATCTGGCTGTCCTCCGGCAGATGTACACCAACTTCCAATCTGAGGTCGACGGTTCTATGACTCTACTTCGCAACAAGGCAAACAGCGTCAAGGTTGCCGCGGCCAAGGCATCGCTTCCCGACGTTGACGGAGGCTCAGGATCATCATACGTCAAGCAAGGACGGAAACAGCTCAACACGGACTCTGACCGTCTCGTCAACAAGGTTGACGACCTTCAAGACCTCGTGGAGGATCTGCGCAAGGATGTGGTGCAACGCGGTGTCCGACCGCTGCCACGCCAGCTCGAGACCGTGGCCAAGGACATGACCAATGCCCTGAAGGAGCTCAAGAAGATGGAGGAGTACATGAAGCGCGAGAAGCCTATCTGGACCAAGATCTGGGAGAAGGAGCTTGAGGACGTGTGCAACGGTCGGGACGAGGTCAAACTCATGGAGGACCTGGTGGCAGACCTGCAGGACGACCTGGAGAAGGCCAGCGAGACGTTTGCGCTGGTAGAGCAAGCTACCAAGGAGCAGATGAAGGATGCCAATGCCGGGCAAGCGAACGCCACCGTGTCCCGCCAGTTCTCGCGGGGCCTAAAGCACATAGAGGAGAACACCCTCGTTGACCCTTCAGAGGCAAAGGAGGGCGTTCTGGGGGAGGTGCGCGCTCTGCAGCCGAACCACGAAAACCGCATGGAAGCCATCGAGCGCGCTGAGAAGCTTCGCCAGAAGGAGCTCGAGACCCGCAACCAGAATCCGATCAAGAAGGAGCTCGTCGAGTTCGTTACGGAGGGCAAGCTCAAGAAAAGCGGCGGCGTTGAAGAGCTCGAACGGCAGCGGGTCGCCAGGGAGGAACGCATCAGGAAAGAGGTGTGGGAGAGGATGAACGGGGTTACTGCCGATGACCCTATCGGAGAGGATGGCATCCCCGAGGGCGACGAGGAGTATGAGGAAGGCGAATACGAGGAGGAAGAAGAAGAGGTCGATGAGACTGATGATCTGGAGGAGGATGTCGAGCCCGCGGCTTCGCCCGAGGCCGCCGCCAAGGCAGCTCCTTGAGTGAGTGACTGCCTCAACCAAGCGGGGAATATCATATAAGCTGGGATTTTCGAGCGGGTAATTTATGGGGTCTGCAGGTGCATTTTTGAAGAGAAAAAGGCGCTGAACAGATACCCATGACCCTTGGCTCAGCGCTGCTGCTTTTTTTGTCGTTTGCTATTTGTTTCCCGCACTTTCCAGTCCTCTGTTTCTGCTCTTGTTATCACATTGCCTCTAGACCCTGCACCAGATTTCCCCCTATCATACCATTGTTCTTGTACCACATCACTTTAGCGTTGGGGTGGTGTTTAGTGATTTGATTCTACGTTTGTGGGTAGGAGGGATCTTCGTTTTTTCTTCTTTCCCGCATGGGCACTTGTGTATATCAGCCCGTCCCTTATCTTATTCGGTCTGAAGTGGTGGGACTTGGAAGCCAGTACCCGGCGGCGGTGTATGTTGATGCGTCCATGAGGACAATTTGATCACGACTGATTCCGAGCCTTATTGCCCTTCGTGATTGATGGCATCTATTGTCGAAGCAAATTGTCTCCCTGCATCACAGCATGCCGCTCTTCTCCGGACTTCCCCCGGTTGAGAAAGCTCTTCCTACCCTACGACCCCAGTTGCTCATACAGACCCAGCTCATATGCCTTCATCAGCTCCTCTATCTGAGCGTCAGCGGGCGGCAAGAAGCTTGTAGCGAACAGGGCCGTCAATCCAACCTCACGGTCGATGAACTGCAGCACATATGTCAGCACCCATCCAAATCAGTCTACCAGCAGTGATCCCCTTGAGAACCTACCCAAGACAAGTTGTACGCCCCGCTCCACTGCAAGAACCCCTTCCCCCGGTGCGCATTCCCGCCGGCCGTGACGAGGCCCGCCAGGCTCCACGAGTATACCTCGGCAGGCTGGGGCGTCCAGCCAACGACGAAGTCAGGATTCCGAAAAATATCCACCAGCGCGGCTCGGTCTTTGCCATCGTCACTGAGCAGCGGCTCAAACAGCAGCCTCGCCGTCTCCCTCTTCAGCAGCCTCTCGTCGTCGGCCAGGATGCTCTCCAGGACCTTGAGGTAGCTGGCCATGTCTGCGAACAGCCCCGCGCCGCCCATGCAGTGCTCCACCTCGGCGGGGTCGACGCCGGCCGCCCCTGCCGGCGCGGGGACCGCTTTTCCCGTCCCGCCGTCCCTGACCGACAGCGCTGCCGTCTTCTGCGGGTATTGCGGGTGGTTCCGCCCCGGAAAGAACGTGATGCGCCCTTCGACCCCCAGTGGGGCGCTGATGTGCCGCTGGATGTACTCCTCGAGCGGCACGCCGGCGACGACCTCGACGAGGCGGCCCGCCCAGTCTATCCCGGGCCCGTAGGCGAAGCCCTCGCCCGGCTCGGCGACGAGCGGGTAGCCGAACGTGTCGTCGACGCCGCGCTGGCCCAGGATGGAGTTGAGCCCCGGGTCCCGGCCGGCCGACTGCACGTAGCGGCCCGTGAGCTCCGCGTCCAGGAACGTGTAGGCCTGGCCGTAGCTGTGGGTCATGAGGTGCCTGAGGGTGATGGGCCTCTCGCGCGGCCTGAGGACGGGCTCGCCCGTCGCCTGCGAGAACCCGGAGAGGATGGGCTGCGCGGCGAGGGTGGGGAGGTGCGCGGCGACGTCTGCGTCGAGGGTGACGAGCCCTTGCTCGATGGCCTTGGCGACGGCGATGGAGGTCACCAGCTTGGTCATGGAGGTGAGCCGGAAGACGGTGTTCTCGTCCCACGGGCCGAAGTTCTTTGCGTAGTTGACCTTGCCGTCCTTGGACCTGGCCAGGAGGACGGCGCCCGGGATGGTGTTGTCCGTTAGGGCCTTGGAGATCTGGGCCTCGAAGGAAGGGAGTGTCATGGTGCTGGTGTTGCGGCAGAAGTTGGGCGTAGGTGTAATGCTGATCTGTACTGGGATGGGAGCCGGAATTGGATAGTTGCTTGTGGCGTCCTGTCCCAAGTCAAAAATATACAAGGCTTTTTCACTTGCTACCTACATATATACCCCAGTGTGACCCAACCCCCAGGAGGTTGCTTTGTCTTCTGGATGCTTTGAAGGAACGTTCACCCACACCTTACTGATGCACTTCCTGTCGGTAGTGAATTGTTGTGTTGGCTCGAACCACCCAACATACTATGTCAGCAGCTGGGGGGCCCTGAGGGGCGGGATGTGGTAATTACAAAGCAGATATATTACAAAGACACAAATTACATGTCAATCCACTTTTAGACGGTAGGTCGCTTGTCCGTACTTCGGTTCCCGATGACGGAAACCAATGTGAGGTTGCAGGGAAGGAGCTGCTAGCGCCAACTGATACACAAGATGTCTGTTGATGCCGAGGCATTTCACCCCCCCAACACTGGATTGCGCAAGAATTGGTACAATGGGAAGGTCCAGTCTTTTTGTTGAGGCGAGGCATACAGTAAGCCCCTGGTGGACCTGAATCCCAATTAGCCATTTTAGCCCATCCGCCCCGGGCCATCACCAACAGCCAGGCAGCTCAGAGCTGCAGTCGAGAGCTGGCCCCCAAAATTCTCATCTGAGCTCATTGGCGAATGCCATGTTTGAAGAGGGAATCGTCAAAAATGTGCTTCCGTACCCATTAATAACTAGTCGACGTGGGATCCTTCTGCGGTCAGCGATGCGAGCATTTCCACCCACAATTCCTCAAGCACCTTCAAAGATGACGTACAAGAGAAAGTGGGCACAAGAGTATACGATGAGCGTTTTATTTAAGAGAAAAGCGGGGCCGTTGACTTGATACAGAAGGAGCATGGTCGGATGAAAGAAAACTTGTTTGTCCCCAGATCCAAACGCACGGTGTATGGGAGTCCAAACACTTCCAAACCTTGCCTAGATAGGCAGACCACACGATGGTACTGAGCTGGAATTTATGGCTTAATATGTTTTCTATATTGTATGTATATAATTAGTAATAGATAGGATTTGTTGACCTCAGAAATCCTTACGTTGCCGCCCACCCAAACGAAGCAGCCCCCTGGTGCCAGTTCATCGGGACTTGGCAATTGAGCACAACAGAAAACACTATCCTTGAGTGTCATGATCGCAATTGCGAAGTCCGCAAATACGTGTTGGCGAGTGAGCACGCCACGGATCCCCAAATGCATCCACATCTTGGCCTGCTCGAATTTGCGCCCTCACGATGTAATACCTCCACAACCGCACGCTACTATCTTCAGCTCTGTTTTTTTTCAACGCGCAGAGATGTGTACTTGAGGCTGCGGACATCTAAAATTGCCAGCTCTTGGCAGAATGCATTCTTGCGGGATCTGTTTGATCAAATGCCGTATGCTGTGGGTGCATTCTTGGATACGGGCGGATGGACGATCAGGGTGCCTTCTCCGTGTGTATGATATTTGCGGATTCTAATACTTCACGATTTGTTTGTCAATATCTTGATCAAGCAACTAAGACTGTATCAGCATGTCTTAAGTTGGGAAGAGGAGATTGGACAACCGATTTTGACTGCAGACTTGATAGATGTAGTTTCACCTTGGACGATAATAGGCTTAGGAACATAGTCGCGTCGCATGGGAGTAGTACTTGACAACATGTTTATTGAATAAATCGCAGATGGTATTTCGTCCTATCATTCAGAGTCAATGGACTTGAATCGGCTTCACTCTCTCTCTGGTAATCATGTGAAGCTGTGCATCTGAATAAACCCTATGTGACTGTGTGGGTACCTACTTCGGATGCTTGTGGTGGGGAGTAGGGCAGAACAGTACGATTAGGCTAAAATGCAGTGGGATATCAGTATACCAATGAGAAGAAGGGTTAAATTTGGTCCGAGGAGCTGTAAACGCCTGTCATAGGCAGAAAGGGATGAACCAGCCGCCTGAGCATGCGCGCAGTCTTGGCCACGCGCACCGGACCTCTCCAAAAGCTTGGGCCCGGACAAGTGAGTGTAGGAGCCGGCAAGCCGCCCGTTACGGCTCCTGAGCGGGGCCGTGTGTTTTGGAAACGCAACAAAGAAAAGAGGCGAATAGTTCTAGAAAAGGGTTTAGCAGGGACTGCACTAGATAACATCACCTACATGGTGACCGAGTTGGCTGTTCGGCTGGCCCTTGCCGACGTGTGGGAGCTGATACCGGAGCTGGGCGAGTCGGTGACGGACATTGTCTGAGCGCTGGGTCCGGGACACCGGAGCACTAGCGAGGACGGTGCGACGTGGTGTTGGTTCCCTGTAGAAACGTGACTGCAGACTTCGGTTGATGGGTCCCTGACGATGAGCAGAGTTTCGAAACATGGGCCGGCGAGACATTAGTCTGGACGAACAGACTCGCAAACAACGGCGAGCGACGTCAAAGCCCAGGATAATTCCGAGCCCGTGTGCGGATTTGGACGCCTTGGTGAGACCCCCTGAGTGGGCTGCACCGGCACGGCGACCGAGAGCAGCTGGGCGCCTCCCAGATTACTCGTGCACCGGTATCTCCAACAATGTCCGAAGGTGCCGTGTGGTTGGGACTGGAGCCTGCAGTCCGGGCGGCAGGGCGGATGACGATGTCGATGGCATATATATTCCATGGACCATCTTACGTTTCTTCGAATTTGACAAGACAGCATCACCATTCAACTCGCGACTTAGATACCCAGAGAGCGTCCTCTTATTACTTGCGTCCTATCTAATAATCCAAACCCTCCACCCACTTGCGCCAGATCCTCACGACACATCATCATCATCACAAAAATGGCTCCAGGCTTGACAGAAGAGACCCCCCTTCCCATCAACGGGGCCAAGGGCGCGAACGTCGAGAATGGCAAGCACGCGATAACTGAGGAGTTCCAAGACGGACCCGCGCCCGCGAAGAAGGGCAAATACAATGCCATCCCCGGCCCCCTGGGTCTGGCATCCGCCTCCCTCGAGGGCAAGGTTGCGCTGGTGACCGGTGCTGGTGAGTTAAACTTCCCAGCCGACCCAGATTTCTGGGTCCAATTTTGTTTTTTTCCATCCGATATTCTTCTCCTGGACGTTGCTCCCGCCTTTGGGTGCATCCTGCCCAGCCATCAGTTCGGCCCACGGGGGCACACCCCTGTTAGACCCGGGCCCGGACCGTGGGTGGGGAAGTCCGGCCGGCCCTGAGTACCCTGCACTGGGACCGTCTCAGCGGGTAGAGCTCAGCCGCTCGGTACCACCGCCCATCCTCAACAGAAATAGACACGGATTTTGTTGTTCAAAAAAAAAAAAGATAAAGTGAGAAATCAAGTGCTGACGTAATCCCCTCAGGCCGTGGCATCGGCCGCGAGATGGCGCAGGAGCTGGGGCGCCGCGGGGCCAAGGTCATCGTCAACTACGCCAACAGCAGCGAGTCTGCCGAGGAGGTCGTCGCCGCCATCAAGGAGGCCGGGTCCGACGCCGTGGCCATCAAGGCCAACGTGTCGGACGTCGACCAGATCGTATCGCTGTTCGAGCAGGCCAAGCAGGTCTGGGGCCAGCTGCACATCGTGTGCTCCAACAGCGGCGTCGTCTCATTCGGCCACGTCAAGGACGTCACCCCGGAGGAGTTCGACCGCGTCTTCGGCATCAACACCCGCGGCCAGTTCTTCGTCGCCCGCGAGGCCTACAAGAACCTCGAGGAGGGCGGCCGCCTCATCATGATGGGCTCCATCACCGGCCAGGCCAAGGGCGTCCCCAAGCACTCCATCTACTCCGGCTCCAAGGGCACCATCGAGACCTTTGTGCGCTGCATGGCCATCGACTTTGGCGACAAGAAGATCACCGTCAACGCCATCGCCCCCGGCGGAATCAAGACCGACATGTACCACGCCGTCTGCAGGGAGTACATTCCCGGCGGCACCACGCTCGACGACGATAGCGTCGATGAGGTATGCAATTTCTTTTCCTTTTTCCCTCCTCCAGGACATGCAAAAAGAACCCGCTGACTCTGGTTTCCTAGTACGCTGCTGGCTGGTCACCGCTCCACCGTGTTGGTCTCCCCATCGACATCGCCCGCGTCGTCTGCTTCCTCGCCTCGCAGGACGGCGAGTGGATCAACGGCAAGGTTCTCGGCATTGATGGCGCCGCGTGCATGTAAATCATCATCACCATGGGTGGGGACCGGAATGCAGGCATCTCAGTTGTTGGGGGGTTTGTCGTTCCTGGTGTGAGTGCATTGGACATGGCGGTTTAATGCCCGCATCAGGCAGGCGTTTGCGGTTTTATATAGCACATCCCTATGTAATTGCTTCGAGTTCCATTACAGTAAATGTATAGATTCATGATCAAATTCTGATCTTGGAATTGCTTCTGTCTGTAACACACACCATTATCCACCAAGCGCGTCCCATAAATTGTGCCGGGTCTTTCATCCAATGATGAAACTTGTTCCTTAGACCAAAGATTCGACGTACGCCTTAAGGTCTTTCCCCTGTTGATCAAATAGTCTCTGCAGCGTCGGCCTAGCAGCCAGCAGCGAAACAATAAGCGGGTTCTTGTAGTACGTTTCGTACGACACATATCTCGTGACACCGCCGCCTTCATCCACCAGGATGTTAGGATGCTCCGCCACGATGAGTGCCCCGAGCACTGCAGCATTTAATGTCAGCTATGATTCGGAAAGAACCGAGGAAGCAGTTCTATACAAATGTAGTGAGGGACAGGCCACCTGTCTCAAAACCTGCAGCCTGATCAAACCTTTGAGGGACAGGCTGCAGATGCAAGAGATGACCTCTGAAGGGGGTCCAAGACGTATCCGAAAGCTGCTTACCGGTGACATTGCTCCTCCAGGTAGGCAGGTTCTTATCAATCACCGTCACGACCTCGTCGCTTGTGGTGTTGATAAGGGGGATGATTCCAGAAGTAACGAAGGTCATTGGCATATCAACGTATACATCCCCAGGCGTCTTCACTCCGGGGGCCACCTCCACATCGACAACGAAGCTGTTCCAGAGGTGATAAGAGCTGAAGTCGACCAGGGCGTCGTGCACGAGCTCGAGCGGAGCGCTGATGAGCTGCTCGGTGCATGCTGTGAAGACCGCGTCTGTGTCTCCGTATGTTGGCGTGGGCAAGGTGGACTTGGGGTCCTGAGGACACCGGATGCTCGCCCAGTCGGTGTCGCGCTCGGGCAGGGATGCTACTGCGCTGGCTACAAGACTGCAAGAAGCCAAAGAACGGAGAGGTGCTGAGAGGTGCATTGCAGCGGCTTCGTTCGCACCTGTGAGATAGTTGTGCAGTCGTTGCACCTTCGGAGCATTGGGCTCGCCAGTATGGAGAGGGGAGAAAACGTGTCATCGAGTTTTTGTCGCCTAGAAAGTACTGGCGCCATGCGCCCTGAGGGGCAGAATGCACCGGTGGATCCATCGTTCGACTGAAGAATTAAGTGCAGAGGCACCTCTCGATATTGAGATGATCGACACTAATTCAGCTGCTTCCGGACTGAGCGATGCTGTACTACGTTCCGAGCGGTTCAGAATGTTATGCAGCTTATTCATGCTGTGTAACCACACTTACATGACGGACAATTGGGGCAATCAGTGCCTGGCTTCTAATAAAAGGGATCACATTGTTCTACAAGAGCCTCATTCTTACAAAAGCATTGTCAGATGTACTTGCCTCCGGTTTGGAGACAGTGTGTTCTCAATTCAACCAACCTCTTCTGATGAGCTATGAAATTTTGCCTATCATGGTTTTATGTTACTGCTCAAAGTGTCAAATGAAATAGTGTTGTTGGTGCTCTCGTCAGCCATCAGACCCTGTTCATCACTATGATCATCTTGTGTACTTCCGGAAATGGCCCTCATGCTCACTACATTTCTATTAGAAGCTCTGTGCATAGGGCATGGGATTTCCCAAGTTCTGTTCTAGGCAAGGTGATTTGATACATTGTAAAGGCTCAAGTACATGCAATCGAACATAGTTTAGCATGATAGTCCAATCCCTATGCAGGAAGTGACCGTGACCGTGACACTCGCGTTGCTTGAGCTTGGGCTGACTAAAGTATGAGGTGGGGGGGGGGGCCGAGTCTTGGGTACGACAGAAGGTTGCTAAGTGGAAATACGAGGCGCATTTGATCTCTTTTGAGGTTGCTCACATCCCGAACTATCAAGTAAGCCCGGCCCCAGCAAAGTTTGTGCCTCTGTTGAGCGTTCGTCAACTCGATCCATCTGCAAAGTTTCACAGTTCATATCATCCGAAGCAACTGTCCGAGCGGCAACGGCAAATGAAGTCAAGGCAGCAAGCGTCTTCAATATTGAGAGGTGTTCTAAATGCACAAACTTGGGGTTATAAAGCTGACTCTAATTCAGGGTCAATTTAATCTTGCTGTTGGCCCTTGGTAAATCAAATCTTGTTCCTAGCAGCCGATAAGTGACATTAGTTCTTCCCACGGCTGTCGGCCCAGCTTGCCCAGGTCCACACCCTAGCCCTGGCTCGAGCCTGGGTACGCGTGAGGTTAAATGTGGGCTGGGTAAAGCTTAAACGCCCCGTCATTGATTGCAAATCCGTGGCCTTAGCCCGATCCAGTCGACTGGGGCAGGCCGTTAAGCCTCTGACCGCCAACAGCATCCCTAGGGCTTGGCAACCAAGAGCAATCCATCGCTCAAAAGTCAAAAGGCAACACGTCCCCTCCCGTTGCTTGCCTCTTTCCTCATGTACTGCCAAAAAAGAAAGGTCCAGGTCAGCCCGCAGATCCCACAGCACGACTGAGAGACGTACGCGACCACGAATAAGCGCCACGATGGCGAAGAATGCTCTCCTTGAGAATGCCTCTGCACTTGGCATCGTCGCCCGCGTTGCCGCGGCTCTATCGGTCCTCGCCGTCGCCCGTTTCTTCTACCGGCTCTACCAAGTCCGGACGTTGTTTAGGGAGGCAGCACAGAAATACGGCATCGTAGGTCTTGCCCGAATATGGGTCTCAATCGTGACCGAGTATACTGACCTGCAGTGAAGCCAATGATCCCCCATTCATTCTGGCTGGGACATCTTGAAGTGATAGCCAAGATACAAGCCAAGTACCCAACAGATCTCCACCCTCAATGCATGCCACTATTGCTTGCCCAGGAGTACCCTGAGGTCGCAGAACAGGCAGTCCTCTACCTAGACACATGGCCGTTTTCTCATCCAATGATGGCTGTCTTTCATCCGGACATTATGGCGCAATTCACCCAGGACAACTCAAGGCCAAAACACAGTCAAATGCGCGAAGAATTCCATATTTTATCCGGCTGCAATGACCTTGTCAACCAGGAAGGCCAGGTCTGGAAGATGTGGAGAAGCATATTCAACCCCGGATTCTCCGTCAAGAACTTGATGTCCTTAGTACCGGCCTTCCTAGAAGAGATCCAGGTCTTCCGGGATTGGCTGGGTGATGTCGCGGAGAGCGGCCAAGTCGTCCAGCTTGAGGCTAAAGCCATGCGAGCTACTGGTGATATCATCGGACGAGCGACACTGTGAGTCAGGCATTCATGCTGGTAGGATCTGGAATATCACAACTACTTAGCGATTTGATCTTTATCGCGCAGTAAATCGCTGAAATTATTCAGGGGACAACGATTACACTGTCAGAACGGAAACAACCCCTTCTTTGAATCACTGAAAGACGCCATCAGCTGGATCATCGCAGATCATAGCCCGCCGAGTATCCTCAAGTCGATGCACCCTCTTCGCCGCTTCCATTTGTGGAATAGTAACCGTATCATGAAGAATTACGTGAAGCCAAGGATCGAGCGCGGCGTTGCTGAACACGCGCAGGACAAGGGTAACTCTGCTGGGCCTAAAACCATCTTGTCCCTCGCGATTAAGTCCTACGTCAACGAAGTGCAAGGAATCTCTGGCATCGCAGAGGTAGACCCCGCATTTGTGGAAATAGCGGTTTCTCAGATCAAGATCTTCATGCTCGCCGGGCACGACACGACAGGCTCAACCTTGTGTTTCATCTACCACCTCCTCAACAAGAACAATGGGGCGCTGGAAGCCATCCGAGCCGAGCACGACGAGGTGCTCGGAAAAGACACCACTGCCGTGCGAGCCAAGCTATCTGCTAACCCGCAACTGCTGAACCAGATGCCGTTCACGGCCGCGGTCATCAAGGAGACGCTGAGGCTATTCCCGCCCGTCGGGACGGTACGCCAAGGCTCTGAGGACTTCTTCCTGACGCAGCCAGACACTGGACTGCGATACCCGACAAAGGGGATGATGCTCTTCGCCTGCAGCATAGCAGAGCACCGCACCGAGCAGTTCTGGCCTCGGCCCAACGACTTTGTCCCTGAGCGATGGTTCGCAAAGGAGGGCGAGCCTTTGTATGTCCGCAAGAATGCTTTCCGTAAGTTTCTGGTGCCCCCAACAAACAGAAGTGCTCGAGCCCATTCATCAATATCTTGTCAAGGTCCATTTGAACTAGGACCACGTAACTGTATAGGCCAGGAGCTGGCTCAGCTAGAGCTCAAAGCAATACTGGCCATGACGATCCGCGACTTTGATATCTCGAGCGTCTGGAGCAAGGACGACCCGGAATGGTTTGGAGACCAAGCCTACCAGGGAAACCTTCCCAACGAGGTAACGGGGCACCCGAAGGAATATATGCCTGTAAAGGTACTGAAGAGGCAATGAGTGGGAAGTCGTCTACGATCCACGTGCACTCTAAACAGATCAATTGATGGCATTCGCTTCTTCCAATCAGAACTCAGCTCGAGCAGAGCTCAAGATTCCCGCGCGGTTGCTGTTTGCGCTTGTAACATACTCTGACATAACTCGGAAGTGCTCCCGCCGCAACATGGCCTGGCATGCCAAATTGTAATCCATCTTGGGCTGGAGCAAAGGGTATCACGGCCGCATGCTTTTGTAGTTGATCAAAAAATTGACCTTTGTGAGACGCATAATAATTATACTGATGACAGGCGTTTAAGCTATCAGCCGCCATGGCCGCCACCAAGTCCTGGAGATTGTCGACACTGACGCAGCGTCGTACAAACGAGCTGAAGCGTGACAAAAAGAGAAAAAGAAGAAGAAGAAAATGGGGGCCTGCTCAAGTGGGTTCATATAACCTGTTGACCTGTTTGTTGAGGGTGAGGAATAAGTTAGATCAAATGGTAACCCAGCACATTCTCGGGATGGAGGAGTGGCCGGCATTAAGGCCCTGGACATAAGCCGCTCCTAAGCCAGCGAAAGTGTCCGAATCGTGCCGGCGGATTACCAAGGGCAGACAAAGGCTAGACATGGGGTCTCTGCTTATTCAGGATCCGGGATATTCTCAACGGTGATTGGACAATTGACCACCACATGGAACCTGAGGTGACTGCTCTGGTGCAAGTCTGCATCGCGGCTTCATGAGCATGCCTAGGTATAGAGAAGGATTCACGCCCAACACCAGTGAAATCTCCGGAGTTAAGAAACATCTTGAGATGAATAAATCCGGGACGCTGAACGGTATTCATATTTACCTGCATTCTCTAAATCACAGAAAATATAAAAGAAAGCAATTGCCCTGGTTGCTAGAGATCTGGTCATGCTACTCAGAGCTCATCGTCTCAAAACTAAGATCACATCTATCACCATCGAACGAAATACACACAACTCATTCACTGTTGACTCTGAATTTGATTTTTTCACTCAGGACCTATCAAAATGGCTGGCCTCTTTCCACTTGTGCCCAGCCCTTCCACGGAACTGGGTCGTCTCCGCGTCCTGTCCTCGAGCGCTGGTATCAGAGTCTCTCCTCTCCAGCTCGGTGCCATGTCACTCGGATCGGCGTGGTCCCAAGCCACCGGTTCCATCTCCAAGGAAGAGGTTTTCAAGCTCCTCGATGCCTTTGTCGAGGCAGGGGGAAACTTCATCGACCTTGCAAACAACTACCAGAATGAAGACTCAGAGAAGTGGATTGGGGAATGGATGGCCGAGCGTCAGAACCGTGACAAGATGGTCATAGCCACCAAATACACCATGGACTATGCCTCTTACCGACTGGGAGGCCCCGGTACGGCTCCGAACCACAGCGGCAACCACAAGCGCTCCATGTACATGAGCATCCGCGATTCCCTGACCAAGCTCCAAACCGACTACATCGACATTCTATACCTCCACTGCTGGGATCACACGACCTCGATCAAAGAAATTATGGACTCGATGCACTTCCTGGTGGCGGAGCGCAAAGTTCTCTACCTCGGAGTTTCTGATACACCTGCCTGGATCGTCAGTGCTGCAAACGTCTATGCCAATGATAATGGAAAGACATCTTTCAGCATCTATCAGGGACGCTGGAATGTCCTCGACCGTGACTTTGAGAGAGACATCATCCCTATGGCCAGACACTTCGGCATGGCTCTGGCCCCCTTCAGCGTGCTCGGCGGTGGCCGGCTCCAATCCGCTAGCCAGCTCAGGGAGCGCAAGGAGAAGCTCCGTGGGGCGCCAGAGCTTACCGAAGAGGAGACCCTCATGTCTGAGAAACTGCTCAAGGTTGCTGAAGAGCATGGCATCGAGTCCGTCACGGCTGTTGCGCTGACCTATGTCATGCACAAGGCGCCGAACGTGTATCCTATCATTGGCTGCAGGAAGGTGGAACAGCTGAAGGACAACATCCAGGCTCTCAGCATTCATCTGACTGACGAACAGATTGCTTCCCTGGAGAGTGTCAAGAAGTTTGATCTAGGGTTTCCACTCGGGTTCATCGGGGAGGATCCGAATGTGACTGGGCACAACTGGCTTCACTCAACCTGGGCGAACCTTGTCTTCCCAGCGGCTAAGAAACACTGAGTGAATATGAGCCGAGGACTTTTGGTTGTAAGTGCAGCTCTGCGAGTAGCACCCCAGGATAGCCAATGACCCGCGCGCCGGGTTTTGGATTAAGAATAGGAATAACAGATAGGCCAATATTGAGACAGCTTTTTAAACTTGTTTTTGAAATGTGGAAGCAAACTGCCTGCATTGACTTTCAAGCCTTGATTTATTACCTAGGTACTATTTGAAACAAAGAAGCTCAAAATCGCCGAGGAGCCCTGGCTTGAAGCAAGAAGAGGGCGATAGTTTTCTCCGGGGGTGGGCCAAAAACAGTACGGGCTTGTTCTCATTGTCATTTTTAAGAATATTCCCGGATATCAAATGATTCGACCACATTAACGATTATGAAAAATGCATCTCAATACTATTTCTGAGCACCGTCTTGAACCTGACGAATGATTTGTTGCTCTTGTTCGAAATCGAGTAAAATGCCATCCGTCCACAGCTTTGACGAAAACAAGAAAGTAAGACCACAGGCCACGATCCACAGTCTCCTGCTCTCACGTTCCTTCAAGAATATCAAAAGATACAGTGAATGCGTTGTCCACAACCCCCCATGTTCAACCAACCGGACCATTCTCCCCGGTCTAGATCAGTTCGAATTTCACTTGAGGAACTTCTCGAGCATCGAGTCGAGCTGCTCGTGGCGTGTGAGAGCGTCCTCGAACGTCGCGTACTTGCTCTCCTCGCCGTCAGCGAATGCCTCATACAGAGCTGCGATGTTCTTGACCGGGCCTGAGAACCCAGCTTGCCACTCCTGCCACTGCCACTCGACGGGTTTGGTCTCTCCTGTCGTCCGGTCGTGTAATTCGATCGAAGCATCTTCGCCCATGTTGATATACTGCCCCTCGTTTGTGAGGCGCAGGCTTCCCTTCTCGCCGGTGATGGTCCAGACCCACGATGGCTGCTTCGGGTCTGGGAATGCTGCTCCGGTTCGCCATGAGGTCACAAGCTTGGCGTCATTCCTAGTGAATGACGACTCCGGCAGTGATGCAGTCACGGTGACCAGGTCCGGAGCATTTGTAGAGATGTCTCCCACCTGGTTGCCTCCCGGGCGGTCCAGCAGCTTGATCTTGGGATTTTGAATCTGTAGCAGGGCATGGAGATCTTCGACGTCGCCGAGTACGTATTGGATGGGGTCCCAAGCTGTGAAGAGTAATTGATTAGCTCGTTGGCTTCCATAGCGTTGTCATAAAATGCAAGGTGACATGAGACTCACCGTGTCCAAACCAGATCGTGTAATAGTTTCCACCGAATTTTGTGTCGGCAAAGTACTCCAGACCTGAGAATATAACATCACTTCCCTCCTGTTTGCCGTTGATATTGACGTGGCTGTTGACAACTTTCCCGATCACATCACCGGCCAAGAGTTCTTTCAACTTAACAATGTATGGTGCCAGTCTCGCCTGGATGGCGACTGCTGTCCGACCACCGGCTTTCTTGGAAAGATCTACCAACTCCTTTGCTCTGACAGCATTTTCTGTCAAAGGCCACTCAACAAGGACATCCTTTCCAGCTGCAACACTCGGTCGAACCGTATCGTAATGCTTGTCCACACGCACACTGCACACAACTAGGTCGACATCAGGATCCGCAGCAAGCTCTTCGGGTGAGCCGTATGTGTGGATTTTGTCCGGGTTAAGGAGTTCGAAGTGCTGAACAGACTCGCGAGCACGCTCTGCAGTCGATCCTAGCAAGGCGACAATCTGATACCGTTCTTGTCCGCGGGGCGAGAGGAGATAGGGCAGATGGGCTCTGGCAGCCCAGCCAGAGGTTGAGGTTGAGGAGAGGCCGATGATTCCAACACGAATGGGAGCCATGTTTAGGTTATTCACAACACATGAATAGGAATGCAATACGACACAAAAACCATTGAGTGGTGATACATCCTTAGTTATACTTACTTCTCCGGCGCTTTCAGGAAATGAGCGGCTTCCTCTGAGCTTGGGAATGGTCCTCTCGCCCTCTTTGGACCAATATTGCACAAGCGTATTTATCATCAAATTCGTAATTTCACCACTTGCTTACGAATCCATAGGTAGAGGAAAAGAACTGCCTAAATGCGATGCGGTATGCAGCATTGACGTGATTGAGCTCCCTTGCAGCGCTTGGTGCATTAGCGTTGTGGTTCCTATGCACAGTACATGTCTATTGATGTGACTGAATTGGTCGTAGGACTGATGAATTTCATAAGCGCTTTGAAATCGATAAAATGCATTCATTGCCGTATGTGGCACATCCAAGGGCGGATAAATTCGGCCGTCCAAATATGTCCGTTGAGAAGCACTAGTACTCTTAGGGTCTACTGTCCTGGTGTCGCTTCCTTCATCTTACCACGGCCAGTAAACATGTGTCGCAATTCCCAAGAGCACATAAGATGAGATATCTTGACTAAGGGAGATGTCCGGATGTATAATTACCAAGATGGTGACTACAGATTTGACAGAGATCTGTTTGCAGCATCATGTCACTGTTCGATGTCCACCAGGCTTGCCGAGCATTTTCACCCTGTTGTACATTAGACCGCAGCGAAGTGTACAACGTACCTAGGTAGCAGACTTGGAAATTCATGGTTTTATAGTTTTCTTTCGTATGAATAATCACAGAAGGTCAATGGCCAGAAAATTGATGTGTCGGGAATTCCACGATACTGTATTTCTCTATTGGTCTGTTCACTCCTGTTCTAGAACATTACCAGTATAGGCTGAGGAATACTGAGCTGTTGATAATATGAGCATAGTAACATCCAAACTTCTTTACAGCCCTTTTTATGCAGTAGCCCAGACATTCTGGTACTACAACGCAACATTTAATGTGTTTTCAGAGAACCCATTTGACTTCCACCGGGAAGTACAGATTAATGAAGAATCGAGATATGGGACAAAATTGGACGTTTTGATAAACATAAATTCTGACGGGAGCTCTTCAATTTGACAATTTACTACTCTATTCAGCCAATGCATAGATGCTTTCATTCCCAATCAAGTCTCAAACAACCTTCTTCTCTAGGAAGAGGATGACGTTTAAGCACCTTAATCCGAATCGTCCTCTCCATCAGCCTGGTCCTCTCCGCCCTGGGCATTGGCGAAGACACCAACTGCCTTGTCAAAGGCCTTGTTGCGTCTCTCCTCGAGAGCCTGAGCCGAAGGCTTGAGGTTGTCGGGGGCCTTTTCATTCAGAGTCACAGAGAATTTAGCTCCTGCCTCCTGGCTGCTGAGCAAGTTTCGCTTAACCAGACCTACCATGGGGACGGTTAGTCACAATTTTGGTCTGCCACCAGTTCTCCAGTTCAAAGAAGCGAGTGTTACGTTTTGATGCATGGGAAATAGAAGACAGCATGTGTCCCGCAACAGCCACCTACCTCCAACGTGCAGCTCGTCAATGCGAGGCTTGTTCTGAACCATGGTTTCCAATTCCTTCTCCGTCAACTCGACGACCTTCTCCATCTTTGTGAGGATCACCTGTGCCTCCTCAGGAGTGGGATCGGCGCCCTTTGAAATTGTGTCAGCACTTGAAGTCTTTCTCACATTGGACACTTGATGCATGTATGTTGACGTAACTTACATCGTACTCGTTGATGCTCTTCTTGATCTCAGAAACAATCGAGTTGGTCTTGCGGCCGAGCTTGATTACATCGCCGAGCTTCATGTTGGGGCCCTTGTCGGCGATCTTGATGGACTTCTCCAGCTTACGCTGAATAGCGTCAATGTGGGCTTGCACTTTCTTGACGGACATTGTGACGTTTGTAAAGGATCGATGATTGGATTCGTGGTAATTTGGAATGATGTTTCTGTTGATTGAGACTTGGCGATGAGAGCAAGTTGTTCCTTTAGTGGGAGCAACTTCTCTTAAGTATGTTCTTGAGTTCAACTCATCATATGAAGCTGGCTTCTTCATCTGAGCCGCCGCTTGTGCCCACGACATGTGGCTCACGATGCCGAGGTCGAGACTTCCGCAGTAGCCTCCAAGATCAATGCAGCTCCTTGTGTATATCTCAGGCATAAAGCATAAGGTCGGCATTACGCGCCAATGTGGGCATTGGAGAACATGAGGATCACAGCGTCCTGTGGTATCCCCAGAGAGCGCCACCCAGGGAGATGGTGGCCCGGCGGGGAGCTGGGTCGCGTGTTTGATCGCAACAGTAGGCCGAATGGGGAAAGCCAAGGATCCGCGACATAGCTGCCGTTCATGCGGCGGCACATCGCGGTCGTCCCCGCAGAATTCAGGTCAAGGATCAACCATGCATTTCAGCTCATTTTCCTTGTGACCAGTGGTCAGGCTACGGCATTCACATGTTTACAGATTTCACTTTCCAAACGTTCCAACTCATTCTCTAGAGTCGTGCCATATGTGGGTGTGATCGGTCAGGTGTGCATCCTGTAGATGGCTCCGTTTGAAGCCAGTGACGATGCGTATTTGATTTAACCGTAACAGGACACTTGTCCGCTTGTTGCAAAGCCTCCGGTGAGGAGGCACGAGACAAGGAAGAGGCATGGTGAGGGAAACCTCGGCTGTTTCTCTATGGCTGAAGCACGCACCTTCTCAGACTCCGATCTCATGCTGCAACTCGTTTCTGGGATCTTAGGCAAATAGTGACCATCGGAAAGGTTACAGGCCATGAAGTCAAGCGAGGGCAACTTGTGACACATGGTAGACACCTTGGATGACGACGTCAAGTTGCTTTTCCGTCGATCCATGGGTTGGGTTTATTGGTTGTTTGAAACACTTACCCTTGTCCAAGCACTCTCTCCAAAGGGGTCCCGAACGATAACTTTCAACAGTGTCTCGACGGACCGAATGAGGCCGCCTACACCCTTGGCGAGACATGTGAATGTCAGCAAGGGAAACATCAGATGTAAAATAAGCACGTGGTGCTCACGTTCCCGCTCAGGCCAGCTTTAGAGCCTCGAGACAATTGTGAGGTGTGCAGGACCGTCCTCTATAGGAAAGTCCCAACGCATAGGGAGATCCAGTATGACTTGATACCCTTTTCATCGAGGCGACATGGTCACTGGGAAAGCAATGCTTTCGCAGTCAACAAGTAAAGCGTCACCCATCAGTCTGCAGATGAAGATGGTTAGAACAAGACAGCTAAGGCAAGACAATCAAGCACTTACTAAACCTTGACCCAGACCTGATTCTCAACTATGATGATTTTTGTAACAATTAAGTCTCGACCATGGTACAATTGCTTTGCTACAGCCAGGAGCTGTCATCATAACACATTGGAGCGCAATGGAGCGAAGCAGAAATAGCGCATTGTAATAGCATGAGAGCCAAGGTCAATTTGACGGGGGAAAATAAGACGCCAGTCCAATTACACAGAGTGAATACGGACGGGCCTCCAGATTACTGCCTCCATAGGTCACTCCAATGTTGCATACTTAGTTTACGAAAAGCGAAAAGCCTGGGGTTGAAAAAAAATGGAACAGACACTGGGAACACGTGTAATCACTGCGTTTATAGCATAAGAGTGGCTCAAATATGTTTCCAATGGTTTCTCATTGACCCTTTATGAGGGTATCCTAGTTCAAGGGCTGAATGCCGTATCCAAAATGTATCTACTAACCATACAGTCAAAAAGTCTAGATCAGTCCAAGCAGATTCAATCCTCCTCATCTATAGATCAGCACACATGCTCCTCACGCACTCTTCAAATTCACCTCCGTATATATTCGTACTCCCCCAAAATGCTCATTCCCGCCCTCTCGATCCCTACACACCCACAATCTCTCCATTTCCCATCAAAACAATCAGCAAACCAAAAAGAAAACCTGCATATCTCTATAATCCTTTTCACTGACCACCGCCCACAAGGCTCCGGGCCCTGACGAGCCCGCCCTTGTCCAGCACAATCTCGAAATCCGCATCCCGGACCGCCTCCACCCGGTGCGCGATGGTGATGACCGTGCTCTGCCGCAGCTCCTCCCTCAGGACCTGCTGGATGTAGAACGCCGTCTTCTTGTCGATGCTCGCCGTCGCCTCGTCCAGGATCACCACGGGGCTGCGGCGGAGCACCGCGCGGCCCAGGCCGATGAGCTGCCGCTGGCCCTGGGACAGGTTCTTGCCGCCGCCGTCGATGCGCGTGGACAGCGTGAAGGCCGACGCGTTTTGCTTCTTATTTTCATTGTTGTCGCCGTTACCGACGTGGTTGCCGTTGGCCACGATGTCATCGGCTTGTCCGTTGGCCGGCTTGGAGTCGCCGTTGCTGTGCTCCTCCGTTTCGCTGGCCGCCTCGCTGGCGCCGTTGCTGCTGTTGCTGGAGCTGGACGAGGAGCTCTCACTGTGGGGTTCTGATGTGGGCTGTGAGCCGCCCGGTGTGACTGAGCCACTTGCGAGAACGTCCTCGAGCTCGTCCACGGCGCCGAGCACCCTTCTCAATACCAGCTCACACTCCTCGTCGGAATGCTCACGGATGGGGTCAAGATTGTCCCTCAAGGTCCCCGGAAACAAGACAGGGTCCTGTGCGACGAAGCTGATGCGCCTTCTCAGAGCATGCTTGTCTACCTTGGCCACGTCGACGCTTCCTATCCTGATGCTTCCCAATGTACTCGTGGACTCATCGTACTCGGGCAACATCGTCCCCAGCAGCGTCAACGCAAGTGTGCTCTTGCCGCTACCGGTCCTGCCCGTGACTGCGACGGTTGCGCCGGCAGGGATGCGGAAACTAAGGCCACGTAGCGACGGGTCAAGGCCCTTCGCGTACCGGACCGTGACGTTGTCGAACACAATGTCGTCGTCGTAGCCTGGCCACGCGGCAGGCGGGTCGAAGTCGCCACGAGGTTCCTCCTCCAGGTCCATGAGCTCGATGACACGCTCTACAGACACGAACTGCATCTGCAGCTCACCGTATTTACGGCACATATTGTGTGTGCAGGCGACGAAGTTCGCCGCCGCCGCGAGAACAAAGCCCACCGTGCCGGCGCCAAGGCCCGTGAACAGCGCCGACATGGTGAGGATGAAGGTCGAGAGCGCAGAGAGGGTGTCGAATCGGAACATGAGCCATTCTTGGAGCGACCAGTAAAAGTGATCCATCTTCTGGAAGGCGTCGGTGGTGACGATGATGCGGTCCTGGAAGTGCGGTTGTGCGCGGAAGGCGCGCACCGTGGTCAATCCTTCGAGAAGTGTGCCGAAGTTGGACATCAGGGGCGACAGGGAGACCATCTCGAGACGGCGGAGGGATTGCGAAGCAGGCAGGAAACGCAAGAAGATCACGACGAAGAGGGTTGTCATGACAAGGGCGATGGCGAGGAAGACGGGCGCCGTCGAGGCGATGACAAAAAGGCTCGAGGACCAGAACATGAAATACCACACAACGTCGCGAATTTGGGTGACAATCTGCCCGTCGATGGTGCCGATGTCGCTCGTCAGCCGGTTCATCAGCCTACCAACAGGGGTGACGTCGTAGAAGCGGAACGTCGCGTTGGCAACCTTCAGCATGACCTGCTCGAAGAGATGCTTGCCCGCGGTGTAGATTAGGAGCACGATGGTGAGGTCGGAGAGTACGAAGGATATGAACTGCAGCAGCGCGATGATGAAGAACCAAAACAGCCACGGCCGCACGTCGACATCGGGGGGTGGGAGGTCGAAGTCGATATTCCACCAGTCTTTCGGAGCAGCAGCAGCAGTGCCAGCTGGGGATGTGTTGGTCGCCCGAAAGTTGTACTCTGGCTCATTGCTTGCGGCGAGATAGACTTGAGAAGACCCGCTTGGCTCGTAGGATTCACCCCAGACTTTGAGGAAGTAGAAATGGGTCAACCTTGACACTCGGAACATGATAAAGAGGAGAAGCAGGAGCCCCCAGTACCACAGGTTACCTGCCTTGATGTACTTCCAGTACACCGAAGCCATGACACCTCCGTGGGCTCGATATTCCTCTTCGATGAACTTGTCAGGAATGACATCTTCATCTCCATCGGCTTCCTCGTCCTCGTCCACCGATTGCCGGCGCTGTTCATCCTTGGCTGCAAAGTGAAGCAACTCCTGATGGTTGTGGATTTCTTCGCGCGAGATGACGGTGACAGTCCCGGATTGCGATATCTCGAGTACTTGATTCGCGTGCTTCGTCAATAGATCCATTCTATGGGTCACGAACACGACCATGCGCCCTTGCATAAAAGTCTTGTTCGTCAGAAGATTCCGTAAAATCGTCTCGGCAGTCTGGTGGTCCAGCGCAGCAATAGGGTCATCCAGCAGCAATATCCTGGCCCTGCTGTAAATTGCTCTAGCCAACGCGACTCTCGCCTTTTGTCCACCCGAAAGTCCGACACCGTTCTCTCCGATCATTGACAGGTCTCCAGCTTTCCAGTTAGCCAGATCGGGAATCAAGCAGCAGGCTGCGAGGACCTGGCGATACCTGACCTCGTCGTATCCGGAACAAAACAGTATGTTCTCACGAATGCTCATGCTCTGGAGCCACGGCGTCTGCGCACAGTACCCGATCATCTCGTTCGGCACTGTTCTTCTTCCCCCACGGTCATCCAGTTCGCCAAGGATCGCATGCAGCAGCGCCGTCTTGCCCGAGCCGACTTTTCCACACACGGCCGTGACCCCAGGGCCGGCCTCGAAGGAGACGTTAGAGAGCACTTGTTTGTGAGCCGGAGAGCCTGGCCATGCGAACGAGGCGTCTCGGAATACAATCTTGAGTTCCCCCAGCCTCTCCGTTCGAGACTCTCCGTAGGAACCCGCGCCGGAGCCGTACTCCTCTTCCTTATTCGGCTCAGCCATGAAGCTCTCGATTCGTCCCATGGATACCGATGCGTTCAACAGTACGGTGATGAGGCCAGGCAGCTCGTTCAGACTCTGATTAAGCATCGTGAACAAATTCAGCGCCGGGAAAGCAACATCAATCCGCAACGGTTGCCCGCCGATGATGGTGTAGGCATAGAATGCAGCCACGGGGAAGAAGTAAGCCGAGATCTTATTCGTCGCCGCGACGGCCTTGTTAAGCAGGTTGACGATGACCCTATATCGTAGCTCCTTCTGTCGAGAAGCAAGGATGTTCCCCAACCACTTGTCCTGCCAGTCGTACCATCGTAGGTGGCGAATAGCTTCGACAAACTGTGAAGTGATCTGAAGCTTGTCGTCGGTGACAGCACGGCGGGCGCGCTCCCAACTGACGAGGAAGCGGATGAGGAAGCTGTTGAGGAACTGGGCGAACACGATCAGCACAACGCCACCCAACGCCGCCGGTCCAAGAATCTTCCAGATCAATACGATGGTTAGAATAAAGTTCATTGGCTTCGTAATAAGGTTGGAAAACTCCCAGAAACGCTGAGCAATCTCGTAGACATCGTTGCGCATCAGGTTGAGAATTTTGCCCATGGAGGCAGGGCCCGAGTTGGTTGTCTCGCCCTTGCTCTTCATGTCTTCGCCATCCTCGCCCACATCGCTGGGAAAGGTGAAGGCTTTGCGCATCAAAGTCTTTTCGTAGACCATGGTGATCATCTCGCCCCTGGATCGCTCGTAGGCTCGCCGGCAGAACCAGAGGTTGAATACACCAGACTGAGCACCGATAAGACGGGCCAATAGTATGAACGCTCCATAGACGACCGCTACATTCCGATTAGGATGCTCGCCCTCGAGTGCCGCAAGAAGCTGCTTCAGGAAGACGACCGGGACGAGGGAGCATATTGACTCAAGGACGCCTAAAAGCGTGGTGATTATCAGGTCCGGTGCGTTGACCTTGAATACGCGGGCGAGGACCGAACCCGTGACCTCTCGGAAAAGGCGATGCAGGCGGCTGTGCTGCCATTCGAGCGGCAAAGTCCACACATCTTCATCATGGAGCTGTCTCTGACGCCCTAATTTCACGATCGGCGACATCCAAGCCACGGACATCCAATGCCACAGAGTAAAATTATCCTCCGGGCTGCGCAGCTTGACCGTGGGTGTCTGATACGGGGCGCATATACCCTCGCTTTGGAGTAGAGGGTCGCGTAGTGGCATGTTGAGGATGAAAATTATCGATGCCAGGGGGGTGACCGCCTCAATCCCCCAAACCCAGAGGCCAGACCTGGAGAAGACGTGCATGATGGTGCTGAACATGACGAGCTGGACGAGTAGCAGCGCGCCCTGTATTGTGAGTGCGGGGCCCGGAGTGGACCGTGGCCTTTCTATCAGTAGTATAATAATCGTAACAGCCTCCCTACAAGTTAGCACCGGCTTAATGGGACGGATTCTGGGGGTGCTCACATGTGGTACCAAGGGGGTTGAGAACAGTGGCCCTGCAGCCGGATTCAGCGCAGCCAGAACGCTGATCACAACACCAACCGTTGAGTTCAGGATGAGCACGACTGTCGGAAGGCTCCATGTTGGCCGCTTGGGTGGGATGAGGTCGCTCGAGATGACCTCTGCCTCCCCGGGCTCCTCGGCTGCGAAGTCACGGAGCCAGATCGGCCTGCGGTTCCAAGCAGGTCGAAGGCCATACCGCAATATTGGAAAAAGCAGTGCGAGTATTGTGGGGATCCATGCAACAGCGCCGACACATTCCCCAAAGATGGCGAGTTCATTGATCTGCAGGTATCCGTCAGCATGGGGTTGTGGCGTCGTCGAGACCCTGGGGAACAGGCAGGTCAGGCCTGGGCTTGCCGGGAACGGATGTACATACCCAGAGTCGACTGCAGCACTTGAAACAGGGCCGCAGAATGTCCCATGAGTGGTAGGACCGGTGCGATAGCGATGAGGACATCATGAGACAGGTGATAATGAATAAACAGAACGGCTAAGCACACACGGCAAAGGCATCGTTCGCACGCGGTAAAAAAAAAAATCGAGAAGGAATCAACAGAAAATCCTCAGTCCAGGAAAAGACGTTGCAGGAGCGGTCGAAAAGGTGGGATACACAACAACCAGTCGAACACAACGCTCAGCAGGGGATAAATCGCGATTCGCCTCGCAGCCTCTTTTAAGGAGTAGCGGTCTGGACCAGGGCAGGCTGCAGGTTGGTTGTCTGTCACTTTCTGGCATCCGTCACTGCTGACTGCGTACCACGAGAAACTCGCACCGTTGACGGGAACTGCGGGGGTGGTCAACCGGCCCCAGTCATTGCCAGTGAGCGAGCAGTTCTCGGCAGCCGGTGATGGACAAAGCCACAAAGCCAGTGGAGAATTCCGACCAGACGGCAGCACTGGGCCCACTCTTCTCAGTGCTTACCGTTGGTGGTGGGCATCGTTAGCGTCCAATTGACGCCACAACGCTTGTCCTCCTGGCGCGTTCAGAGTTGGATTCTTCCCAGGTCGTGTTCGATCGTGGGCCGAAAGACACGTTACGTCGGGTTTCGGCAGCTGCTATCGAGTCAATGACTCAAAGCCGGACTGGATAGGCCTTCATCTCTTCAATTGACCCATGAGGGCAGTGAGGCCGGTCAGATTTCGCTTGTGACGGGAGGCAATTGTTGAGGGCCATGTCATGAGCCCCAGCTAAAACGCATCATCCCAGAACAAGGTTGCCACCTGTCGAATACCACACCAGATGCAAGGCATGGCACACCCACATGATAATTTGAGGGTGAGGTGTCATGTTGTGCGGCTGCTGGTAAGAGTTTGAAGCCGCATCCTGTGCGTCCCAACAACCTCTCGGAACGTGTGCCGGATGCCCTAGACGACGCCGCACTCGATTTGAATCGCCTGGTTGCGGCTGTTTGCTAACGGCAGCCTCGGCGCCGCGTCCGTACCCAAGCGGGGCCCACACCGGTGCCACAGCGTCGTCTGGTGCTTATCGCCGGCCGTGGTCTCCGCTGATAAATGGCCCAAGCCGTGGGACTACTGCCGTGGTACGTTCGTATCGAGGCTTGTTGTCTACGTGCTCGGAGACTGCTTGGCTTAGGGCGTGTTGGTCCGGAGCTGAAAGTCGGGATTAGCAAGTCGGAAGGTACCGATCGTGCAACACGTCGCGAGATTGTGGTGTTAGGGAACGAGACTCCAGGGTCGCACAACTTGGTACTACTGTTGCTCATAGATTTTACTGTCATCCCCAGTACCAAACACTACTGCAACCAAGACCATAATTGGGTAAACTCTGACCACCGGGTACAGCACCCCGCTGCGCATGGTTTATCAGATGCAGAGTCTGTGCACAGCACGTACAAGCAGTACATTTTGTGATCTCTCACAATTAATGCTCCGTCTTTTCCAAACTCCCGTCTCACAAAGAAACAAAATCCGATTCCGAACGCCGCCGCTCCCAGAAAGCAACAACTTGGTTTGAAAATGTCACATGGATCGACCAGCCACAGGTCGGACTGGATGAAGATCCAGCTACTCACCGTGCTGGGCGATACGGCTCGTAGCGTCTCGGCTCCTGGGGCACCTGAGGCAATTGGGAATCCCAGTCCGCCCCAGAGTATCTGGACGCTGGTGAAACTGTAGGCGAGGTCACACTTATCGCCGGCATCTCGACCGGAGCAGACGGCGACATAGAGACTGGCCTCTCGCTATCTGTCGACATCTCATGGATATCCGCTGGTGGTTGATGTAAATTTCCAAACCCTGGGTTCTGTTTGACAGCCTCGAATGCGCTTGGCGACCACGGAACTGATTGGCCATCTGGTGAGGGGTGCCAGCTTCGGCGAGGGTCAGACGCACTCCCCAGATCTGACGCTGTCGTTGACTGGTAGCTCTGGTGTCCGCCTAAATCGGGGCTTCCAAAAGGCGCAGGCGCCTTGCTAAACCGATTGTATGGTGATTGCGCGCCCATAGCATGTACCTCCTCATAAGCGGCGCCACTCCTGCGTTTTCGATAGCGACAGAATATAAAGACTGCAGCGGCAAGGACGGCGGCTCCCCCCACAGCTGAACCAGCGATGACCGCGATCCTTGCACCACCCGAAAGTCCAGTGTCATTGTCTTCTGGAACCGGGGTCGACGTCGCCGTCGGCGTGGCTGTTATTGTCGCCGTGGTGGTATGCCCTGCGCTGGTCGTGGTCATAGTGCTTTTCGTCGCCGTGTTGCTCGTGGTCCTTGTGGCTGTTGTTGATGTTGAGACGCTTGACTGCTGTGCCATCCAGTTCTTCTTGGAGATCTGGAGTGGCGTATTGGAATCGGAGCAATGCAAACTCAAGATTTCATAAGTGCTCTCCATGTCGTCGGGATCTTCTCTGGCGATGCATTTTGCAGCGTTGGTGACGAAACTACCACCATTACTGCAGAGACACTGATTCATTTGTGGCACCGTGTTGCCGCTGCATCGCGAGTCGTCTGAGGCATCGTCCAGGCATTGTTGCGTGCCCGAAGGATAATCCGAGAAATCGTTTGTCACTGCTCTCCTGTGAACTGCTGCGGACGATAGCGTTGCGTTCAGGAGTGCTAACAGAAAAAGCAATCTTGAATGCGATCTGAAATGCATCGTGGGTAAGGTACGGTACGGCGTGTGGGCGGGCGTGGGGGCCTGTTGAGCTTATTTGGTGGGCCCTGCAGGACAGCAGAAGCAGATTGATGTTGCCGAAGATTGTCTCTCGACACGGGACGGTGCTTCGTCAATTGAGTGATCTTGTCGTCTGAGAGGCACCAGGAGCACGTGGAATGAGACCTGGAGGACCTTTTCAGTGTTTTTGTTCACAGATCAGAAAGGATTTAGACGCGGGACAGGAGGCCCACGGGCGTCATCAACATTAAGCATGCTTTGGGCAGGCGCTAAACGACTGCCTCTCCTAGCACCAACAGGTCGAGTTGCGGCTGAGCTCGCGGGCCCAGGAGGAGGAGAGACTCGCGGGATCCAATCTCCGAAGGAGGCCAGTCCGACCGTGTGCCTCCGATGGGTCATAGCCATGGCCATGGCCGGTGCTATGCCAGGCATCGCCGCTCTTTAGCCCGTTGGGTCGTGTCGGCCCCTGCCCAGTCCCAAGTGGCTAGCCTAGCTTGTGATGTGGCTGACATGGCTGTGGTTTCCTGGCAGGCTTTGGCAGGCTTCTGCAGGAGCTTTCAGGCGTGGATGCCGATCCTGAGCTTGACTTAGTCTACCGCATACCTTCCTAGGGAATAGGACGGGTCCAGCCAAGACCAGCAGCCAACATCAGGGCGACGGTTGTGATGTGATGGCGTGGTCCGCGTGCTCCAACGTTGGGTAGTAGCGTAGCGTGCGCCTATTTTGCGACGTGCATTCTCAGTCACTTCGGCGGCAATTGACGTGCCACGGCATCCCATTGATCGGAATAGCCGCTTGCTGAGAGATAACATGCGACACAGGACATGTAGAGGCCGTGTATAATGTGGCGTAAATCTGTGTCTGAAGCAGGCGTGCTGGGGGAAACCGCTAAAGCAAGAGCAATGGAGGAGGCAGGGTCAAAGGTGCTGACTTTCTCTGCAGTGAGCGGGAGGATTGTGGCTAGGGTCAGCCCCAAAAATGCAGGCAGCCAGTTGTTGCTAAATATGGCAACGTTGCTTCGCCTTGCACCTTCCTGCTTCTACCTTTGTAATCTAGGCTAGATGTTAAGACTCCATGCCCATGTCGCGCCTGTCAGCAAACAAAGAAATGAGATATGGGCAGATACTGACCATCGATTGACCGCACAGAAAACCACCTCGAGCTCCCCATCGGTTCATGGACTATCGCCAACCTCCACGTCGTCGACTTGTTGCCCCTGGCTACAAGTCCACCACTGATGGGGCCTGAGTGCATCTCTCTCCCTCTGTAGTCTAACTCGTCCGCCTGTGCCGTTCTCGTCTGTCGTCATTTGCTCTTACCGTCACGAAAAATCACCTACATCTTCATAGCATCGGTCCTGTTGGGCACACCGAACATCTTGCTCGAGCTCTGCACTTGTATACTACCAGACTGACCTTTGCCAGCCTCATCAGCTGGCTGCCGCCACGGTGATCGTCGGAAACGTCGTCACCATCTCTTCCACTATTATTCATCCAGGCCAGGCAAAGAGGGTGGTAGCAAGAGCTCGGAGTACGGCAGTTGGGGATCGAAGCCGCAGAGTCAGACTTGTCGCTTCCTTGTCGTCTCTTCCATGCTCAACCCCGCCTCCATCTTCCAACTCGAAACATGAAACACATGCCGTCCAACCATCTCTCGCCCACCAATTGGTTCCTCCCCCCCCCCCATGGTCGCATGGTGCAACCGCAGTCCCCATGACTATCCAAGGTTTGAGCTATGAAGCTTCATTCATGCTAAGGTTTTCTAAGGTCCCGCAGAGAAGCCTCCATAGAAGCCACTCCCGTCTTGGGTCCCGCCTTCGCTCATGTCATGGGACAGCCGCTCACGAGGGTCCACCTCTTTCTGGACGGCAAATTCGATTGGAAGTCGAGGCCCCTCGACTTGGGGATTGGTTCATCTGAGGTTGAACAGACCTCGGGGCTTTGGTGGTACTAGAAACGACATATTCGCCCCTGTCCCTGGGTCATGCATCTTGTTTCGTACGCTCGGGGTTCTCCATCTACGAACACAGACTTCCCATTGCATCCCCCTTTCCATTTCTTCCAGGCACTTCTTCATTGTCCAATGCGCCTATATGTTTCCCAGGCGGTAATGGTACAAGTTTGTGTCCTTTTTCATCTTCATCAGGGATCTCGATCTGCGGCTCGGTCATCAATCCGTCCTTAGGCCCTGCTACGTCTTACCGGACGTCACTGTCCTGCCTCTCCGTTGACCATCAGATCCCGGAGTGGTACAGTCGCCACAATGCTGAGTAGTATCGTCGCCCGAGCGTGGCTACTCGCCTTGCTTGACGTCTCTTGCTATGTGTCCGCCTACGAACCAAATTCCGGCTCTGTCACATCCGGCGACCTCAGCGTGGCAGCACCGTATGGCATACCTGCGAGCAAGTTCGAGTCGGACACGAACAAGCCCGACGAGGCGGCCACGTTCAACATCACTGGGTATGACGTCTCCACCGACAGCACACCACAGTCTGTAGACGGGTGGAAGCTCGAGGCAGCTGTCAAGGGAAGCGTGTCTCTGTCGGACGCCACGAACTCGTCTGTCAATAAGGACCAGGTGTTCGAGGCGACCACCCTGTACATCCAAGCACCCGACAACATGAAGATGGATAGTTCTTGGAAGATGTGCGCCGTTGTCTACCCTGGCCTAGCGAGCAGCGTAGACTCGTCCACCGCGGTCGATGGCTCGTGCAGCAATGTGCTCTCGACAGAGTGTGTGCAGGCGCTTTCTGTGGCGGCTGGCGGAGCGAACTCGAATGGCATGGATTCAAATGGGAACTGCACCAACTTCGTCCTACCTGCGAGGTGCACCGACTCTTTCCCATCTGATAGCATCAGGACCACAGCGATCGGTACGTTGTCTCTTCTTATACTCGTCCACAGCCTCCCTCCCCCAATCCATCTCCAGCCGAGATGTCTGACATCAAACTACCCGCAGCAATCAACCAGACTGTCCTCGACGACAAGCGGTTCTACGCGTATGGAAGCCAGCCAACGGACTCTGGGAACACCACCGCGGCCGAGGACGAAGCTCAGCAGAATGTATGGACCGTTGTGACTATCTTTGGTCACCTGTCGTCCGGCGGGACGCGGGAGTCGACCAATGTAGGGGTGCAATGTATCCGCGCAATCAACGGGACGACCGATAACGTCACCTCCGGGACAAGCCGTCCCATGCCTAACCTCGCCATATGGGCAGCGAACTACAAGACCAGCGCATTCGGCGCTGTCCTCCTTGCGGGTTGGCTCATTGCGATATAGGCTACGACTGCGCACAGGCAGGCAGTCATCGAAAAATATTGATAATAATACCTTCGCTGAGCATGATTCGAGGGCACTGTGGCGGAACCCTGCAAGGCAGGACAGGTTGGCTAGGCTTCGCTCCGGGTGGAGAGTAGATGCACTCGAGACCAAGGCAGCATCTTCAATGGAATAATGATCTGAGGTCCAAGACCATTTCTAACAGCCAGATGTGCGGCCAGGTGGTTTGGCTTATTTGGATGCTGGACTTGCATTTCCAGGATACTGTTATCATGTCCTACTGGAACTCATGTGTTGGTTGATACCAGGAGAGCTGGGCCGCTTAAAGGCAATTTCTACTCCTGCATGTCCGTCGCTCAAGGTGTTTTTCATTTATCATGAGATAATGAGCACAAACCTGCTGATCTTTGAGTTGTTTACCTAGAACTTTATCCAGAAAATGCCAACATGGTGCATGGGATTGCATTCCACGATATATCAGGAGGCCATCCTTGGCCCTCTCCGGCGGAATCAGCAAAGCAAGGTCTATCAGTCTATATTGTGAGTTGTCTATATGAAACAAAGAGAATAAAACAATAAGAAACCAATCCAAATTAGCGCCAGTCATACCAAACACACGAGGAGCCTCTCTGTAAATCCGCTGTCTCGGGCTGGCCACCCCAATTACCACACCCAGGCAGCTTCCTATCACTACAACTCATTCCCTTCTTCCGAAAACCATCCCCCAGTTTCATATACCCTTCCTCCATCCTAAGCGCGCTCGAGGATCCTCGTCAGCTCGGCCGCAAAACCATCCACCACGCTCGTGACCGCCGCCCGGTCCCCACCAAATAGAGCCTCGTCCCCACTCGCAGCCACGCTGACCCCGCCGTCGCGCACGATGACGTTGAAGAAGAACCTGTGCGGGCTCAGCTGGCCCGTCTCGAGCCACTCGATCGTCGAGGCGGCCTCCGCCGACGGCCGCGTGACGGTGAAATACTCCGAGGCGAGGCGCTCATCGAGCCTGTGCCTCTGGAGGACCGCCAGCCCGGCGTCGCCGGTGGCCTGCTGGTCTCCCTCGCTGTCGGCGGCGTCTCCTGGGTAGAGGATGTTGATGTGCGCGTTGAATTTGGGGCTGAACCTCTGCGCGCCGTCCGACTGCGCGAACTTGGTCAGCTGCGCGAGGTGGCCCTGCACGAAGTCGATCAGGTCCTTGTCGCTGGTGGGCGTTGACGCCTCGCCGAGGTCCAGGCTGAAGGGCGTCGTGGTCATGGTTGGGGCGTTGGCGTCGGTCAGGTCCAGGGTCTGGGCCTCGTCCGCTGAGGACAGCGAGCGAGCGGCGTGGTTCACGCCAAAGGTTGGCCGCGAGCGCCCGGTGAACTGCTGGAGCGTCCTGGCGTACGCAAGGATGATGGCCGCTGAGGTGCCCGCCTTGCCGGCGGCCTGCGAGAGCTTGTCGACCGTGACTTGCGGGATGACATCTTGGCTTCTCACCTGGAAGTGAGGACCCAAGGGAGACGTGTTGGCTGGATCAGCCTGAGCACCCAGCAGCGTGTCCTGAGCGTGCGCCAAGTGGCTCTTCCAGTACGAGTCCTCCGCGCCGGGCTCCCGGATCGCCATGACCTGGCGGACTACTTCGCTGAGCTGAGTGCGATGCTGCACATCGCCACCGGCGAGGAGCTGGTCCAAGTCCTTGACGATCATCTTGATGCTCCATGCGTCGTATAGCGCGTGGTGGAGCCGGAGCACAACCGCTTTGCCGTCGGAACCTTCCAGCAGAGTCAGGCGGGCAGGGGGCTGCCTCAGGTCAGATGCCTTGTTGTTGTCCTCGCGAACGTAGTCTTCGGCAAGGGTTTCAATGGGTTTGGTCGAGTCCTGGAGCGCCACGAAACTTCCTGACGGCGACCATTTCTCACCCAAGGTGACCTGGACAAGCCCTGCATCCGCTACATCCGTTCGCAGGAAGGTAGTCCTGAGGACCTCGTGAGTTCGGCAAAGCTGTGCCCAGGAACTCTCCAGAGTCTGCTTCTCGAGGGAATCGCCGACTCGGTATACCCATGGGGCCTCGAAGAACCTCTTGCCGCTGTACAGCCACTGTTCCAGGTGCGAACGCTGGCCTGGCAGAACCGGCAGGACGGACTGCACAAGTTCCTCGCCCAGCCCGAGTCTCTGGGCCGCCTCGGACATCAGCTTGGCCTGCTGGCGCAAAGTGAACGCCCGCGGCCTAGTTGCTGGCTGCACGGTCTTGCTGTCCACGGCCGGGACTTGGGTCGAGTTTGCGACGACGATGTCGTGGACGCTTGCGCCCTTCATGATCTGGAAGACGCTCACGGTCATTCGCAACCGCTTCCTCAACAGGCTTGAAAGACGGATGGCCAGGATTGAATCCAGTCCCACGTTGATGAGCCTCGTGTTGTAGCCAATATCCTTCCCCTTGCTTCTCTTCCCGAGCACGCTCTTAACTACTTCCAACACGGCATCTGCACTTGACGTCGAGGCATGTACCTCGGATTGACTGGCCGTTGACTTTGTCTCGGGCGCAGCAGTCCTCTGCTTTGTGCTCTCCATGCGGCTGACATCGAGCGCCGGCTTCTGCAAGTCGTCCAAAATGATCGATCTCACTGCAGCCTCCAGGTGACTTCCCAGGACATCCACCTCCTCCTTAGTCATTCTCGCCCTCAGCTTGCCGCGGAGTGTGTTGTTCTCGATCCGGAAGCTGGTGATCAGATCATAATCGTCATACGCTGGCTTATCATCACCGTTGTTGTTCTGTTCGTGAACTGGCTTGAATGGTGATGCCGAGTTGCCAGCTTCTTCATTGTCCGGGTTGTGGCCCACGACACCATCAAAAACGAACAGGCTCTGGAACAGGCTTGCAGGAAGATCTTCATCTCTACCTTCTGCTGATGATCGCCACAGCGTCTGGACCGTCCTCAGAGACGCCATCGAATTTGATCCCAGGGCCTCGTCGCTTAGCCTCTGGACCAGGGCAAGTCCGTCGGCCACACTGTGTGCCTTGTCAAGGGTGACCCTCATGGGCACCGTGTTGATAGTGGGGCCCACGACAGTCTCAACGTCGTGCCCGCTGGAGACAACTTGTCCGTAGACGACGTCGGGCTGCCCGTAGAGGAGCTCGGAGAGAACCTTTGCCCAGGCCAGCATGAGCACCGTCTTGGTCGTCACGCCGGCGGCCTTGCACCTTGTCTGGAGCAGGGAAAGCTCCTGTTCAGCGACGGTGAAATGGAAAGAGGATGACGCTGACAGGTTCTCGGGGAATTCGAGGGCAGTGTAGCGGTAGTCACGCAGCAGGTTGACCCAGAAGTTCACAGAGGTCCTCTGCATTGTGGCAACCGCCTTTGCGAACGGCCGGAACTCGTGTCGTTGGCGAGCCTCGATCTCGGAACCCGTGACCTGTTGGCCTCTCAAGCGCCTCTCGTAGTTCTCGCCCAAGATACGCCAGACGGTCTGGATCGAAGTCGCGTCGTACAGCGCGTGACTGATCTTCAATTGAATTCTGCCTCCGCCCAGCACCGTCCAGGTGGCCAGGTCGCTTTGTGCGGTTGGGGAGACGACACCAACCCACGGGGCCTCGTCGTCCTGAGTGAAGATGAACCTGGTCCTCAGGATCTCGCACGCCTGGACCGTGTCCCTAACAGCGGCGAAGAAGTGGTCGAGATCCTTGGTGTCTGCCTGCAGGGCCTCCTCTGACAGCTGAACGGTGTGATTGTAGGTGTAGGCCTTGCCTGATGTAGCCAGTGAGGCGCTGAGCATGCCCTCCTGAAGCGGTGTTGCCACGAACAAGAGGTCCTTGGCGAGCCGGCCCAAGGTCTTGTCGTACTTTATCTCGTCACTATCATTTTCATCCGTTGAATTTTGTTCTGGCCTCCTGGTGCTGGTGCTGGTGTTGGCCCTGGCTTGCTGTAGAAGCTTCGCGGTGCCGTGGATAGTTCGAGCCTTCAGCACAGCGTCGGGCGTCAACTTGACTTTTTCGGACTTGTTGATCAGCCTGACAAGCGGGAGGACAGTGATAGAGTCCAAACCGATCTGGTACAGAGAGGTCGCCTTATCCTTGCTGATTTCAGACGGATTGACGCGGAGTAGGCGGCTAAGAATGTTCCGCACGCTGACCAAGGCTGCATCAAATTCGGCGTCCGAGCCACTCTGGTCGTCTTCGATGCTGGATGTGATCTCTGCAGACACCGCTGTGTTGACATCAGCAGATAGCAGATCTCCTACTCTAGCTTCCTTCTCAGCGGAGACACATGTGCCCACGGCCGTCTCAAAGAGCTGCCCGACCTGCTCCAGGTCTGACTCGGCCAAGACCCCGGCTGAAGAAAGCGTCAAGACAATCTTGCCATCGTGGTGGAGGTCAACGTCGAATGCCAAGGCCAAATCACTCCTGCTCTCGGTCTGCAAAGCACTCACGCGCCCAGGCAGAGGCTCTGAAGCATCTGCAGATGGAAGGACGTTGATACTGAGCAGACTGTCAAACAGCTTGTCCTCTGACCCGGCCCAGCGCTGCACCTTCTCCACACTCACGAGGGGCATGGTTCCCTGACAGGTGTCAACATGAGCCTGGTGGACTCTCTGGGCGAACTCTTGCAGGGGCTCGTCCTTCTTGAGGCTGAAAGCCTGCACGAGGGTGTTGAGGCATGGTCCGAGGAAGTCGTCCACTCCACCGTCCGCAACGTGGTCAAGCAAGGGGCGAAGGGACATGACAAAGCCATACACCACGGAGGTTGTTTGCTTGGTCAGTTGAGACAGGCAAAGAGCCGTCGCCACCTGGAACGCTGAGGAAGCGGACACGATGGCACCCTGAGAGTTCAGCTTGTCCCTGATCTGGGACAAGGTCCAGGGAAGAATTCGAATAGAGCGAACGGTCCCCTTGCTGTCGTCAATGGACCCGAGCTGGCACGGCCGAACGCCGCCCAACTTCTTCTGCCACAGGCCCTTCGTGGCATCCACTTGCGCGGGTGAGAGATAGCAGTGAGCAGAGACTCTTGTAAGCACATCGAGACTCTTATTAGCCGTGGCTCCATTGTCTTGTTCCGCAACACCATCATAGGCCTGCTCAACCCTCTTGAGTAGCACAGCGATGGCGACGCCATCGAACAAGGCGTGATGGATCCTCAATGAGACAAAGGCCTCGCCACCTTCCTCTCTCAGCTGAACTCTGATGGGCGGCCGTGTACCCATCTTGGCCACTATATCAATGGGCTCTTCACCGTTCGTATGAAAAGGTGAAGTGGAAAGCGAGCGGAGCACAACTTGGAAGACCGCGCCGTCGTCCTCCCGTTGCACAAAGCAAGCTCTCAACATGGCCTCGGACGCGACGACCTGCTCTGCAGCGTTCTGCCATTTGACCAAGTCCGTTCCAAGTGAGAGTCGGTAATTGAACTGTGCCACGTACGGGACGACTGCAGACTCTGAAGATGGAACGGAGTCATCGTCATGGGCGCTCATCCAAACCATAGACCGGGCGACCAGGGCCGCTTGCAGCGGAAGGCACGGCAGCACTGCTTCGACATTGTCATGGGCCAAGCCTGCCGCGATCTGGCCTGGGAATGCCGTGCTAAGGTTGAGTGCCTTGACTTCTTCCAGCCTGTTGCTTGCTGAGGTAGCCTGCTTCCAGGTGCCAATGGTGCCAGTGGTTTGAGGGCAGTGATGGTCAGCCAAGTGGGCTATGGATGCCACTGTGGCTGAGGATGAGAGGATGTCAGAGATGCTGACTTTTGAAAAGCCACGCTTCTTCAGAATAGCGACCAGATGAACGGCAGACAGGCTGTCAATACTGAGCCGAATGCTGCTGGTTGCCTTGCCGTTGATCTTGTGGCCCACAACCTCTTCCACAGCGGCGACGACAAGAGACTCCTCAGCGTTCAACGTGCTTGCAGCGACGTCGACTCCTGAGTCGTCAGAAGCCTCACTATTGGCATCTTGGGATGCGAAGAAGTCATTTGCAAGCTTGGCCAGGAGCTTGGTGTCGACCTTGCCCGAGGCGGCCAGGTACGGGATCCTCGAGACCCAGAGAAGCTTGGGTACCATGAAAGCTGGCAACTTGGCCTCGCACTTTTGCCCTAGGCTCTCCAACAGCGAAGTCAATGCTTGGCCCGGGTTCTGAAGCAGCTCGACCTCAGCGGTCATCTCGCTCCTGAGGCGAGCCTTGCGCGCAATGAATCCGAAGAGCTGCTGTTGGTTACCCTCACCAGCGACGACCGCCGCGGCGAAGTCTAGCTCGCCCTCGTCGGCGGCCTGTTCTTTCAGGAAAGACACGACCTCGTCCAGCTCGAGCCTCTGGCCGCGGATCTTGGCCTGCTGGTCGGCCCTGCCCAGGAACTCGAGGCTGCCATCGTGCATCATCCTCATGACGTCGCCAGTCCTGTAAATCTTTGTTTCGGTATCACCCAGCAGCGAGGTCGTCTGGAAACTCTTGGCGTTCTCGTCAGGCCTGTTGAGATAGCCCAAAGCTACCTGGGGGCCGGCGATACAGAGCTCGCCCGGCTGACCCCTTCTGGCAACGACTTGCTCGCCATTCTCTCCGCTTGGGGCCAGCAACAGTGCTTGGAGGCCCTTAAGTGGCAGACCGAGATTTCTTGCGTTGGAGTTGCGGTTCACGATATGTCCCAGGCAGCCGATCGTGACCTCGGTTGGGCCGTAGAAGTTGATCAGCTTGGCACTTGGGGTTCCTTCCTTCTTTCCAGACTCTGGGCTTGTCCATGTGTCCAACAGCTCGTTGGATGCCTTCTCACCGCCCGTCGTCACCACCCTCACGGAGGGCACGTCCTCGGGCCGGAGCCGCAGCTGCGTCAGCACAGAGGGCACACTGCCGAAGTGCGTGATGCCAAGCTCGTTGATTGCGTGTTGGAGGTTGCCCAGCAGCGCGGTTCGGTCGCCAATGACGACGCGGTACCCCAGGTTCCAGGGCACGAAGAGTTGCGTGAGGTGCGGGTCAAAGGCCCTGGAAGTGAGGTTGAGATACTTGCCGCGGCCACCGAGTTGCTCAGGCTCGGCCGTTGGTGATGCGGGCTCGTTCATGCGCAGGGAAAAGGAGGAGACGAAATGGCCCAGGTTGCGGTTGGACACGCGCACGCCCTTGGGGCGACCTGTTGAGCCTGACGTGTAGAGCAGGTAACCCCCTTGCCCATGGCTTGCAGGCGGAGATTGAGACGGTTGCTGCTGCTGGAGCATGAGATCCACGTCTCCGTCGCCCTCGGGAAGCAGCAAAGCTGGAGGATCATCATGATCCATGTCCAAATCCTTTGCGAGCTCCTCGGTGGTGATGACGAGCTTCGCGGCCGCATCCCGGATCAGCAGCTGCTTTCGTGCGAGGGGCAAGTCTTCGTCTACAGGGAGGTAGATGTAGCCCGCGCGGAAAATGGCCAGAGTTGCCGCGAGCGACTTGATGTCCCTGCCCAAGTACAGAGCGATGACGTCGTCCTGTTGGAGACCGACCTCATGCGATGCCAGCTGGGAGGCTATGGCATTGGTGAGCTTGTCCAGCTGGGCATATGTGATGGTCTTTGTAGAGATTGCGTCCTCATCATCGTCAGCATCGTCGCTGGTGTGTACCTCCTCTGCTGCTATCCAGTCTGGATGCTGGACTGCGTGCTGGGAGACGCTCTCGGTTGGGTCAAAACCTTTGTCTGGGGTGATCTCCTCGATTTCACCACTGACAGATACAAGACGGCGGTCCAATCTGTTTTGCAGCTGGCTGAGAGGGAGCTGTGGGGATTGCTTCATGACCCTGGCCTGGTCAATAATCTGGTCCAGCATGACTTCCAGCTGCGCCTGAGAGACACGGCTCGCGTCACCAGTAAGCTCCATTGTACCGTCTCCCTCGAAGACATTGAAGGCAAGAGGGTGCTCCACATTGAGTGACAGAGCCTGCTCTACCTCTCGGAACAGCTGCTGCTCAGCAACGGCACCACTGTCTTCATCATCACTCGAGGCCGGGTGATAGACGAAGACACCGGCGAAAGGCGCATCGACACTTTCAGTGCCTTCGTTGAGGAGTCTCTTGATGTCCACGGGGTGCAGGTGGTGGGTGACACGGAAAAGATTGGAAGAGTCGCGAGCCATCTCGGCCCACAGTTCCTCAGCTGAGTGGGCATCGGCCCGGACAGCCAGAGGAAGGGTAGCTATGGCTGGTCCAACTACATTGGCAAGGTCCGGATGAACCAGTCTCTGAGAGACTGTCTGGCCGAAGACGACGGCCTTGAGTTCGAGGTAAGATGCGAGGACGCAACCAAAGGCTGACTGGAACAGAATCGGAAGAGCGGTTGGGGGGCTAGAGGTGAGGACGTCAGGAACCGCCCTCTTCACGCCGATGATCCTCTGCTCCTGTTTCTGCCTGGATTGCGTCAGGTCGGGGAAAGGCGCGTTCAGGGCTCCCGCTGTCTCCCTGAGACCAGCCAGGCGCTCAGTCCAGAAAGAGGCGGCCTCGTCTCTCTGAGCCGTGGTGGGCAGCAAACCGAGCTCCATGCCTCTCGAAAACTGCACCACGTCGTCATGCACAGCAGTGTTCTGCTGGTAGAACTTGGCGACTGCGTTGAGGACGGTTTCAGACGAATCGTAGTCATAGAGAGAGTGATGCACACTCAACATCATCTTGCGGTCTTTCTCCACGACTGTGACAGCCCAAGGCGAGGACGTAGGCGTCAACTCGGTCAGCTCTGGTTCCTTGGCCCATCTCGCCAGATTCTGGTCCTCGTCATTCGACAGCCACTTCCAGCGAATTGCGGCCTCCTTTCGCACGACTTGAAGGATGGTGGCCTGCAGCCCCTGTTGACGGGCCCATGAGACGCCGTTGGTAGACTGACCTTCTCCTTCCACGACAGCGTCCAGCTGGGCGAGAGGAATGAAACTGGTGCGGAGGATGTCGAATGTGCTGGCGGCTGCAGTCCATGCCGCCTTCAGGCGCTCACCGTCTATTGTATCCAGATGGCTAAGATCAAACACTCGGTGAGCCCAGTAAGCCCTGGGTTCACGCATTGTCTCAAAGATCAGGGACTCCTGCATTGGAGTCGCTGGCAACAGGAAGCTGTTTGGTGGGAGCGTATCACCACGCAGATTCTTTGTCAGAAGTTCGCTCATGGTAGCCACCCACGACTTTTCAGTTGCTTTCACAGTTGAGGCTCCATTCGAGTTCGCCTCTGTGCCCGCCTTCTTCGAGCTCCCCTTTTGTTTGCTGAGGACAATGTCAACCAGTTCGCCAAGGTACTCGCACCTCATCAAATCGAGCACGCCAACTTGGACAGAGAGCTGACGCCTCAGAGACCAGGCCAGCTTGGTAATCTGGAGGGAACTGACGCCCAAGCCGGCCAGACTGTCACCAGGGGAGAGTGGGCCGATTGCCACCTTGAGGTTATCGGCGAGGACCTGTAGCACGTCTCGTTGTGCGTCTGTCCATTGCTGCTTCTCGACCGGCTGGCCGTCAGCGTCTCCAGCTGCGCCACCACCCGCCAGGGCCTGCAGATCCGAGCTCTTGTAGATGGCCTGCAATTCCTTACGATCGACCTTGTTCGATGCAGTTCTCGGCATGGTCGTGCTCAGAACGACAATGTGTCCAGGCACCATGTACGAGGGGAGCATGTCCCTGGCTCTCTTGAAGACCTGCGCCTGGATGGCGTTCGTGTCGACCCCCTCCTTCTTTACCGAGACAAAGGTGACAACGACCTTGTGGTCGGCACTTTCACTGTCGGGCCGTGGGAGGTAAAGCGTCTCAACGTGCTCGATGGCATCGTCCTCATCCTTGATGCTGGCGCAGGCCGCACTGATCTCGCTCAACTCGATGCGGATACCCGTGATCTTGACAAGGTCATCGTTTCTGCCGAGGAACTCAAACCCGTGGTCGTTCAGCCGAACCATATCGCCAGTGAGGTAAATGCGCTCATCGATACCGGGGCCGCCTTGGATGAACTGGGAGGATGTCTTGGCTGGGTTGTTGAGGTAGCCCTTGGCCACCTGCGCTCCACCCAGGGCCAGCTCGCCGACTCCGTAACGCGGGACGAGCTCCCAGCGCTTCTCCTCAGACCCAGGTACCGGCACCTGGTGTACGACATATGCCGTGCATGGGTTGAGAGGGAAGCCTACGTTGGCTGCCTTGGCCTGGTCCCTGCTCTTCCCGAAGAACTGTCGCATGGTGGACACGACGGCGTTCTCGGCGGGGCCGTACGTGTTGTACGCACGCGTGGTGATGCCAGGGGCTGCCCAGGCCTCGGCGACATCCTCGGTCAGTTTCTCACCGATGAAGGTCACGTACTGCAGCGGACTGCCACGGATCTCCTCGACGGCGATACTGGCACCGAAGCTGGGGGTAAGGTGGGCGTGAGTGGGACGGGCCTTCCAGATGAACTCGGTGAAGGAGCCTAGGACGAGTTCCCGCGTGCCGCTGATGACGCTACCGCTAAGACCCCATGTGTAGAAGAGGTCCTGCACGAAAACGTCGAAGGAGTACGCCGACAGCTGTAGCGTTCGCACTTGCTCAACCTTGGGGTCGTGCTCGACTTGGACCTGGAGGTCTTGCATAGCCTGTGCCGCAGCACTGTGCTGGATCATGACGCCCTTAGGCTCACCCGTCGTGCCAGATGTCCATAGGAGATATGCCAGATCTTGTCCACTTAGGGCGCCTGACTGGATTCCCTCACGCGGCTTCGGCTTGACTGGCGCCGACTTGGTGTGTTGGTCCACGAGGATAACACGCATGCCCTTCAAGCTTTCGCTAGAAAGACAAGGCTCCACCAGGCTCCACGACTCGGTGTTCGTCAGCAATACCTTGCTCTCGGTTCTGGCGATGAGAGACGTCCGTCTCGCCACGGGAGAAGTCAGGTCGACGGGGCACCAAGCAGACCCGGCCTTCAGAACCGCCAGCACAGCGACGTACAGGTCGACACTCCGCTCAATGCAGAGTGGAATGACGTCGACGTTCTCCTCGCGAAGAAGGTACGCCAGGCCATTCGCGAGAGAGTCAAGCTCTGCGTAGGAGAGAGACGTGGGAGGTGAGTCCAGGGAGCTGTAGAAGGTCAAGGCGAGACGCTCAGGGGTTGCTGCCGCCTGAGCCTCGAATTGGCCATGGAGTATATCCAGATGCTTTTCGTTTTCGTCGGTGTGAGCAATTGCCTGGGGAATTGTTCCCTCGGCAGATAAGAGGCTTCTCGGCAGACGTGCCGGCAGTCCAGAGATCGCATCATCAGGGGATGAGGAGAGAATGGTCTGCGTGAGAGCAGCCAGTTGCTTCACGATACAGCTCGCCGAGAGCTCCGAAAGCGTCTCCTCACGGTACGTGAGCTTGAAGGTCAAGTTGGTAAATTGGCTGCGGTTGGGTGATGAGGGATCATTTGGAAACACTTCGACGAAAATGGGGAAGTCGTAGCGGATGACTGGGTGGCGGACTTCAGTCCACGGGATTTGAGAGTCGTCGTCCTCGAGTCCACCGTCTTCGACCGGGTATGCCTGCAGAGCCAGGGCGGTATTGTACGGCAGCGTCTCGAAGACGCCCCATGACAGGTGCCGGTGGCCCAAAGCAAACTTTCCGTGCTTAGTGAGACCATCGACCAGCTGACTGATGGTCTGAGTCTCAGGCAGGGCAACGCGGCAGGGCACGACGGAGAATGTTGGCGCATGTGTCGTGGTAGACAGGTGGCCTGAGATAACGCTGCCGAAGGTGATGTCTTCCGTGTCTGCCTCGGAGAACAGATGCAGAAGTAGTGACCAGGAGGCTTGGAGAATAGCCAGGGGGGATGCACCAGCACCCAGGGCTCTGCTCCTATCCTCGAGCACTTGCCATGGAAGATCGCTCTGGTACTGTACCACTGCGCAATCCGAAGCAGACATGGACTTGTTGCTGTGCACATTGTTGCCGCTCAGTGTACCAAAAGGCTCGATCTCCCAGCCCTTCAACGACTCTCGCCACTGATCGTCTGTAGTCGGATCCACGTTGGAGTAGCACTCGAGCACCGCGTCGTAGATGCTTTGCCTTTGGAGAGATTCCAGGCCTGCATACCGTCTAGCTATGTCGCACATGAGCACTTCGACCGAGGCTCCATCACAGATGCAATGGGCAACACTGATGAGAAGGAGGCCATCGCTGTTGGGTGTGGTCTCGTCCTCGACCACTTGAATGTGGTACAACCTCTGAGACTCCAGGCTGATGTTCTCTTCGGCCAGGGCGACCCAAGCCTGGGCATTATCCACAGAGAGTGGCCCACTCGCTTTTCGGTGAATCACTTGTGGATCCTCACTGTCAGTGCTCTTTGGTCTACGCCACGCCTCTGGTGTCAGGATGGCCTGAGCAAATGGTGACAGGGAATCGTCACATGGCAGCAGAGCGGACCGGTAGATGGCCTGTTCCAACAAGACCTCCTCGACGGCTTTCTTGAGCGCTGGAGCTGAGACGTTCGGCTTGAGTCTCAGGACCGTGTGGCTGATATACCTGGTTCTGTCCATCGCGAAGCTGACTGCCAGTTGGCTCTGTTGGGTGGTTGCTGGTAGGACCATCTCGATATCAGCCTCACTGGTGACATCGAGTTTGTCGAGGACTTCGGGAAGATGGTCAGCAGAGAACTGAGCGAGTCTGGCACGTGTCCTGTCCTCTGTAGTACCATCTACACCACCTGAAGATGTCTGCGTTGATGGCGAGGGGAAGAAAACAGAACGGATGGTGGCTTTGCTGCCCAGAAGAAGTGCTAATGATGGTTGCAGATTTCTCCTGGATGATTCAGGCCACCGCTTCCTGATCTCCCGCAACAGCCTCATGGCGCGTAGACTATCCACTCCAGCATCCGCGAGAGGCGTAGCAGCCGATATTTGGTTCCCGCCCAGGATGTCTGCCACGATTGACAGCAACTGTTCTTCCAGTTGGGCGTCCTCGCCTGCCAGAGGCTCAAGTGTTTCTGATGCTTGGGCAGTCGAAAGCTTCGGTTGCAGGTCCTTCAAGACTTCTCGCACGTGTGCCGAAGCCGCTTTGCGGTCGACTTTACCGGACGCCGTCCGTGGGAGAGACTCAGCATGAATTAACTTGAAAGGTCTCATGTAATCCGGAAGATGTCTTTCTGCTGCCTCCTTGCACCTTCTGAGGACATCTTCCTCGAAGTTTGATCCCGGTGTGGTGATGACGAGGTTCACGATCCTCTCTGAGCCGGGTGCAGAGTTCTCGGGCTTCCAGACACAGGATATTGTCTCCCGGACAGTCTCGACCTTGGACATAAGCACGCTCTCGATTTCACCGAGTTCCACGCGCCTACCGCTGAGCTTGACCTGGTCATCGGAAATTCTGCCTAGGAACTCGACTATGGGCCTGCCCGAAGCATCCCAGACTATGCGGGCTCGGTCACCAGTCCTGTATGCCCGGCCCCAGCCGGCTGCGTCATCGTCGCTGATGAACGCTTTCGAGGTCTCATCTGGTCTGTTCAGGTAGCCGATCCTGCTCACCTGCGGACCGGTGATGAGAAGCTCTCCAGTGGCGCCCATGGGCACGGGCTTGGTGGACTCCTCATCCACGATAAGGACACCACAAGTCTCGAGAGGCGAGCCGATCACAGAGCCTCTTTGACCATCGGGCACATGCGCCTGTGCGATACAGTAGATGGCTGTCTCTGTGGGACCGTAGCCGTTGTACAGACCACTGATGCCCGACACACCTTCGTCGTGAGAAGCGGGATTGTGCTGAGCAAAGTCGTGCACCACGCGCGCATTAAGCGTCTCTCCGCCGAGCATCAGCCCGCGGATGGACGACGAATCAAGCAGGGTGGCGAAACTGGGCGTGATGTTGGTAATATCGGCATCTAGCGTAGTGACAACCTTGTTGATGTCCTGCAGCGTGAGGTGCCGCGGGGCGCAGCACAGCGTCGAGCCGGTGCTGAGCGTCCAGAAGATCTCGAAGAGGGAGATGTCAAAGGTTGGTGCGGCACCTTGGAACCATCTCGTAGGTTTGCGCTCTGAATTTGACTGAGCTTGAGAGGGAATGAAACCGTAGTGGGCGCTCAGGGCAGAGACGGTGCAGGCTGCCGAGAGGTGGGAAACGGCCACGCCCTTGGGCGTACCGGTGGTTCCTGAGGTGTACAGGATGTAGGCGACATCGTTTTCTGTCGCGGACAAAGGGCCCTCCTCTCCCAGCCTTTCCACTTTCTCGTCACATGTGGCAAGATAGGAGCTCACATTAATCAAAACTGTGTTGCCTGTGACAGCCCCGGATGAAGCGGGTGCTGATGCTGCCTCGAGGAGAGCTGTGGGCTTGAGGTCTGCCATGAGTGCATCCACTCTCTCCGCTGGGGCGTCCACGGGGATAGGACAAAAGGCCATGCCGGCTTTGAGAGTTGCCAGGTAACTCGTGTAGAGCTCTGGACTGGGTCCCATCATGACCGCAACGGTCTTGATATTGGACGCATGACTTGCAGCGTGTGCACCTTGTGCACGCACAAGCTCTCTCGCCAGCGCATTCGCAGCATTTTCCAGCTGCTGGTAGGTCAGTTGCCTTCTCTCGCCGCTCTCCAGATCCAAGAGGAAATCGACGGCCGTTCTATCAGGCTGTTCGTCCACGCGCTGTTCGAACCACCTGTGAAGAAATGCCTGCTCGCCCTGCTTCTCTGCTGGCTCCTGAGGAGACGGAAGTAGGGGAACGGGCTTGGATTTTGGTGGGAAGTTGAGCACAGAAGGCCGTGTCCACTGCGTGCTCTCGATCTGGCCTCCGCTTTGCTGCAGACTCAGGATGAGATCGTCCAGCATGCAACCAAGGGCTTCAAGCGCTGCTGCAGGTACGAGACCTGGCGGTGCGCTTAGACGTACGTCAGGCACGTCAAAATGTAGCTGGCAAACTGTAAGTACGTGCGTGGTTGCAAGATGATCTGCGCAGATCTCCGATATGCTTTTAGGTACCGAAAACTTACTTTTGGAGCTTCGATAAGACTGCCGTCTCCAATGGAGAAGTCGGTCGGGATCTCACCCGAAGCATTGTGGTATTCGACGAAGCTGAATTCGTCTTGGCCTGCATGCGCAAGGATGAAGCCACTCCCGTGAGTGCTGCTTTGTTTTTGGATGCAGAATGCCTCTCCATCCTGCAACACCACGATGCGAGACACAAGTCTAACAAAGGCCTTGATGCACGTCTCCTCGTCAGGTCTAGGTGAGAGTGCACTTTGCCATCGCGCCAGTTCTGGCGTCGATGCTGATGCTCCTTGCCGTGAGGCTTCAGGTTGGAGACAGTGCAGTGGCCTGAGCTCCGTGATTGGTGGTGAGGATGTTGTTGATGTCATCTTGATGTTCCCGGATGTCTGTGGTTTCCGGTTGTATGTACCTAGGTCGTGTGGCATACGAGAGGGAGAGAGTCAAGCAGAATGTCACGTCGGAGAGTATGAGTCGTTCAGTCCCTGGATGCAAAGTGCCAGTGGACCTGAAGCTATATCCAGCTGTTCAGGACTGTGAGCGGCGCGTCAGAAAAAGCAGCGACAGCCTCAGTTCTAGCTACTATAGTACCCCCTACTGGTCACTCTAGGGTCTCGCCATCAGATGCCCCAGGCCAGTCTTCTGGGCGCCCTCAGTGCTCCGGTCTAGGAGCATAGTGGCTCTCATTCAGCCCATGTTCCTGTCCTTGGGCTGCTGGGAATTTCACGCCTCGGCAATGTGGGTACGGCATGACCCCAGTTGGAACTCGGCCCATGGGTTTTTGTCATTCACTAATGTGGTCCTCAAGTAATGCCCATCGCTCGTGTAGAAGTTGTAGCTTCCAATTTGAGTAATAGAATCGGTCTTTCCGGGGGCGGGCCCTGTATTAGGCTTGTTCACTACGTAGCACACCACATGTTTTGTCGAGAGAATCGGCCAGTGGCACGTCTGGGGTGACATTTTCGGCCCAGTTTGCAACGCAGGGCGGAGCCCCCACGCGATGGGGGCCAGTCCTCGGCGAGCATTTCGGTACTTGGCATGCTTTATCAGATCTCATTATTATCAGATTTTTTTTATCTGATCATCAGTCAGGGCCCGTCATCAGGATGACGGGGTGGCTTGAGTCAAGGCGGAAGGTCCCAGTTTAGCCTCCCACGCCCCGATCTCAAGCTGCAGGGATGCTAATATTCACCGCGAGGGTATGGATGTGTAAGATATTGGTGCCTCCCTCTTCAGGCGGGGTTCGCACTCAGCTGGCAATTGGCTGCAGCGGGTAAGGATCGGCCAGAATCACGGAGAAATCTCTCTGCTCCGTTAGCAACCTTGATTGTCCTCAAAGCGTCTTGTTTTGTGACGATCCCGGGTGGGATTCGGCTTCGTATTACTAAAAGCAGCCTTGGCATCGCCTCCGTGGGCGTTTATCTGATTCATCTGATTAGATTGCCAAGACCTCCGGCAGTGGGCCAAGACTAGTCGCCGCAGGGACCCTGGTTTACGTGCCGTGCACTGTGTCACTGCCAACACCCATGCCACTGCTTAATGTAACTGCATGCATTAGTGTGGATCCAAGCGTGTGAACAGATTTTTCTCCCTATCATACTAATACTATTTCAGCAGGATTTATTTTTAAACTTATCAAATCTTGAGTATTTAAAAAAGAAAGAAAAGGGTAGTAATACTAAATTATTATATAGTTTTTTGATACTCTTTAGAACTAATACGATGAAAGCTCTATAGAACGGATAATATTAGATCTGATATGTCATGCACGTAGCACGCAATGGGATGCATTATGATGCATGCGGGTTTGGACGTCACGACTCATGGGACCGAAGCACTGACAACGGGGCTATGTATTTTTCCCAAGCAGACCCGACAATGCGGATCAAGTCAAAATTTACCTTGATCGGCAGCTGATCCTCGCGTCTATGGTTCGCGGCGAATGCTACCTACGTGTGTGGTGTCCACTGGACGGCAATCATGCACAGCATCGCTGCGTGACCATTTTTGTGCAACGAGTTCGGGATTCTCGGACAGATGGACTCCTGGGAGTCTGGGAGTGTGGTGAGACTAAGGTGTGACTCAAAGTAGCAATGAGGTGCGTGTTGCAAGTCTTGTAGCACTTGAATGCTTTGGTGGTCAGTAAGCAACTAGGAAATGATCAAGAAGTTGCAGGAATGGGATCGAAAGCGGTCAATTAATTCAATCTGCTTTTTGGTCTTCATCTGTAGGCACACTCGATCACTAGCTACCTAGTCAATATCGCTATACAAAGTGACCCTCCTGGAAGAAGCGCTCGCGCTGAAGAGCGAAGAGCATCGCCGTCTTGTGCGGCAGGTCGAACCTCTTCTTCCTCTCCTGCGGCAGGTACTTGCTCTGGATGTGAACGTGGGCCAGGTCGTAGCGCGGCTCGGCCACGACCTGCTTGGTCCTGGGGTCGCGCAGGAAGCACGTGTGCTTGATGGAGGTGGCGACGGCCTGGTAGCGCTTGCCGCCGCGGAAGTGCTCCTCGCCAACAAAGATGTGCGAGTTCTGGTCGTGCTCGCCGACTGTGATGTTGCATTGCCCGCCGAAGAAGCACGCCGCGTTGTCCTCCTTGACATAGCCAATCTCGGTGTAGCCCGCCAGCTCGCCGTCCCACAGGAACACGCACGACATGGTGTGCGGGTCGGCCAGCTGCGCCGCCAGGTACGCCCGGTGCTTCTCGTCTGGTCCGCGCTCCTTCCAGCCCGCGTTGACCCGGTCCGAGTTTTGCCAGCGCGCGTACGTCTCGAAGTGTAACGGGTTTGACGCGTCGATGTGGTGGATCTCGAGCTGCTGGCCCAGCTCCACGATGAAGCGCGAGTAAATCACCGAGCCTGGCTTGGGCTTGGGCGGCCTCACCGGGTGCACCGTGCAGACGTTGCCCTTCCTCGTGAAACCCAGCTGGTTGGCGAAGGCACCCAATCTGCCGTTGAAGCCTGGGAAGCTCGCCTCGGGGCGGGCACGGAGCCAGTGCTGGTTGTCTGGCGCGCCGGCGCCCTGCCAGAAAGCCTCGCGTTGCAACCAGTAGATGGCATCTGGGCCAGAGGTGCTCTCAGAAAAGGGTGAAACGACAGCAAGGCCGGTGCAGCGCAAATACTCGCCTACTCTCTCGCCGTCTACAGAGATGGCGATGATGTCGTCGTCCCTGTGACTTGGGTGCACCCATAGTGCGTAGATGGATGCCCACACCAGCTGGAGAGCGAGATCATTCGAGTCGGGCTCCGGGGGCGAGCTGTCGATTGTAAGCCGCAAGACTTGAGCCGATTCGGCTCTGTCTTCGTTGACCATGGCTGGTGAGATTCTAGCCTCTCTCTCATCATTCTTCCACTCGGCCAGCAGACTGTCACCGGAGCCAACCACGAAGCCGGTGCCTTTTGTGGCTATCCACACTTGTGTGGTGCCATCAGGAAGTCTGAATGAAGTCCTCTCAGCGTCGGCGTCTACGCCTCCAAGTGTCCCTGTGCTTGCCAATGCGTCGAGTCGGTGGCCCGCTCCCTCGATGCCGTTGACTTTGACTTGACTCTGCACTTTTGTTGCCATTTTTGTCACTTGATCTGATTTTGTCGTTCGTCTGTGATCTCATTAGAATAGTGGTCTAGCCATATGAGTGCGGCCTTTCAGGCTGGTAAGCTTACTTGATCCAGTTCTGTTTGTATGCAAGTTCAAGACTTCAGACCTCTGCCTCATATAATCAGACTAATGGACTAGGTGTGGCAACATGCAACCTTAAAACTTGAGCTAAGACTGATAGAGATGACGGCACTCGTTTGTCGCATTCCCAGCGGAAGAAGCCAGTGGGCGGATTGCTTATAACTTGATGAGCATTGGCTGATTGTGCCGCAGCTTGGCCCAGGTCATTGGGTAAATCCATTAACAATGCCGAATGATGCCAAGCATGCGTGCTGCGACATTACCAAGTGGACTGGCAAGTAGGGATTCCCACATAAATCATTACAAGACGAATTATAGACCGATGTCACTGATAACACCGGCATGGGCTTTAGAATTTATTTGATATTTTTCAGTACTATTCACTTAAATCATTTAAAAATCGTTTACCTTTTCTAAAAATAAAAATAAAAATCTAAGAAATTCTTTTATATATTATTTATTTTTTATTTAATTATAAATATTTAAAGTTAAAGGTATTTAATATAGATTATGTAACTTGATGTTTAAGTATATGTTTTAAATCTCATGTCTTTATAATACGTAAAAATAAAATCATCTTGTTGGCTTTCGTCCCTTGGTTGTGATGACGGTAGTGTGGGTCCATCCTGCCGGCTTCTGAACATTTTTTCCCACATATACAGTGCGGGAGAGGAGTGGCAGTGACACACAAGCACTAGTGCAGCCGACTGCTGTGGTATCCGCTAAATAAGCGCCTTTTTTTTGCAGAACAGTTGCCAAGAACACGGTGAAGTTGTGTCTCTTCCCATGTGTCATTGAGCCGATCCAAATACGGCCACGCCCTCGACAAGAGGCCAGCACAGAAGATGTCGACACTCCACCCTCCGCGAGCACCCGTGGGGTCCGATTCTGACTTTTCGGCCAAGGGGGACTGTAGTTCGTTCCGTCCTCGGAGGCCAGCCTCATTGCCTAATTCGAACACTTGTACAGTACTCCTGAGCAGGGGTTTTGTGGTTCAGGGGAAGAGACGAGAATGCCCCCCAGTAGCCGACCTAGGCGCCACCGACAGCCACTACCCAACAGCCACCAGACCTCGTTTCTCTGCTCAGGCTCGCTTCAGGACACTGAAACACATGTCGTAACAGGCACATTCTAGTCCCTGGACCCAGAATGGCTAGTAACGTCACGGGAACCTCTACCTTTCCTCCTCGGAAATGGTACAGAAAGGTGCCGTTTGTGTCGACAAAGCCCATTGAGAGACGACTGACCGAACCTGCCTCAAAATCATCCAAGAAGTCAACCCCAAGAGATGTGGAAGATGGAGCTGGAGACGGGGCCGGAACGGAGGCCGGGAGCAGCCCAAAGGTCAAGCTGCCGGAATCGACAGCAAACTGGTTTTCGATCCTGTTGTTCGGATGGCTGAGCCCAACCCTCAGGATAGGCTACACCAGGCCTCTGCAGACCGACGACCTGTATGATATGCCCGATCACAGGCGGGCCGAGGACCATGCCGACAAACTCGAGCGCTGTTGGGCGGCCAGGTTGGAGAAGAACAGGAACAGGCCGGCCGAGTCCAAGTCATGGAAGCCGTTCTGGATGCGACGCAAGAGCGACACCACGGTCCTGACCATGGCCCTCAACGACGTGTGCTTCCGCTGGTTCTGGCTCGGCGGCCTGTTTAAGCTGTGCGGAGACCTGTCCCAGATGGTGACGCCGCTACTCATCCGCTTCGCCATCTCCTACTTGTCCGACCCGTCCGAGCATGCCACTCGCGCGGGCTATGGCCTTGTTGTGGGCCTCTTCCTCGTACTGGTCTTCTCCGTCACGGCAAACGTCCACGGCTTCTACCGGTCCTACACGACGGGCGTGCTTCTCAGAGGTGCGCTCATGCACACCATCTACCGGCGGGCGACGTCGGACCAGCTCACGGAGAGGGCCAAGCTCCGCAACGGTTACACGGGCGTGGGCAAGCTCATGAGTCTGATGAGCGCCGATGTGACGCGCGTGGACTTTGTGTGCGGCTACTTCCACTCCGCCTGGACCAGCATCCTCCAGATGGTGCTGTGTCTCGCTCTGACCATCTGGACCATGGGCTACAGCGCTCTCCCCGGCTTTGGCCTGCTGGCTCTCTTGTACCCCCTTCAGACATTTATGGTTAGCAAGCTGCTCAAGCTCCGCAGGGGCAGCATGCCCTTCACCGACGCGAGAGTCAAGGCTGTCGTGGAGGCCGTCTCGGCGATCCGGCTCGTCAAGACCAACGCATATGAGAAGAGTCTCCTCGCCAAGATCGGGCACCTGAGGGCTGATGAGGTCGTGTACATCCGCAAGCGAATGCTCCTCAGGGCGCTCAACACGGCCGTCTCATACACGGCGCCCATGATTGCTGCTGTGCTGTCTATAGTCACCTATGGGGCTACGCAGGGCGGACTGAAGGCCGATATCATCTTCTCTGGCCTCACCTTCTTCATGCTGCTGAGGACGCCACTGCAGGCCCTGCCCACTTCGCTGTCGGCCATTGCGGATGCCCGGGCGGCTCTCGAGCGCTTGTCTATCTTTATGACCGCGTCAGATGCTGGTGGCCCAATTCCTCCGAAGTTTGTGGGAAGCAGCACGAATCCAGAACTTGACGGGGACAAGCCACCCCAGACCGTGGTTGCGGTCGAGGAGGCCACATTCGCTTACCACGACGACGAGGATCTCCTGGACGAAAGGAGCGAGACTTCGACTCAGAACACGACAGCAACAGGCTCGGAGACTGTCCAGGATGAAAAGACCCAGGAAGACAACCAAGGCCAGATCCTGGCAACGCCCCTTGAAAGCCAACCCCACAAGGCCCGGAGACTGCACATCGACTCGCTCATCGTTGAGAGGGGCCAGCTCGTCTGTATTGTTGGACCTGTTGCATCGGGCAAGTCGTCGATATTCAAGGCCCTCATGGGCGACATGCAACCTCTCCAAGTACGGAACTGCCAAGTCAACACGCCCTCGCTCGCCTACGCTTCCCAATCCGCCTGGCTTCTCAGTGAGACGGTCAGGGAGAACATCGTCTTCGGCCGGCCTTTCGACCAGGCCTGGTACCAGCAGGTGCTTTCCCGGTGCTGTTTGCACCGCGACCTGGAGCTGCTGCCCGAGGGCGATATGACAGTGGTGGGCGAGATGGGAGTGTCCCTCTCGGGCGGCCAGAAGCAGCGCATCAGTCTCGCCAGAGCCATCTACGGCCGGAGCCCGCTGCTGTTCCTGGACGACTGCTTTTCAGCCCTGGACGCGGACGTCGGCAAGCAGGTGTTTGAGATGGTGGTCAACCAGGCACGCCGCAACAAGGAGGCAACTGTGGTGCTTGTCACACACTCAATGGTTCTTGCGTCCCAAGCGGACCACGTGGTGTACATGGACAAGGGCCGTATAGTGGAACAGGGCGAGTACGCGGTTCTATCTAGACGCGGTGGGCCATTCGCTCGTTTTGTAGGCACGTCCATGGACTCATGGTCATCTGCACAGGATGAGGAGGAGCACCGTGAGGAGCACCAAGGAGGAGAGGCAAAGCAAGAGCCTCTGTTGTCCGGGTCTTCCCCAGGAGAAAAGACGCCGGAAACTGACAGCAACAAAAAGCAGGAGCCAGAAGCAGCAGGCCGTGGAAAAGAGATCATGCAAAAGGAGGAGCGCCTGGTCGGCTCTGTCAGCGGCAAGACATACCTCCGCTACGTGGCGATGGGCAACGCATACATAACGGTGCCGCTCTTCGTGACGTCCATCATCATCTACCAGGGCACGAGCATCGTCTCGCCGCTGTGGCTGACGTGGTGGCAGGGGAACACGTACGGGTCCATCACCGAGTCCCAGTACATGGGCGGCTACGCGGCCTTCGGTATCGGCCAGTCGGTCGGGCTGTTCTGCATGAGCGCCAGCTTCGCCCTCTTCTGCTTCTACTGCTCCAACCGGCTGCACCATGCCTCCATCGCCCGCGTGCTGCACGCCCCCCTGGCCTTCTTCGACACGACGCCGCAGGGCCGCATCACGCACCGCTTCAGCAAGGACGTCGACGCCGTCGACAATGTCGTAGGCGAGACGCTGCGCCTCTTCATCTCCACGAGCGTCCAGGCCATCGGCACAATCATCCTCGTCACCATCATCCTACCGCCCTTCCTGGCCATCGCCGCCGTGCTGCTGCTGGCCTACACCTGGACGGGAATGTACTACCGCCCCTCGGCCCGCGAGCTGCGCCGCCTCAACAACCTCCTGCGCAGCCGCATCTACGAGCACTTTGGCGAGTCGCTGTCCGGCCTGGCCACGCTCAAGGCCTTTGGTGCAGTCTCGCGCTTCGTCGAGGACAACGCACGCCGCATCGACACCGAGAACACGGCCTACTGGATGTCCGTGGCCTGCCAGCGCTGGCTCAACCTGCGCCTGGACCTGTGCGGTGCTGTTCTCGTCCTTGTCTCAGGCATTCTCGTCGTCGGCCTGCGTGGCACCATCAGCGCCTCCGCCGGCGGCGTGGTCCTGTCGTACGTGGTCCAGGCCCAGTCCGTCTTCGGCAACATGATCCGCCAGAGCGCCGAGATCGAGAACAACATGAACTCGGTCGAGCGTATGCTGCACTACGCGTACAACATCGAGCAGGAGCCCGCCTACGAGGCTGAGGGCGTCGACAAGGACCTGAAGGCTAAGGCGTGGCCACAGTCCGGTCACGTCGAGTTCAAGGCGCTCACCCTCAGTCACCGCCCTGGCCTGCCGCCGGCGCTGAGGGATGTCACCTTGGATATCAAGCCTGGCGAGAAGGTCGGCATTGTCGGGCGTACTGGTGCAGGAAAGACTACTTGTAAGTTTGACTGATTCTTCACTTTTCCTATGGGTCCCAGTCCATCCTCGTATTTCACTTGCATTCATTTTCACCATTGTCTCGAGCGGCTAACTGACTATTGTTTTCTTGTCCAGTGATATCGGCCTTGTTGAGGAACACGGAGCCCACCAGTGGCAAGATCGTCATCGATGGCGTCGACATACACACAATTGGGTTGAGTCTGCTCCGGTCAAGCATGTCAGTCATCAGCCAGGATGCCGTCCTGCTGGCCGGCACGATCAGGTACAACCTGGATCCGTTCCAGCAATACGACGACGCCTGGCTGCAGAAGTGTCTGAGCAGGGTCAAGCTCGCACAGTCGGATGAACAAGACATCGCCAACGGAATCCCTAGTCCCGCTTCCACTGAGGACACCACCGAGCTCGAGAAGCAGGAGACTGCCCTGTCGGTGCGCGGGACGGGTGGCCTCAGCCTGGACTTCGAGGTCAAAGAGAACGGTGCCAACATCTCGCAGGGTCAACGCTCGCTGATATCGATCGCTCGCGCCTTGGTGCGACGGTCCAAGATCGTCATCATGGATGAGGCAACGGCGTCTATTGACGGACGTGCGGACGCGCAGCTGCAAGAGATGCTGAACGAAGTCCTCGGGGACGCGACGGTGCTGACTGTGGCTCACCGCCTGGACACCATCATTGCTACATGCAACCGCGTCGTTGTCATGGAGGCTGGACATGTGGCCGAGTTTGATGGCATCCCGGAGCTATTTGCAAAGAAGGACAGCATCTTCAGGTCGCTTTGTGATGCCTCCAAGATTACTGTTGGAGAGAGGCACTAAATATTGACAGCTTACGACTGGGGGTAGACTACTGGACAGGTGTTCGGACATAACACAATTGCACATAGACATCAATATCACATAGACTCGGATAGATTACAACAATCACTTAATTCTTTAATGCGGAAAGAGGCTCAAGCAACACACAGCGATGATTCGAGTAGTCAACTGGTAAAAATGAATATTTGGACAACCGCATCAGGCGCTTAGTTACATGCTATCAATAGAACACACGCTATCAATAGAATCTTCCAATAGAACCACACTGATATCCGTTTTGCGAACAGGATTTTTTTCAATCGGTCGCTTGTGAATATCAAATGAGACGGCCCCGGGTGGCACGGGATCCATCTGTCACGGGGAGTTGTGTGGCTTGACAAGGGAAGGAAACAAGAAAAGAGAAATAAAAAATCATGCAGTGAATTGTGGATGAGATCCATTGTTGTCCCTTTTTGGACTTTTGTGCCGTTCCTGTCACTCCGGTAATTCCCTTATCCTCGGCTCGATCGTAGAGTGTTAAATACGGCAGTCTCAAGCTGACAGTATTCACAAACCTCAAATTAATCACTATATATACACTATTACCTACTAATCACCCTACTAACTAAGTTTTCCTTAGCTATAAACCCTACCTATAATATAAAGCTTTTCTTAATTATAAATAAACCTTCTACCTACCTTTTAACCTCTATATTCTTAATTATATATAATCTAAGCTAACTATCTCCTTTTATATATTATTAAAAATATCATTATATTATTATTAATATATTAATCTATCCTTTAAATATATTTATTTAAAATAAGTATTTACTAATTAATATTAAAAACTATATTAATAATAAAAAGCTTTATATTAATAATAAAAAGCTTATTACTTAGCTTATTAATTAATTTTAAACCTATAAGTATATTAATATATATTAAATCCTTAATAATTATAAAATATATTACCTATATTTATTAATTATACTTAGTACTTTAATATATCTTAATTATAAGAAGTTAAATATCTCTTTTATAATAAAACTTATTATAAAAATAATAATAATTTTATTATAACTTTTAACTTAAAGCATAATTATAACTATATTAGCCTTATAATATATCTTTTCATTTTTATAAAGAAGAATAATACTTATTAGTAATATAAGTTACTTATTATTAAAGGCTTAGTAAAAAATTATTTAATCCCTAATAATATATTATTTATAAGAGCTTATATAAATTATTATTACTTTAGCTATAATAATAAATATTCTCACTATATTAATATATATTTTATTTTATTCTATTAATAAGCATCCTATTAATAATAATAAAGCTTAAGAAATAAGAAATTTATAAGAAAATCTTAAATATTAGAGATTTTTAAGACTTTATTAAAAATTATATTAAAGTAATATATATTAAGAACTTAAAGCATTAGAAGGCTAAGTTTATGCTTATAATCTTAATATATAAGATAAAGCTTAAAGAGGATTATTAAATATAATATGCTTAAGAGGAAAATAAGAAAATAAGGAATTAATTATATTAAAATATAAAATATAAGAAGTATAAAAAAGGTATTATAAGATATTTTATATTTATATTAAAAGATAAAAGTTATTTAAAGATATTATAAGATTAAGATTTATTATATAATATTAAGATAATTTATTAAAAATAAAAAAATCTTACCCTTAAATTAAAAAATAAATATATTAATATTACTATTAATATATAAGATTAATACTTTAGATAATAAGTTATAATTATATAAAGGCCTATATATTACTACTTTAAATTAAATATTATTACATTAAATTAAATATTATAATATTAAATCGAATATTGCAATACTAGATTAAATATTGTAATAGCAAATTAAATATTACAGCAGCAAATTATATATTTTCAACCTTAAATATATATAATCAAGGTCATAGATAATACTAATAATAAAAAATTAGTATTTTTTTATTATTTTATTTATACCTTTATAATATAATTTTAAATTAATATATAATTAATATATAATTAATATATAATTATTATAAAATTAATATTATAATAATATATTAATTTAATAAATAATTAAAATAAATTATTATTATATATTAAATTATAATTTAAATAAATTATTATTATATATTAAATTAAAATTATAATATTAATTATATATTTTATATTTATATTTATATTTATATTTATATTTATATTTATATTTATATTTATATTTATATTTATATTTATATTTATATTTATATTTATATATATTAAAATAATATTTTATTAAATTATATATTTTATTTTAATAAAATAAAGCTTAATTAATTTATTTAATTTATATAATAATTTTATTTAATTATTATATAAAAATCTTTATTAAAATAATATTAAATATAAAATATATAATTTAATAAAATATTAAAAATAAAAAATATATAAAATATTATATAATAAAGGTTATTTAATAATATATATATTAAAAATTATTTTTAATTTTTTTTAATTTTTATTAAATTATTTATTTTTTAAAATATATTAAATAATTATTTATTTTTTAAAATATATTAAATAATTATTATAAATTTTATTTATATTTAATAAAATAATTAAATAATTAATTTTTATATTAAATATTTTTTATTATTTAATATATAATTTAAAAATTATATTTATATAATAATTAAATATAATTAATATATAAAAATAAAATAATTATATATTATTTTATAATATATAAAATTAATATTAATAATAATTTATTTTATAATTATGTATAATTATTATAATTATTAAATAAATTATATTATTTATAAAATATAAATTTATAAAAAGATTTTTTTATTATATATAATTTATTTAATATAAATTATTATTAAAATATATTATATAATATAAATTTTATTAAATTATTTAATATAAAAATATTAATTTTAAAATTAAATTTATAATTTTAAAAATATAATAAAATATAATTAATTAATTTAATATATTATAAATATAATAATTATTATAATAAATATATAAATAATTTTTAATTTTATATAAAAAAATATATTTAAATAAAAAATATATTATTTAAAAAATATATAAGAAAATAATAAAAGATTATAATAAAATTTAAAAGCTTTAATAAAAATTAAATTTATATTTTTTATATTTTTATAAAATATTAATTTAATATATAAATTAAATATATTATAAAATTTAATTTATTTAATATATTAATTATATATATTAAAATAAAATTATTATATAAATTTAATTAATTAATTAAATTATATTTTTTTAAAATAAAATATATAATATAAATAAATTTTAATTAAATATATATAATATTATAAAAATATATTAAATATATTATTAAATATATTTTTTATATAATATTTTATATATTTATATTTTATTTTAAGAAAATATAATTTAATTAATTAATTAAATTTATATTTATAATAAAATTTTAAAATATTTATTAAAATTAAAAATAATTATAAATTTAAATTAATAATATTTTTTAAATATATTTTATAAAAAGAATTTATTTTTAAAATTATTTTAAATAAATTAATAAATAAAATTTATTATAAATTTAAATTAATTTTATTTAAAATTTATATTAATAAAATAAAAAAATTTAAAAAATATAATTAATTAAAATTAAATTTATTATATATAATATTAAATAATAATTAATTAATATTTTATAAATTAATATTATAAAATTAATTTTTATTATTATATTTAATTTTAATTTTAATTATTAATTAATTTAATAATATTAAATATTATAATAAAAATATTAAATAAAAAATAAATAATAAAAATTTAAATAAATTAATTAAAATATTAAAATTTATTATATATAATTAATATAATAATTTTAATTTAAAAAATATAATTTAAAAATATAATTATAAAGTTTTATTCTTTAATATTTAAAAATAAATATAATATAATATTTTAAAAATAAATAAATTATATATATATAATATTTTATTAAATTATATATATTATTTTAATAAAATTAAATTTAAATAATTTATTTAATTTATATAATTATATATTTTTATATATATATATAAAATATTATATAATAAAAATTATTTAATATTAATAATATATTATAATTAAATATTTTAATATTTATATTTATTAATTATTAATTTATATATAATTATAATTTTAATATATATATATATATATATAAATTTTATTTTTTATTTATTAATTTATATTTTAATTAAATAAATATATTATTTAATTTTTATTATTAATTAATATTTTTTTATATATATAATAATAAATAAAGTTTTTTAATATAAAATTATTTTTATATAATTTATATTTAATTATATAATAATATAATTAATATATAAAATTAAATAATATATTTATTTAATATAAATATATATTAAATATATTTAATAATTATTATAATATTAATTAAATTATATTTAAAAATTATTTTTATATTAAATATTTTATATATAATTTAAATTTTAATATTAATTTATATAATAAATAAAATTATTTAATATTAATTTTTAATTAATATAAATATATTTTAATTTATTTAAATTAAATATTTAAATTTTTATATAAATTTTTTTATTTTTAAATTATATAATAATTTATTTTTATTTTATATATATATATTATTTTTAATTTATTATTTTTAATTTATTATTTTTAATTTATTATTTTTAATTTATTATTTTTAATTTATTATTTTTAATTTATTATTTTTATTTTTATTAAATATTTATATATAATTTTAAAATTTATATATAATATAATTAAAATTTAAAATTATATATAATAAATTTAATTATAATTATTTATAATTATTATTATTTTAATTTAATAAAAAAAATTAAAAAATAAAAATAATTTATATAATTAAAATTTTTAATATTTTTAAATATATTTTAATTTAATTTATTAATTAATATATTATTTTTATATAATTTAATATTAAATTTTATATAATTTATTTATAAAAATAAAAAGCCTTATATATTTAAATTCTTTATTTTTATTTATTATAAATTTTTTTTAATAAATAAATAAATATTATAATATTTAATATTATATAATTTATATATTTAAAATTTAATAATATAAATATAATTATTTAATTTTAATTTTAAATTTATTATTATATTTATATATTTAAAATATTTATATTTTTTATTAATAAATTAAAATATATAAATATTTTTTATTTATTATATTATATATTATAATAATATAATTTTAATATATAAATTTATTTTATTTATTTAATTTTATATAAAAATAATATATATATATAAATAAATAAATAAAATAAATATATATATTAAAATTATATTATTATAAAGCTTTTTATAATATATATTTATATATATATTTTAATTTAAATTTTTAATATATTATTTTTTTTTTTTTATTAATTACTTTTTATTACCTTAAAATATATATATTTACTATTAAATATATATATTTGCATATTAAGACTAATATTATTACTTAAATATATATATCCTTATTAAATCATGCTTAACCTTATATTAATACATTAATCTCTTTTATAAGAAAAATCTTTTCCCCTTTTAATATAAATCTTAGTATTTTTATATTCTTTCTTCTCTTAATACTTAATTTTATTTTCTATTATTTATATCTTTATATCTTTATATATCTTTATTATAATTCTAAGTAGTTATCCTTATTATACTCTTAAGTAATATTAATATTTAATTATTATACTTTATTTCCAAGATTATAACCTAAAAGAAATACTTTAAGTTTTTATAAAAAACTTTAATATTAAATTAAGTTATATATACCTTTAGAAGTATATAAAGTCCTAAAGCCTTATGCTTAAATAGCTATATATATAAAATATTATTAAACTATATCACTCTCTTAAAATATACTTCTTCTATAAATAACTTTCTAATTTATAATTACTTAAATTCCTTTATTAAAATAGCTTTAAAATTACTATATAATCTTTAATATAACTATAGAAATAAATAAATCTTTATTATTAATAAACCCCTTAGCAGCATAAAGAAAAATAATAAGAGTTAATTATATTCTTTAATAAGTAAATATTATCTTTTATATTCTTTCCTTATTTAAATTATCAAGCTTTATATAAATATATCTTTTAATAAAGCTAAATTAATATACCTATATATAAAGCCTTTGCCTTATTTAAGGAAAAGTACCTTAATTAAATTATTTTATATTATAAAAAGATATAAAAGTATTAAAGTAAATTTATAACTTCTAATCCTTATTATTATTAATCTATTAATAGATATTATAAGCTTAAAAAATATAGGTTTAAGATTTATAATATTATTAATATATATTTATATTAAATATAATAACTTTATATAAAATATATTAAGTAAATTATTTATATTATCCTAGTATAATATATAGCTATAATAGCTTAGCAGGATTTTATACTTATAATATTTTAGTTTAATAAGGGTATTAAAATATTCCTTATTACTATAACTCATTAATAGCTTTCATTAGTTAATAAATAAATATAAAAAATTAAATTAAAATACAACCTTAAATATAATATCATTTAACTAAAAACTAAAAAGCTAATAATAAAGCCTAAATGCAATACTTTATATATAGAAAAAGATAATTTTATTAAAGAAGAAGACTTTAGAAAAAAAAGTCTTAATAGCTTAAAGGAATATTTATCTTAATAGAAAGAATTAAGCCGCTAAAAGTTACCTCTCTATCTTATAAATAAAATTCTTAAGTTTAATAATATATAAAGGTTTAGCATTAATACTAAAAACTAGCATATAAAATTATAATAAATATAGCTTAGTAAAGAGTAAATATTCTTCTAAAGGGCAAATTATACCTAAAACCCTATATTTATATATAAATATATATATTTATATGCAAATATATATATTTATATTTATATCTATTTATTTTCATATCATTTCTAGTATATTAATAATATTATTAAATATATTTTAATTAACTTAAAGTAAGAGGTCTTTAGGACAAGCATAGGATTATTAATTAAATTATATTACTTTATATCTTTATATCTTAAATTAAATTTAAAGTTAAGTCTTTTATTAAGAAATAAAATTTATATACTATTTAGCGATAAGATAATTATAAATATATTTACATAGGAAAGCTAGTTATACTAGCATATATACTTAAGCTAAGTAATATAATTAATTACTTAATAATATACTCTTTAAAGTATCTTTATAAGTTATAATATATAGTTATAGCTAATAATATTAATCTTAATACTTATATTATTATAAAGGTAGAAAAGGTTTATAATAAAATCATAGCTAATTATATTAAGTCATAAAGCTTAAAGGATATATATAATCCTTTATTCTAAGATTATCTATATCTTTAATAATATCTTCAAGTTTATATTAATTTTAATTATAAACTAAAGCTTATAAATATTATATAATCAAATAAAGGCTAGCTAAAGTTTAAAGAAATAATATATAAAAGTAGTTATAATATAATATATATGCTTATAAGTTAAAAAGAAATAAATAATAAAGTATAAATAGATTAAGTAAATAATAAATATATATATTATTCCTTATTAACTTAGCTTACCTTCTTTTTATATAAAGCTATGCTTTATATTACTAAGGCTAAAGAAAAAATACTTATATTCATACTTAAATAAGTATATTCTAATATAAGAGGATTTAACTTAAGGTTTATAAGTAAAGCTTCTAATATTTCTTTAACCTCCTAATCTTCATCTTTTATTTTCCTCTTAACTTTTATATTATTATCCTCCTATTTAATTTCATATGTTATTAAGGGTATTTCTTTCATTAAAGGTAAATTCATAATCTTTTTTATATTAATTGATTTCTTTCCTTTCTTTATTATAATTATTTTAACTTTATTATTAGAATTTATTAAATTAGTCCTTTTAATAACCTCTATAAAGATATTCAATAAAAATATACTCTTATCTACCTTATTTAAAAAGGCCTTTAATATAATAATCTAAACTTAATTAAAAGTAATTAAAGTAATAAAAGAAAGGGATAAGTTATATATATTTAAGCCATTATTAGTTATAATAATACTAATAATATAATAATTAATAAGGTTATATTTATCGTTAAGGAGGTTAGCTTATTAAAATATAATATTAAGAAATATAAGTTAATTCAGCTATAATGTTTATAAAGCTATAAAAAAAGGGTTAATTAAGGTTATCTTTAAAAAATACTTTTACTTTATTATTTTAATTAACTTATTAATAATAATAGAAGTATTAATAATAGTAATATAGCGTTACCTACCTTATAAGTATAAGCTAACCTTAATAAAGACTTTATTATCTTTATTCTAACTATCATGCTATATACTATTATTTTTAGCTTAAAGAGCAATATAATATGCTTAAATTAAACTAACCTTTTTAAATAAATAAGAAGGAATACTAAGTGTTATAATAACTATAGATTTATTAACGTATAACTTGAAGTTAATACTAAAGATTATTATAATATCCTTATTAAGTAAAGGGAGAGTTTAGTTAATAGTTATATATATAGTATTATATAAAGGTAAGTCATAAACATATATAAGCTAATCAAAGTAACATAAATAAATCTAAGTATAAGGCTTCTTAAAATATAAATAAATTTCATTCGCTATAATAAATATAAATAATAATATAAATATATTAAGATTAGAAGGAAAATAGATATACTATAAAGCAAACATATATACTTAAATATAAAGACATATATTTAGGGTAAAATAACATTAATAATTAAGTTATTATAGCTAATTAAGATTAAGGTATATATTAAAGTCTTAATTAAAAGGATATAAAGACTTAAAAAGAATATTTATATTATTTAATTTATATTTTATAATTTTATATATAATAAATTATATATAATATATAATATTAATATAAATATATAAATATATATTTTTTAAATTTAAAAAATATATTAATATATATATATAATTATATAATTAAATTTATATTTAATATATTATTTAATATATTATATTATATATATATATTTAAAAATAATTTTATTTATTATAATATTAATATAATATAATATTAAGATTTAAATATAATTTATTATATATATAATTTAAAATAATATTTATTTATAAAAAATTAAATAATTATTATTTAAATTTATATTAATTATATATAATAAAATAATTATTATTATTTAAATTTAATAAAAATATAAAAAATATAAAAAATTATATATATATATATATATATATATAATAATAATAATTAAATTAATAAAATATAATTTTAATATAAATTATATTAATATAAAATAATATTAATTATTTAATATTTATAAAATATAAAAATAATTAAATAATTATAAATAAAATTTAATATTTTATAATATATATTTTAATATTTATAAATAATTAAATATTTTTAAAATAAATTTTATAAATATTAAATATAATTATAAATATATTAATAATTTTAAATAATATTAAATTTAAATTATTATTATATATTATTTTTAAAATATATTTATTTAATTATATTTTATATAAATATTTTATAAAATTAAATATAATAAATAAATAAAATTATAATTTATATTATATTTTTAAAATTAATATATAAAAATAAATAATTTAAAAATATAATAAATTAATAAAAAGAAATTCTTTATTAATATATATATAAATAAAATATTTAAAAAATATAATAAATTAATAAAAAAATTTTTTTATTAATATTTATATAAATATAAAATTAAATAAAATATTAAAAAATAAAAAAATAAATATATAAATAATAAATTTAAAAATATAATATAAAAGAATTAAAAATATAATATTTATTTTAATTTAATAAAATAAATAATCTCTTTTTAAATATAAAAATAATTAAAAATTTATAATTATATTTTTATAATTATATTTATTAAATTATAATTATTTTATTAATTATTTATAAATAAAATTTAATATTTTATTAATTTTTTTAAATTATTTTATATTTTTTAAAAAATTTAATTAACTTTTTTAAGTTTTTATTATTTATTTTTTTATTTATAATTTTTATTTTAATATTTATAAAAAATTTAATATTTTTAAAATAAATTTTATAACTTTTAAATATAATAATAAATATAAATAATTTATAAAATAAATAATAATATAATTTATAAAAATAAATTAAATTTATTATATATAATTTTAAATAATAATTATTTAATTTATTTTTATAAATTAATATTATATTAAAGATTATTAATTTATATTAAAAATATTAATATTAAATTATATTTTTTTATATTAATATTATTAATAAATTATTAAATTATTATAAATAAAAATATTTTTAATTATTAATAATTTAATTTAATATTATTAATTATTATATTTAAATATTTTTATTATATAATTTAAATAAATATAAATTATTTAAAATAAATAATATAAAATTATTATTTTTTAAATATATTTATATAATATATATATAAAATTTATTTTTATAAATATATAATAATTTATATTATTAAATAATATAATTTTATTTTTTAAAATTATTTAAAAATAATTATTTAATTTATTAAATTAAAAAAATAAAATTATTTATAAAATAATTTAATTTAATATATATAATTATTATTAATTTAATAAAATAAAAATATTTTATTAATTTAAATATAAATAAAATAAATTAATAAAATTAAAAATAATTATAAAAATAAATATTAAATATAATAAATAAATTCTTTTAAAAATAAAAATAATTTTAAATAATAATTTAAATTTAATAATATTTAAAATAATTAATATATTTATAATTATATTTAAAAGCTATAAAATATATTTTAAAAATATTATATTCTTTATATATATTAAAATAAAAATTATAAATAAAGAAATAAATAATAAAAATAAAAAAATTAAAAAATATTTTTAAAAAATATAAAATAATTAAAAGAATAATTTAATAAAATATTAAATTTTATTTATAAATAATTAATAAAATAATTATAATTTAAGATATTTAATTTAAAAAATATAATTATAAATCTTTAATTATTTTTTTATTTAAAAACAATATTTAAATAATAATTATTATTAATAAAATTTAATAATTTTAATATTTATTAATTTAAATTTAATTTTTATTTATTATTATTTTTAAATATATAATTATTAAAAAATAATTTTATATAATATTTTAATATTTATAAAGAAATATTTAAAATATTCTTTTTTAAAATACTTTTTATTTTAATATAATAATAATTATTATTATTAATTTTTAATTTTAAAATTATATTATAAAGCTTTATATAAAATAAAACTCTTTTAATAATAATAATATAATAAAAATAACTTATATTTATTTTATAAATAAAAAATAAAATAAAAATTAAATATTTAAAATAATTAAATCTTTTTATATAAAAATAAAAAATAATATAATTTATAAATAATTAAAAAAAACTTTATTATAAAATAAATATATATATTATATAATATAAATTATATAAATATTTATAATATAATATATAATTATAAAATAAAAAATTAATAATATTAAAATAATATTTTATTAAATTATATATTATATTTAATTTATATAATAAATTTATTTAATTATTATATAAAGCTTTTTATTAAAAAAATATAAATATTAAATATATATAATATATTAAAAATATATAATTATATAATTTTATAATTATATATAAATATATAATATATTATATAATATATATTATTTAATATTATTAATAATATTAATATAAAAAATATAATTTAATTATAAATTATTTAATAATAATATTAATAATATTAAATCTTATATTTAAATATTTTAATTATATAATTTAATTTATAAATTATTATTTATAATTATTAAAATATATATTATATTAAATTAAAATATCTTTATTTTTATTTATTATAATTCTTTTTTAAAAAATAAATAAAAATTATAATATAATAATATTATTTAATTTATAAATTAAATTATTATTATTATTATTATTATTATTATTATTATTATTATTATTATTATTATTATTATTATTATTATTATTATTATTATTATTATTATTATTATTATTATTATTATTATTATTATTATTATTATTATTATTATTATTAAAATAATAATTATATATTAATTTAAAATTATATTATAAAGATATAAAAGAAATAATAAAAAAATCTTAATCTTTTATTATTAATATTATTTACAACCTTAATTATATATATTTAAGGTTAAAAATATATAATCCAGCATTATAATATTTAATTTATTATTATAATATTTAATTTATTATTATAATATTTAATTTAATGCAATAATATATAAGCCTCTATATAATCATAACCTACTATTTAGAACACTAATCTTATATATTAATAGTAGCACTAATATATTTATTTTTTAATTTAAGGATAAAATTTCTTCATTCTTAATAAATTATCTTAATATTATAAAATAAATTTTAATCCTATAATATCCCTTAATAACCTTTAATTCTTAATATAAATATATATTATCTTATAATACCTTTTTTATACTTCTTATATTTATAACTTTAATATAATTAATTCTTCGCTCCTTTACTTTACTCCTAAGTATATTACTTTTTAGCTAAAGTTATACTTATCTTTATTAGGCTAATAAAACCTACCTTATTTTCATTAAGCTAATCCTTAATAATTTTCTCCTAGCATTTTATATTTTTAATATTAGCCTTCTTAAAGTAAATCTTTTAAAAGCTTAAAAAAGAATTAATTATCTTATAATAATAGTATTTAATCTCTTCTTTAAGCTTTATTATTATTAATAAGATGCTTATTAATAAAATAAAATAAGATATATATTAATTATAAGGGAGCACTTACTATTATAGCTAAAGTAATAGCAGTTTATATAAGCTTTATTAATATAATTATTATTATTAATAATATATTCCTATCCTAAGCTATTAAATCTTTTATTTAAGCAAGTTATATATAAGTTAATACCCTTCTTATTATAAAAAAAATATATTATAATTACAAAAGCCTATTAAGGATTATTAAGGTTAAAAATTATAATAAGCTTATTATTATCCTTATAATAAATCTTAATTTAAAAAAAATAAATAACTTCCTATAATTAAGATATATTAAAGTACTAAGTATAATTAATAAATATAAAAGGGCATAAATATATATCATTTTCTAATTAAAGATATAATATATATTATTAAACTTATAAGTCTAAAGCTTATTAATAATCTAAGTAATAAGCTTATAATTATTAAAGCAAAGCTTTTTAATAATAAGTAAATTATATAATAGCTTCTTAAACTAAATAAAATAATTCTATAGATAGCAAGGCATATTAATGATAATATAATAATATTTTCAATAATATATAAAGGAAGGCAATCGGCCTAGATTATATATAATTAAGAATATAAAGGTTGAAAGGTAGGACGTTTTATTTAGAAAAGCTTTACATTATAGGTAGGGTTTATAGCTAAGGAAAACCTAGTTAGTAGGGTAACTAGCAGACAATAAGGTACACGTAATAAGTACTAGGGTTTATAAACACTATTAGCTATAGACCACCCTAGTTGGAGCCCCAGGGAGAGGCAAAACGTTTGACATGTAGCAATGCCAAGCACCCGGTGTCAGAATTTCACATAATAGCCCTGGCGAGAATTCCTCCAAGACCCCCCAAGGCCCCCCAATCCTTGTTAGTCATTGATCTACACATGCAACTCCTATATCGGCCACGCACTGATTTGATCTGATAAGATTACGATGGGGCGCCTAGGAAGGTTCTTCTTCCCGATGGAGCAACCAACAGGTTTCGAGGCCACACACTCTTCAGCTCGTGTGATAGGCGTGGGGTGTTTCCGTGTCCTATTGCAACGCCGCCCACCACCCGCTGCCCCCTTCACTTCCCTTGCACATGCGGGTGTTTTCTACCCTCCTTGGCCAGCTTGGTCTCATTGCCACACCCCACCGCCGAAACATTGCACCTTGTGGCCGGCTCACCTCCTCCCAATCGAGTAAATATCCCGGATCTCGGGTCTATATAGCACCCAGCGAGATCAACACCCTGTGTCCCTGTCCAGCTGCCTGTCTCGATCTTTGCTCTTGGTCTTCCCCCACGCGCCCTTGCCAGCATGTGCCCTGACCGTCGTCCGGGCCTTCACGTGTACCTTTGACCTGTCCAGTCCTACCCGAGCTGCACACATCGAACCACCCCGTCCCATCTGGGTCTTGGGACCACCTCGCCTCGCTGCAAGAGTCTTCAGCCTAGCCTTGGCTAATTCCCACCCTCACTTCTCGCTGATCCCTTCTTTTCTCCTCCAGAGTATTGTAACTCTGTGATTCTTCCACGCGAAATTACGACAGCCATAGACACAGCTACTCTCACAAAATGTCGACGTCCAAGGCTGATGATGCCGCAATTGGCAACCGGCCGGGCTCTCGCTCGACTGGCGAGCCCACCAACAACGCCAACGGCTCCCACGAGGACAATGATCTTTCCCCGCTGAAGACGAACGACCGCCATACCATCACCTCAAACCTGGGCGAGCCCGTCGAAAGAGTTGCAACCACTGCCCAGCAGGGTGTCACCAAGGTCGAGGCCTTCAACAAGGTGCTGTACCAGTCGGGCCCGACGGGCAAGATCCTGCTATGGCTGCTGGGCGTGTCCATCGGCCTGACCATGTTCGCGTATGCCCTCGACCAGGGCATCACGTCCACCATCTTCACCACCATGGCCAGCTCCACCTTTGGACAGCACAGTTCGCTCGCCGCCGTGAGCACAGCCAGCCAGATTGTGCGTGCCATTGCCAAGCCTTTCATCGGAAAGCTGGCCGATATCACCTCGCGGCCCACCACCTACGTCGTGATCCTGGTCTTCTATGTCATCGGCTTCGTCGTCGCCGCCAGCTCCAGCACCTTCGCCGCCTACACCATCGGCATCTGCTTCACGTCGGTCGGCAAGTCCGGCCTCGACCTGCTGAGCGACATCATTGTCGGTGATCTGACCCCGCTCGAGTGGCGTGGCTTCTTCGGCGCCCTCCTGTCCATCCCCTTCGTCATCACGGTGCCCGTCAACGGTTTCATTGCCGAGGGCTTCGTCGACAACTGGCGATGGGGCCTGGGCATGTTTGCCATCATGGTCCCCGTGCTGCTGACCCCGGCCATCTTCACGCTGTACGCCATGCAGCGCCGCGGAGAGAAGATGGGCATGGTCACCATCGCCGGCTCCAAGCAGGAGAGGACCGGTGCCGCTGCCGACGGCACCTCCAAGGGTGCTGCCCACTGGAGCAAGCTCCTGTACCAGGGCCTGATCGACATCGACATCCTGGGGCTCATCATCCTCGGTGTGTCCTTCGCCCTGCTTCTGCTGCCCCTGACCCTGGCCGAGGACGCCGACGGCGGGTGGCAGAACGGGAGCATCATCGCCATGCTCGTCGTGGGCTTCGTGCTGCTCATCGCCTTTGTCCTCTTCGAGATTTACCTCGCGCCCGTGCCGCTCATGAGCCAGCGCGTGCTCAAGAACCGCGCCTTCATCGCTGGTGTCGTCGTCTTCACCTTCAACCAGACCGCCTCGTCTGTCCGCAACACCTACTTCTCCTCGTACATCTATGTCATCAAGGAGTGGACCACCTACCAGTGGACCATCTTCCTGGGTATCACAACCATGGGTCTCAGTCTCATGGGCCCCATCGTCGGCCTCATCCAGCGCCGCACCCATCGCTACAAGTCCATGATGGTCTTCGGCGCCATCGCGAGGATGATCGCCTACGGCATCCTGGTCAACGGCGGCAGCGGCTCCATGACCCAGGACACGGGCCGCCTCGTCGCCGCGCAGCTCGTCTTCTGCCTGGGCTCCTTCAACGTCGTCGGCGCGCGCGTGGGCACCCAGGCGGCGGTGCCGCACGAGGACATGGCCACCGTCATCGCCCTGCTGGCGCTGTGGTCGACGCTGGGCTCCTCGGTCGGCAGCGCCATCTCGTCCGCCATCTGGACCAACGAGATGCTGTCGCGCATGTACGACGAGATGATCCCCGCCGGCGCGGACAAGAAGACCATCGACAAGCTGTACGGGTCCATCAAGAAGCTGCGCTCCGGCTACGCCTTTGACGACCCCATCCGCCAGGCCGCCATCCGCGCCTACGCCGCCATCAACGGCCACATCGCCATCGCCGCCCTCGTGCTGGCCTGCATCCCCACCATCGCCACCCTGTTCATGCCCGACTTCTACCTCGGCAAGCAGCAGAACGCCATCACCAACACGGGTCTCGACGGCGAGAGAGTCGACGTCCCCACGCGCGAGGAGGGCGGCGCCCAGGCCGTGGACAGCGCGCCGCAGAAGCCGGACAAGTGGTACTCCAGGTTCACGAGTGCCTACCGGCGAGAGATGTAAGAGCCGGTTGGACTTGTTCAAAGGGAACCCAACAAAATTCAGAAAGCAAGCCTCCAGATGGCGCAGAGGGTCGAGGGATTGGTCCTCGGCCCCTCTTGTCTCGGTCGCAAAGCACGTGTGATAATCCCGCACTGCATTCATCAAATGTTTCGCGGGGTCTTTTCAGTCATATGGACCCCTCAAACTAAAAACAGGTGTATGTGACAGTTCAAGGCAGGGAGATGCGATCGCTTCGGGCGCGCGTCTATGTCCGGTATTGAGCACATTTTATAGCATTGGATAGCAGTATTTGTAATTGGGGGGTGGTGGTCATTTTTCGGTGAAGCAGTCGAAGTACTAGCACATTAAAGTTTCGAGATATGATTCTTGAAAATACTTTGAAACTCTGCCGACGTGAGACGTTCCTTAATGTATTGGGTATCTCCTCATTGTGTTGTTCCCATGGCACTTCCGCGAACATTGCTCCTGACCTTGCCCATCATACCTAGGTAACGGGAACCGCTATAGCAGTGAATGGAGGGTGCGTACTACGTACGTATGCCTTTAAGAGGGATGCCCTGGGGCCCTCCTGCACTCAGAACTCAGCCACACGCCCACTTCGAATACAGACAATCGCACTATCGCCACACCCCATCAACCGCAACAGCTCTCAAAAACAACGTTTGAAGAGGGCTTGTTCATAATCCTCAGAGAAACACACTATACCTCTCAATCAACTGAATCACAACGATCCCTGACTAGTCGTCCTTAGCAACACAGGCAGCGGATGCACTTTACTTAAAACAAGGACCACACAGAATGTTTACTAGAATGTACTTCTTGAATGGTATTACGGTTTATATAAACACAGTCCCCGATTAGAAGAAGTTTCCAGCATTAACTTGGGCTTTAATTAAGCATCAATGTAGGAAATCCTATATGATATCAATCTAAACATTTTCACTCGTCTGGCGCTTTTCGCCAAGCTGACTTGGTCGCCTGGACAGGTCTGCTGCCGCCTCGGTGTCGTTGACTGCGTGTGACCTGACGCTGACCAACTCCATGTTGGATTCACCGTCAGCATCATGGAAGTGCCTCGTACTCTCCAACTGAGTTTCGTTTGCGGTGGTTGCAGTGCTTCCCACTATCGAATTAACCGGGAGCCAGAACTTGGACGTCAGCATACCACTGGCTCTGCCTGGGCCTCTTTCGCTGGGCCGGTTGCTATTTTCCGGGGATGAAGGCAGTTGGCTCTTCCTCGATGACTTTGACAAGCCTGTTGAGTCCAACACCTTGATGATATATCGGGTGAGGATGATTCGCGAGGCTGGGAGACACGCAACTACCAACCCGGCGGTCAGTTCAACTGCTGTCCATACACCCGCGTTGTAGAGTCCTTGGGCATCGGTCGACTTCGCCCAGTTCCCGAAGAAGCCGATTATGTATGTCAAGCGGGTGATACTGATTGCGGTCAAGCTGAATCCTGCGTTAGTACGGGGAGAATAAAATTCATGTTCAAGGGGGTTCTCACAGGAAACCGCAGGCGAACATCAGAGTAACTGCCAACTTCCTCTTGAAGTTCATATTCAGTCTCCAAACTTGGGTCCCTGGCAGGATGAGCATCCAAACGTCAATGGCGATGTTGACCGCGGCGTGTGCGTAAGCAAAGGCATTGATATCGAAGCAAGTACCCTCATACTCTCCACTCCAACCTAGCCAAAACAGATTTAAAGGACGGCACTGGGCCCATCCTACGAGGAAAAATGCTGAGACTGTAAGCACATTGAATATCTGTATACCCCACATCACCCGTTGGAACCCGGGGCTCTAGAATATCCGCATCTTTAGCTTTTAAAGAAAATGTTTTCTAATTTTAATAGTATTTTCTACTTATAAGGGAATATCTTCTTACCCCTCTTAATATAATTTTCTATTCTCTCCTTTAAAAGGAAATATAGTTTATTCTTTTTAATAGTAATTTCTTCCTAATTAGAAACTATTACTATACTACGCTTATAAGGTTTAGATAGTAATGCTTTTATTAATAATCTAGCTTATTACTATATATCTTTTACTTATCTCTTTATCTCCCTTCTTCCTTCTTACTTAATCTTAATAAATATCATTTATAAGCTATATATATAAGAGCTTTAATAAGCTTAGTATATATTACTTAATTATAATATATTTACTACCTACTTAATAGCTACTAACTATCATAAAAGAGGGCATAAATAGCTAATAGGATCATTTTAAGTACTATAAAGGCCTAGAACTTCTTAGTTAATATAATAATATTACCGCTATTTTTAATATAGGCCTTATAATTAAGCTTATTAATAGTATATTAAATAACCTTAGGCTAAATATAGTTCTTATAAATATATAAAAAGTTATACTAAGAATATATAGGTAGTTTAAGGATATTATCCCTTATTTAGAGTATATTAAGTAGGCGCTTAGTAGTATTTATCCTCTTAGCTAAGGATATAAGGGATAAGGTAAATTAATAGCTAACGTAATTAAGTTAATAATAGTTTAAAATAATAATATTAAGCTATAATGCTTAGCTTAGCTTAATAAGGATTCCTATATCATAAAGCTATTAGATATTTATTTAATAGCTTAATATTATTATTATTATATAAGCGGGTAATTTACTCTTATATAAGTTTAAGGAGGAAGATATTTTCTATAAAGATATTTTTAATAGGTTTTTAGGTTATCCTTTAGCTAATACTACTTAAATTTATTATATTATAAGTGAAATTAAAGGGTATAAGAAATACTACCTTTTTATATGCTATTTAACTTACTATTATTATATCTTACCTTATTTATTTAACTTTAAGACTAGATTTATACCTAGGAAAAAAGGGGGCAGAAATATATATAATAATAAAATAAAGCCTCCTTTATAATAAATATATCTAAAGGGGCTAGCGCCTAAGGCATTAAAGATACTTACGCTTATTAAAAAGGGCAGAAATATTATCCCTAGTTTATAAAGCTATTAACCTTAAAAGGTAAAAGGGCTAACTAGGATAATAGATATATAATAAGATAAAGAGCCCTTATATATAAATTAATAATAACTTTAGGTATATTTAGTTTATTTAATTTAGCACTTATTATACCTATTAATACCTAAAGGCTGCTTATTAATTATTAATTAATTGCTTAACTAGTATTAATTAATTATTTAAGAACTTATTAATATTATTAATCTACCCTTTAAAATCAGCTAAGGTAAGTGCCTAATATATAAATATGCGAGGCTAGCCTACCCCTTCTATAAAAGGTTGCTTTTACTGTTATCTAAGTGCTTATAATCTGTATTTCTAGCTATTTAAATACTTTAATAATTATATTATATAAAGAGCATAGCTCTATAAGCATAATATATATTGTGACACTATGTCTAGTCCTAGACTCCCTTAGCATTTAATATAATACGTATAGCCCACCTAGATAATTATATAATATCTGAAGCTAATAGTTAGCTATAATTAATATATTAATACCCTCCTTAGCAGCGGCAGTGAGGGCTTTAAGTACTAATAAAGCCGATTTAATATATAGCTAGTTATTAATAACCTACGCTTAGAGTAAGAGGGTCTTATTTAAATCTTTATTTTAAGACCTTAAAGGGGTAAGAAGGAATATAAAAGAGGCAGGTAATGTATTTATATTAATAATAAATAAGTATATCACTAATAAGAGGGCAGCAATAGCTTAATAAAGCATAGCATAATTATTATATAGCTTTAATAATACATTAATAAACCTTAAATTAAGCTTAAGCTACACCCCTCCCACTTATATATAAGCCTAAAAGATATTTACTATATTATTATTTACTGTGATATAGCTTATCTCGCTTATTATATCGCTAATACACCCTTTATAACTAATATTAGCCGCTGCTTAAATAAGCTAGACTTACTTAGTTATTATTAAAAGCTGTACTATAACTTATTATAGCTATAATGCTTTTAAGCAAGGGCTAGCAAGGGTATAAATAATCTTAAGGTAAATAGTGGAAGTTAAGCTGATAAGGTTTATAAGGGGCTAATAGAATCTCTTAATGCCTTCTTTATAATAACAGCTAATATAGCTTAGTAGCGACTTATTTATAGTAATATTTATATAAAACTATTTAATTAAGGCATAAAGACTAGTAATAGTGCAGCTTATATCATTAAAAAAGGCATAAGAGGCGTTAATAGGGTCCTTAATATAACCGGTGGGATATATATAGAGCAGGAGTAAGGCTATTTTACTATTAAGGAATAACTTATAAGCTTTAATAATAACCTTAAGCTCCTTAATAATATTAAGGGTAATATTTTTATAAAGGGGTTTTAGTTAAAAAGGGGCTAATTAAGAGTATATTAAAGTATTATAATTTAAAGAAATATTTATAAATATATATCTTATATTATAAAGGATAAAGAATAATATAATAATAATTAAGAGAAGTTTAAATAATATAATAAGAATCTTTTATTATAGCTTATAGCCTTAATAAGCAAATATATATTTATTATTAAGTTTTATATTAAGATTAATAGGGCTATCTTTATTATTAATAGTATAATTATCCTTAAAGAAGGCTATTTTATTATTAATAATAAATAAGTTATTTATAAATATAATTAATAGCTAATTATCTAAGAAAGTAAAGGATATAAAAGATAAGTTAATTAAAGATATAATAAGAAATAAGTAATTAAGTAGGCTTAATATAATAAGTAAGGGATATATAGGGCATAATAAAGATAAAGAAGTAATTTAGTATATTAAATTAGCCTTAAAACTAAGAAGCTAATATAAGGAGTTTAAGGTAAAGGGGGAGGATTTAAATTTATTTTAAATAGACTAGTAATATATTTTATTTTATATAAAACTAAAAAGGCATAGCTTAAATACCCTTACTCCCTCCCTTAATAAAATTAATAAGTAAGTTAATTTATAATATATAAGATATTAATATATAAGAGAAGGCTAATTATAATAAATATTAATACTTATATTATATTAATACTTAAATAATATATATTTAATATATCTTATTAAGTTTACTAAGCCTTTATTTAAACTTATAAAGGGGTAAGTAATTATTAATTATAAGGTAAGCATTTATATTACTTACTGCTATAAATTAACTAATAAATTAAAGCTATATATAAAGTTAAGGAATTTAATAAAAGCTTAAGCTACATTAAATAGACTAACTACCTTATACCTAGGTATCCAGCTATCTTAATTCTTATTAAAAGGCAAGAAAGGGCTAAAGCTAATAAATAAACCTACCTATTTACTTACCTACCTTTAATACCACTTTTCATAAGCATATAAGCATTAATTATCTTACTATAAAACATATACATATATAAAACCTATATAAGCCTTGATACTTAAACTGCTCCTAAGGTAATAATAGCTATTACTTCTTATTATACTATAGATATATAAGAAGGAGGGTATAAATAATAACTACTAAAACCCTTAACCTAGAAATAAACACCTTAAGCTTAATAAAATAAATTAAAAGGGGTACTTAACACCCTTATCATTATTAATATAACTAAATAAACTTATATTTTATATATAAGCAATTATAAATAAATTATTATAACCTTTATAACTATTATAACCCTTATATTATCTCTACATTACTAGCTATAATTTATCCTACTACTTATATTTATATTATATTATAATATTATACTTAATACCTAAGTAGCTAGCTAAGAAGGTATTTAATATAAAAATTAATAAGCTTTATAATGAATACCTCCTTGCCTTAGGAAGGGCTACTTACGATATAATCTATATATAAAAACTTTAGCTTAAGGCTAAGATCCTTTTCTTTTAAGTTAAAATACCTAAGCACTTATATAAGTAGCTTTAAGAAAAGGTTATATATCTTAATAGCCTCTATATTAACTACTTATAAGCCTAAGTATTCTAAAAGCTAATCCTTAGCACCCTTATATATTAAGAAACTATTAAGTAGATAATTCAAAAGATATAAGATAAGATTAAGGGAAAGGTAAATAAACGTTATATTAAAGCTAATAAAGTACTATTAACTAGCTATAAGACATAAATAAAAGTAATAATAATATAAAGAAAGATAAATAAGCTATAAGGGCTATATATAATATAGCTTAGTAATAAAGGGATAATAAAGCTAAGGCTAGCTATTTAATTCTTATATATATAAATATAGTGATTTAAGCATAATATTAAGCATTATAATAAGTATACTTATAATATTATTATTAATATATATATTATAATATTAACTTAAGCAGCTTTTTATATTTTAAAAAAGTAATAAGAATAAGCTTTTAAGCAGGATATATAAGTATCTTACTTATGAAATAAATTACACCACCTAGTATAGCTAGAAATATAAGCAAAAGCTTAATATTCACCTATATTACCCTCTTAATTAATAGTTTAATTCAAAGGCTAAATAAAAGCTAGTTATTATTAAACTTATTATAAAAGCATAATAATCTATAAAGATATATAACTAGAAGCTATACTAAGTAATAATATTACTATTTATTATATTAAACCCCCTTTATATAAAGGCTAGCTTAAAATTAAACTCAGCTGATTTTAAGGTCTTTATAATAAAATATAATATATATATATTAAAAAAAGTATTATATTATAATAAATATAATCCTATCTATATATTATTAATAAATTTAAAGTTATTTAGCTATATTATATTATTATATAAAATATAAGTTAAACCACCTTAAGTATAGTATTATTACTACCTAAATACTTTTAATAAATATATTATTAAACCTTTACTTATACTTACTTTAGGCCTATTATTAATAATACTATTAGCTACCTTAACACCCTTTATATAGCTCATAACTCCTTTATAATAAGCTATTAATATTTATATATATAATAACTCCTTTAATTTCATTATATATTAAGCTTATTATATATCACTAAGATTAATAATAATAATATTAAATATACTTATATTTTTAACTTATAGCTTAAAAAAAATAGCCTTATTACTTTAAATAAATTATAAGGGCCTAGGAAGTAATAGAAAAGCTTAACTACCTTTTTTATTTATTAAAAGAAGTTATTATTACTAGGATTAATCTTTTTTATTATTATAAAAACTACTACTTATTACTTACTTAATAAGCATAATATTATTACCTTATAATTAAATATTAATACTTAAATATTAATTAATAATTTTAATTAATTATATTAATTAATATATTTTTAAAAGTAATAAATTATTAAGAAAATATTATATATAATCCTTATTTAAATATAATCTTAAACAGAATAATATTAAGAGATAATTTCTATATTATATTATATAAAAGATATTTATTAATATAAGTTAAGAAAAACTTATTACTTATATATATTATTAAACTATATATATCTAAGTTATAATTAATATAATTAGTTATTTATAATACTATTTATATCTATTGATTTATATTATAGGTTAAGCAATAAACTTTATCCACTTATACACCCTCATTAAAGCTAAACCCTCTTTACTACCTAGGTACCCCATTTAAGCCCTTTATTATACTAAGGCCACAGATTCTAAGACTATACATTAACTTATAAGAACTTAGGGCCTAACGCTTATATAACCTTCAATATTATTAATAAGCTAGCTATTAATATAAAGCCGCTAGCTAGCTAATACCTTTACTACTCACCTATAAAGGAGCATATAACTATAGCATACTTTATATTACCCTCCTTATTATAAACTTAAGTGATATAGGCCTAAAAGCTAATAATATTATTAAAGGCCCTCCTAATAAATATATAAAATAAGCAATATAAATCAGGCTTCAGCAGCCTCCTAAGGCTTTTGCTAATAATATCACCTTATAACATAGTTTATATTAAACTTATATAAGTATTATATATAATATATAAAACTAGAAAGCATATCTTAAATATGGAGTATTAATATTACTATAGCCGTAGTATATATAACTCCTTAGCTCCGCAGTAAAAGATAGAGCACTAGATTTAAATAGCCTTAAAGGTTATTAAGGCAGCTAGCTATATTATATAGGGAGAGTTATACTAAGGGTAGCCTTAAGGGACCCTTTAATTATTCCTCCTTATTTACTATGCTTTATTTAAGTAAACTATATGCTTCTAGTTAATAAATACTAGCTTATATTTAAGGTAGTTATAGTTTTTAAATAAAAAAGTTAAAGAGCTTATATAGGAATAGGTATAAAGATTAAACTTATATATAAAATATATAATAACATAGGTGGCTCCTATCCTTATTTATATATTAATTAAAGCTAAAAAGAATTATAAAAAAGGAGTATTACTTAAGCTATTATATTTAATTACGAAAGGGGGTCTTACTATATACTTAAATAGCTTAAACTTAAGAAAATTATCTAATTTAATTCCCTTTTTTAAGCTATTTTAATCTTTAAATTATATTATAACATATGTGAAAATCATTTAATAATTATTAGCCTTAAGCTTTAGCTAGTTTAACTTTATAGCTATATATTCCTTAAAGCTAACCTAAGCTAAGATTTATATAGGATTTTATATCTTTTACTTAACTAGGATAAGGATATATAATACCTTATACTTAAGACTTATACCTTAAAAATATATAAGCTAGCTAATATTCTTATTTATCCTTGCCTTTATCTTATTTAAAAGCTAGCTAAGGGTATATTATTATAATAAGCTAATATAAAATTACTTAATTAAGTATTAAGGTATAAGGTTATAATATATTATCTTATTAAACCTAAAGGCCTTATTCCTACTTATTAATAATATATTATTATCCTCTTTATTAGCAGATAGCTAATATTTTTACTTAAGTACACTACTAGTAGCATTACTATTTAATGCTACAGCGCTAGTGATATTTAATGAGTATATTGTGATTAACTTAGCGTAGTAAGCTATTAAGTCTATAGCTACCTTATAATTATAAGCAGTTATAGTTAAATTAATAAGCTTTTATATAAGCTATACTGTTAAGGGGTTATTATGTGATTTATCCTATTCTTCGCAAAGGTCACTATCGCTATCAGGGATCATATATATAAACCTGAATCATATAGGTATCTTAGCTTAATACTAGATGTACAGGTATTACTATAAGTTGCTAGCTTTAGTATATACCTTACCGCAGGCATTATTATCCTAGAGCCGCTCATTATAGCAGAAATAGGCCTTAGTTAACCTAGCTATAATTCATATTTTAATATCGCCCTGCTGGATATTTAGTAGTTAGCTTATTATTAAATCTATTAACTATATTTTATTATTATCTTTAAACCCTCCCTTACATATAATTAAGTATTATATTATAATAAAGAGCTTATTATAATAAATTATCTTCCTTTAGCAATTATATTAATAGGGCTTTGAAACAGCATTTATATTTTAACGAGTAATAATAATGTTATTAAAAATAAAGATATAAGAATAGCATAAGCTCCCCCCCCCTTAGTAGCTTACCTTTTATAAAAAACTATTAATACCTTTACTCCCTTACCTTCCTTTAAATAAGTCTTAGTTATAATAAATAACTTCTTAAAATTAACTCCCTTTATTTATATTAAGAAGGGCTTTTATAAAAATAATAAGAAAGTTAGATTAATAAATATATTTATTATATAATAAACTAATCTTATTACTTAAAAGCAGCTATAAGAGTTACTTAATTTAAAAAGAAAGCTTTTAAATAACTTATATCCTTATTTTAATATAAATTAATGCTAGTAAGATTATTATATATTACTTAAGGAGCGCTTAAGAGATTATATCTTAAAAGATTTAATCTAATTTAAGCATTTTTAAATAAATAAGAAATATATAAAATAGATTTTAAAGATTTAAGGGGAAGCTATTAAGATATAAAACTTACTGTTAAGATTATTATTCTTATATTAAGGAGTATCAGCGCTTAATACTTAGCTAAAGTAAGGCTATATAGCTTATATATATACCTAGTAAGATAATTTATCTAGCTATAATATATAATAATATAATAAATAAAGGAAGGAAAAATTTTTTATTATAAGTATATAAGAGATAATAATAATAAGGTATCTTATAATAAGCTATAAGTGAATATTTTAAATTAATCTTTAAATAATTAATAGCTTACTTTATTAATAAATATCCTAGTATTAAATATAATATTATTAAATAATAGCGATAATAATATAATTAAGTAATAACCTTATTATAATTATTATTCTCTTACTTACTTTTTCTTTTATTCCTTTTTATTAAGAACTTTATTAAGCTTATCTTATATATTATTAAGTTCTTTTATCCTTATATTAATATCTTAATTAGCCTATATTAGCTTCTCCTTATAGCTTACCTTTATATTAAGTAACTCCTCTTATAATATAATTAATATAGCATTAAACTTACCTACTTAGGTGGTTAATAATTAAACCTTTCTTTATAATTACTATAACTTATCCTTAGCCTTAATAGCTTACTTAAGGGTACCTTATTCATTATATTATATATAGCTTAGCTCCTTTTTTAAAAGCCTTTAAGTATTAATAGCTTATTTAAGAAGGTTATTATATTATTATATAAACTCGTTAGCCTCTTCTGCTTAAGCTATAAGCATTAGGTTCTTTAAGCTTATATCTTTTATTGTATAACGCTAACCTAAGGCCTCCTTTTAGGCGGTATCTAGCTAATCCCTAATGCGCTAGTTCTTATTAGCTATATCCCTCTAGCGCCAGTTAATATCCTTAGCCTTATAGGTTATCCTTCTCCTATTATCTAATTATATACTTACTTTAATAAGGCCGATTAATATTATTTAATATTAATTAGGAGTTAATATAATCCAGTGATAAGTATATTAAGCAGCATTAAATTAACTTAGGTAGAATCGCTGCTAAAGTCCTTATTTATAAGGGATAAAATTATATTAATATTTACTTAAGATATTTATCCCCTCTTTACTTCCTCCCTAAGTATTAAATTTAATATATCTCTTATATAAGCATTAGAGTCTTACATTAAATAGCTAAGGAGATAAGATTAGCAGATATTAAGGCATATAATATATTATTATCTAATCTCCTTATCCCTTATGCACTCTATCTTAAGCCTCTAGCAAATATTAATATATATAACATACTACTGCTTAAGCTCTTTATCCTTAATATATATTATTATATAAACATTAAATCATATTATAGCCTCCCTTAAGTATCCCTTTATAGTTAGTTATATAATATATAATAGCTTACTTATAATAATATTATATATTAGGTTATAAAAGTTTAAATATAGCATAAATGCTTAATAAATAATATTAAGGTAATTTATAGCTAATATTATTTATAAAGTTTAAATTTTATTATATATACCCTATATTTAATATTCCTACTTTTTTACTTTAATATAAAGCTTTAAGTTTAAATTATATTATAAATAATCTTTTATTTTAAATATTTTTTAAATATTTTTAATATTATATATATAAAATAAATAAAATAAATAAAATAAATAAAATAAATAAAATAAATAAAATAAATAAAATAAATAAAATAAATAAAATAAATAAAATAAATAAAATAAATAAAATAAATAAAATAAATAAAATAAATAAAATAAATAAAATAAATAAAATAAATAAAATAAATAAAATAAATAAAATAAATAAAATAAATAAAATAAATAAAATAAATTATTATATATTTAATTAATTATATATATAATATTTTTAATTTTTAATTTTTAATAAATCTTTTTTAAATATAAAAATAATTAAATATTTATAATTATATTTTTATAATTATATTTATTAAATTATAATTATTATATTAATTATTTTTAATTATTTTATATATTTTAAAAAATTTAATTAATTTTTTTAAATTTTTATTATTTATTTTATTATTTATAATTTTTATTTTAATATTTATAAAAAATTTAATATTTTTTAAATAATTTTTATATTTTTTTAAATATAATTATAAATATAATAATTATTTTAAATAATATTAAATTTAAATTATTATTTAAAATTATTTTTATTTTAAAAATTTTTTATTTATTATATTTAATATTTATTTTTATAATTATTTTTAATTTTATTAATTTATTTTATTTTTATTTAAAATAATAAAATATATTTATTTTATTAAATTTAAATTAATAATTATATATATTAAATTAAATTATTTTAATTAATAAATTTAATTTTTATTAATTTAATAAATTAAATAATTATTTTTAAAAGATTTTATAAATTAAATAATTATTTTTTAAATAATTTTAAAAAATAAAATTATAATTATTATATATTTATAAAAATAAAAATAAATTTTTTTAAAAAATAATAACTTTATATTATTTATTTTAAATAATTTATATTTATATATAAAAGGCTTAAATTATATAATAAAAATATTTAAATATAATATTTAATAATATTAAATTAAAAATAACTTTATTTATAATAATTTAATAATTTATTAATAATATTAATATAAAAAATATTAAAAATTAAATATAATTTAATATTAAGAATTTTAATATAAATTAATAGCTTTTAATATAATATTAATTTATAAAAAATTAAATAATTATTATTTAAAGTTATATATAATAAATTTATTTATAATTATTTATAATTTATATTATTTTTTATTTTATTAAAATAATAATTATTATTTTAGCTTAATAAAGGAATTTAAAGAATATAAATAATCTTTATATATTTTTATAGCTTTTATAATTTTTAATATTCTTAGTATTTAATAAAAAATTAAAATAAAATAATTAAATTAACTTAATAATATATTACTTTTAATAAAAATATTAAGGCTTATATTTATTATTATATAATAAAATTAATATATTTAAGAGTATTTAAAATTATTTAATTAATATTTAAGATAATATCTTAATATAGATTTACTTAATTTATCTTTTAGATTTAATTAACCTTATATATCTTTAGTTAAAGTTAAAATAAAATATATAGCTATAGTATAAAGGAGTTATTTTTAATTATATTTAGCCTTTAACTTATTAATCTTATAATAAAATATAACTATATATTAACCCTCTTAATGCTAACTATTAATTATATTTAAGAGGTTATTAATAGCCTTAATACTTATATTAATATACTTATAGTCTTATAAGAGGCTTATATAAGTATTATTAAAGTTACTATTAATATTATTTACCTTATTTATTAGTTCTTCTTACTTATCTTTAAATATATATACTTTATATTCCTTAAATCATCTTACCTTATTTTATTTTTATAAAGTCAGGCTATATACCTTAAAAATTATTAATTAAAAGTCTAAGAGGTATTATATCCCTCTCTACTTACCTTGATTAAGGTTTATATTATTAACCCTATTATTAATGCCGTAGATATCATTATAGGTAGGATTAAAGGCCTTAAATTAAATATCCTTATACTGCTTTAATATATGCTAGTGCCTCTTATTAATAAGCAAGAGTATCTTTATTATAGCTTTAGCCTTATATTATATAATAATAATTAAGTAGCTAAGGTATAGTAGTATAAGTAGGAAGTAACTATATAAAAGGTAAATTAAATAAGCTAGCTATAGCTAGTTTATATTTATAAAGTATTATATATCATCCTGCGTATAATATAACTATACCTTAAGTATATTTAACTTTTAAGCCTTAAATATATTTAAGCTAGTGAATATATCCTTTATCTTTAAGGCCCTATTAATAAGATTATTAGTATCCTTTATTATTATAACTGACTTCTTATATATAAGTATAGTATCCATAGGACTACCTTACTTAGCCTTATCTTAATAATATCTTACTTATCTTAAGGCATTAGCGAATATTATAGTTCCTTTATTATATTAGGTCTTTAGTAATATAGCATAAGGTTAGAGGCAAGCAGCTTTATTTATATATATTAAGTAGGTTAAGGGCAGTAATAGGAGTTAGAATAAGGCAGTAAGTATAAGTATAGTAAAGAGGAAAGGCTGTTGTACTTTAGGGCAGCGATTTAATAGTTCAGCCCTTAGTGTTATATCGCCCTATAGCAGCGGCAGTGGTAGTAGTAGCAGTAGTAGTAGGGGATTAGGAGGGTTGTTATTAGCCTAAGGTAGCTATTAAGGAGCTAAACTAAGGTTATTTATAGGCTGTAATTGCTATATACTTTATTAATTATTTTTAAGCTAGGACTATTATATGCCTTATGGGTTATTTATAAGCTATAATAGCTATGCGCCTTATAAGCTAATACTATAAATAATTAATTTATTAAAGCTTATTTCTGCTATTATTAGCTTTAAGATAGGATAAGGTTAGTAGGGTGATATTATTATATAGTTGTTTAAAGGGGGATTAAAGAGATATAATAGCTATATAATAAATAAGCTATATAATAATACTTATATGTAAACTTTAGCTAGATACTGAATATTATATTAATATATTATTATATATCTTTAGTAATAAAAGGTTAAAAGCAAGTAAAGAGAGCTTTGTTTTTCCTTTCTTTCTTTTTATAATTAAGCTATTACTTTTAACTTAGAATTAATAAGCTATAAGTAATAAGGAAAGTATTTTAAGATGATTTATTAGTTATAATAAGTTAGAAGTAATATATTTAGAGCTAGCAGCAGAAGGTAGTAGGGCTAATCCTCTTTATATAGCCCTATAAAAGTCCAGCTAAGGAGGGCACCTAGGTATAAGTTATATAAGAGCAGCGACATTACTTCTAAATCTAAGATATACCCTAGCCTTACTAATTACATTAAATTAATTAATTATTAAGCACTTTTTAAGATCCTACCTTAAGATATAAAGCCTTATACCACTATTATATCATTGATTATTAATATATATATTATATTCTTCAGCTAAATAATATTTAATAATTTAAGCTACTTAGTACCTAAGCTAGCTATCATTAATGAAAAATAAATATAATATATTTAAGAGGTATATTAGATTTATAAGTAATAGTTTAATATTAATAGTATTTATATTATATGCTTTAATATATTCATTATCCTATATATTAAAAAGGCTTTATTCACTAGGGACATTAACTTATTCTTTAAGGTTATAGGCTTATTTATAAAAGATATATCTCTATATATACCCTTATCCTTCCTTATTATCTTAAGTATTAATAAGTTTATTATTAGGGTTAATAAAGAAAAGATATATATAATTATATACATATAGGACTATTTAAATAAAAAGGATAAGATTAAATTATATATTAAGTTCCTTATATCCCTTATTATTAAGTAAAGAGAGGCTTTAAAGCTAGATTATATAATAGTACTTAAGGGCTAAGGCTAAGCTTAGTAATAAGGACTTAGCTTAATAGCAGAGATTTATAAGTAGTGATAAGTGGGAGGGCTATATATTAAGCCTTTAAACCTTACTTTTATCCTTAAGTAGTATTAATTATATAAAAGGAGAAGCGCTATAAAGAAAACCTAGTTAAGCTTATGTTATAAGTATTATATTATACTTAATATGTGATGAAAGCTATACTTATAAGTTAATTAAAAAAGGTTTTAAATATTCTTAGATAGAAATAAATTCTTAATTAATTAATAAGAAGAATTATTAAGATATTTATTATAGTCTTAAATATATATATTAATTAAAAATAATAGTTTACTTAATCTTTTAATATAGATTTAAAGATATAGCTAGCTTTTAATATAGCCCTCTTATTATATCCCCTCCTCTCTTAGTATTATTAATAAGATAAAGCTTTTCTACCTTAATATTATAATCCTTATTTAATATAATAATACTTTCTTTATTTAATAGCATTAAATTTTTTTATTTAAGTTTATAAAAGCTTATAAAGGTATATATTATAATTAAGATAATAATAATAAATTTACCTTTTTTAATTTTTATAATAATATAATATTATTTATTATAAAATATATCTTTATTTAATTATTTTATTTTTATTTTAATATATATATTAATTTTATTATTAATAATATAATATTAAAAGATATTTTAAATTTTAATTTTATAAAAAAATATAATATTATAAAATTTAAAAAATTTATTTTCTTTATTTTCTTACTTTAATATAATTATAATTATTTTATTTATAAATTTAAGCTTATAAGCCTTAACTTTTTATTAAAGTTTATTTAAATTAATTTTTATTTATAATATTTAAATAATTAATAATATATTTATATTAAATTAAATAATTTTTTTTATTATTTATAAAATATTATTAAAAAGATTTTTTATAATTAATTAAATTAAAATATTTATTATTATTATAATAATTATTATTATCTTTATAAAACTTAAATTATTTAATTAATATAATTAAATTTATTAATTAATTATTAAATTAATATTTATATAATATTTTTAAATTATAAGATTTTTAACTTTTTTAAATTAAAATATTATTTAAGCTTATAATATAAAAACTTAAAATATATATTAAATTATATAAATTTAAAAAATATATTAATTTAAAAAATAAAAGAAAAAAAAGAAAAAAAGAAGGTTTTAAAAGAACCTTTTAAGTTATAATTATAAAATAAAAAAGACTTATTAATAAAAGAATTTATATAAAACTTTATATAAGCTTTTATTTTAATTATTAATTTTAACTTTTATTTATAATTCTTATTTTAATATTTATAAAAAATTTAATATTTTTAAAATAAAATTTATAACTTTTAAATATAATTATAAATATATTAATTATTTTAAATATTATTAAATTTAAATTATTATTTAAAATTAATTTTATTTTAAAAAAGACTTATTTATTATATTTAATATTTATTTTTATAATTATTTATATTTATTTTATTAAGTTAATTTAAGTTAATAATTATATATATTAAATTAAATTATTTTAATTAAATAATTATTTTTAAAGAATTTTATAAATTAAATAATTATCTTTAAATATTTTTATATAAAGAAATAAAATTATAATTATTATATATTTAAAATAAAAATAAGTTTTATATATATATTATATAAATATATAATTTAAAAAATAATAACTTTATATTATTTATTTTAAATAATTTATATTTATTTAAATTATATAATAAAGATATTTAAATATAATATTTAATAATATTAAATTAAATTAAAATAATTTTATTTATAATAACTTAATAATATTAATATAAAAAAATATAATTAATTTTAAAATTATTAAACTTTTTTTATAAATATTTATATTAATTTAATATTTTTAAATAAAATATTATTTTAATATTATTTAATAATATTTTTTATATTTTAATTAAATATTTAATTATAAAAATTATTTTTTAAAATTAATATTATTAATTAATATTAATATATTTATAAATATTTTATATTTATAATAAATTATAATTATTTTTATAAATTAATAATTAATTTATTTTAAATTTTATTTAAATTAATTAAATTAACTTTTTATATAAAATATATTATTATTTATTATTATTTTATTTATAAATAAATTAATATTAAGTTATAAAAATAATTATAATTTATTATAAATATAAAAATTTTATAAATAAATTAATATTAATTATAATATAATAAATATTTATATAAAATATTAATATTATTTATATTTTAAAAATTAATAAAATTATTAAATTTATATTAATTTAATATTAATTAATATTATTAAAAAAATATTAATAATAATTATTAAATTATAAATAAAATATAAAATATTAAAAAACTTTATATATTTTATTTATTTTTATTTATTTTTATATTATATTAAAAAAAAATTAAATATTAATAAATTTATTTATTAATATTAATATTATTAATAATAAAAAATATATTTAAAAAAAGTTATTATATAATTTTTTTAATATTTATTATAATTTTTTTTAATTTTTTTTTATATTATATAATAAAAATATAATTATTTTCTTTAATAATTATTAAATATTTATATTTATAATTAATTAATTTAATTTTTAAAATAATATTTAAATAAATAATTAAGAAAATAATATATTTTTTAAATTATTTAAATTTATTTTAATAAACTTATATTTTTATATATAATTTTAAATTAAAGCTTTAATATATTATTTTATAATTATTATAATAAATTATTTATATTATATTTATTAAATATTAAAAATTATTTATTTATAAATATTTTAAAAACTTTTATAATATTAATATTAAAGCTTTTTTTTAAAAGCTTTATATTATTATTATCTTTATTAATATATTATATAAAATTAATTATAAATTATATATAATTTATAAATATATAAGTTATAATTTATTAATTTTAAAAAAATAAAATAATATATTTTATAAAAAAATTAAAGAAAATTAAATTAAAATAATAAAAAACATTAAACTTATTTATAAAAAAATAATTAATTTTAATAAAAAAATTTATATATTAAAGAAATAAAATAAATAATAATATTAATTTTATTAATTTAATATTTTAAAATAAATATATAAAATAATTATAAAAATAAATTAAAAATATATTTATAATAATTAATTTATAATTAAAAATTAAAATTTTTAAAAAAAAGTTATAAAGTTTAAAAACTTAATAATAAATCTTTTTATATTTAAAAATAAATAATATAAATAAAAAGTAATATTTAAATTTATTATTTAATAAATTATAATATTTATTTAAAACTTAAATAATAATAATAATTTATTATTTATTTTTAATTATATTAATAATAAATATAAAAACTTTAATTTTTTTCTTATAATTTAAATAATTATTTTTATTATAATTTAAATAATAATAATTAAAGAAAAAGTAATTAATTTTATTATTTTATTATATTAAAAATTATAATTATTAAAATTTTAATTAAAAAAATTAAATATTATATTAAATATTCTTTTAAATTTCTTAACTTTTTAATTTAATATAATAATTTAATAAAAAATAAGAATTTAATTTTTAAAATTTAATTTTATAAGTTAATAAATAAACTTAAGAATAATATTAATTATTATTTAAATAATTAAAATTATATAAATATAATTAAAAGCTTTTTTAAAAAAAAAATATTTATTAATATTATATTTTATTTAAAAAATAATTATTTTAATTAAATTAAAAACTTAAAAGATTTATTTAAATAATTAAAAAATAAATATAATAATCTTAATATTTAAATAAAAATAAAAGTTAAATATAATAATTTAATAATAAATAATATTTAAATTTTTATAATTTTTAAAAATTATTTTATTAATTTAATAAATTAAATTTATAAGTTTTAAAATATATAAAAAAAAGAAATTTATAATAAATTAATTAATATATTATAATTTTATAATTAATTAATTAAAAAATATATTAATAATAAACTTATTTTTAAAAATTATTATATTTTAATATAATAATTAAATTTAAATTTTTATTATATAAAATAATTATAAATTAAGATTAATAAAAAAAAATATATTATTTTCTTAATTAATAATAATTAATTAATTAATTAAAATATAAAAATAAATAATTAATTTTATTTAAATATATTTATTTAAGGATTTATTTAAAATTAAAATTATTTTATAATTAAAATTATTTAATAATATAATATCTTTTAAAAATAATTAAAATATAATTATAAAATTAATAAATATTTTTATTATTATTAATTAAAATATATTTTTAAGAATTATTTAAATAAATTAATTTTTAATAAATATATTTTTTATAAAAAATATTAAAAAAATAGCTTAATAATTATTAATATTATTTATAATTATAAAAGAATTTAAAGTATTTTTATTATAATTAATATTAATAATTAAATAAATTAAGTAATAAATTAAAGAAATATTTAATTTTAAAAATAAACTTTATTTTAAAAAATATATTTATTATAAAAATTTTAATATTAAAAAATTATAAAAATTTAAATTTAAAAAATAAGCTTTTATTTAATTTTTTAAAATAAATATTTAAAAAAAATCCTTTAATTTTTAAATATATTATAACTTTAAATTTAATTATAATTATTATAAATATTTTAATAAATTTAAAAATAAATAAATTAATTTTTATAAATATTTTATTAATAATATAATTATATTATAAATTAAAATTATTTTAATTAATAAAATTTAAATTAAAGATAATTAAAAGCTTTAATAATAAATTATTATAAATTTTAAATATAATATTTATTAAAGATTTTATTATTTAAAATAAATTATATAAATAATTATTTTTAATTATATTAAATATATTATATAAAATAATTATAAATAAATAATAATTTATAAATTTTAATATATTTATTAATATTTATTATTATTATTTTAACTTTAAAAAATATAATAAATTTATAAAAAATTATTATAATAAATATTTTATATTTTTTAATATAAATAATATTATTTTAATAATTAATATAAATAAAATTATAATTATAATTAATTTTAATAAAAATAATTATTAAATTTATAATAAAAAGCTTAATAATTTAAAATTATAAATATTAAAATCTTTAATATTATTAATATTAAAAGAAATATTAATTATTATATTAAATATTTTTATATATAAAATAAAAATATAAAAATATATTAAATAATTAAAAATTAAATAATTATTTAATTTATTTTTAATTATTTAATAACTTAAATTTTATTTATTTTATTTTAAAATAAATTTTAAAAAAAATAAAAAATATAAAATATATTAAATAATATATTATTATTTATATTTATATTATCTTTATTTTTTTTTTAAAAAAAAAGAATAATATAATAAAGAAGATAATTATAAATAAATAAATAAAATTAATATATATAAATATTATATATTATAAAAAGATAATATTATATAAATATATATTTATAATATAAATATTTATATTATTAATTTTATTATTTTTAAAAAAATTATATTAAAGAATAAAATTATTATTATATTAATAAATAATTTAAAATAATATATATTAAATAAATAAAAAGCTAAAAATATACTTTATAATAAAAAAAAACTTTAATATTAAGCCTTTAAATAAATTCTTAAATAATATTATTATTTATTATATATATTTAATAAAGTTAAATTTAATTAATTAACTTTTAATTAATTAAATATAAATTTAAAAATTTAATTAAAGAAAAATAAAATTATTAAAGAAATTATAAAATATAACTTTTTAAAATAAATATTTTATAAAAAAATAAATATTATATATTTTTATATTTTAAAAAACTTTAATAAAAAATTTATTAATTTAATAAATATTTTATAAATATTTTTAATTTTTATAATTAAAAAATTAAAAAATAAGCTTTATTTTTATATAAATTATTAAAAGCTTAATAATATTATTATAAAAAATAAATATTTATTATTTTTTATTAATAATATTATTTTTAATTTAAAAAAAACTTTAATATTTATAAAAATTAATATATAATAAATATTTTATAAATTTTAAATATATTTTAATAATAATTATTTTATAATTTTTTATATATAATAAAAAATATATAAATATAATATAATATTTTTTAAATTTATTAATAAATTATTAAATTTTTAAAAATATATTAATAAAGTTTTTATAAATTATTTAAATAACTTTTATTATATATATATTAATAATATTTTTATTTATTTAAATTTAAAAGAAAAATATATTAAATATATTATAAAAATCTTATAATAATTATATAATATAAAATTTTAAATTAATTTTAAAAAATATAAATTTTATATAATATAAATTAAATTTTTAAAATTTATTATTAATATTTTTAAAATTATAATAAATTTAATTAAATTTAAGATAATTGATTAATAAAAAATATTTATAATAATAAAAAGAATATAATTATTTTTAAATTTTTATAATTTTTATTATAAATTTATATTAAAATTTAATAAAATTATTAAATTTTTATTTAATTTAATTTATAAAAAAAAAGGTTTTTATTAATTATAAAAATATAAAAATATTTTTAAAATATTTAAAATTATATTATTTAAGTTATTTATTTTTATTTATTTTTATTATAATTTAAAAGTTTATTTAAAAATAAATATTTTTAATAAAATATTAATTAAAATATTATTTTAATATTATAATAATAATTAATTAATTATTAAATATTTTTTTAAAATAATAATCTTTATTAAAATAAATTATAATATTTATAATAAAAAATTATTAATTATAATTTAATTATTATAATTTTAAAAAATAAAATTAATAAATATATAAAATACTTTTTTTAAAATTATTATAAATTATTAAACTTTAATTTATTTTAATATAAAGAAATTTTTAAATTTATATTAAATTAAATAAATAAAATATATATTTTATTTTTATTTTAATATTATTTATTATTTTAATATTAAAAATTATATAATTAATATATTAATTAAAAATATAATTAATATTTAATTTTAAAAAAAAAATATAATATTTATTATATAATTAAAATCTTTTATTATAATTAATTTAATATTATTAATATATTTATTTTTAATTTATATAATTAATTTAATAAAAAGTTATAATATTAAAAATTAAATATATTATTTTTTAATTTAATTAAATTTAATAATATAAATTAATTAAAAAAATTATATTTTATTTTATTTTTAATATAATTAAATTTTAAATTAATAAAAGCTTTATTAAAAATTAATTAAAAATATTTAATTTTAAAAATTTATTATAATTAAATTAAGAAATTAAATAAAATAAATTAAGCTTTTATAAATAATTATTATATAATTAATTAAAAATATTTTATTATTTTAAATTTTAATAAATTTTTATATTAAAATTATTAATAATATATATTATTAATTATTTATAATTTATTTTTAAAAAAATAAAATAAATTATTTAATTAAAAATTATTATTAATAATTAAAAATAAATAATAATAATATTTAATTTATAATTAATTATTTTTATAAATTAATTAAATATTAATAAAATAAAATATTTAAATTATTTTATTTATTTTTAATATTATATTAAATTTAATAATATTTTATAATTAATTTTAAAAAAATATTAAAAAATTATTATAATTTTAATAATTTATTAATAATTATAAATTATATTTTAAAAATCTTATAATAAAAATAATTATTAAATTATATAAAAAAAAATATTTAAAATATTTAATTTTTTTTAAATAATATTTTTTAATAAAAATTTTTAATTTATTTTTATTTAATTAAAAGAAATTTATATTATTATAAAAATAATTTAAAAATTTTTATTATTTAAATATTTAAAATTTTAAAAATAAATAAAAAATTTAATTAATAAATTAATTAATATTTTTATATATTTATTAATTATTATTAAAATAATTAATTAAAATAAATTTTTATATTAAATTTTATTTAAAATATAATATTATATATTATATTAAATAAATTATTTTTATTTAAAATTTATATTAATATTTAACTTTAAATATATTTTAATTAAAAATATAAAATATTTTTTAATAATTAAATATTAAAAAAAAAGTTAATTTATATTAATATATAAAAGATAATAAAAAATATTTAAAAATATATTAATATTATTAAAATAATTATTAATTAAATTAATATTTAAATAATAAATTAAATAAATTAATATTAAAAAATATTTAATTTTAATATAAAAAATTATATTTTTATATTTAAAAAAATATAAATTATTAATTAATTAAATAATAAATTAAATTTTTTTTTTATAAAATAATTATATAAAATTATAAATATTAATATTAATAAAGATTTTTATTATTTAAAAATATTTTTAATATAAAAAAGATTTATAATATTTTATATAAATTAATTATATAAAAATTTATATAATTTTTTTTTAATTAAGAATTAAAATAATTAAAAAATAAAATAATTAATATAAAAAAAAAAAAAAAGTTAATAAAATATATATTTTATATATAAATAATAAAATATATAAACTTAAATATTAAATATTTTAAAAAAAATTAAAATTTAAATAATTAATAATATTTTATAAAAAACTTTTAATATATACTTTTTATATTTAAAATATATTATAATTATTATTTAAATTATATTAAATTATTAATATAATTAATTTAATAATTTATAATAATTATAATTAAAAAAATAATTAAATTTTATAATAATAATAATATAATATTTAATAAAAATTAATATTTTTAATAAATAAATTATTAATATAAAATAAATAAAATTAAAATAATTAAATATAATAAAAATATAATAAATTATTAAGATAATATTAATAAAAAAAAATAATTTATTATATTTAATAATTATAATAAATAAAATTAATTATTAAAAAATTAAATATAAAGATATATTATAAATTAAATTTATAAAAGCTTAATATAATAATATATTTCTTTAAATTATTTTTATTATTAATTAAATAAAGTATTTTTAAAAAATATAAAACTTATAAATTTAATTTTAAGCTTTAATATTTTTTATATTTTTTTTTTAAAAAAAAGATAATTAAAATTAATAATTAAAATAAGATAATTAAATTTATATAAAGTTTTATATAAACCTTTTTATTAATAAATTTTTTTTATTTTATAATTATAATTTAAAAAACTTTTTTAAAACCTTTTTTTTTTTTTTTTTTTTTTTTTTTTTTTAAATTAATATATTTTTTAAATTTATATAATTTAATATATATTTTAAGCTTTTATATTATAAGCTTAAATAATATTTTAATAAAAAAATAAATAATAAAAAAAAAAATTAAAGTTTTTTTTAAAAAATATAAAAAAATTAAAAAAAATTAATAAAATATTAAATTTTATTTATAAATAATTAATAAAATAATTTTAATTTAATAAATATAATTATAAAAATATAATTATAAATTTTTAATTATTTTTATATTTAAATTTTTTTTTAATTTAATTAATAATATATTTATTATTATTATTTAAAATAAATATTTTAATTTTAATTTTATATTAAATTTTTATTATAATAAAAAAATTATTAATAATTTATAAATATTTTTAAAATATTTATATTTATAAATAAAATTATTTAAAAATTATAAAAATAATTTTATAATATTAATATATTTTATAAATAAAAAAATATTATTATTAATAATAATAATTTTAATTAATAATTAAAATATAATAAAAAGTTTTATATAATTTATTATATATTTAAAAAACTTTTAAATTAAAAATTTATAAAATAAATATATTATAAAAATAATAATTTATATTAATATATAAAATATAAAATATAAAATATTAAAATATTATTATTAAAAAATTTATTATTATTATTAATAATTTAATTTATTAATTTTTATTTTTTTATTTTTATTTTTAAATATTATTTAAATAAATTTATTAAAATTATTATTTTTTAATAAAATTTAATTTATATTTTTTAATATTAATTTATTTTAATTTATTAATATATAAAAAAATTATTTAATATTTTAAATTTAATTTTAAAATATTTATTAATATTTTAATTATTAAATTTATTAATAAAATAATTTATAATATTAAATAATTTAATAATAAAAATTAAATTTATATATTATTTAATTTAAATATAATTTTTATTTTATTTTTATAATATAAATTAATAAATATATAAATATAAAATAATATTTTAATTAAATTTATTAATTAAAGATATTTTAATATTAAAAATATTATAAATATTTAATTATTTTATTAATTTTATATAATATAATATTTTTAATTAATTATATTAAAATATAATTCTTTTTAAATATAATATTTTAAAATTAATAAATTATTAAATAATTAATAATTAATAAATTTAATAATATTATATTTAAAATATTAAAAAGTTAAATTAATTATTTTAATAATAATAATTAAATAATAAATAAATTTAATAATAATATTAATAATTAATAAATATATTAAGCTTATAATTTATTAAAAAAATAATTATATTTTTATTATATAATATAAAAAAAAGGAAATTTAAAGGGAAGCTATAATAAGCATTAAGAAAAGCTTAATAGTTAGCTTAATAATCATATAATAGCCCTTTATTTAATAATAATATTAATTAATTAATATATAATTATAAGATAAATTACTTAAGTTATTTAAATATAAGTTAAATTTATTATTTTTAAGTACCTTTTATCTAGCTTAAGTATAAATAAATATTAATATAGAAATATTAATATATTTAATTTACTTTATCTTATCTTATTATATAACTTATATTTATTATTATTTTATTATTTTTATTAGTAAGCCTTAGTTATATAAGCCTTATTATTTTAAGTTAATATTTATTATTATTATAATAATAAGAGGATTTATTTATTTATAAGGAGGTAAGTGTTTATTGCTTATAATTAATTAATTAAGGAGGCTTACCTTAATAAGTGTATTTTAAGGAGTATAGCGCCTACTTTAGCTATTACTTATATAAGAGCGCCTATTATTACTATTAGTTTCTAAGGCTATTTATATATAAAATAAGTAGTAGGTGTTTTATCTTTATGCTAGGCCATTATCGCTGAGGCTATTAAGTATATATATATTATTATCGCTAAGGCTATTTAATATATATATACTGTTGTTGCTTAGTATAAAGGGGCAGCATTATAATATATCTTTTATTTTAACTTTAAAGGGAGGTAGGGCCTTTAGTGTATTAAGGCGCCTATTACTATGCCTATCCCTGCTGTGCTTAAAGATATAATAAGCACTACCCTGCTATTACTTACTATTACCTGTGTCCTTAAGGGTGCTAGTTATCTTAAGGCGCTCCTAGATATACTTTAGGATGATATAATCTCTCCTCTTATCTTAATTACTTTGCCTCTACTGGTTTATTTAAATAGGCTAGTAGGCTTATTTTATGTTATTATAATTAATATAGATGATAATATTCTTATTATAATAAAGGTTTTAGAGCTTATACTGCAGTAATACCTTGATCTTTAGCTAGATAGCCTCTTTAAAGCTGGGGTATATATAGTTTATAATCCTTACTAGCGTTATAATATCCTTTCTATAGTTCTATAAGTAGAGCTGCTTAATAGCGAGGAATTAAAACATAGCCTAGTTATAGTAATTATATTAAAGGATCCTCTTCCCTTATATTATTAAGATATGGTATAGCTAGATGCCCTTAATAAGCTTATGAACCTAGTTAGTAGTGTAGCTAGTAGCGAGGAGAAGGAGGCTAAAAGGGGTAATTACTTACTTAGCTTATAATATTATATCCTTTAAGTATATTAAGTTACTTATTATATTAAAGATTATATATAATAAGGCAATAGGATTATTAAGCAGGTGTAATAAAATATTAGCTGTATATAAAAGGTTATAGGCTTATATATTTACTAGCTAGCTTTGCTATTAACTATTTTACCCTTATCCTTAAATAAAGCTATAATTTATCCTAAGCCGCTTATTTATTTAATGAGCGGCTGTTTTACTTATAATATAACTATTATATATATAAGCCGCCTTACTTCCTAATGGCTCCCTTAGGTAATAAGATAGCTTTAAAGAGCCCTTTATTATTATATTAATTAATATAACTATAGCTTTACCCTTAGCCCTATATATTATTAAAGGCATTATTATTAATATAATATATTATAATAGCTATAGCTTAATCCTTATTATTAATTAGATTTAATCCCTATATCTTTATACTTATATTAATTATTTAAGTATAGCATAAGGGGAGAAATATTTAAGATAGATATGTATCTTTATATGCTTAATATATTCTAAGAAGGTCTTAATATTATTATAATTAATAAGATAATTTAAAAATATATAAAGGGAGATTTTATTTTAAGATAGTCCTTATATTAAATAATAATAAGGATATAAGTTAATTATAAAAAGATATTAGTTTATAACTAAGTTTATTTAATTATAGGAGAGGGGAAGCAAAGTAGCATTAAGATGATTTTAAATATTATTAGGCTAATAAGATAAGTAAATAAGTAGGCTTATTAAAGATTATATTTAAGTAATATATTAGCTTAAATCTTACCCTGCTATATTCTTTATAATTAGCTAGTTTATTATAAAATTTATCTTAATAAGAATTATTATTAAAAGAATATTATATGTAATAATAAAAGATTCCCTAGGATTATTAATAGCTTATAAGTCAGCTGCTAGCCAGTTAGCTAGTATAATAAAGCTACCTTTTCTTAAATAAGCATTTCTAAAGGTATTTTATATTTATAAGGTGATATTTAAGATCCTTATAAGCTATATACCTTTATATAAGTATTTAAGGTTAATTAGCTATATACCTTTCTTATTAGTAATTTTAAACTTATAAAGTTATATTTTATTAAGCTTATTAATAATAGTAATTTAAAGAAGTTAGTAGTTAATCTTTATTACTTTTATAAAGGTTAACTTTAATATACTTTCTTATAACCTAGCTAGTATAGCGATTAGTTTCATTTAGGCCTACCTAGGTTAAATATTATTAGAGCTATTATAATAATATCTCATTATAGATGTATTAAGTAGGATTACCTTAGGGTTATATTTATATTTATATAAGTATTTATAGCTACCCTTATAAGATAAATGCTATATTAAACTTTATTCTTTATATTTAGCTTTAAGATAAAGGTATAAAGGTATTTATTAAAGAGTTTATAAGATATAAAGGTTACTCTTAGCCCCCTTTTAAATATATAAATAAACCTTAAATATAAGGCTAACCCTATCCTAAGGATATAAAAATTACTATTAATATTAAAATTTAGCTACAAAGATTTAACCTTTATTCTTAGCCTTAAGTACCTTTAAGCTCTTAATTATATACTTATTAAGTATTATACTTATTTCTCTTAGCTTAATACTTAATAATACTTACTTCTTAAGATTAATATAAATCTTTACTTATTAAGTAAGCTTAATATAAATAATATAAGCTAGGGGCTAGCTATAGCTTAAAGCTAGATGTAGTATTACTAGGGTAACTTACATTTCATTATTATATATTATTACATTAAGCTACTTCTGTAATGAAGTTTATAAATAGTTAGCTATAGGTGTTATAATAAGTCATTAACCTTAAGATGAGGCATAGCTTTAATATTTTTAATAAAAAGTATATTAAGAATAAAGGTTAGAGCTTAAAGCGAGTTCTGCTATTTAGTATAAGGTTCATCGCCTAATGAGATTCTATAGCAGAATATAAGCTAACTTCTTATTAAACTAAAGTACTTAATATTAAATATTAACTTTTAAGGTATATTAAATTAATAATTATTTAAGTATAATGAATTATTAAGTTTATTAACTTAAATTAAAGGCCTTAGTTATATATTAAGTTAAAGGATCTATACTCTTACTTAGGATTAATTATTTTAAGAAGAATAAGTCTATATTATATATATATAATCACCTTTTTTTTATATTAATATCCTCTTTTTAGAATCATCTTTAATTATTCTTTTTTAATATATATTTATATTTAAGAGAAAAAAAAGGGGTATTTATATATATATAAGCTTATTCTTTTTAAAATAATTCATTTTAAGTAAGAATATTAAACTATAAACCTTATTATAAACTATAGATTATATAAAACTAAACTACTTTATAATGAATTAAGTTAAATTAAAGACCTTAAGTATATATTAAGTCAAGGAATTTATATTAAACTTTATACTTAATCAGCTATAATTTTATTAGTTTAATATAAAGTAGGTAGGTATAGAAAAATAGAGAATATTAACTTATATTTAAATTTCATAAAAATAAAAGTTTTATTATTTATTCTTTATAAATATTTAAGGAAAAGAGAATATTTTAAAAAGTTAGGTAAGTAAGCGATTTAATTTAACTTAATAGCAAAGGTAAGTAAATACTCCTATTAAATTAATAAAATTATAACTTATATAATATAGACTTTAGAATAAATCATAAACTTATTAAAGCAAAGACTTAATATTAAACTATAAATTATAATAGAACTTAGTGGCTTTATATTAAATAATAGGATAATTATACATTTAATATTAGACCGCTGACTTAATAATATACTAAGTATATTATATTAAACTATAGGCTTTATAATATATTTTAAATCTTTTATTAAGTTAAAAACTATATATTAAGCTACATATATTATATTAATATATTTATTTATAATAATTTATAGTATTTAAGTTTTATATAGGCCCTTTATTGCTTATTATTAGCCTTATACTTATTGCTCCTCTTTTATAATGTCCTTTTCTCTAGCTTCTCCTCCTTTTCTTATATTATCTTATAAGCTAGAGCCCTTATAAAGGCCGTAGAGTAAGCTACTTAGCTAATAAACCTTAGCAAAGGCATTAGATAATTCTATTATATATAAAGGAACCTAGGTTATATTAGTTATAGTTAATAGGGCAGCGGATAATATAAGGCAGCAGTTTTAATATATAAGTAATTAGAGTAAATTAGCTTATTAATGCTGCTGCCCTTTTCCCCCTTAGGCATAGTTGCTAGCAGTGGTGGCCAATGTACCCTTAAATATATCTGCAGCGTATATTATAATGCTCACTAGCTCTTTAAGGGCTAGAATTATAATAGTGTTAAGTAGAGAGGTGAACTTAATAGTTATATTATAAAAGGCGCCCTTTAAATTATTAGTAGCAGTAATAGCTATAAGGTTACAAAGGTAAGCCTTAAATACCTTAGGTTAATAAATATTAAACTTAAGGTTAAATTATATTTATTAAATAATAATTAGCTTACTCTGCTTATTATACTTATATTTTACCTAAGGACTAAGGAACTTAATATATAGCTATAAATATAATGCTTTCAGATAAAGACATATTATTACTATCCTTATTATGCTTAATATTATTAAATTATATTAGCTTATCTCTTAAGGATATTATAATTATATTTCTATAATATTAATTTTATTTTTATATAATAAGGTATAGCTTAAAGATAATATTAAGTAAGATATTAAGGGTAGGGAAATAAGTTCTTAAGAGTTATATTATAATATTACTTCTTATAGTCCTAGCTTTTAATAAAGGTAATTACTCCTAACTAGCTAATTAGCCATCTAAGTAAGAGATAGCGCCTTAAGATATTAAAGGGGGTTATATATCATTAATCTTTATCCCTTTAATACATTATCACTTATATTTAATTACCTTTAATTAAACTCACCTAGCTATACTATTAGCTAGCTACTGATAATCAGCCTTATTATTTAATTCTCACTAGCTAGCTTTTATTATTTACCTTATATTAATTAATTATAATTAGCTGTGCTTTATCGTATTTTAACTAGTTAGCCTTAACTAAAAAGCACCTTAACTTAGTTTCAATTAATTAATTATAATTAGTTAATTATAATTAATTAATTATAATTAATTAGTTATAATTAGTTAGTTATAATTAATTAATCGTAATTAGTTAATTCTTACTTATTAATCTTTATTATTTAACTTTTATTAATTAATTAAGCTTTATTAACTAGCTAAACTTAGCATTAATTAAATTATATATTATTAATACCTTTATATATAACTATTAAGATAACTTATATTATTACTTATAAATTACTATATATAATAAAAGCAGTGTAGAAGTGAATAAGGCTAATACCCTCTTCCCTTAATTATAGCCCTAGGGTTTATTAATTTTAAATATATATTAAAGGCTATTTATAATATATTAATAGCTTAGATTATTATTAGAGTTAATGCTAAGGATAAGTTCCTTATCCCTTTTTACTTAAAGAAGCTAATAATGATCTTAATTTACTTATAAGATTTTAATATATATTTAGGTAATATCTTATAGTACTTAGATAGCTTAATAAATATTATAATTATTATAATATAAAGTAGTAGCTTATTTATTACCCTTAGATAGATAATAAGCTTAATATAAGATTACCTGCTTTTTTAATATATCTAGCTAATTTAAGTAGTAGTTAACTTTACTTACCTTTATAATGTTATTATTTATTATAATAAAGTCTATTCTTAGAATAAAAGATACCTCCCTTATTAAAGGTATAGGCTTATTATTATAAAGTAGTAGCTTAAGGCTAAAGGCTACTTAATTAAGGATTATTACTTTATTAACCCTATCCATTAGATGATAATATTTATACTATTAGATCTAAGTAAGGTAAAGCGCCTTTTAGGGGTGGGATTAAGTATAGAACTTAGGCTATTTATTTATAAGCGCTGGTTATTTCTGCGTTATTAACCCTATTAATAAGCTTATTAAGCAGCTGTATCTGCTACCGCTTTATTAAACTCATTAAATTCTTAGATAAGGTGAATAGTAAAGGTGATGAGATAGCTGTTAAGAAGATTATTAAGGCCCTTTGCCGCTTTATTATAAGCTAAGGCAGCTGCTAGTATAATGATGTATATTAATATAATATAAATAGTAAGCTTTATTAGCAATTATTAATATTTTAAGCTATTAAATAAGCTAAGACCTACTATAATTATAACTTATTATAATACTAGGGATATGTATTATAATACTGTACCTTTAGATAATTATTTAAATTTTAATATATAGTTTATCTTATTATTACTATTAATAATAGGGGTTAGGTATATAAGTATATTAATATATTGATATTATTTAATAGAGCTATATGAGAAGATTATTATTTTATATAAACTATAGATATAGCTAGGCCTTATTTATTCTTATTTAATACTTTAGCTTAGAGCTTTTTATTAAGTAGGATTTGTATAAACTTAAAAAGAGACTATAGGCAATATAATAAAAACCTAAGCAGATCTTATATTAGCTTTGCAATCTATATAATAAAAAAACCATACTAATAATATATATATAATATATCGCTTATTTCTCAGCTGATATTATTTTAATATAATTAGAAAATATATTAAATGAATAATATTATTTTAAGCTATTTAATACTTCCTTTTATATTAACTTTAAAGGTTTAATTATAGAGGAACTTATATAAAGAATAGAGTCTTAATGCTAAAGTTATTTAAATATTAAGCTAACTTAATTATTTTAAGTAGGGCTCTTAGGTAACCTTATAATAAAAGCTTTAAAATAAAAGCAAAGATAAGAATTAAAGAAGCCTTACTCTTCTCTATTAATATTAAGTATAATAAGGTTGAATTAGTAATATTAACTATATATATATATATAAATTATATATATAATAATACACTTGCTTCCTTAGTATAATCTTTATATTATTAAATATAATTAATAAGGAAGGCTAAAAGGCTATTATAAAAACTGATTTATCTTATAATGATATTAAATTAAGGGCTTAATGCTTAGCTGAATCTAGTATATAGATGTGATTAATATTAGCTATAGACTTTCTATATAGCTTATAGCAGTATAATATAGGATATAAAAGATAATATAAGGTATTTAAAGGCTAAATTAAAGGGTTATAGCCCTTTTCTCATTCTTTATATAAGTCACTTATATATAAGATAAGGCATATATATACCTAGGTAGTAAAGAGGCTATTTATTAAATAAAGGCTAGTATATAAGTCTTGTTTATAATAGGTCCCTTTTTAAGGACCTTATATGCTTTGTTAAGCCTATTTTTTTAAAGTATAATATAAAAACTACTTTATTTAAGGGATAGATTTATTTTATTAAAGAGTAGCATTATATTCTTTAATATTATAAGTATTTTCTGTTATTTTTAGGAAGATAAGAGATTAGACTTATTAATTTATTGTTAAGCTTAAGCTAAGCTATAAATTCTATTTTAAAGGTAAGACTTAATCCCTTTAATAACCCTTAACCCTTAAGATAATAAATATTATATTCTTTAAATAAGGCTTAATAATTAAATAAGGCTTAATTATTAATTAAGACTTAATTCCTAAGATAAACCTTAGTTTTTAATATAAGGGCTATAAATAAAGTAGGGCTTAATTATTAATAAAGATTTAATTTATTAATAAGATTTTATTAATTAAGCTAAACTTAATTATTAATATAAGATTTAATCATAAGATAAAAAATAATCTTAATAAAGGATCTTATAATATAAATCCCCTTTAGCTTAAGAAATATATTTATTATATTAATATATTATTAATAGCTATTATTATAATATAAAATACCTCTTTAATATAATTATATAAATTAATATAATAAGTTAATACTTTAGTATTTAAGCTTAAGGCCCTTAATATTAATAGTAATATTATATAATTAAGAGATAATATAATATTTAAGTTTAATATTATAAAGGAGGCTTAATAGGTAATAAGTGAAGCTTAAAATATAGGAGCTAGATATTAGCTAAGGAAGGGCTTATAGGATCTTATAATCCTAGTGCTCTTAAGTTATATCTTACTTAGATTAGCTTATCTCCTACTAGATACCACTACTTATATTAGCGTTATAATATCTTACCTTCCCCTAGGTTTCATTAATATATTCGCTTAATACTATAAGGCCCTATATATTTATATTATAAGCATTATTTAGCCCCCTACCCTTATTATTAAGAAGATTATTATGCTAGCTATTTATTATAACATTAAGGCGCTATTTAATAGCTATAAGTCCTTTTTATATGCTAATATTTTACTCTTATAAGGGCTATATTAAATAGAAGGATAGGTAGCTAATAATGCTAAATCATAGGTCTTACTTATTATAATAAGTAAGGTTAGCTTAACCTATGCTTAATTATTATATTATAGCTATAGCTATTAGCCTAGCTTAGAGGATGCTTATTAAAGGCTAATTTATAACCTTATATTTGCTATTAAGGATTATTACTAGGTAGTATAGTCCTTTACTAGCTTATATATAAATGGCCTTTAGCTATATTAAGTCAAGGGATTACTTCTAGGCTTAGTTTAAAGCTTAGAAAATATAAATATATTTAAGTAGCTTATTATTCCTAGTTTAAATGCTACTAGATTATAGTATATTACTTTTAATAATAATAAGGTAGTAGGTGATAAAGCAGGGTATATAATAGCTTAGATTGTAGGGGATTATATTAATAGGTAGAAAGACCCTTAGAGGTTAATTAATAGCATTATCTATTAGCCGCTGCTATTATTATGCAATAAGTGTGCAAGCATAGCTATTAATATAAGGCTACTTTCTGACTTTAGCAGCGCAGGTGGAGCTTATAAATAGGCGGAGCTTTCATTGCTGGTAGGGCCAGTAAAGCAGCTAATCTTTACTGTTAATGACGACCTTACTACCTTAAACGCTATTAATAATATATTGCTATAGCTTAGGTAGTAGCTAAAGTATATACTTAGTAGCTGCTTAGATATTAATAATATTATAAGTGAGATAATAATAAGGATGAGGTTTATATTGCTTATGCTTATAATAATCTCTTAGTTAATAGTAGCATAATTAAAATAGATATATAATGATGCCTTTATATTATAATAAGGCTAGATTACACTAAAGCGACTTACAATTAAGTCCCTTAAGATATATAATCCAGATTTACTCTTAGAATTTAAATATAATACTTATATTATATATCTTCTTCCTAGGTTAGCTATTATATTTATATACCCTTAGATAATAGTTATTAAGATCTTATAATATATATAACTAATAATAAATATCATTTAATTATCTTAGTTCTCTTATTATTTATTTAAAATAAGATATTATATTATATAATATAAGATTTATAGAAATAATATATTATATAATCCTTTTAAGAAATAAATAATTTTTATATTTTATTTATATTATTTAATAAGCTTAATACTAAAAAGACTATTTAAAGATAATTTAAAGGATAATCTTTAAAATAAATAATAATCTTAAGATTAATTCATATTTACTTAACTTAATAATTTTAATATAAGAAGGACTATAAGGAGGACCTTTTTTTTAAATATAAGCTTATTAGGTAATATAAATAAAGTAATAGATAGTCCCTTTAATAAAAGGATTATATAGCATTTTCTATAAACTATATACTATATAATATAATAGTTTATAAATAGAAAAATTAATATTATAACTTTAAAAGAAGATATAATATTAAATAATAAGCTTTAATTAATTATAAATAGCGTTATTAATAAGTAGATTAAGTAGTAACTTAACCTTATTATATAAAGCTTATTAATTAATAATAAGGTTTAATAAGCTACTCTTTATTATATAAGGGTGAGTAGTTAACTTAGCTTAGCTAGCTTTAAGTTAAGGCTATTATTATTAGCTTAATATTTATTTAAGCGTAAAGTTAATAAGAGCTTAAGCTATTAAAATATATTATAAATAAAAAGTATACTTAGATAAAAAGGGAATTTTACTTTAAGCTTAAATTAAATTATTACTAGTTTCTATTAATCCTATAAAGGTGCTTATACTTTAATATAAATAAGACTTTAAATAATAATATAATTTAGGTAAGGTATTATATTAAGAGGTAAATAACCTTATTATTAATTATTAATAATAAGATAATAATTAGCCCTTTAATACTTAATAATATAGAAGTATATTTTTAAAGGCTTTGCTTAACTTAAATTAAACTTAAATACTTTATATATTAAGGTTAGTTAGAATTAAATATACTAATATATTATTTATTATTTTATTAGTATAATTATATTTTATAATACTTATCTTATTTTCTTATAGGGTAGCTTTCTTATAGGGTAGCTTTTTTATAAGGTAGCTTTCTTATAGGGTAGCTTTCTTATAGGGTAGCTTATTTATATTAAGGGTCTTAAGGCCTTTTAATAAAGGTATTAGTCTTAGATTTTCTATTAAGAGATCTTTATTTCTTTTTTAATATCTTTAATAAAAATATTATAATTACTTCTTTAGCTTCTTTTTAAGTCTTATTAAGGATTTTATTAAAAGTAATTATTATTTAAGAATTATAAATTACTTTATTATTAATATTTATTATTTCATTATCTTTTTATAATATATCTAGGTATTATTATATTTTTATTCCTTTTAAATTAAGTATTATTACCTAGTAGTCTTTAAGTAATAACTCTTCTTTATATTAATATCACTTAATAAGTAGATATATATATAAATATATAAAGCCCTTAGATAAATACATCTTTAATATTATAGCCCCTTAATTTATTAAGGATCCTAAATTAAACCTTATTATAATAAATAAACTAAAATACCTTAACTATTAAATATAAAAAACAAAAAGCTATTTAAATTTCAGCATTAATATATAAGAATTATATAAAGAATAGCCCTAGGGCCCCTTTAATAACATAATTATAAGCTTAAATATCATTTAAAATAAACAAATATTACTATTATAAAATTTTATTTATATTAATTTTTATTACTTTAAAAGTAATTATTTAATTAAAAAACCCTTCTTATATTAAGGGAGGCATTACTTTACTTAAAAAAATAAAAAAAACTATCACTTTATTAGCTAAGGCTTAGATCTTATAATAAGAAGAAGTATATATAAAGACTACCCTTAGGTACTAGTATTTAATTAAGAACTAATTATATTATTCCCTTAATATACATAATAGAATCAGGAGTAAGTATATTAAAAATAAAGAAAAGAGGCTTAGCTATATATAATCTTATTAATAGCTAAGACTTAGGTAAGATATAAAAAAAGGTGGATAATATTATAATAGCTAAGAAAGAATTATAAATTATATTTTAAAAAGAAAAGAGTATAGCGATTTTTCCTTTTTATCTTAAGGCTATTAATTTTATTTTCTTATACTTATAAATTACCGCCTTCCCTTTTATATATAGCTTTTATGCCTTATAATAATAGAAAGTAATAAATAAGTTAATTTTAGTAAGTTATTTACCTTTTTATTATATTAATTAACTTTTATAAGGTATAAAAGTAAGCATAAGATTTTAATAATAATAAAGAGATTAAGTAAGAAATTATTTAAGGATAATAAGCTAATAATACTAAGGAACTTATTAAAAGTAAGCAGCTCTTAGCTATTAAGAGCCACCCTTTTAATATATATATTTAATGCGATGCTATATTAACTTATCTTTAAAGCTTAAAGCCTTATTATTATTCTTATACCTTAATAAGATATGTTAGATTAATAAATTAAAAAAAGGAATAAGGTAATAAAATAAGTTCTTAATTAAAATTAATAAGTTATATTTAGCAAAGAAGATTTCTCTGCTTATAATATTAATTTATATATTAAGCTTAATATTATAATTAATACTAAATAAGATTATATTAATATTATTACTTAAGTACTTTTATTAATAAAGATATATTACCTTAAAGTCATTATATTTATTAATAAACTTATTAATCTTAATAAGTTAAAAATAGATATAAAGATTATAGAAATCATAAAGGCTTAAGAGAACTTAAAATATTATATAAAGAACTTTATTTATTTTAAAGATTTTTAAATAATAATTACTTATAAGAAATAATATATTAAGAAATATATCTTATTTTTAATGCTTAAAGTTAGAGGCTAAGTATTATTAATTAATACCTTTAAATAATTTAAAGTGCTTATACCTTATATCTTATTACATAATATAGTTTTAAGGCCTAAGGCTAACACTTAAGGAGATAATAATTATAATTATTATAGAAGATAAGTTTTAAGGTTTATTTAAATTAAGAAGGGGGAGGGATCTTTATTATATCTCTTATATTAATAAGAATAAAAGCTAAGAAATAGATTATAAATATAAAATTAATTAAATATAATCCCTTATTTAAGCTTTTAATATAAGTAAACTTTAAGTAATATATATATATAATTAATAGTTTATTATATTATTTAAATAGTTAAAGTAAATAAAGATATCTTTATTAATTAATGAAATAAATTATAGTAGCTTATAAAGGCTATAATATATAAGGTATTTTAATAAAAATCAAGAAGGTAGTAAATTAAGTAGGATAATTATAAATATCTAAGGTATAATTAGATTATAATATAGGATTATAAAATATATAAATAGAATATATTATATTAATAGTCAGCTTTATAGCTTAAAATATCCCCATATAAATAACCTTACCTTTATTATAATCTATACTTTTATAAAATAAATACCTCCTTTATATTAAAATATTACTATTACTTTTTACCTATTATTAATTATACCTACTTAAGAGATTAAGGAATAAAGATATAGCCTACTTATTTATTAAATTATACTTTAAAAATGAAAATTAATAATTTAAGTTAAAAAAAAAGTATAAGATATTACTTAAAAATATAATCCTAAGGATTAATAATAACTTAAGTACTTAAAATAAGATAAAAATATACCTTATTTATTTATTAAATTATACTCTAAGAATAAAAACTAGTAATTTAAGCTAAAAAATAAGTATAGGATATTACTTAAGAACTTATAATCCTAAAAATTAATAATAACTTAATATTTAAGAGGGATAGATTATTAAGAGCTATTAATATAAAACTTATCCTTTCCCTTAAGAACTAATCCTATAACTTAAATAAGCTCCTCTTAATCTTATAATAAATATATAAGAAGCTAATAATATAATAAATATATCTCCTTTAAAATAAGGTAATAACTTTATATAAATCCTTTCTTATATTTAATATAATAAGCTAAGCTTTTAGTTATTAATAAACTTTTTTAATAAATAGAAAATTCATAACTTAAAAGATATTATTATTATTAAAGTAAATAAGATAAGCTAAAATATAATATTATAATATAATTACTTATTAGGGCTTACTTATTATATAGCTTAATATTTTAAGATTAACTTAAGCTATAAGCTTTATAATAGCCTTAAAAAGGAATTATTAAAAGAGGTATTCTTATAAAGGTTTAAAATATACTTATTAAGGCATTATAACTTAAAGCAAATCTTATTTAATATAATAATTAATATTATAACCTAAAAGGACCTTTTATTAATTATAATACTTATAAGCCCCTTATCCCTTTCCTTATAATATAAAACCCCTTTATAATATATATATTAAGCCTCTTAAGTTTATATTATTAGAAAATATTATAAAAGTCATAGTAATAAGCAGATAACTGAATTTAAAAAAAGGATATAATAATAACTAATAAAGAAGAAGCAAAAGAAAGCCGTAGATAAAGCTATAAAGGAGGCTAAGAAGGCTACCTACCATAAGCAATAAGAGGTCTTACCCCTAAAGGAATTACCTTAGCTGAAGCTAAAAACCTAAATTAATGCGCCTTAACTAGTACCTATGATCTTAAAACTAGCTATAGCCTAGGATAGAGAAGGAGTAGCCCTTATTACTATATTATATAGCTTAGCATTAGCCATATTAGGTAATAAGTAATACTAAGCTAGTAGCTTTAATAAGCATTAAGTTAAAGCAGTTATTATTATAAAGAAGGCCTATATAAGCTTCTTATTAGAGCTTAAAACACTAGGTGAAGGATAATAATTATTAATAGCTAAGGACTTAAGTACTTAAATTATAATAAGTATACTTTACCTCTTTTTATTATATATATTAAAGGATTTTAAAAGGTAATCCTTTATTATTTATAAGCTCTTAGTATTTATTAATAATAACTAAAGTTTAATATTATAATTATATTTATCTAAGAACTATTAAGGTATATAATTACTAGCTTTATATTAATAAAAAACACTTTATAACTTTGCTTAATTATTTATAAGAGCTATAATATTTAATTTCATAGGGGCAAAGGGGTAAGGTTCATTATTAGCTATTAATATAAGAGTAAATATTCACTTTTAAAGTTAGCCACCCTTTAAATATAATCTGCACCTAAAAACTCTAATTTACCTTTTCTTAATTTCATTAATAAATCTATTACCTTATCTAGCTTACTTAAAAAGGAAGAGAAGCTTACCTTTAGCTATTAATATAAAGTATATATTAACTTATAAACTTATTTACTTTAGAAGAGCAGGAGGTAATTATTAAGAATAGATTAACCTTTATTATTATAATTATATACCTTTAAATATTATATCTTTTATTAAGATAAGAGCTATTTATAAAGGGGGTAGGGTAAAGAATAATTATAAACATAGATAATAATTATTATATAATAAAGCTTATATTATAAGGGATAAAGAATAACTTAAAAAAATCTCACCTTACTCTTTATTAATTATTCTCTTCTTATATATAAGGCATTATATCCTTAAGAGTAGAGGTATAAAGCAATATAAATATTATTTTAACTATAGCTTTTATATATAATTATAATAAGACTCACTTATATATACACTTAGGTCACTTTTATAACACTTAATATAAGTTTCATAAAGTTTATATAATATATAATCTTTTTCTTATATAAATTATTTAATACCTTTTTATATTAAGTAGCTAAATATCCTTAAGGAAAGAAGTCCTTTTTATAATCTTCTTTATTTTAAAATACTTAATTTTAATAAGAGTAAATTAATTTAAAGACTATTTTCCATCTTAATAAATAGTTTAGAAACTATTTTTTTAAAGGAAATTTAATTATTAATATAAATAAAGCGCTAGATAACCCTTTTATTAAAGGTATAATATAATAAACTATTTTTATAAAACTTATATTAAGCGCTATAGTTATACTTTACTTATTATTACTTATATCTTATTATAATACTTTTAAAAAAGGAATTATTATTAAGGTTATATTAATATTTAAGTAGCTTTCCCTTTATCTTTTTTATATATATTACTTATATATTAAGTCCTTTATATATCTTACCCTTTATAGATTTTTAATAAATACTTAACCCTTTATTATTACCTTTAAGGAAACTTTAAAGGATAATATAAATAGATTAAGTACTTATACTTAAGTCCTTATAAATATTTAGCTTATTACTTTATTATTTACTAGCTAATAAGTAGAATTAAGCAGGGGATTATATAAGTAATATAATTTAGCTAAGTTTAAGTTAGGGTTAGCATTAAGCCTAGGTACTTATCTATGCCTAAGGTTAATAAGTTAATAGTAAATAAGGAGTTTAATTATATAATAATAATAATACTTACCTTTATATAATTAATATGGCCTAGTAAGTAAACAAATTTATATAAAATATCTTAAAGTAGTAATATACTGGTTATTTAAGTGATAATACTTATTTATAGCAGTAAGCTAATTTTATTTAATATTACACTTTAGTTAGATAATAATCTAATATATACCTTATTAAGTATATTATAATATAAGGGTCATTATAGCAGCAGGCTTAATTAATAAGTATAATGTTTCTTAGAGGCTTATTATTATATAATTAACTTATGCAGGTGACTTAAGGCTATAGGTGTGAGAACCTTCGTCCGACTCACCTTATTACTTTTATAAATAGTCTTAGATTATACATACATTTTCTTATAACTAGGAACTAAGCCTTTAGTAACCCCTTTTCCTATGAGAAGCTTAAATGTATCTTATCCAAGTGCTTATATAAGGAAGCTAGCGAGGTATTATTATATATATTACTGCTCACTTAAGTCCTTAGCAAGGTATATTACTTGCTCTGCTAATATATATAGCTTAAGGTATTAAACTTAGCTTAGCTTACTAGTGAGATTAATTGATAGCACTAGGGTATATAAGATACTTATAACTTTAATTTATAGGCTAATATATAGGAAGCTTAACCTCTTAGAAGCCTTATAAGGTTTAGCTTAATACTAAGTATTAAATAGCTTCCTTAACTTTAATTAATGAGCCTTAGCTAAGATACTTAGCCTTTTAATAATAGATTTTAAAATTTATATATTTAGGGGAGAGGAGGCCTTTATGAGGATTAATTTATTTATAAATAATATTAATTAATATTAATATTAAAGTTCCTTAACCTCCTTTAGCTAAACCTTATATATAAAGTATTATATTTAATTAAGAGGAAGATAAGGCTTATCTCTGCCCTCCTTATTAGCTCTCCTTTCTCTCTCTCTCCCCCTCCCTATATATATATATATTTATCCTTCTCCTTCCTTCCTTTAAGTAGCTTTAAGGGCTAGCTTAATAATTAAGCTAAGTATTAAGCTAAGATTATCTACCTTATTATTTAATATAATATATATATTCCTATTAAATAAAGCCCTATTTAAGTATAACTTTATATAAAAGTTTTCTTATTATTAATAAAAATATAAATATTAAGCTTTACCTTTTAATTAAAAAATAAAGGCTAATCTCCTTTCCTCTTATTAACCTTAACTTTTTAATTTATTTATATAAGAATTACTACTTCTATCTAAATTATTATAAGAATATATTAAAGAGCCTATCCTCTTCCCTATCTCCTACTTAGCTAATGCCTCTTTATATCCTTTTATTTAAGCTTTATTATTTAATTTATTTATATAAAGATTACTACCTTAATTTAAGCTATTATAAAAAAACATATTAAAGAGTATACCCTTTGCTATATTTTTTACTTAATAAGACCCCCCTCTTAATATAAGATTTCCTCTTATTTAAGCTTAGTCCTAAGATTTATTAATATAAACTATTACCCTTATTTAGGTTATTATAAGAATATATTAATAAATATATCCTTTTTTTTATATTATATTTAGTAAGAACCTTCTTATAATATAAGATTCTTTATATTCTTTATTAGTTTTTTAACCCTTACCTTTAAAAGCTAATATTCCCTCTTAAATTAATATAATAATACATTAAAGAATATATCTCTTCCTTTATCCTTTATTAAAGGTAAATTCCTTTATTTCTTAATAAGACTTCCTTATACCTACCCTTATCCTTATAATTTATCTTAATAAAGGTAAGTACTCTTTTTATATTAATTCTATATATTAAAGGGTTTATATTTTCCTTTATTTCTTACTTAAATAAAAGATAATCTCCCTTAATATAAGATTCCTTTTTATTTTAATAAATAAATATTCCTTCTTATATAAAATCCCCCTTATTACTTAAGTAAGCATCTCCTTTAATATATAATTTCTTAAGTTTTTAGCTTATAAAAGAAGCTTCCTTTATTAATATTAAGCCCTTAAGAGGCTTTACTAGTAAGTAATACTCTCAAGTATCCTTATAATATATTACCTTATTAAACATTAAACGCTTTTATATTAATCCCTATAAAGGAGAAAATAAGCTTTAAAGGAAAGCTATCAGATAATATATAAGGACCTTTGCGCCTTTATAAGGCTAAACCCCTAATAACCCCTTTATAAATATTATAATAGCCTACTTATTATAATAAGACAGATTTATTATTAGTTTCAGCCTATACCACTAGCTGAAATACTTAGCTAAAAGACTTAATATAAATAAGCTGCTGCTTATATTAAGGTAGTTATAAAGCTTATTAAAAAGGTTAGATAATATATTAATAGCTTTTCGTAATAATAAATTATAATATATATTAAGGCCTAAGGTAAAGGCTATATCTTAAGCTAAATATAATATTATAGGATTTATAGAAATATATTAATAAGATAATTAATAAGAGCTTCTATATACCTTATATTTAATAGGTCTTTAATAAGGTTATACTTTGCTAAGCTTATAAAGGTAGCTTATTAAAGCAATAAAGGGCTATTATCCTTAAGAAATAAAACTATATATTAATTAAGTTTAAAGAGCTAGTAGATAAGTAGTAATAAGAGAAGAATCCTAAGCTAAGGGAGATTATTTAAGCTTTTATCTTTATTAAAATCTTTATTAGTAATAAATTAGCTTAATATACTCTTAACATACCTTATAATACCTTATATAACTCTCTTAATTATAACCTTATTAATGAAAACCTTTCTAATAATAACCTTATTAATAACCTTTTTAATATAAGCTATAACTATTTTAATATAAATTAAAGCTAATTATCTTATTTTAATAAGCTTAATAATAATACTAATGAGGAATATAAACCTTTTAATAAGGAAGATACTCTTATTTCTAGGTCTTATATTAAGCTACTTATTAAACCTTCCTTATTTAAGGCTAAGTTATATAGCGATAAGCTTAATAAGTATAATAAGCAGGTTAACTTTAATATAAATAGTGAGCTTATTTATATCCTTAATAATAATAAGTTATCTGCCTTAGCCTTATAAATAAACTTGCTTTATAGCATTAACGCTAGCCTTTCTATTAAAGGGAAGAACCCTAGTAGTAATTATAAAGTAATAAAGCTATTTAACTTCCGCTAGTATCCTCTTTAATATATAGCAGTCTTAATATAATAATATGCAGTAAAAGGGCCTATTAAGATTAATATTAAGATTAAGTAGGCTATGGATAAGCTATACTTAAGCATTAAGCAGCTGCGCTATAAGGACCTTATTACCTTTAGCTTAGACTACATAGGCTCAGAGTACCCTATTAAGCATATTACATTATTATATAACCTATATATTAACCTATGCAAATATAAGTAAGTAGATACTAATAGCTTAATTTATAGCTTACTTTTAAGCCTCTTTAGCTATAATAATATTTATATCTTAAGCCTTAACCTTTAGGTTAACGACTAGATAGGTTTAAGTATATATAAAGATAATATATTCTTATAAGCGAAAAGGGAATATTGATATTATATTATGCTAATTAATATTAATAATAACTACTTTATTATTATAATTAATGATTATAAAAAGGAGAGGGTATACTTCTTTAATAGCTATTATTAAGGTAATAATATTATATAGGAAGAGGTTTTATTTTATATTAAGGAGCATTATAAGGCCTTCCTTAAGGTGATTAAAGCGCTAAAGATTAAGCTATAATATAGCTGCGCACTGCATTAACCTAATACTGTCTTATATAGGCTGATTACGCTTAAGGTAATATAGTATATCTTCTGTAAGCTAGGTAAAGACTTAGCCACAGCTGAGCAGGAAGATTTCCGCCTTATTACTACTGTTATTAATATTATAAGCAGAGGCCCATAGGCTAATGGAAGTAATGTTAAGCTCATTAAGGTGTTGCTATAGGTATAGCTTTTCTAGCTTAAGAGGGAGCTTAGCAGCAATGGGTTTAAGCGCCTCCTTATTAATAAGCTGCTTAATGCTAATAAGCTTTATAGCGCAGCCTTATTATATATTTATAAGAAAAGCATTAGGCTTAAAGGCAAAGATTTATTAACCTTAAAGAGGGTATATTTTATAATATTCCTTAAAGATATAATTAATCATTAAATAAGGAAGTATTAAGTAAATCTTAATTTTATTAATAATATGCTTATAACTTTTAATCTTATAACCTTTAAGAAGAATAATAAGCATTATAAGGATTTCTCTTAAGTATATAATGAGAAATATAGATAGTATAATATCTCATCCCTTGCGTAGGATGATAAAGACGCTAACCTTTTAACTCATTATATATTTAATAACCTTATTAATTTACCCTTAGCTAATAATAGCCTTTATTCATTATTACTTAATATTAACCTTTAGTATATTATCTTTAAGGATAAAGGGGATATAATGCTTAGCTACTATATAGAAATTAACTTTAGAGCTATTATTATATATACTAACTAGTTAAAGGGGAGCTAATTTATATATTAAGATAAGGCTATTATAGCCCTTTTATTAAAGCAGCTTTATAACTTAAATACCCCTTAGCAGTAATAAAAAGAAGAGGTATAATTTATACTTAACTGCCTTAATAACCTCATAGCAGCCTAGTAAGTAGACTTATATTACATTAACTACTACTTATTTATAAACTGTTATAAGGTATAGAAGGATTAAGAATAGGGTAATTTAAAGAAGTTTACCTACTTCTAAGCTTAGCTAGAAGGTGGAAATAAATATATAATAAAGCTTATTAACTAGCAGATAAGTAGAGAGGGGGTTTATTAATATATAAGTGTTTTCTTCTTGCTTAGGCTTAAAGATATTTATTTAACCTTAAAGAAATTATTTATATAAGCTAATAAGTAAAAAGGAGAGTATATTAATCTTTATAAAGAGATATAAGCTATAGCTTAAGTAAAGGGGCTATTAGAATATAAGTTTAAATATTTCTTCTTACTTTATAATATTTACTTCCCCTTTTATATTATTACATAAAAGTACTTATTATAACTCAACAACTAGATAATTATATACCTTATTATACTTACTTAAAAAGAGGTAGAAAAGGGCTTAAAGAGGTATAATAATATAGTAATCATAAAGGGTCTTAGCGAAGATAATTTATATAAGGATAAGAATTAAGCATAGGTTATATTCCTTATATTCCTTAGGGCTTTAAATAAGCTTATTAAGGTAAAAGAAGAGCTTAAAGAGCATTAATAAAGCAAGGGCTAAGCATTGCCTAGGCCTAATAAGTAAGATAATATCTTTATAAATAAGATAATATACCTCTTAATTAATAATATAAATACCCTAATTATACTACTTAAATATTATATCCTTTAATATACTTATAAAAAGCAGTTTAACTTATAGGATATTATATTATTTAAGTACTTAATTAGCCTTAATAATATACCCTTTAATAGCATAAGATACTTTATTTACCCTAAAGATTTCTACTTAATATGTTCCTTTAACCCTTAAGCTAAGATTATATTCTTTTTATTTAATTTAATAAATATAATTAAAGGGAAGGAGTATAATTTACTTTAGGAGTAAAGTAAGGTATTTCTGCTAAATATCCTATTAAATAAGCTATTATTTATATTAAATAAGTCTTTTAATAAGAAGCTGTAGGCTATAATAAACCCTGAGGTATATAGGGGGACCCTGCCTAGTCTTACTTTTAATATCGCTATACCCCTTCTAAGTACTAATAACCTTATTATCTATTAATATAACTCCTAGTAGGGTATCTGCCTTAGCTGCTTTAGTTATAAGGGTATATAATCCTAAGACTTAACCTTAGGTAAGCTGCTAAATTACTTCCTTATAAAGTATAGCTTACTTAAGGTTTATAAGTATAAATATTATTGGCTAATGTTTTTCAGCGCTGAGGCCCTTAAGTTTTACCTCCTTCTCTGCTTCTAAGACCTAGTATACTTATAATAAGTATATGATTACTATTAATATTTCAGCTATTATATAAATAATAATAAGGATTATTAGTTTTATATTAGTAGGAAGAGGAATTATAAAGTAATAAACTTCTGGAATTACCTTAAGGTATATAATAAGTTAATTGTAAAATACTTAAATAGCTAGTTTTATTATAAGTATAGTTTAGCTTATTCCTATATATATATTAGAATTATTTAATATTAGAGCTTTAAGCTATATAAGAAGCAGATGGTATATTAGAATGACCCCTTTATTACTAGAGATTTAATACTTTATTAAAAGTATAAGATTTTATTAAGTGCTATATTTAGTATAAATAAACTGTATAAAAAGTTTTATGAGAATATATAGATAATTAAGATAGACCTTAATATATATAAGATTATTAAAGATAATATAATAATATTATAAGACTAAGGTAGAATACTTAAGTATTTCTAAGTTAAAGCAAAGAGGTTAATAAGTACTTTTATAAAGGAGATTACTAAGTATACCCTACTAGAGTCTCTCTTAAAGGATAATATCTATAGGATTTATCTTTAAAAGTAGATATTTAATATAATTAGCTATAAGAATTAATATAAGAGATCTAAGATATATATTATAGCTTAAGCCCTATTTAAACGCCTTTATAATAATATTCCTAAAGATAATAAAGAGCTAGTAGATAAGAAGCAGCTCTTTAAGCTGCTCTTTAGTTTATAAGTAATTTACTATAGCTAGATAGTATTACTTTTAGAGCTACTTGATAGGCTATTTATTATTTATATCTTATTAAATATTAGTATTAAGGATTTTCATAAGCTAATTATTAAAAACCTATATCTTATAGCTAGGTTTCTACCTTAATGGAAGAAGAGCGCTAATATTATTATATAATAAATATTTAATATTAAACTAAAGCTAAAACTTAGAAAGCTTAATTATATTAATTATTATTTATTTAGCTTATATAATATATTAAATGAAGCAGCTAGATCCTTATATATATCTTAAATTAATTACTTTAAATTTTATAGGCTTATTAATAATATATTAAAGCTTATAGCTCTTAGTATTAGCTGGTTTAATATGGTCCTAGAGGTATAGAGGTAGTATCTAGATAATATCTTTAATAGCTTTAGGAAGCAGCCTTCTAATGACTTTAATTTTAATAGCTTTAAGAAGCTGCCTCCTAAGAAGATTAAGCTAGTAGTAGGATCTCCTTAGGCTAAAAAGGCGACCTTAAAGCTTATGACCTTAAAGCTTATGATTTTAAAGCTTACCTCTTAGGTTAATAAGCTAGTAAGAAAACCCTATAATGGTTAGGATAAGGGGAAGGTAGCTATAGGTAAGTCGGTAGGTATATAAGCTGCTAGTTTTAATATTAAGTTATTTTATAAGCTTATATTAAAGCTAGATTTAGCTAATAAGAAGAATAATAGTAGGGATAGTAAGGATAATAGTAATCTAATAGATTTAGATGAGTAGCTTAATATTAAACTACCTATAAATATAGAGGCTTAGATAAAATTAATAATATTAAGGTTTAAAGTACCCTTATATAATATAATAATAATTATAATAATTATAATATCCCTCCTTACTACTTTAAGAAACCTAATTAAGGTATTTAGGTAATAATAATATAAGGAGAGGGGTAACCTTATCTTTTACCTAGATAAATACCTTATAAGATAAGAAGATATTAATTCCTAAAGCTATATTTTAATGATTATAATATAACCTTCTCCCTTATTAAGGATAATAAGGTACTATTTAGGGTTAAAACTCCTATTAAAATGGGAAAACATTTTCTCCTAAAGCTGAACTATAAAAGAAGTATATTAAAATCTTGATCATCCCGAGGCATAGGTTGTAAACCGCTTCGAAGGCGAAGAAGACAATGAAGCTTCCATCGATCTGCCAGAACTCCAGGGCCCAGTATGGTTTTCCAACCCCCAGGTCAGCTTCGACGATACCAGAGGCGAAGAACAAGATAGCCAGAACCTATCAAAATTGAATTCAGTGAATGCGCTTACGAAGACCCCAAAGTAATGAGCATCATGGGTATGAGCAATCACTTGTTCGAAGCGTGAAACAATTCAGGCATCAATGGGCTTCCCAGCTGACCGTGAACAACGAAAGGACATACCCAAGCAATCACGATTGTGGTGTCATCCCAGCCCCATGGTACGAGACGTAGAGCTCTGGTGGTCATCCTCAGGAAGAAGAATATGGAGTGCGCGACAAATAGCAAAGCATGGAGCAGCTTCAGACTTCCTGAGCTGTCTGTGACTGGGACGCCACAGCCCAGAGAAGCGGCTCGTAATGTCACTGTATGCGGTCCCCAGTCAGTTGAATACGGGGATGGTATGAGACTGAAGATGATGTCTCACAAAGCTGATTTTTGACAGAACAGCTCCCGATAACACAAGTCTGAACAAGGTCATTGTATACTGTGTCTTCGCATAGACAGGTCTGGTTCGTAAGTGGACAAGACGATTGCGGGATTTCGGAGACTAGGCAGGAGACCTGGGGAAGTCAGATATTTCGTTCCAAAGGTTCTAGAGATGAGTGGCACGAGATAGACTTACACCACATTCTGGCACAGCCGTCAAGTTGAGCATCGCGCCAACTGTGACAGGCGTGAATGGAAGGGGCAAGGTGTGATCACAACGACAGGCATTCAGCACTCTTCATGTCAAAGCAACTGTGATGAGATTCCACATGGCATCCCGCGACCTATAAGCAATATGGGCAACCAGCTCAAGCAGATTGAGATGCAGCGCCGAGCGCGGTAGTGTCGATTGCCGCTCCATACAGGATGCCACCCATCCGCTCGGTCCTCTTCCCCGGTTGCCACTAACGGCCAGCCTCGAGGATCTGTACAGGACAAAGGTAAGCTAGAAGTTCGAGACATGGTTTTGTCAGATGTCCGAAATTGATTGAAAGGGGGGCGTGGGTGACATCGGGCTTGGGACGAACCACTGGCCCACGCTTGTCAGTGGGGACGGGTTCGCGGCGTCCGAGCGCGAGGATCTTCAGACAGATTTACTGCAATCTGTAAGCCCGCGCACTGACCGGAGCGGATGCTTGCAGTCGAGTTCCCCGTGTCTTTCTTTGTCTGCTTCCAGTATGCTCGCCGAAGCCTTGGCCTCGAATCGATACTTTGAGCCACTTGCAATGCTGCCCCCTAGGATCTGGGAGCCGCTGGGGGAGGCCAGTCCGAGACTTGGAATTACCGATCAGATCTAGTTAGGCCAGGGCCGCGCCGCTCCTTGCTAGTCTTGGTGTGCCGAGGCCACTACCAGCTCGTGGACTGGGGCGGCGATTTTATCTAGATCGTGAATCTTAAAAGCGGTAGATAACTCTTCGCTTCGAGTTCCGATAATAGCAATTGCTTGATTGACGTCCACGATACAACTTAGTGAGCTTTCTTGTGCAAGGACCGGGTACCAGACGCCCGGCAGTGGATGGCCAGCTAGCCCTGTAGGCGCTAGAGCCCTCACTTGCATGTTTGGTCTTGACTTGAGTGATCCTAGTCTCCCAGGCATGTCCTCGAGATCGACAGGGCGTCGACATCAGCACTCCAGAAAGTGCTGCACGTGTCCGCCTGTGCGGAGACTCTGCATAACCGAGCAGAAGAGACCGCGATCAGACCCAGTCGGCAGTTTTATTATCATGTCATTGTCTAGATCCCCCTGAAGGACCTGTTGGTTGGCAATCGGAGCAAGACAAAAATGAGAACTTCGGATTCCAGATGTCATCGGCGTCTTGCCACTGCTACCTAGCCAGCCAAGTTGTAACGGCATTCTGACATGACGAACTGGCCTGTGGACCGTGCCTCCCGCCGGCGGCCAATGTGACACTATGAGGCGTTAGCGCGAACGCCTCGAGCGCCTCTTCCCGAAAATCTGGTTCGAAGTCACTCTGACCAATTTGCATTCTTGCATCATTCATCTACTCTGCGTGCCGGCCAGGCCGCCGTGCAGCTCGCGAATCTGTCGAGCCACGATTGCGACCCCTTTCATCGCCAACCTCGCCCTCCCTCTCAGCTCGCCAGGCTCGCCTCGCTTTGATATGTATAATACACCGGCTTATAACCAGTAAACCTGGTTGATATGTTTCGCTTGCGGATTGGATCATGATTGGTCAGAGCTGAACTATCACTCGCGGCGGAGCTGCAGTATGTACACTCAGACACAGACCAACATAACCTTCAATGGGCCAGGAACCCAGACAGCACCTTTTCAGATTCCACGATCGCTACCAGGCACACTTCGAGTATAGCTCGAAGCCCAACTCCAACCGTGATTATATAGTCCAAATCTGGATGCAAGATTACCTAGGTATCCGCACTCCTTCGTTCATGCCGACTCCTCGGGTTTGCCGATATAAGGCAGAATCAACTGGGAGGGATACTGGCCACCAAAGTAGACGGTATGTCGGCCACGATTGAGTTCGTGCTCCGGCCTGGGCGCAGACCAGTTTGCGTACTCCGCAATACTGTGGTACTGGCCACCCACGCGCAGGGAAATGCTCTCGCCTGCGCCGAAGTCTACGCCTAAGGCCCATATACCGATTTCAAGCTTGACAACGGTACCCTTTGGCACAGGCTCTTGGCGGTCGTGTGGGTGGAAAGGGAAGTTCGGGTGGATGCTCTTGCTGGGGTCGATGTGCCTCTGCGACGCGCGGAGGATACCCATCTGCCCTAGGTGCACTGAAACAGGTGTCAGACGATCTGCAACCACGGGAATTCAGGTTTGGACTTACAGTTCACGCTCTGCTGTTGCTTTTCTGGGATCTCCTTTATGCTGCCCACGGGGGTCGCGTGGACAGGGAAGTTCAGGTGCATCAAGTCTTTCCCATCCTTGTCCTTCTTTCGCAGGATTACGAAAACGGTGAAATCATCTGTGTCCTCTGCTGATACGTACAGAATCGTCTTTGGGAGTCCGATGAGGCGCGAAGCCGAAGCGAAAGTGTGAGTGAACTCGACCCAAGAGTGTCTGTCCTCCGAATTGTAAGTTGCCGTCGAGACCTCGCTCGGTGACTTTTCGAGTAATTTTCCTCCTGGCGCCGCGAAAAAGTTGAGATACTCAGTCTTGGGAACAGGGAAGTCCTCCAGCACAATGTCATGTATAGCCTCTCGGTCGCCAAACTGCAGGGCAGCCCACCGCACCTTGGGTGTATCTTTCTCCCAGCCATTGTCCTCGCCTTTGAGGTAACGGTCCATGAACTTGAAGAGCTCCTCATGGGCCTCTGGGCAGGAATAAAGTTCGAACCATTCTTGGTAAGAGCCCCACCGAATCCACTTCTTGGAATGTGGGATCTCCATCCACGCGCGTATGCTGCCCATGTTGTGCAGGTTCGACACGTCACTTCCACGGATGTAAGCCGGGCACTCAATCTTGGACAGATCGACTCGCTTATCTTTCCAGAATGCATTGATGGTGGGCGACCTCCGGTACATCTCCGCGAAGTCTTCAACCCCGGAGTTCGGCGGACCCCTGAGAATCTCTTTGGTGATGAGATCAAAGTTTGACATGGAGAACCAGCCACCGCGACAGAATTGCTCACGGTACAGGTCACTCGCACCCTCCCACGGTGCGATGGCCTTGAGACTCGGTGGCCTTGTGCTCGCGATGAACCATTGAGAGATGGCGAGGTAGCTGTTTCCAGCCATGCCGACATTCCCGTTGCACCAAGGCATCTTGGCCACAGCCTCGATCACATCGTAGCCGTCCTCCCCTTCTTGGGTCCCCATAATGACCATGGACCCGTCACTATTGCCCGCACCGCGCGTATCCACGCTGATCAGCGCGTAGCCGTGCGGACACCAGACGGCTGGATCGAGGCCCTCGAATTTCTCCAGGCCAGAGAGCTCGCCACGCTTGACACATGTATGCCACACAGTCATTGGCAACATGTCGAGTGCCGAATATTTCTTGCCGTAAGGTGACCATGAGAGAATGGCGGGGATCTTGTTCTCAGGCTTTGAGATGTCGAGACTGGCCTGAGCGGCGGGCCGATAGATGTCCATGTAGATACGCACTCCATCCCGTGCGGTCACTGACACATCATGGTCAACACGAATATCAATTGGAAGTGGTTTGGTATCCGTCTGGCTGAAGGGGCGACTGCCAGCAGGGTGAACTGTGTGTGTGCCAGGCTTGAAACCCTCATAGCCGTTCTCCCCTTCTTTGGGCTGAGAAAGTCGTTTGATGGACACTTGAAGAGGAATTGGAGCCATGTTTCTTGGTCTGCCGGGTACGGGTATTGGGTTTGTTGAAGAAAGTCTGAGCCAGTACTTATGGTACCTACAACCACGATGTCGTACGCTCGCTGCACTGAAGAACAATAATTATGTGGTGAATTTGTGCAAATTGATATCAGGTATATGGGCCAAACTCGATTTTTAACATTGCCCAACACAGCTTCCTTGGTTGGTTTCCGGGAGTCGCCCTCGGGCTCTAGATGCACCGAGGCTCGTGATGAGACTTTATAACGCCGGTAAGGTGGGTGTTTTACGCGTAGAGGAGCTACACTCGCCCAAGACCCCATCTCAGTTGTAACAGCGTCGCGTCTTTCAGGGTCTTCCCCATCTCAGGAGTGGCCCCTTTCCCCGCAACGGCGATGGTGGGGGGAGGGGCCAGCGCTATATCCTCCTCGGAGCGCTAACCTTCTCCCTCGGAGTAGCGAAACCTCTCAAGGGCGCATGTCCACTACCGATAAAATGTTACACAAATCCACTCGAGGATAAATACGTCTCTTGTGACTTGAGGAGCTTCCCTGAAAGCCCATCCTTCAGACAAGATCAACCTCACTCACAACTGTCATCGAACACATAATTAAGCTCTTCTCACTTGAATATGTCTACCACAGCAACAACCACTCAGACCCAGGAGGCTGAGGCCCATCGAACCTTCGCCGCTCAGTTCGAGACCAAGGATCTCGTGGACTTTGACACCAGCAAGGTCTACGGGGACTGGCGCGATGAATTCCACAAACATGGCTGCGTGCTCATCAAGGGTGTCATCTCGCCTGAGCGCGCCAAATATTATGCCGACAAGCAGATTCAGTGGCTCAAGAACTTTGAGCTCGGCTTTGATGAGAACGACCCTGAGACGTGGACAGAAGACCACCTGCCCATCAGCTTCAAGGGCGGCATGTATTTCGCATATGGTGGTCCGCACGAGAAAATGGCTTGGGAGGCACGCACAGAACCAGGCGTCATCGACATCTTCGAGAAGCTCTGTATGTAAACACGGTTCCTTTAATCGACCACAGTGCCCTGCCCCTCGCATGCAGTCAGCTTCCAGTGGCTGTCACACTATTCCACCGCAGACCACTAACATATCACAGGGGAGACAAAGGAGTTGATTTCTTCGTTTGATGGCATGAACATTTCAATGCCAAACCGCAAGGACGTAAAATGGTCGCCATGGCCTCACTGCGACCAGAACCCAGAGCGCAAGGGGTGAGTTGGCATCTTTCCCAGCCTGGTGCTGTCACTGCTGAACATGTCGAACACAGTATGCAAGCCGTTCAGGGGCTTCTGAACTACTCCCCCAATGGGCCTAAAGACGGAGGTCTCATGCTGATGAAAGGCTCGGCCCACCTCTTCAACGAGTTCTTTGCTCACAAGCGCGAGTCCAACGACCACGAGGATGCCCCTCCACCAGAGATCAAGTATATGGACCTGTATCTCTTCTCGGAGAAGGACGTCAAGTGGTTCGAGGAGCGCGGCTGCGAGCTCGTCAAGGTGAATATGGAGCCGGGTGACTTTGTCCTCTGGGACAGCAGGACAATGCACTATGCGCGCCTGCCTGAGGGCGAGCAGATCCGGAATGTTCAGTACATCTGCATGACTCCGCGTAGGTTTGCGACCGAGGAGGCTCTGGAGGCCAAGAAGAAGTGCTTCGAGACTTACACTGGCACAACTCACTGGCCACATTGCAACATCAGGCCGGCTGATGATAAGCCCATGAGGAATGGCGAGGTTTGTCCTAAATACAGGACCGAGCCATTTGAGAAACCGGAGGTCACTGATACGGTGCTTCGGTTGGCGGGCGTCAAGGCTTATTGAAGTTTGATTCGGTTCAAGAGAGTAGTACTAGCATGAAATATACCGCTATATACACACTTTTCTCCCTTGCCTGTGGTGTTGGCTGTGACTTTCGAGTGCAGCACATTGTTAAAATATATGCTACAATTGTGTTCGAAACCTACTGTTATCGGCATTGTGTTTTTTCTTCAACGCTAGGTGTTTAAGCGTTTATCACTGTATGAAGGGACTGATGCATACTGCTTAAGAGGCATATGTGTACAGATTAAAAACGAGACCACTATAGTTTCCACAACTGCTCGCTCCATAACTGGCCTGAAGAACTCATCGCGTGTGAGGAGTCAGGTTTTCCCTGACCAGCCAAGGTGATACAACCATTTGAGTTTCCGCGAATCTGCAGAACGTACATATGTTCCGACTTGACTGTAAAACCCTACAGAAATGGAACAGGGTTATTTGGACTAAATTACATGCTGCCTGACGCTATAAACGTCCACTTAGGTATTTCGAATCCAAAATGCTTGGGCTGCAGCTTGCAATTCCCGGCCGGGATTCTGTGCAGGTCTGGAGATGCATATTGCTCCACACGCATGTGTGGCCTGCGATCAGAGTCAAATCTCCATTCGACTTTAAGGCACCGAGGCAGTCAGGGATACTCACTCATAGCTGATGCCTGCTTCCGAGGAGCAACTTCGGATCTTTCTACCCTTACTCCCTGCTTAGTGCCTAGACAGCGGCTCCACCTCCCCAGATTCCGGAATCTGGGGGGGCACCCCGCACAAAGATTTGGAGCAGCCCGAGCTATAGAAATCGAGCCGAGCCCCCGGGTCGGTGCAAGCCGTCCGGATACACTGCAGTGAACCGAGGGCATCAGTCGACATCAGTCCAGGTCCAGCGAGACATGGCACCACCGGCGGGCGTCAGACGGGATTCGACCCATCTCGCTTTCGGAGCCGGGGCAGGAGCCGGAGCCGGAGCAGACATGGACGTATCCAATGATTCTCCTGGTCAAGAGTCCACTACGGCCGTGGACAGCAACGGTGACAAGCCGGAGCACGCGCCAAAGCGGATACGTCTGAATCTCGCCTGCAATCAGTGTCGCAAACGGAAAGTTCGATGCGATGCGGAGACCCCGAAGGTGAGTCAAGTCTCTAATGAGTGACTTGTATCTTTTATGTGTTCTCTCAAGGCGTCAGGACGCTTGCCTCAGGTGTCTGGGACGGGACCTAGGTGAGCGATGGAGGCCGGATCGAACAGCGCATTGCTATTGCTCTTTACGACAGCAGCATCGAAAGTAACTAATACTCAGTTCTCTAGTGTCGAAATTGCTGGCTTCGGGACGAAGATTGTGAGACTACAGACCCACGACATCCCGAAGCAGGACCCGTTGTTGTGCGTAAATGGGCCACCAAAGATGGTCTTCTTCCGGGGCAAAACCCAGCTGCGACCCACCGTAATCAGGCTTATGTGCCCAAGCACATTAGTGCATCGCCTCAAGACCGTCCAAGTAAGTTATTCATTCAAGTTGTGGAAATTACAGTGCAAGTCTAGACCAGAACGGGTTGAAGAAGAGTCCTCATCTGGGTGCCACTCTTTCCAGAGGCTCGTTTGAGCTATTGTGAGAAACATTGCCGCTCCTTGAAATTGTATCGAACCGTCTACATCAGTCCAAAATGGCAACAGAAAGCTAACTCTTTTCCGCCAGATACTCAGAACCTCCACAACTCGCCTCAGTATGTTAATTCCACGACGCTCGGCACAAGGCACGAGGCAACTAGCAGATCGCCAAATGACTGGAACCCCACACCAAACTTTGGCACGAACAGTACGCCGTCTAACGGCAACGGCGGCACTGAAATGAACCTTTCGGGAGACAGGAACACATCCCAGCCTTCCGATCTAAGGACACAATCATGGGTCTCCAGAGCATATGACGCTGCTGCTCAGGGTCAAGGAGACGATCCAGATCATGCGGCGAATGGTCAACATCCTGATGTTGTCATCAACACTGATGATAATTCCGAAAAAGTAAAGGTTAGTCCTTATTCTCAGGAAGTCGTTCTATGATTTAAAAGCCGTAACCACGACATAATGCTGATTCATGTTTAATAGTATCTTGGAGGAAGCAGCTTGCAGTGTCTGAGTGCGTTCTTGGACATGCATCTGCGACGGAGACGACTTCAGACCATAACACCATGCTTCAGAGAAGGAATGCGATTTGTTGAAGAATTCGACCTTCCCTTGAGGGTCATGATGCCCAACCTACCCGACTCGTCCGCCCAAGACCACATCGAAACTTTTTTCGTGAAAGTCTGGCCATTAATACCCGTCGTCGACCGCGAATTTATTTCTGCGGAATTCGACCGACTCTATCGTAAGCAGCTTTTGCATCCCGGGGGCCTCAGCCACGTCATGAATAAACAGGTTCGTCAGCTGCCTTATGGTTGATTTCCGTCGATTTCTTTCCAAAAAAAGGCTGAAATAAATGCAGGATGTTTCCTCAATCGTCATTATCTTTTCGATACTAGCGATTGGCGCAGACGAAACCGCTGGCTCTGCCACAGATTTGGGGAACACTTATATCGAAGCTGCATACAGTCTTTATGGACACTTGGTCTCTAATCCGTACTTGTCAAGTGTCCAAGCTTTAATACTGCTTGGATTCTCCCTCCGTGGAAAATCCAAGGACGGCCAGTGTTGGCAGCTTACTGGGCAAGCAGTCCGAATAGCGCACTCCATAGGACTCCACCGGCACATATCGTCACGTTCAAGGCAAGCAAATAGAGTCTTCCAGGAGAATCCTATGCCGGACCAATTAAGCGCGCAAAATCTCTCCTTGGAAGCTCGAGTTTGGTGGTCGTGCTACGCCATTGAGAGGTTGATGGAGCTGGAGACGGGGCGGCCATCGGCTCTAACCGAACAGGAGATTGATCAGATCAGTTTCTCACAGCCGCAAAATTCGGACGGTGATTCTGTCACGGGCCCACTGCATCTTTTTATCCTGTGGGTCTCTCTGGCACGCATCATGGGCCAAATTAGCGAGCATCTCTATCACAGACGCATTTCAGATTCCTGGCAGCTTCTTTATGAGACCGGACGACTTGATCAGCTGCTTCTCGAGTGGGTCAAAACAGTGCCGGAGGGCATCAAGCCAGGCCACGAGCTGGTTCATCTCGGGCCCGATGCCGAGGACGCCGACTCCGGCCACCAACATCAACATATCGCCGCATTCCTGTCGCTGCAGTACTACCAGGCGCAAATCACGCTGTTCAGGGCATCCTTGGCTTTCCCAACACAGAAATACCTCGAAGAGATCAGGACGAGGAACGCAACCAGGCGACTTCCGTCGTATGTCCGGCTGCTGCAGAGTCAGAATCTCAGCATTGCGGCCGCGAGATCCATGGCGCGTCAGGTGCTCGAGATAGCAGATCATGTCGTATCCTCGAAACATCTCTTTGCACCAACTCAACCATTTCTTGCTGCGGTTGTTTTGGGGTTGAACATTTTGAAGAACCCCGGCAAACGGATGATTAGGAGCGACGTGGAATTATTGGTTGGCACGACTGAATACATCGAGATGTTCTACAGAAAGACAGGACAGTCAGCAGAATTCATAAAGGGCTGCGAGAGACTGCGGAACAGCATCTTGGAGGCGGTCGCCACAGAAGGTCAGAGCCCTATTCAAGGGAGAAGGGACAGTCAAGCTGCCGACCAGGGTACGCAACTGTTGCCTCCCACGAACACGCGTTCGAACGAAGAAGCTCGCGGTTCTGGAGGATTTGACGCCCACATGTCTGGTATTGAGCCACTGATGGTCTCGAGGGAAGGTCCCCCGTTCTTTGAAGCTTACGAAGAGATCACGTTGGAACAGCTGTGGACCTCGATGAGTACTGATTTTCTGATGGGCCAGCCACTCGAGTTCAATCACCCAGTAGAGTAATTAGTGCGGATCAACAATTCACTGAAACCAAACAACTCAAGTGAATTTCTCGAATTGCGTCTTCAGTACCCCTTTGCCTGCTTCGTAATTTTATGAACTAGCATGGATCAACAAGCTTGAGCTTGTCCATTTCGTCAACCAAGCCCGGCCCCTCTGGGTCTGATGGTCCGTGGCATTTCCTCGTCTGCCTTTCCAACCAGTCAACCGCCCCTTGATATTCACAATTGAACCTCATGAACTCACCGGGGTCCAAAGTCACCTCTCTTCCCGCCGTGCCTGGCCGTGCCTGCTCCCTGCTATATGCCTGGATCAAGCTGGCTCTCTCGTACCTCGCCTTGAACACCTTCCCCAAAGCCTTCTCCACCTCATCCTTCGACACCGGCCCGTCGAGGTCAGACAGGAAGGCTTGAAGAGCCTCAGCATCTTCGATCGCCTGACTGGCACCCTGTCCCTGAGTGGGTAGCATCGCATGTGCTGCATCACCGATGAGTATAACCCGACCCTTGGTCCAACTCGGCAAGGGATCAATGTCGCGGAGCTGCCATAATCCGATCTCATCGTCCTCTGCTTGTTCAAAGATGGCACGCAGCCAGGAGGGAAAATCAGCAAACGCGGCCAGAAGCTCTGGCTTGGAGCCTGGCCGAGTCCACGACTCGTCGGCAGGATCCTCTGCAGTCTCATCTGGCACCAAGGCGACAATGCCGAGCAGTCTCCCGCTCCTGCCAGGGCCCATGATGACACGCTTGTCTTTGCCGACGAGCATTGTGGTTGCTGCTGGATCTTCCATCTTAAGAATCCCTTCTGGTATCTCTTCAGTTGGGAGCTTTGCCGCTGATATGAGCATCCGGTACGCGGAGAGCCCGGTAGGCTGGGCGGTCCTCTCCTCACCAACCACGACGTTCCTGATGACTGATTTGATACCATCCGCGCCAATGATGAGGTCCGCTTGCAGATTTTCACCACCTTTCAGAGACACAGTCCCTTCAAGCGCATCACAATCCACTACCTCGGCCGCAGTCTTGATCACAACCTCTGGCTTTCCCTCCCAACCATGCTTAGTCGTAGTCGCCGCCTCTCTCAAGGCCGCGTGCAGATCTTGCCGATGGTACAGCATCCGGTCCGCGCCAAACGTGCTGGTGTCCAGAGGGATCTCCCGGACCAGCGTGCCCTCCGTGTTGAACATGCGGAAAGCCTTGTCGGCCTGGGGCTCTGCGACCCGTTGTAGAATTGGATCAAGCCCCCATTTCGTCACGATCTTTGACGCATTTGGCTGAAGGGAGATCAGGGCACCTGTCTCTCTGAGCATGCGAGAACGTTCTAGCACCGTGATCTGGCGCCTGGGAGCACGTAATGCGATGGCCTAGTAGGCTTTGTTAGAGTCTTACACTGTACGATGTCATTCTGAATTTACTAACAGTAGCGAGTCCTGCTATGCCGCCCCCAACAATAATAATGCGAAAATCATCGCCGGATTTCGTAGCAGCCATGGCAGTATCGAAATTTGGTAGAGGAGCTTGGGATAGTCTGGACGGGTATCACGAGACGTGCATGTGACCGACGGTGTGCTCCCAAGACCTGGGGCCTTGGATATTACAAACATGTTCTGAACGTATTGATTATTATCCAGGAATCGCCCATTGGTTTTCCCCGTTCCATGCTGGGCCCGGTTCGTGGGCCCAGTCCCGCCCCGGAGACGGCGGGCCCGTGGTTCAACCGGATCCCCAAACCTTACCCCTGAATGCTCCGAGGAGCCTAAAGCGCTCCGAACCGAACCGAACCGAACCCCTTCAAGCAGGTCCGTACGGCTTTGATCTGATGATCTAGTGCAGTCTCACTACCAGGAGCACCACAAGTAGACCTCGGGCTAGTTTATTATTTTGCCATCCAAGATGTTGTTAAAATTGTGGTCCACTACTCCGTGCAATACCCAGGTGCTCAACATAATTGGCATAAGCAAGATTCAACATACCTAGCATCTTTGAGAACACACTATTGCGAAATTCAATATTCACCAAGAGCTTTATTCACACAGCACAATGGTCATCAACTCCACAACAGTCACTGAACCTACCCCTCGGGGTCAGCCCACTGGTGAGAATGGGCTCAAGAATGGCAACACAGAGCACAGCGGCTACCGCATGAAGGTCGACGGCACCGATCCCGTTTTCGGCGATTGGCGCGACGACCTTGTGCGGGACGGCTACGCAGTCGTCAAAGGGGCCGTGCCGCCCTCGCGGGCGTTGGAGTACGCCGACAAGATGTACTCGCTCGTTGAGTCGTTCGGGCTCGGGTATGACCGTAATGACCCTTCCACCGTCCACCCAGACAAGCTGCCCGTCATCAACGAGAAGGGTATGCTCCTCCCCTACGGCGCTTGCCATGAGGACTTTGTCTGGGAAATCAGGAGTGAGGAGGGGGTGCTCAGCACGTTCGAGAAGGTCTACGGGACCGAGGACTTGCTCGTGTCTTTTGACACGATCAACTATGGGTTCCACAACCGCAAGAACCTTCCATCCAACAGCCCCTGGCCTCACCAGGATCAAGACCCTGAGATTCCCGGGTTCAGATGCCTCCAGGGTCTGGTCAACCTGCTGCCCAACGGGCCCAACGACGGAGGCCTGATTGTATGCAAGGGCGCGCACCTGCTTAGTGAGGAGTACCACGACCACTTCCGTGGCAACGAGGACCGCATCCCTCAGTGGACAAACGAGTGGTACGGTTTCAAGGACGAGGGCATGCAGTGGCTGAAGGATCGTGGCTGTGAATGGGTCAAGGTGGAGGCAGAGCCTGGCGACCTGCTCCTTTGTAAGTGCTTTCTCTCCTGACAGGGCAACCCGTTTGCCCGTAATTTACTCACCGCTAACGGGAACTTTTCTTAGGGGACTCTCGTGCTCCTCACTACAACGTCCCAGCTACCGGAAACCAGGACAGGCTTGCCATATACACCTGCTACATGCCTGTTGCAGACGCCAGCCAGGACGATCTGATCAGGAAGAAGGACGCCTGGGACAGGAAGGTCGGCACAACTCACTGGCCGAATGCCCAAGTCTTGGGAACAAACAAGGCCATGCGCAACGGAAAGCCAGATAGTGTGCAAAGGGAGAGGCCGCTTCACGAGCCCGTGTTGAGCGAGAGGGCTTTCAAGCTTACTGGAATACCGTATATCAAGGCTTGAGGACGCGAGATTACTGTCTTATGTATTTCTATATCAATTTCGACGAGAATGTCACTCACTGTTCGGACTGTATCCACAAAAGCCACGAGGGTCACGGTCCCCGCAAGCTTCACCTTTGAGAAGCGAACTGCCATTCAAATCTACCTGGATGAATTTACCTGAGCTGATCAATATCGATGATTATCACCGATACTTGGTGGGGTCTCGAGCCAGGAATGGCTTCAGTTGATGTAAAGTGCTCCGACGGGATCACATCTCCCATTCGTGTGGCTTGGAAGCTGAGTCGTCGATTTGGTGGTCCTTCGGCTCGTTGCCACTACTATGGGCGACCTCAGTAGTCTCCGAAAAGGCTGTGGGTGGCTTCGGTTCGGTCTTCTGCCCCGGATCTCCCCCGCAAATGCAACCACCCGACCCCAGATTCCCTCCCCACACTTGCCAAGTAGCACCCCAGACTGGCGGGATTCAGCACCAAGAACTTGGTCTAACTAAGGGGCACGAGGACAGCTGAAACCGGGGGGCCATAGATATGGGATCCGTTCCGAACGAGACTACCACAGTTTAGCGGAGCTGGATGCAATGGCCCCAGCCATCAGGGATGAAGCCGGCCCCAGCGTCGAGCCGACGACACCTTTCCGGCTCGCTGCTGTAACATCAATTAGCTGGCGTTCGGTTGGTCGTTGCAATGAAGATCCCCTTGCCCTCCTTGGCCCCCTCTCCGGGATGAAGACACAGACGAACCGAAAGGAGATGATTGCATAAGAACAGCAAAGTCCACGTCGTATTGACACCTTGACCGTGCCTATGAAGCTGTCATCAGCTCATAGCAGCGACTCTACCTCTTCTTCTACATATCCCGAAAAGTTAGCCGTGGTGGAATGTCATAATGGGTGAAGACAAGTCAACAATCCTCGTATGTAACTTCTCACTTCTCTTTGATTCTCTTCAACGCGTCGAGTTGTGCTGGGGTCCCTGCCGTTCACTTGGATACCACGTAACACGTGCCGTGATTCCAACTTTGCTGACTATTTGCGAACAAGCATGTCGAGTCGCGGGATGAGATCGACATTGCCAAAGCAGCGACTTTAGCAGACCAGCCCGAAGACTTTCATGGCGATGTTGGCCTGGCTGGTCCAGGAGACACAGTCTACCTGATTCCCACACCTAGTCCAGATCCTCGAGGTAAGATAGATACTTATCGACCTGCAGTCCGCAGAAGAAGTCTTGGTAATCGTATGGATTACTCACAATCTGAAAAAAAAAACAGACCCCCTCAACCTACCTGTGCTCCGAAAATGGGTCAGTCCTTCCCCAAGCCTTCATACACGTCTCAGTGGTTAATGTGGAGGCATGTAGTTTCTCCTGACCTTCGTGGCGATATATGCAACCGTCGGGTTGACAATGGTCAGCGGTCTGGTAAGTTCAACGTCCCGTCCACAGGTGTTCTTAATTTACTATGTGTGAGCCAAAATGCTGACAAGTGGTCATAGGGAGGAGTCCTTGGTACTTTCATACCGATATACGTGGCAGAAGGACGTACAGAGGCTGAGATCACCTGTAAGTGTCTGTCTGAAATGTTCGTGTTTTTAATTGCTGACATTTGTGGCCATGAACAGGGCTTATGACCTTTCCAACCCTTTTCATGGGGATTGGAAACCTGATTGGAATGCCGATCGCCCTGGCCGTTGGCCGCCGCCCCGTCTTCTTGACGTCTACTCTTATCCTCGTCCTTTCCGGCGGTCTCTGCGCAGGCCAAAAGTCCTACACATGGCATCTTGCGGCGCGCTGCATCATGGGTCTGGCAGCAGGGCAGTCCGAGGCCCTGTGTCCCCTGATGGTGCAAGAAACATTCTTTCTTCACGAGCGTGGCCGGACGCAGATGTACTTCACTGCCATCAGCAACATTCTGACCAGCGTGTTGACGCTGCTCACGTCGTACATCGCGGCGTCCATTGGTGTGAGCGGTTGGTACGGCCTGGGCACCGGGCTTGCTGGGTTTGTGTTTATCTGCAGCATCTTCTTCGTCCCTGAGACCAAGTACGACCGGCCGATCGCGGCATACCAGGGCAAAGGCTCGAGTGTGAGCCAGTTCGCCGGCCAGACGGGCGGTGGGCGGTCTGAGAGTGACGACGCAAGTCCTGTCGCGACGAGTTACCTCGTACGGCGCATCTCGACGACCGACCCGCGGGAGCTTGACACGGTCAACTACAAGCCTCGGACGCTGGCGTCAGACATGCGCCTGTTCGTGAACAAGCCAGACTGGGAGGAAGGCCTCAGGACGTGGCGTCGGATGTTCACCGTCATGCTGTTCCCGGACATCCTCTGGGCTTTTGTAAGTGTTTCGGCGGCTTAAGAAGATTGTTTCAATTTGCACATCATGACTGACCATAAATCAGCTTCTCAATGGTCTCACGATCGGTGTGAACATATCGCTCGGGACAACATATGGTTCCATTCTCGCGGCCCCTCCCTACTCGTGGGCTTCAAAGTACATCTCCTTCGCGATGGCGGGGCAAATTGTCGTGTCGTTCGTCGCACTGCCTCTGTTGGGCGCTGGCTCGGACCACCTCGTCCGCTACCTCTCCAAGCGTAACGGGGGCATCCACCGGCCAGAGTACCGCCTCGTGCCCCTCGTGTTCCCTGTCATCGTGGGCGTCCTGTCTGCCATCCTGTACGGGCAGGCGGCGGCACACCCGGACCGGCTGCACTGGTTCGCGATCGTGTTCGCCGTCAACGCGTACTACTTTGCCTTTGTGGGTGCGAACCAGTGCGGTATTGTGTACTCGCTCGACTCGTACCCGACGAGGTCTGGCCCAGCGCTGGTCGTCATCTGTGCGATGCGTGGAATCTTGAGCTTTGGTACGTCGTACGGTGTCACGCCATTTATCGAGCAGAGGGGATATGATGGGGCATATCTGATCTACGGTATCTTGACCGGGGTGCTGGGGGCCATGGGCATCGTGATATACTTCCTGAGCGGGCGGATCCGGGCTTTCTGCTCCCGGTGGGCAGTACCGACCAGTGAGACGAAGCCGACGTACTCATGATGGATGATGGGATGCTATGTAGGCTGGTTCATATTACAGTCAGAGCCTGCAAGTAGATACTTGTGTCCTGTTACCTGTAGCCTTCAATATATCATATGTTGTATAAATTGACTGCGAAGGTGATCAGTGGAAGTCAGGTGGTCTTGCCGGCTGCCTTCTGCCGGACAAGTTCAAAAGTTTTTGACTGTTTCGTGTCTCTGTTTATTTTTCCACCTGGCCGCCCGCTCGTCCACCCGCCCGAACGCGTCCCACATATCCACCATCTCACCCTTCCATATCGTATCCCCTTGACATCACGTCAATTGACCGATGCTACCTGCCTGCCGTTGATGCTCAGCTTATCCCTAACTGCACTCCCACTAAACGGTATCCCACAAGAGGTAATCCCAGTATGCTGTGTCCCATACCCAAGGAACATCATCGTACTGAAACGTATCCCACAGGAGGTTATCTCATAGGAGGTTATCCTACAGGCAGTTATCCCACAGGAGGGTTTCTCAGAGGACATCATCCCATAGAAAGTTGTCCCATAAGAGGACATCCTACCGGAAGCTATCCCACTGCCGCCAAACGCCATGGCTGACCCTCCAGTCAAGGCCGACCCCGGTTCTGACAAGCAAGGTCTTGATGACGCTAACGCCATGGAGCACACGTCCTTGTCTTCTGGTGTAATCGACCAGCTCATCAAGAGATCGTCTGTCCTAGAGCTTGAGGCCGGTGTCCAGGTTGGGATTCGCCTGCTTGAGGACCTCAAGGCAGCCCTGAACGCCTACGGAGCTGGAAATTCTCAAGCAGCCCAGTGGCTCCAGTACATTCAACAGGTCCAGGAGCAGGCCTATCCAGCTCGCACCGTGATCGGTGTTGTGTAAGTGAGCCATCATCCACCTATCACCGTGCACAGTACTTATATCAACAACACAGTGGCGCTACTGGCGCGGGAAAGAGCAGCGTCATCAACGCGGTCCTCGACGAGGAGAGACTGGTCCCCACCAGCGGACTCCGAGCGTGCACTGCTTCAGCCACCGAGATCTCGTACAACTACTCAGACGACCCGAACGAGCTGTACCGCGCCGAGGTCGAGTTTATCAGCGCGGAGGAGTGGTCCCGACAGCTCAAAGCCCATCTGGAGGATCTCATCGACGGCAACGGAGACATTTCCCGAGATTGCAACAACCCTGACACCGAGGCTGGACTGGCATACAGCAAGATCAAGGCTGTCTTCCCGCACATGACCAAGGAGCAAATCGTCAGACGCGCGGGCGACCCAGATGCAATGGCTCAAGACCCCTTGATCTGTGCAGTTTTGGGCAGTGTCAGGCTGCTGTGTGCCACCTCTTCCCCAGACCTCCACGACAACTTGCTGCAATACGTTGACAGCAAGGACAACACAAGCTTCCAGATGGAGTACTGGCCTCTCATCAAGGTAGTAAGAATCTATTGCAAGGCTGCTGCTCTGTCTACGGGTGTTGTCCTTGTCGATCTTCCCGGTGTGCAAGACAGCAACGCAGCAAGGTCTGCTGTGTCCGACAGCTACATCAAGGTGTGCGACGGTCTATGGATCACCAGTCGTATTGATCGAGCTGTCAGCGACGGGGTCGCGCAGAAACTCTTCGGAAACAGCTTCAAGAGGCAACTACAATCCGACGGAGCCTTGTCTGCCATCACCTTTATCTGCACGAAGGCAGATAGTATCCTGGCGTCAGAAGTCAAGGACAAACTGAAAGTCAACGTCGAAGTTGGAGATTACTGGGAACAGATTGAGCTTCTAGGTCAGAAGCGCGATAGGCTGAATGTGCAGATCAAAGACCTGAAGAATCAGAAGGGCGACTGTGAGGCAAAGCTGCAGGGTTTGGACAAGAGTTTTGAAGAATGGGATGACCTCCGAGACAAGCTTCCCCATGGCCCCGTATATCGGCCTTCTCAGAACAGCAAGAAGCGAAAGCGCAACACTAGCGCGGGCCGACCACGCAAGACGCGAGGCTCTGTCAACGACCTGTTTGACTCCGATGACTCCGACGAATCTAACGACGCAGACGGTTCCGAAGATTCTATGGACGGCGAGGATACTGAGGCTTCCCAGGGCCAGGGGGTGCCACTGACGAAGGATGATATCAAGGCTGAGCTGGAGAGCCTCAAGGCCCAGAAGAAGGAGACCCGCAGTGCCAAGAAGAGCCTCAGCAAGGAACTTGCACAGGCTAAGAGGGAGTTGGCCCAAGTCAATGACGAAGATAAGGTGATGCATTCTGAAATGATGTCGCTCTGCATTCAGGGCAGGAGCAAGTATGTCAAGGACTGCATGAAGGGACACTTTATAATGGGAATCAAAGAGTGAGTGTTGCCCTCTTTTGTCATATCTAGCCATTGTTTGGATCTGCTGACTGGTTTTGAAACATTTAGACTCGACCAAGAGCTTGCCATCGAGAAAGATGAGGCCAGTTTCGACCCGGAGAAAGACATCCGAAACTACGATGAACTCGCGCGAAGTCTTCCCGTTTTCTGCGTCTCAGCACACGCTTATCAGAAACTGGCTGGAAGACTTGAGAAGGACGCAGTTCAAATCAATGGTTTCGCCACGCTGGACGACACCGAGATTCCCCAGTTGCAAGAGCACGCAAAGAAGTTGACAGAAGGTGGCCGTATAAGCACTTCACTCCTCTTCCTGAGCGAGTTGAACCGGTTCTTGAACTCCATGAGACTCTGGGCTGCCGCAAGCACCCGCACGGCTGTGAGCGAGAAGGATCAAATGATCAACGAGAAAGTCTTGCGTGGCTGCTTGATGGGACTTGAGAAGGTGATTAATCATACATTCTTCTTCCATCTCTCCCGTATATTGATTTGTTGTTCCAGGCCTTTCGAAAAGTCGTTGTGGACTGCCAGTCTTTTATGAAACACGACCTGCAAACTCTGCTCTACAAGGCTTTTGATCGCCTCATTCCAATTGCTTCTGGCAGCGCCGTTGAGACCGCAATGTAAGTGGGATTGGAGATTCTCGCAGGCAATTGACATGATTGCGCGAGACATATTAGTCCTTCACAGAAGGCTTGAACTCAAATTTTACAACACGAGATTGTACTTTTGAACTACCCTGAATACCTTTTCCACTGTACCACCTGTCTTCAGCACCAAACGGGCCCTACTAAATACTGACGAAGTCTGTAACAGTGGATGGGGTAAGCCTCGATCTGATGGTGGCATGTACTGGGGATCATACAAAGCCACGTGCCGACGCAATGGTTCTTGGACTGGCATCTATGGTTCGAGAGACTTCAACGAAGAGCTCTGCGAGCCTATCGATAGGCGATTGGCTGGAAGGTGGGAGAAGACATTCCGACAGCAGATCCCTTTGGTCTTGGAAGCGTTCGTCAGAGCTTGTGGGGTTATCCTCGACGATTTCCACGCCGACGTGGCGAAGAACGTGCCGGGTGCCGCTGCGAACCCTGCTGGGCTCAACATGCTACTCCAGCAGAAGCGGACCTATAAGATGACGCTGGACACGACACCCAACTCCATTGGTGCGAAGATCACTGAGATTCAGCGAGAGGCAAACCGGGGATTTATCCCGGTCATTCAAGAGGCTATGCAGTCTGCCTACGATGCCTGCGCGAGAGAGCGAGGTGAGTCCTCTATTTGTGCAAATTCTCCAGCACCATCATGTCTCGCTTCATGTCATTGCTTAATTGCAACTTGCTAACGGAAGTCTTAACAATAGGCCCTGGCACCTTCGGTCGAATGAAATCCACCATGGAGTCTCACGTGGAGACTACCCGCAACACCATGTTCAGAGCGGCGTGCGATGTCGTCAGGGGACAGCTGGACGGGATGTGCGCGGAAGTCGAGCAACAGATGGCGGTCTTCACAAACGACCTGTTGGCCAAGCTGCAGCGGGACTATCTCACCACCCTCGTCGGCGGACACGCCGAAGCCACTACTGCGGTCCCCTTCGCCGAACAAATGCTGCACGCCCAGATTTGGCCCATTCTTGAGGATGCCGATTTTCGGTTCGCGCAGTCTTGCTTCCCGGCGACTGGCGGAGTGCCCCCGGCTCCAGTGGGCTCGGAGAAGGACGAAGACCTTATTGCTCGGCAGCTGGAGGACGTTTCTGAGTTGGGAACAAAACCAGACATAAAGCCGGAGCCGCCGCTCTGATGTGGCTAATGGTGGATGTTCGAGTGTACAAGAGTGACCTCTGAGGGTTTTGGACGATGTCTCTTGGATTCTTGCAGCAGCAAGCTGATCTGAATAGTTAAGAGCGTCATAAGAAAAGGGCGAAAAGGGTATTCAGAAGTTCCAGGCCATATGAAGAGGCTAATGGCTGTATGAGCCGACGACGTAGTGCTTTTCAGTTAGCATCTGTCTTTCCTCTGAAAGTAGCATTGGCATAGCGATAGTAAATGTCCAAAAACCCGGATTGAAAGTATTCCATAACTGGTTATTCCATGGCTGGTTGTCCCATAACTAATTATCCCATAGTAGGTTATCCCAAGGCTGATGATCCTATGGCTGATTGTCCCATAGCTGGTTATCCCATGGTAAACTATCCCATGGTAAATTATTCCATGGTAAATCTGATTACCTTATGGTAGGTTATCCCATGGGAGGTTATCCCATGGTAGGTTGTCCCATGGTAGGTTGTCCCATGGTAGGTTGTCCTATGGTACGCTACCCTATACCTATTAGTATAGTAGGCTGCCCCATAGTAGGCTGTCCTATTATTGGTTAACCCTTAATGAACAGGTATGATTTGAGCATCAAGGTTTTTCCAATGTTGCCAGCCAGGTACCTGGGTAGGTTTATTTGCAGTAGCATTCCCGGGTAAGTGTGTTACAACCCGGAATGCTTTCAGCGTTGTTGATTGCGTTGACCTTTCTTCACCTTGGATTAATCTCATACAGATATGTGTTTAGGACAAAGTTCAGCAGATGAATGCTCACCAGTCGTTCAAGTGTGGCTGTGGTATTTGAACATTTGGTTACCGGTCGTCCGAACAGTTGATGCGAGAGGAAACTATACTTGAATGGTTGACCTAAGGCTCGGCCCAGGCATGTGAAGACTCAAGTCTGTGTGGCTTATGACGATTGTGAAACACGGCTCAAGAAGACAAGGACCTAATCATTTGACGATTGGTCTTGGATCCTTTCGACCGAACCTGAGCCTCTTGGCACCCACGCCCTCATTCGTCGAACTTGGGTTGTAAACTCAATTGAGCTGTCTCCGTAATGTAGGTAACGGTCTGGAATTCTACCTAGGTGTTGCACAAGCGTGCCCAAGGCTAACACTAAGCCCGCGTATCTACCCCAACCGCTTTACCGAGGCCAGGCTGCGCACGCTATAATTAGCATGCTCGTTGCATGTGTCCGGGACTTGCTTCCGGGGCGGTCTTAAGACTTTCTATGCCTCATTCATCTTATCGTCTTTAAAACGGGATTGTGACCGCTTTTCAAGTGGGTTAAGAGCACAACCCTCGGAGATGCAGTGTGTTGGGCAGTCCCGTCTACCTAGGACCTGATGTCCTATATGCTTGCCCAAAATGCCTCTGCCAAAGAGTTTGAGAATCATCTGGGCCATCGTCGCAATCTTTGTCACGTTCATACTGATTTTGCATCTTTATACGGGTGAAGACCAACCCTACACCACCTTGGAGAAGGTGGATCTCTGGCAACCTGCTACAGGAACACGCCCTCAATACCACGTTTTGCAAGATGCCCACCAACTGAAGTCTGCGGATGCGTTCCTATCACATTTCAAGGCAGTGATGGAGCTGCCGGGCTACACAATACAGAAGGCCAAGCGGACCTGTCGTTTGAAACACGGCGAAAAGGTGAATTTTCAATGGGAGAAGGGCTCGGGCAAAGGCTGGATCAGTCAGCACGCTCCAAATTCAGAAGTCGAAGACCGCAGGCGCGAGTGGCAGTCCTTCGTGGGCAGCGGCATGATCCCGTACTCAAAGGTGAAAAGCAGGTTCTCTGGGCGCGGCCTCGTGGTCGTGGCCGGTAATCAAGACACGCTCAAAGGAGTAGAGGTCATTCTAAGATCCCTCATCCGGCTGCGGTCGAGCATTGCCGTTGAGTTGCACTACTGGGATGACGAAGTGTCTGAGAAGGACCGAAAAGGTCTACGGAAATTGTACCCAAGAATGAGCTTCAACGATCTATCAGGGACTCACAACATTATTGAAGTCAAGAAAGATGGCGCGCACATCAACTACCAGCTCAAAACGGCCGCGCTTGTCAACTCACGCTTTGCCGAGCCTATCCTTCTCGACTCGGACAACATCCCAGTCATCGACCCATCTCTTTTATACGCGTCCCAGATGTACCGTGACTTTGGGACTGTTTTCTGGCCGGATACAGCCCGAACAAGGCCTCAGAACCCAGCATGGGCCATATTCAACACCCCAGTAAGTAATTACCCAACCTTACCTTTGAAAAAACAAACCCGTGTCCCAAGAACGGCCAAAGGATCTTCAAGAGCTGTAGCAGTGTGTTCGAGCCCAAACCTATGCTTTCCCAGCCGAGTGACCGTCGTGTGTAAAAGTAAACTAACATAACATACCGAAGTGCCGCATGGACGAGTACGAGCAAGAAAGCGGTCAGCTCCTAGTTGACAAGACCCGTTTCTGGTATCACCTCCAGCTAGCCTCCTTCATGAGCAACGAGCACGGCGCCTACTACGGCGAGCTCCTCCTCGGGGACAAGGACACGTTCAGGTTCGCCTGGCACGCGCTCAAAACCAGATACGGGAAGCCCAGGAGGTGGCTTACGAGCATCGGCACGGTGAACGATGGCTTCTACTGCGGCCACTCGTTCGCGCAGTACCACCCGGATGACGGCGACGACCGCGTCGCGTTCGTTCACGGCGGGCTGGTCAAGACCGTCCACCCGGAGGTGATGAAATGGAACCGGGAAAAGGGGGGCTACTTTCGGGACTACAAGCGCGCACTGTCAGACAGGGACCCGGCTGTGAGTGTGGATGTGGGCATTAAACTTGACGGGGCTCTGTACAAGCCTGATCACGGCCCCGATTTCCATGCTGCCATGTGCACAGATATGTTTGACGTTGAACCGAGGAATCTGGATGAGATTCTGCCCGGATTTGAGCAGGCATTTGAGGAGATAGGGGGTTACTGGGCATTGGACCGTATTTGAACTTGAGGCTTCCGTTACAAATTGTTCCAAAAGACTGAAAATTGATTATTGCCCAAGATCCTAAACAGCGAAGAATATCTGAGCTCTCCTTTGAGCCACTACGAACCCGTGACTTGGGGAGCCTCCCGAGACATTCCTTCTGCATTGTCCGCGGCGCCATCTCGTATTGCCCCTGCTATCTTACCGTCTTCATCCACAGCGAAGACGGTGTAGTAATCTTTGCTGTTGACGACAACCAAGAAATCATCATCACCGAGAATTTTCAATGCATGACCGCCCCGTTCGTCTGACAAATTGTCCTGAGCGGAGTAGTTAATCGGATACAAGTGTCCATCAGACGACTGTAGACCCGACGATCTTGGACAATGACTGGCGTGGAATCCTTCCCAATTGCAGTGGCCGCCAAAAAAGTACAACATGTAGCGCAGACCAATGCCAGCACCAATAGACGGCGTCGAAGTAGAGACGTCAGGAGTGCGAATAACATCATACTTCGGGTTTCCCTGTTCCGATGCTTCGATCGCAGTTAAGGGCGCGTTTTTATCGACGAATTCCGGTGACACAGATCTCATCACACTTTCCATGGCCCTTTCGGGCGTTTGACTCTTGAATAAAATGTCTGAGCCTGCTCCAAGCCCATGAGGATTTGGAGGTCGCCCTAATGCCATAAGGGGGCAGGGTCGCACTGGTGACTTCTCTGAGCTGGCCTGCCCGAGTACCAAGTGATCATTCCAGACTAAAGAGATGTCTCGATGGGCATTTACCGGTGCTTGAAACCTTAGAGCTCCGAATGATTTGCTAATGGTGTTGAACGTGACGCCGCTGACATGGACACCATCATTGGCATGGTTTTCCTGCTCCAGTAACTGGTATGTCCCGTGAGCATCAACCTTGTGAGCGTCAAAAACGATCCAGTGGCGTCTCTCAGGTGGAACGCTGTAGGTGTATATTCGACAACACCGTTTGTTCCTGAACTCGTACACCCAGAGTAGGAGAAATATGTCAGGGTCAAGAACTCTTTCGTCAAATGATGCCATGAAGAAGACGTCTTCGTCCGTGGGATGGAACATGACTCTCGATTTCTGTATCTCGTAAGCTGATAAAGGCGCTCTAGGAGTGTATTCGGGATTTGCGGGTCCTCGATATTCGCCTTCGTCTTGCGGCATGGCCATATCGATATTGGCTAGACCATGACCAAACGACCAAAGAAGTAGCTCGCCACTCTGTGTCACGACGACTACAGATCGGTACCTTGTAAAACATCTGTATGGTGCGCTCTGAAGAGTAACCCGATCAGAGGCATGTGAAATCAAGTCCCACGCGTACCTAATGCTATGATTAGCTGGGTGTGGAACCATTCGTGTATTTTAGACGCACAAAACTCGCTCTCCGACGACTCTAGCCACCACAAGGTCTCGTCCAAGTGCCCAGAGTGCCAACTTGATTCCTCGGGTCCGCATAGAGGGCAGTGAAAGATCCCACCGCCTATGTGCATGGAAATCGTGCACGAGGATCGAGTTCACCCATTCGCCAGGGGCCGGCGTCAATTGCCAAGCAAGGCGACCATCAGCGTAGAGATACTTGCTCACGGTAGGGCCTGAGGTCGAAAATGCTGCATTCAATCTAGATGCTGGTCCGGCTTGGCGGAGCGCCTCGAGCCGTGTCTGTGAAGAAATCGGTGGCGGGATGTATCGGGACGCAGAGCAGGTGAGGTCCTTGAATATGTGGCCTCGCTGCAGGCCCTCGACGCGGTCCACGGGGAAGATTCCAGTGGACTTCTTGAGGAATCCGCACGTAAACCTAGCGAGTGACAGGAGCGTCAGCAGACTGACTGTCCACACAGGGATGGGAGAAGGTTCACTTGCCTGGTCCGAAATCTCCCAGTATCTCTTAAGTGTCGTCTCCTGATGACTTGGTGAAGTAACTCAGAACTTTGACAAGCCCTCTCTGAAAGAGCGGGAAACCACTTCTTTAGCAGATCATCGGTCAGCTGCTCGCATTGCAGGAGTAGACATCTCCATTTGCGGCAGACATTGGTGCAGTAGTAGATATCTGTAATGTCGAGCAGGTCGACGATCTGAAGCTGGATCTCGTGTGGCAACTGGGCCCCGGAGGCCTTGGAGACGCCGCAGAGAACGTCAAACCTACGCTCCAAGCGTTGAAGAGCGGTTTGGAAGCATTGAAGCTCGTCATTACTCAGGCGTTCAGCGATACCAAGGATGATTTGCTCCCTGGCGTCAGAGCTGGCGAGATCAAAAGCTCGAAGGAGCTTGGCCGCCATCATGATCTTGCGCTCCCATTTATCCAGGAGGCAATTACGCGAGAAGGATTCTCTCACAGTACCTGATCTGGATTAGGGAATCACATACGAGCCATCCCCCAACAGTTTATCCCATAAGATGTTATCCCATCGAATGTCACCGTGTTCCACTGGAGTTTATGCTGAACAAAAGTAGCAGCTGGCAGGCGAATCTTTGACGATGAAAGGAGCAATAGATGATACTTGTAGTGTATAACCCATATCAGGTGTGATGTGTTGCAAGCCAGGTCTTGATGGGTTGACCTTGGCACTTGATGAGCTTGACCCCGGTGACCTTGTCTGTGAGACAGGGCAGTCAGTGGACCACAGCAGTAGACCTGGTACGTACCTGGGCCTCGGTATCCCTGGGGTCTTATCTAATCAGCACAACTCCGAGCTCCGGCCTTTTGGAGCCCATGACACAATAAGGCGACATGTCGGATCCCCTGGACTCTCTCCTCTTCTCTTAACTACACAGCAAACCATCAACACACACCATGGCTGGCGCCACGAAGAGCGGTGGTATACAGCCGCTTCCCCCTCCGAGCAAGGCCAGCGAGAGCACAAATCCCCTGCTCCAACCATCCCCATCCTCCACCGAGGACGACGCCTCCTCGGTCCTCAGCAGCCCGGCCTCTTCCTACCGCTCCGATTCACCAAGTCCCTCCTTCAGACGTAGGCACCGCGCTGCCCTCATCACGAAACGAAATGTCTCCTTCGTCGGTGCCATATTGGCTGCCCTCTGCGCTGGCTCCATAACAGCTTTCTCGCTGTACGGCCATCTCTTCCAGGAGCGCCTGCACTACACCCAGTACCAAGTCAATGGAATATCCATCGTTGCATCCTTCGCGCTCTACATCCTGGTCCCATTCTTTGGCTACACATGCGACCGCGTTGGGCCTGCGCCGCTGGCCGGCTTGTCCGCCGTGCTATTCGGTGTTGGCTACGGCCTGGCGGCCGTACTCTACAAACAAGGCGAGGCAGCTGGATCAAAACCGGGGAAGCTCTCCTACGCACTGATGACCGTTGCTTTCGTCTGCATTGGAATGGGCTCTTGCGCCCTCTATATTAGTTCGGTCACCACGTGTGCCAAGAACTTCGGAAAGGGCAAGCATCGTGGGCTAGCGCTGGCGATGCCTATCACAGCTGTTGGGCTGAGCGGCATGTGGCAGAGTCAAGTTGGCAGCCGCTTGCTGTATGAGCGCAATTCTGACGGAAGCAAGGGAGATGTGAATGTCGTCTCCTTCTTCATCTTCCTTGCGATCTTGCTCTTTGTGGTGGGCACGATCGGGTCTTTCACCATGAAGGTCATTGATGAGCAGGATCTCATTGACGAAGCTGTGGAGGAGCTCGAGAGGAGTGGCCTCCTCGATGGCAGCGCATTGTTCACGCCAGGCCGCACTCCTGCTGGTGGCTATGGCACGATCGAGAGGTCCAACCCGCTGGAGGACGAAGAAGACGCCCGCCTGTTGGATCCGGCCAAGGATCTCGAAGACGATGCAAAATTCAAGAAAAACTGGGTTCTCAATGCCGAGACCCGACGATTCCTGAACGATCACACCATGTGGTTCCTCGCGGCTGGATTCTTCTGCACCATCGGGCCCGGGGAGGCTTTCATCAACAACATGGGTACCGTCATCAAGACTCTGTATCCGCCCACTGCCATTCTCATCGGCTCGTCGACATCAGCCGCGACACACGTTTCCATCATTTGTGCAACAAGCACAGTAGTTCGTCTCCTGGTTGGTGCGCTGACGGATCTCGTGGCGCCGACGCCAGTATCACAATACGTGCAGATCCCTTCGTCCCAGCCTCCCCGCACGATACTACACCGCATGAAGTTCTCTATTTCCCGAGTCACATTCCTCCTCTTCTTTGCACTTCTCATGTCCATAGGCTTGGCCGTGCTTGCCTCGGGCGCGATACAGAATCACGGCGAGCGATTTTGGATCGTGTCCAGCCTCATCGGGGCCGGGTATGGAGCGCTCTTCAGCATTACTCCGATTATTGTGACGATAATCTGGGGCGTTGAGAATTTTGGTACCAACTGGGGCATCGTGGCAACATTCCCAGCACTAGGGAACACGCTCTGGGGACTGGTCTACTCGGCTGTCTATCAAGCTGGCGCAGAAAAGAGCCCCAACCCACCAGAGGCAGGGAATGGCGACCTCTTCTGCTATGGGACGCAGTGTTATGCCACCGCTTACTGGGCGATGGCGGTCAGTGTTTGGATTTCTTGCCTATTGGTGCTCTGGGCCTGGAAGGGGAAGAATGGATGGTCCCAGCGAGGTATCGTGATTTGATTTCAAATTGGTTTAGAACTCATTCACACTCGTTGCATTTCCTTGTGGACAGTTTGATCTTGACGGCCAGCTCGGAATTATTTCCTCTTGTCGAACATGCATCAGTTGGGCGTTCGGGACTAGAAGGCATTTGGTGATTGTTCATGTATTCGAACCAGACAGACAGACCTCCGGTCTAGATATGTTTCAGCGACTGCTCCTTCCATGCGTTTCATAAATAGATCCGTAAATCTACGCGGCCTCCTTGCCCTTGGTCTCTGCAACAAGCTTCTCGATTTCCCACAGGATCTCGGACTTCCGCGTCTGGCCACACCAACTCCCCTCGACCGCGTTCACCGCAATCGTGTTCCACTCGTCCACGCCGAGGTTGAAAGCCTCCTGCACGGCGTAGTAGTTGTCCAGTATGTACCCTCCAAAGTAAGCCGGGTCGTCGCTCGAGATGCTGAAGCGCACGCCCTTGTCCAGGAACGTCCGGATCGGCACCTCGCTGATCTTGGTGACGCCCCTGAGCACCACGTTGGACATCGGGCACACGCTCAGCAGCACCCTCTCCCTCGCCAGCCTCTCCATCACGGCCTCGTCATGCCTCGCGTTCACGCCGTGGTCGATCCGCGACACGCTCAGCTCGTCCAGCGCCTCGGTGACATACGCGGCCGGGCCCTCCTCGCCCGCGTGCGCAGTAAGCCGCACGCCCTCCTTTTTCGCCAGGTCGAACGCCGGCTTCCACATCTTGGGCGGGCTGTCCTTCTCGGTCGAGCAAAGGCCCATGCCCGCCAGGGTGCCGTCGCGGAAGTGGCCCGCGTCGCGCATGGTCTCGAAGCAGGCCACCGACTCCGGCACGGGCAGGTGCCGCAGCAGGCACGGGATCAGCAGGCTCGAGACGCCGAGCTCCTCCTCGGCGCGCCTCCGCGCCTTGGTGAAGCCGCCCACCACCGTCTCGTACGCCACGCCCCGGTTGACGTGCACCTGCGGGTCGAAGAAGACCTCGGCGTGGAGTACACCCTGGGCCGCCGCCTTCTGGAAGTAGGCGTAGGCGAGGTCCTCGAAATCGGACTCTTTGATCAGCACCGTGAAGCCGATGTAGTAGTAGTGCAGGAAGTCGTCCAGGGACGAGAACCTGGAGTAGCGCTCGTACAGGGCCGCCGGGGACGCGAAGGCCGGGTCCTCAGAGACAGCGGGCAGGGCGATCTTGTTGCGCTCCGAGAGCTGGAAGAGCAGCTCCGGGCTGAGCGAGCCCTCCAGGTGCATGTGGTGCTCGCATTTGGGCAGCGCCGCGAGGAAGTCGTGCAGGTTGTTCTTGGCCATTTTGGATCTTAGGTGTATAGATCAAGTGGCTGGGTGGTTGCTGCTCCACAGGGTATCTCTTGGGGTCACTTGGTCACTTGGAAGACGGTTTGTGTAACGCCTTGCCTGTGAGCACGCGACTTGTCGCCTCGGTCTGCGAGGCTGCCTTGGGGTGATTTGTGACGACGGCGTTGTTGTGCTGGTGCTGTGGACCGGTCGATGAACTGTCACGTCCGGTACGAGAGAGTAACTTGGTGTTTATCACGACTGATTCCTCCAGACCTAACACTTTCAAGCGACGTTGTGTAAACGAAGAGAACCGCAACGTTGTCACTTTGTGTACCGTTGACGCCTCGGTTGAGATCTCGCTGTCCACCCCTTTTTCACTGAATCGGTAACGGATTGACTGACTCAAATTGGCCCGGCGACGAGGAAGGCTTTCAGGGAACCGGCAGCAGTTATTTCGCTCGACAGACTGCTGCTGTATTGGAGAGACAGAAGCACAGATGCAGAAGATAAGATAGACTATCTGGAAGACGGCTGCAGAATTTTCTTATTCTTCTCCATTTGGTGGTGGTCTTCGCCTCTTGTCGCCCTCTAGCTCGCTGTCGTCCTTAATCCACTCTGCAGGGACCCGGCGACCGCCGGCCCTCGAGCCTGAGCCCGAGGCCTGGAGCTGCCGGCCCGCGGTGCTAGTAAAAAGATCAGACTTCTCCTGTCATCCTTGCAGGTATGCTGAGTCGCCCCGGAAAATCTGACCTTGACGCATTCGATGAGCTCGGCAGGAGGGGACAGCACTTGCTGAGGCATCGTCAAGATATCTCGGACCACGGGGACCTCGCGATGTCTGTTGTCGCCGACGCAGTGCAGAGCACGCAAGACGCAGGCACAGTCACAGCCTTGCGTGCTTCTATGCCAAGCCACGTTCAGGGGCACAGGGGCAGGATCCGAGCGTGCCGATGGTTGTCGACAGCCCATCACAGCAATAGTGACAGGTCAGTTAGCTGGATACACCCCCCTCCCTTCTCTCCTGCTAAATCCCCAACTTTTTTTTCGGCACGTTCCATTCCCGCCCCCAGCCCGGCCGGGTAACACACGTGTAGCTGAAGTTTGCGGACGGGCACTACGCGGAGCAGCCACACAACAAAAAGCAATAGCAGCAATAATAAGATTGAGAGAGAGCCCAACGTCGATGCCGTGCATGGCATGGCATGGAGCATGGGCATGTCAGCCCGTCATCTTTCAATCTCCGGGAGCGCACCTTCTCGCTTTCGGAAATACCGCCACCGCCCAACTACACCCCAAGGTTGCGCTGTCAAGGACAACGCTGCCATTCAGAGGTCAGCTAGTGACACCTGTCAGCAAGCCCAGGAGGCAGGCTCCCTGTCGCAGGGCTTCCGACGGGCTGAGCACGGGCTAGGAACGCACATTGTACGGTCTACAAAGCAGACTAGTAGGTGTGTAGGTGTGGTGCGCATTGCCAGCCCGAGAGGACACTCGCAAAGCCGGTCACATAGAGTCCCCTCTGTGCAAGGAACATCGCCAATACTACTGGTGCCGTCGTCGTCAGCAGAAACAGCTGATAGGGGCAAGTCTCGGCGGAAGGGAAGTGGGACGAAGCAGGATTCCCCCAGGGTGGCAAGCCTCCATCGAGACTGCGGGCACGACTCACGATGGCCGGTTTGGAGCACTCCCCTATCGGCACTCTGCAAGGTGACCAGTGGTCAAGGGAGCAGGCGTGACAGCACTATCCCCTTTTTCCTTTCCCTGGCCAGCCTGGACGCGTCCCACGGCAATGGATTTCCATGCCGGCGGTCGCATGGCGACCCGATGGCTGGCAGGGAACATGCCGGCGGCCGCCATGGACCAAGGCGAGCGAGGCAGGCAAGCGGGCAGGCTGCTCAATGCGAGCCCAGCCCTGGCCATGCAAGACAGACCACCCATTCGTGGCGTGCTGTAATAAACACAAAGGTTAATTGCGTGCGCGCACAGGTCCGCGTGTGATCCGTTTCAACGTCGCATGCACGATAAGGTTGCGGCTGGTTCTGCCAACAGGCCTGGTTGACTGCGTCTTACCCGCTGGCCCGCCTGCGATTGGAACCTTTTAAGCTCGGGCAGAGTTCTCTTAGGACGTGCGAGCGCGACTGCAACGGCGACATCAGTCCAGCTTAGTGGCGGTAGTGGCACGACTGGCGCGGCAGCATCGACCTGTGCCCAGGTACTGTACGGAGTACCTGCCATCCCATCATTGCCCGGGTGCCAAAGCTTCTATCGGCTAGGCCGGCCTGTCAAGGAACTGTCACGCAGAGCTTCACGTGGGCTAGGAGCATTAGCGAGCGCCCGACCCGGGCGCGTCACAGTGGTATCGTTGTGTGATATGGTTCGAGCAGACATGTGCGCAATATGCGGCACACAAAAGAAAGAGTGAAGAAGACTAAGGCAGCAAGACATGAGAATGCCGAAATACGGGGCTGGCCTGCTTGGCCGGGTAGGCAAAGAGGCCAGCCGAGGACGTGCTCATGAACGGCCACGAAAGCCATACCCCAGCTAGGCCGAGGAAAAGCTGAAATTTTCCGTGAAGTCTCTCGAGCCATGGCCAATGCGGTGTTTCCTCATTGGGGTATCTCGCAGACCGCAGCAGACAAGCAGAGGCACTGCCAGTTGTCGTCAGGCCCGAGCGTGCGGCAAGCCAAGCCAGAAACATCAGGCCAAACCTCCGCGGTAAGAGAAACATCGGCTCAACGGTCAATGGCTTTTGCTTGGCAGTCCCTGTCGATTCGAGTTTCAACCTCTTCATGACACATGCCATAGGCTTTCGGAACCTGTCAGTGTCGTGACGTGGTAGGTTTCGAGGCACCGAGGAGAGATAAGAGCAGCTCAGGGGCTTGCAAAACAGACGACACTCCAATGAAGCCATCATGGCCGCTGAGATTGCCTTGTTTGCCGGCATCCTATCTGTAACGATATCTTGTTACAGATCAAAGGGAAGAGGACACCCATCTGCAGGCCCTCAATTGGTCTAGATATTTATACCATGGCGGTGACGGTGAGGCCCCGAGCAAGCCGCCGGTCTGCATAAGCGATCGACTCTCCAGGCCATTGACGTACTGCAATCAGCGACTTTGGCTGGAGGGCGTAGGCTTGTGCCCAGGTCTGTCAGCTTGTTTCTAGGCTATTCCACTAAGATGCTCTTCGGTGTATCGGTCGCGTCTACGTCAAATATCTCAAGACGGCGGCTCGTGATGCCTGGGTATTTTCGCTAGTGCATGGTCGCGTGCAGCCATCCAATGGAGTTTGCTTGGTCGTTTTAGGTCGACATCTGGGATCACTTGAGCCCATCTAGACCTACCTAGAATTTAGTAGTCACGCACACTGGTCTAGGTACAGCGGTTCCGATGCTCGAAACGTCCATGGGCCTGCAGCGGTAGGCGCGCAAGATCTAACGGCACGTTATATCGTTTCGAGAGGACACTGCCGAGTCTTGAAGATGATATGTCGCGAGCAGGTCCGACATGAAGAACGGATGTCTTCAAGCTAGATCTCGACCAGGCTACTTCTCGGTTAAATCTGTAGGTTAGAGTTGCCAGAAAAGTGCTGGTCAGCCCGGTCAGCGTCGCAGTGCTTGTTCGTCCTTCGACGGGGCGGTTGTGGGATGACTGACTGTGCTGCAGCATTGTGTAGATGAAACCTGGGGTATAAGAAACACAGGGGTATCTCAACAAGCAGCTGCTTACGTCCAGGTGTCGACCAGGGGCCTAGAGGGCAATGCCGGACGTGGAGATGACCTGACAACAGGATTAGCGAGGCATTCCTGGATCGAATTGCCAGGACTTTGGCACGAGGCCTGCAAATTGCAACTGCCATTGTATCAGAGCATAGTGTCTTCTCGTGTACCACGTCAATTGGTGGAATCCAGCGAGCCGCGTTCAGTTCGGCGACGGAAGCCAAGCAAGGGCCTCAGACGATTTCTTCGTAGGTCCAACGGCCGCGTCGCCTAGACGAGGATCCAGAGGCTATGGGACTGTGGCGGACCGCCAGGAAGGCTAGAGATGGCTTCTGCGACGACAAGGGCCAGATTGGGACGAGTGGTCCCTGGATCAGGCGCACTGACGACGCGGCCCCAACCGCTACATAAAACGGTAGCTCTGCTGGATCTTGAATGCTCCCCAACAAAGCTCAGCATCGCTACCTCTGAAATTTTTGTGGATGATTCCTTGCCCCAGCGTAATCAAGACCAGTCGGTACTGTGTACGAAGCACTTGAGTGGCTAACGTGCTCAAAAGTCCACACCGGCGGCCCGACGTTGTGGTGCGCGGTCACCGGCACCAACGACAATACCCAGTCAGCAGTCAGCAGCCGTCGTTGCACGCTGCATCTATCTGCCGTGAGCAAGAAAGAAGTCGGTCACGACTCATGCCCGTTGCAAAGTGGATGTCTTCGCCGAACCTTGGCCCACTCTGACCACGCGGATCACTGCCCATGTCGGCAAGCCTTGACCCAGACGCGCAGTAATCACGATTCCGTCGAGAGCCGCCGGCGATCAATGTCTCAAACAGGGTTAATGCTTGCGTGAATTTGGTGATCGGCAGCGACCCCTTCTGTTTCAATACTCGGTCATCTGCGCTGGGTTCGCGCCCGTTGAGATGACGGATGTTGAACCGCGCCTCCAAGCAGATGTCGCTCCTCGCACAAACTCGATAGGAATCATGAAATCAGTGGGCCGGAACGAGCGTGGACGACGCGCTCTGCAGTGCTATCACTATCATTGTCAGCGTACTGCTAGCACCGAGACGTCAATCTGGTTGAGCTATTTTCGGGCGGTAACAAAGTGATTGTCGATCTGTTCCCTCACAATGCGCTGGATATTTCGGCAATCGGCTGCCTTCCAACTAGTGTCCGGGCCAGAAGGCTTGATCAGGCAGCTCACCCGTCACACTGTCTATGTGTTTGGGATCGCGCCGAAGGGGCACGTCCAAGGGTCGCAGTGCCTTGCTGGCAACATACTGTACTCCTCAAGATCCTCAAACGTACGAGTCACACCCTGAGAACCCCTGTTGGTAGCCGCCGTCTCTAGAACGTGGGGCTATATTACAGCCGTTATCGACGCCGAGGCGAGGTCGTATATGACGTCTAAATGACGGTGGAAGCCTCTGAGACTAGGTGGGCAGCTCCTGATCAAGATACGAGTGTAGGTTGACTGGTTCGATCATTGTTTATGGCAATTTGGGGCAAGGGGCGCACATGTTGGTATGTTTGCGTTTTCGTCAACAGTGGGAAGCCGTGTCAGAACCGTGTAGTCTGGCTCATCCAGTATGCCAGAGAGCTTATGCGCGGCAAGCGGTAGGCCAGAGCGGGAGCCAGGGTCTGGAACTTTGTGTCACCGGTTGTTGCACCAATGGCGTTTGGCGTTCTGGCATGTTTCTGGATTTGCGCCTTAAGCGCCACGAGGCGTTTAAGTGAAGAGTAACTTTGCCCAGTGGCGAATATCAGTGCTCGTCTTGAAGGCATGGCCTGCACCACAGGTAAGTTGAGTTGAGTCAGCAACGCTTTGCTTTGCAGTGACCGACGAGTTCCCTTGGGACAGCGGAAGGCCGCTTATCTTGATTGACCGCCAGGCCTCCCGGGCTTCAATCGTCCAATCTTGGTGCTTCGCATGACAAGCCGCACGATTCGCTGCCAGCCTTGAAGGTCGACAAGCCGCGGTCGTCGTAGTATGGCCGTGCTGTTGACCCGGGTGTTCGGCGGACAGGGTAGGCCTCCCACCCGCGTGTCTTGGCTCGAGGGTGCCGCGAAGCGAACCTGAGTACCAAGCTGCGGGATGTGGGTTTCCGCACGGGCAGTGGTCAGTGGTCAGCGTAAAAAGGTGGTAAGGATGATAGCTTCCGGGAAATTTCCAATGATTGGTTTGCACCTGGTCGTCCCGCTCAGAGCGAGGCGAGTCGGTTCATACAAAGCGGAGCTGGTAGATAGCGGAGTCGAGACGACTCATCCGTGTGCCGTTCCGAAGCGGAGCTGTAGCGGAGGAAGCCTTATCCAGTATCACTGTGTGCGGAGTAGTATTCGTACCCACGTACCCATCAGCTGAGCCCCCGACCCCGTGTCCACGCCCGAGATCATTCGTTAGCGATCTGGAATGAGTAAAACGTCCGACCCGATTCCTTCGCCATTGTACGTGGCTTGCCAAGCACTGAGATCCAGGTTGAACGACAGCCGGTCTCGTAAGCGTGATCAGACTCCGCTCCAACTTGAATGGTGCGTTGGAAATGGCGCTTTCTGGCACGGCTTATGTGCCTGTCTCCTTGGTGGATGCAGGTCTCGCAGCGCTCTCGAAAAGACGGTCGGTCCGGGTTGACACGGGTGGACATGGGACGGGCTTGGCTTCCGGCAAACAGGAAGTAATTCCTGCGTTTCTGAATAAGGAAATCCAGGTCTCTAGCCCAGCCATGCCCAATGTCGTGATCTCCGGGTGCTGGCTGGCGGGCTAGCATGCCGGGGGACGACCAGGCTAGCCAGGGCGCACATCAACGGCCAGAGGGCCCGCCGCACCACCTTTATCGGCACCCGGCCAACCGGCCGTCACTCCCTGCTGGGGGGTTCGACGGGGACGCAAGGGTCTTACGGGGTCAGAGCCGACAATGACAACCTTGCAGGAGAGGCAGCTACTGTGCAGTACTATGCAGTACAGCCCAACAAGGTTTCATGTTGTGGGCACTGGCGCGCAGTGCAGCGGAATGCCCGGTCCTGTCACTGGAGTGACATCGAGGAGGCAGAGGCTGTCTGGCAATATGCATGCGCGAGCCATGCCGCCGTAGAAGCGATTGTTCGATCGGCGCTGAAGCCAGCCGACATGGCACCCATCCTGCAAATTCCTGCCGCTAGCGCTCACAACATTGTGTTTTGTGACGAAGGTGGTGACAGGGCACCCCCTGGATTGATCGTGGAGGTCTCATTCGTGGCCTCGGAGAGCGACGTTGGGTGCAAACAGGCATGAGATAATCCCCCGACATGATTGCTGTAGCAAACAGAGGCGGAGAGTGGGATGAAACCCGCGGGTTGTTGGCTCGTCTGCTGAGCGCTTTGCCAAGAGGAGCCATCAAGGCTGGGAGTGACGGCCAGAGAGGGCAGGGAAAACGTGGCGCCTAGTCCACTCTGGTAGTGGTGTGCTGGTACTGTAATCAGTAATGTTCTGGGCCGTGGGTCCTGAGATTGATGTGCCCCAGACAAATCCTACAACGCGCGATCGACTTCCGTTTTCGGTGAAGCGTGAGATGTTGGTTGTGGTCCATCATCGACGACAGCATAGCGTATGCGGATATGCATTCTGGCTGGCAGGCGATTGTCAAGCGTGTGGCACGCCCTATAGTTTACATCGCATATTGCCCGATACCATATCGTTTAAGCCAGCAGCAGAGATGAGTTTGCTGCTGGTGCTGCTAGTGCTGCTGCTGCGCCGGAAGCATCCTTTGTGTCCAGGTCTGGGATTGTCCGGCACGGCTGCCACCGGTGCTACATAGAGTCAACGACAGCTGCGTTGTGTTGGCTCTTTGGATACTGTAGTAGAGATATGACCAACGAGCCGACACCCAACAAGGCGAGCAGGCATCGGGGTCGATGCGACAAGGTGTGGTGCTCATATCACCCAGGGCTCAGTACTATGTAGGAGGGGTCGGATCACCTCGACAGCCTTGGCTGTGGGAAGAGGCAGGAAGAGACATCGTGCCCAAACACTGTGTGTATATCTGGGCGCCGTGAAAGAGCAGGCTGTCAAAACTGACGAGATGAGATGAGATGAGACGAGACGAGTGGCACCTCCTGAGATGACATGACGAGCAGCAAGCAGGAAAGTGGCCCGTAGCATTGGAAGCACATGGCACCAGCGTAGCATTGCCTCATTGCCTGTCCTGCCTTCGATGTCGTGCATGATTCGCCTGGGGAATGTATATCGAGACCGTCGAGGTTGCAGTGTCAATGCCATGAGGCTGGACTGTGAGGTACACGGCCCCGTTGAGGAGTGATGAGTCGAGCTCCCGATTGAGGTCGCAGTCGAGGGCACAGTTACGGGCGCGGCGGGCGGGCGCGCTCGCGGTTGACGGAGGTCAATGTTGGCTGCTGCGCGTCAACATGTCTCGCTGGCGGCCGATTGGGAAGGTTCGGAGTGGTTCTTGGGGTGGAGGAGGTACCGGTGTCCTCGCCTGGCGCAAGATTGTGCAGCAATGCTACGTACTGGATACCTGGTACCTGACGCTCGCATCCCGTGTGGGGAACCACTTCCGTCCTCCTGTGCCTGCCTCGCTCCAACCTGCCATACGGAGAACCGCCCAGCCAGCAAGCGAAGCAGTGTGTTCGGTCGTCAAGTGTCCGGTCATTAGTCTACCGTACATGACCATCTAGACTACAACGTCGGCACCCCTCCCAGACTCCCAGGGCAGGCGGACATGGTCAGACCAGCCATTGTACTTTGCACCACGGTAGAAACCCGCAGGCACCCATGTCCTGGCAACAGGGCCTCTGCCCTGCCCTCTACCCTCCTCTCCGCCAGTCTTTGCAGTTCCCGCGAGATCACCGCCCCCAAGCTGCATGGTGTGGCGTCGACGATCTTGCTGATCAGAGTCGGAGTCTGCTGGTGTTTGGAAGATGCCGACCGAATTCCAGACTATAGATCAGGATCAAAGATCAGAATCAAGATCAAGGTCCAGCCTACAACAGCGCACTCGGCTTGGTGCGGTGCTGTAAGTCGAGTCGCAGCGCCATGTCATGCCGCCCCACGGACACACATGCGGTATAGCCGCGCAGCACCTGGCTTGTGGATGAACCCGGCGCTTTGGTGATGGCGGATCGACCAGTCCAGCCTGGTCGCACATGGCGTGCCGGGGAACGCCCAGCCTCAACAGTCATCATCCTCACTCGGTCTTGATCGTCCTCGGAGACTCGGAGAGCACAACACACGGGCCCTGGCGTTGACCATCTCATTTCGTGCTACACACTCGGGCCCGGACGCCAGAAAGGCAGCCACACTCCCACACTCCCACGCCTGTCCGTGCAGTCGAGCAGTGCGACACCTGCCTCGTCCAGACCAGGTCGGCAGAAGGACAGGGCAGGCTCTGTCCCGTCGGTCCATTCCATGCCCTCGCAACACTATCTGCTGTTTCGGCTTCGTCCAGTCGAGGTCGACAATGCCTGCGTGTCCGCCTTGCAGTATATTATTCACTCCAGTCTCGGTCACCGCCCAAGGCTAATGGCGACGGACCGACGGTCACGGTGACAGCCACGCATCCAGCCCAGAGCTGCGGCTTTTAATGAGGACTTCGCTTGGGTGCGGTTCAGCTGTCCTTGTTGGGACAGCTGAGCTCCAAATTTGATCTACCGGTACCAAAGCCCAACAGCAACGCTCGGGGAGCGGAGTAGTGTACTGACGACTAAACCACTTGCCGGGCCCATTCCGTGACACAGACACCACGTCCAACAAGTGCCGCAGTACACCACGAAAATTCAACAAGCTCGTCTTGGTAGATCGCAATAGTCTGCCACTGCTGAGCCCCGGTACTTGGATCCGGCACAACGTCGGACAAGCTCTAGACCTTTGCTTGAAGTGGGATACGGTGCTCCCTGGGCCACGCGGTAGACTTCCGTCTGGCCATGTCGGGGGCTGTTCGGATCCACTGGTCAGCAAACCCCCAGTTTTTTCCCTTGTCGCTGTTCGGAGACTTGTTCCAGTCACCACACGGGAAGTTCCACCTGGCCCTTGCTACAGGACCTACGTCCCATAGCAGATATGCCCACGTACAGTATTGCATGGTGCTGTGTACTGTGGTACATGGGTCGCTCCGGCACGTTGCCAGCTTTCCCGCATCCCCTTGTGCCTGGGAAAAGCCAAGTCGGAGCGGTTGCGTGTAGAGTGGGTCCCGACCAAAACAACTCCCACCCCTTACTAGATGCATACAGCCACAGGGTCTGCCATAGCCAGCAAGCCGGGAAGCAGCCTCAAATTGGCCAAATGTCCCTGGCAGCCTTGAAGAAACGCGCACCAGCAGTGATAAATTCCCGTCAAGCGCAATGGATTCCTTTCAGAGTTGGCGGCGGCGCCATCTGACGCCACGCGTTTGAGAAACCTGCGCCCATGCCTTGTCCAGGAGCTTGCCACCCCTTCATTCCTGCACTACCGGCCGCGAACAGGGAGCAAGCAGCCGTTGCGTGAGGAGTGAGCACGGCCAGCTGATCTCGTCCCTACGGTGGGCCTTTGTCGACGCCACCTCGGGCACGGTGCCGCTGCCAGGGAGCCAATGCCCTACGCGGGGAATCGCGTTACATTGCTCTTTACTTCACGGACAGCATTGCCATGCCAGCCACGCCGGACAGTCTGTCAGGCGATACTCCGCCCGACGCATACAAGAAGACATACGCCGAGGGCAGTGCTGCAAAAGAGGCTCGGCGAAGTCGCCAAAACCCCTGATATCTCAATCTCGAGTTGTGTGGGACTCTGCGTTGCCGAACTCCTGCCTTGTTTCATTGATCGAAGCGAGGAGGATCTGGATCCATTCCACACGACCACAGCCATGTCCATTCTAGGGAGACTCGACCCGGCAGTGGGGAAAATTCGCCGGTGCGGCGTCGCTGTCAGTAAAATCCCCGATCTCTGGGTCCGCCAATCGCTAGCAAGCCATAGCACAGAACTATGGTACCTGGTACCGATGCGGTCCGACGGACAACAAGCTCAGTCAGATTCTCACACCGCAGGCCAGCGGGACTCGTAGATGGTGGGTGTACAAGCTGTACCGACACCTCTCGCTGTGCGGGACTATTCGCACGGGGTTTGGATGAAAGCCTTGATAATAATGGCAACCGCATATCATGTGCCGAACCCAAGAGCGGCAACCTTGTTAAACGCAAAGGATAGACTAGGAGTACGGATACTAACACGATTTCGGCGACCAGGCCGACAATTTCTCCAGCAAGCAACGGCGCAAGTCATCAACGGCCACCACGGGTAACGCACGGAGGGTCGCGGCTACACTACAACCATGTACTTGCACAGGTATCTGGTACGGAGTACAGCCTTGGACCATGCCAACATTCCACACGTCTGACACCATTTTCTAACTAATAGGAACGCAACGCTGGCGACGCATGCGCCTGCAGGGTTCAGGTCCGTCCATTCAAGCTTCCGTGGTAGCCATTCACAAGTACCCATTCAGAGCGGCAGCCGAAGCGCAGCCCGTGAAGGGGTCTCCCGGTCGCATGAACATGATTTCGGCACCCCTCTAGCTCGCCATCAGTTGAAACCTTGTCATAATTAGAAGCGTGGCACCCACATGCCAGAAAAGGGGTAGGAAGCCGCATGGCACCTAATGTTTGGATACTTCAGGATGTTCATCAGTCTTGAGTGTAACATCCTGCAACGCCATGAAGCATCGTCGCCTGACCAGCCGACTACACGCTCACCTGGCCGAGATGTCCCGGTGAGGAAGAGCACCGTGGATACCGCCCCCACCGGCTGATCTGTGTACAGGCCAGGCCTGGCCGGGTGGCCGGGCAGTCAGGTCGCCCAGAGGTGGGCAACTGTTAGTCGTCCGGAAGCGACACTCTATTTTATCCCCAGGGCTGGGAGCGGGAAAGTGCCCGGCTCGTCACCACCGGGAATGCAGCAACAATGACCCATGGCTTAATTGCACACCTGTATTAACGCAGCGGCCACTTCGACTGCAGATGCTGAACTATGGGGAACAGGGGCTCGCTCTGGGGTCCATGACTAGCAGGCACACAGGTCGCAGCAGAAACCGCCTGCCCACAGCCCCTTGGGCCGCGAAACACGCCAGCAATGCCGGTTGTTGAACATCATTCAAGATCTCTTGGTTTGCCCTAACCACTGTGCGCCAGGGGGGCCTCGTCAAGTGGGCCTAGAGTATTCATCCCTCCAGATAATTCTTCCGATTCAGCATCAACACGCGGAGAGCCCCGGCAAGCTGCAACCCCTGACCGGATGGACCACGCAGAGTCGGAGACGGCGTGCATAGTGCCTACTGCGCAGTACTACGTACGTACAGGCAGGGTAGCAGTACGTACCGAGACAGCTCCTCCCTCCACATCGATCTCCACTTAGAGGCCCCAACTTGTCATGGCAAGTCAAAGTCAAGCTTGCATGGATTCACGGAGATCTCCTTGTCACTCTCCCTCTCTCAAGCCGAGCTAAGTTGACCTCGGAGCCATACTCGTCGACGTTTCCTTCGACATACTAGTAGTCGTCTCCTCCTCTAGTCACCCCATAGGCCTAGACTCTTCCTTTTCCCTGTCCTGTCATCACCTGCACAAGCCCTGTCTCCTGAGCTTGCATGTCCCTCGATCTTCATCGGCAGGATCCTCTTTCTGTCTGCCGACTCAATCCGGAGCTGTTTCTAGCCTGCTCAGCTCTGCAACCTGGCGGCCCGGTGGAACTGACCTGCACCTTTCGTACGGAAGTCTGCGAGATTGGCTGCGGATATTGTGTTGCCAAACGTCAATCTCTTGTCCAACTCCTCTGTCCACAGAAGACGCTGAGAGGTACTTGGTTCGGCAACTTTGGAACGAGCTTCCACGCCAACTGGGCAGTCGCATACCAGCAGATGCAGCACTGCGCCTGTCGACGTGCTCCACGACGGACTGTGTACCATCTACTCCCACTGTGAAATAGAATATTCACGAGGGCCAACTGAAGGGAAAGTCTGCCGAGCAGCTGTATGCCACCACGGACCAGAACGCATTGGGGTTGCACAGGAACTGCAGCACTGCGAAGTTGCCGCCAAAGAGGACACACCTACCTGTGCTCTGACGAATTGGGGTGGAGAGTACTTGAGACATCTCTGCGTTGCCAATCCTGATCGACCAGGTAGATAACGACCAGTTTTTGTGTGTACCAGACCGGACTTGGTCTCGATTTGGGAGCTGTGGAGGGAGGCTGGTAAATGGGGAGCAAGTCCGCCACCTAGTCGCGACCTCAGTTCATCCACAACCCGTCCTTTGGTCCAGCCGACCAAAGACAGAAGACAACAAGACCGCCCCAGAAATATAACTCTGCATGTTTCTCGACAGACAGCTCCCCGGAATCTCGCCTATTGGGGAGCTTGTGGGGTCCTTGCCGAACAAGACCAGAAGTCACTGGTCTATAGACTCGTCGAACATGGCAGCCGCGTCACACAACCAATACCCTCGATCTCCCAACCCTTCCACAAGGTCATACGACTCTTCGTCAGTATCTTCTGCAACTTCTCCAGCGCCTCCCGCCCAGTACTTGGGCGGCTTGATGAGCACAAGTGCGAGGTCGAACCCGGCGCCAGCACCACACCCCATCGGTATCCCCCCATTGCCCCCAGTTCATCAGCACTCGTCCTTCCAGCCGTACACGCCAGTCACCGCGACGACCATGATCGGACGGGAGTCTCTACCGTCGAACGACTCCGTTGCCAGCACGCCCGGAACAGCCAATGCCCAGCTCCCACCAACATCCGCCAGTAGCAGCAATGTGCAGCAGAAGCGGGCCTACCGTCAGAGGAGAAAAGACCCTAGCTGTGACGCCTGCCGAGAACGCAAGGTCAAGTGCGACGCGACAGAGACGACCAGCTGTTCCGAATGCTCTAGCCGGAATGTCAAGTGTCAGTTCACCAAGGAGACGAACCGCCGCATGTCGTCCATCAAGCAAGTACAGGACCTCGAGAAGCAGATCGAACGTGTCCGCAGGGAGAACAACAGTCTCCGACGCATGATCTCTGAAAAGGATGGACAGCTTGACGTGGACACCGAGGGCATCGAGCAGCTACCACTTCAGCTTCCCAGCATTGGCGCGGAACCAAAGAGGAGGAAGCGTCCGGCGCCCATGCACGATCTCTCTAGGGCGCGATCGAATTTGCTGAGTTTCTCGAAAGGTGTCTGGAAACCGCCAGCACAATACCGTAACTCTCTGACCCCCACGCTGTTCGACACCCAGAGGCCCGAGTTGCCACCAATACAGGCGACGAAGCAGCTCCTTGACAGCTACTTTACCTCTACGCACAGCATGTTTCCAATACTCCACTGGCGCACTTTCGAGCAGGGCATTGAGGAAATGTACAGGGCGCCAAACTTACAAAATGTTCCTCTGTCGTTCATGTCTGTGTTCTTCGCCGTTCTGGCAGTGGGCAGTCTGTTCACACCCGATGCGCCAGGCGAGCGGTCATACCGCGGTGCCGAGCTCCTCGAAATGTCACGGAAGCTGATCGATCCGTGGAACAACAATTTTGTGCTGGATGACGCGCGGACGCTAACTCTACAATCAATCTTCCTCAGCGAGATGAACCTCAAGTCCGCGGCCTGGAACTGTCTAGGCAATGCCGTCCGAGTTGCGCAAGACATAGGGCTATACTCCGAATCAGGGCCGTGGCCGGTAATCGAGGGAGAGATGCGTCGGAGAGCTTGGTGGACGATCTACATTCTCGACCGCAGCCTCTCCGTGGAGCTGGGCAGGCCACTTCTGATAGAAGACTCTGACTGCGACGTGTCTCTTCCCGCAGGCGTTGATGACGCTTACATCCACGACGGCGGGATGACTGTCCCTGCAGGAGCCGAGCCCCTAACGAACTCCCTCCTCGCCCTCATTAATGTGGTGCGATCATACGGCGCTCTTCACAAGGCTCTTACGTCGCCAGTGGTTGCACCAACCCGCCTCGCAACCTTTGACTCGCACTTCGCATCCTGCCTGCGCACCTTTCCGCCAGCGTGCGATCCTTCGTCCCAGGTGCCGTTGAGCCCACACCTCCTCAACCCCTTGATTTATCTACTCCACGCGCGTCTACTCCTTCACAGGCACAACCTCACGCCCAGCTGCCCATCCGATGTCCGAATTTCCGCGATCGAGCAGTGCACCCACACGGCACTGGAAACCGCGTCTCTCGTCACCCGAACGACGCCCCAGCTCCCCGACGGGGCCACTTCTCTGCTCACTATGCACCTCTTTCGCTGCACACTGTTCCTCCTGCTTGCGGGATACCTGGATGCAGCCACCGCCTGTATCCGTGCACTGGCCGCCATCGGTGCCCGACGAGACGTCACGATACCGTGTGGTCGCTTCCTGGCGTTTTTCGCGCAGGTACTGGCGGGCAAGAAGACCGAGTATGCGGCCTACATAGCCAGGAGCAGCCCACAGACTCTCGCACAGCCGCCTCCCGCCGCTGGGAGGCCACAGCACAGTCCGCTGCAGGACGCGCTTCTCAGGGATGAGGAGCTGCTTGTCTATGTCAGTGCGGACCTTCAGGCTGGCCCGGAGACTGGATGGGTCTGGGCGGGCGGTGAAAGGGATGCGCAGGCTCAGCAATCTCCCAGCCCTGGGCTGGTACGGGGCGGTGCTTCTGGAAGCGGAAAGGGGGCCCTGTTCAGCTCGGAAGCTCGGACCGGGCTCAGCGAGGAAGAGAGCCGAGACTGGGGCGGATGGGAGAGAGTTGAAGGCCTGATCCGCGGTCTGTCATCCGGGTCAACTACGCCTACTGCACCGGCAAGCGGCGGGCCCTGGGCCCATGCACGTCCTGCCACCCTGCCACCGGGGCCGCCATTGCAGGTCAAGATGGAATCAGGAATGGGCCAGGTGCCTACAGCGGCGGGGCCAAGCGGCGGCGGAGGAAGCAACGGCAATAGTCCCACGACGGGCAAGACGAAAAGCCAGGACCGGATCAGCATCGCGAACATCATCTGATTCCGCGCTACAGACATTTCCGAGGCGACCCGACCGAGACTTACGATTACGACAACACGACCCTGTCCATGTACCTCCAATTGAAGAACCTCCGCATACTGCGGTCATTAAGGGCTTTGGGCCTCATGGGTTTACCGAGCAAAGTTTTATATCACGAACAGACTACTTTCGGGAAATACACCGGTGTGCATTGCAATGGATGGGTGTATGACTACAAGACGAGCCAACAGACATACGATACCTGGCTTTGAGAATTCAATTCCTTTTTTATTTCCGAGCGACCGAAATTCTTAATAAGTGCGAATACCTATTTCATAACATCATTTTCTTTGCTCGGGGGTGAAAGACTGGAGGAGGGGGAGGCACGGACTTGGGAGTGAAGGATCGGAACAAGTTGTTGTGTCTGGCCAAAAGGGCAGACATTGCGCAACTTCTGTCGACGGACGGTGCGGGCGGGCTTGGGTTGAGAGCGCGGCTGGTTCTGTTCCTCAGCAAGCTTAATGGGAGTCGGGCGCCTATGTCACACCGCAGGCTGACCCGATCAGGCGTGGGCAAGAGGTGGTGGTCTGGTCTACATCTGCGCATGGCAGGGCTATGTTCCGGCGATCCGATGGTTCGCTCTTGCTTCCTCTACTCTACCGATGGATCTCACGGCATCTCTATATTTATCCCTCGTCTCCGACTGCTGCGTGAGTCTTTTGTGGGATTGACTGGGTCTCAAACTGAATCATCTGGGCCAAAGAGGACCTGTTCTGTACAACATCTACCGGATCTTTGCTGGTACGTTGCGGCGAGACTAGAAGAGCAAAAGGGCGGCGAAAGAGGTGCGGTGTCACTGTCCTGGAGGAGCGAGGACGACGAGACACCGGCGCGGGAGCTGCATGCTGATGCTGATGCTGATGCCACAAAGGGGCCTACTAGGGCCTTGTACATGTTCTCTATCTGTCTGGCAGGGGCTGTCGACCTAATCCACAGTCGACAGCTTTCCCGCCCTAGTGTACATAACTGTGCCTGTGTACAGGCGTTTTGTCAGGAGTTGTATGAGGACGCTGGGGCCTGAACGTGCAAAATGGAGGAGACATACACACCCACCAAACCACCCAGACCTCTCGTGACCGCTGCAGATGTGATCGAGGACCGAGGGTGTAAAAATGCTGTATATCGTGAACTTAAACAGAGAAAAGGGGACATGCCCGCACGCTGTCTGTGCCAACGCAGAAAAGGTTTGTTTGACCAACCTCGCCCAGAGGCCAACCCACCTATGCCATCGGGGCCGCTCGGGATCCCGATGTCTGGATAGCCCCGGGTCGGGTCGACTTGCTTGGATTCACCTCCCTCCCCTTCCTCCTTAGTATAGCTCTCACACGGCAGTGTGTCCCATCGTCAGACATGGTGAACCCGTCCTCGGGCACGACATCGGCATGCCGCAAAGCCTGGGAAAGACCTGTCAGCACACGGTGACAATGGCCGTCACCCACCCTCTCATCACATCCGCCAGCCCCCTTTTTCTGGACAGGGCAGGGCACCCTGACTTTTCTCGGCCGAAGGGGCAAGAACATTCCAGACGCTCACCGTCAGCCTTTGTTTTTTTGGGCGCGCCCATGTAACCTCTTTTCTCACTCTTCATCTTGGACAAACACCGGCCCCCACCCTCCCGTGCCTATCACCCTCTCTGCCGGCCGACAGATATAGTACCCGGCCGGCTAGCTGCGTCTGCCGGGCGCTGTTTCGAAAAAGGGTGATCGTTGAAAGGGTGGGAGTAGGTAGGTCTTGTCTACCTGTTTTCCTTGGCCCTTCTCGCACTTCCCTACCCGGGTCACACAACTATCTCCCCACATCCCCCTGCCGCACCGTTACACGGCGTGCAACCATGGCCTCCTCAAATACGAAGTCTCGGTGAGGCTGACTCAAAACACACAAGGGGAAATCGTTGAGACTTCCGGGAGTTGGTCGGAGGTTGCGAGTAAAAGGACCGCAGGGCTTGGGGGGGGCCTGTGCAGGGCGTCAAAGGGGGCACCTTTTGGCGGCCCGTCCGCTTCGGCACATGTGGCGAGCTGCAGAGTATAGGACGGGTTGGGGGCCAAAAAGGAAGGGGACCCTTGGAGCGCGGAGCGCCTTGTCAGAGTGCCTTGTCAGAGTGCCATTGGGAAGGGGCCAGGGCGAGGGGGGTTGAGAACTATTGACTTTCGGCAGCTACCTAGGTATTACCCGACGGGTGCTGGCGCTGTCTTCCGTTCCAGGGTGGGTGCGAGTGTTTCTATTTCAGCTCCAGGGCTCATTGATACCTATGCTTGCTGGTGTGCGCAAGGGGGGACTTGCATAGTCAGGTGTTTAGTCTTGTGACCTGGCACCTGAGTCTTTTCGTGTAACAATAGGTCAAAAAGACAATGTAGACAAGCGCACTTCTCAACTTCCCAAAGAAATCCATTGTGTTTTTCTTCTTTTTGCTATTGTGCACTTTGTTACGCAGCATACTGTAATTCACCACGTATTCTGTTGCATCTGTGATGAAGATCGCCGACAATGTGGTCCATGCGCCTAATCGAAACTTTGGAGAAAGCTATTTGTATTCCCAAGATTTGACCGTCCTTCAATTGGTAGAGCCCTGCACAGCGACCGACTGCGTTAACAGACTGCATGGGTCTTCCCGGTCTTGCCCTGCAAAGAGTGCTTCTCATTCTGTAGAAATACGTTAGTTTAGTCTCAGCCTTGGCTTGGCAACGTGATGCCATGCCATTCGTGGAGATTCTGAAAATGGATGCTCTTGACTAGCAATGGAGAAGACTGTGTACTCTCAAAGCCCAGGGAAGGCCATGGATAGGATTTTGCAAGCAACGTAATCGCGAACCAGGGCATGTGGTTTCAAGCAGGCAATCCCTCCTCGCACTGTGAACTTTCAAGACGGAGCATTCCATGCGCTTTGGGAAGGACTGGATTGGCAGGGCAGTGCTAGCGAACGATTGTTTGTGACAACGTGGATCAAAACGTACCTTGTACTTGGGATGATTATGAGTCGCCTTTCCACTGTGGAGGTGGTGCTTGTTAATGAATTCCTGTTGACGCTTCACAGCATCCTTGTCCATCTTCTCCAGGAGTTGCATGCACAGTTTGACATCTGTGATGAGCGCCTCGCATCGGCTCCTTGTGAAGTCCTCCCTCACCACCACACGGAGCATCTTGAAATTCTCGGTCTTCGGGGCCATCGTGTACGCGGGGACTACCCATGAGCGAATCCTCAACTAATCGAACGATATCGTTAGCATCTACCATTCGTGACCATCTAGAAATCAAAGAACAAAGGCCTCATGGGCCATCGGAACGCACCTGGTGTGCCAGTGCAAATTCGTCGTATGACCTCTCTCCTTCAGAATCTGGATCCAGGCGGAAGGCCACTCTGCAGAAATAGGAGTCAGCGATTAAAGCACCGAAGAAGAAGTTTCGTCCGAATATACGGATGACCAGGACACAGATATGCCCATAGCTTGTCTCAAAATCTGCAGCCTGATAAGGCCTTTGAGGCACAGGCCACAGATGGGAGACTTTGTTCTGAGTAGGGTGAAAATAGTATCTGGAAGCTGCTTACAGCGGAAGCCCGTCTCCCGACTTCTGGGACATTATCAAGAATCCTAGTGCTTCCAGGGAGTCGGAGAGATAATCTGCGGTCAGGGTCAGGTTCCTCATGATTTGAGTGTAGCCTTTCTTGCCCAGTCGAATCAGTTGGTACTAGAGCAAAAGGAGTCAGCTATCAGAGACTAAGGAAGATGTTTCAATTGGATGGAGGACCAGGCCAGAGTGTGGACATGTTTGTTGTGACCGGAAGCTGCTTACATATTGACCGATGACCTGTGATGCTCCTTTGGAGAAGTTGAGTGTGAATGAACTCTGGTCGGCACCGAGGTAGTTGATGTTGAACACCAGTTCCTGGGGCAAGTGCTCGGCATCCCGCCAGACGACCCAACCAACACCTGCATATACAAGCCCGTACTTGTGTCCTGAGACGTTGATCGAGACCACTCTGGGCAAACGGAAATCCCACACAAGGTCTAGGTGAACGGTGTCAGAGCTTAGGGGCAGTAGGGAGGACAGGCATATATCTTTCGGGGATCCGCGTACCTGGGTTCACAAAGGGAGCCACGAAGCCACCACTGGCCGCATCAACGTGGATGGGGGTGTCCAAGCCACGCTCAATCAGCAGGTCATTGACGGCCTTGACATCCTCATACTCGCCTGTGTAGGTGGTTCCGAGGATGCAGCAGATACCGATCGTGTTCTCGTCGACTAGATCAACAGCTTGTTTGGGATCGATCACATATCGATCCTCGGTACAGTAGACCAGTCTAAACAATTCTATGTTAGCATTCCTTCGAGCATGTGGCTTTCCAACCTTGCCGTCGAACCAGTACGTCGAACCGGTACGTGATGTGCATAGTCTCCTATGAGCTAAAGACAGATGGAATTGGGGAATAGCTGACCTTTCATCAATCTCGAGGTATCTGGTGGCCTGTTATATTGTTAGCATAGCGTCCGCATGACTGTTATTGTAAAGTGATGATAGGTATGCCGGCGGACCCCGGGGACCACCGGGGACCACCTTGCCTTTCCCAGAGCACATGGAATTTTCTGTCCCAATAAGTTTCAGTGCGAGGATGTTTTACTTGCCTTTTCCCAGCAAACCTGGACGGCCGAGTTCATGACGATATTGGGGTTCTCGGTCGACTTTCCCTCGGCCTTGCGCTTGTTCTTCCAGCGTCTCTTCATGGCCAAGACACCCAGTATGATGGCCTCGGACGAGCCGACGCAGCTGGTCCCGACAGCACCAGAACCCTCGCCAATTGGAGCGTGGAAGAGGTTTCCGATCATATTGACACACCGGCTAAAGGGGCAAGTCAGTACAAGGCCACATTGGGGGAAGGGAGGGGGTTGGTTGGTTGGTTGGTTAGAAGCTTAGACTTCCCAGGTAAGGGGAAGCGTAGCTGCGGTGGGAAGAGAAGCTCACTTCTGCATTTCGGCTGTCTTTGGGTACTCCTCGTAGTCGATGAAGTTCTTGGAGAGTGCGTCACTCATGAGCTTCTCGGCCTCGTCCTCCATATAGGTGGTGACGAAGGAGGCGAGACTATCCAGGTATCAGCGAGCAGCCCAAAACTTGACGTATGGTCATTGATGGCGTACTTGAGCATAGGATTTCCGTCCAACGACAGCTCGTCCTTTATAAGTCTGTAAGCTGCCTCGCGGGGCATTTCGCCGTCCGGAATCTCGTAACGGGGGAGATCCTGGGCGGCAAACTTGGAGCCGTAGACCGAGGTGGTGAAGTTGTCATTGTCGACTGCTTCAAGGTGGATCTTCCTGACCTCCTTGGAGAGGTGGTCGTCCTCCTCGGGGGGGAAACTGGAAACGTGGCTCAGATGCACCTGTACGTGTTAGAAACATGACAGACGGGGAGCCGAAAAAGGAGAAGAATGACGCTCACCATGTTGGGTGGTTTGTAGGAGGAAGAAAGCACAGCGGTTGTAGTGGTAGATCTGCCTGTGTCCTGAGCTCAGGGAGATGGTCCAAGGCTCGATCTTATGTCTCAAAGAAGGGTGATCTATCTCTCTGGGAGGCCGCCTTCGAATGTCTTGTAATCTGGGAGGCGAGTCAGCACTCGTGTCTCTGCAGTGGGTTTGGGGCTTGTAGATCGGTGAAGTGGGGTTGAGGCCTTTACGGGCAACTCAGCTTGTCCGCGTCCAGCCCAGATCACGCAGCAGAAGCAAGTGACTGAGTGGCGTAGTCGAGTCAGCGTGGGATCATACTCACACGAGATAATAGCTTCCACAAGTCGCTTGCTGGCACGAGAAGAGACGGGGACACGAGGTGGAAGCGGTGGTGACGACTTAAAGGGGCAGAAGGAACAGCAGCAGCTTATGAGGGCGTGGAGGGGAAACGCGGGACACGACAGGGGGTATAGCTCCAAGCTCAAACAGCTCCCTGCCCTGACTGACGTAACGCTGGGCGTCTAATGCGTGTGTCGACAGGGGAAGCTCCCCCGTTTGGGACAGCGTTGTGCACCGCTTGTTACGGGCTGGGCCTGTACGGAACCAAGGCCTCCCACCGGTTGGCTCTCCCCGTCATGCCACGCTGAGCCCTTGGCCATTGGCATGGACCCACGTGTGTGTGCAGATTACATGGTATCTAGTCAGCAAGTGGTGCTACTGTCCAATCAGCCCATATGCAAGCCAGGCTGCGTGTCTTGAACAACAGGCAATGAGACGGGTGAGGGAGAAGATACCTAGTGAGCACGATCGCCAGGGGCTATGCCAGCTGGATCAAACGCAACCACCGTGGGCATCGCTCCCCCACGGGAGCGGAATCAACGGATCGGCTCTAGACCCCTTCTGACATGGCTCGGCAAAAGCTTGGTATTTAGTCGAGGCAGGGATCACGCAGATCCAACTTCGCCTTCAACGTGGGGCGCCCCGGGGCTCGGGACTCGGGACCCTTCTCGGTAGTACAATAGGCTACCTCACAACGGGCACCCCGCCGGCCAATCGATCCGTCATAGCTACCAGTCCGCCCTCGCACGAGCTGCATTAAGTACTGTTCTGGGCCCAAGTCCCTCATTCTGTGCCCTGTTTCAGACCACCGCCTAGCTCAAACTATGGCCGCCGTTTTTCCCGAGCTGCCCTTAGCCCACCGTTGACTAGCACCATCAATTAAAAGTCTTGTGGGACGACCCTCCATGGTATAACCCTCCATGGGATAACCCTCTATGGGATAACCTCATATGGGATGCTCTCATGTGGGATACTCTCCTGTAGGATACCCTCCTGTGGCATATCCTCCCTGTGGTATACCCTCCTCTGGGATGACCTCCTCTGGGATGACCTCCTGTGGGATAATCTACCTCGGGTAACCTCCTGTTGGACACAGCTCTATTGACTTGCGATGCCTATCTTCCCTATGTACAAACATGCAAGCTTGTTGTGCCCTTGTCTTACATCGACTCTGCTTCCACCAAAATTTCCATCCTAATCTAGGCAGACGATGCGTCCAGCTCCACGACGCGGTTGTTCTTGCAGAACCAATCCCAAAGATGGTTGAAGGCCCTGGTGTCCAAGTGTTGTCCACCCTCAGTCACCTCCATCCTACGAGTACCCTGATCGCCGACAATGATCAAATCCTGCCTCATCCTCGTGAAGGCGACACACAGACGCTTCGGGTTGGCAACGAACTTGGGACCAGACGACGCGGACACGGTGCTGGAGGAGAACACGATGTCTTTCTCCTGGCCTTTATAAGAGTCAATGATGTAATTCGTCAATGCCCGGTACGGGGTCAAGATGCACAGTCTGCCCCAGTCGATTATATGCGGTGACTTTGGCGACAGGTAGTCCGGCCAGAGGACCTTTTCGAAGAAGTTCTTCCACATGCCCTTGTTGACTGAAGACTTCGAGGTCTGACAGCTTTGCACTTGGTACCGGGGACGTCCACGAAAACCGGCCAGTATTTGCCAGGTGGTGGCGGCGAGCGACCGTTGTCCATGACCATCTCGACGTTGTGGGCAATGGCAGTGTCAGCACCTAGTGTCATGGCGTCTTCGATGCCTTGCCTGTGGTAGAACGCATCCCGGGCCGGGTCGAACAGACCAGGCAGCATTCGGAACTGCTGGTCCATGAGCATGAACAGCCGCTCCGCAAGGGAGCAGACATACTGGTCCTCATATGTGTTGACCCTGGGTACCATGGGTGATGTCTTCGATGCGCTGAACGCTGGGAGCTGCTGGGGGTCGAAGGCGAAGAGGAATACAGACTGGTTGTAGACACACTGGAGGACGTGGCCCTCATCGATCGCAGCAGCCTCGTCGACAGCGAGGACGGAAGCGTGATTCCGGGGGAGCCACTTCGCCATTTTGCCCAGTGCGGCGTATAGTGTCACCGCAACCAGCGGCGCAGATGAGTAACCATGGTCGATGCACTTGTCGAGATGAACACTGAAAGTGTTGCGAATTCGAGACCTCTGTGATTCTGGCAAATCATCCGGGGCATCGTCCAACTGCCGAGCCACGTGCTGTGCATCGTGGAAGCATTGTGGTGAAGTTGTGGCGTCGACACGCCGATCCGTCCAGGGAGAAGACTCCAACCCGAGATGATATGCCACCCAGAACGCCACAGACAGGTGTGGGCGCCTTTTGACCGCACTCTGAACTCAGCATTGCGCCATTCATTGCGATATCGGAAGACTCCCTTGCGTGCCTCCTTGTCTTCTGCCGCGTCGAAGGCACGGACGAGGGTGCAGACGAGACCGCTTGTCTTAACCAGAACCTCGACCTTCCTGAGGCAAGCATCAACGGCTTCACGCCGAGACGCCGTGAGGAGGACTGGTAGGTTTTGCGCCACACAGAGGGCTATAGCACCAGCGAGTTGCTCAGATTTGCCGCACCCGGGAGCGCCATGAATGAGGAGGGTAGCGCATGTGATCCGAGACAGAAACTTGACCCGTTGGGCGCGACGGGTATCATGGATGCCTATGAGCATCTGATATTTTGTTCGGACTCAACATCAGAGAGAATGTCAAACTCAAAGTAGTCTGCAGCCGTCGTGCCACAGAGCAAACTGCGGAACGTGTCCGCTCCTCGGCCTGTGACAGTACTGCTATACTGCACGGCGTGGATAAGCGAGTGGCCTCGACAGGCTCCGGTGCGGTCAGGCTGATGAAGACCGGTCAGGTCTGCCTCCGAATCTCCGTCCCTGATTCAGTCGTCGTCGATGGGAGGGGGTGCCAGGCGGGAATGGTCGGGTGGGTCGGAAGCAAAGCTATGTAGGCTCATAGGAGTTTGGCAGCTTCTTGTGCGCGCCATCGAAGTACCTGAAACCCACCCCAGTAGTGGTCTCGACGCTCATCAGGACGCGTGCGCCTTGCATGCGGTGCACATATGAGGCTGGAAAGGTTCACGAGCCTCGTTGAGTGCAATCATGTTGATGGGCTGGACTCTGCTGCCTACGCGAGCACGCGCAACGCGCGCAAGCTTGAGAGGTTTCGGTAACTTGAAGAGTTGACAAGGTTGCGACGTCAAGAGGCTGGTGCAGAGGAAGGTTGACAGCTTGAAGCATCTGGTCAGACATTCAAAGAGGAAAAGGGTTGGCGCAATCATTACATGTGTGAGGCCTTGGTTGACGGCGAGTTTTGAGGATGTCACCTCAAGAGGCAAGGGCCACCACTGATCCAGGTGGAATGGAGGTTATGTGCTGATTACAGAAGTGGTCAGACATGTGAGAACGGCGACTTATGGTGCGATCTTTACTTGCCTGAAGAGTTGGGAAGCTGCAAGATCGAGAGGTTGTCGGCGAGGAAAGGTGACAACCTCAGAAGCTTGAAGAGGCGAGGAAGGCAGAGAGGAACTGGTGCCAGCTGAGGTCTGCAACCTAGAGAGGTTTTGGTTGAAGAAACAGAAAGATCGTGGCTTGCAGAAAGCTGACCCCTGGAGTTCTGGGCTGGTCGAAGGCAGCAGGCAGACAGCAGTTGGCAAAAGAAGCGCAAGTCTCGAGAGGTTGACATCGGATGAAAACATGAGCCTCTCCGATGAAAAAATGACAGTCACAAGAATGGAGAGGGTACGTTCTAGGCTTACTGCTAGGCCCCCACACATGATAAAAGGGTCTTAGCGCCAAGAAGCCTCACTCACTACACAGTCTCTGACTTTGCACAACCTCCTCTAGGATGACCTTCTGGTCTTGTGGGATAGCCTCCTATGGGATAGCCTCCTATGGGATAACCTCCTATGAGGCATGTAATATCCTACTGCAGAAATACCTCTCCTTGTGTAGTGAGAGCTTCCTACCTAGGTAGTGTGAGATACATGTGATGAAGTAAGATACCCTTTTTACTTGTACTTAAGTGACCTCCAAATGGTATTCTCTCTCACAATTCCAATCAGTTTGTTCTCCACATACGATAAATGGTGTACCTACACTATCGCCTGGGACCCTTGCCCTCCCAACTGTAGGTGGCTGTCAGGCTTTTGTGCATCGTAACATCTGATCGAACCATGGTAAACTGAATACAGGATTTCCTCTATGGTTGAAGCCAAGGACATCAGTCAGACCACGGGTCGATGATGACCAGCTCATACACAGTGCTTGCGAGGGCACATGAGCTGGACCTCAAGTTGTGGCTAAACATGTTGCTGGTAGTAAGAATGATAACCAGATGGACCGGAGCCGTAAATTCGCAGTTGCAATCAACTAAGTCCTGGTTTTGCCACCATCAACTCACACTAGAGACAACAGAAGGACCTTGATTTCTTCTTCAGCATAGTTCTCACTTTGTTTAACCCTAAAAGTCATTGCAACCTAATATTGGTTCCGATATATATTGTGGTTCAAGTGGTAGACACTATGCCAAGGAGGTCTTTCTCCAGAGATCATCCCCGAAATCTATATCCTACAGGTCTTCCAACTTGAACGGTATTGGGTATTACACATGCAGGCAATTTGATATGATGAGAAGTGTACATCTTGCTCAGATGATCATTACCCAGGCATTAATAGATTTTCGATCGTCTTCCACTTGGTCAACTTGGTGCAACATCTTGATATTTATCACCAATGAGAGACATGAGGTAGCACCATTCTGTGCTTCTCTAGGTTTGTTTCTCTTTTCAAGGATTGAAAAACACGATGATCAGGCTAGATAAATTTCAATGACACACTGACATCAGAAATGGCAGTCCAGACCAAGTCTCCGATATGAACCCTTGCGCAACCCTACCTCGCAGCATTGTCGATTGAGATGTGGTTGTTCATTCCCCCCGTTCAGAACCACAACGAGCTCCCATGCTAGAGGTGTCAGACCTGGTATGTCTTTTCAAGGGCGTTCGGCTCATGCTTCCTGGCGAATCGTAAACGTAACCGACGCTGTTCCAGGGCTCGCTGGCTACGCCCTGTGCCATCCATCGGCCGACTGATACGAGTGGTTAGCATGCCTCACACCGTGAATAGAATGCTAACCCGCAAAGTCTACACGACAAATCAATATCTTTTGAAACAACACTGCCGGGTTCCCCTCTAGAGAGCCTACATTTCCAATGACTTCAAGAACAAGGAAATAAGGAAAGATCGAGTATCTTACTGGGATCCATGTCCTGTGCTATCTTGGTTCCGCTGCCACTACTGGTCGATTTGTGCTGGCCTTTCCAAGGTCGATTGGTCTGATGCCAGCTCACTGTGCTGCTGGTGACAGTTGAGGCCTGATGAGGCGAGCCAGCCGTGCAAGACTTTTGATCTGAGGTGACTACCTGGCCCTGCGTGCCCAGATTCAAATGGGTGTCCTTGGCTGAAGGCATGGCGGTCGTGAATGAGCTTCAAGCTGAAGTGGCAAAAGTGCTGGGATTGAATATCAATGGGAATCTGTGACCTTTCTGGATCTCGTCACCATTTGTCTAGGACTTCCTACAGGACTGCGAGCTTTATATAGATAACAGGTCAGGACATCATGACACGTCTGCGCTCTTCTTCCGCAACTATTCCCCGCGTTGAGCAATGCCTAACCTTCTCCCGGAAAATTGGCCCATGGCGACCTTTCCCATAACTGTGACTTGCTCTGAACATCCTGTTCTAAACGGTCGTTTACTCTTACCAATGGTTGTGTGCGATCTGCAACCTCAATTAGTGGGCAAGTAATATGGCCCATTTCAAAACACGTCTGAAATTTCACTGTGGCCATTTTCTGCTTGTTGCTGGCACGGTAATGTGAATGCCTGCAAGTGCTGAACACCCATCGGGTGACCAGCCCTGTGGCTTTCTCAGGGTCGCCTGCGGGGATGAAAGCTGAATAAGAGATATGGCCATCTTTGTCACACGAGTGGATTGACAGCTGAAATTGGCCCAGTAGTATGGGGGCCGAAAAGAGGCCTTACGTTCAGCCCCGAACCGTTGTACCTAGATAGGCAGGCTTGTTCCATTTCTCGAGTAACACGACTTACGCAAGCCACGCAAGCGTCTGTAAATGCTTGGATTGGTTGCTGGAAATGGCCCATTCATCCACTGCTTAGCTTATAATGCTCGAAGGCCGAGGCCCACCTCCACTGTTTTTTCTTCTTCTTTCTCATCGGACCTCGTCCCTCCAATTAACGCATCCTACTTGACAGTCATCCATCACCAACCACACATACACCTCACATATCCTGATTACTTGTCCATCAATGCACGCACCCTCCTTATTTGACCTGAAGAATGTTGTGCAAGTCCTTGTTTTCTCCCTCGATATTCCCTGAATGCTGAGGATTTTGAGATCAATTTAAAGGTCACTTGGATTCGTTTTGGACTTTTGAAAGACCATTTATACCTTGGACACCACAAGATAATCCTGATAATCCTGACTTCTCGGTACAAGTATGGGACGAGAACCCCTGGGACCTTGTTTGGGACTTTGCCCCTGGGATATCATTTGGCAACTACTACGGCATTGTGCAGGAGAATTCCATTGAACAAATCTATGGAGAGGTGCAAAATGACCGGGAACGGCTATATCAAGGTGGCCCTTTGGGTCCTGATGAACATATTGATCAATTCCCTAGTGTTGGGTTGGAGCATCGCCCTTGCATGGGAATATCAGACCCGCCGCAAGAACTCGTACCTGGCATGGGCACTCAAGGTCATGACAGTACTGCCTCTCTTCCATGGTCTTTGGATCAGATTTCCACTTTCACTGGATCCCCAACTCATCATCGGAGCAAGCCTCTGAGTTCTTCATCCCATTCAACACCCTCGCTGGACGAAGCGCAGTCTGCTTCGAACAAGTCGCCTGCACGGAGCTCGAATTCTCTTGAAGACCACAAGCATATCACTCCTGAGCTCAAATCGTGTCCGCACTGCCCTTTCAAAGCTTCTTTCCATAGGATTGCGTACGTCAGGAATCTTTCATAATTGAGATCAGTAAAGCTGACAATGACCACAGGGCCCATCTCAAGAAGAAACACCCTAGCGGATCATCATGTGCTGTCATCCAATGCGCCAAGCAAGGCGAGCCTGGCTGCAAGCAGGTTTTCAAAGACGAAAGAAGCCGAGGACGCCACAGGCAGCAGTCCTGTAAGGCTCTGTCCCCGCAATTCTCTCAATGCTGCTGCGGCGGGAAAGTCAGGCGTTGGGCAAACTTTGTTAAGGGCCACAGAGCTTGTGTCTCAAGAGCTGGGGGTCTCTACAAATGTCATTGCAAGGCACAGTTTGCGGACTTCAAGGGACTGGAGGACCACTTCAACGAGAATCACATGGGCAAGAAAGGTCGACCTCCATCAGATAGCCAGAAACTGGCAAAATGATTGGACAGGTGTCTAGGAAGATCGATGATCAAAAGCAATGTGGCTGGATGTTAAGTAATCAAAGGATGATGACTGGTGACAATAAATACTCTCGTTCTCGCCCGCGCGCTTCGTGATCCTGGGGCAACTATAGTACCCGGAGGACAACATCAGCACACTCAGTAAGAACCCATGTGCGACACTCCTGCAGACATATTCCTACTTATGCTGTCTCAAGCTGAAGGTGGGCCTCTCGATCGATGGCTTTGATCAGATACTCATGACTCTCATTGAATATATTCTCCTCCCCAGGTGCTCCCCTAAGTACAGATTCTCTTCCCCATCCCAGACCCCCCCCGAGAACATACTCATGACCGAGACAGAGTTGCGACTGCCTCTTTATCAGTCCATACTCATCGCCCAAGATCCAGAACAGGGGCGTGTCCGCAGCCAAGGCGATGGTCCTCGTGACTCCCTTCAGCGGAGGCAGCAAGCATATGCATGGGACGCTGGCGATGCGATTGTCGCATCGTACGAGAGCGTCCGATTCCTGCCGCTCGCCACTTCCTCAGCTTTCCTGATCCAGCAAGCGCGCCGCTCCTGAGCCCGGGGACTCCACAGGTTTGCGAACATGTCCTCATCAAGAACCTCCAGGCCTCGTGTTCCCCCGCGGACTCCCTGCCTGTGATGAGCTGCCGTTCTAACAGAGTCTAGCAAACCTAAACATGCATGTGAGTGCATTATATACACCCCAAAGCCCACAACCCTGGCTTACTAGGCGCGTTCTGAAGATAGCTATTAAGGTTCCTGCTGGGCGGGTGTACCCGTGCGACAGATGTGGCGATCCTGCTGCCAGCGGTGACAGGCCGGGCCCACCTGTCTCCATGTGACAAGTGGAGGAGGAAGAAGCACTTGCTCCGGAAAGGGAAACATGTGAACAACTCCTGCAGTAGAAGCTGCAGAAGGGAGTGCCGAAAATACTACCAACCGATGCGGTGAGAATTGGAACGCATGCTACCTACGTACCCCCGGGGGCTCACACGCATTAGCCTTGAACTCTAAAGAGCGCAGCATCTGAGGCAACATAAGGCGACTGACTACCTGCATATGCCTGCCTCCTCCATCCGAGACCGCCCGTAGCAGAGACCAAGTATCAATACAAAGAATACAAACAACAAGCACAAGGCTTTCACCGACCTGCACGGCATCAGTGCAACAGACCCCGAAAGCCTCGGCGACGACATGGAACCGGGCGGTTCGGCCTGCCCCTCGCTTGCATCACCCCCTGCCCCTGCCCTACGCGGCGAACATGATCGCCCCCAATCGGGGTGTCCACACGGGAAGATGGGACGAGAAAATCGACCAAATCCCGCCGCGGAGAGGGAAGCTGGGGTGCCAGGGCCAATCGTTGCCCTTCCACAGTTCCCGCAGGAGCACGGCAGATGTTGGCTTCTCCTCAGGACAGCCTCTGCCCTCCTTCGTCGCCGGGGGGAGGGGCGCATCCACACAGCGCGCGGCTTCGGATTTCGGGACGAAGGCATCGCCGGGCGGCGTCTCCGCCCAACAGGCAGGCAGGCAGGCATACCAACAAGCAAGCAAACAGACAGACACCTCACGGGTGGTTCGGGAAGAGAACGCTCAGGAAGCTTCGAGGGGCCTGGGGGGGGCGGAGTGCAGCCGATCCCTCGCCCCTCATGAGGCTGATCATACCTCGAGCCTTGTGTATGTAACTCCGTGATCCGCCCGGGGTTTCCGAGGCTCAGGTTGGATCTCATTGCACGCCCGGCTGTCATCCCTGGAGAGATGGTGGCCCAAGAACTTCACGGTCCACGGGTGGCTACTTGTGCCCACAATTTGCTACAAACTCAGCCTTTCAGCGGCAAAAAGTGTCCAGAACTTCGAGGATAGTGCGTCGTGACATATATAGCAACAAGTAGTAGATGATATGTCCGTGTTGAAAGTTAACCCTAGAAAATATGTAGTCCGCCGGTATGAGTAAATGCAAAAAAATAAAAATAAATAACGGCTTCAGGGCCAAACGCTCAAAACTCCAATGCCATGCTCCGATCCGGTGCAACCATTCCCTTCGAAAATGTTGACCGCGCCACTAATAAAAATCCTATGCATGTTCCCCTTAAAGTGCCATCCCAGTCGTAAGCCTCTTCCCATCCTCCAGAATCGTTGGGTATAATGGTATACAATGGACAAAGTCGCCGTTCGGAATCAATATCGGTATCCCACGTCTCATTTCGTCGTTGATGAAAACAGCCAGCCGTAATTATCACGCATTTTTTTTGGTTTCATTCATGTCTCGTCCCATCGAACTCTCGACACAGAAGCAGATCCCGCTAACTCTGATTCGCAGCCGCAGTGGTTGTCGATGGTGAGCTGCCTGTCCGTTCAGAGGATCGCTGCACAGCTCGCGTTCTGATGCGGAACCTATCCCTGAGTCGGTTGGTAAGTCCGGACCGATCGCGACCCTCATCTTCGTTGCTCGCAGATGATCCTGAGCGCTGCTCCGTTCGATACCGTCGGAGGACCTCGATGCGTTCCTCGACAGTGGCGTGCCGAAGTCGGTGCAGATCAAAGAGCCTAGACCGACGCCGAGAAGAGTTCGAAGACTCTGCGTTGTCGTTGACATCGGCGCCTAGCGGCGGTGCCTCGCTGTTCTCGTTTCGTTCATCATCACCGCCTTCGCCTTGCTCTGGGCGTAGGTCAAGCCGACTATAAGCACCGCTGTTAGTATGCGTCACTCAAACAAGGTAGGCAGGCGGCTTACCAGAGCGGGCATGTGCCTGATACATTCACGAGCCAAGGATCGACACAGGGTGGGTGGAATTTGTGGTTGCAGGGAAGCACGCGGACGTCCTCCCCAACAGTGAAATCCTCTGTGCAAATTGAGCAACCCAGGACTTCGTCAGCCTGGGTGCCACTGGCAGTGTTTTCTGTGCCGTGCTGGGCAACACGGCTGGTCCCTGCGGCATCTGCCTCGGAGTCCGATCCGGGCCCAAGAGCACCTGACGCAGCGGGCTGGACAGGAGAGCCGAGTGGACTCTCTGGAATAGTAGATAGGTGGCGACTAGAGCCATTCTCGTGCGACTGACGGTCCGCGTTGCTGCCACCTGTCTGCTGCGACGCGCCATTCTCGAGCTCGAGATTGGGGTCGGGTTTCGGTTGGGAGTCTCCGAACTTGACGATGGGAATGGTTTCGAGCACAGCACGAGCCAGACCCTTCGCACGACTCTGCCTTGGCCTCCCACCGAAAGCATTGCGGGGTCCATATCTCTCGGGATATCTGTGTGCTCGTATGGCGCCGGTTGCGATAATAATGAGGAACAGAAGTGTGATGAGGCCGGTGATGCTGTACAGTATGCTCATGGCGACGGCCGAGTTGTTTCCGCCCTGCTGGCCGGCATTGTTGTTCTGGTCGGTTTCGGTGAAGTTGCCGGAGATCTGAGCTCGTGCTGTCCCTTCGGACATATTAGCCATGAGCAAGGTCTGAGAAGCGGCCTGCTCGTCCGACATGGTCAATATGCGGTTGAAATTAAGGTTCTGGCCAGTCAAGCCGCAGCACATTCCCTGTTGGCTGTACAAGAGGATCGCCGCTGGTTGTGGGTCGTTGCTCATGAGGGCGTTCAGAACTGCGCTTGGTTCCAGGAACGACGTGTTTGTCTGGTCACAAGACAAATACGGGATAACATCCGAGCCACTGATACTGGCATAGTTGCTCGCATCGGCAGCAACCATGTTGCCCTCGATGTTGACTCGCTAGTGGCATGTTAGTGACATGTTGGGCTTGATGGGGAGTTTGTCGCTGGGTGGTGTCGCTTACCCCTCGAGCAAGCTGCGACTCATTCAGACCGAGGTTTGTTGTCAATGGTATGACAGTGTAGGACAGTGGAACCGGGTCTCCCTCCGACGCCGATATCAGCATCTGCATTTCAGACTTCCGCTGCCAGTCGAGCACCTCGTTCATTGTGTACGTCCCCGCCATCTCGGATACGGCGCATCGAACACTAGCAACTGCCAATGACAGTGCAAAGACTGAATGTCGACCCATCCTGCCCGGCAGCGAGACGGACGACGATTTCCGCGGTCCCAATGAGCAATGTGATGTTGTGGCGTGCGGCTTTGGCGAACGACACACAGCTCAGGGGCCAGCTCGCGCGGCGGGCGCTCTGGTCAAGGCCGGTACTGGACCAATTATTTTGTCTGTCCGCGGGGACGTCGTCACATAGCGGTCTCGTAAGCGTCAAGATGGCGTTTCTCTGCAGCGTTGCAGTGGATCTGGCGTGAAAGCAGAGCGAAGGGCGAGATATATCTCACACGGGCAGACTTGACATGAGGTGAGATGTGGGCAGTGAAGAGGACAAGACGGTAGGTAAGTCCCAAGGAGAGGAGAGCGCGACTGGGCGGCCTTAGTGCTGGCGGCGCTGGGTCAATGAGAAGCGGTTATTATGGTGCCAAGATGGCTTGGGTTCTGGCTGAGAGCCAAATATCTGGGGACGAGGAGCGGCGTGTCGGTGATGTGGGCCTGGGCACACGGCAGACAAGAGAAGCGGGCGGCGGGGATTAGATGCAGGCCGGACTGGCGGGCAGCTTAATGACCTGACTTGAGGCTGTGTGGTCGGTCAATGGTCACGCGAAAGGATCGAAAGGGAAAGCCAAAGCCAGCTTCGGTTCCGGCGGCGACTGCTCTGACTTGGTGCTCTCAGTCTCCGGCTTGCGCGGACGTTGGGTGAGGTGAGCGAGCGATAGAGTTGTGGATTTCGATGTCGAGGGGGTTAGTGAGCTGAGCCGAGCGAGCCACAGGGCAAGGAAGGTTGAGACAAGACGGTCTATAGGCGATAGGAGAGCTCGGCATCAGAGAAGGTGGCTTGGCCTGACCCGACTGACCCGGGTGTCGGGCAGAGGATGCAGCTCACGCCAGGATGGGCCGGAAAGGCAACAAGACTATAGCGCAGGTCTCGTTATGCCAGGGTATTTCCCCAAAGAAGGGGCAGCAATTCGCAGGCGGCACGAGATACAGCACTTCGTGATTGATGAGCGGTTTCCGAGACAGGAGCAGAGGGCGAGGAAAAGCAGCGGCAGAGGCAGGAGGCAGGACATGACGAAGCGCCGCCGCCGCGATTTACTAACTGCTGGTAACGCCTGCCACAACTGCTACCGCTGCATTGAGGCACTGGTTCGTTTGGTGGTTTGTGGCAGGTCTGAGACGCCGTCGACGTTTTAGCGCGGTGGCTTCGTCAAAGCAAGCAGGCACATGCCCTGATCAGTCGAACCTGCCGCAGCAAGCAGTTAGTTCCGTGGTCGCAGTTGGCAGCTGCAGTCCCAGCAAATCCAGTAGGTGCTGTACCGTATAAGGCAGTCCAGAGCTGGCTATTTTTTTTTCTTGTTCCCAATTGCCAAGGGCCGATGAGGGACGACTGATGACGCCTTGCCCAAAACTGGCAATGACCCCTCCAGCCCGCGCGTCTTCCCAGGCTTGGCGCATGCTCCCCAACTCGATCATACAGCTCATGCTCATCGAGGGACCAAGACGCCAAGAGCCCGCCCAGTCGCGCGCACTCCCCCAGAGCGGACTCGAGGTTCGAATTAAGGGTTAGGACAAGCAGTCACCGTCCACTCCTCTTCGTCCGACGTCTGCCATGCTCTGCTAGTGACTGACCTCGGCGCTCTGTTCTGCTGTAACGTGTGTATGTGTCAAGTCTCTTGTTTATTTATCTATTCGAAATCGGACGGGGCGCCTCTGCCCGTTAAACCGGCGGCAGCCCTAGCCCCAGCCCTAGAGCCTCCAACTTTGTTCTCGGGGTCTCCATGCTCTCGGAGTCTCCATGTGGCCCCTGAACGAACCGGCCCCAACCGGCCTCCAAACCAGTCAGTGCCCTCAGGTCGAGCGCAGAATTGGGAAGAGATGCACATAGGCCAGTCTGATTTTGATATGTGCAATGCCCGTCTGTCTTGCATGCCGGATAGTTCGCATGAACGGAGATGCACCTCAAGGGTCGTCCTGCCGGCTCGGCTAGTGTCGATGAGGCTCAAAATCCCACGGCATTGCACTGCATGGGATCCCCCATGTAGCAGGTTTTGAGCCTCACACGGCATCGGTTTGAGGTTGGAGGGGGGCCCTGCCGGCGCAGACCGCTCCCACGCTGCCCTCTTGCCATCTTGCCATTTCTCGGACAAGAACACTGGGTCCCAGCGCCTTGCGTGTAGGAGAATAAGACTGATCAACACCACGCCCGGTTCAGCCTGAAGGCTTCTCCCGCCTCCAAGGGCCAATGAATCGAGGGAGCATCCGGCACATCTCCGCCAAGACGTCTTCTACCCCGTCTACTCCCAAAAAATGTCCCTATTCTCCTACGCGATCCGATCATGGCTCAGCCGCCTCTGGAAAGGCGCTGTTTCTGGACCATGCAAAAAGGGCTGACGGCATAAAGCAGACCTGGGGAAGATGAATCGTAGCCCAGTGTAGCCCTGCGGCGATCGTCTCGTCGCAACTACAGCGCCTAGGGCTTGCGTGTGGACGTGGGTCAAGACAGGACGTTGAGCGCCGTGGCTGCGAATTGATCCGAACGCTGCGCAAGATATTGGAAAGCCCAGGCGTGATGGCCTCTGTGCCATTCGAGAGAAAGATCGGGTGAAACCTCGTCAAAGGTCTTGCGGGCAGGATTCGGACGTCTGGCCGCGCGGAAGGACACGGGATCCGCGATCCACGAGTCCTGTAGAGGCAACCACGCCGAGGGCAAGCATTTCTCGGCTGGACGAGAAGCCGGGCTATTTATGAGGACTTGGGACGAAGCAACCACTTCCAGCCTCTTCTTGGGATGAGCATCACGAACATCAAGCAAGTCCGCCATGTTTTTGGTCCATCGCGTCGCTGTACGTGGCTTCGGTCCAACCACTGCATCAAATTTCCTCCATGTCGCCCAGATCGTCCATCGCAGGAAAGTCGCCTATCTCCACCCTCTCCGGTCTGACAAACACACCATGCTTCATGTCAGACGGCTCGCCCCAGTACCTGGCGCCATTGACACTGCCATCGTTCTTGCCTACAGGCTCGTCGAGCTGGATGCCGACCCACGCGCCTGAACCATTGGGGATCTCCTTTACGTCGCCTGCATACATGACGGTACCCCTTCGCGTGTCGTCGCCTCCGACGCGGCACCGCTTCCCGGCCTCGATGCCGCGACTGCGTACCTCCTGAGCGAAGGCCGCAATCTTGGCTTCCTCTCGGCTAGGGGCGTTGGGGTCGAATCGACCCAGTTTCTCAGCCTTCTTCCAAGCGAGCACCGAGTCGGTCTTCTTGGCGTATTCTTCCTCCGGCATAACATACTTGTCGACGCCGCTAGCATCTGTGTAGTTCGGCCTGGCCCCAGGAGGCCGTGTGTCAAGAACCTAAGCTGCTGTCAGCGTGATCCGAAGATGAGCATGAGCCTGATTCTCGGGATTCGCTGAAGTAGGCTTCAGGGCCTTGATGGAATGTAATTGCCCGTGGTATCAAGATCTGTGGCACACAAGCACTTCGCGGCGGCCACGAATCATGAGCGTTCGGAAACGTGACAAGCCCGAGCGACATGACTTTCTGAGCACCAAGACATCCGCTCGTCGATTTTCCACGTGCAAAGTAAGGCGCCCTTCCTCAAGAGCGTTGACGTTTGCGATTCATGTCGAGGCTTCTTGTCCATGCTCACCGAAGCGACCAGTAGTACAGAAACAGCGACCGCTCACGCAGACACAAGGGAAAACTACTCACGTGGAGTTCAGCATACGCAGTCAGGCCGAATGCGGTGAGTTGTGTTGAGTCCTCGTCGCTGGCCTCGACGGGTACGTTGCCCTCAGCTGCGGTCTTGAGGAGGATCCTTTGGGCCGAGGGAGGTATTCCCGTGACGGTCTCAAGCTTTGCCTTGAGTGTGCTGATTGACCATGATGGAGTGATGCGGCGCTCCGCTGATGAGTTTTCGGAGACGACCAGAAGTGGTACGTCCGCCATTGCGTCTGTATGAGATTGGAGCTTGTAATGTAGTGTATCGTGCCGTGTCTCGACGACACTTCCCAAAACCACACAGTCGAGTCAAGCCCCAAAGCTCGTATCCCGTCCGCCAAATGGTCCCAGTCTCCCCACACGCGATCAAATAAAGGCCTAGGACAGTAAGTTCGTGGGTGCCGGGCTCATTCAGTGTCTGGCGTGCTTCTAGCTGTCAAGTGTGCTGCCTTGTGAAGATGATGAGGGTATCCAAACCCTGTTGAGCCTCAGCCTGGGCAGTCAGTACCGGTTGGACCGTGCACGGTGTTATCTTATCAGCGGCTTGTTCCTTCCTCCTGCTCCGTGTAACTCCGCCATCCCCTGGTCGCCTGCTAACCTGGTTCTCTCTCTGCCTGTCCGCACGTTGAGTTCCATTGAGTTCTCGAGCTTTGACATTGACTGACAGCAAACTTGATTGACCTGACTTGTCTTGTCTTTTGCCACGATCTTCGCAGGGTCGCATCCGAACCCTTCCATTCTTATGCATTCCGGCCCCTCTGTTTTTACTGCTCTCCTCGGCTGCACCTCTTGGAGCTTGAGATTGATTCCGCGGCGCGATACTACCATAGTACATACGTACAGCATGTCCTACCATGACAGCACACTTCCACCAGGTACGCAGTACCATCTGATCGGCGCGAGACAACGCCCCTCTCCAGCCCTAAAACACGTTTGGACCACATTGCGAGGGCGGTGACGCAGGGATCACAGCTCCTCGGAGTGTCCGGCGTCCGTGACGAGCAGGTGACGGCCGCCCGTGAGGTCGGCTGGAAGGAGGGTTATTTGAAACCAGTCAAGTCGGCCAGCCTGACTTGCGAGCCCGCCACGCCCGACAATCACGCGGATGCTTAGCTATGTCTGCGCAAGCATCGTCCGCCGTCACCGACGACAATGCCCCTTCATGTCAAGTAGCTGGTCTCGAGGCCGTTTGCAGATCCTGGACCTGAGCCCTTGCTGCATCGTGGCGGCACGCCGTTGACGACGCTGCAGCCGGACGCAGAACCGAACGTTGTCACACCCGAGATTTCGCGTGTTTCTGTCTCTGGCCACCGGAGTATCTCCTTGTCCTAGATCTTGCACGGGACATCATTGGCTTCCCGCATCCCTGGACAAACAAGTCGAGCTGCTGTCTGATCTGGCTTGCTGCACCTCACCTCGGCACCGTTGAGCGGTGCCGCCGAGAAGCAATTCCATGGTGCCACCAGCCGCGGCAGACTGCAGTCTCACATGGGCATGCCCATGCTCGCTGTCGCCTCGATGCCATTGTCAGCCGAAACAAACGGAAACAGAACACACCTACAGAGGGTCGTTGCATGACAGGCCAGGCCGATTGACATGACTAGTCCGTGTGCAGTAGCAAGCTGCACAGCTACTTGTAGCAGATTCTTCAGCTGGCCATTGGCTGGTTTCGGATGTGCGCCCAGACAGGTTCATCTCGCATCTTCGCATCTGCTCCGGCTCGCAATCAATTTCCGAAACTGTACCGGTTCGTCTGGGTACCACGTCGTCAAGATCTCCGCGATCTAATGAACCTAACGCCTCCTCGTGCCGTCCCATCTCGTCGCCGCGGACCAGTCAAAACGCGTTCGTGGCAATATGGACAAGCTCACGACTTATCTTCCCGGTGTGCGGCATACTGGTCACGTTGGCTCCAGTGACGCAGCCGGCTCACGTAGCTCCAATCCAAGTGCTCTCGGCGCCGCCTGCTGCAAAAAGTAGCCCACCGGTGCCAATTGGCGTCCGCAAGGCCATGTATTTGCGTCATCCTTGCTACCTTAGAACCCGTCTTGCCTATGCAATACTCACCGCCTGGCTGGGTTCTTGCACGAAGCATGCCAACAAAGCCTTTGATGCGACGTTTCCAGAAGTACGCGGCCGAACTGGGCCGTAACGCGTGATGACGGCGCCTCATCAAGAAGCTGCCCAAAGCCACGGTGGGGGCGTTAGTCTAGCACAGGACCCAATGCACTGGTCGCACTAGCTCAAGGTCTTGCTTGCGTGCCTTCACCTAGCTTCACAAAGTCACAAAGCCACCGGCGCCGCCTGCTCCAGTGTTGAAGGTTTCTGGCTCGGGGTTGGCATTGAGAGCATGGCTTCGCAGCATATCGGGACAGCCTGTTCCTGCTGAGAGGTATTCGGGATCGGCTTCGTCCAGATCGCCGGCATCAAGACGTGCCCACCAAAAGAGCGTCCCGATGGTGGCGAGATGGGCCCATGAAGTATGCCCAGCAGATGCACCTTACGATCCATGAGCGATCCAACGAACCAGCCTAAGCCCTGGCCTCATGCAAGGCCAACAAACCGTTCTGTTGACCTGCATTGCTTTGCTCCGCTCCGGTGCTCCATGGGGCTACATCCTGCCTGACCCCAAGCTACCTTGCCATCCATCCTCACATCTTGTCCAATCACTAAGGGGAGGCTACTGGCAAAGTCAGGGTTTCTGGGCGCCTATTTGGTGCGGTTGCCTTACATACGGTACCAATTATGCCGGCACCAAATGTTCGCGCACATGAGATTTCCCTCACTTGACTTGCGTGTCTGTCCGGAGAGGACTGACCCTAGCTACTCCATCTTCGGCGGCAGGCAGACGCATCTAGGTTGTTCGACAGCCGAACTCGTTAATCTCGCAGCCGCAGGAACTTTACTTTCTCCGGCCCGCGTACATACTGTCAATATTGTGTTGTGAGTGTCACGCAACGTCTACAATTCTTTGTGGCACTAGAACAGACGACCCGAGACACAGACCGTGCTTTGTTACTATTGTGGCTCGGGCAGCAACAGCTACGACGGCCTGGGCGCACCCTTGCGCCGCATCCCTGGTCCCTACCATGCATCACGTAGTATGGACTGTCATCTCGCAGATGCGGCATCGTGCGTCCAAGGCTTGATGGCGCCTGGCCAGCCCAATCGCCATTTTATTTCAGCCTGGAGCTTCCGTGGTCAGCTTTACCGTCCTGAGGATGTTGCGCAAGACCGCTACGTGTTCAGGGTCAACCCTTGCCCACTGATCCCACACGCAGTGTGGATATACGTGCCGCGGCATATCATAAAACCCAATCTTGCCTACGACAGGTCCGAGAGGGGATCCAGGCGTGGAAATCAAGCCTGCCTTACTCGTTGTCAGACAGACAGGGCAGACAATCCGGCAACGCAAGGTCGTCAAATGCTCAGTGTGCGGGCCGGTGCCCAAATGAGGAGAAGTCAATCCTCGTTAGGTATGCATAGGACCAGCCCTCTTTACTAATGAATCGTAGTACGTGCAAGCCATCGGCTACTATCGCGTCAAACGCATCTGGTACCGAATCGTACCGCACGGGGGGGGGGACATCTTAGATGCTGGTGATCACGGCTCATGGACAGGGGCTGTACGGTGACGGAAGTCAATTTAGAATGCAGACCATGGTGAAGTGTCGGCGGTTTGCGTATGCCAAAGTCGTCGAACGATGGGCCATAGCGACTCAATGCTCATCGATCAACGATCGATGATTTATTCTACATCCGATCCTGATGGGCATCCGAGCGAACTGATTCAGTGAGGAGGGGAATGGATTGGGACGCAGAGCTGACCGCCAGTTCATCACTTCAACGCAGGCGTGAGCTAAGGCTCGGCGTCCCAGGGAATGTCCCAGAGGCAGATATGCAGCCGTTTGGGCGTCGTGCTGACGGCAAGCTGAAGTGTTGGCGCATGCTGCTGCAACCTGCCACGACCAAACAATGCAGTGAGCCCAGAAGGATCCTACAAGCAAAGGCCGCAACGACAATGACCTTGTCGACACTGAGTAGCTTTCTCGGTCCGGACCCCACATCCACTTCCGAGACGTCTAGACAAGCCTCCTCCAGTCCCTACAGAGTATAGACCGGCAAATCAACGCACATTCGAAATCGTCGAGCCCGGAGGAACTGGGCCAGGGGCATTTTATTACGCACAGACTTGGGTCTCTGACGTCCCGACTCCAACGGTGACCTTCGGGCCATCCGCCGAAACTGCGACACCATCCAACGGATACAAAGGTTTCCAGGCCCCACCAAATTCCCGCTGGTGTCCGAGCTGGGAGGGGGTGGGGAACAATGGGACGGAACGCGCGCACCCCCAAATCATCCATACTATCTACGTTATTCATCTGTCCATAGTGTGGCTGGACTGGGCTTCACGCACGCTGTCAGCCCGCTCCGACGGTGGCCGCGCGAACCCACCACAGCGAGCGAGACCTTCAAGACATGCAGTCCGTGGCCCAGCGCTCCGGGACCTAGTTGCAGCCCTGGCGTCCATGGGCGCGACCCTTGCTGCTAACCAGGCTGGGCCGTAGTGGCGAAGAGCTTGGTCTGCTGTACACATCAAGAAAGCTGTCAAGCGAGATAGACGTGGCGCACGCGAAACTTTACCAACATCGGCTTGCTCAGGCTTCTCAAACTTGGACTACAAGTCGACAGTACACAGACTCCGGCTCCAGTGAGTTATCTCGAACACTGACATCGCTGCCGGGGCATACCTATATCAGTACCCTGACTTGACAGTGAAACTGTTTGCAGTGCCCGAGAGGCGCCCGGGACTCGTGGAGTCAATGCAGATCCCTAGACGGTCAAGCGCAAGAAATCGCTGGTCATGTTCACAAGCCCAAACACAACCGTTGAGCCAGCCAGTTTGATTCAGTCTCTGGACTCTCTGGTAACCGAGCCCCAAGTGCTCCTGAGCCTCATTTTCGCCCTGACATCAACTTCTGGACAGTGATGAAGGCATGGACGGCCAGCGCCCGTAACGACTGAAGACGAGGCGTAGGATCTGGCTGGAACTCGCCAACCACCTCGCAGACCTTTGGATGGAATGGTTTCACCGCTCATGCGCCCGCGCTTATGCCACAACCTCGACGAGCAGCCACTCGCATCGCATTCATACTAATTAATCCGTGGCCTTGTCAACCTTATCCGCACAGCCATCAGTCAAAGGATTCCTGCTGCCCCCCCTCCCCAGCCCACCCGAGTTGACTACGTATACCAACGTTTCCTGCACACTGACACAGTGACCACTTTGCGCAATCCACTGACCTCAGCGATGCACCTTACTCAGTCCGCGGGCTCCCTGAAGGTCCGATTCAGACCCAAGCTCCAAGTGCCTCCGAGAGAACCATAGCCAGAGCCGCCATCCCGGCACCTGGAACTATAATTGCCGTGTCGGCGAACTGGCCCACAGCCCTTGCTCTCATCTCATCACCTGCTCCGGTTTGTCCGCTCCCAGCATCTCACCCACAGCAGGGACCCGTCTGGTCTAGGGCGGGCCCCCGTAAGGCAAAGCCGCGAGCGCTGTCCTTGGGCCCGAATGGGCTGGCATGATGCCGGGCCTTGGTCGCGATTAGGCCATCGCAGGCAGTGGGCATCGAGGCGATGGACCGAAGGGGAGCATCCATCAGGTCGCAACCAGGGGTGTAAATGGAATAGCCGACTGCCCAGCGAGCTCATGCATGAATTCGTGGCCATGTCAGCAGCCCCTAGTCGTAGCTCACACACCAACAAACCCCTTCTTGGGTCTGCATTCGAGAAGTGCTCCCGGGGTGTCCCTCGTGGTGGCCCACAGCTCGGTGGAGGGTAAGCGCACGTCCGGGGGGCGCCCCTACAGACCTCGACCTAGTTACCCATTCCTTTCTGACGATTTTGCTTTTTCTGGCTTTGTTTCGAGTAATGTGCAGCAGCCACCTGCCCACTCCTGGCCCCTATGGTTCATCCAGCTAAAGACGGCGCCGCAACCCTGTGGTGATCATCACACTTCTTACTGCCGACTTTGACACTGCAACCTTCGGCGGGTCGTGACCTTTCCCAGATCAACCCTATATCTGAAAAATGCTCGCCCTGATATAGGCGCCGGGCATGCTAGAACCCAGCCCTGGTCTCCCAAACCCGTCACAAGTCACTCATACCCGACATGATATCAGCAACCCACTTGGGCTGCCTTGTCCCTCGACTTCGCATTCTGGACGCACCCCTCCGCTCTGGCTACCCCCTCCCCGGCCTCTGCCTCGCCTTGTTGCTTGGCCTAGCTAGTGTTCTTTTCTCATCCTCTGCGTCGTCTACCTGCCTGACTGTACTTCTCGTTGGCCCTCGACTGAGGCATCTCGCCTCATAGCACTCTCAGAATCAGACTTCTACCTCTTGGATCCCGGTGATGCCCCCACAGGCGACTCCACATCCTAGATCACTTGCTTTCCCTTGAACCTTCTTATTTCCTTGCTCTCCTTCTTCCTATCATTTGCCTGCAGGCGCATCTTCCCGCAGCTAGCCCAGCTCCAACCCTGTCGAGCCCGCCTCCATCCCACACTCCATGCCCTTGGGAGGACAACGACCACACTGGCGGCTTTGCTCTCTCCTGCGGTGAAAGGAAAACTTTGACAAACTGGCTTGACTGACGTATTCACCCGCTTCTGGGGCTGCCATCTTGCGACGCTTGCTGGGGGACTCTTGGACGGGACTCGTGGGAGTGGGATCTTGTCCCCTTCTTCTGCCTTGTCAGGAGCTGCCGTAGCGCCAATCATGTTCATGTCTTTTACTTCCCGAGACGCGACCCACGCCTTATAACTCTAAAGAGCTCGTCTGAGCCACCTGGAAAGCCACCTCGACTTTCCGTGTCAAGCTTGTCTTGTCCAGATTTGTCCACTCCGCACCCTCTTACGCCTTCAGCCTCCCTCGCGTGGCGTCCAAGGTCTGGGTTCACCATTTTGCTTTTCTATTACAACATATCCATTCAGTCACTCACCCAATAAGCACCAAAGGCCCGTTGGTCGAAGCATTGGCTTCTCCCAAGGCGGCACGAGAAGGAACGAAGTGTGGGCTGCCCTGAGCCGGACAGCCACACGTAACGGAGCCGACGGAGGAGCTATCAGGCCTTGAGTCGCAAACGGCCAGCTATCACCGAGGAGGCTCATACGTCACCCGCCGAGCGGTGGTTCGACTGAGTCTCCACTTCTGATCGCAAGGAGGCAGGGGGTGAGGCAGACAGCCAGAGAAAGAGAAGGAAGCGCAAAGCCAACCACACAAAACTATCTCGACGACCTCTTGGCCCATGACACCTGCCATTCATTGGCAACATCAGGGCTAAGACACCATCACCGTGGATATCAGGTCTCTCCTCAAGGTCCCTCCCGACTCAAATGAGTCCTCCGACTCGCCTCCCAAGCAGCCCCCCCAAGAACGATCTTCGTCCGTCCCTGCGCCTCCCCCTTCAGCGGCAGCACCAGCAGCCGCTGATCCCTCAAGGCCAGCAACCACGGCAACCTTGGCACCCGCTGCGGCCATCTTCGGTGGTCCGCATTCAGTCGCCAGCGTGGCTCCTTCAGTCGGAACTCTGTACGCCGCGCCGCCGCCGGCGTACCCTCCGCCAGGCGCATACCCTTTCCTCGGAGGAGGAGGATATGCACCAGCAGGGGCTGTCCCGGGAGGGGGGGGAGGGCAAAGGCCTGGGTCAGCAGCATCATCAGGAGGCCTTGGGTCAATAGGTCCTGGCCCGGGGCCGGGGCCGGCCCCGTCGCCAGCGAGCAAGCGCAGCATGCCACCGCACACGACCGAGAGCCCAGCCAAGAAACAGAGCAAGTGGTCCCCGGAGGAGGACGCGCTGATCATCGAACTACGCGGCAGTGGCATGAAGTGGGAGGACATCTCGAAGCGGCTCCCAGGGCGCAGCGCGATTAGTTGTCGCCTGCACTACCAGAACTACCTCGAGAGACGGAGCGAATGGGACGAGGAGCGCAAGAACAAGCTTGCGCGCTTGTACGAGAGGTGAGTGGCCGCCACACCATGCATTGGTTTCCCCGTTTGCGCAGTCCATGGCCGTTTTCGTCTTCGTCTCCTGTGCTCGCAGGTCCAGCCCCCCCCAAAAAGGACAGCAAGAGGGCTGGACCGCCCGGGTGAGGCCCAACCACCGCTCCGATCTGTGGGCAGTGGGCACAGGAATGCCGGCAGGAAGATCCACACCCCCATCAAGATGCTCGATTCAAGATTCTCGATCTCGTGAAAAAAGCCAGTGCCGGAGATTTACTGACTCGTGCGTCCTTGCGCAATTGCAGGTTCAAGCCGGAAATGTGGGCCAAAGTGGCAGAGGAGATGCAAGTCCCATGGCGCGCCGCCGAAGCGATGCACTGGCAGCTGGGCGAGGCCGACATGGCGCGGCGGGCGGGCGTCGTGCCCTTCTCGCTTACATCGGTCAACATGCAGCAGGACAACACCCGGCAGTCACCAACCAGGGGCCACATGCACTCGCACTCGCAGGGAAGCATGCCGAGGAGCGACCCACACCTGCTGAGCCGATACGCGCATCGTGGAGGCACGCCTCACCTCGCTCAGCCGCCGCCGCCGCAACAGCAGCAGCAGCAGCAGCAGCAACAACTGCCGCCGCAGCACCATCACCAACACCCTCCACCGCCACACACGCTGACGATCCCCCCGCCCGTACCGACGATACCGCCGCCGGGGTCTGCTGGACGTGGTCCACTGCCGCCGAGAAGGGAGAGTCTGCCGCCGCGACAACCCCCCGGCGACCTGTACGACCACGTCCTTCCCGCCCCGGGGCCGGGACTGGCGCCCATCCAAACGCCCGGCGGCAGGGAGCGGGGCGTGACAGGGGCTATGCACCTGCCAAGTGTGGCCGAGCTGACGACAGGCGTCAGCCCATACTCGACCCCTGCCTACTCGCTGAGCCGCGCCAGCGCGAGCCCAAGCGCGACGGCCAGTCCGAGACAGACAGCGTTGCAGGCCTCGCCTCTGGGCTATGGGGAGCCCAGCAGCATCGGAGGAGGCGGGCCGGCCACTCCAGGATCTGGCAAGAGGGGCCGGTCAAGTCCGGACGCCGGGAGAGAGGCGATCAGGAGGCGCCACTAAGCGAGATGGGGAGACACACAGACAGAGGGTGATCCCGGGGGGGTTGCATGAAATTGGGACGAGGATGAAAGTTACGAAGACTACGATGTTTTTCCTTGGGAGGTTAGAGATATTCCTACACATAAACAGCGTCATAAAACGAGATGGGACGGCCGGCGGGATCAAGGGATGGACGGACGGGGGTTGGGAACGGACATGGCCGGGGGCAGGATAGGACGATGGATGGATGGCTGGCTCAACGTTTTCCCACACAACTCGACACACAAACACACACACAATGGCGCGAGGTTCACACGGGAATTGTTTGCGTCGTCAAGTGGGTCGGACCTTGACGGGGGGGGACGAGCCGGGTCCACGACGATGCGATGCGATGCGATGCGATGCGATGCCAATGAGACATGCTGGGGCAACACGGTACTTTGCATTTTACGGTGTGCATTCTGGAATATCGGAACAGGTTATCCACATTCTGGTTTTTTGTTTTTCTGGTCGGTTATTCCTTTTCCTGTCTGAATTGTCCTTTTGTCCCGATTTGGGCAAATCAAAAAAGAGCGAGAACAAGCATCACATGCATTTTATCATCATCATCATCATCATACCGCAAGGGGGGGCGGGGCGGGAGAAGGCCGGAGCAACCTGTGCTTATTTTTGGTCACCTGGGAAATATCGGAGAATTATTTCCCTCTCTTGCGAGCCGGTTTCCTTTATTCCAACCTTGTTGTTGTGTTTTTACACCTACGATACCAAACCCCCCCCCTGTTCTTTTCCTCGCCAGCGGACCCCCACCCACGCGCTCCCGAGGCCCCGGGTTCCCTTTCCACCCCCTTCATCCGTCCTTGTCAAACACGCAGCCGGACACGCCGGGACGAAGGGGGATATGGAAAGGGTGGTATTTTCATCCGAGTGGTTCGGGAGGGACGGGGGGTTGACGGGGGGAGGGGTGTGAGAGTATGGGAGTGTGTGGGAAAGGAAAAGGAAAACCCCCTTCTTCCTCTTGGGACAAAACCTTCTGCAGAAATTTTTAACGTTGGCATGGGGGGCGCGGCGGCGGCGGGCGGCGACTACTGGCATGGACAGGCAGGATGGGGCTACTTGCATGGATTCGGAGTCAAGGGAAGAAGTTCGCGATGCTTACTTGCGACGAACAAGAAGTATCAGCCCAACTGGGTTGTCTCTATTTCTCCCTCTCTGCCTATCTTCGGCGAGGGTGGGGGACGGGACAACCCAGGCCAGGATCAAGCAAGGGAAAAAAGAAACGGAGGGAAACCACAACGCCCAACATCATCACTCCCACAGAGAGAGGGAGACATAGACCTCCCTCTGTCAAACGCCTTGAGACGCGGCGGCTTCTTGTACAGTCACTACTTTTTATTTCACAGCGGCATAATCATACAGATATTTTGTTTAATTTTCCCCTCCCCCCATCATTACACGTGTCGTCCCCTCCTCTCCACCCTGCCCTCCCCCGGCGGCCGCCTCGCGTGATATGGTTCTCAGCCGCTGGGGCGCCCAGGGCGCGAGGTGGGTAGGGCGGGGATTTGTTAGACTGGGAAGCGCTGGCATAACATACATCACACTGACACGCTCGGGTTTTGAATATTGCTCGGGGTCGTGGGTGAATCGGGTGCCATTCGTGGGAAAGATGGGATCACGGGATGGTGGGGAATGGACCGCAAGGACAGGCCAGGCATCTCTTGTTGTTCTTTTTTGTCCTTGGTGGTAATCTCGTTGCATACGGTTCGTTCCCATTTTGTCTGTATCAATTTTCCTTTTCTATGCTGCTTCTATTTTTTCTTATTCTTCTTCGCTTCCGGCCCCTTGTGCGATCCCCGGGCATAGCGATGGATGGGATGGAAATGGAATGAAACGGCCGGGAAAGATGAGACTTGATACCAGCACGGCACCTGAAATGGGAGAGAGAAAAAGTGTGGAGACCCCTTTTCTCGGTGTCTATTCCTGGGTTTGCCTGGGGAGGGCGTCACCACTGGGACCACACCACACATCATCTGCCGAGTGTCTGAACTGCCGGCTCGAGTTCGAATCGTGTGTGTCTGACCTTTGGTCCAGGCTGGGCCCCACGAGGTTAGATATGGCACGTGCGTGTATGTGTGTGCGTGAATGTGTGCTCTTCGGGCAATAGTTGGGAAGAAAAACGGGTTCGATAGAGTTTTGGCCTGACAGCATCGTCACGGCGTATCTAACTATCAAACACCTCCCGCGCGCCGATCAGAAAGAAGCAAGCGATGAGATGGATCATCGTTGGAGCCCTAGATCGTTTTCTGTCAACCGTTTCGATCCCGTCAGGTCCGTTGTCCGCCAGGGGGGTCCCATCTTCTTCTTCTTTTCCTTTTGGTCTTGGTTGCCCCTTTCGGTCAAAGAGTCTGGTTGGGTCACCCTGCAATGACCCACCAATTGTCTCGTTCGTAGCCGCTGTTCAGGACCGACCCCCCTGCGGCGACGACCTCTTCCTCCAGCTCGCCCTTTCTGTAGAGGTGGTAGTACCGGTGGAAGGTCTTGTCGGTGTGGGCTGCCTGCTGCGAGTTCCCGTCGGCCACGTCGTTTTCGGCTGTGGCCGGATCTGCAGTAGCGTCGGCTGCAACGGCTTCGTCTTCTGCATGCTGTCGCTGCTGCTGTTGTTGTTGGCAATGCTGCTGCTGCTGCTGCTGCTGCTGCTGCTGCCCGCCGTCCGACGTGTGGTCGCCTCCTTCACCGCCGCTTGCCCCGCGATGTTCATCTGTTGACCTGTCCACATGCTGCGTCTTTGCTTCTTCTGCCGCGGCGCCGCCCTCGGATTGCTTCTGCCGCTGTCCCTGCCTCTTCTGGGCCTTCACCCTTGCCTTCTTCTGCTGGGGTGCCTTCATCACCCAAGGAACCAGCAGGTCCTGCTCCCCACCTTCAGCCCAGCCCCTCCTGCTGCCGCTCTGCTCCAGCGCCCAGACGTACACAAGTACTTGGCCTGAGCCTGAGCTCGAGCCCTGCGCATCTGCAGCGCCTGTAGCGGCGCCTGCAGCATCATGCACATCATGCGGCTGGGGCGTCACCCCTGCTGGCGTGCCGCGGCGCTCTCCCCGCCTCACACATCGCAGGAGCTGTCTGATGGCGTCAACGCGCCTCTCCCTCGTGGACAGGTGGTGTATCACGGCGATGCAGATGACAAAGTCGGCGCTAGCCTCCCTGAAGGGCAGTACGAGACTATCGGCCGTCACGGCGTCCGCGCCTGCTATGGTGTCCCCTGGGGGAGCCGGGCCTGCTTCGGCATCTGCCAGCTTGCCGTCACCCTGCTGCTGCTGCTGCTGCTGCTGTTTCCGATAGCGTGTGGTGCACATCGAGTCCCTGGCTAGAGCCACCAGCGCAGCACTCCTGTCGCAGCCCAGCATGGCGACATCCCGGTTGACGCCCATGTTCTTGCCATTTCCGCAGCCAACGTCCAGGCCCACGGATCCCGGTGGCCGCGAGGCCAGAAAAGACGACACAAAGGGCCACGGCTTGTGTCGCGTCGCGCTGAAATGAGAGGCGATGGCCTCGTATACGCCGTGGACATGGGTCTCCTCGTAGATATCTGCTAGGCCATCGCCGTTGCCGGGCTGCGATGGCTTCGCCGCGGGAGGTGACGCCAGCACCATGGCCGTGCTCTCGACCGCAGTACAGACTGCAATTTCCGCCCGGGGCGAATGCAGGGGCGCTGGTTGGTGGGGCGGGGAGCTGCCTCAGGCTGAGGACAATTCAGGCAGGCTACTTCTTGGCTCCTAGCGGACACCAGACGGCCAGCTCAATGTCGGTGCCGCCTGGGTTCGTCGAAAGAGAAAAAAAAGGGGGGGGGTCCCGCCGTGCGTTGGCCAACTTGTGTGTGTGCGTATGTGTGTGCGTGTGTGGTAGGTACAGGCAGGAATGCTGGACGTGGTCCGATATGCAAGCAGGACCGTTGCAGGCGATGTGATCCCGGATCTAAAGCTTCGGATTGGGCAAGTTCCAGCGGACAGGTCCAGATAAGGTTCAGCACGGTCCGACCCCAGATCACACTCTAGTGTGGGTGTCGTTTCTCTAGACCGTCAGACCGTTGGGCCGGAACCGGGTAGGGCAACTGGGACAGGACAGGACAGGATACAACGGAACAGAACAGAACAGATCGCCCGCGGAACAGAGCACAGCAGCAGGTAGTGCCGAAGGTGGAACACAAGCCTGGCGCCCGTTGTGCGTCTGTGTGTCTTGGTCGTGCGCTGTGCCCTTGTCGCGCCTTGTCACTCGCGAGTACTGCGGTCGAGTCGAGTCGGGTCGAGTCGAGTCTCGTGGTCCCCTGCCGCTCGCACCTCGTCCCCCGTACCTTGTCGGCTCAACGTCAGCGGTCACAGTGCGTTTTTTTATCAGACCTGTCACAGCAACGGTAACAGTGACGGTGACAGTCCCAATACCAGGGAAGTACCTGCGACCCAGCAACAGTCGCGAGGGAGGAGGCTCGTGGGTGGTCAGCTAGCGGCCCCCAACTGTGGTGCTACCCGACCGAACCAGTGGCTGCGCAGCTCTCGGAGTTTTATTACTGAATACCACTCTGTCGATGTTTGCTGGCCAGTCCCCTTGGCCCGAACGCTTGTGAGATGATCTCGTAAAATCGAGATTGGGGGGAGCCTGCGTGCGGGTGTGGGTGCCGTGCCGGTGTGTGTGAAGCAGTCAGGCGGCTGCATAAGGGTGAGTAAGATGCAGGCGGAACGGTACCATCGCTCGCCTCTAGCAGCGGCTGTGAGGTCGCGCTGCCTGCCCGCGGGAATACACTAGGAGGGGAGGTGGAACAGAGGACTTGGCTGTGTGGTACGTGTCTGCGTCTGTAGTGTACCGCACAAGACCGACAGAGTGACTGCCAGACCGACAGATTAATAACTGGCAGACAGGCAGACTGACAGCAGCAGAAGCAGCATTGGAAGCAGCGGCAGAAGCAGCAGGCCGTGTGTCGTCAGATTGAGGCTCAACGGTCTGCGAGGACGAGCCCTGTGCAGGTGCAGGCGCCCGAGACAAAAATTCTCGGCACGACCCACTGTCGTTTGTTGACGTGGATCTTGCAGCGACAACCGATCGAGCAACAAAGAAGGGCCTTGTGTGTCGTTGTACTGGGCCTGTACGTTGGTTGCACGTTGGTTGCACCCCGGCAGCATGTGAGATTATGTGCGTGTATGCGCTTGTGCGGGCGCCTGTTGCCTTTGTGCGTGTGTGTGTGTGGTTGCACCTTGTACTCGGTACTCCAGAAGGAGGGGGGGCGTCCCTATTCGCGCCCTCTGGCCGGCGTGGATATAGTGAGCGAACCAGGATTCAGGCTGCGGAGCTTTTTTTTTTCGGGGGCCGTTTGTTGAGCCCTGTGTTCCCTGTGTTCCCTTCCATCCATCCATCGATCTGCTCGCTTCTGGTGTTAGGTTTATTCTCCGACGTCCTTGTACTGCAGGGCCAGGCCATGTGCATCATCATAATGACTCCCACCCTTGTCCTTATCCCAGCCCTTCTCGGCCTCATCAGTCGAAACTTGTCTCGAGAGGCTCCTTTCTTCCTCCGGATTCAGACGCGACATGCCTCTTGCCGTGGCTGATTGGTCCAATCGGCTGCATTACAAATTGCACATGTCTGGTTCACGAGTTCCCTCACCGATGGACCGACAGCCCGCGAACCCGCCAGGCCAACCGCCATATCGGACGCCCGTCTCGAACCGTTCGTCGATGTTATTATTGTATCTTATGGGCCTGGATGTCTCCTCTTGATTCAGGCTCGGTCATGCGGCCTGAGCCTAACGGCAGGGCTGAAACACGGACAAGCTGATCTGCTCTATGGCAATGGGGAAATCGACGCGTCGTGCACGTGTATGTTCGCGGTCTATTCATTCTATATCGAGCCCCCTCCCCGGTCTCTGCTGCCATCGCTCGCCAGCTGGGAATCCCCCGTTGCGTGAGCCAGGCGGCAGCACGCCATTCCATGTACACTGCCCCAGCTGTTTGTCGACACGACGAACCTCTACTTCTAATATTGGAGGGTCCGCCCTACTGGTTGCCTGTGTTCAGGGGGCTCTTTGCGTCGAATACGTCCGACGTGATGAGCGCCGGGTACTCGATGCCCCCTTGCTTCAGGGCCTCCTCCATGACTTCCATTATGACAATGGACTCCTGCCAGGGCAACGTAGCGCTCTCGAGCTTGCCATCTCGGAGACACCGGGCGCATTCGTCGGCCTCCCAGAACATGCCATGTCCCCAGTTCCTCGCCTTGTCCTGGGGGATCGGGCAGTCGACAACCTCGACCTTGCCCGGCTGGGCCTTCCTGATGACCTTGTACTGCAGCGGGCGGTAGGCCGGTGCCGCGACCTGGATCTCGCCCTCGGATCCCTGGATCCTCATGGCCGGCCCCGCCGTGCCCAGTTCATCAATATCGGACGCTGCCCTCAGCCCGGTGGTCGCAATGCCCATCTGCTTGTGCTGCGGGAAGGCCAGGACGAGGGTCGTATTGTCGTCGGCGCCGGTTCGGTACTTATTCATGCTGGCCACCACCTTGGGGACTTCCTTGTCCTCTTGCAGGTGGTACAGGGTCTGGAACAGCCAGGTCAGGGAGTAGATGCCCAGGTCGAGGAGGGCGCCGCCGGCCAAGTTCGTGTTGACCATGCGATGGGAGTCGTCGAATTCCAGCGAGCCGTCTGGCTTGTTGGCGTTAAACGAGTTGTCGGCTGTCGCATTGTAACCACATCGCATAAGCTGTCAGCCCGCACGTTCAGACGGACCGCAAGGGGCTGCCACAACGGTCATGCAGACCGCATGACAGGTGGCCAGTAGTCGAAACCATGTAATCACTTCAAAACTCACCAGTGACCCGGTAGACGGTCCCAATCTCCCCGGACGTAATCAGCTCCCGGATCTTGATACTCAGGGGAAAGTATCGCGTCCACACGGCCTCCATGAAGAAGAGGTTCTTCTCCCTGGCCTTTGCCACCAGCTTCTTGGCCTGCGAGGCGTTTACGGTCAGCGCCTTCTCGCAGAGCACGTTCTTGCCGGCCTCGAGAGCTAGCATGGCGTTCTGGAAGTGGTGGCTGTGGGGCGTGGCCACGTAGATAATCTGCACGTCCGGGTCGGCGACGAGCTCGGCGTATGACCCGTAGGCTTTGGGAGATCCTGGCACGCCGCAGTCCTTGAAGAAGGTTTCGGCTCGCGACTTGGACGAGGACGAGGCTGCAGCGACAACCTCATGGGTGACGTCGTGCACGTCACGGGTCTTGGGGTCGTTGAGCAGGTCCTTGACGAAGGCTAGTGAGCGCGTGAGTGACATGTCAGCCGGCGACTCTTGTCTCGCTTATCCTGTCTGTCCACACCTGCACTTGCACGCATGTACTCGGTAGGATAGTAGTGTTGGGTGAGCTTAACTGGTTGCTATGCCACCCGTGGCCATGATGCCCCATTTCAGCGCGTAAGGAGCCATCTTGGATAGTGTCGTATCGCGGTTTGGATCGAGGTAGGAAGTAGCAGTGTCTCGGGTGAAGACAACACAAGACTCTGTTGAGCGTCTAGAACGACTGGCTTGGTTCAATGGCTGTTGTGGTCAACAGCGTCATTAAAGATCTACGTGGGGGAAGTCGCGAAAGAGATACCGATTCCGATACACGGACAGCGTGGGGCCTACCCCGCGCTTTCTGGCTGGTCTGGCAGCAGCACCAGGTTGATGATGATGTCTTCTCCGCACCATGCCTATCATGCCCCTCTCACTGCGGAGCTCGCCCCTCCACCCTGACGGTCCGCCTTGCCGTGCTGTGGCACCTCACACGAATCAGAGATATTCGATATCGGCCTCATGGATAATGGTCCAATTTGACAAGAGGCACTCAGAAGCGACAACATCCCAATGCCAATTGGGAGTGCCAAGGTTACCGAAAGCCGCTTAAACCTCCGAACCTCCGAACATGCTGAAGAAAGGAGGAAAAGCCCCGGAAGTTACGTGGGCAGGAGCAATTCTCGGCGAGCTGCTCCAACTTCTGGCTCACACTTAGACAACCACATCACTCTGCCCCTGACGGCAAGAAAGCAAGACCTGAGAGGCCTCGTGTGTGCAAGCGCACTTCCAATTGGTCCTGTTTCCCGGGCACGATTGATATCATAAGGCACCCGGACCAGCTAGGATTTCTACATCACTGAGGAGCATCCCAGAGAAGTTCGAGGTTCAATCTGTAGGCGAGTGTACTGCAGCGGACTGCTTCTCCGGACGCAAGGCTATGGAAAGCCGTCCCACGATTTTCCCGAAGTTTCTGTGCTTTTCCCTCTCCCTACCTATCTGACTCTTCCTCGCCAGTCAGCTTCCAGGGCTGAAAGGTGCAGCTGGAGACCATGTCGCAAACAGACCGCCTCTCCCTTCGTACTTTTCCGATTCTTTCCGCGCGGAATACACGGGCGACGCTTACCTTGCATATCTGTGGTTTTTGCTTTTGGTGTTTGTTGATGAAGGGACGCGCTGAAGTCTGCTCACGTGCTCACAGTTTCCGCGGAATCTGACATGTCCGACGGGAAAAAGAAAGAAAGAAAAGCAAATCTACATTCCTGCTGAAGATATGGCTTGCATGCAGTCTCGAAGTTCGACAAAAGCTGACAACCACTCGTGTTCGTCAGTCACCAGCCCGGAGGAGGGCCGAAAGATGGTCTCTCAGAACGAACCGGGGGAAGAGGGAGGGGCGTGGGGGTTTCCGACGGTCTCTTCACATCTGTGATAAGATTTTCTCTTTCTGTCACTTGAACTTTTGGACTGAGCCGACATGAGAAAATTGTGGATGTTGTCTCCTTGATACCGCTGACTGTGGCTTTCTGTGAGTAAACCTCTCGAAGACAATCATGACCGACTATACTGATATTCAAATTTCAAAGGGTTATCAGACCTGATCTGCTGTTACTAGACAGCAGAAAGCTAGGATTACTACCTTGCTATTGACGAGTATCATGGGCAGACTCATCTACGGCACAGCCTGGAAGAAGGAACAGACCGACAAGTTGGTCTATTGTGCGCTGAAAGAGGGCTTCAGAGCAGTTTCCACCGCATCCCAGCCGAGTAACTACGAGGAAGCACTGGTCGCTCTGGGAGTTCGACGAGCCATCGACGCAGACGTGGTGTCACGCCGAGATGTCTCTGTAAGGTCTCCCCTGTTCTGCGTATCCTTGCGTCTTCCCTTTACGTTGAGCTTCCCACAGCAGTTCTTACTCGGGCCGTCTCTGACAACGCATCACAGATCCAGACTACGTTCACCCCTGCCCACGACCAGGCCATCAAGAAGGTGGTGAAGACCAACAGGACAGGCGCTCACCACCAAGGATGGCCTTGCCCGCCGAGGGCCAGCACCCCCAGTGACTGCCCCTACGACCCCGCCACCTCCCTGGCCGAGCAGGTCCGCAGCTCGCTGGCCACATCCTTGAAGCACTTCACCTTCACGCCCAGCAGCCCTGACGATGTCTACCTCGACGCCGTCATCCTGCACACCCCCTATCCTAACCGCAAACACACCGAGGAGGTCTGGACCGCCCTCTCCGCCTACGTGCCCCGTCGCGTCCGCCGCCTGGGCATCAGCAACGTGACCGACGAGGAGCTCCAGCACCTCCTCGACTTCTGCCGCGCTAACCCGGCGGCCGCCGCGAGGCCCACCATCGTGCAGAACCGGTTCCGCGACAGTGACAAGGACGCCTTCAACTCCACCGTCCGCCAGATGTGCAGGGAGAACGGGATCGAGTACCAGGCTTTTGGCGTCCTGAGGACGAAGGCCTTGCTCCAGGACCAGCAGAGCGTCGGCGCCGTTGTCGGCCTGGCAAACGTGAGCCGGGAGGCGGCCCTGTACGCGCTCGTCATGGCCCTGCAGGATGACATGGCCGTCTTGGATGGCACCTCGGACCCGCAGACGATGGCGGCTGACATCAATGACGTTCGGATGATCACGGGATACGTTGATAGCCCGGAGTGGAAGAGGGCCTTGGACAGTTTCAAGGGCGGAGTTCAATAGCCGAAGACTGTTGAGGGGATTCTTGATCATTGAGGTTCACTAACCAACATCATTTTATTATGATTTTTTTCTCTTAGCTCGCCAATTCCTTCGTCTTGATACTGGCCAGGTGATCTCTGCCGTATCTGAAATGTCCCTTCTACATGCCTCAATATCTGAACATTGTCATCACCTCTAGATCGACTCCCTGCAGTGGGACACCGTCCAGCTGATAGTTACAATCTCTCCTGATGGCACTCCGAAAAAATGTGAAGAGGTGTCCTGCTGATTACTCCGGCTTGCAGTCCCACAACTGTGTCACTTGTGCCTGGAACCCAACCTCAACCTCCTGATCGTCCGACCTGCTACGAACACGCCATCTTGTATTGTCCTTTCGTTTCAGTGACGCCAGACTGGGAGGACAGTTGTAGAGCCAGCACAAGGGGGCCCATGAACCAGAATTGAATTCGAGCATCGTCTCATTAGCCAATTCGGCAAAATTTTGAGCTCATGTATGGGAAACTTCCATCAGCCACGTGTTCCTGCCACGTATCATTGGCAATGTATGGCAATGTATGATCTACATGTCACCTCGAATCGGTTGGTCATCCTCTGCATGGAGGATGCTCGTCAGGAAGGCTTACAGTGATGACACTGGCTACAGGGAGTCTTGAACAGGCTTTGAAGATCTGATTGGGGCATCCGCAGGACCTGTATCATGTACCTAGGTAGTACAAGAATGGATATACCAAATCCAGCGCATCTCTCTTCAAGGGCAACCAAGCACTTACCTGAAGGCACAACAATATACATCTTCTCAGAGAGAGAATCAACAAGTTTGTGTGAAATTCTGATCTGCTGAAAGACCCACGTGGGACAGTTGATCAACGACATTCTGACACTACTCCAGGCTCCAGAGCACCACGAGATAGAATCACCAGCTAGGTCTTGTCAACGAAGTTGTTAATGCAAGTTTTTAATTCATAGTGACTGCCTGCTTTCTGTCAATGAACCGTGAAGCAGGAGCTCAATTCACGTCCTCCATGATGGTCTAAGCTAAATTATACACTTTTGAATGTGCCCGCAGCTGTAGATTTTCTGCATGCTCGAGAACGCCTTCTTTCCTGTGATGCATCCGCTCCGCATGAAGCTCGACACTGGAGCTGCATACTTTCCCTTGGAGATGGTGCTGTTCTTTGTGATGTTCATTGGCCCCACCAATGCATTTCAGGCGATGTCCTTCGTTGGCTAATGCAGCTAGGGAGTAATCACCAGTATGGTCAGGTGGACTTTGTTTTTACCGGCATGGCAGCCTCTGAGATATCTCACCAGTCACGGGCCGTGGTTCAAATCCTAGGTCAGAGGCTAGAGGGCCTTCTACCACAGTCCGTTGTGTCCCATTTGCCTCTAATGCTGCCTTCTATTTGGGGAGGATCATGCATCCATCTTGAGGCGACCTGCCCTAAGGTTGCCCATCTCACCCTACGTGAGAATTAGCACGAAGTTACTTTGTGCGCCTGCCGTCCAGCAAGGGACTCACCTCAGCCTTCCTCTTCCCCAAGACAGGGTCAGGTGTCGACGTGGCACCACCACCGCCATCCTTGGTTACCTCGGCGTAGCAGCTCGCATGGTACGCCCGGCCGCCCACCCTCGTGGCATCCGTCCACACCCACTCCTGTGCCTCGTCGAGCCACTTGGTGACAAACTTCTCCTGGCAGATTGGGCAGACGGTGTTGGTGTTGTCTCCGTCCTCGGGGACGGGGATGTACTGGATCTTCGGGCCAGATGACTTGGCAGCTGAGGAGGCGGCCGCATTGTTGGCTGCGTCCGCATCCGCGTCGGCTTGGTTGTCGTCGACGGTCTCGCGGGATTTTATCCAGTCCTGGGAAGTCACACATTAGTCATGTCAGACGCTCTTCCAAAGGGCGGGGTGGAACATTCTCAAGTACTTACCGCCTGATCAACGTACCAACTACGATGCTGGCCTCTCTTCTCTGCTTCGACGATCCTTTGGTGGACCCGGAAGTGCCAGTCCATGTGAGCTGTCTTCTTCCTTCTTCCTTCCTCGTCTGTCTTGAACCGCCTCCCACACTGTGTGCATGGGGGGCCTAGTGCCTCGTATATGGTGGGGATGAGATGTGGTCGGAATCTAGTAGGCTGTCAGAAAACACTGGTCTTTGTATCACATCACAGAGCTCCATGATACAACCCAAGAACCAAGGGGAGGGCAAGTACGTACTGTTTCAGTGAAGATGTCGTCAAACTAATGTCGCCGCTCGTGATGATGACTGGCGGTGGCGTTGACGATGCCGCCAGACTGCGGGCTGACGCGAGGATGCTCGCAAGGTTTGGCGGCAACGAGATCCCCCCAGCCGCAGGATTAGGCGTCGTAACAGGAGCCGTACTTGCTGCAGCTGCAACTTGTGGTGGAGGTCCAGGTGGGTTGCTCACTGGCGTTCCACCAGACTGCGGTGTGGGTGGTAGGAGACCAACACCACGTAACGCACCCAATAATGCCATCGGATCAGGAGTGGCGGGTTTCTGTGGTTCGGCTCTCTGAGGAGTAGGAGACCGCAGAGCTGCAACAGCTGCTGGTTGTGGTTGCGGTTGCGGTTGAGGTGTTGGGGCCTGAGGCGTGGCAGACCGCCGGCTCAGCAGCGCAGCCAGAGCACCCTTACCGAGCAGCGCGTCAAGAGACACAGAGCCCGGTGGAGCCGAAGCAGGCGGCGCAGGGGCTACTGGTGCTATTTGTTGAGGCGGGTGCTGTATAGGGGCATGGAAAGGGGTTCCGTGGATGGGGGGTGTAGGAGTGACAGTCTGGTGGGCATTTGAGGCCCGGTATTTTACGGCAAGATTAGCTACTTGAGTCTTCACAGGCACCAACTGCTCTTGCGACAGCATTGCCCCGCGAGCCTTCAGAACCGTCTGCAGATCCAACAGCGCCTTCAGCTCCGTTTGTATACTAGTATCATACGGCGACCTCCCAAGTTCAGCTCTGGCGGCAACGACGAGTTGCTCGATTTCATTAATCAAGGAATCTATGCTTATTCCTGGTTGAGCAGCAGGGGCACCGTAGGAACCAAAAGGTGGTGGCTGGAAAGGTGCCGCGGCCGGAGTCGACATGAGCGGCTGCGGTGTTGACCCTGGGTAATGAGCAGGCTGCAAAAACGGTCAGTCAAGGCACAAGAGTAGGCAGGTCGGGACATTCTTACCGGTTGCTGTGGGTATGCTGGCTGGCCGAGGGCTGATTCTGGTCGATGACCATTGATGCCTGCATTAGGTGGTTGTGGCTGATTGAACTGCTGGCGTGCATTAGGAGGAGTTGGCGTGTTGCGATGGGGAGCAACCTGTCGTCCCCCTCGGCCGAAAAGCTGGTGTTGGGTCCGCATTTGCTCCTGGTGAGCATGGAGGGCCGAGGTCCTGGCCTTGATCAAGGCATTCTCGATTGGGCGAACCACATCGGGCGGGAAGACGGGGTTCTTGTCAATGGACCCAGGGACCGGCTCCTTCCAGGTCTTCAACATCTCCTCCATTTTCCTGCGGGTGCTGTCGTTGACCGAGGCATACGAGTCCATGAATGTCGAGTACAGATTCTTGCCAAAGAATAGAGTGTAAGGGGTGCCAATGTTCTTGACGATCGAGTCCAAGACGTACATGGCTGGGAGCTTCCTTTGCGGAGGCACCTGTCACAGTGTCAGCGACTTTTGCGTGAGAAGGTCGGGATGCAGGACGTCAAGTTCTGAGAAGGGGAGGCTGGCTTCTCGGGACAAACAGGAGCGATGAAGCTCTCCGGATGGGGGCCACCTACTTTCTTAATGTGCTGCTCAAGAGTCTCTGCGATTGGGAAGGCATAGTTGGTCAAGTCTCTTGCAATCTGGGTCAGGTTCGTGATTTCGAACCGAGAGTTCATAGTCAAGCCATCCAAGGCGCTCTGGTAGTCCTCGATCACCTCGGCCGTCTGGTCCTGCTCGTCGTATGACATGGTGGGTCTGTCTGGGAACTGAGCGATGAGAGTGGTTTGCGGGTTGCAAGAGTTCAAGGGCACGCTCGACAAGAGGGGGAAAGGCCAGGAAGGCGAAGTTTATAAACAGGTGACAGGGCCCAGCGTTTGCAGATGTGGCATTCAGAAATGGCCCGGCACTCCAATGTCACGGCCAAATGGACACCAAACAGTGAATCTGAATAAGCGCAGAACCTATTGCTCCCTAGAGACTGGCGCTCCAGAAGATGACGCTCTTTCCAGCACGGCCACCTCCAGCCCAGCCAAGAAAGAATGTGACACGCAGGATTCACTCTCGTTCGCCTCAACTGTTCATCATCTTCCTCCCCAACTGCGCAAAACGGCGGGTATTCACTTCCAACAACTGTAATATGCACTTCGAGGAGCTTTCGCGAGCTTCGCTTGCAGTCAACAGTGGTCGAGGATGGACTGCGATCGAGGTGGGCGATCGTGGTGCGGCAGGGCTCGAAGACCGACGAGAAGTCGTACGATGGTAAACACTGGACAAATCCTTAATTGGCAGTCGACCACGTTCCAAGGTTTGGATAGATATGGGAAGGTGATCGTGGTCAGACGGTGAGGCCTGTTGCAGTAAGTAGTAGTAGCCCAGATGTTGTGAAGTTGAAGGAACGACGAGCAAACGGACGTCCAGGTGTGGAGCCGCACTAGCTGAACAACGATTACGTAAGCCGAGCTACCCATGCAGAAGCATGCACGGACTCCTCCTCAGTAACTTGATACTGACTTGACTTGACTTTTGGTGATGTCGTCAATGCATCAAAAGGCAGCACATTTCAATCACACAGGTTTGTTTTTCATTGTTCAAAATGAGAAGAGATATGAGGCATCATATATGCTCCTTTGTCGGTAGTCAGGTACCTGATTCAGGGCGTACCTCGCATTCCTTTGTCAGCCCATGCAGGTATGGAAGCAGCTCTTGATTATCTTGGTGTCTCCCTTCCACCTCCAACCCGCCCTGGAAAAGTCTTCAGTTTGACATAGTCACTACCAGTATCATTGCTTGCCTGCCGAAGAATCCATGAGATAAGAGCTTTCGGTGACTCCTTTGAAGTGCAGTTCATCTCCCCGTGGGTAGTCTCTAGCTGATCGCCATCACCCGTCTTTGCAAGTTCAACAGACTGGTTGATGATGCTGTGAATATCAAACTTGCCAATCCTGTCAATATGTTTATTACCGTCAGCAAACTGGATCTCCCTCAAAATTCTGCAAGGTAGTGGTGGTCGAATGCAACTTACCAGGTAGTGTTCTTGCCGCCATCAGTCCGCTTCACTGCCAGCTCACAGCTGCCGACGGTGAAGAGCTTGTAGTATTCGTTGAGCAGGTCAGTTGAGTCCCTCCAGTCCGACATCTCCACGCTGAAGTTGGCCGTGCTCGGGCTGTCCATGATGTCGAAACAATCAGCCACCTTGATCTGGCCTCCACCAACAACGCCAACAGTGGTCGGGTCGCATTGATCATTGCTGGTGTTGAGGGTCTTGTTCTTGACAAGGCCAGGTAATTGAGGATGAGGATCCTTGGCAAGGCTGACCACAGCCATCATACCACAAAGGAGAAGAATGGTGGGAAGCATCTTGTCAATTGTCATGGGGTTTGCAGGTCAATCCATACCGTGCTTTGGTGACCTGCAGAGAGGGTCACTATGGCCTCCCTTCCCTTAATTGGTTACCATTCCTCCAAGACCGTCTTTGCGGATCTTCTACTATTAAATCTTCTCTTCTCGGAAGCAATTAAATGGCGATCAGGCAGCCTTTCCAAAAAGGAGGGTCATATAACTGGAAAATGGACTCGCAGCGAGAATAGACTCGCAGCTGGAAAATAGACTTGCAGGGTTATTGGTAGGTACTTAGTTTTGCTAGTACCTACGGCCCAAATCTAAGTACCTCCCAAGGGCAAGGGCAGCTCCTTCCTCAACTTCAACAACTTCAACACTTCAACTCCCCACCTGCCTTCTCTCAGCCAGAAGCCTCAGTCAGAAGCGACTTCAATCAGATTATCAAAATACAATGCGACATTTAATCCACAGCCTGCCAGAGCACTTAAATTCAAAAAGAAGCGTTGTCAAAAGACAAAAGGAGGGATTCTATTTCGGCCAGCCGCCGTCCCGAAGCAGGAGACCCACTGCTAGCAATTGGGAGGGGAATTTCTCCAGAGGAAGGCACCTCTCTGTGAGGAAGGTACCTCCCAGGAGAGGCCATTTCCAGCCCTAAGTCCATTCTTCCTCAACGATCAATTTCAGCCTTCAAGACCTGTTCTTATTTGCTAGGAATTTATATGGGATTAATAACTTAGAGCAAATTGATAGTCTGACGAGGAGTATGTTCAGAATGATCATTTTAAGTTTGAAAAGGGGCTTCGAATAGGCGAAATAGGCTATAAAGTGTGCAGAGGCCATAGTGACCCCCTTTCAGCCACACCAAAGCACGGTATGGATGCAGATCGAAGTGTGTTGCTTCTGGTGTGCTTGATGATGATATCGATGTTGGTTTGGATACCCTGTTGAGATTCTGTGTGCAGGTGGCAAAAGAGGCGCGAGCAAATGATTTCATCATCAGGTAGGATTTCGGCTAATACACTGTGTTCAGCGAGCTATGACATGGAGCTGTATGTGAATCTTTAGCCTGTTGGTCTAGACGTTTATCAGACCCCAAATCAGACGAGGTAGTCCATTGGCTTGTCCGGCTGCCACAGACCAAACATACCCATTCTGGATAAATAGCTCCCCAAACAAGGATGAGAGAAGCTCCTAAGTAGAATCAACAGATCTGAGAGCTGTTTTGTGATCAAAACCTCAGGTCACTGACAGTATTATTTACGTTTTTGTTTATAGATATTTTAAAACCTGTACAACCAGATGGAGGTGCTCAAGCAATACTGTGCTGGGATCAAAACAAAATCCAGCGCTGATGATGAATTTGTACCAGGCCTACTTGAACCATAACTACCTTGTTGATTGGAGCAAGCGAAAATAATCTTTCCCAGCATTAGGAAATGGTCTCTGATGTACCACATTTACTTTCGGATGTTGAAAGCAGTAGTGGTACTTAATCATGGTGATTCAGGTTTCGGTTTCGCACTCAACGAAAGTAGCAAGGCATGGTGGAGACACATTGATAACCGTGAAACGCATTGGCAGGATTGCAGTAGTGTTCATCCTTTTACTACAAAACCCTTCGCATGGTAGGGCCATGTGGCTAAAGAATATGAGATTCAGACTAGGCTGAGTTATTTGTGCCAGTGATCATTCTCACGACGGGATTCCTGAGAGTCTGCCAAATGATGCCTTTCAGTTACCAAAGACCCTCCTAGTTGGTACTGCCAGGGGTGCGCAAAGTCCACTCAAAGTTGACCTCGCCACCGTTGCCAGCATCCGAGTCACAATTCATCTGTCCCTCGACCGTCTCAAAGGCGACACCATCGTGCGAGCTGGCAATAGCACTGTGGACAAGATCCTTCATGTCCTGGTCTCCGAGCCTATGTCGAGGTTTTCAAAGTCAACAAACGGTCCTACTGAGCAACCCCTCCTTCCTCTCCGTATAACCAGGGAAAACTCACAGGATGGTGTTGTCAAGGCCGTCGAGTCTCTTCAGGGCGAACTGGCAGCTGCCATTGGTCCCTAGGACGAAGAAGTGGTCCGCGAGCGCTGTCGAGTTCACCCAGTGAGACAGCTCGTAAGTGAAGTGACCGTGGTCCCACTGGGCCAGGAGGTTGTTGCAGTCTGCGATGGGGACCATCTTGTCCTTGGTGCCAAAGTCTGCCTCGTGTTAGCAGCCACCCCACACGAGCGCTTAGGGTGGTGGTCTTGGTGAGGTGTTCGAGGGTGAGGGGGAAGCTTGGGGGTAGGGCCCAAGGGTCAATTTCCATACGTACAGGCGAAGGAGCTGCTGCCGCAGTGGTTGCTGGGGACAGTCTCCCAGACGGGGTAGGCAATGTTGGGCTTCTGGTACTGGGGGTCGACGCCGAGGCAGACCATCACCAAGAGGGCGAGGCTGGCGAGAATGATCTTGAATGACATTTCGAGGAGTTTCCGAGACGAAGGGTTTGTTTTCAGTAGAGGATCTGGTTCCAAGGGGGCAAGCTTCTGGAATGGCAGAGTTTGGTGTGGGCAGGAAGAAGTTGGTAGATTTTGAGCGGACGACTGCTCCGACTTTTATGTCCTTGGTCCAAGTTGTACGTCCATCCCGCCTTCACCCCTTCGTTGGCTCAGTGAATCACTCACGTGCCACTGTCTTCGCCTATGCCTACGTGCTTGTACAAATCTGGAGATCCTTCGTCTCCTGGAAGGCGAACGCAGGATGGCACTACACAGTCACCAGAGACAATTATAACCGACTTGTTGGAATTGGTGCCACAGTGAACCGCCACAGATTCTACGAAAGTTTGACAAGTATGGGCTATGTCTGAGCAGGCCGCGTAACATGATTCATCATGCTCTGCTGCCTTCCCTCCGAGACAAGATGGTGTCTCAATGGGCAAGCGTACTTACTTGCACCAGTAAGGCAAGCCACATAGATCACAGAGGGTCGGATCTACGAGTTTGACATGAATGAAGTTTTTGGCCCGACATTTCACGAGCGATGATCACAGAATAAACTCGCGATGGTACTACAGTGAATATTCCTTATTAAAGCTAAGGATTACCTGCTTCGCGATGCTCGGCTGCGCCGTCGCACCGAAGCCACTAAGGCGAGTCAGCCTCCCCTTTCCAACCTTCTCTCCTCCGAAATTATTGGGTATCTGATTTGGATCTCTCATCAACGCCGGTAAACTGAAAATGAACGCCTGGATATGCTTTTCGTTCTCTCGTAATCGTGTTCGTTCTTCAAGCTGTTTTCCGCCCTACTGGACGAAACCCCTAGGAACCACTCGGCACCGTCCGCAGTTGACAACTTATTTTCCTAGAACCTGTTGAGGTGCGAGGCCGTGGAGTAGATACTCGAGCGGAACGTACGCGCCTTTCCGGTGTAGGCGGGATGTAGAGCGGTTGGTGGGCGCTGGAGAAACGGGAAAATGTCAGCGCGGGCTCGTTCTCCTTTCTTAGATCCAGTTGCCCGCAGGCCTCTCACATACCTGGACGTTGGGCGCGATGGGGCTCGCCCGGTCGCTCCCCTCCCACGACTCCCTGACGGGGCCGGGGCTCACGGGGCTCACGGGCCGGATCACGACGTTCTCCTGGTGGTGCTCAGGGTACTGGGCCTCGACGTCCCGCTCATGCATGACGGGGGCGCCGATGGGCCCGCTGATCTGGGGTCGCTTGTCCTTGCCGAACATGCGCGTGATGCGGTTGTTCGCGAAACCCTGCGTGAAGTTGTACGTGAAGCGGTTGCCGGCGTTGGCGTTGTGCTTCTCCTTGCGGATCGAGTTGGAGTGGCTGCTGCTGTTGAGGGTCGAGGCGTCGAGGTCGTAGTCGGGCGGCAGTGTTCTCGTGCGGGCGTTGTAGACGTTGGCGCCGTGCTCGCGGATCATGCGGGCGGTGATACCGTGGGATCCATTACGGAACAGTACGGAAACGAGGAAGTTGAAGAAACCGAAGACGAGGGCGAGGATTCCAGCAGCCAGGGTCAGTCGCCACAGCGGCAGGGTCAGCTTATCGACCAGGTTGTCGCCGTTCAGGGAGCCGAGAACCCAGGCGCCCATGGACACCATCCACACACCCAGCCAGGCCAGCGAGTGACCCCTGTTGCAGGCGTCGACGGTAGAGAAGGTGGGCCAGTTGTTGCGGAAGAAGTCCCTGACGAACCGCGGCTGGGGGAGCTCAGAGACGATGAGAATGAGCGCAATAACCGCAGTGACGAGGTGAGAGAAGGCCTGGAAGAAGAAGAAGCTGTTCTTGACGTCGGTCTTGATGACCATGACAATGCTTGCGGCCGAGACGCTGAGCAGGGCGATGATGTTGCAGGCGCGGAGGACCTGGAGTATCCACCACGCAGGGCCCAAGAAGCGGCCACTGTCAGTCATGTTGATCATCTTGTTCGCCTTGATAGTAAGAGCTGTCTGAATAAAAGCTGGCAAAATGTTAGCACGGACGGGATGGAGAAGGGTCTGGAACCGATGTCTCGTACAGAATGTATAAGGTTTACTGCCGGCAGTACTGAGTACGTGGGTACGTGAGTGAGTGAGTGAGTGAAGATGGTGCTGGTAATGGTGTTTCCGGATTCTGTCTCGCAGATTCGAGGAGTAAGAAGAGAGTCGTTGATATCAGGGTCGAGTCCTTTGAGTCTCGAGGCTGAGGATGTCGGCGCCAGGTGGGTTGGGTTTTATGATTGAGCCTGCGTCGAGCAGTGCTATTGTAATGGAACAATGTAGCGACAGTATGAATAGATATCAAGCATTGTCCACGGCAGGTAAGCCGATCTACGGTTTGGGTGGGTGTGGTCAATAGGATAATAGCAGAGATGAATGGAAAAGCGGGCGTGCCGTCTTTAATAGAGACTAAGGAGCGCGTCCTATTGTGGTCTGCGAAGAATGTGCCCCCGCAGCATCTGATAGAAGACAAAAGGCAGGATTCACGCGGGAAAGCAGGAAGGAGGAGGCACGAGCAGTCATAGTCATAGTTGTCCTGCCGGACCTGCAAGTGCAAGGGTGGCCCGAAGCTCCTTTCATTGAAACAAACGCGGTGCTGTCCAATGGATTGGACTTGAAGCATTGTTCTAGCTGCGGGAAGAACGGGTGTTCTGGAGCGATCCCAGGCGCCAGGGTGAAGTCAGTTTCATGCAAACAGCGAACATGCATCTTAGCTCTGGCAAATCCTCTCATGCCCATGTCACGTAGCGGCAGAGCGGTACTGTAGCACACGGACTGCACCACAACACCGTACCAGCACACCCGGAAGCAACGTCGGTTGATGAGGATGGGTCCAATCTGGACCGTCAGTCACCTTGGCGCGCTCCCGCTTCCGCGGTTGTGCGTTGTAAACGGGTTGTGTGCGAGTGCCATGTGGATGCAGGAGGGGGGTCGAGTTCTGGGCCGCGTCGACTCATCGATGAGGCAGCGTGGTACAGGCAGGGAGCAGCGAGACCCAACCGCTTCGCGTCTGTCTGGCAGTTCCCACATCGAGGAGGCCACCTGCGCATGCAGGAGGGAGGGTGCAATGTCTTCTGTCGTGTCCGTGTCTGGCTTGGCGGCTGAGGCAAACCAGGCAACGCCAGGGGCGAACTCCAGAGCAAGCGCATGATTGCCGTCGAGAGGAGGCGCCTGGATAGGCTCACGAACCCCCGTCGTTCCTGCTAACCCTGCCAAGGGGACGGCGAATACGGGGCCCCCAAAAGTTTGTCGAGGCTGCAAGGGTCCCAATGAACTGGAAGACCTGAATGTTCGGTGGGGAAGCTTGAAGATCGCGAAGCAGGGAGCAGAGGCGCGTCCTCAGACAGGCTCGCGATGCGGTGTCGATTGGATGGCAGAGCCTCCCGAGTGTTTCAAGTGGATCTAGCGCCCGGCGTCAAGGTGGACTTGCCCGCCATGCAGCTTGCCACTGACTGCCAACCGCGAAGCCCGAGCCTGACTTGACATTGATAAGAACGTGCCACGACAATCGTCCGAAGGAAAAAAGTCGTTGAATGCGTGTATAAGTGTGCCTCGCGAGGCGTCTTGCGTGACATTGCATCGTCGTTGTCATTGCCGTTGCTTTGTGCAGGCCGGATCAGTCGCAGCGGGAAGCACGGATGCAAGCCGGCCATGGACAACCTCAGACGGAGCTTCGACTCGAGACGACACGCCTGACAAGCATGTCGAGAAATTACCGTTTCAATCAACGTGTCAATAGTCATATAACTCAATGCTCCCACCAGGCTTGTAAAGAAAGAAGCCTTGAGCACATCACAGGCACAGTTTCAACATTTCCTGTTTCCCGTCCAATATTTCCTACTGCAACCCAACCTCACTCCCTGAATCCACAGCCACGCTCCCACGATCGCTCGAGCTGCGGTCTTGGGCCTGTGCGACCGGCGCAACCGATCTTGACAGCCAGATCGAAAATGATCGAAATGAAATCCTGCTCTGGGGGCTAGTCTGAGACAATCTCCAGGGCCAGGAATTCGCCCAACCCGGGCGCTTGTATGACTTGCCGCGCAGGCCCTTGCTCGACGTTGCTTCTTGACCTCGAACAGGCCCCTCGGCGCTTGCGCTTCGGTGCAGACGCGTACACGTGAGCGCAGTCTTATTACTGTACGGGTGACACCAAGTTCCGTATTCAGAATGAGCATAGTTCCTCAACCGCCCAGTGCACTGGTCCCCGTCATGTCCGAAATGGGCAGACCATGTGATATGTGTGCGTTGAACCTTGAATGGAAAGCCTTCCTTCATATTGACTGCTGCTGCATACATTGCCGAAATGGAATTCCACCAGGACCTCCGACAAGTGGTCTATACTGTTGCCCAGACGAGATATTGACTACCTCGCCTGTATTATAGGGGCAACGTGGTTGAGTCTTGATGGTTGATGGCTTGCAGTGACGATCATGCTGGTTTCGGTTCGCACCAGTTCCATATTTACCCCAGACGGCAGAGACCAGTTAGGTCAGTTGACAGTGTACCCACAGCCACCCCGAGAGAGACTGCCATACTTCTTGCTTTGCTCTTAGTCAACCCGGGACCAAATTAATAGCATGAAAAGGATGCCTGTGCCACTGCACTCGAGTGAATCACCGACTGGAATGCACACAGCGCTCATGGATCCGTGTGTGCAGTGACACACAAGTCGAAAACAGAAAGCGGCCGCCCAAGCTGTTCCAATGAGGCCTAGCGCGAGCGTCCATGCGGTGGGGGCACAGCCTCGCCTTCGGTTTTGTTCTAGGCCTCCTCCCGACAGCTGACACGGGGTGCCCGTTGTGAGGACCGACGAGCAGCCCTTTTTCTCCCGTGCCCAACGTCTCCTATCCACGACAACACGCTTCTCCCGCCCAACCCCGTACATCACGCATACACGGCATCCTCGAGATCGAAAGACAGCTGCTCCTCCTCACCAAGCACCAGCCATGGCCCGTGGAAACCAGCGCGACAAGGCCCGAGAGGCCACACAGAAGAAGCTGGCCTCCCAGGTAAGCCCACACCGCGTCCCGTCATCCCAGCCCGACTTGCCCGTGCCTTTGTGGCCTCACTGCCCTGGGCCGGCCCCCAAACCCTTAAGCGCCCAGCGGGCCGGTCTCTAAAGGGGCCCAGCTCTGCCCTCCCGGCCTCCCGGGCGGCTGCCACCGACTTTTACCGCCCGAGAGAAAACAAGACAGCCCCCTGTACAGCCTTGCTGACGTCGTACCCTCGTTTTCCCGCCACGCAGAAGTCCAAGAACAACAAGACCGGCAGCGAGATGCAGCGCGACAAGGAGCAAGTCGCCGCCATGATGCGCGAGAAGCAGAAAGCTGGTAAGGCCCTTCCCCCCGGGCCTGTCCCACTGAACGACAGTCCTTTGTGGTGGTGTGGTATAATATACGATCTGACGATCATGGGTTCAACCTCGTGCAGCCGATGAGCGCAGGGCCGCCGAAGCAGCAGCCGGCAAGAAATAGACTCTATATCTCGACAAACATCATTATTTCCCCTCCCCCCGGGGGCAGGAAACAATGACGACGACTTTGAGGGAGGGAAGAAAGGCGAGGGAACCCCGTCAGGGGGTCGGATTCTGCTTTTCAGCATGGAGCAACGGAAATCGAATTGGGAAGGACTACAATCAACACTGGTGACGCCGAGACCCCCTTCGCCCACGGGCGAAGAGGCGGTTCTTGGCTGGGAACGACCTGGGGGCTGCGGCGAAGGAGGAGAGGGCTGTTGTAGCGTTTTTAGTCAGTCCTCTTTTGGCAATACACTTGCGTGCCCCCCAAACCACTCGTGGTCCTTCTTCAGCGGCGGGTTGGCCCGGCTGGTCTACGATCTGTGCATGCATGCGTGCGAGCGTTGCGAGCACATCACGAGAGGAGTGCAAGCGAAGAAGCGCAGCCCGGTGGATCCCCCTCCGCTGTTATTTTTTATTTTTCCTTTCTTTTCTTCGCTGCTGGAGAGGACATTGCGGTCCTCCGGATACTCCAGGTCAGTCAAAGGACACGCTGGCGCCCGTCGTGGTGGTGGACAGAGCGATCCGGGTGATGGCCATCCCGCAAGCGAAGGAGACGATTCGAGTGCACAGCGTTGCACAAAGCCGCCTGACGTGCCGACGCCCAACTCAACCCATCTTCGTTCAGAGAGAGAGAGAGAGCCGACACCGGCACAGCACCTGGCCGATCACCCTGACCATCGCGGTGGATTGACGCTGAGAATCATCAGAACTTTTTGACTACCACAATGCCATTTATTAGGCACCGGATGTCTCCAAGCGCATCCGCCCCGCACGCGCATATGCAATGCGGGTAACCTCTCGCATACAGACATCATTTTGAGCTCCACGGGAGCGGGATCTTTAAGTCCTGTTCTCTATTTCCTGTGTGTGAATGTCTCGGCACCGGGCGTGCCCGGGAGTACCCAAAGTGGGAATCCCCCCGTTTCAAAATGTTTCTGGCCGGAAGGGCAGACTCCCGTTCCCGCAGGTGGGCTTGGCGGCCACCACGGATGAATCACGGACGAGGACGAACCACGAAGGCCGTGAAGCCCAGATAACCCACAAGAACGCACTGGAAGCGAGAAAAGGGTCATGACAACAAGGATGATATCATCAAGTGCTAGGTCCAGGTTCGTCCAAGTTCTTATAGGTTCACTGATGCTGGGGACCGGGCGCCTTGTGAGTAGAATGACAAATGCTTTGCGATGGTGTACGTAGGTCCGCAGGTTAGTTGGGGGCCAGTCACCTTCTACGTTGTCAGTCGGGGATTTTCGTCGGTTGGTGGAACTTCTCTTTCAAAGAAGCCACATTGGAAATGATAATATCACGCAGATAGTAAAAGTGAAAAAAAGGTTGTACTATTAAGATATCCATCCAGGATACGAGCCAGTCATATACAACCTTCCCCCGCCGCCCCCGTTTATAAAGAGTAAAAAGTGGGAGGAAATCTAGCCTCCTGTCTCCGGCGGGTTGCTGCTTAAAAAGGGGTTCTACAGTTTCATTCAAATCATCATAAGAAAAAAGTCGACATCCGGGTCGTCCCAATCACCCCATAATCTCGCCCGAGGAGTGGAACCACCTTTAGGCGGCTCCGTTCATCATGACCTCTGACATGTTTGCTGGAAGGGCGCCTGGAAGAGAGCAGAATGTTAGCCTGCGCCTTAGAAGAAACACTCTAGGTTCTTGGGTTCTTATAGCTTACCAGGGAGACCACCGAAAGCACCGACACCTTGGGCCTGGGCCGCAGGGAATGAGCCGACGGAGCAGGACACAGCGCAGACGCAGGCACCGTTCTGGATCGTGCCTTGGCCCATCGTAGGAGCCGCGGCAGCACCTCCGGCAGCAGCACCACCAGCGGCAGCACCACCCTCGGCAGGTGGAGCAGCAGCAGCGCCACCACCGGTAGCGTTGGGTGGGGCGGCACCGGCAGCGGGAGGAGCCTGGCCGCCGGTGATGCCAGTGCCGGCGCCGGTGCCGTTCTGGGCGATGGCCATCGACTGGAACATGGCCTGGGTCTTAGCGGCGGTAGGGTTGATGGAGAAGGTCATGCCCTTTCCGCAGTGGCCCTTTTGCTTGCAGTAGAACCCTGGTTACGCGGATTAGCATGTGCTCAAGGAGAGTATGTATGTCATTGGTGACTTACAGAGGGGAGTATCAACCATGACTTGCATGGCGACCTGCGGTGGTGGGTTCACGGAGTTGTTGGGGTTGGCCTGGAAGCCCGAGTCCATACCACCGGCGAGGGCCTCGCAGGGCGTGTCGAAGGCAGACTGGGTAGCGGTGTGGTTGGCGCTCATGAAAGTGAAGACGACCATGTCACCGACGGCGGCCTTGATCTCGGCGGGCGTGAACTGCAGACCCGCGGCTCCACCAACCATGACCTCGTGCGTCTGGGCGGCGGCGGGCGCGGCCATCGGGGGAGGGTTGACGTTCATGGTCGGGGCACCGGCGCCCTGGTTGACCCAGATGATGATGACCTCGGTGGCGGCGTTGGTGGTGATGCCAGCGCCGGACAGACCAAGCGTGATGAGCTGCTCCTGCGAAGCCGAGATCTGTGCGCCTGGGCCGGCCATGCTGGCGAGCGCCTGACCTCCTGCTTGTGCCTGACCCTCACCTCCTTGGCTCTTCTCCTGCGACTTCTCATCCGACTTCCGGGGGAACAGATCGGTATCCCTCTTCACCGGGTAGACATTGTGGACGGCCTTGGCCAGGGCCAGAGGGGCGGCGAGCGCCGCCAGAGTTGCGGAGAACTTCATTTTCGATTTGTTGGGCTGGTGATTATATGAGGACGTTGACGATACCTGGCGAAGGGTATCTCTGTTAACTTCCTGAGTCGGCTTGATGCGTATGATCGATGTGAAGGAAACTGTTGCGTGGTACAATAAGGTAGCGAGTTCCTGCTCGTGAGAAAGAATGACCGGGTATAGAGAAATGGAAAATGAGCGTGTACTCGAAATCTACACGAGCCAGCAGCAAAAGTACGACGGGTATAGAGATGGGGGAAGAAGGGAAGAAACAAACAAGACGAAGGTTTGGGGCGTGAGGGAAAGAGCTTATATCAAAGCATGGTGGATCAGGAATAGGTACTCCGTCATGCGGCCGGTTACGACGACGCAGCTATCCATGCTGGGAGGAGGACAAGATGATGTCTCTGGGCACCCCTAGGCACAGGAGACCATCTCGAAACAGGACCAGCAAATCATCCGTACATGGATCAGCCGCCGGGCACGACTGGGTCCGACCAGAGCCAGGCCAGGGAGGCGGCTGCGAGGCTAGGCGGAAGCCTCGTCTGGAAGGCACAGACGAGATAGATACGTGCCCTGAGTGCCTGCCCATGTGGGTGGGTGCGTGTGTGTGAAAGTGCGTGCAGGTACATGTGTGGCACGGCGGTGAATGGTGCGGGCACAAGTACCGTTCGGCCACAACGGCAAGAGGGCCTGGTTGAGACGCGGCACGCAGTTGCCATCCCAACCTAAAGCAAGATACGCTTAAGTTGCGGCCCCTGCCTCGGGACCAGAGGCTGGGCAAGGGCCGGTACCAGAGCACTATTCAGCCAGTCCCAGCAGGTGCAGCATGCAGCACCCAGTTTTGTGGGTGATGCTGAGACAAGCCAGACAGGCCAGACAAGCCATGATGGAGCCGGGGCCGGCCAAGTGGGCTTGGTGCTTGCGGTGCCTCGCAGCGCCCACGGGCAGGGCCAAGCAGGGGTTCCCCGTGTGGCTGGCCCCGCGCTGGCTGGCTGGGCTTGGTACCAACCCCCGTCTTGGGACTGCGTGCAGGAGTCGGGCTGTGACAGATCCGTCTCGCATCGTGTTTGGCATTTCGCCGCCACCACGCACGCGAGGAGCGCCAATCGCCCGGGCGCTAATCCACGACGGCTTCTCGGTGGGTTTGCTGCTCTCGTCACATCCGAACCAGGCATCTACTAGCCCAAGCTCGTTTCGCTCACGTGCTGCTGCTCATCACGACACCCCAAGACTTTTGCTTCCCCTGCCCCCCCCTAGTGGCTTGCAAGAGCAGCTAATGAGTTATAGATCAGCACAAAGAAATCAGCAGGAAAAAGATTGGCCACAATCGTTGCACATCATCATGAAAGTAGCCCTCGTCCGAGGTTTTCTTTGGGCCCGAAATAAAATCAGAGATAGAATTCGGGCCAAAGGGTTCAGACAAGCAGCAAGCACTCTATTACGCTTGCGGCTCCTCCAAATAACGTTTAGAGTTCCCGCACCACACAGCACTAGCCTCACCCACCTTAATCAAACCGCCGGCATGACAGGCTCAGGCCATCCCCTCAGCTCAGCTGCTGCTCCTACTCAGGCTTATCTTACTGGCCGGCGCCTGCAACGTGCAGAGTGAGTGCTTCCGCAGCAGGGCAGGCCGTTGGTGTTTGGTGGGTCTATCTTTAGCCAGGGGATCTTCTTCTTCCGCGTGCCTCGCACCCACGGCTTGACCAGCTGGGCAGTAGGAACTTTATCTCGGCATCTCTTGGCCCCGTGGAGGCTGAGCCACTCGTCACTCCCTACCCTACACAAACTGCATCCGTCTCTTGTTTCTTGAGTTTGTCTCTTGTGTTGGTGTGTGTGCCCTGGGAGGCCTTCGAAGCTGGCCAGTCACCGCACGTGCCGAGGCATCCTCAAACGTCCGAATCCCAGGGGTGGGCGGCCAGGGACCAGACGACAACGGGCACACTTCGTCTGGTCTCAACTGTGGAGCAACTCCTCTACGCCGCGCCCTAACAAGACTTCCCCTCAGGCCTGGGCGTCACCTCGCTAGCGGGCCGTGTACATGCTCCCCGTCCAGAGTTGGTCCAAAGGCTCTGACGACGAGATAAGGTGTTGCTGAGGGAGGGAAGGCGAGGTGGGATTGGGAACGGGCAGCATGCAGCCCTGCCCACAACTCTGTAACGATGCGGGTTGCCGGTCGACGTCGAGGGCCCCACTGTTCGCAACGCAACAGCCCGGAGAATTTCTTCGACAGACCCACCTTGGGGACGTTTGGTCCAAACTGCCGTCATGCTGCACGCTTACAGTATCTATCTGCATTGGGATCCATGCGGATACATGCCTGCCTGCCCACGCTGACAGGCTGATACTCTTACGGTAGAGAGGTCGCTCTCGGAGACGGGCCTGACAGGTCAAATCGATTTTGATTAAATTTTTTCTCCTCTCTTCCAAATGTTCGAGCCCGTCGGCCCCCCAGTCGGAAACGGATGGGGCGCCGATCCGGCCGCGGGGGAAACATGGGACGTTTACGTGAAGTCATAATCACCAGATTTCGGGGGCACACTAGTATGCCTGCTAGAGATCATTATCGGCCAAGGGCACTAGAATATCTATCTAGGACCGGTAGATTAGATCGTCCTGATCACACAGTCCCAAGCCCCTCGTGATGTATTCAGGCCTGGTGAGAAACCCAGTGTCAAGCGGCCTAGAGTATGGTCGGTTTCGTATTCTCTCATGGCCGAGTACACCCTGAATAGGGAGGTCGGCGCCACCGTCTGAATCGTTCAAGCCTCATGTCCCTTGCCGAGAAATTGAGGTGAACATCTGTTCGTAGTTTGCCCAATCTTTCGCATGGCAAAAATCATAGCCTTTTTTGCCCCTCCTAGTCCTCCGTGGTTGCATGGTCCATGGACAGCTAGCTCATGCCGGGCTAGCGGCACAGCACGACCCCCTCGGTGCTGCTACGCGAGCCGTTACAGAAACCCCGTCCTGAAGGTCGATCAGGAGAGGTTTGGATTAAGGGCCCCCCCTAGCATTGCGCCGCCTTACTCAAGAGTATTATACCCAAGGGCCCTTCTGAAGAATTCCGAACTCCCGGCCAGGAAGATTTGTTTCCCTTCACTGACGAAGCTATGCCACGGCTTGGTCGTGCCCCGCCGCGCCCTCTTGCCGGCTTGCATCCGATGCTCAGCCTCCCGTTGAGATGTGCTTCCGCGCAGCTCCCAAGCGGCAATACCATGCCGTGATGCGCGATGAACGGCTTGGTATGGCGATCACGGCCGGGGCTGACGATGCCTGAGCCTGGCTATTGCTGGTTCTGGTGGGTCTGCTTGCCCTCATACAAGCCCGTATAGTATCCTGCGTAATACCAAGACATAAGAAGCCTCTTTAAGCCTTCATCTTGCACTGGTTGATCCCGATATGTCAGTCCTGGCAATCTCGGAGCCGGGTCTCACGAAACAGGCAAGGAGGACGAGGGTAGATGAGTTCGTCTGCCCGCATGTCCAATAACGTACCAGAGCCCAGCAGAGCCTGAGGGGGAGCCATGTTGTTTCCTCCGGCGCCCACGCCATGACTCTCGCCGGCGTGTCTGCCGTCACCAACGCTGCTGGCCACGCCATCGTTCATGCCATCCTATCTTCCACCGGCCGTGATAGGCCAACTGTCAGTAACCTGGATCGCCAGGTGGGACACGGAGGGCTTCAGATGCCAAGCTTTTGTGATCTGCTGGGATTGCCTCTAGGGTAAGGGCAATCAGCCAGGCGGGAAGAGGACTGGCGTGTGTCTCTGCAGCCGTCCATCAATGCGATGAGACTTACCTTGGTAGCATCATCTGTGCTTCCCGCGGTGATCTCCTCGCGGTGGTCCTGCGCCGGCTGGTTCGAGGGTGTATTTTGGTCCGATGTCAGTGCCGCAGACGACCAGACGGGCTCAGACTGATGGTGTGTGTCGCTCGTTTCAGGCTTGGCATCCTGTGAATACCTGCGACGACGCGTGAGCTGAACAGTTCGGCCTACAGGAGAGAATTCGGACCGGTCTGAAGGTCATCCCTCCTCCCCTGGGGGCTGTTGGTGTCGCACGTACTCGGGAAGGTCCTCTAGCTTTCCTCCGCTTGCATGAATGCTGTGGTATTTCTGCGCTTGCCAATCAATCTCAGTTCGCAAGAGGGTGGTCTTCGGGAGTGGCTTTCCGCAGAGTTGTCTGATATCGGTCTGCACACGGACACGCGTTCGTGGCACATACCTTGTACTCGTCCAAAGCCTCATCCCAGGACCTGATCAGGGCGGAGTCATCCCAAACCTCATCATGTGCCATCTCATTTCTCGGCCTTTCCATCTCGCGGGTGTCCAGCACGGTCGTTGCTGACGTTGTGGGTGGACGGACGGACGGACGGCCTGCTGTCGGGCTGTCGATTGAAATTTAGGAGGCGTCTGAGCTTTTTCAGGCAACTGCCGCTGCGGTTTCATGGAAGCAGCAGCCACCTTCGAGCCGGGTCAAAACAGGTCGACCTCGTGCACTTTCATTCGTCAATTCTACAGTCAGTCAGTCACTACCTGGTATCATCAGGTCTACATCGTTTTGTGAGTATTACTCAGAATTTCAATGTGCATTGGATTTTGGACTTGAGTGCTCATTTTGCAGTTGACGCCTTGGCAGCACTAAGAACAGCCATAATGTGGCCATCAGAATGAGCAGAATCCGGTACTGTCCGTTGTTCAATTATCTGAACCCACGTCGAACCATCTCGAACCTACCAAATGTCTCCCCAGCACCGAGAGAACAGTGTGAACGTTTGACCTGTACCAATTGGGCTGACCGACAACCTCGCTCCAGTCGGATACGGAAACCCGATTCACAAGGCTCGTACGACTGTCAACGGCATTGGGCATCGACAATGGAAACATCTGGACCTTCAGACGCCGAAATGCAGTGCAATCACAGTTCAGGGCTGGAGTCTATCGAAACTCAAAGCGGCCGGGGACGACGGACTCCCGGGTCCTAGCCAGGAACTGCGGAGTAACAACCCTCGGTGAGCCTTCCCGTAAACTCTCCCGCGCAGAGCACTTCTCAACCAATGTTACCATTCCATCATCAATCTCAGCGCCTACGGCAGCAGTGCTGCACCTCGTAGGTATCTTCAGATATCGGCATTGAGGATAGGATTATCGCCCCCGCCAACAAATCCAGTGTCTCACATGATAATTTACAAGGTACCACGAGATAAGTCCCGTGTCTCTACATGTAGGTCTGCATGCTCTCAGAAGCCCGCGTGCAGCTTTGGGATCCCTGCAAGCTGTGCTACGATACTTTTCCACCCCATCAGTCCAGTCACCACCGGACGACCGTCCGGGCGACAGTCACCCGGCGGTGCCTCAACGCGGGGTGTGCTCAAGGGGATCTCGGGAGGTGCGGATCGTATACGAATCGAGGCGGGCGGACAGAAGACCGGTCTTTGGGGGTCCCCATGGGGTGATGTCCCCAAGCTCTCAAGCCGCAGCGGCCGAGGCGCCTGATCGGCATTGCCTCTCCGCGATCCCTCGCTGGCGAGGATGTGGCCTCGACGCTTGGCACGCGTCCAGTCCGTCCGTCCGTATACACGATAGAATCGTCGAGAGCAGGAGAGCATGCGATCCATCGCCTGAGAAGAAGTGGCGGGAGAAGCAAGAGACGAGGCTCGTGATATTTCCGTATGCATATTTGCCATGGCCGCACAGGGCCGAGAACCATCTTTATTCCCGACTGACAGGATCCGAACACCAATGGCCAACGTCGGCGATGCACACAAGTGGGGGGCAAGAGGGGCCCAGATGCAGGCAGTCTACGGTTTGGTTCTTCTAGAATGCCCGGGTAGCTCCATCTGCGCTGGGGGATGTGGGGAAGCTTCCCCGAAAACCTTGCGTGCTTGCCTCCTGAGAGTCCCCCAATATCCCCCAAGCCCCAACGTCATCCCATCGCATCGCCTGCGCCATCGGACAGGTGAGGGTGGCAGTACTGCGTGGTAGCAGCTGGACGGGGAAGCTTTGCCAAATAGGATTTAGGAGGCTCGTCAGCTTGTTGAGGAGCAGCCTGCAAAAAAGCAATCAGATTCTCCCTTTGCCTCCTGATGAGTGCCTCAGTGAATCACATAGCTCCTTGGTATTGTTGATCCCCAAGCCACATCCTTGAGAGCTTGCGTGTTGGTGCCCGATATCTACACCGGAATCCTTTACACCGGCCTACCTAGACCTTCAGAGCTCGCGTTGCACAGCAGAACACAAGACAAGCTGACTGCAGCTTCGACATTGTTGCCGTTTGGAGTCTTTGCACCCGATCTGCAAACCAAGCCCAGAAGCATCGCAAGTGGCTTATAAGCCCGCATCTGATTCACCATGGCGCCCTTGTCAGACACAAATCTGCCCACAACTGAGGAGTTAGTAGTCAACCTTGGCCCTGGAAGCTTGCAACAACATCGCACATAAGCCTGGGTTAGATAAACTTTTACAGTGAAGCAGCAGCTAACACGAGAAACAAAATGGACAGACACCAAGCACACTACATTGGCATCGATGTCGGTACAGGCTCTGCTCGAGCTTGCATCATCGATTCGTCAGGAGAGATCAAGGGGCTGGCTGCTCAGGAAATCAAGCTGTGGCAGCCCGTGAGCGGATATGAGGCATCGCATTATGTGAGTGAAAACAACACTGGGCCGTTGGTGACTGAAGCAGCTACTGACAACCGTTGTCATGTAGGAGCAATCAACCACAGATATATGGGATGCAATTTGCTACTGTGTGAAGAAAGTCGTTGCAGACTCGTCCGTCAAGTCAGGCAGCATCAAGGGTATCGGGTTCGATGCGACTTGCTCCCTAGCAGTCTTCACTCACGACACAGATGAGCCAGTCCCTGTTACCGGGCCGGACTTCACCAACGATGGCAACGACCGCAACGTCATCCTCTGGCTCGACCATCGTCCGATCGAGGAGACAGAGAAGATCAATGCGACCGGCCACAACCTTCTCCGCTACGTCGGCGGCACCATGAGCGTAGAGATGGAGATCCCAAAGGTGCTCTGGCTCAAGAACCACATGCCGCCCGAGCTGTTTGACCGCTGCAAGTTCTACGACCTCGCGGACGCATTGACGCACCTGGCGACTGGCAACGATACCAGGAGCTATTGCAGCACCGTGTGCAAACAGGGTTTCGTGCCCGTGGGAGTCGACGGCAGTGTCAAGGGCTGGCAAGAGGACTTTTACCACTCTATCGGCCTGGGTGACTTGGTGAAGGACGACTTCAAGCGCATGGGAGGTGTTGACGGGGTGGTGAGCCCTTTCTTTTCACTCTTCACGTCACTGCACGATGTAGAAAGACCACGGCGCTGACCAGCAACCACAGAATGGCACGTACACAAGCGCAGGAGAGCTCGTCGGGCAACTGTCCGAGAAGGCTGCTTCGCAGCTAGGCCTGCCCGCTGGCATCGCCGTAGGGAGTGGCGTCATCGATGCGTATGCCGGATGGATCGGAACCGTGGGTGCTAAGGTCAAGCTCGGTCCGGACCACCTTGATGAGGATCACGCCAAGAACGACGTGAGCCAGGCTTTCACCCGACTCGCCGCCGTGGCGGGAACGTCGACCTGCCACCTCGCCATGTCCAAGGACGCCGTCTTTGTCCCTGGTGTTTGGGGACCGTACCGAGACGTGCTGATCCCAGGCCACTGGATGGCAGAGGGCGGGCAGTCGGCAACGGGCGAGTTGCTGAAATACATGCTCGAGACGCACCCAGCGTATACCGAGACACTGGCCAGTGCGAAGGCTCTCGGCAAGAACATATACGAGTTCCTCAACGACAGCCTGCACGAGCTGCACCAGAGGATGGAAGCCCCGTTCATGGGCTACCTCACCCGCCACTACTTCTTCTACGGCGACCTCTGGGGCAACCGGTCGCCGATCGCTGACCCCAACATGAGAGGCGCTGTGATCGGCATGAGTAGCGACAAGACGCAGGACGGGCTGGGGCTGCTGTACTACTCGGTGATGGAGTTCATCGCGCTGCAGACGCGGCAGATCATCGAGAAGATGAACGAGTCTGGGCACACAATCCTCAGCATCTTCATGTCGGGAAGTCAGTGCCAGAACGACATCCTGATGGACCTCATCGCAACGGCGTGCGACATGCCGGTGCTGGTGCCCAAGTACGTCAACGCGGCGGTCGTGCACGGGGCGGCGATGCTGGGGGCCAAGGCTGCCAGCGCCGACAGGGACGGCAAGACGGAGCCGCTGTGGGACATCATGGACCGCATGAGCAAGCCGGGCAAGACGGTCCGAGCGGACAAACACCCGGCCAAGAAGAGGCTGCTGGAGGCCAAGTACAAGGTGTTCCTGGAGCAGTGCCGGACTCAGCGGGAGTACCGGCAGCAGGTTGACGCAGCCCTCAAGGAGATCGTGAACGGCGGCGCGAACGGGAAGTAGAAGGAGACTAAATGGTCTGAAGTGCGTTTTATGGATGTGTATGATCAAGTCTCGCTCGCTAGCTTGACCTGGCCTAAAAGGCTAGAAGGGCAATTGAAGTTGTGGGGAAAATCGCGACAGGGAGAAAAGGGAGGACAAGGCTGGCGTTGGGGGAAGGCTTGGGAAATTGATGAGGAATGCCGATTGAAGTGTTAGTGACACAGGCAACTTTGAACGTTGTCGATACAGAGATACAATATACTAGGTATTTCTGACCCTTTCAGGCATCTGAGGTGGACAGACAGACCTTGTTCATTGTGGATCTGGCTGCTGGCTCCTGCTCCATCCAGCTGGGCCAAGTAAATTTTGAGGGCCTCAGCGCTTGCCGGCCGGGGTGCGCAGCTGCCACAGGCCGCATCTCCCCAGGCCCTGGAGCAACCCCAAGGCATGGTAAACAAAAAAAGTTGCTGAGACGGCCGCGAACCTGACTCCTCGCAACGCGTGCAGTCGACGTGTCTTCTCGTCCTGTCTTGCTCCTGTCACCTTGTAGACCGGCCCTGCACATGTCACTGCAGCTACCATGTCTCTTTTCGCCAACCTCAACACCGGGGCGACCAGCCAGCCGGCCTCAACCGGCGGAGGAGGCCTGTTCAGCGGGTTGAACAACAACACGAACACCACCGCCGCCAACCAGACTGCTACCCGACCCAGTCCCTTTGGACCTGGGTCCAGCTTGTTCCCTCCCCAGCCGGCCAGCCAAGCTCCGGCCACGACCGGCCTGTTTGCGACCCAAGGTCAACCGGCTACGACCTCCGGCCCCAGTCTCTTCGGAAACACGACGACCACGGCACCCCAGACCAACAACCTTTTCGCAACCTCCCAACCCGATGCGTCGAATAACCTTGGAAAGAGCCTGTTCGGAAACACCATCAATACCCAGGCAGCCAATGCGGAAGGCACATCGCAGCAAGCCGCCCCGACCGGTGCCTTCTTCGACAGCCTCCTGGCAAAGAACAAGAGGGTTCAGTTCGATGGAGCTACGCCGATGGAAGACCTTCCCAGCTTGCATCTCGGCCTGGGCGACCTGCGGCAGCGTCTGCGCAAGCTCGGCCCCAAGGCGGCCCCGGGCGACCGCCAGCTTGACGGCCGCGCACACTACCTGCTTGCCGCCTCCGGTGTCGACCCTGGCACCGCGGTGCGCGACCTCGGCTCCCTAGGCTTCCAGACCTCGAGGCTCGATCGGTCCGCCTACGGCGCGGCGCAGGGGGAGGTGGATGTCGAGACATATCTCTCGAACCTGCAGAACAAGACTACGCTGAGCATGATTGCGGACGGGCTGGAGAGGTCTGTCAAGGACTTCGATGCATTCTTGGAGGACAACGTCACCATGGAGTGGGAGGCGCAACGGAGACGAATCTACGAGCACTTCGGTATCAAGTCGAAGCAGTCATCAGCTGGTGGTCCGGGGTCACCTGGGAGGGAGTCCCGGGGTGGCTTTGGCAAATCACGACGGAAGGGCGTGTTGTCATCTGGCCCGGACAAGTCGACGGCAAAGGAGAGCGCGTTTGGGCGGTCTGGTCTCGGGAGGTCCGTCATCGGAACGCCCAGCAGAATTGGTGCCCATTCTTCTGAGTTCTCAGACGTCGGCGGCGCTGGAACCGGCAGCGGCGCGAACGGGTCTGGCGGCATTGATGATCGCCACTTGCGAGAGAAGCAACTCAAGCTGGCGGAGAAGATACACCAACTCAACGACGCCCGTCAGCAGGCGCAAGCTGTGGCGTACCCGATCCTCAACGAGCTCGCCGAGGTCGAGTCGAAAGCAGGCGACCGGCATGGCGAGCATCTTGTGGACGCTTACCGCGCTATGGTGTTGATCGTCGGCGAGATTCCTGACGCAGACTCTCCCGGCGCAGATGCTACGGCCAGCGAGCGGCAATTCTCCAGTGTTTACCTTAGTCTCGAGTCGAATTCGCCAGGAACGATTTCTCTACGCAAGCGGATTCTGGCCGGCGCCAACACGTTTCTCGAGAAGAAGTTCATGGATCAGATAGAGCAGCAGATCGCCAAGAACCCGCTGAATGCCCAGCTTGGTGGAAGACCGGACGTTGTGAGCAAAGTCAAGGCATATGTGCGCCTTTTGGCCCAAGGCAAGCATCTGGCTCCCGACAACACAGATCTTCAGTCGATCAGGCGCGAAGGCCAGGACGAGTATGTCTGGGCGGTCATCTTCTACCTCCTTCGATCGGGACATGTGCACGAAGCCGCGCAGTACGTCATTGATAACCAGAACCACTTCAAGAGCATCGACCGATCGTTCCCGGCCTTCATGAGCGACTACGCCACTAGCGAGGAGAGGCGTCTGAAGAGACAGCTTCAGGACAGATGCAACACGGAGTTCAGCCAGCGCATCCGCAATGCTCCTGACAACTCGGTCGACCCATACCGTGCGGCGTGTTACAAGATCATTGGTCGTTGCGATCTGAGCAACCGCAGCTTTGAGGGGTTCACCGCAGACGTTTACGACTGGATGTGGCTGCAGTTCAACCTTGCGCGTGAGGGGGACCGCTCGGTGGAGATCTGGGGGGAGACGTTCGGGTTGGCCGAGGTGCAAAACACCATCAAGGAGGTCGGCCTGAAGTACTTCCCCAAGAACAATGTGGATGATGCTAATGGCAACTTCGGCATGTTCTTCTTCATGCAGATCATGTCTGGCATGTTTGAGCAGGCCATCGCATACCTGTACTCATTCTCCTACGTGGACGCGGTTCACTTTGCGATTGCGCTGGAGTACTACGGGCTGCTGCGGGCCTCGGACTCGATGACGTCCAACAACGACCTTCTCACACACAACACGCGCGAGCAACCGCAGATCAGCTTCGGGCGGATGTTGGGCTTCTACACACGCGACTTCCGGGCAGGCAACGTGGCTGCGGCGGTGGACTACATCATCCTCATCTGCCTGAACCTCGACGACCCGAACCAGCAAGCCGGCAGACAGCACGCGGAGCTGTGCCACGAGGCGCTCCGCGAGCTTGTGCTGGAGACGAGGGAGTTCAGCAAGCTGATTGGCGACATCAGGCCGGATGGGCGACGCATCCCTGGCATAATAGAGACTCGCGGCTCTCTGATCGGTTTGCCAGACGAGCGAGAATTCGTCAGAAGCATCACACTGCAAGCCGGCCGCTTCGCGAATGACAACGGGCGAACGACGGATGCGGTGCTGTTGTACCACCTAGCGGAGGACTACGATACGGTGGTGGCGATTGTCGGGCGAGCCCTGAGCGAGGCCATCTCGTTGGAGGTGGGAGGGGAGCCGCTGCGGCTGCAGCCAGTCAAGCCACGTGTCGAGGGTGGACGGCCCGGGGCACAGCTGAACAGCAGCCTTAGTCTGGCGTCGATCGACGACCCCGTGGAGCTGGCGAAGACAATGATGCACATGTACGAGAGTGAGCGGTTCTTCCGGGAGAGTATCCAGGAAATCAACCGCATGGCGTGTAGCGTGCTGCTGCAGATGTCGGACATCAAGAGCCTCGTAGGGGCTGGCCAGTGGGTGCAGGCCCTGGATGTAAGTTGACACAGCCACCGAGGTTAGAGGCGATGATAGGAAAGAGAGAGCTGACGATGTGCGAACAACACAACAGCAAATCAAGACGCTTGAGATCCTGCCCCTGACGGCGAACGGCGACCCGTCGACGATCCGGGCATACGCGGCCAAGTTCGCAAGCCTGCCGCAGGTGGTGGCGGCCAACGTGGGCAACCTGCTGATGTGGACGGTGATGTGCTGCACGCGGCAGCGGGAGAGGCTCGGCAGCGGGCAGTTCAGCGGCAATGAGAGCACGTCCAAGGACCTGCAGGTGCAGCTGAAGCAAATGAGCATTGACCTGACGGCGTACACCAGCCAGCTGCGGTACAGGTTCCCATCCCACCTGCTGGAGGCGCTGGCCAGGGCGTCGGCGGACTGAGGGAGGGTCAAGGGAATATGCGCTGCAGTTGGGTTGAATTGATGAGCACGGGCATGAGCAAATGATAGATTTAGCAGAGAGGGCGGCGCGGAGGAGGACATAATGTGTACAACAACGGTCACAAACTTATGAACAAGTCAATTGGCCTCGCCAATTCATGACGAGGTACGAACTTGAGATGGGCAGGCGAATCAACTGGTGTAGATGACTACCCATGCGCACCAAGACCAACGATCGGACGGGTGTGCTGCATGATCACGAACCACAGAAGTTGTGTGAAATAGGGTAGGCAAATATCTACCTATGCCCAGTCTGGGTGGGCTACCACAGCAATGTAGACTACCATCAAGGGACAGCTTGGACAGGGGTTATACCCAGCTCTGCCGAGCCGTCCTACCGTAGCAGGTAATTGGTAGCGTTGCACACATTGCACTATGGGTCCAGCCGCTTATCACTGCCGCTATCAGGGCAAACGCCGAGAGCACACACCACGAGGCGGACAGCAGCGCCGATGAGCTCGAGCAGCAGGGATACCAGCAGTAACGATGGGCGACCAAAAAAAAACCAGGAAGGGGAGACTCGAAGCCAGACAAAGCGCCCCTGCCCTGGACCTGGACCTGGACCTGGACTGTGCTTTGCCGAGGGAGGAAACAGCGAGACAAAAGGTGCGGTGGGAAAGAGCGAGAAACTGGACTGGACGGACACGCAGAAGACCGAGAAAGAAGAAAAAGCTCTCCTCGTTCCTGGACTGACTCGGACTGGACGTTCTCCTCATCGTCCACCAAACACGCTCTGATTCATTCCGGCCCTCGCCATACTTGATACTGTCCTGTCAGTAAGCACACCACACCACACCGCACAGCAAGCATTACGGGACGGGAATAATCTGCCCATCTGGGACCTGCATCTGCATCGGCACCGGCACCTGCACCTGCAACCGCGTCTAGCTCTGACCGATCCTGCTACTCACTCTGCCGTTGGCTGCTGTGCCACATGCCATTGACGCGCCCAGCCTCGATCCGATCTGATCTGATCTGATAAACAGGACTCGGGTAGGCGAGGACCAAAAAAAAAAGAAGGGGAGAAAAATTCAACAGAGTAGAAAAAACCACCAGGCGACATTCCCTAAAGAAGACTGCCCACAGCTCATCCAGAAACGGAAACACCCCAGCCCTGCTAGTCAGCTGTGCGTTCATCGCCTGCGAACCTGTCCCGTCTCGCCTGCTCGACCCGACTCGACTCGTCGTCTTGAGGCTCAAGTTGAACCAACGACTCGGCTCGATTTGGCTCGACCCGACTCGGCTCACTCTGAGACGACCCTCTTCCCCGGATCGCCAACAACGACGCGACTCAGGACCTTCACGACAGACGCGTCGGCCCGCCTACGGGGTTCTAAACCGGGCAGCAGTCCTGACTCTGCTTTGACTTTGGCCCTGACTCTTGATTGACTCTGAAGCCTGGGCCTGAGCCTGGATCTGGATCTAGATCTTATCAGAACCGCCCGCCACAGCGACATCACCACCACCAACACCACCGCCACCCTCACGGGGCACGTGGATGTTCCAGGGTCCCAGTGACGTCGGACTGGGGCTTGGGATCGGGATCGGGTCTGGAATTGGGACTGGAGTTGGAATTACACCAAAAACCGCCAACGCCGGGCTTACGCTTTTCTCATTGATACTACTGTTATTGTCACCGCCACCCTCAATTTCACCATCGTCGTCGACACCAGGGAATGTCAAACAATTCGTCAATTACGGCTGCATCTCCGGCGGGAGGAACCCGTGGTAGCCATGCCCGCGCCAACAGCACACAAGGCGAGCCCCTCGCCGCCGGCGTGAAGAGGGAGAGGGCCGCTGACGCTTCTACTACCTCGCCTGGCCAGTCGCCGAGCGCCTCGCAGCAGTCGACTCCTGCCCCGTCCTATGGCCACGGCCATGGACCCGAGTCCAAGAAACGCAAGTCGGCGGCTCCGGGCTCCCGGGGTGTTGCGAACCTGACGCCCGAGCAGCTCGCCAAGAAGCGTGCGAACGGTACGTTTAAGCCCTGTCACGAGTCTGAACCCATCTGTCCAGGTCTTGACATGCCTTTCGGGAGCTGCATGAGAGCTCTTGGCGTATTTGGCTCCGCTTCGCTTTTGCTTTTTCCTTCTTTTCATTTTGGTTTTCCCTGCGCTGCAGTGGATAAGCGTGCCCTGAGGTGGAGCTCAACGTTGGCTGACGTCGAATCATAGACCGTGAAGCGCAGCGCGCTATAAGGGAGCGGACTAAGATGACAATAGAGAATCTTGAGAACCGCATCAGGGAGTTGACGAGCCAACAACCCTATCAGGAGCTTCAGGCCGCGCTGAGGGCTAAGGAGGCTGTCGAGGCGGAAAATGCAGACATCAAGAGGCGTCTGGCCTCTGTCATTTCCATGCTTCAGCCCTTGATCAACTCGTCCCAAACCGAGCAGCAACCGGTCCTACCTTCTCCTGGCCATTCCTACCTCAATGTGTCCGCAACGACAGACCCAGCGCACATTACCGGCCACAACAATGCATCGACGCCGTCGAGCGCTGCGTCGCCAAGCCAGGACCCCTACGCAGCACAGTGGAACTCCGCGGCCTCCACCGGTAGCGGGCCTGTGACAGCACAGGCCCAGGCGTACAAGACCCAACTCAACCAGCAGCGTCATGACCTGGCACACAACTTGGAGTTCGGCACGGAACGTTTGGGTCTGGACTTTCTGCTCGACCAGTCCCAGCGCGCAAGAGGCATTCACAATGTGACAAACGGGACGGCACATGAGTCCCCTGCGTTCCGTCAGCATGCCCCAGCCACGACCCCCTCTCATCCTAACTCACCCTACGCGCACTCTGGCGGCCGCGCCGCAGACTACGTCACCGCTCCAAGAAGTGGCGGCATGGACAGCAATATCGACCCGGCCTTACAGGGCGCCATCGACCCGGCCCTGTCCAACTACTCCACGCCGATCAAGAACTGTCCGCCCACCTGTCCTCTGGACAGTCTCCTCCTGGACTTCCTCCACGAGCGCCGTCAACGCGCCGCCGAGGGCCTGCCCACCCAGGAGATCATCGGCCCGCGTTACCCGAGCGTCTCGTCGCTGCTCAACCCCTTGAAGGATTCCCACCCGCTCTCCAAAGTCTTCATCGACATTCTGCAGACGTTCCCGGACATCTCGCAGCTCCCGGAGCGCGTGGCGGTGCTGTACGTCATGTTCCTGCTGATGCGGTGGCAAATCCACCCGTCGCAAGAGAATTACGAGCGACTGCCCGACTTCGTGCGGCCGCTCCCCGGTCAGCTGTACACGCCTCACCCAGCCTGGCTTGACTCGCTGCCGTTCCCGGCCATGCGGGAGCGGCTCATCACCGACTATGCGCCGCCAGAGACGTTCCCCTTTGAGCACTTTTTTATCCCCTTCACCACCACTCTGAGCCTTAACTGGCCCTACGAGGACACCGACACTCTCCTGCAGAGCCCAGAGAGCGACGAGCTCATGATCAACCCCGTCTTCGAGAGGCACCTGCGCCGCCTCGAGAACTGGACCCTGGGCGATGCATTCGCCCGCGCGTTCCCCATGCTCGAGGGCACGTACAACCTCAAGGTTGACGGGCCCGGCGGCGCCCGTCCCCGTGGCGGGCGGAACAGCTCAGAAGGGAGGTAGGGCTTGTCTTCGAGATGCTGCGTGTGAGGGGCATTTTATTCGGTGGCAGGTTTTGTTGGTATGAGGTGTGGCGCTGGCGAGGTTCAAAAGTCCTTTCTGCATGTGATATGTGTGATGTATATGGTGCGTATGCTCTTCCCTGCATTTTTGTCTGGCCCGGGTTCACAGGTGTTTGGGGCCGAGTTTTGTCGTCTGCGCGTGTGTTTGTGCTTAACCTCAGGCTTGTGGCGTGCGAGGACGTTGTCTAGAGAGACTAGAGGTGCGTTTGCTTTTTCTTGCATAGAATGGTGTGCTTGCATGTGTGAAGGTGTTTTTCATTTTCTGGGTGGCGATTCGTCCCGAGGCCGCAAGGTAGTTCTGCATATGCATATAGCAAATAAATCAATAGCATGACTTGCCAGCGATGACAGCAGGCATGGTGTGCCCAGCATGGGGAAAAAAGCCTTGACGGGAATCAGAATTTCGATTCATAGACATGCACACTTGGGTATCTTAACGTGAGAACAAACCCTTCCTTCCTTCCTCTCACGTCACCGTACTCTTTGCCTTGAGTCCAAGGGGGGCTCCCCCATAAGTCTCCCTGCTCCAGTGGCTGGAGTCATCTGTCCAACGCACCCTGCAAATAACCACCCTTTTACCACTCATCCTCGCCGTTGTCAACACCAAAAGTAAACTTCCTCACCGCGGGGCCCACGCCCACGAACAGGCTCGCCTCTTTCTCCCACGGCAGCCTATGAAACTGCAGCGCCTTGACGACCCCTCCCCCGCCGGGCGCCCTCAGCACCCGCGGGTCGTCGACGTCCCCGGCCCGCAGCCTCCGGCCCGTGCGCAGCGAGAAGACGCCCACGGTGCCGTCGCCCAGCGCCGCGGCCACGACCCCTCCGCCGCGGCCAGCGCCCGCGATGCCGCCCGCATCGTGCGTTACGTCCAGCCCGATCTTGACGTGAACCTCGTTCTTGTACCCTGGGAACTCGACGACCGGCTGCGGGATCTTGCCGTTGTGGTCCTGGTGGTTCCCGCGGCCGCCGTTGCTGGCGGGCCTCCTCGGCTTCGTCCAGCGGGTGTCATAGATAGCCATGGTAGATCGGGGTCCCGCGACTAGGACGCGGTGGTCGTCCAGGCAGCGCACGTGCGCGGCGCTGCTGCGGTGGCGGAACGCAGACTGCAGGCCGGAGCCCGACGAGTTCGGGGCGCGGATGTCGACGCGGAGGACCTTGGCACTGCGGCAGCCGGCGTAGCAAACGCGCGGGTTCGACGGGTGGTAGTCGACGCTGAAGACGTCGCCGGTGCTGCCGTCTTGGTGGTGGTTACGACTCGAGCGGGGACGTGTGGTCCCCGTGGGCTTGGGGGTCACCCAGGAGACCCCGCCTCTGGGCCCCGAGCTGCTGATGGACATGATGCCCTGGCTGGTGGCAATGAGGGCGTCAAGTCCGGAGCCCGAGGTGGAGGCGGGGCAGGCGCGGACCGCGTGCATCGTTACGTTGCTCCCCTGCAGATTGTAGGACAAGTAGGAAGCCGTGTCGCCCAGCAACCAAGTTGGCCTCCGGCCGCCATATTGCCGGATGCCGTATTCGAAATCGTCACCCGGGCGCAAGGGCTGGAAGAGGGTGATCCTGCCTTGCGAGGGCAAGGTCGGGTCCGAAACATTAAAGTTGTTGGATGCGACAATCATCTTGTGGGAGGCCTCGTGGTACGCGATGGAGGATATGTCGCCTTGGATGTCCTCGGAGCGTAGTGCAGACAGTCCCGAGTAACGCATTCTCTCCGTGATGCCAAAGTTGATCATTTCGTCGGTGTCGGTTGGTAGATAGGAGCATTGGAGCTGCCGAAGATCAATGCCTGTCGCAGCGTTAGTCATGCCGGGTGTCAAATATCAGCAACGAGAAACATGCCTGCGTATGCCATGCCTAGACCAGCCGCCTCGTCACCTCCCTCGACGAGGAGGCACGATATGCTGGGTGGATCCGGGTCCTGCTCCTGGCCGGGCAAGAACGACACCTCTCCCTTCTGTCGCAGGCCAGCGGTCCAGCTCTCGACGGGCATCTCGGGGTCGACGACCCCAAACTCACGCAGCAGCCTCCCTCCGGCCAGAGGGTGGGCAAGAAGACTGGATCGCTTGATGCATCCTTTCAGAAACTCCTGCCGTTTGCGCTTCTCCTGGGCTTGGGCCTTCTTGGCCTTCCGCTTCTTGACGTTCCCAGCGGCCCATTCTGCGTTTGCTGGCGCAGTGGGATGCGATTCGATCTTGAAGTAGCGATTCTTCTCCTCATCTGTGGGCTGATGTTAGTGAGTGCGGTGATGATGATGAGGGCTGCTAAGGTAACTGACCATAATAAAACCCCGGGATCTCGCGGTGGGCCATTTTGATGCTCGTTTGCAAGCCAGGGTCGGCTCAGTTCACTGCTGCAAAATGAGGCTCAGTTCGACTGCCGAATCGTTCCACAGTTCCGATTCACAAATGAGCACGTTCCTCGTGACGAAACGTGGATGAGTGCGTCTCAGTGACCGAACAATTCACAGAAATTCACCTCACTACCTTTCTTTTCACTGAGGTGCAGTCGCGAAGGTTGTTAGAAAATGGAGGTCATGGCCACCACCATTTTTGGTCACGTGCCAGAGAGAGGCACCAGAGCGATCATATTGCTGCTAAAACTTGGAGCCTGAGGTCTTCATCAAATTGCAGCATCAAAGTGATACCAAAACTTCACTGGCACTAAGAAAAGCATCGTCTTGTGCATGGCTAGCTAGTACGTAGGTACCTAGGTAGGTAGGTAGCTACGACCGTTGCTCAGCCTTGTCCCTTCCGGCGGACGACTACTGGAGGGGCAATTGATTGGTAGAGAAAAGGAAGGTGCAGGCGTAGCTTCCTTCACCCAGAGCCACCCCATGGCATAGGTAGGAAGACAGCATAACGTAAGCAGCGTGTTCTGACAGCAGCAACATCACTCCAGCATCTACAGTACAGACCGACCGACCTCTTGCTCCGGTTCCGAACACCTCGCTTGAGCAGAGCCCCCTATCCGGCGCGCACATCCATCTCCACCGGACATCGGGGCACCGGGGCACCGCTCGCGTATTGAAGCCTCACCGATCTGACCGACTCGACACAAACACACCGTCCTTCTAGAAGCCTGCTGCATGTGGTATTGCCCCCCTTGGGGACTTATCCGGGTGGGCTTGCTGCACACCTGCACATGCAATGCAGCCCATTACGGGGCCCCGGGACCGCACAGTAGCACACTCACTATGTACCGCAGGCACACACTCGTGCCTGCGGAAGAGGGCCCTGGGGCCGGGGCGGCGGTCGCAGGGCTCCACTGCGCTGCATGATGCGGACGCATCTCGGGCCATTGCCGTGGCAGCGCGAGCGGGTGAGGCATTTTGGGGCCCCAAAAGGATCCTGTGCTCGCCCCGGCCGAGTTCGAATTCCCTCACACAGTCCCGGGACAGTGTGCGGCGCCATCCCGCATATTGTGGTCTGGTCCCTTGGCTTTTGTGCGTACAGTATGATACAGTCAAAAGTGAACAGTATGTGGCAACGGATCACCCACGAACGGCGACGACACAAGTGGGAAGCAGGGCTTGGTCCGATTCATGTGAAAAATTCCCCACCCTGTGCCTGCTGATGCCGCTGCGCAGATGCAGCCACTTTAGCCAATTTTACAGCGAGCGGATCTCCTTAGCAAAGTATCAGTCCTCTTACGTACCCACGGGCCTGCCCACGCCAGGTACCATCATAGTAGCACGACGGGCCTGGCAGGGCCTGGCGGCGCGAGCAAAATGGCGAGCAGTGGTGGTGGTGTGGCTGATCGAGCCCCTCCATCTGCACTGCCTGCCCCTCCACACCCCTCCTCTCCCCCATCAAGACTTTTCAACCTGACCTGACCCGACCCCTCTACACCACCTTCGGCCGCTCCGTCCTACAGTAGCTTCCTCCAAACAAGCCAACACACATACGCACACACCAACAACCCAGATCACAGCCCACCTGAGAACCGACAAGATGGTCTACGTAATCACCGTCCACCTGCACGCCAACGACCACCCGGACAGCGTCGACAAGATCAAGGCCAAGCTGATCGAGGCGTCGCGCGTCTACTCCAAGGACAAGGAGACCCTCAGCTGGTTCGTCATGCAGTCCACCTCGGACCCCAGGGACTTCACCATCGTCGAGCGCTACGAGAAGGAGAGCGTAAGTCAAAATAAGCCCTTTCCCCTTCCAAGAGATATCATGTTTGCCGGAGAAGGGCCATGATGGGGGTTGGGGAGCCATCAGAAAGAGCCACAAACATCCCGCGGCAGGCGATCCAAGACGAAACAGGTAATTGACAGACACACTTTTCTCAACCGCCCTACAGAGCCAGAAGTATCACCTCGAGAACCCATACTGGAAGACTTTTGACCCCTACGTCATCCCCCTCCTCGACAGGCCCATGGACCTGCGACGCGCCGAGGAGCTCGACACCAGCAAGGACGTCGTCGTGCCGGCTTAGATATCACGCATAGGCACATAAACAAACATATTGTCAATTATATGTATGATCAATGATACAATTGAATATCATGAATACCAGTAAAATCCAGGAAGCGGTGTTACGAACGATTGATACCATGGAAACAAGTAAATCAAGCAATGGTGTCACATCCTGCGTAATCGGCAAGACACAACAAAGTTGCCGCAGGTTATACTTGCTTCAGTAGTCAATGTGGCTCAACTGCCGTTATTGTTCATTCAAGCCAGTAAGAAAAGCTTCTTGGGCCGCGTTGAGGTGTCGGGTCCTTGAGTATGTGTCACGTGTTTTGGACGTTTTGGAAGCTGTCCCAAGCCAGCCTGAAACAAAGCTTGCTTTCCAAACAACGCCACACCTCAACCAACAACACGAGGGGATCAGGTCCATGATATGTGGGCATTAACTGATTTGTATTAAGTTCCTCTAATGAACTGACGGGCTTCCAGCTCCATCGTCTTTAATGCACATGCTAATTAACTAAAATTGAAAGCCTTTGGCCGCATGTTTGCAGACAATGAAAGGTCGGCCTCGGGTATATCTTCTCCATTCCCGACCCTCTCCTACTGGGTCTTCTCGTGTTGCGTAGACACACGTTGGAGGGAAACAACTGAAGACAGATGTTAGCAACTAATTCGTGATGGTTTGCCTTGGCTGGAGTAGTAGAGAGTGACTTACCGAAATCCTCGAGGGATCGTTGCTTCTGGTTGCCCTTGGGCGACTTGCCGTGCATAAGGTTGTCAAATCCAACGCTGTCCTGGAGGAGGTAGTAGACACCACCCATGACACAGAAGATACCGAAGGAGTAGATCCAGATACGGACGACAGCCACGATGGAGGTCTGGTCACCACCAACGAACCATCCGAAGATACAGAAGAGGGAGGCAATGATATCGACAACAATGATAGCGCCGCTGAGTTGCCAAGAGGGAATGGAAGACCAGAAGGGACCGTTGGCACGAGTGATGAAGATCAGCCAGTTCTCGGTCAGCGAGATCTCGAGGAAGACAACCTCGTCCAGGTTACCGAAGTTCTGCACGATACCGCCGTCGACACCACCAGCGTACATGGTGGTGACAGTGATCCAGGTACCGACGGCCAGGACGACACCGAGCAGGACAGACATTCCCCAGAGCTTGGGCAGGTTCCACTTGACGGGCGTCCTGCTGAAAGGAGCGTTGTCGTAGGCAATAGCAAGAGTGGCGATATCAGCAAAGATGGCAATGAAGACAACCAGCTCAATGTTCAGCGATCGGTTGAGGATGGCAATCCAGAGACCGAGGTAGATCTCGAGATGGATGGACAGAGCGATACGGTAGACGACGTAGGCGTACATGCGGTGGAAAATCTGGCGAGAAGTCTTAAGAGCGTCGATGATAGCACCAAGACCGGGGGCAAGGAAGACAATGTCGGCGGCGGAGCGGGCGGCGTCAGAGGCACCCTCGACAGCAATACCGGTATCAGCCTTCTTCAGGGAGGGAGCGTCGTTGACACCGTCACCAGTCATGGCAACAAGGTAGCCACGCTGCTGGAGAATCTCGACGACATTGTACTTGTGCTGGGGGAAGACCTCGGCGAAACCATCGGCAGCCTCGACGAAATCGTACACCTCGGAACCGGGCATGTCACCGCCACCGCCGAGACCAAGACGCTCAGCGTTGTAGACGTTGGTGCCAAGACCGAGCTGGCGGGAGGTCTCACGAGCGATACCGACGGCGTCACCAGTCAACATCTTGATGGACAGACCCAGAGTCTTCGCCTCGTTGATGGTCTTAGCAGTGTCGTGACGAGGGGGGTCAGAGCAAGGCATGATTCCGAGGATCTCCCAGGAGCCCTCGCCACGCTTGCGGGCAACACCGAGGGAACGGAAGCCACGGGTAGCGAACTCAGCAACCTTGTTCTTGTAGGCCTGGTCGACCTCCTCGGGGATGGGGTGGTCCTCCTCGACAGTCTTGAGAACGAAGAGAGGGGCGCCCTTGACACAGGTGATGCGCTCACCCTGGGGAGACTCGACGAGAGCAGTGACCTTCTTGGAGACGGGGTCGAAGGGGAAGAAGTTGATGACCTTGTACTTGGAGAGGACAGACTTGGCGCGGGGGTAGTACTTGAGGGACTTCAGGAAGGCCTTGTCGATGGCATCGATACCCTTCTTCTTGCGGGAAGCAGCCAGGCAAGCAGTGAGCATGAGGTCCTCAGGGTCAACACCGGCGACACAGTAGGGCTCAGCCAGAGACAGCTTGTTCTTGGTCAGAGTACCAGTCTTGTCAGAGCAGAGAATCTCGACACCGGCAAGGGACTCGATGGCGGACAGCTTCTGGACGATGGCCTTCTTCTTAGCGAGGTAAGCAGCACCGACGGCCATGGTGGTAGTAACGACGGCAGGAAGACCGACGGGCACGCCAATGATGGTGATGGCCAGAGTGAAGCGCAGGATGTCGACAATGGGGTTGGAGCGGTAGAAGCTGGAAACCCAGACGACGAGTAGGGTGAAGACGACGAGAATCAGCAGCACCGTTCCGATACCGTTCAGGACCTCAGTGAAGTGACCAGATCCGGCGTTGGCGGCGTTAACGAGAGCGGCGGCACGACCGACGAAGGTGTTGTCACCAGTGGCGGTAACAATGACGAAGGCCTCACCACGCTTCACGGAGGAGGAAGCGAAGCACTGGTCACCCTTGTGCTTGTCGACAGCGAGAGATTCACCAGTGATGGCAGACTGGTCGACCTGCAGGAAGGCATCCTCGGTGACGATGCGACCGTCGGCGGGGATGATGGTACCCTCTTCGACCTGGAGAATATCACCGGGAACGACCTCGGGGGCCTCAAGCTCCTTCAGGGTGCCGTCACGCAGGACGACAGCCTTGAGAGCGAGGGTCTTCTTGAGTTCATCGACAATAGAGCCGGCCTGGAATTCTTGGATGAAACCGACACAGGCGTTGAGCAGGAGCAGAGCGCAAATGACACCGAAGTCGACCCAGTCCTCAAGACCGGCGGCCAGGACGGCGGCAGCCTCCATGACGAACTGGATAGGACCAACGAAGTACATGAAGAACTTGAGGATCATGTTCTCCTTCTCCTCCTTCATCTGGTTGAGACCATACTTCTTGCGGCGAGACACGACCTCGGCCTCGGTCAGACCAGTGCGGGTGTCCTGCGGGGGAGGGGCGGTTAGCACATGTTCGTGATGGAGACTGTGGGGTGGGATTGTTTTGGCTTACAGTTTGCAGAAGCTCCTCAGGAATGAGACGGCCACCGTGCTCGTCACGCTCCTCCTCCTCGGCGTCCTCGCCGTGTCCATCTTGGGACTCGAGGTCCTCGATCAGGGCGTCGATGTCCTCATCTTCGTCCTCCTCGTCCTCGACCTTGGGCTGCTTAGGCGGGGCGGACTCGGCTGGGGCGGCGTGCTTCTCGTCGAAGTTGCCGGACTCAATCTGCGTGTTCAACGCAGGAGAGTTGGCGTGGTCGGCCATGGTGAAATGTCGACTCTCAGCGCCAATTGAATGGGTATTAAGTCACTAAGACACAATAAAGTGCTGGGTAAGGGTAGAGAAAAAGATTGCGAGATATATCTCGTGTCGTCGTCAAAGGTCTTCTGTCTGGAGACCGTGGGGGCGATCAGGCGGGAAAAAACAGAGGTGTAGTAATGTTGTTTTTCCGTTGCTGACCTAAGTTGTGCTCGGAAGCTCCGTCGCGGTTGATGGCGCGAGGGAGATTGAGAAAGTCGCACGACAGAGGGTGAGGGTGTTTGGGGGGAGGGAGAAGCACCGTGAAGGTCGCACCTTTTCAGGTATACTAGGTTCGAAGCCTTCAAGTGGTGTTAGGGAGGGAAGGGGAAGGAAGGAAGAAGAGATCGAGTCGGGGACGAGGCACTCTTTATTAGCTTTGCGCTCCTGCCCTCGAGGTGCGAGCGAGGCCAAGGGAAGGTACAGTACGCGGTAGTATGTACATGGGAAGGAGGAGGAAGCGGGTGTGGGTTCCCTGGTGAAGACAGGTACTGTGGTACCCTGGCGTTGCCTCGCCTAGCGCAGTGGACGGCCGGCACTAGGAGCGTACCCAGGTACCATCGCATGCATGTGTGTAGCTGCTTTTGCAGGCTACTGGGACGTGCTCTGTTTGCCCGTACTGTACAGTCTTGGGGCAACATGTGCGGTGGGCAGCAGCAGGGTGCCAGAAAAAAACAAACCGCGCAAATCTGAACTGTGCACCCTGCAGTGTTGACACTAGGCTGGGCCGTCCGGCTTACCACGGTCGGCTATCTCCAGCGATGCGCGAAAAGAGAGAGAGAGCTCCCCTTCTCTCTCGGCTTATTCCCACCGCAAGCTCGACCCCGGCGTGGACATGGGCATGGGGCGCCCTTGCTCCTGGCCGCCTAGTCCCTGCTCCACGCTCCTCTGGACCGTCCCATACCGTGCGAGAAGGCAGGTCCGTCCAAACAGAACAGAACAGAACAAATCTCGTCCCCACCCCGTCCCATCGTCCCCGGCCAATCACGCGGCCGTCTGGGGGAGCTTTGGCCAATGACGAGTCGGACGCAGCTCCCAATTGAAGTACTTCCGAATCAGATCAGAGCGAGGTATCCCGGCCCCGCAGCCGCAACCTGCTTGACCCCTGCCCATCACCAGGCTGGGCCAGCAGCACGCCTTCCTCTCTCCCACCCTGCTCAGGGCCACCCCCAGACGCCCCAATCTCGCTCCCAGCCCGGAGCTCGAGGGTACATGGGCAGCAGCTCCACCAGAGGTACCCCGACCGGTTCCTGGCCCATGTGGTTGCTTAGTTGCTGCCAGATTCCACCAGTTCTGCTGTTTCTGCCCTGCCCATTGGCATCCCCATCCCCAATCCCATTCCAGCCCAGCCCAGGTCCAGTCTGGTCTGTCGCTCGCTCTCTCTCCCGCCTGGTGCTATCTATGGACGGTCTGGATGGATTGATGAGGGATTTTTTCTCGCTCGCACTCCGTCCCCTCCCTACCTGGGTACCTCGTCGCTGCGTCTCGCCCTCGGCATCATTTCGCGAGATGACGACACAGGGAACCTGCGGGTAAGAAAACAACTCGCCCAGACTGGCGGTCAATTGCCATTGTCAATCGAATCAATCCCGGGTCGGGTGAGGTGAGGCTATTTCCACCCTCTTTTGCATTGCGGTGACACCAATTGGTCTCTCCTGCCCATCCCATCCCATCCCTTTCCCGGTGGCCCAACCTTGTGGCACCCCCCGGCTTCTGTAGTGCATGTCCCATGCTGTTACTGTACGTAGATAGTACCACTTCGATATGGTTTCGCCTTGAGTCGGCAGCACGACTGCTGACATTGGCACTGACCACTGACATCAACCCGCCCCAAGGCCAGGCCCGTAGCCGTGGGCACGGAGACGCGCCCGAGGCCAAGCAAGATGCAACCCCACGCAGACGCAGCATCAACATTATTAGGAACCGTGCTTTCGATTAAGAGTCAATATCGACATTTAGTCTTTCCTCCGAAGTCTGGAGGCGAAATGAGCCAGCCAGCCACGGGCCATGAAGCCCCATCGCCAAGGCACCCGGGACACTGTGATGATGGCGTTACAGAACAGTACGACAAGTCTCTGTCAGGTCTGTCAGACTGCCGGCCCTGCCAGCCCGCGAGCCGTCACGGACCTTGCTGTCGGTGCTGCTGGTTCCTGCTGGCGGCTCCTGCTCGCTACTGCTGATCGCGACGCTGCACAGTCATCAACATACTATGCAGCCACGGAAGCCAGCTGCCAGCCTGCCAGCTTCTTCCCCAGGCCCTCACTCCTCTTCTCCAGGTTTGGGGTTCTCCAATTCTTGCCACCTCGGCGGCAGCGATGGCAAACTTTGGACACTAAGGCCCATACGTGCGTACATCCTTACATACGCGAGCACATACAGTACAGGACAAGACCGTACCATACGGTCCCATGCCATATCAGGCCCTACTCTAGACTATGCACCTAGAGATGCAGCAAAGCAAGCCGCCGACGACCCTTCGCTGGTCTGCCTATCAGCCTGCCGGACCAGTGTGACTGAGAAGCGCAAATGCAGGTGCTTGGTCCTACAGGAAAAGGCAGATTGAATAAGTCACCAAGCTTTTGTCCGCCGTTTTTCACCTCATCGCGCGAACGGGCTGGGGTCGCCCTTGCTGTCCAGGTCGGCTCTTGTCTTGGGCATGGAGCTCACCACAAGGATGCTCGTAGCTCCCGCGCCTTTGGACCTTATCGCATGCAGCCACCACGGCCGGGCCTTGACCTTGTTGTTGCTGTCGAATTTTTTTTTCATCCTCATCCCGTCCGCACCCGCAGGTTTCATCTCGTCCATCCCGCTCATCTCGTCCGGGCGGACTTTGACACATTGACGGCAGTGGGCCAATAGGCGTCGTCTCCTTACGAGAAACTGGCGTCGGCAGCACCTCGTCACATCGTCTACATAGTACACAACACCAACATCCACCCGCTCACCCTTCCTTCCACACATTGATAGCGCCCGTGGTAAGAGGCGAAAGTGCGAGCAAAGCCATAGCCGCACCGTACAACGGCACAAGTCCGCTTCTCCGCCTGGAGCAGCACCTGCAAGCTGCCAGCAGCCGTTTTCTGGAATCCCTGCCGTCGTGGGCAGCGTGGGGTGGAAGAAGGGGAAGAGGGCCCTCGAGTCCAGCAGACCCAGCCGCATCCCACGTCCCACCCCATTCCCCAGCGATTGACTGTGGGCGTGTGTGGAGCTGCTGCTGTTGATCAAGACTTGGCACTAGGGAGCTGCACAGCTGCACGATGTCCCGCTAGCCTCGAGGACCGTCTTCCGCTGAAACTACGCCTTTCTCGACCAGCTGCAGTCCCCAAAACGACCAGGCTGACCAGGGAAACCTTCGCCTGCATGCGCGATTTGACGTTGGAAAGCAGCCGCCGGCCGCCTTCCTGTGCGTCCCGAGGATTGAGTCGCGTGTGTCATTCTATGCACGTTGATGCTGCTCATGCAGCTGAATGACAACGACAGAGTCAGCACCACCGAAGGCTGGTGTGGAAGTGCCGATGATCCATGCCTCTTCATCTGGCTCAATACGTCATCTGCTCCGCCGATAGGCAGGGTGTCAATTGGATCCTGTCCTGCGGGCTGGCCTGGCTGGCCTGGCTGGCTGACAGGAAGAAAGCCTCTCCCAGCCTCGGGATCATGAATCCTCAACTCGCTTATTCCCACACGTCCACCGTAACAGTAGGGTAGCCTGCCATGGTTTTGCGCGCGCGGTGCCGATCGAGCCGGGCTGCGCGGTGTGTCTGGGGAACTTTGTCGGGGGCCCTAGCGCCAGAGGTTAAAACCCATCTGCGTCCCGTGGCAGTGAACTGCTTCCGGGATGTGCGCTGACCCGGCCTACTGTACGTGGTCACTAGCCACAGTGAGACCGGGCCATGTAGGGTCGGTCGCGAATTGTCGCTCACCGATTTGGCATTCCCGCTATCGGACTGGTCGGCGTCGGCATCACCGTGCTTCACCACCTCTCGCCACGTCGTGAGGATCTAGCGGCGAGAATTAACGCTACGGCGCCTGATTCTGTCTATGCTCTCATGCGTCGGCCTCGTTTCCCCACGATTGCCGCATCTGAGGGAGAGGGGGAGCAAAAATTGGCATCGATCACAAGCGGATTGCCAGCTCAGCACATGGCGTTTCAGACAGGGTGCCCTGTCGCGATCCCAGCCTAAAACAAATAACCCTTTGACTGGGACTGTCGCGTACGCTTCCGTGGCAAGCAGTACCCTCACGTCCACCACTGTAATGAACGCGAGTCCGACTTCCTTGGGCTTTAGTCAACAGCCAGAGCGCGGATCGCGCATGATGTCAAAGTCGGCCGATAATTGTCAATTAAAAGTGCCGCCGACTTGGCTATGATCCAGACCTGATCTTGGAAATCACAGACGTGCTATCTAACATTATCGAATTACCACTTCCCGTCGAAGTCAATGCAGCACCAGATCAGCACCTGCCACCCAAAGTCTAACAGAGTAACCTCCAACGCTGAACGGGCCGAGCGTCCCCAGAGGAAACCTCTCGCCCTCGGCTCTCCATGCTACGCTATTCGCTTCGCATGATCGCCATTTACCCATAGCCGCACAAGCAGACAGATAGGACAGTGGCCGTTACTAGCGTCACCTATGCTGCTAACAAAGGCACAGGTGGCCTAACAGGCCTCACCGACGGGAGTTCCATGTGCCAGCGTGGTCGCGTGGGCACCGGGCAACGACCCAGCGGCGGCGCCCCAGCCAAAACATCCGAGAATTCTCCATAGGCAGGTCGGTCTGCTGGTACGCGCACACGCCAACCGGGGCAGCGGCTGTGTGCCTTACCCTGCCGGGTGGGCGCTGCCTTTGGACGGGTTGCAACAAAAGTGGTCGACGCCTCACAGACCAACGCTGCCAACGGTGCCGACGCTCCAACATGCAGAGTGTAAACACCTGGCGCCAGATGTCAGAGGCACAGAGGCACCGCAAAAGGGCCGTCTCCAGGGCCCCGTCCGACGACCTCCTGAGTCCTGGACGATCCCCGTCAATCAGAAGAAGCGACGGAAGAACGAGTGGGCACTGATTATTATGGGGTGGCGTCGGTGCTATCGGGTCGAGCGACTGGTGCTAGGCCGTTCTGGGCCAGTGCACCCTGCCGTGCCATCGCTTGGGGTCCAACGGCGGGTGGGCGGCACTGACGGCACTCGACTTGCAGCGACCGCGAGATTCTCCGCCTAGGCAGCGAGGCAGGCCGTCAGGCTGGCTGGCTGGGCAGGGCCAACAGCTACCGCGGCCTGTTTTGTCGCAGTGGCAGCCGCACTTCTTGGCCTCTCAATTACTCGCTGCGCTCGCCTCGTCAGCCTCGGCATGGCGATCCTCAGGTTGGAATTGCCGCTTCAAGACCAACGCTGTCTTGTCCTGATCGGACATTGACCGTGCCAGCATTTGTTTTGTTGGTTCGCGGATCCTGAATCCCGATCAAGCATCCCGAGCGTTGGCCGCTTACTGTGTATTATATTACGCTCTGTTATTTGGCATATTCCGCCAGTCTGCTGCCAGTCCTACGCTGGCGCAATTTCCCATGCAGCGATTAAAATGTCGCAGCATACAAAACCACCCTGCCCGTCGCCGCTTGTTGCACCGGTTGCAGCCTCTTGACTCGCTTCCGCGGGAGGTGACCTCGATGCAATCGGATCAATCACAACGGGCCCTGTTCGTGAAAACGGGTCTCGATGGAGCCGCAGGACCCCTTGCGCCCTAGGCTGGCTTGGGGGCTGCCCCGATTGGACCTGCATTAGCAAATGATGGTCACCACTTATCGCAGGTCACCCTGCCCTGCCATTTGCTGAGTGAGGCTGACTGTGGGCTTGACTCTTGCTTCCTCGGGTATTATTCCTGTGATCCACACGGACCATTGCAGGCGGAAGGAATTGCCATTCACTGTGCTTGTTTTGCAGGCTTGCTAGTGCAGCGCTGGATCAACGCGGCTGGTACCTTAATGAGTCTCGGTTCACATCCTAGGGCGCTGGAAGGAAGAAGCTCATGAGCTTGTGTCGCGTGTTATGGTGTGCTCATTTCCGGAGGCGCGAGCTGCTCCTGTGGGTTCCAAGGAAAACCTGCCAGGGGAAATTTGCGGCCCCAGCTCGCGGTGCTGATTTTGATGTCATCGCCATGACCAAAACAAAAGGCTGTTGCCCCGACAAAGCGCCGGTATTGAACGACTCAAGATGGAAAAGCACCGTGGTCCATGACTTCGTGGTTCGCTTGTCCATGACTCCCGGCGACGCCCACGCTACCCGTTACGTCCTTCTGTTATTACGAAACACCAATTCCCTGAATCAAGATGGGCTGGACTCTTACCTTTATTGAGATTGCAACCCTACCCGCCGTGCGCAAGGTGACGGGCCGGGGCTGAAACAGCCACTGGCCTTGAAACGAAAGCTTAGCCCGCGGTATACTACGGTATTTGACGCCTGTTGGATCCTCAACAGTCAATCATCACCGGAAAAGTCAAAATCCTCAACTGGACTGGGTGCCGCCTCGCTACGCCAGCCACCTTGTTTCCCCTTCGATACCAATACGACATCAGACGCAGGAGGAGGGCTGGGTCAGACACAAGAGACCGAGTGGTCACACTTCTAGGCCTATAGGATTGCTGGCCGATATTTCGCGCTGTGGGGGCAGCTGCAATCCTGGAGAGCGGCTGGACATTGAGTTTTGCTCGTGTCAGTCTTGTCGACCGTGGCAAATGGACCATTTCGCCATTAAGGTTTACCGCTGGATCGTTTTCCCGTGTCGACTTCGTTCAGAGCGGCCCGTTTTAAGCAACTTCGAAAACTGCATTGCCGCCCCGAAATCGCGACCAAACCAAAGTCTCATGGGCTGCGGAAAAAAGCCAAGTCTCAGCCTTGCATATCCTATGAGGTCGGATTTGGGCTCAGTCCGTGGGCCGTTCTCGACTTAGGCCGCTACTTTCATGCGCGCATAAATGTTTCTCTCTGCCTGAGACGAACACCGTCCCCCGTGTTTACCATGCACGGCAGGAAACGGGGCGGTGCGTCCCATCCTCGCAGCCTCTTGGGACTTTGGACGATCTTGGCCTGTCCCCATGACAGCGGCTGTTTCAGGACGTCGCCTTCCTGCAACGATGGATAAAGTGCCGCTTAGGTCAGCTCAGTGGGCTTGTTTTGACGACATAACGCAGGATTCTACCTTGCTGCTCGAAGTCGCCGGCGAAAACCCTTTCTGAGTTTCTTCTCGCGCGGAGGTCGCTGGTGGACTCGCCTACGCTTTGACCGCGATCCTCTATAACCCATCCATACCTATCAACTTTACAAACGGGAGTATCTGGGTATGAACCGAAACAAAGTCGGAAGACGGCAACGACCGGCCAAGTGGCCGAGTTCGTGATGGACTGGTGGATAAACTCCTGGCGCATTCTGGCGCGTGCACAAAGGGTGCCCACGAGCACATCCGCTTCTTCAAGGCGACGCGGGGGGAGCGCTACGTTACGAGGAGCCGGCTCTCGAGACGCCAGGCGGTCCGGGTCGAAGTTTTCTTATTCCAGCCTTACGAGCGCCCAGACCATCCATCCACGGGGCGATGTGGACCGCCAATTTGGCCTGTCACAAGTGTGGCTTGATCGTGCGCCCTCAGGTAACAGGTCGCTAGCAGAACGGTGATACGGCTCGCGATCGTGTGGATTCCAGTGCACCGGGTCCTGCCTACCGCACGCCGCCGTCGACCTGGTACAAGGCTAGCGGCCGCGTCTTCTTTGTCACGTTCCTCACAGTGTGAGCGTCAATCGCATGATGGAATGCATGAGATATGAATGCCACGTGCGGGTGTTGATCGCTCGCCAGCCATGTCTTAGGACTGGAAAGTTCTGGTCCAGTCGTTGTGGCCCTCGCCGGGAGTTGCCCCGTGTTACGGCTTGTTGTGTCATTCAATGTTGTTTGCTTTTCTTGTACGGTGTGCTTTTTCTTGGTGCCTGGGTTGGGATTGCAACTCCTTCCTGCGAACATGATCATCACGATGAGGAATGCTATAATGGAGCTTATTGCCAAAATATCACCAGATAACCAGGTGTCATGGTATGGTTTTCTGGGTGGGCATTCGTGGATCTATTAATTACAACCGCAGAACGCTCTTGCAACATCAATCTATGACGGTTCCAGAGGCATCCACGTATGAAGCTAAGGATATCACCTGGCAACTGTGAGAATGGGACAGGCGGGTAGTCAAATCATACTGCAGTTACAGCACTCCTTGAGGGACTCGCGCTCGGCTCTGTAGTAAAGGCGAAGGCCCCTCTGCGGCCTCTCCTATTCCCCGGACATGCCGACATCTAAAGGCGCTCGGGCACCCTTTCTAGGGCTGATGAACAATTCACCGACGATTCTTCCCACACTATCGGCTCAGCTATGCTATGCTTATCGTATTGTATTCTTCCAAATATTATAACTGATGTGATATCGATCATGATTGCTGGTTGTGACGGTCAGGGGTCCCTATACAACGCGCGAGATGCCCGTCTTGACTCGGTCTGATACTTGACGCTGCTTACAGCTTGGGACTTTTCCCATCTTATGTTCCTGGGAGCTTTTCACCGTTGCATCGTTAAGCATGAAGATTCGGATGGAACATTGATGAGCCAAAGTTATCCACATCGAATCGCAAGACCTCGGTGTAGTGAGGTTTGAGGCAGCGCTCACATAGGGCACTCTATTCTTCGAGCCAAGTTGCTCTCAATCTGTGTCACATCTGACCAGCGCTCAAACTTCTCAGGAGCCTCCATAATTTCCAATCATTGGGCATATGACTCGGCCCTGGGCTTTACGGTCAAGGGCAAGAGTGTTAAAGTCATATTTTGGCTGGCTCCCCCCAACATCTTCTTATATGTCCATACACCATGCCATGAATTGGTGACTTGCAATCGTGCGAACCTAGTCCCTATTCGAGGTCTCTAGCCAGTGACATGGAATCATCACGTATTGGGAGGAATTCGTGACGAACCAGCTACACCTACTGGGAGACAGACACCGTGAGTTACCTGTCAGCGATGTGGCCATACTCCGAGAGCAGTCACGCCTGCCTCCTCACCTTGATATAAATTGAGCGTTGGGTCACTCCAGACGGTGATTCAGCATCGGACGAGGAGATAAAATAGCCGGGGTGTTGCGATCAAAGTTTCGAAAGCAGACTGCCCTCCTGTAAATTAGCGACTCAACGTATATCCACAAACAAATAGCGAAATTCATTACTCCTTTCTAATAAAGCAACATGAAAGATGACAAGGAAAGCGGTCCTCAGGCGGCGGAGGCCGAAGATTTTCCTCAGCAACCTACAACAAATCGCCTTTGGGACAGGTTACTCCACTGGTTCCGGAGAAGCACCCACGAAGGGGAACCAGAGGGAGGCGCTCGTGATCACGATGGACGCGATCGGAAGGCCTCACAGGAGAGGAATTCCTTCAACAGCCACCAGACCAAGGGGCGGACCAATGAAAGGCCGGATGCCGTCTCATACGTTGGATGGTGTCCTAATTTGATTTAGGCTTCACGAAAACCGTAAACGTGATCATACATGGTACACATGGTGGTTTAATATAGGTATTGTGGCTGTCCACGTCCGTAAGCTAAGCTAGAAACTCAGAAGCAAACGTACTCATTCCACCTCCTTGACGCCCAATTCCGTTGTGACAGCGAAGTATGTGAACTTATTACCCACCCTGATGCTTTCCCACTGCTTTTCCAATTATCCTCGCATAAGCTCGAGAGACCTCACTTGTCGGGTCGTTGTGCTTCACACCCGAGCAATCGCCGGTCTTCCAAGACATCATCAATCAGAGGTCCCGCGGGATGAAAGCATTCGACTTAACGAACAAGGTCACTTATCCTGTGCTAGCTAGGGTCAGCCCGGTAGTGTCCATGCTCGCTGCATTTTTATAAGTTATGCCAGGGTGGCATTTTGGAAAGGGATGGCCATCTTTTCATGCATGCCGCGGGGGTTTCTTATTGTACAACGAGCTAGAAGACGAATGACACTTGTGGCTACTTCTGATATATCACCAAGTGCGGGACACTCTACATACATCACCATATCGAGAGGCTTTGCCCTGGCTGAGCGGAAGGCTTCTAGACAGTTCATTCGGGACACCATGGCAACCAGTCGAGTCGGTTGGGAGCGGCGAGGGGCACTCTGAAGGTAGAGGTCATGGAGCGTATCAATTGATCGAATACGACTATCATATTCTCATTACTAACAATCCTTTAAACGCAATTCGTTGTCTCCCCTGGCAACATGACCAGACCAGTTCTTCCGAGAACCAAACTCGGTTCGATTGTTCCCCTTCGCAATCAACACACAACGTCACCAGGCGCCCCATAAGCTTTGCATAAACCGTGTCCATCCCAAACGCCATTATTGGAGACCGTCTCCGATGCAGTATGCGTAATGTCAGTTGATGCGGGTGCTGACCTGGGCAAAGCAGACATTCCCTCCCCTTGTGAACTATTCGATGTCGTCTCTGGTTGAAGCATCTCTGCGAATTATTCAGCCAATGAGCCTGTAGGACTTCTGCCCGGGAAAGGCCTCACCATCATAATCACAAAGCGTCCTAAGTATTGGTCTGATTTGTCCACGCTCTTCTCCTCTCGGTTGAGGCAGTCCAGTGTGGCGCGACGCATGACGCTCACACAGAGCGCCTTAGAGATGAATTAAAATCTCTTGTCGCAGACGCACCACCTGAGGACGAACCAGGTCCTGTCGACTGTGAACCTCCTTGGTCCTAGTAAGGAGGATTGGTGGTCGCATCGGGGGCCGGGAACGCAAAGCCGGGTGGGAAAACGGGGAAGCCGTTCGAGTCGGTGGAAATGCCGTATGGGAACCCGGGGACAACTGGCTCGGTGGGGGGTGCGTTGTTATTGCTGGCCGGGCGGTCTTCATCGCGGTGACGATGGTCGCCTCTTCCACCCCCGCGTCTGCCATGGCGACCGCCACGCTCGGGGCGGTCGTCACTGTCGCGATGAGAGGACTTGGGGCCGTGACTACCGCCCTTGTCCGTCTGCATACGTCTGCTGATGGCCTTGGATGACACGCCTGCGCCTATCTCGATATCTGGCTCCTCGACGACCATGCCCTGGGCGATTGGCTGGCCGCCACTTCCACCGTAAGGCGCTGTGAGCATCCACTTGCGATCCGCCTCGGTGAGCTTGTGGATAGGGATAACACTGATCCCCGTCTGGTAGTCGCTGCAGTCACGAGGTCCAAAGCCGACGCCCCAGCGAGTGCGCAATTGTGCATCCGGGCTGCGACCTTGGTCCATCGCCTCCTTGGCGTTGACGGCGTCTTTACGACTATACATCTTGACGAAGGCATGGCGCTTCTCCTTGTTTACGATGCACGTCTGGACGGTACCAAAGCCGTTGAAGATGTTCCGCAGCTCGTTTTCAGAGCAGTTCACGCCGCCGACAAAGAGAGTGCGGCTCAAGACCTTGATGCACCCGCTGGGCAGGCTTGGGTCGTGCTCTATCCACTTTTGCTGCTGGAAGGCAGGCATTTCATCCCGTCGAGGGCTGTTGTGGCCATGACGTCCTGCAGGAGATCGTTGCCGGTACTGACGACTGCGGTCACGCTCATCGTAGCGATCACGCGGTGGAGAATTACGCCCATAGTCCCCAAAGCGCCGATCATCACGACCACGGGGAGAGTCACGATGCTCCCAGTGTCTTCCCGGAGATCGCGAACGAGACCTTCCATGGGTTCTATTCGTGGGAGATCTAGGAGCACGAGCGTCATCGGGCCTCGGAGGTGCCCAGCCGTTTGTGCCATTGGGGGGCAGCGGGTAGGAGCCTTGACTCGGCTGAGATACTTGAGGGGCAGCGACGGGAGCGTTGGACCCGAGGGCCTTCACGACAGCAGCAATTTGGTCTGCGGGCACTCCCTTTTGGATTAATTGCTGGATAAGAGCCACCTGCAATGCGGTCGGGTCAGTGGCGCCTGGCTGCGGCGCAGGGGCGGCGGCTTGCATTCCATTCAAGATACCCGCCATACCATTCTGAGCGCCATAGTTGGGCACCTGCGCAGGCTGAGGCTGAGCCGGAGGCTGAGGTGCCATGAATGGCAGTGCAGGCGGATTTACAGGCGGAGCGGCAGGTTGTGATGTTGGCAAGAAGGGCATGCCCTGCTGCAGAGAGTTCATGAAGGATGGGGGAGCTGCAGGGTTACTGGGGGGTGCGGCGGCGGGATACGCAGTAGACACCGGAGCTGGTGCCGGAGCAGAGGTGGCCGGAGTCTTCTGAGGGTTGTTGGCATTCTGGCGGGCGATATTCGCCAGAGTTTCCATGATGTTGGCTGGGACTGCTGGTGGGGCTGGGGTTGGCCGGTTGCTGAGCGAGGGCAGCGTGTTGGGCGGTGGGCTGCCTGGAGGTGTGGTAGACTGGTCTACGTTGGAATAACAGGTTAGACATTCTGTGTCGCGAACCATTATATACGAAGCCTCCAAGAGGCATATGAAGGGACAGGAGGGCCGAAAGGCCAGACATGGTGGGCGGGTGACCTACTGTTCAGCTTGTCTTTGAAGCCCTCGATCATCTTTCCGGGGAAGGTCTGTCCCTTCTCCCAGATGTCGACCAGCTTTCTGATCTTCTCCTACGCGCACAAAAAACACTAGTAAGTCTCTATACACCAGAAGGGAGCGTTGAGAAGTGCCCGTGAGGCTTGAGGTTTACGGGTCGCGACGCCTCACTACAACCATGCAGCTTCTCCAGGTTGCCTCGAGCGGAAATGCTCGCAATGGATACAAGACTTACCCTCTGATCCTGGGGGGCGGAGGAGATAATATCGTTCATCAGGACTGGCATGAGCTCCGTCACCCTGTTGACTCCGGCGGCGAAGCTGCCATCTGGGGCGGAGCTGCCGACGGGCTGGCCCTGCTGTTTGGCCTGTTCCAACCATTTGCGGGTTACAGAGTCTACAACGTAGAGGACACCAAGCTTATGTGTACTGGGGGCTTTCTTGAAGTGGGTGTAGATCTTCTGGACCAGAACTGACTCGGACTATGCGCGTTCTTGTTAGTATGCCATAACGCGTGCAGGATGGTTGCTGCATGTGCTCGAGCTCGTGCCTTGTGCTTGTGCTTGTGTTGGAGCTCGGGCTGCAGTGGTGCTGGGTCACTATGGGAGGCAGCATTCGTACCTGAACATTGGCGATGCAGAGACTGGTCAAATGGCTGATCTTGGATCCAGAGACACCGGGAGGCTTGAGGCCAAGCATGGCCTGGAGGCTGGTCTCCAGGTCTGCTACGGCGGACGTCATGGTGCTTGATTTCGGAAGTGCTCAGCTGAGAGACAAACGGCCACCCAAATATTGTAATACGATCGGATCTCAACAACAGACCTCTGGCCCGTCCGACGGCGTCACTCTGAATACGATGTTCACCAGTGCCTCGATCGCTAGCGGGCGACGACACGATAGTTGGGAGTAGCGACGACACAATCGAGAGATACGGTATGTGTCTTCCTCAGGCAACGGTCAAAGTGAACCGACCCCGATCTCCCCGACGGCTCGCAAACCAGAGCGAAGGCTACGCAGGCACAGACAGGCAAGGCCACCTGAACCTGGGTGGAATGATCTGTAGATGTTTTGCGTACGACGCGTGCTTTCTTGACTTGTCTGGTCCGAATTGATTGGCAGCCACAAGTTACCAGGAAGCACAGCAGTGTACGTCGGTCAGAGTGGTCAAGGGGGCCCGTCAGTCACTCAAGACAGCCAGAGAGGCAGACGCCAAAGCCTACAAAGCTTTCCACTGCGCAGGCAGGCCACAAAATCTAGCGAGGCCGACAAGTGGCGGGCGTGGGCAGGACCGAAGTCAAAGTCGGCGCCGAAGCTTTACGTAAGGGGTCCAGGAGCGGCGACGAAGATGTCGAAATTACTGCAGATACGATGAAGTGCCCCAGGGAAGTGGGAGATTGGTTGATGAAGGGATGGATGCCGACGACAAGAGTGATGGTGTTGTTTTGTTGTGGCTGTCGGTTCCTGTCGTGGTGTTGGCGAGGATGTTTGGGAGAAAGAGATTTCAAGCGTCAGGCAGGTGCGTGGTGCGAATGTATGGTGGGATCTTGGTCTAATAAAAGAGGGGGTGGGGCCAGTTCTGATTAGCGCCTGAAGCAGTGGCACCAAGTAGGAACCTGTGACTGCCACGCCCATGCCATGCCACGCTACGCTACGCTGCACTGGATGCAGGCTTCGCTTGTGCGGGCTGTGGAATTCCGCCCCCCCCGGTAGGTAAAGAGTGATGTTTTTTTTAAAAGCGGTTAGCGGCTCCACTTTTCAAAAATCAACAACTTCATCACACTGGCAATTGAATTAAGAAAGGGACGATTGGGGCGCTGGGTCGAGCGCCAGCGAGTGGCCGGTAGGCCTTGCCCGAGCACCACTTGAGTCCCAACCCGGTACTCTTTTCCTTCCTTAAAAATGAGCGAGATGCATTCTTTTGGAGGAGGAAAGATGAAGATATCAAAAGATGCCAAGATTATAGTGGGGACGCTAAGCGGGATGCTAGCCGCTTTCAAAAAAAACATCACTCTTTACTTACCGGGGGGGGCGGAATTCCATAGTCCGTCGCTTGTGGCTGTCTTGGGCGATCGGAGGGGCGGACTGGACGAATGAGAGTGCTGGTTGGAGGCTGCTCGGTTGGATTGTTGACGTTTAGTAACCTTGCCTTCAAAAGTCACTATAAAAATGAATAGGACCGTGGGCAGTCGTTGAAGAGGGTTTTGGTAGCGACGCCAACAATGGAATCTCATAACCACCTGGGCAGTGTTGCTGGTTCTAAAACACACAGTACGTCACCTTGGTTTGCAAGACCTTCAGCCAGAGCTGAACGCTTGGGAGGTGATCAGTCATTATTATTACGGTAATACTTGCCATTCACTGACTACAGGAACAATATGGAGAGATCACCCATATCGATGTGTGGCCTGCGCAGTAGCGCTTCAATGGGGACAACTCTCCCAAAGTTGGCTGTCTCCAGTCCCTTGCAGGATGACAACCCTGACAAATGAGCAACGATGGCCACAGGTTTCTCACAATTGATAGGTCAAATTGGTGATAGCAGGCAGTTGCTGTGAGCCTCAGCTGGGCGGTGGCAGCGGCGGCAGCAGCAGAAGCAGCGGGCGACCTCGGAATCGCGAATGCCACCTGCCACCTGCCACCTGGGCAATCGGGCCTAGCTGGGACCTTCGATCCCGAAACGTAATCGCCGTTGACGAGACGACCAGGGCCCGTATCGAGTGAGCCTTTTTTTTTTTTCTTCTCAGCCTGCCAGCTCTCATTGCCTGCCTACACAGTAACTTGCGTTGCCAGTGCAGGTCTGGTCGAGTCCCCGATAATTCTCATGCTGATGTGAGAAGAAACGCCGTCGGTGGAAAGTCGAGTCTAACAAATTCACAGAATGCGCCCCGGAGTCCGGAGGGAGGAAAAAGGGACAAGCTTCGGAGCTGACGTCAATCTGCGAAAACGCGCTGGGCCCAGAATATTTTCCCCGTTGTCACTTTCCTGGGGAGGCCGATGCAGGTACTGTACATTGGGGAGCTAGATTCCTGGTAGAGAGAGACGGCGCACCGCCTGCAGCTCCCGTCCCTAACACGTAGAAGCATCACTGAGGTGAGAGGCTCAAGCGGACCTGAAAATGAGGCAATCGAGATGCCTAAGTAGTCATGTCCATGCTCGTCATGCTCGCGTGTCAGTCACCGTCAAAGACGACACGTCGAAGAGCGCAAGGCCGAGGTGCGAGCTTTGAAACTGGGCTGTGAGCCTCCTCCGTGCACGTAGTTACTTGCCGTACCGGGCCTACCAGGCGGCCCGCCGCTTTGATGCGCCACAGTAACTCGCAGCCGTACCTGTACATGGGCAGCGCTGCGTCGAGCTGCACCCCCAACCAATTCGCATCGGTTATCTCTGGAGTCCACCATCCATCCGCTCTGCCGAATTTTGCGCCGCCCTTGCGTTCTTTTCTCTGGCCTTTTTTAATCCCGACAACTTTCTTCTGTTTTCTTCCTCCAGTCCATCTATCAGCCTCTCCCTGCCTGTGCCTCTGCCTGTGCATCTGCATCCACAATGTCTGCCGCCATGCGCCTCGGTTCTTCCGCCCTGAGAACTTCTCTCAGGGCTCCTGCTTTCTCGGCCGGAACCACCTCCTTCCAAGCTATCCGATGCTACTCGGCTAAGACCCAGGTACGTCGCCGCCATTGGAAGCTACCAAGCAGCTCCAAGCCCGCGCGTCCGCCGTGACGAGCAGTCCCAGTCCGGTCTCGGGCGACACATGCTAGGCCTGTCTTGCTAACACATCGCCCTCCTGCCAGACCCTCAAGGAGCGCTTCGCCGAGCTCCTGCCCGAGAAGATCGAGGAGATCAAGACCCTCCGAAAGTCAGTCACCACAAATCCGCCTGTTCGGCCCCATTTCGCGCGCATCTAGGAGGATCTACGGCTGCTGACACGGGCACACGCATCTAGGGAACATGGCTCCAAGGTCGTCGACAAGGTCACCCTTGACCAGGTCTACGGTGGTGCTCGTGGCATCAAGTCCCTCGTCTGGGAGGGTTCCGTTCTCGACTCCGAGGAGGGTATCCGCTTCCGTGGCAAGACCATCCCCGAGTGCCAGGAGCTTCTCCCCAAGGCCCCTGGCGGCAACGAGCCCCTGCCTGAAGGTGAGTTCGATCCCTCACATCCGCGCGCGTTTTGTACGAGCGTGCCCTAACTTTTCAGGTCTCTTCTGGCTGCTCCTGACCGGCGAGGTCCCCACCGAGCAGCAGGTCCGCGACCTGTCCGCCGAGTGGGCCGCGCGATCCGATGTGCCCAAGTTCATCGAGGAGCTCATCGACCGTTGCCCCTCCGACCTGCACCCCATGGCCCAGCTGTCCCTTGCCGTCACTGCCCTCGAGCACACCTCCTCGTTCGCCAAGGCCTACGCCAAGGGCATCAACAAGAAGGAGTACTGGGGACACACCTTCGAGGACTCCATGGACCTGATCGCCAAGCTACCCACCATTGCCGCGCGCATCTACCAGAACGTCTTCAAGGGAGGCAAGGTCGCCCCTGTCCAGAAGGACAAGGACTACTCCTTCAACTTCGCCAACCAGCTCGGCTTCGGCGAGAACAAGGACTTCATTGAGCTGCTGCGTCTCTACCTGACCATCCACACCGATCACGAGGGTGGCAACGTCTCCGCCCACACCACCCACCTGGTCGGATCCGCCCTCAGCTCCCCGTTCCTGTCCGTCTCCGCCGGTCTCCAGGGTCTCGCCGGCCCTCTGCACGGCCTTGCCAACCAGGAGGTGCTGAACTGGCTCGTTGAGATGAAGAAGGCCGTCGGCAACGACCTGTCCGACAAGGCCATCACCGACTACCTGTGGTCCACCCTGAACTCGGGCCGTGTCGTTCCCGGCTACGGCCACGCCGTGCTGCGCAAGACTGACCCCCGCTACATGGCCCAGCGCAAGTTCGCCCAGGAGAAGATGCCCAACGACCCCATGTTCCAGCTGGTCAGCCAGGTCTACAAGATCGCCCCCGGCGTCCTGACCGAGCACGGAAAGACCAAGAACCCCTACCCCAACGTTGATGCCCACTCTGGCGTCCTCCTGCAGTACTACGGCCTGACCGAGGCCAACTACTACACCGTGCTGTTCGGTGTCTCGCGTGCCATTGGTGTCCTGCCCCAGCTGATCATCGACCGTGCTGTTGGCGCCCCCATCGAGAGGTAAGCTCTTCCTAATGTCAAAAATAAGCCCGCGTGGCTGGCCTGTACCCGATGACTGACGCGCGCACGCTGCAGGCCCAAGTCCTTCTCCACCGAGAAGTGGATCGAGATCACGAAGAAGCTGTAATGAGTTCAGAGGCATTTACTTGTGTGGATTGAAACCGGCATTTTTGGAAGACCAGGATGATTAAAGAGCAATTTCACAGACTGGGTGTGTTATATACAGGGCACGAGGAAACAAGACGATAGACCAAAAGGGATGCGTTTGCGAGTGCTATGACGACTGGGGAGGTAGAAGCAAGGAGCGATACCCCATACCTGGCGCTTGTATACTACATTATGTATCCCAAAATTCTGTACGATGTGAACGAGTATTCGGATTGAGCGAGCCTGGTGTCATAAGCATCTGATGTTCTGTGATATTTCCCCTCGGAGGCAATTGGTCGTAAAACCATTTGGAGTTGTACAACCTGCACCCGGTAACCTGCACCGTGTGCGACGACACCTTCCACCAGTTGCTACTACCTCGGCCAAGCATTGGCGCTGACAAGCTGACTTCAGGGGGGTGTTACTCGGGCTTTCAGCCGGTGGCTTTGGGGCTCGTATCTCTGGTGCAGCTGTGGAAGCCCGAACCCGCCCGTGCCAAGTCTCCCTACCGAGCTGCCGAGAAAGGGACGAAGAGGAAGACGAGAATAGAAAAATGAAGTGCACGTTTCGCGGACCGGGACAGAAAGTCAATCGAACCGACCCCTGACAGCCGAAGGCTCAACTGGCCGTCGAAATTTGAGCGTTGGCCCGTTGGGAAACGTGGGGCCCCATTGTTGAGAGCGTTGAGTGTGGGAGCTCCGAGGCGGCGCTACCAAAAGATACCTAGTCCCTGTGCGCTGGCCGTGTGTTAGTCCGAGGTACCTCCTGCTGACCAGCCGTCGGAGCTGCTCTGCAGAAACCCGAGCAGGAGGCACGTTCAGGGCCCTGCGATTGTGTGTGGTGTGCCGTGCTGGATACCGTAATGCGCAGGGTACCCAGGTACCCGAGCAGCTCACGTACGCCGATCACCAATTGTTTGGAGCTGATTGAGCGAGTTGAATGCCCGAGAGAGAGAGGTGCCAACCTGCCTGCCCTGCCTGCCCTTTCTTTGTCTGTCCGCCGTCCGCAGCTAAGATTCCAAACCAGCCAGATCTCCTATTCATCCTTCTACTCATCCTTCCATCTCACTGCGTCGTCGAACAAGTATAGTGTCAATCCAGTCCATCGTCAAAAAAAGATAGCAACAGCAAGAACAGCCACAAGAACGTTGGAAAGTCCAGCAGGATACTCCACAAATGTAAGTGCTGCTCTTGCTCCTCCTGCCTTGCCTACTGGGGAACGGAGCTCTCCCCCCAGACCATCAGCGGCGGACGTGGGGGGAGCTCCCCCAAGCTGGCGCACTCCGGCGAATGGCACCCGCACACCGAAGAGTAGCCGACAGAACTGGACTGACATGTGCGGGTGTGCAGATCTGATCCAAGTGAACACTTCCCCAATCTCGTCCAGAAACCCTTCATTGCATTCCCTGCAGTCTGCAGTGCAACGATAAGTCAAATTCGGAATCTGAAGTCTGTTTCTCGTCTACACGGTAAACCATTGTTAGTCTCTGGTATGCTTCTTCAGCCCCGACTGCCTCAGCGCGCACATCCCTTCCAGTGCCTCTAGCCTCTATTCTAACCCGTGCGGCCTCCGAACAGCATAGCCGAGTCCGCCTGATAGTCAACGCAGACACACCAGCCCGCGAAGAAGCACACTGTCTCCCTTGGTCAGGGCCCCTTCCCGTTAAACACCCGCCATCGTCATGTCCGCCGCCGCCACCGCCGTGCCGACCCCGGCCTCAGGGAAGACCCTGGAGAAGAAGCCCATCAAGTTCTCCAACCTGCTCCTCGGAGCCGGTCTGAACATGTTCGAGGTCACCACCCTCGGCCAGCCCCTCGAGGTCGTCAAGACCACCATGGCTGCCCACCGTGGTGACGGCTTCACAAGCGCCCTCGCACGCGTCTGGTCCCGCGGTGGTGTCCTGGGCTTCTACCAGGGACTCATCCCCTGGGCCTGGATCGAGGCTTCCACCAAGGGCGCCGTGCTCCTCTTCGTCGCCTCCGAGGCCGAGTACTACGCCCGCGCGGCTGGCGCCTCCGAGTTCGTCGGCGGCATCACGGGCGGTGTGACGGGCGGTGTGGCTCAGGCCTATGCCACCATGGGCTTCTGCACCTGCATGAAGACGGTCGAGATCACCAAGCACAAGGTCGTCGAGGGCGGCGGCAAGCCCCCCTCCACCTGGGCCACCTTTGCCGACATCTACCGCCGCGAGGGCATCAGGGGCATCAACAAGGGCGTCAACGCCGTCGCCATCCGCCAGATGACCAACTGGGGCTCCCGCTTCGGCCTGTCCCGCCTTGCCGAGACCGGCATCCGCAACTTCACCGGCAAGCAGGACGGCCAGAAGCTGAGCGCCTGGGAGAAGATCCTTGCCTCCGGCCTGGGCGGTGGCCTCTCCGCGTGGAACCAGCCCATCGAGGTCATCCGCGTCGAGATGCAGAGCAAGACGGAGGACCCCAACCGCCCCAAGAAGATGACGGTCGGCAACACCTTCCGGTACATCTACAACACCAACGGCCTCAAGGGCCTGTACCGCGGTGTCGCGCCCCGTATCGGCCTGGGCATGTGGCAGACCATCTGCATGGTCGCGCTCGGTGACATGTAAGTTTAAGCGGCGAACAAACCCCCCCCCCCCCCTTCCCGAAACCACCAATCTTCCCAACGTATACTATTCGGACTGCGGACTAACGCTCATTTCTCCAACTACAGGGCGAAGCAGGCTGTCGAGCGGGTGACTGGCGAGGCGGTCACGGCAAAGCATTAAAGCGGCAGGCGTTAACAGGGTGAACATTCCGGGCTGGTTCACGAAACAACTTTACGCTTCTTGAGACGATGGTATGAAGAGAGATAAAAAGGAAGATAAGAGGATTATGTGTGCTTTTTGTGGCCGACATTTTCTTGATTCCCGAGTATTGAGATGGGTTTCCTTTAGTCTTTGGTCTGTACCGCGTCAGCATTCAGTATCATGAGATAGACAGGGCGGGCGTTCCGAGCTTGAGCTCCAGTTGCATGCATATAAAGAGATATGTCGATGCAGCATTCACGGGTCCGCAGTGTCTTTTCGTGTTGTGGTGTGGTCTGGCCTGAGGCAAGCTGACGTGCTAGATAGACTGTCTCTCCAAGCGTGTGTGGATCCTCGCTCGTATGCTTTTGGGGCACGCCCACTCAAGTATATGTCGTCCCAGTTCAGTTGTCTATCCCCACGACCTCGGGTGCCCCCTCCCCTTGGCGACTTCATATGGCTCGGTCCTGCAACCGGTGGTCAACCGTGTGCGTCACTACTGTCTTTGGGGACGAGGTGTTCCGCAGATCAACATCTTTGATTAGAGCTACATGGGCTTATTTACAAGATGTGAATGCAAGCGGAGAGAAACATTGACCTCAGTCTGCGCCAACGGTTCCGCCGTTCTTGACAACGGACCACAAAACTAACCGAAGAAGGGCTTGCAATACCGTGACGCCGACGCATGGGACAGGAAAAGATCCCATTCTGAAGCGCCTCGCTCCTATGCAGACTATAATGAAGCAAGCGCGTGCTTTGTCTCGACTTGCCTCGCCTGACGGTTACGTCGTGCGTGAGCGCAACTGGTTAGCTGGAGGCACAACCGCAATAATTCTTTCTTAGAAGCCCAAACCGTCTTCCTCCTCCTTCTTCCGGTCGACGACACCCTTCTTGAGATTCTCCTCGACCTCGTCAATGTACCCGAGCCCACAGTACTCCACGCCATCGCGAAGCTCCTGCAACGGGACGCGGTCTCTTTCGAGGGCCTCACGGGTCTCAAGGCTCAGCCGTTCAAAGTCCAGGTCGAGCTCGCGGTTCTTCTCGTGCCGCCTGGCCACCTCGTCCGCCCGTAGCTCTTGTCCATCAACATCCATGTGGTCGGCGTCCTCACCAGAGAGGCCAATCTTCTTCACACGCCTGGTACGGATGGGGGCCTTGGCGAACATTTTGAAATTGATCTGCTGCTTGCTTTCGACGTACGCCATGAGCTCCCTCGTCGGGTCGTACTCGGCGTGTGCCTCACGGTGGAACAGCCCCGTGTCCGCGTAGTTGACGTCCTGGACCATTCCCACGGTGGGATCTCCGCTGAACTTCAGCTGCCGCGCGGTGACATAGGCGCGGCCCAAGTCGGCCCTGGCTTCCCGTGTTTGGAGGAGCTGCGGCGGAGGTGGCGGCTCCTTGTGCGGTTTGATGGGCGTCGGTCTGCGTCGGGTCGTCGTACCCAGTCCCGGAGGGCCAGGCAGGTTGACAAACGACGGGGACTTCTCCTCGTCTTCGCCGACAGACAAGATGAAGACGCGCCCGCTTGCGTCGCCGATCACGAGTTTCGAGTTGTCAGGAGAGAATGCGCCGTGTGAGATCTGGGCTGGTGCCTCGAGGATGACTCTGCCTTTGGCTTCTTCTCCTCGGATGTTCCAAACCTTGACTACCCCATCCGAAGACCCGGTGTAGAACCGATCCAACGACGCCGCCCAAGCTGTAAATTTTACGCCGGTATCGTCCTCGTTGTCCCCTACGGCGATGCCCTCCAAAGGCGGCCCGTGAGCAAGCACATGGATGGGTCTCCTTAAGAGACTCTCGGGTTGAGCTGAATCCCACACGTAGGTCTTGCCATCCGTACAACCGGCCGTGATGTAGAAGAACGCAGGGCTATTCGGCATGATTGTAAGCTCGTTGATATCATGAGCCGTGCAGTCAAAGGACTTCAAGAACTTGAATTGAACATCGTATTCAGAAGTCTTGTCTCTAACAAAGATCCTGACTTGTGTTCGGATATCGGCATCGAATTCGCCTGCCGGTGAGGACGCCGCAATGAACTCGGGCCGATACGGGTGCCACTGCACCTCAAAGACATTTTGGGAATTGGCGCCCGGAATGCGAACCGCCTGTCCCGTGATGCTATCCCACAAACGCAGCTCGCCGGTGTTCAGGCGATCTTCGGGGATATCGTTCTCGTCGTCCGTAAGACTACGCGGAGAAAAGCCAACCAGCAAGAGATGACGGACGCTCTTCTCGACGCCCCACTTCATCGTCGATGGGAAGTAAGTCCACTTGGTTGAGAAACTTCCATCTGCGTCGGGCACCCTCGTTGCCGAAAATGATGCATATGAACTGTTTGAAATATCCTCTGGGTTGATGGTGTAGATTCTGACAGCCTCAGTCGGCACGTCGGCAGCAGTGGCTACTAAACCTGTTGGATGTGCCAGCTGAGAGGCTTGTACGAAGTTGACGAAGCCATTGTGCATCCAGGTGCCAATGCACTGCATCGAGAGCCTTGACTTGTCGGCTTCCCCTGACTTGTCGGCTTCCACTGACTTGTCGACTTGCCAGATCTTGGCGCTCCGATCGAAACCAGAGGTGTATGTCCGATCGTGTATTGGATCATAGTCTGACGAGACAACAGAGGTATAAAGCCATGGATCTTGCGACTCGCGCATCTCATCTGTTGAGTTCTCGCCCTTCTCAACAATCGGACGAGGAATGCGGTGGTCGGAATAAGACTTCAGCTCGGTGGGCGCCGGAGAAACTGAGCCTAGCAGGAGATTCCCAGGCTTATTGTACTGCTGGTTGTGCGAGTCCATATGCGCCGTGGTACCAGCAATATACGCAGAGTCAGACACCCAGCTAACTGCGGAAATATCCCCCGCGCAGTTAGTGAACTCTGACCGGAGCTCGAGACCGTCTTCAAGACTTTTGTGGAACTCATTTGTGAGGCCTCTCATTCGAGTTGTTCTGAAGCGGTTTCCGGTGACCTCCCGCGCCATGAGAAGCGACGAAAGGCGGCTATCGCGCAGGGCTTCGCCGCGCTTGTCAAAGACGTCTTTCTCTATTGAAAGTACGCGCGGATCCTGAATCTTAGCTTTCTTTTGCTTTATATCGGAAAGAAAGTTGGCGATGTCTGATCTGGTTCTGGTCTCGATCTCGAGTTCGAGCTGGCAGGTAAGCAACTCGGTATCTTCGGTATCTTCACGTGTGAGCTTTCTCAGCAGCTTCGCCAGGCCCTTAACCGGGTCGTCGTGCTTCTTGACAGACCCTGTCCCCCGTCGAGCCGCTACCTGGAGCGCCACCAACTGGAGCGTATGAGCTTCCTCGAGGGTGAAGTCCACATGAAAAACATGTGGCTTGTCCAGTTGATCCGGCTGCATCTTACTCAACCGGCCACTACCCTTCAAGATCTCTTGCCGTTTCTCCGCTCGGAGATATGGACGTTGCTCGAGGGAGAAGTAGACTGAAGTGGATCGCTCCTTCACATCGTGACTATCTTTGTTGGACTTCCAAGCCGCGACCTTAGCACGGGAACGGAAGTTTGCCGGGGATGTCGGGGCCGTTTTTGCAGCGGTCCTCGCTCTTTTCGAGGAGGGAGGTGTACGTGGCCGCATAGCACGGGGTGCTGTTGGAGGTTGAGAGGTCCGTGGAAGCACATCTTGGGACTGTATATTTGACGTGACAACATGCTGTGCGATCGGCTCCCTGACCTGGTTCTTCTGCGGCTTGTTGACGGTAGTCGGCAGGCTAGAGAGATTCTGCGCTGGACTTCGAACGGGCGTCGGCGCGGTAACAGAGGGCAACCCATTGGGAAGCGGTGTAGAGGTGGAAGCAAGCGGCGGTCGAGCAGCAACAGGGTGGCCGTTTACAAGTCCGGAAGCTTGAGAAGGAGGCAGCATGTGCTGTTGGGCCGGTAGGGGTTTGCTTGGGGGCGAGTGAGCAAATTGCGTCCGTCGAAAGCCCTAGCCCATATATGTCAGTCTTCGAATCTTCTCATCACCACCCACGCGTCGTCTTACCGGCAGACCAGCGAAGTTCTTAGCTAACGTTCTCGCCCGTTGAGTGGCAAGACCGACCAGTCCATCAGGAAGGCGCCCAGTCTGTCGAATTACGGATTCGAATTGGTCTGTAAGGGCTTTTTGAATCTGTTTGCGACGAGATTGTCAGAGTCATCTTCAGTGGGACAGAACTCTCCCAGTATATTACAGGGGCCGACTTACTTCTGCTTTGAGCTTATCCTCGTCTATGTTCTTGTTGCTGAGCGCTTCAACGGCAGTCCTCGCAAAGGGAGAAAGGTGTATGCCGACAGATTTCCGAATCACTTGCTCGTCGTCCACCATACCCCGGGGTGGTTCTGAAAGCTTCTGCCGTTTTGCAGGAGGCGAGGGGGCGTAGGCAGGAGTACTGGGGGCATGACGCCGGAAGAGCGATTGTTCTTGTGCGGGAAGAGGTGGTATGTGTGGGTGCGCATGCGCACTGCCGTGGGCGGGGGGACCGCCAGGCGGCGAGAAGTCCACGAATCCATTGGCGACGCGGTTGACGATGCCATTTGCGAGGGCAGGCGGAGGGACCGGCAGCCGTGGCTGGACCGAGCGCTCGTCGTCGTCGTCATCGTCCGTGGTGAGGTCGATGACCTCTCTAGACGACGTTTGTCGAGGAGGCGCCATCATGAGTCCTTGGCTCGAGCGACGCGAGATTATTTAAGTAGGCGTCGCCATTCCAGGTGGCGCGTCATGAAAGCTGCTGGGGTTTTACGCTTAACTGAATATTCCCCACTAGAGGTACTAAAAGGGACTAAAATTAGAGGCACTCGCTTTAAGAATGCTTAAAAAAAATCAAATATAAGATAAAGCAGCAAAGAGATATAATTTGTTAAAACCCTTTAATTTTAATATAAATTATTTAATATTTATTAAATAAGGTTAATATCTTAAAAGAGTAATATATTAATAAGTAGTTTTACGTTATAAAACATAACACTTAACTCTAAAATATCTCACAAGTTTTTAATTCTAAATTAAAAGCATCAAAGATCTTTTTAAGAACAAGCATGGTTTAGTTGAGAACATGACAAAAGGAACATGTTCTCAATTCATGTGAAGATGACATTGACATTTGTTATTGGGAGCAGTTCATTAAAAGCTAGAATCAATCCATGAATCAGTCCATGGCAAGGTGAGAGCTTTCACAGAAGGCATTGCTAACCTATACAGGCAGTGAAGAGCTGTTAAACCCTCCTTTAAAATTACCTAGTAAAAAGCACGTACACAATTTTATCAGCAAGAAAGGAATGGCATGGAATTTTTGGCAGAAATAATATGCTCTGGATAACATGCACAGAGCCCCAGGATTACCATGTGTGACAGGTGGGACCGCCAGCTCTAGACAGAGTCAAGCATTTAGCGGCCAATAGCTGGCATTACTCGCTTTGGTGCATTGCAGCGACCAGGTAAATATCGCACTATCGGAACGACAGAGTCCACCTGTGCAGCTCTAACTAGCGCAGCCGAGGTAGCAAACTGCTCACAAGCTTGGAGGCTACAGCACTGTATCCTCCAGACTTTTAAATCATATTACAGATGTTTACAGATGTCTGACTTGACTGTGAGAAACACTGTCAACACATGGCGTCATGCTATATAGCAGCCGCAGCTGGATGGATCAGGACGGGCCGAGGAAGGTCAGAAAGAATGGGCAGGAATTGTCAACAATATTTGGTAATCACATGTTCCTGCACAAAGCCATAATCTTTTCTTCCTATAATATTTTGCTCCCAACCGTACAATTCTTACGACAGTCCAGGGAAACGAAACCGCACAAGCGGGAATATACTGTGAATTGATGCGGCCGGAATCTACAGCTTGGCCTTGGTCAGCTCGCCCTGGCGTTTCAGCTCCTCGTACATCTCGTCGATTTGTTTCCTGAAGGCCCTCGCCGTTTGGACACGTTTGATTTTGAGCCTATCGGACTGTTAGCACTGGTCTGTCAAGCCAGTAATAGAAAAGGAAGAGGCCGGGTTGAAGGTCAGCGATCGTGGTGATGGACTTACGTCGGCGTCAGAAGCTCGTTGTCGATTGTGAAAGGCTCGATGTCCATGTAACAGTTCCGCACCTTCTCGTAGCTATTGAACTTGTGCCTCTTCCCAAACTCATCTAGCTGCTTGACGAACGCCTTGCGGACCTTGGGGTCGTTGGCCGCGGCCTTCAGCTCCGCGCGGTCGGTGGCCGAGACCGTCCTCTTCAGGATCTTGCTCGCGTACGGGGCGAACTGGTCAGGGTCGATGCCGAACACGGCGACCAGCGTGCTCTCCTTGGGGTCGCCGTGCACGTACGCCGTCTGGATGATGGGCGTGCTGCCCATGTAGACGTTCTCGATGCGCTCGGGCGAGATGTACTCGCCCTGCGCAAGCTTGAGCACGTTCTTCTTCCGATCGATGATCTTCAGCCGGCCCATATTGTCGATCTCGCAGATGTCGCCGGTATGGAACCACCCGTCAGCGTCAATGGTCTTCTTCGTCTCTTCTTCGTTCTTGTAGTAGCCCTGGAAGACGATGGGACCCCGCAGTAGCAGTTCGCCGCGTGGGTTGGGCTTATCTGCAACGGTATATTCCAAGTCCGGAGCGGACTCGAGGCAGACTTCCACGAATGCCATCGGGGCACCGATGTTTCCGGTCGTGTAGTCGTCCTTGTACTGTACTATGCCCACGGCGTATGTCTCTGTCATGCCGAAGCCCTGGCAGAAGTCGTTGGCGAAAGCAGCTCGCAGGAACTGGTGTACATCGGGATCCAGCTGGGCACTACCGCTGACCATCGAATGCACACGGTCCAGGCCGACAGCTGCCCGCACCTTTGGTGTCCATATCCTGTCGTATAGGATGTGCTTGTTTGTTGCCTTGCCTGGCGGAAGCTTCATGGATGCCTTCTTCGAGTTGATGACATGCCTGGAAAGCGCGCCCTTCACTCCCTCTGCTTGCACGGTCGCCGTGGTCAGGGCAGCCTGGAAACGGTTGAAAAGCCTGGGCACCGACATGAAACCCGTAGGCCGCAGGATCTTCATATCCTCGACCAGGGTGGCGACATCGCCGTGGAAATACCCAACAGGAGCACCGGCGAGGAATGCAGCCTGATCGGCCATGCGACCGTATATGTGCGCCAACGGAAGGTACGACATGTGGACGTCACGTTCGCCGACGGTGCCAGAAGACCGCGCGGCAGAGATTCCGGCGACGGAGTTTGCGTGAGTGAGGACAACACCCTTGGGGTCGCCCGTCGTCCCCGAGGTGTAGTTGATGGTGAAGATGTCTTCCTTCCGGGGAGGCCGCATTTGACGTCCAGAGTTTCGACCAATAGCCTCCACCTCACCGATTGAGAAGATCTGTATTCCACTATCGGCGGCCACCTTGTTCAGCAGCTCTTGCTTAGAGTGTCCGCTCATCTCACCGTCGTCCAACGAGTCGAGAGAGATGATCAGCTTGAGCGAGGGCACCTTGGGCGCTATCTTCAGGAGGGTGGGTATATGCGGCAGTGAGGTGACGACGCATACCAACTCGCCGTGGTTGATGATGAACTCGGTTGTCTGGGGGCCCAGCGTCTCATACAGCGTCACGGGATACAAGGACTGCGAGACCAAGGCAAGCTCTGTACAGATGGTCAGTGCCGGGCCTGAAAACAAGGTATCTGCAACATGTAGGAGGTTTTGCGACTGAACTGACCTGTGATCTGCCACTCCGGGCGGTTCTGGGACCAGATTCCAACACCATAGCTCTGAGCGTTGACACCGATGCGGTGATGCAGCTCCGCGATACCAGTACCGAGGTTTTTCCTCCTCTCGGCGACCTCAGCATACGTTTGCCACTCGTACTTGGGCTCCCAGGTCTTGGTGACTGGGTTCCAGGGCCGGTGGCCCAACATGCGCTTCGTGGGACGAGCCTGCCATGCCTCCTCGAAGAGGTCATGGAATGTCAGGCAGTGTGGTTCGAGCCTCTCGAGCAGAGGGCCATCGCGGAAGGCCCAATTGCGATAGACAGGAGTACGGTTCTCGCGCTCGGAGCCGGGGATGGGTAGGCCGTAGGGAGAGCCTGGGGGAGGGGGCGTGGAGCACTTGGCTATGAGCGCCTTGACGTCAGGTTCGTAGCGCATCTTGGGTGGCGTGCTGGGGTTTTCTGTTTCTGTGAATACAGAGAGCGGTCAACGTGCTGGCCTCTAACAGATTTATAGCAGGTCATGGGCATGGACCGAGTTACTGACCGGAGCGTACGGGCAGTCAGTACCAGTTGCAGGTGTCGCGTCGAGAGTCGAGATGGGGCGCGCCAAAGGGACCGACCACGACTTGAGGGAAGAAGGCACGGGGAACTGGAGCTGATATGCGGTACGGAAGGTGGCTACTTCGGTTGTCAAGACGGGTCGGTTGCTCTACAAGAGGAGAGAAGTATAGTATTTGAGGAGTGTCTACTCTATCATATTCTGTCTGCTTGGTGCACTGCACTGCCCGGGCGAATGAGTTGGTGGTAGCCAAGGGGTGGCAGATGACCAGACTTAGTTTAGTGGGCTTCCCGAGAACCTCGGCAAAGATAACATCGTATCGTACGGTAAGTATCGCCTTATCGACCTGTCCGGTAATGGAGATGGGTGTCTACATTTTATTTCCAGTGCATTGGTGCTTGATGCCAATTGTTGTGGACAGAGACCAGTCTGAGACGGAGAAATACCTTGCTCGTTGACTGCGAGACTACTGCCTGGGTGACCATCACAGGTGGTGATAACTAGCAGTTTTGGAGAGAGCTACGTGTGGACAAAGTTTCTGATTCCAGGTCGCAACGTCATTCTTCTCGGCCCGGCCACCGACCCACCCACCCTCCGAGTCCCCCGACACGAATAAGGATGTGCAGGTTCAGTGCAACGAAGCTTGATCACTAACATGAGCTGCCCGTGTTTGTGGTGCATCTCAGATAATGCAGCGATCACATGCTTTTCTTAGCCGCAATCCTCGTATGGCTTCATACTCTACACGGTTGCTCCCCTTTTCCTCGCCGGCTTCTAGGAGTCGGTCAGACTCAGAAGCTCGTCTCTACTGAGCTACTAATTATTTGACACATGTCTCGTTTGCTGATCGTCATCTCGATTGCCTCTATTCATTAGTTCATCGGCGCAACCGCTCAAATATTCAATTTTGACCCGTGCCTCCAGACTCCTCCGGACTCCTATATAGTCTACAAGTAGTTCGGATCACCAACGAGACCTCGATATATATCACTCCTACCGCTCCGTCGACGGCCGGGTGCACCAGGCAATCCTCTCAAGCCGTGCACCGGCTGACCGGGCGCACACAATGTCTTGATCCCTCAGCTGGCCGTCGCATTGCGCCGAGATGCACGGCGGCTTGACACTCAACACCTGGGCACGACACTTCTTCACCTGCGTCTCACCATTCTTGCTCCATGCCATTTATTATTGACAAGAGGCCGTTCTAGAGCCTGGTAACCTCTCGCACCATCTAGACCAAGACACAGTTCTCAGCCTCAGATTTAGAGTCCAGAACACAAGCATTTGCAGGCCCCACCATGACTCGACCCAAGCCAGTGGGAAATGCCAATGGACCAGACGACAGCTCCTTGGCCATGCTGGCTTGAATGCAGTTGCTTGAGTCTCGCCAGAGTTTTCCTCCCTTGTTGGGCCCCCAGCGGTCCAAACTCCAGCACACAGACACACAGACCTACCCCAGCTGCAGGACGACAAGTCATACACCCCAGGGCCGACCCCAGAGCAAGGTCTCAACGTCGCCATGCACCGGCCGCTCTCGAGCACTTGGCCTCGAAGCGAACCGATTCAGTCGCCTTGGTCCACTTGGCGCTCGAGATCTCTCAGACACAGGCCAGGCAGGACGACTCCATCTTGCCGGACCAGATTGTCGTTAACGCCTTGGCACGGATGGCCTCGAGCACACCCGAAATATCTGGAAACAGAGGCCAGCGCCTTTCCTTGAGAGCCAAGCCCGCTGTCGCTGGACTCTGACCGTCCGGAGACTGCCAAGGCGTCGAGGAGCCTTGTCCTCAGAAACACGACGCCCCAGCAAAACATGTTTCCTTGCCACTTGCCCTGCGCTTCTCCTTCCGATTCCATCTTTCCCTGTTTCAATCCCATGGTGCTGATCTCCCTAGCCGGCTGGGGGTCTATTTCTGTGCAGTCCAAAGTCTTGTTGAGCTTGTATTACACTACCGAGGGTGCGACGCCAGGTGGCCCTCAATCACGCCCCTCCTCCGCATTGCACGTCAATATCAAGTGCGACCGTGCTCCCACTGCAGTGCAGAAATGCATAGGTCAGGATGTTCATGAACAGGCAGGCCTCGAGAACCACCACCTAGTGTGTGCGCGCTTGCCAGTGCAGCATCAACGAGGCTGACCCGTATCCGTACTCCGTCCCGGATGGTTGCGGCACAATCATCACCTGTCGGCGAGGTTTACTTTAAGCTTAGCAGACTGCACATGGTTCCGAGCAAATTCAATCAAACGCGAGAAGATGAGTCGAGTCACTAGGTCGCTCGTCCCATTCGCGCGATCCCAACCCATTGGCTCCGTCCTAACCGCCGTCACGTACCGCCGGCGGTTACAGAAATACCTCGTCCACCAGCGCGTGCCCACTGCCGCTGCAGGTGCAGATTTATCTCCGCCGGGGGGCATTGAGGTCAATCTAAAAGTATAGTATCAAGGGCCCAGGGTGCGCCCCAAACCGAGCATGACATTGGACGGCTTCGTCGCACCCTCCTGCACCAGGTCGTGGGTATGCCCCTGTCGTGCCGTGTTTCACATAGGCTTCAGGTTGGTACATCGTAGCGCACTTGTCTCCCGTGCAGGTGAGGTTGACCCTGGACACATGCGCGTCCATGCCACAGTAGACTGCATTCCGATATATACTGGCTCGATGCTTTTAATGCCCTGCATGCGCGCAGTGTCTTTCCCCTTCATTAAGTCTTCCTGGGTTACTTTCTCGCTTCTTGGGCTACCTCCCTATTTCTCCTTCTTTGAACCAGTGCACAGGCTGCCCGTTATACCATACATTCTCTTTAGTTGCTCGACCCGCAGACTTCGATCTCCACCAACAACAGCAATACCCACCTAATATTCAAACCGACGACTTCACAACTTTCAAAATGGGTTTCCCTCTGATGCTCGCTCTCCGCGCCGTGCAAGGCGTCTTCGCCGTGGTCATTCTCGGTCTGTCGGCATATGGTAAGGCTCCTTGGAATATGGACGGTCGCGGAAATGGGCCACGGAAGATGCTTTTGCTAACAGGACGCAACAGTTGCCAACTGGTACAATGTCGACACCCTGACTTCGTCGCCTTCTCAGGTCAACTTCCTGGTCTTCGTGCCGCTGTTCTCCCTGATCTCTATTGCATACCTTGAGGCTGTTCCCAAGTTCATGCCCAAGTGTGAGTATTTTGTCAGTCCCTGGACCAGTGTTCCAAGCTGACATTGTCTCCAGTCTCTCACCCATGGGCCGTTCTCGCCCTCGAGGTCACCAACGTGCTCTTCTACTTCGCCGGCTTCGTCGCCCTGGCCGTCTTCCTGACGCACCTGCTCTTCTGCCGCGGCGCCGTCTGCGGCTCCGCCCGCGCGGCCACGGTCTTCTCCTCGTTCAACTTCCTGCTGTGGACCGCCACCGCCGCGCTCACCATCAAGGACGCGCTGAAGGGGGGGTTCGCGGGCCTCCGCAACGGCCGTGGTGGTGCGGGGCAGGGCATGCCAATGCAGCAAAACGCCCAGATGAAGGAGGCCGCTATGGCCGCATAAACGCCTACTACGGCTCCGACGGCCGCGGGTCGTTTTTCGGATACGTCCCGGCCACACCGCCTCACAAGACCGCGTCCCTCGAGGTGACGGTCAAGAAACTGTCCTCGTGGGACCACAGGCGGAGCACCCTCGCCAGCAGCGAGGATTGGGAGATCGCTACCTTCGTCGGGAGCGAGGAAGAAGTTGTCGCAGGGAATGGATATGGGCGTCGTGATACCTGGTGAAAGTATTTGTTAGATGGGTTGCGCCAGCTGTGCTGTGTTGGACCATTTGATTTCGGGGGGTATAGAAGCGATTTAATGACTTTGAGGATCCAAGGTTGGAATGGGCGACGGGCTCGTATTAGCATCTTTACGTATTGCAATGACAGGCCTATGAATATGTCTATATGTATACAATTATGTATATGACTCTCAATATCGCTTCCTTCACGTTGCTGTCATGCTGGGTGAGCGGTCGTCGTTGGACGTTGGCCAACTCGTAGTGTCATCGGGTCGGCCAAGGGCAAGGCACACAAATCCTGCGGACTGCTCACCCACACTGTACAGCCTCTCACACAACTAGTCTCCCAATAACAATAAATATTGAGCGTGTAAAACTAACGAAATTATATGAACTCAGCATGCACTTGTTTTCGCAAGTCATCTGGCTCGAAAGGCCAAAGTGACTGACACTTAAAACCACATTTGCTCCCCAGTAATTTTCAATCAATACAGCCTAGATGCGGCCTAGTTAGAGTTTTCGCATGACATCGACGTCAATGTGCTGTATGTCCTTCATCTTGTCAGAATCGGCAACATCTCCTGCTCCGCTTGCTACCAGTTGATCCAACATTAGTATTGTTTGAAGGAATTAAGGCAATGAAGTCGCCTCAAGACTCCTCCAGGCATCACAGAGTGTGGCAGGAAGCAAGGGGTGCACAGGGTTAGGGTTAGATCTGGGCAGGCAATCCTTGCATAGACCTCCTCTATAGCCCTTCTTAAATCCTTGCTAATAAGATTATAGATAGCTTCTTTTTTCTCTTTTTTTTAAAAAATCCTTTAATTTAATAAATTATTTTATATTTAATTTAATCCTTAAATAATTGCTATAATTAATAGTTATAATTTAAATTATAATGCGGTAATCCTTAGATTTAATATTAATTATTAAGATTCTTATTTCTTTTATTAATAATATACTTGAAAAGTTATAATATAGTTATTTATTAATACCTTATTAATTACTTAAAAAGTTATAATATAGCTAATAAGTTTACTATTATATCTATTTTACCCTTTAATATTATTTATATTATTTATATTATACCCTTTAAATAAGTTAACTTTACTTATATATTATATTAAATTATAAAATATAAATTAACTAAGTATTAATTTACTTATCTTTTTAAGGTAAGTAGTTTATATTATAACCTTAAAATAATATTTATATTTTAAAAGAATGTTATAAATTATTTATAATAATTAAAAATAAATATACTTTTATATTTTTTAAAAAAAAAATATAAATATTAATCTTTTTAAAAAGTTATAATATAAAAGTATAATAAAATTAACTTTTACCTTATTTATAATTATTTACTTATCTTATTTATTTATATAATTTATTAAAAAATTATATTTATTTATTTATAATAAATAAATTAATCTTTAATAATTAATTAATAATAACTTTTAAAAAAGCTCTTAATAGCTTTTTATTTAAAGATATTTTAAACTTAAGCTTACCTTTAAAGCCTAGCTTTTTTTTAAGTATTTTAATTAAAGATTTTAAAAAATAAATTTTATATATATCTTTAACTTAAGGCTTTAAAGCTTTTACCTTCTTATCTTAGGCTTCTTAATTTATATAATTAAAATTTAATATTAGCTTCTTTTTATTTAAGAATATTTTTTAAATAAATCTATATAATAATATATTTAATAAAAAGGAATTTAAGGATATTAATCTTAAGGATATATTTATAATTAATTTAAATATCTTTATAATAAATTAAGGTAAGTTTTATATTATTAACGCTTAGCTTATATATAATATTAATATATTAATTCTAAAAATTAAAATACCCTATTTATTAAATCTAAAGATAAATATAAAAAATATAAGCTATTTAAAGTAAACTATTTATATTTTAAATACCTAATTAGAAAAGAATATAAATATTTTAAATAAACTTAATAATATTTATAATAATATAATTAAATATATTAATAATATTAATTAAAAGGTTATTAATATTAATAAAAATATAAATAGTATATCTATTTATATAAATAACCTTAATAAGGAAATATTTAATCTTTAAGGATAACTTTTAATAATAATAAATATATTAAAAAAGTTTAAGTTATTTATAAAATTTTAACTTATTTTAATATTATAAGCTGCCTAAGCTAAGTCCCTAGTATTTAAGTTAATCTTATTAAAACTTTTTTTATTAAAGTTAAATTTAATTATACCTTTTTAATTACCCTTTATAAGCCTTTAGAAAGTTCCAGCTATTTAGCCTTATATAAAAATTAATAACTTATTTAATATATTATCTCTTTAATTTTAATATCTTATTATTTAATAATATCTTAAAAAAACATTATTATAAAATATTAATAATTTATACTTATTATTAAAGTAATATTTAATATAATAATAATTAAAAGGATTATTTAATTTAAATAATTACTTTATATAATAAATATAAGGTATAAGATTATCTTTTTATAAAAAAAACTTTATTTAACTAAAGCTTTATTAAAATATTATTATTAAGTTTTCCTTTTAATTAATTTACTTAAATATTAAAAGAGGTCCTTTAAATTATTAAGCTTTAGCAATACACCTTATTTACTTTTTATTAATAACTCTTATATAGCCTTTAATAAGGATTAATACTAGCTTTCTTAATAATAATAATAATAATCCCTTAAATTCACATTATAATTAGCAAAATAATAGCCTACATAAACTTCTACCTTTAATTCTGCTTTAATAATAAACTATTATCTTTTAAAAAGCCTAAAAGCCGCCTTTTTAATAAAAAGCTATAATTATTATTAATATAATTAATCTTTATAATAATTAAATTAAGCATAAATATATAAATCTCTTTAACCTATCTTATAATAACTTTAATAACCTTAATATTATTACCTTTAATAAAGATATTATTTATATTAATATCTATTGCTTTAAGGAAATTATTAATAATTTATATAATAATATTAATAATACTAAATTAATATATATTATTTTATAATACTTAAAAGGCATTATTAAGTAGTTTTAAAATAATAAACTCTCCTTAAAAAAAAAAAATATTAAGAATAAAGATATCTTAAAACTCTTATAAATACTTTATAATAACTTTAATATATAATAAGTAGAAATTTAAGCTTAATTTAAATAAATATATATTTTATTAAAGAATATTTAAAAGAAATTAAAATATCTTTCTTAATACTTTTAAAGGAAAATCTATTATATAAGATATATAAGCGAAATCTATAATAAAAATAATAGTTAAAATTCAACCCTATATAATATTTAAAGCAATATATTTCTTAAGTTTTAAATATATCTTAATAAGCCTAATATTAATAAATATAAGAAGTTATTTAACTATATATATTATATTTATAAAAAGAAGATTATAATAATTATAATTATTAATAAGGAGCTTAAATATACCTAACTCTTTAATATTAATTAATCTTCTTAAAGTAATTTTTATAATAAACAAGATAAGAAATCCTATAATAAGCAAGATAATAAATTCCATAATAAGTAAGATAATAAATTTTATAATAAATAAAATAATAAAAAGCCTATGCTTTATAAAAAAGATAATGCTTATAATATAATAATAACTATTAATAATAAATAAGTTAAGGATTAACTTCCTTTATTTTTTATATCTTTTACTTCTTACTTTAATAACATTACCTCTTCTTTTTCTTTATTAAATTATATTATCCTTACTTATTTTATTATTTCTACTTTAATAATTTATACCTTTTATAAAAAATCCTTTTCTTTAAAAAATAAGCTCTATAAATATATTTATATTTACTTAATAATAATTATTAATATTAAGAATATCTTAATTATTATTATATTAATAGCTCCTATAATTTATTTAATAATTAAGGTAATTATTAAAAACTTTAATAAGAATAATATTATACTTAAAATTCTACTTAAGCAAATTAAGTTTATCCTTATAAATAGCTATATTTATTTATATATTAAGGTAAAACCCTCTTATAATAAACTTAAAATTAATCTTTATAAGGATATAAATACTAAATATAACCTTATTATATAGGATTAAGTTAAGCCTTTTTATTATAAAATTTATTAAATAAATAAATAAAAGAAAGACTTTATTTATAAAGTTAATAATAATTCAATTTACTTTATAAAAAAGGCAATATAAATTTATTTTAAATAAGGAACTAAAGTAAATAAATTTATTATTATTATAAAAATAATTACAAAAGTATAAATTATAAAAGATAATTAGCTTTTTATTAACTATTTTCTTAATAATAAGTAGCTTTATAACTATTATGCTTAGATTAATTATAGCGCTAAGATTATCTTTTACTTAATTATAAAGGCTATAATACCCTTTTATATTATTAAGGTAAAGTTAAAGGTAGTTATATAAAAGGTTATTATAGCTTAACTAGTTAAAATAGCCCTTAAAGATACTACCTATATTTCTATTTAATACATTAACTTTTTAAAAAATAAGTTATTTATATTTATTATTATTTATAAATCTATTATAAATAATATCTTTAACTTATTATTAATTAAGATAATTATTATATATAACTTTATAAATATATTTATTAAGCTTATTAAAGGTATATATATAAGGATAATTTATAAATATAAAGATATTATTAACTTTATTAGCTTTTTTAAAGGAGCTTTTATAATGCTTACTATTATAATTATTATCTTGCTAATAACTCTTAACTTTAATATAGCTAGCTAAGTTATTTTTAAAATAACTTTAATTATTACTTATAAGGCTTATTATATTATAACTTTTAAACATTATTATATAGCTTATAGTAATACTATAGTCTTCTTTATAAGTAAATCTCTTATTAACTTACTTATTGCTATTATAAATATTAAATTTAAGCTTATTAATATTATATTAAAAATAATTTAAAGATATAACCTTAATTACTTACTTATAATTATTAATTATATATCCTTAATACCTTATTTTAATATAATATTTAATATTATTACTTTAAATCCTTTAGCTTAAAACTTTTTAAATTCTTTATTCTTTACTATTAATAAGCCTATTTTTCTAAAATAAGCCTTTTAAAATCTTAATATTCTTAATTCTCTTAATATTAAGACTTTAAATAAGATTTTAACTATTATTATTAAGTATAGAATCTATATAGCTAATAAGAAACCCTTAAAAGCTATAAGGATTTAAGAGATTTATAAATTATATAAAAATCTTTAGATTAATTCTAGCTTAATTAAAGTCTTTAAGGAATGTATAATAAAGGTCCTTTTTTTAAATAAATAATAATAAATAAAGCTAAATTATTTTTATTATCTTATATTAAAGCTAGATAAAATAATAGTTAACTTTATTTATAAAAAGCTTTATAAATAGGGAAGAATAGAATATATTAATAATATATATTTATTTACTTTATTAATATTTATTATTTATTATATTCTTTATAAAATATAAAAGGGATATATAATGATGGATTTAAGGCCTTTTAATAAATAAATAATATTTAATAATTACTTACTTTTTCTTTAATTTAATTTTATTAAATTCTTATAAGGCAAGCTTTAGATTATAATTATTAATATTATAAAATTCTTTTTTTAATTATTAATTTACCTTAATTATTAAGATTAATTTACTTTTATTAATTATTATAATTTGAAATGCTTATTAATTACCTTAATAAGCTTTTATAATTCTTTTACTTATACTTAATGCTTTATAAATAACTTTTTATAATTATATAAGATATTTTATAAAGGCTTTATTAATGATATTATGATTTTCTTTAATATATATAAGGATTACCTTTAATACTTAAAGGAGATATTTTTATTTTTTAAAATTAATAATATTTTTTTTTTATTAAAAAAATCTTATGCTAGTTACCTTTTTATTAAGTTATTAGGCTTTTATATTAATATTCTTAGTCTATTTATTATGGCTAAATATATCTAAGGATTTTATAATATATTTTTTCTTTAAACTTTAAAAGACCTTAAATCTTATTTAAGATATTCTAGGTTTTTATATATTATAATCTCTTATTATATATATTTAATAAAATTACTTTAAAAGTATAAAGTTATTTTTCTTGTTATTAAATAGGAAGTAAGTTAAGTTATTATTAAGAATAAAGATAAACGCTTTTATTATATTATTTTTATATATTAAAACCTAATATTTAAAGAATTTGCATTATTTAATATACTTTAGAAGTTCTTTTATTATAATTTATGCTTTAAATATATAAACCTAGATAAGTAATTATTTATTTAAGTAAATAATTCCTTTTAGCAAGGATTTAATATTATAACCTTTTAATTAAAGGATAGCTATAATTAAAAGGGCAAGCTAATTTTATTTATAATAATTAATCTTATCCTCTTTTTTAATTATTACCTTATTAAGGTTAAGCTTTATTATAGCTTAATTAAACTTAAAATTACTTATTTTATTTAAATAATATATAAGCTTTATATATTAATTCTAATTAATTAGTAACTTATAGTAATCTTTATAAATTATAATGCTATTTAAGGCGTAATTAATTATTTTATATTAAAAACCTCCTTTATTAATTAAGCTAATAAGCACCTTATTAATATATTTATATATTTTAATAAATATACTTTAGATATTTATTACCTTATAAGTCGCCTTAACTTAATATTAAATATTTTATCTTATTTTATTATATTAATTAATAATATAAATTATTAATATAATGATTGCCTTATGCTTAATATAGTAATTAACTAATTTAATATCTTATACCTTATTATTTTTAAAGCTTATATAAATAATTATCTTTAGTAATAATTTTAAAATAATTATATATATGATATTTATTATATGCTTATTATTAGCAACCTTATAACGCTAGCTATTATAAGAAAAATATTTATTAAGACTTATAAATTAGCTAATAAGGATATTATTATTACTTTAAAGCCTAGCTACTTATTTTACTTAATTAATAAGCTATTATATAATTAAGATAATAATAAAATTAAGTACTTAATCATTCTTAATATATTAATTATAAAAATCCTTATTAAAGCTTATAATATAAAATATTACTTTATAAGGGACTATATAATAATAAACTTAAAAGGCATTATATTTTAATTTAAAGCTAAAAAGGTAAGGATTTATATAAAGAAATATTATTATTATAATGAACTTTAAAAGAATAATTAAAAGCTTATAAAAGTTTTATATTTTATTTAGGCTCTAGAGGAACTTATATATATTATTATTATAAACTTTATTATTAATTTATTAAAGGTTTTAATAGCTAATACTTTATAAAAGATTAAGGATTTTAATTACTTTAATGCCTTCTTAATAGTTATAAATAAGACCTTAAAGCACACCTTATTAATCTCTAATTATATTATATATAAAGTAAAGTATTAAGCTAAAACCTTTATAAGATAACTTTTATTATTTAATTAGTTATGCCTTAAGGCTATTATTTTAAATTAAGATCTAAAGTTTATATTTTACTTTTAAAAAAGCCTATAAAAGGCCTTTAATATTAAGCTTTTTATATTTACTGCTTATTACCCTTAGACTAATAATCTTTTTAAATATAAGAACTAAATCGTTAAATTAATATTATGATTTTATTTTATAAAATACTTAGATATTAATTAAATTAATATTTTATTTATATTATAATAAAACTTAAATAACGCCTTATTTCATACCTTAGATAAAGTAAGTCTTTATAAGTATTTATTTAAATTTAAACTTTTAATATTAATTAATAAATTAATTTAATTTATTCCTTAAGCTGCCTTTAAAATTAAATTCTTTTATAAATATTTATAAAGAGATATTTAACTTATTATAAATAAGATTACTTTTAAAAATAAAATCCTTTATAATTTAAAATATTAACCCTTAGAATTTTAAGTTAATAATTAAATTTAGCTAAAGATAAGCAAAGCTTATAAGCTTTTATAAAAATTATAAAACTTAAAGCTTTAACTAATTTATATTAAGCCTTATATTATTATTTATAAAATTAAACCTTTTATTTATAAGTTGAAATTTAATAACCTTTAAGTTTAGGTCTATCCTATTATTAATATTTAATATTTATTCTTTTATAAATATATTAATAATTTATTTAATTAAAAAAAGCTAGCTTTAATATTAATTACTTATAAAAAAGATAATTTTAATAATATTTATTATAAGATTAAATATATCTTAAATATATATTTATTTAATTATAAAAAGAAATATTAATATTTAATTTAATAAAAGAATTATCCTTTTAATAATGACTTATAAAAGTACTTATAGGAACTTATTATAAGCTATGATAAGCTAATTATTGCCTTTAATAAAAAGAATAATATTAAATTAACTATTATTATTATATTATAACTTAAGGGATTAGATATAAGTATAATTTATAAACCTTTAAAGGAGGAATTAAAGAAGGATAGGAAGGAAGATATATATTAAAGCATTTATTAAAAGAAGATTTATAGTTAATAAAAATATTAATATTTTTTTTAAATGCCTAGTATTTATAATAGGAAGCAAGGGGTATATAGGGTTAGGGTTAAATCTAGGTAGGTAATCTTTATATAAACCTTCTTTATAGCCTTTCTTAAATTCTTGCTAGCAAGGTTATAAATAGCTTCCTTTTTCTTTTTCTTTTAAAGAACCCTTTAACTTAATAAATTATCTTATATTTAATCTAATCCTTAGGTAGCTGCTATATAAAGCATCCTAAGGCTACATGACTGAATACCATGTCTGAACAACCACTTCATGGAGAATGTCAGCTACTTGCATGCGTTACACTTAACGGCACGAGAGAGTGACCAAGGAGCAGGACTGCAAGTCTATAGCGAGTGAGCAATGCAAAAATGTACAATAATAGTGTGGAATCACGAATGGGCAGAGCCTGACACTAAGACTTTTGGTGCAAATTAGTGGCTTCTGACACAACAACACTGGTTGCAGAAGTAGACTGAATAGTCACTGTCTAAAGCCATGGATAGCGAAATTGACTGTAATTGCCTACAACTACATTTTCGCTTGTCCCAATACAATATTGTTGTTCCAGCTTAGTAGATAAACTTAGAGAATGCAAATATTCCATAAAAGTGTAGAATGTTTCACACTTTCTCTTCGAGATTCCTTCGATAGCGGCATCGACAACAAGAACGAGCAAAGTTGAAGACAAATCAGATTTCCACCAAGTCGTCTCTTGAGAAATTCGACCAAGTTGGCGTAGAGAAACGGCACTCCTTGACCAGATAATTCAGACCCCGGACGCAAAGAACGAAACTGAGTACCGTCCTCTCAGGTACAGCGCCCACCATGAGACACAGCTGAAGCTCATCCTTGCTAATGTTTCTTTAGAAATTAATATTTGACGACAGACGCAGCAGTCTCGGGGGAAGCAGCTGCATTGGAAATGCCCGGGGAGGATCCCTACGCGAGATGCAAGAGCTGCCACAGGCTCTTGTACGAACTGGGCGCGGAAAAATACGAGGGCAGAATCTGTTACAGGTGCGGTGGGGAAGGATCTGTCCGCTACGCTGCAAAATGGCACAAGTTTTGTATCACCTGTAAGGGTCATGGATACATTGATCTTGGTCGATGCGGGGGCTACAATATTGCGTGCCCTGACGGAATTATCATCACGAAGCGGCACATAACGTGAGGAGTCAATACAGCTGAGCCGTATCACTAACTACGCTGTCACTGAATCGCTGGTATGTGCCTCCATTTCCACATCTCTGCATATCCATGACTTACAACCTTACACACCCACAGCATGTGAATCTCTCTATCCCGTTGCCAGCCCGACAATATGTGCATCTGTTTGTTGGGACTCAGTCCCTGTCAAGAGTGATACGCCCACGTCATTGCGCGTTTACCCACACAGAGCACAGCACCTTCTCAGGTGTGCAAAGAATTAAAGAGCGTCGTGCAAGATACTTATGGGGGTCCGACGTAACCACCAAAGCCTACTTGAGGTCTTGCTGCCTCGAGAGAGGGACTGCAACTGCTCGTGGCAGTCAGCAGACGGGAGATGCATATCGCGACAAGTTGAAGATTCTCTGTCGAAAGACAAAATCAGCCCTGGGAAATGTATGCAATGAACAAGTGCTACGAATTTGCTTCCATCCAACTTGTCTTTGGGGCGAGGGGCCAGCCAGACTCAACCCTGGGGCCCCGTTGGAATAGCATTATCTCTTTCCGCACCCGTTGCTGTGTGCAGGATGATACTGTTCACAGGTTTGAGAATAAACACTTCAAAGGATCATTCCATTGTGTGCTGGGCTTTTAATTCCATTTCTTCCAGAATTGCCTTCTGGACAGAACAGGTAGAACACGACGGCTATTTGGGGATTTTCGTACCGGCCCATGCTCGACGTCTTGATGTGCGACAGATGAGGTCGGCTCACTGGCGTGTTTGTGGTCATTCACGGCTTGGCCCGCACGACTAGGCCCGCACCGTCCGTGGGGAAGTCCTGCCGTGGCCCTTCTCTTGGGTCACCGTCTTCCTCGGCCAGGTCAGCGGCGTCGGCCTGGGGAATAAGTCAGCCCACAGAAACAGGACAGACCACAATCTCGTGAGTCCATGCTTGCCGATGCGGCTCCTCTTGCCGTTGAGTGCCCCGTCGACCCACCAGTCACCGCAGATCCAAGGCTAGCCGTGACAACGCCATACCGAGACCGTATGGCACCTCCTGTGTCGGTAGATCATGGTTTGTGATATCGAGGCTGTCCTGGTGAAGTGCAGATCGTAGAGACACGCACACGCAGGTACAATACATCCAGGACATTTGTAGGTGCATAAGCGTACAGATGCATAGATGCAGTCGCCAGCCTGCGGGGGTGGCCCAGAAGCCTCCGACTGGTCTGTGCCACCTGCAGGAACTGAGTGCCATCTCCAGCACACCATTCATCTCACGTTACTCACACAGCACGCGGCAAAAGGAAGCAGACAGCGGCCATCGGCCGTCGGCCGGCTCGAGAATCCCTCTGGCACGCGGCTTGGGGAACGGCAGAGCATCGACGCCAACCCTTTTGGCCCAGCACTCGACGTTGGCGGTCGAAATGACGTGCTCGGCTCCCCCACTTCCCAAGCGCGCAATTCGAGGCCCCAAAGAGGGAACTGAGGTGCGAGTTCACGCTTGAGGCCGATGGGCTTGACGGTCACGCAGGCAATGGGACAGGAGCTGGAGAGCTGGGGAGCTGGAGCTTAAAGTACATAGGTAGTCTGGGCCGCGCTGGTCATCAATTGACTTTCCGTTGACTCTCACTCACTGCCTGCGCTGCTGAACCTAAGTCGACTCTCTGCCCCAAACCTTAAACGGTGTAATCAGGTGCATAACTGTAATTGGCTTACATCTTGGCCCACGATGTCGGAACTCAGCAAACACTTCGAGACCCTCCAACTCCACGGCGGGTGAGTCAGTTTCCTGCCTCGTGAGAGCTGTTCCAGCAAGCTGATCGCTCATGACAGACAAGAACCAGACTCTGCCACAAATGCAAGAGCTGTTCCAATCTACGCAACAACTGTATGACTTGAAAGAATTATTGTGTGTGCGTGTGTGCGCAGGGCGAGATACTGAGTGGTTCTCATAGAGCTATGTCTTCAACGACTCAGCCCATGGCGCAAGGCTGTTCGGCCTCAAGGAGTTTGGCAACATATACAGCCGTATCATGAACGTAAGTCGCACCAAAGCGGTTACGCTTACGCTGCCCACGGACATGTCAAGAACAATTCATTGAGCACCTCGCAACCAGCCCACTGTCGACGTCTTCGAGAAGCGCATCGCCGCCCTCGAGGGAGGTGTAGCAGCCGTCGCCGCCTCGTCGGGCCAGGCCGCGCAGTTCATGACCATCGCCGCCCTGGCCCAGGCGGGAGACAACATCGTGTCGACGTCCAACCTGTACGGCGGCACCTACAACCAGTTCAAGGTCGCATTCCCGCGCCTGGGCATCAGCACCAAGTTTGTCGACGGCGACAACCCCGAGGAGCTGGCGGCCGCCATCGACGACAAGACCAAGGCCGTGTATGTCGAGAGCATCGGCAACCCGCGGTACAACATCCCGGACCTGGAGAAGATCGCGGAACTTGCGCATGCGAAGGGCGTTCCGGTCGTGGTGGACAACACCTTCGGTGCGGGCGGTTACTTCATCCGGCCCATTGACCACGGAGCGGACAGTACGTTGTTTCCTAGGCCCGGGTAACCCCAGAAAAGGGAATTCTCATGGTTCCAGCTGAGTGCCATTACTAACAAGCGAGTTCGCAGTCGTCGTCCACTCGGCGACTAAGTGGATTGGTGGCCACGGCACCACTATCGGCGGTATAATCGTCGACTCGGGCAAGTTCGACTGGGGCAAGCACGGCAAGCGATTCCCGCAGATGGTCGAGCCATCGGACGGGTACCACGGCCTGAAGTTCTGGGAGACATTCGGTGCCATCACCTTCATCATCCGTGTGCGGGTCGAGGTCCTGCGCGACCTCGGCGCCTGCCTGAACCCCTTCGCCGCTCAGCAGCTGCTGCTGGGCATCGAGACGCTCTCACTCCGCGCGGAGCGCCACGCCCAGAACGCGCTGGCCCTGGCGAGGTACCTCGAGAAGAGCCCCTACGTCAGCTGGGTGTCGTACCCGGGCCTCGAGAACCACCCGAGCCACGAGCTGGCCAAGAAGTATCTCAAGAGGGGTGCGGGCGGCGTCCTCAGCTTCGGCGTCAAGGGCGGCGGCAAGGCCGGTAGCCAGATCGTGGACGGGTTCAAGCTCATCTCCAACCTGGCCAACGTGGGCGACTCCAAGACGCTCGCCATCCACCCGTGGACCACGACACATGAGCAGCTCTCGGACGAGGAGAAGATTACCTCGGGCACAACTGAGGTGCGTTTTTTGGGTGGTTGCTCAAGACCGTGGGGAGTAGACTCGCTGACACTCGCCTCCTGCAGGATCTCATACGGATCTCGGTGGGTACGGAACACATTGACGATATCGTCGCCGATTTCGAGCAGTCGTTCAAGGCCGCGTCTGCCGCCACTACCGAGGGCAAGGAAGGTAAGCCCCAGGACAAGGAGCAGGAGGCCGCGCCGACAGTTGTCTGATTGAGAAGAAAGTTCCATCGTAGCCTTTTCTTTTTAGCCAGCAGCAAGTTAAACTATCCTAATTCGACACTGGATTGAATCAAGACGCGTCTTCGGTCCAATCACATCGTAGCAACGCATGCATGCCAGATGTAGACGGAAGCCTACCTTTTGTATCGTGCAGGACTCGAAGACTGAAGAGGGTTTGGACCCATGCACCATACTACCTTGCTCTGATTTTATACATTCGAGGTCAGCAACTCACTGAGATATCGAAGGATTTCCAATATAATATCGTGTTAGTGGCTGCGCCAACTCATTCACCAAGCCGCTTCCTGTGTCCGTAAATGCAGAATGGCAAGGTGCTGTATCTAGGTAGATAGACAGCAGTTGTACTTGCTAGATTTGGGGCACCTGGAGGCTCGGTCCCAGTGAGCTTAAACACAGTGCCCAACCAGGGTGCTTGCTGCGACCCACCCTGCAGCATCCAAGCTCCCAGCTCGGCAACGTCCTCTCAACCGGCGGAATGTCCACAGCTCAGCCGCCAAACCAACCTGCATATCAAGAGACATCACGCCCGGCAACCTGCCAAGAAGACGACGACGCCCAACAGAGGCGCCCAAACCACCGTCAAGATGCGCAGCGATATGTTCACCCCGCTGGCCCTCTCCCTCCTATCCGTAGCGGCGGCAGTGGCCACGACGACCATCAACCTCGTCATCCCCGCGACGCACTTGCTCCCCAACCCGCGCTCCCTCCCGCCCCAGACGCACGCGACGCTCTCCTCCCTCCACTCCGGCGCCTCGGCCTACCTGTCCCCCGCCAACACCTTCGCCTTCCACAACGTCTCCGAGGGCAGCTACCTGCTCGACGTGCACAGCCCCACCCACGCCTTCGCGCCGCTGAGGGTCGATGTCCTCCCCGTGGTGGCCGGCGCCGGCCAGACCGAGAAGGAGGAGAGGACGGCCAGGCTCAAGGTCGCCGCCTGGGAGACGTACCGGGGCAACGACTGGAACAACAAGGGCGAGGCCGCCGCCGTCACGAACGGCGGCGCGCTGGAGGTCAAGGTGCTGGGGCCTAAGAACTTCTTCATGGAGAGGAGCTCATGTAAGTGGCCACGAGGTTCTAGGTCCTCGCAGTTAAATGTGCTGACACAACTCTACCAGTCAATGTCCTGAGCATTCTCAAGAACCCTATGATCCTGCTGGGTCTCGTCAGTATGGGTATATTCTTCGGCATGCCGTACCTGGTTGACAACAGTGAGTGTCGCTGCCTGACTTCTTCCGAACAATGAGCCTGTCATGTTCGCAGCACTAACGCAACGACCAACAGTGGACCCGGAAATGAAGAAGGAGTGGGAAGAGAGCCAGAAGAGCAACCCCATGAACAGCCTCATAGGCGGCCAGCAAGGGGCACAGAACCCAATGGGCAACTTTGACATGGCCGCCTTCCTGGCTGGGTCGTCAAAGGACAACAACGGCGGTGGAGGGTCGCGGAACCAGAAAGGTGCCAAGAAATAGTGTCTACACATCCAGGGTCCTCCCATTTTGTATATCCGAAGCTTACATCAATAGATGACGAGACGGAGCGTGTTAGTTTGGCTGATACATTCAGATCAGAAAAGCACCAGGCGTTGTGGGTTGGTGCCCGACAAAAGGAAGGCGCAATATGGGCGAGCTCGCGTTTTCTGCGCATTTAGAGTATGGCCAATAGGTCAAGCAGAGCAATGGGCGAAGTCCTTGACCATTCGCAGTTGCGTACTACAGTCACTCGAGCGACTTGCTCGACTCCACGGAAGTGGCATGCGTGACGAATATGCTCATTAACTAAGAAAAGGTGCATAGTTTCCAACCCGTTCGATAACTCACACCCACTCACTTTCAACTCGCTTCGGGGTCGATGTCAAAATGGGAAAAGGACGGGGTTCAGTTTTATTCACCGCTTAAGGGCAGTTTTCCCAGGCTTGCTCGAGAGGTAGCCAAAATTCCCCGACATCATCACGCTTTCGCCATTCTGCTTTATCTTAAGCAGCCATCGATTGTGTCCAAGTCGGTGTGACTGGCCATTTCATACTGTCTTTGCCCAGCAACCGGCAATGACCTCAATGTGTCAAAATTGCGGAAGGTGAGTAGTTTTCGCCCATGCCCCCGCGCTCAAAAAGTGCCCCCAAACATCTGCTCGTGCCCATCTGCGGCAGGATCCGACGTTGCGGAGGGCGAGCCCGCATCCAAAGATGCGCGGGTGCCACACAATCCCCTCTGAGACCCTGATCACTTATCCCACGAGCTATACTTCTCGCCGCGCGAGAACCTCCTCCTCCGCCCGCGGCGGCCGACGCAGCAGTCGACGGACCACCAGACCAGGCATACCAGCATGGCCGCCGTGGCGCCCCAGGTCAGGCCCAGGAATCTCCTCCCCGGGGACGCCGTGACGCCGACCTGCTCGGCGTACCTGTCGACGGCGCGGGCGCCGATCACGGCGATCGCCGTCGCGAGAGCGCTCGAGATGGCGACCACCAGGAAGGCCAGCAGGGCGAGGACGAGGTTGCCGCAGGCGGACATGCGGCCCGACAAGGCGAACGAGACGATGGAGGCGAGCGTCGCGAGGCCGATCAGCCCGATCGAGACGCAGTCTGCGGCACTTGTGTCAGCAGCTCTGGATGGCAGGGTGGGTCAAATGTAGGGATCATTGGAGTGTGAAGAAGGGACGGTGTACAAGAGCGGGCTAAGACGCACATATGATGAAAGCCACGCGCTGCACGATGTGAATAGCGTCGATGCCGCGGTCGATCTCATCCGGCCAATTTAGATCAGAGACATTTAGCCAGCCGTTTCCCGAGGCGTTCAGGTCGCGCTGTAGGGCCTCGCGGGGGTCGAACTGGAAGTTGCCGCTGCGAGGGCTGCAGTACGTGAAGTTGCGCGTGATCTCGTTGCGGGAGACGGTCTCGTTGGGGATCGCTGTTGGCTCATAGTAGCCCTGGCAGTACTGTGACGACTAGTGTCAATTTCCCAGTCGTTTCTTATACCGTCTGAGACTCGAGACTCGCTGGAGTTCCCTGAAAGGATAAGAGGTCATCCTGTTTTCAGTTTGGTGCTTACAGTCATGAGATTGGCCGTGTAGAAGTCGTGAATGCCAAGCCGCTGGAGGACCGTGTTGAGCAGGTCCTCGGCGTCGTCTTGCAGGAAAGATGGGATTGCATCCAGAATGGCGGCCAGTTCGGGATGGCTGTCCACATAGCTGCTGTTGAGGATGCCCTGGCCGACTTGCGATGTGTTCACCTGAAGTCTGAATTAGATCAAGCACGGACATCTGAAGGGATATTGGTGGGATCCATTGCCATCTTACCGTGATGAGTGAGAACTCCGGCAAGAACGACGTCGTGGAGCCTGCGAATAGACACAACAGTGTCATTGCGAGGGCTCCGAGGCCCAGCAATACTGGTCCAAGAGCAGAGAACCTCATCGTGTTGTGCGTCCTGCTGGGCTAAGAGGCTCGAAGCGATTTCGACTGTGCCTTGGGCAGGTTGTTTGCTCGTCGGTCGTTACAGCGTTTTCGGCAACGAAGAGCTGCGACCCTATGATGAGGTCGACGATTATAAATACCTAGGTATTGAGCTGGTGGGTCCATCATACATTTAGTGTTGGAGTTGTACCCAGCCTCAAGAGGACAAAGCTCACACGTATCGAGGCCTGGAGCACTGGGCATGTCGTCACAGCAGTGCCTGGCCGTCTTGGGAGACCGAGTCGGCGCCGCCTTTCAGCTCCGAATGCTTCCCAGGCACACGTCATATCCTGAGCTACCGAGCTTCTAGGGCCCTGCACAACAAAAGCGTTGTGACTGTTGAGTATCAAAGCGGCGCCGCTAGCAGAGCTTAGTACTGTCCATTGGAGATCCGTAGTCGTACTCGGGAATCATCGTCGACGTCCCTTCTGCTGCAACCTATAGCAGCTCTTCCCTTGTATTATTCATTGCCGCCGATACTGCGTGCCGCAGTTATGTATGTGCTGCGCCCATGTCTTGCACACCCTTTCAATGCACCTCGTCGGATGGCTGTTTGGCTTGCTGTCCTCTTGAGCAATCTTTCTCAGTGTATCATCTCAAGCAAGATATCCCTAACAGTTTTAAGTGAACTCCAGTCCTAAGCCGCCGTCGGCTTGGCATACAAGATATGCCAAGCTGGGCAGGCTCGAAAGCTGTGGGCTTTACTGAAGGACACAACATTTGAAAGCACCTGCGCCATGCTGACCTTAAACCTGCACTTGCTATGTGCATCTCAGCTGCCCAGAGGTGGTAGCATTTAGGAAATAGGCAAGCTTTTGATATTTTCATCTTCCACAACATATTCAGGAGGTAAACTGGTCTAAAACCGAGTTACGCCTGTACAGCATGGTTGGCACACTGCCTGAGAGCAGAGTCAAATGGTGGACGAGCTGGAGAGGTATGATAACTTGGTCTAAACAACATAGGGGGGTAATACTAAAAAACAACTGAATGAGAATATTTGAAAGGTTTCAGATCCGGGTCATGACAAATAAATGTCGAATTCAAATACCTGATACTTTAAAATTAATTAGTCTTAAAAATGAAATGTATAATATTAAGAGCAGTTAGGATATTTATCGTGACAAATAATTACACAATTTAGCTTTTTAATTCCCTTCTACTCTGTGTTCGCTAGCTCACCAAAACTGATTATCATGCATTGCTTCTTTGTAAACTTGAGAAACTCTACATAGGTAAGCTGCCGCGAAAACCAGCTTATTGGCAACAGAGAGCATGGATCGTTGAAAATGTGGACTGCAAATATGCAAAACATGGTATTTCCATCCGGGCGTATGAATCCACCGGAACTCTGATAATCACATTATCACTCATTGAGTAGATCGGAGAGCAATCTATTTGGTGCCTGAGTGATCATATTATACCTAGCCACATTGGTAGACCGGTGTTTCCGTATGCCAATAGGCATACAAATTCTTGTTCCCCTTCCGATCAACTTTGCCCTGCCTCCGCCTCTCCTCCTTTTGCACCTTCACCGTGTGTCTGAATTGGACCGCCAGTATTGCGCGCTGCTGAGATGCCGGCAGGTGTACTAAGCTGTTTCGGTCGCTGGCGCTCATGCTTGCCATCTGATATGTCACCGTCTCTTTCTCCCTTTTCTCCCTCCTCGACAGGAGCCGCGTGTCGTGTGCGCCCGAGTCGGGGTCTTCTTTGTTAGAGCCTTGTTTCTCCTTCTCGTCCTCCTCGTCGCCGGCTTCCACCAGGGTGTGCTCTAGTCGTGAGGCATAAGTACGGGCTCGACGGCGCAGCTGGGTGAATGACGGCCCCGCTTGTGCTGATGACTGCCTCGATATGATTTTACCTGACGGTAAACGCATCGAGTCCTGACCCGCCGGTAGTGGTTTTTGACTCGAGCTTGCTGCCGTTTCCTCCTGATCCATCTCGTCGCCATCGCCCTCTGTTTCACTCTCTGAGACGTCTTCCGACTCAGAGAAGTCGTAGAACTCAGCAAACTCTGAGTCCTCTGATGTGTCAAAGTTGCAGTGGCCTTTTCCTGTCATGTGTTGCTGTACGGCTTGTACTGTAGCCCTCTCTGTCCCGCATTTTAAGCATTCTCGGTACCCGAAGATAATGAGATGTAGGTATCTGAACAGAGTCTCGAGGTCGACTGCTAGTTGTTGCTGATGAGGAACAAACAGGCCGTGTGATTTTCGCATGTGTACCATACTGTCAGTGAAGCTTGGTGAGAGCTTGGGACAGAAGAGGCATTGCTCAGAAGTGAACGGTGGCATGGTGGATTCAGGAGAGTTGCTTGACTCCTGAGGGGATGTGGTTGTGGAGTTGCTTTGCGGACTCGATGGCAGACTCATTGGCAGGGTTGTCAGTGGTGTAGTTGTGGTTGAAGTTGTGGCTGTGGTTGTCTCTAGCATGCCGATGATGAAGTTGAGGTAGTCGTAAATCAAGAGTCAAACACACTCGAATCTTTCAAATTGCTCGGTTGGTGATGAATTTATCGCAGAATGGATATTAGGGAATGGATCAAACTAATCCTTAATCTGTATTATATAGTTGGACCCTGTTGTATCTACACTACCTGCAAAAAGGTGTAAGTGAGTGGCATCCTTGAGACTACGGCTGGGGGGCCACTTGGGTTCGTGAGTCAGGACCACTGAAAGGAGTCCCTCAGGCCCGTCGAGACGGGAGAGCAGCGCTACTGGACCGAAGCCCCACTAAAGCATGCAGCTTCAACGAATAAGAAGCCCGTTGGCTTACTGACGAGGTATGATTCATTCTGAACAATGAAACCATCTCAGTGTAGTTAGTGAGCATCACGAATGGTCTGTCTAAATGGCACAGCCCAGATCGAGAGCCGTAGTTTTGCACATACCCCAGAATCTGACACATACATGATGCCCATGTCCAAGGAGACTGTCGAGGATGTTGCGGATTTTCCCTGGGTAGCGATTGAATCCCCATTTCGAGATGTTTTTGGAGCCCTGCGGTGCCTCGTGGTTTCCAAATTGGACCAGATGCCCTCGCATGCCGTGGAGGGAGAGAGAGCATACGGCAGCTGGCTTAGCTAATTTCGGGGTAATAAGATGTCTTCTATTATTTTCTCAAACAGCTCATGTTCCTGTATTCTGTGTCTTTTCTCAAGGTCTTATCCTATAACGGAGACTGGAGATGCGTACAAGTACGGCAGGTACAATACACAACAGAAGAATCTGGCCAACTGCACAGCACGACTTCATATTCTCAATACGTCCACCCTGTTCAGCATAATACAGGATGGAACAAAACAGGACCTATCCGAAACGCCAACGTCCAGACTTCGTGAGTTCATGACCAGGTGAGGTGATCAGAAGTCGCCACCTCCGTCGTCGCCGCCAAAATCATTTCCGTCCTGGAAACCATCCTGGTAGGCTTCTTGGTCCTGATGATCGTCGAATGCCTCGTTGATGAGAGCGCCACCGACCAAGCCCGCTCCTAGACCGAGCGCCGCTCCACCGGCCATTCCCATGCCTCCACCGCCGCTCTTCTGGGGCCTCCCTCCGTAGCCACCGTACCCGCCGCCACCGTATCCTCCTTGCGGAGGATAACCACCGTACCCGCCCTGTTGGGGATAGCCTCCGTAGCCCTGCTGGGGGTACCCGTACTGCTGCTGCTGGGGGTAATATCCACCCTGCTGGGGATAATGGCCGCCGCTGTGGCCGCCGAAGCCACCGCCCCCGCCGCTGCCTAGCTTGCTCTTGCCGGCGCCGAAGATCTTGCCCAGCAGGCCCTTGCTCTTCGTCTCGCCCTCGCGGGGTGGCAGCTGGTTGGGGTACGGGCTCTGGCTCTGGCCGGGACCCGGGCTGGAGTTCATGTAGCTCGAGGCAGCGCCGCCACCGCCCCCGAAGCTTCCGCGGGCGCGGGCGTCCTCTTCCTCTTGTAGCTTGCGCGCGAACTCGGCGTCCGAGTCGGTAGAGCTGGAGGCACCGCCGGGGCCGGTGGACTGTGGGGTGAAGGGGTTCGTCTTGGAGTCGGTGGGGGCGGGCCCGCTGCCGCCGGCGTACGCGGGTGGAGGGCCCGGAGGGGCGTCATCGCCCATGGGAGGCCGGGCGGGCTCGGTGGGCTTCTCCCATTGGGATTTCTTGGTAAAGGTATTCACGTAGAACCTAGGCCATATTAGTATTTTGCCCGGGATGAAACATGCATTCGTTGTTGCGAAAGCGCTCACCATTCTGAGTATTGTGCATTCCATCTGGCGACCCATCCCTCGGGAACCTTGGGAGGTGGGGGCCCTGAAGGAGCCTCGAAGTCTGCCATGGTCGTCGGCCTGGCCGTTGGGGTGTGAAAGTCTGCGTGAAACGCGGTTTAGAATTGATAATCTAGGAGATCAGGTAGAGATAATGATGGTTCGTGCTAGGGATTGTCGATGTGCTTAAAAGGTGGTGGCGATAATGATGGTGGTGGTGATGGCGATCAATTGGCGAGATGTAAGTTGTGGTGGGGCGGAAGTGGGATGTCGCAGCAGGTGTCCGAGACGTTGATGCAGCTCGACGATCGCAAAAACCATCGGCTATTACTCAGGGTGCGGCGCGCGCTCGGTGCTTACCTGTGCTTTATAGCTCTTCGAGAATGACTGACTGGGTCGATGAGAGCTGGTGTGGGACCTAGAAGCAAACAGTTGATTCCAGACAGTCAGGCATACGACGATGGTGGCAGGTCCGGCGGTAGGTGATGCGAAACAGTCCCCAGCACAGCCCCAAGCTTACTGCTGCAAACCGCAGTGTGGCACGGGGTCTCAGACCGAAATCCCGGTAGGCCTCCCTCCCGAGGACGAGGTCCTTGTCAGTCGGGGCCCGACTAGTCGCCCGCTCGCCACTGCTGTCTTCTAGTCTAGTCGGCCTAGTCTGCTTCTCCTCCCACGAAGCCACCTCTAGCACGTGGCCTTCCTGCACCACCTCGACCGTTGGCATTTGTAATGATCCTTGAGGGCCTCGAGATCCGCCGTCATCCAGGCATTGACCTTGGCAACCATCCTCGAGCCGTCGTCGTGAGGCCCTGGAGACCCAGATCCCACCGGCTCCATATGCCCAATCGCTACAAGCTTCAAGACTGATCTTTGGACGAAGCACCACTAAGGCCCCAGAGCATCCAAATACCGAATGCGTACCGCAAGTCTATGCAGCTTGGAATGTGCTGCGCATTCAGAACAAGTCATGTGCCTCCTCGAAATGGATTTACTGATCCTGGAATGGGCCTTTGGTGGGGGGCTGTAGGAACTTCCAGCGGCCGGCCATACGGCAGACCTGGCATACTCCAAGGTTTTCTTATAGGAACGACCGTAAGGCAACGGTTGTCATCGAATAGGCTGCAGCCAACTGATTACGGCTGTGCCACAGGGGACAGGCCAAGTGGCTCAAGTTGACAAACATTTCCCCGTCAGACAGGACTGATCCAGCATGGATATAAGAGCTTACGGGTTGGCTGCTAGAAGCCTCAACCACATTTGAGCGCCACTTGGAAATGGAATCACTGCTAGCAAGGACGCGACCCAGCGCCTGGGAGAACTTCCTCCGCTCGCCTCTCCCATTCCTCGCCCAGAAGCTACACAGCTCCCATAACATCGTGCCACGTCGCCCCATATCGGATCCCGTCACCGTCGTCTGCATCTCAGACACCCACAACACGGAGGCCGAACTCCCCGACGGCGACGTGCTCATCCACGCGGGCGACCTCACGAAGAGCGGGACGCTCGAGGAGATCCAGGCGGCGCTGGACTGGCTCAAGGCGCAGCCACACGCGCACAAGATCGTCATCGCCGGCAACCACGACACCATCCTCGACCCTTCGCGAGATGCAGGAGATGAGAGGGCCCGGCTCGATTGGGGGGACATCACTTACCTGTGCAACGAGTCCGTGACCGTCCAGTGTTCCAACGGGCGCAAATTGCTCGTCTTCGGCAGCCCCCTCTCGCCCCAGTACGGCAACTGGGCGTTCCAGTACCCCAGGTCGGAGGACGTGTGGGCGGGCACGGTGCCAGACGGCGTGGATATCCTCGTCACCCACTGCCCACCACGGGCCCATCTCGACCTGATGAACCTGGGCTGTTCGCATCTCCTCCGGGAGCTTTGGCGGGTCCGGCCGCGGCTGCATGTCTTTGGGCATGTGCACGAAGGCCGTGGGCAGGAATGGGTCGCGTTTGATGAAACACAGGGCGCCTTTGAGGGAGTGTTGATGAGCAGAGGCTGGGGGAGGATTGTGAGCTTTGGCAGGCTGGTCTTTGAGGTTGTTCGAGGGAGGTTCCGCTCGGCAAAGGAGGCGTCATGCCTGTTGGTCAACGCGGCCATGGTACGCGGGATCACGGAAAAGGAAAGGAGTAAACCCATTACGGTTGTGCTGTGATGAGGAGCGATGGAGCAGTGCTGGGCGAGTGGTCCCCAGGCGATCCTTTGGCTGTTGATACAGATCAGACACAGTCTGCTAGAATAAAAGGCCAAAGTTGGACTGTTCACTTGTGTTTGAATTTCATAGATGATGAGCATGTGTAATGCCCCCTTTTTCCAATGCCCTATGCACTGGTAATAGAATCAGAGAAGCATCGTGAACAGCTTATCCCGGAAGTTATCCTCAGACGGTGATTTTGCAGTTTTGGTTTGTTTACTACAAGCTGTGTATTATTCCCAGCTGATCAGGCCGGTATCTGTAACCTGATGTGTTACATGCACATGCACACTCACTCCTGCACGAGGCTCAAGAATAACAGCAGGCGGCAGGGGTCAATGAAACTGTAGCTGGCTGTGACGCAGTGATATGCAAGACGTTTGTGTGAGCCACATTTAATCTACCCGTCAACCATTAAATGATCAACATTACTCGTTGAACACACAGTCTGCGTGTATACCATACCGGTCACGTCAATTTGACGAGCCATGTCCGGATGTTAGCCAAGACTAGCTATACACGTGTCCCGGATTCCGGGGAACTTGGAAGTCCTACATGTCCGTGTGACGACATGTACCTGTGTAGGACTTTGGTTGCCAGAAGCAACAAAGAGAAACCGAACCCTTGCGAACCACCATTTCATTGCTGTACCTGGCTGGAGCAGTGAGGCTCGGCAGCGGGCCACACAAAGCCAGCCCCGGGCTGAGGACTCCGCTGTTGTCAGTTTTCAGCAACAGCTAACAGCAGATAACGCGTTCATGGTAGCACATGGAGGGAGAGAGGGTGTGTCGCATGTCTGTCCCACCGGCTCGCCACTGGACACACCACGCATGTGAAGGTCCAGACCCGTATGCAGCCTGTGCTTATTACCCCGTCCTCAACGTTGCGCTGGGCAATACCCGTCCCGACTAGGTACCAAGGAAGTCCGTAGTTGCATGCAAGATTGACAGGGCAGACCTTGGAAGAGGTGAAGAGGACGGTATGACGGACGGGCTGTTATCTCCTATCAGTACCAGATCCCCATTGCTTCGTATACGACTGCAAACACGATTTCCGGCTACCCCCCTCTCAGCAGCACCGAATCCGGCATTAGGGTTGAATTGCTGCAGGATATTCGTGGCGGACAATCCAGCAAGGCCACCGTTTCCAAAGAGTCATCAGCAGTACTATCAAAGATCTGGCCAATCTGGCCAGAGAAGCAAACTCTTCTTTCAACTTGCAGGTTGTGAATGAAGATGCCAGGCCAGTGGACTAGGTAGGGCTGACACGATGATGGGTACAGGGTACGGGTCACGGAACATTACCTGTATTCCTCCTAGCACGAGCGAGTCTGACCGCGGACTGCATGTACTGTGCACAGTTGTGGTCTGCCATTCTTTGTGCACTCCGTTGTTTGGCGGCCTCCTCAACTCAACTTAACTCGTACTCTACTGCACATATCATCGTATCCAGTGAGTACGTGGCTGGCCACTGTGACCAGGGTGCTGAAAGAAGCAAGATAGTAAGGGAGATTTGGGGATTGTGAGTGGTACCTGGGTGGTGAAAGAAGATCCTAGAGGACGGACGGAGGACCGGTTCTGCGAATGTGTGCGAATCAGGCTCAGGTTGAGAGCATGTCGATGCCAGCTGAAACCAAGGTAGCCCAGAGTTTAAGTTGATTGTCTGCCCAGGCATGTCATTTTTGGGTCATTTGGGGCCAGCAACCGGGCTGCCTCCAGCAATAAACTCGAGGCATAGCACACCTGGGTAGCAGTGCAGAGGAGAGCAGAGCAGTGCAGAACAAGCAGCATGTGAGCACAGCAGGGGCTGTTCCTGTTCCAGCAGAGGACCAGGCAGAGAGGCAGCAGGCCAGGCAAAGCAAGACGAGGCCAAATTGGAAGGCAGTGCAGGCAGGCCCTAGGCGTCTACCCCCTCCCATCCCCTCGCCTCGCCTCCCCAGGCGGGCTGGCCAGTCCAGTCCAGGCCGGGTCAGGTCAGGTCAGGTCAGGTTAGGTAGGTAGGCAATGTAATCTCTTACTGCCAAAACCCCTTTATTCACAGCCTGTGAGTGCCCCACTCCGTCGCTGTCGCTTGGCCCCTGCCACCCCAACCCAAACCTTGGAACCTCCGACCTCTACTTCCACTGCCTCTTTCCTCCATCCATTGGGAAACAACCGTCACGCCCGTTCTTCCTCCTCCCGTCCATCTTTGACTTCCACCCATCGCCTCGCCTGCTTCTCACCAGCCTGCAATCCTCCACCACAACCGCCAGCCCTTCATCTCACAACCCACATCCTCCAAAATGGCAGAACTCCGCCGAAAGCTCGTCATTGTCGGCGATGGTGCTTGCGGAAAAACGTGTCTGTTGATGTGAGTAGCCACTCCTCTCCTCCAGCTACTTCTGCTGCCTTCACTGCGGCGACTGCGCCTGCTATCATCTGCCTATCTATCGCCTGCTTCATCTGTCACCGCCCATCGCCCATCTGCCCATCAGCAGCCTGCCATGCCCGCCCCGTTTCTGTTGTCCTCGTCGTGCTGACCTCAATCTCAGTGTTTTCTCCAAGGGTACCTTCCCCGAGGTAAGAGATACGCCCGTTTTGCCGCGTCGATCCCGAATTCGTCATCTCCCCCATTCACCGTGCCCCCTGTCACGAGGCCGCCTATCTGGCAAAAGTCAACAACAACAACAGCAGCAGCAGCAGCAAACCACCACCAGCCCATCTGATCCCCATGCCCGGCCTCGCCCACACCCACAAACACCGTCCTCCACCCCGCTGTCCACAACAAACACACAATGCCATCTCGCATTCACAAGCGCGTGTCTAATTCATCCTAGGTCTACGTCCCCACCGTTTTCGAGAACTACGTCGCCGATGTCGAGGTTGATGGCAAGCACGTCGAGTTGGCACTATGGGATACTGCTGGCCAGGAAGATTACGACCGTCTCCGACCGCTGTCATACCCTGACTCCCACGTTATCCTGATTTGCTTTGCTGTCGACTCCCCCGACTCTTTGGACAACGTTCAGGAGAAGGTAAGGCCCTCAACCCTCCCTCCCTTGAAGATGTCCCGCACCCAGGCGAGGCACCCTGTGAGTCACCTACTAATGCTGATGCCTCCTGTAGTGGATTTCTGAGGTCCTGCATTTCTGCCAAGGCCTTCCCATCATCCTCGTTGGTTGCAAGAAGGATCTGCGTTACGACAACAAGACCATTGAGGAGCTCCGCAAGACAAGCCAGAAGCCCGTCAGCCCCGAGGAGGTAAGTGTGGTGCCCCTGTGTCTGCCTTGAGACAAAACGCTCCTGTGGCACACCAGGCCCGGCACCTGCATGCGTGCCTGTTTGGGATCGACACAGATTGCTAACGGGCATACTCTCAAATAGGGTGAGGAGGTCCGCAAGAAGATCGGTGCCTACAAGTATCTCGAGTGCTCAGCCAAGACCAACGAGGGCGTCAGAGAGGTTTTCGAGCATGCCACACGTGCTGCACTTCTGCAGCGGAAAGGCGGCAGCAAGAAGCACAAGTGCCTTGTCCTGTAAGGGACCCGCAATTTGTGCCTTCTAAGGCTCCTTTCGACCAGGCTACTCCGGTGATGTAAAATCATCATTGGCATTGCCACGACTAGCCTACAGTCCCTCAAATCTTGTCCTTGACTTGATTCATGAGCCACCAAGGCATGATCTAGAGACGGTGATCAGGAACATGTCAAGATGGCATAAGAGTACCCAGGGGTGACGTCTCTCTTTTATTTTTCGGCTGGCGTTAATACCAATCGGCCGTGGTCGTCGTGCACGCCTCATATCACCGCATACCTATCTTCATCGGACCGGCGTGTCCTCTCTGGTCGGGGCAAATACACACGGCGGGGGTTTAATCGCTCGTATACTTCGGAACAGGAAACAGCGGTGTCTTTTAGCCCGCATCTGACAACGGCGTGGTCTGGAAGGGGCAACGGGGATTTGCGAGTGGTGTCTTGTGCGTGCGAAAGGATCACAGAAATCAGAGACAAGGACAACTGCGTGTTGTGTGTAAGGTGGGCACGAATTGACGTACCGGGGGATCCGCCACGGCCGAGCTCTCGTAAATATCTCTCCATCATGCGCTATTTCATCCCCCCTTTCCCCCTCAACCAAACACTTTGATGTTCTCTTTGGACTGGGAGGAATGCATGGGCCGGAAGGGGAAGGGACAGGAGAGACGAGCCTGCTTGCGTACAGTGATCTCGGGTTACCCTGGGTTGTGTGGTCGTTTCCTTATATCTCTTTTCGACTCTTTTTTTCCCTTTTGATAATTTAACGGGCTGCCTGCGTTGTCGTGTCGCCTCATTATTTTCCGATTTTCTGGGGAGATGGCTGCCCGGGTCTTTTAGGTAGCCTGCTTTTCGCGATACAGATCCTCATTGCGATTAGTGGATGCATCTTGTGTACAATACTAGTTAACTTGTCTCTAAACCGCCCACCCGCAAGCCTTGCACTCCTAAGCATGCCATGCCATGTTATAGTTGAGTGGTATTGCACGTCTGGGTGCCCAGGCGGCTTGGACCTGCTGCTCGTTGATAGATGAAGTTCTTATACGTCAAGCCCAAGTGCTACCCCGATGTCTACGTAACTGCGTATATCATGGTCATGGTTGCGTCTGACTCGTTCAGCCCAAGATTGCGAAGGCGAAGTAGTCGATGGAGCCGATCTTGAGCAACAGCTATGTATAGGTTGAACCCCTCGTCATGCTGGTCATGGCGGTATACCAATATGTTGCCCAAGAAAGAATCGGTTGGCTCTTGACGCAAGGACATGCTCAAGGGAGACTCACTCACAAGGCCGGAATGTGGATATGTCACGAGCACAGGACCCTGAGATTATTTGAGACATGGCGCGGACGTTGATAGAATAGGGACTAGACTGTCTTGTCCACCATGGATACGTATGTGTTCGACAACGAACCCAGTCTCTTTCTCCTCGCGACAGTTTTAAGAGACGGCCGCACTCGAGCTAACACCACGCCACCGGAACCGCTCCAGCAGAAACAACAATCTCGGCCAGTCCAGACATAACCGCTTCGATATGATGCGGAGGTGTCTACTACTGAGGGCAGGTCTGCGGGCTCGCTCGAACGGTCAGCACATCGCGATCTAGACCCGGCACGGCGAGACAGCCCATGGGGGAGGGGGAAGGGGAGTGGGAGGGGTGGACGGACAGCGCCACAGCTTCCGCAGGTCTTGCTAGAGCCGTCGGACGAGGCTCCGCACTTGGGGCAGGCAGTTCCGTGCATGTTGGGCAAGGTGTGTTGTTGTCCTTTTTCTCTTGTGTGCGTGTGTGTGCGTGGTGGGTTGTGGTATCAGGCGTTATCGTCAGTCTTGGGATATATGCCTAGTAACAAGGTGAGCTGCGAAAAAACCCGTACCCAGGAAACCGAAGCAGCGGCAAAAGGCGGGGTTTATATATATGATGGCATTAAGAGCCTGGAAGTGACTGGACTGATCTGATCTGATCTTGGTCTTGGGATGCGTTATCTGATTCAAGGCGACCGAACCCGTGATCCCCCCCCGCGCCCCGTCGCTTTAGAGCCATGCAGGCAGGCCAGCTGGTGTGGGTAGTAGGGTGTGGGAAATGGTAAGCCAGTTGAGGGCTTGCATTACATACCCGCCGCACCCGGGTGGAATCGAAGATACCCTATATTTGCTAGTGTTGATACTTTTCATGCATGATTCGGGTTCCATTTCTTTACTAGACCACCTGTCCTCCACGCTGACCGTCTATCTGGCAGGCAGGCACGTTGTTCGCGTTCGGTCTCGCGCCGAGGCGCGTGGGGCTACGTACGGTCCGGAAGTCAGGGTACATGCTCCCACATGGAGAGACAGAAACGTTATCTCTCAGGACAACGAATGCTCGGCAACCTGAGAGGTTGGAGAAGGGCTGGTTGGGACAAACACGGTCACACCCGCGAGCACAAAGCGCACCTCCGCGCCCTCCCAGCTGACCCGCCAGGCACGCTCCGAGCAGGCGTGGGCTGACCTCCATATCCCGCGCTTCATAGCAGCTCTCGAGTAACTCACCTCCCTGTGGCTCGTGAACCGTCCGGCCTAGATCACCCCACACCCGTGTAACCTGTTGGCGTTCATCACCTGCCGAGATGCAACAGTTGTTTGTCACGGCTCGGCGCTCGTAAGGCTGAGAGCAGCAGTCACTCGGCTCTTCTGGAAGGCAGGTGTTGGTCCGGTGCAATTCCATGTTCTATTGGAAGCAACGGTTTCCCGTCGTCTGGCCCGGCCTGGTACCGTGGCCTGGTATGACCTACTTGTACTTATCCAGTTTCATCTAATATCTATGTGGCCATTTCCGCGGCGAGCGGGTGTGCCTTTTCTTTCTGGGCGGCGCTCTCTTCTACATGCATTGAGCCACGCCTCCTTCGCCTGATTATTCATAAGAGATGTCAGTTCAGCCTTGACTAAAAGGAGTAAAGGAAATGGGGGCGACGGAGAAGGGTAGGGCGGACGAACCTCTGATTATTTTGCCCACCGCTTGGAGGGTACTTATGACCATGACACAGCAGCCGAAAATGGCGACGGCGACGGCGACGTACGTCTTCCACGACCGCGACGACAGCTTGATGTAGCAGAGCGGCGGAAGTATATAGGCCATCGCAGCAGCACTCGTAGCGCCGACAAGCTCGAACACGGAGCCCAGGTCGCAGGTCATGACGCTCAGCACGGTGGCGCTGATGACAAGGCTCGTGCTGAAGATGAGGTGGAGGTGCATGTTGAAGGGCTCGCCGGGGAAGTAGTAGTTAAGCATGACCTCGCGGCAGACAAAGGCCTCGAGGGGCAGTGTGGTGAGCATGTTGAGGCCGAGGCACAGGCGTGCGATGTTGACCATGGTGTTGTCGGCGGGGAAGTTGTTGAGGATGTTGCCCAGCGTCTTGTCGCCGAAGGTGACGAAGCCGGCGAGCGCCATCAGCAGGCAGGCCAGCATCGACACGCCCGTGGAGAAGTGCGTGACGCGGCTGAAGCGGTCAATGGTTGGTGTCTTGAGGGAGCCGTAGATAAGGAGGGAGTTATGGTGGCATACAAAGGCTTGGTGGACGGTCAGAATCACGACAGCCTGGCACAGAGGAGGGTGGTCATGGACATACCAAATGATATTACCCCTATCGCCGAAAGTATGCCCGAGTTTACCGTGAGCAGCGGCGTGCTGAAGGATCCACGATCCTCTGAGGGCACCAAAAGGCCCTGGATTACGACAGTAACTAGAATGACCATCATGCTGATCAAGGCAAGCGTGCTAGCTTTGGCAAGCTTCTCGAGGGTCAGCATGTGCCTGACAAAACATCCTGGGATGGACCGGCGGGGAGGGGGCCATTAGACATAGGAAGGATGTACTCACCTTCGCGATGTCTCTATATAATGTCAGCGGGTAGCTGACCCCGAGTATGAATATCACAATCACAGCCTTCCTGTCCGCCAGCATCCCGAGCACCGGCATGTCCCTGAGGCCGGGCCAGACGGCCTGCAGCACGTGCGGTATCGTGTCGCCGACGATGACCCCGAAGGCCACCATGCCGCCGAACGCGAACAGCCACTGGGCGAGGCTGATGGCGATCAGGCCGCTCCGGCCGAAGCAGTGCTCGACGGTGCCCTGGAAGCTGTTGGCGCCGCTGAGCTTGCTGTTGACGACGATGAGGCAGATGGTCCAGTCGACGACGAAGGTGAGCCCGACCAGCAGGACGACGCCCGACAGCAGGCCGGCCTGCTTGAAGGCGTAGGGCTGGCCGATGATGCCCGCGCCGATGATGCTGTTGGCCATGTTCATGAAGGCCGACCGCAGGCCCGACTTGGGCCGCTGCCGCTCGCTCTCGGCCCAGCCCTCGGCGTCCTCGTGCTCGCCGCCCCAGGGCCCGTTGGCCAGGGCCACGCTGGGCGCCTCGATGCCCGTCAGCAGCGGCCGCCGGTGCTGCCCGTCCGCGTCGCCGCCGGGCCCGCCGCCGCCGATGTCGAAGTCGAGGTCGTCGAAGCTGTCGCGCTGCGAGGACGACGACGACCCGCGCCGCTGGCTGTCGAAGCTGTCCGCCGTGCCATTGGGCGTCCGGCCGTGGAGGATCGTGGGGTTCGGGTCGAAGCGGACGCGCTGTGGCGTGCGCGGTGTTCGCTGGCCCGGTGGTGTCGGCGTCCCTGGGGACTGCGGCGGCCTCATCGCGCCGTGCGACGGCCTTGTTGCCCCATTCGCGGCGCCGGCTGCTGTCGGGTCATGCTGTTGTTCTTGCTGTTGTTGTAGTTTCCCGAGATCATCATCGCCGTCTGAGGACCCTGCGTCGTCGTCGAACAGCAGGGCCTCGGCTTCTGGGTCGCGTGTGCTCGCTGCTTCGGCGCTGCCGGCGTGGTGTTGCGATCTGGCCTCGGCCATCGTTTGTTGGAGCTTATCGCGAGCTCATTGTTGGGCAGCGGGCGTCGAATCTCTGGGTTCTTCTCAGCCTGCTGACTGCGTCGACGAGGGTTGCAGTTGGATACGGTGTCTTGCCGGCTCGGGCAGGCTTAATGTGCAGGATGGATCGTCTTTTCCTTCAAGCCGTGTCAGCTCGTCAGGCGAAATGCGTATGTAAGTAGGACATGTATGCGTTCGGGGTTCAGGGGTCTGCTATTGAACTACGGATCCGGCCTGTGGCCTGTGGCCCGTGGCCCGCCCACGCCGGGTCGCAAAGCAGTAAGGATCTCCCGCCGCAAGAGTCAGACACCATCAAGGTTACGAGAATAGGAGCAGAGGCTGTTATTAGTGTGAATCGAAATATTACTGTGCGTATATTCGTAATATACACATTACAATGTGCTATGTATGCATGTATGTGTGAAGTGCCCGGCCCATCCGGGCTCCTTTTTGGCGGACCCTCAAACCTTCCGGCCGAGGGTTCACGGGTATCTTGCTGCGGAATGGATATCATGATGCCTCCTTTTCTTCTATTCTGAAGCTCTCTGCTTCTCACTTGTATGGGCCGCCCTGGCCAACACCTTCTCCCCTCGACTTTGCCGCGACTTCCTTGGTCTCGTTTGTCTCGAGATGTTTCTTATTTGCGTGTAACCTTCCACTACTTGGCTATTGTGCCAGTATGGCCATGACGCCAACAGCGAACAACACTGATGTGTATGTTCCAAGCATCGACTGCTTGCCCGGTGATGATGCCGCAGATGTCTTGACACCGCCTGTCTCCGCCGCGGCATTTGATCCTGACGAAGTTCCTGCTGTGCTGCTTGCCGTCGAGCCTGCGCTGCTGGTGCTTGTGCTCGGCTTTTTCACGGCCTTGGTTGCAAAGCCTGGGGATGAATCAGTATTAAGTCCCATGTGTTCGTTTAGAGCGAGTGGCTCGAAACAAAACAAAAACAAACCAAGAAACTTACCAATCCGCGTCTCGTCGATATCGAAGACGGTATATACATTCTTCAGGTAAACGGCCCCAAGAAACCATGCACCGGTCACAACTTCGCGGCCAAAGATGTTGCTCGTGCAGACACCGGTATCAGATGGGTCTGACAGCCAGTCCTTGACCGAGATGTTATGCCCCACGCCGGAGAAGGTGACAGTGATAGACTTGTCACTATTGCACGGGGCAGTGAAAGTCACCCCGTCGGTACTGTTGGCACCCGGAATGATCTTGTGGAGGGCTGCGACGTCATCGGGCGGACCGAAAGCATAGGTTGTTCCAGTATCGATGTACGCGAGCCTCCCGGTAACATTGGCCTTGCTGCTGTCGTAGCCGATGCCATCCATCGGAATTGCCCAGTCCCCGTTCGCTGTAGCGTTGACGGGCGTGTAGGTCATGTCTCCCGTGAACTTGCTAGAGTCGATGCCACCAAAGGTGAGCTGTCCCGTGTTCGGGCCGTCCTCAGCTCTGTCCAGAGCCACACTGAACACGTTGGACTGGAGTAGCTTGTCCTCCTTGACGCTTCCCATGAAGTTGTCAGATGAACCGTTGTTCATGGACAAGCCCAATATCCCGTCAAAAGCAAAACTCTTGAAGTCATCTGAGGTTGTGTTGGCCACGCCGAAGGCCATGGTGACTTTCACAGACGCAATCGTCATCGTGTCTTCCGTCAACGTCCCATTAACAGCCCCGGTGCCATAGTTGAGGGAGAATTCATCGCCAATGGCTTTAGACGTGGTCGAGTCTGAGGGCCCCCAGGTCGTGTGCATCTTACAGGCATCCGAGTTGCAGTTCGACCCCATCACCCATGTTGTTCCCGCTCCTGTATCACAGAGCATGTACAAGGGCTTGTCGCTCGATCCCAGCTTTGCTTCGACAAAATATGAAAAATCCGTGCCATCTTGGTCAACTCCAGCACTGTTTGTTCCGGACGGGGTTGCCGCTGTAGCAACAGAGTACTGGTTGTCTCTGCCGACAAGAACCTCCGGGCTGGGCGAAGTGCGGGATGCCTTCGAGCTGAATTTGCGAATCAATCGTCGTGCTTCGCGAGCTGCGTTGTCTGCCGACAGTCCGCCATCCCTAGCAGAACTCTTTTGTGAGAGCTTGTATGTCGTTGGCTTATCACCCTCTCTGTATGACGGAATAAATGGATAGAATGCCAAAGCAGTGGTGGCCCATGTTGTCAAGACAACGGCACAACGCATGATGCCGCTCCAACTCGAACTGCTGATTTGGTGATAGTAGAGTGACAGGCCTCACAGTCCCCAAAGCGAATTCGAGATTCAATGAACCGATCTGATTATTTGCCGTTTGATCAACTCATCTCAGGTCAAAATTCGAGTTCAGACAAGAGTCCGTCCGGAGGTGACGCTGGCGGCGATGTGCGAATTGGCGACAATCGCCGCGACTGAACAGCGTCAATGGCTGGCTGGATGACCGAGAACAGTGAAGGCCTCAGTAAATCCTTGGTCGAGAGTACCAGACTCGGGCTCTTTGTTTCGTCGACCGGATTAGATATTAGATATTACGTGGTAGAGGCTGGTGGTAGAAGCAGCTCCAGCATCCCCCGAAAGACTTCCACTGGGTGCACAGGTGAGATAGGTGAAGGAAACAAGCGGTCCCGTCGCAAATGCCGAGGTGGATAGAGCTATCGTGACTGGAACGCAGTGGCTGATCTTTATGAAGTAGCAAAGCTCCGAGACAAAGGGCGCTACCGGACAATGCAAACGAGATGCAAACCACGAAAAATTGCAAGCAGAATCAGTAAAGATGCCGCGCCAAGTGAGGAACAAATACGACGTGCTGGGAGAGGGAAATCGACGGTGGCCTCGGAAGAAGTCGAGGGGGTTAAGCGAGTGAGGAGAGGAAAAACGGACAAGAGAAGCACTTGGTCGAGGAAAGATAGACGAGACAAGACAAGAGGAGCTCGGCAGAGGAGGTGAACGCGCCTCAGGACAGAAAAGGAAAGTGATCTGGCATGGAGTACAGTAGACCACTGCTGGATGCAACACAAGCTTGCACTTGTTTGCTGTATGTAGTACAGTACGGTACAGCTCGATGTGCCGGGTGGAGCGGATTCGGGCAGGGTTACTTCATGCTATCAACGATTGACTTCAACCCCAGATCCACCCACCCACCACCGTCCACATTCAGTCCAACACGGCCTAGCACCGAGTCCAAGCAGGCCCGAATGGATCGACTAGCCAGGGGCAAGCTCTGGCTGGGCCTGAGCAATGGGGGCCACGCTCGATCATCCCCTGGCAATCAGCGCCGACGTGCCTGCTTGCCCTCTTCGGTCCTGGCGCGTGCCCAGCCGTTGATAGTGCGTGTGGTGTTCTTGGTCCCGGCCGCAGATCGAAACATTGGGGTGGGCGTTGGAGGCTCACGTATGGCTCACGGCCTGGCGCGCTGGCGGCTTGCTGTGCCTGGGTGCAACTTCGACACTGCATGTTTAATTGGACCTTGGCACTAACCCGGACAGAGATGCACGGAGTGGGCTTCTGCAGATCCTCGAAAGATCACCTCAAGCAGCACCGTCTCTCTTTTTTTTTCTTCTTGTTTGTCTACGCGGCAGCAGCAGCACATTCCAGGTTTTGCAGGACAAAAAAAATAAACACGAGAACTCTAATTCGGGCCTTCACACCTTGTCATATTCCCTGCACGACGGCCCTCGGTGAATCATGCAGTTTCTTGTCCGATGGGCGACAGGCGGGCAGCTTCGGGGCGCGGCTCGGGGGGAGACCCCAATTTCGATAATTCTTAGACTACACTAGAATCGATCATGGATGGGCCAAGCCCTCGTCCATCCACGCGCCCAGACTGGCCAGAGCCAAGTGTGCAGCCAAAAAGGGCACAGACGGGGTCAGGGGTCGGCATGCCATGTCAGATGTCAAGACGATTTGAGAAGCTCCACAAGCAATAGCACAACTTGCTATCACGAGACTGCCCGTCCCGGCGGATTCAATCTTGTAAGCTTACCACCTCGCAACACCACATGTTCGTCAGATCAAAGTGGTTTTTGCGTTAGTGTAGGCTTCCCGGTGTAAATCAATCTTGACCGGAATGCTATAGTTTGCGAGCAGACTCTCCCCGGGTCATGTATCTATTACACGAGATGAGCACATCCCACACCATCTACCCTAGTACCAACCGAGATGTGAGTCCATGAACCAACGAGTTGCGGCTCCGGCTGAGCCACAACCAAGAGAACGCTCCTCCGTCCATAATCAGGGGTAAAAACAGAACTCTTTTGCAAGCCAACATGCCATGATTACCATGCTCAGCCGCATCTAGACCGTCCGCACCGTTACTCTTTGTGCTGTGACATTAGGCTGTCTGCAAGCGAGATGTCTCATAATCTCACACACCCGTGGCGCATCAATGTCCTACCACAAATATACGCGCAAGTTCCAGATCAAGCGCGGTGCAGATTCGCCTCAATCCAGGTCTGGGCCATCACGAGCGCACGTGCTGCCCCTTCAGAGTCCCCAGTCTTTTGCAGCAGTGCCGTCCTGGTGTCCTGGAAGAGCATGGCCTCCTTCTCTCCCATGGCCGCCGATGCTGCCAGCGTCCTCAGGAAGACCCACGTCGACTCGTTGGTCCACTGCAATGAGACCGCAAGCTTAGCGACCTCTTCAAAGACAGCTGAGGCCTCGGCGGTGTCGAGCTTCGCGAGCAGGAAGTGCAGGTATGACCAGCCGGATATGTCGGTATGATTTCGGAAACACCAGCGTTTTGTTGGTTCCAGCAGCTCCCTGAGGACATCTTCCTCTTGCTCATCCTGGCCCTCCGGCCTATTGTTGGTCAGCCAGCGGGCATGGCACCAGGCGTAGTAGTTCTTGGGATGCCGTTGGCCAGCTACCATGACTACCTTCTCCAGGCTTTCAGCGACGTTGTGCTGGGCGCCATGGCGTGCTGCCGTCTCGACGAGCCAGCGGCGATGGCTCCATAGAGTTGGGGACTTGGTATGTCTGTGAAGACGGCTGGTGAGCAGACTGTCCACGAAGAACATGTCCTTCTCGATGGCTTCGAGCAGACGTTCTTCAGACGCGGCCGCGGCCGAGACTGCCAGCTTCTTGCGAGCGTTCGCGGCCGTTAGATGCTCTGGGTCCATCAGAAGCACCACGCTCGTGACGGCAAGGAGTGCATCAGACGACAGAGTGCTCTCAGCGCTGATGTGGCGCTGAAGGATTTTCCGAGCAACGAAGAAGGCCTGCACAAGACCATATTTGGAAACGGCTATGGCATTGCCATCCTGCAGGAGGAAAGTTCCTGGATCGAGCGGGTGGCTCTTCCCCAGGATCTCGAATTCCAATAGTTCGCCATGTTGGCCCTCGTGTTCGGTCAAGGCTTTGGAAATCGCCTCGAAGGCTGCTGTTGGGTCGCTATTGCTCAGGGCTTCAGCGACTGATTTGTTGACAGCCCTGGACATCTTCTCCCCTAGCAATGAAAATTCGAGTTCACGACTGGTGTAGCCTTCTAAAAGTCAGCAATGCGACGACACGCTCATGGATGTTTATCTTACATCCTAGACCACCTTGCAACCAGGGGCCGGTTTTCCAGGTGATAAGCGGGGGTCTACTTAATGAGAACCTCTGCTGTCATGACCGCTTGTCACTTAAGGAGATATTTTCATCGATTGTGACATAATGTTGGCACAGATCCTCGTCGTCAGGATCGGTGCGGTTGACTAGAGACGAATTCCATGTGAATCGGTTGACTTCAAGCTCGGGTCCCCTGGCTCGGGCTCAGCGAATTGATTTGGCCCTTACGTAAGACACTGGCGGCTCAAGTTCAAGACACTCGCAGGGGCGCTCAGAAGGCACTCGGTCAATTAATGGACAGCTTAACCCATGAGTCCTCAGAATCTGGGAGTTCACACTGAACTGTAATGGGTGTGTTTTGAGGCTGAGCCGCCAAGGCCACAAGCAGGGCAGGCGGCTCCCGTTCGTGGGGCACGGATAAATGGATTACTTGTTATGCTGCCCTCTTGCACAACAACGGTGATATGGTATATGAAGTTTCTTTGGTCAGACTTTCGCCTTCCCATTACGCACACTGATATCTGCCAGTGTCGTAAAGTTATGCCTGTGCACCTTCGTGCGATTCGCAGTACTGACAACTGCCAAACAACTGCCGTACCGGTATGCCCTCTCGTCCATCGCTCCTAGTAGTGCCGATTCGATTCCCATGTCTATGCGCCGCCAACAAGGATGTTGCTGCAAGAATGTCCTGTTAGTTACTTCCATTCATCATTGTCATCGCAAAGGAGATTCTTTGGGCAGGCTGGTCTCTGAGACTTGACTCCCTTGGGCCTCACCTGGCATGATAACCATGAGGCCCAACTTCCCCTGATGAAGGGAAGAAGGGAGAACGAAGTCCAAGGGGGTCTCTTACTTGAGAGGAATGTGTATCAGCTTCACAATGTATCCGACGAAGCCCATAATCAAGACTGCATGCCAGGAAGTCAGTATCTGGGGCCGCACGTCGCGCGATCGATTTCGGTGTGAGGATTTGAAGGGGAAGCCTTCCGGTGTAGTGGCAGTGCTTGTGCGACACGGAATAGTCGACTGATGGGACGACATCGAGCGGTTCATAGGATTACTCACAGCCGACGCCAACTGCTTGCGAGATCTGCAGACTCTTGTGTTAGCCTTCCGCCAGATGCTTGAAATACCGAGGAAAGCATACCTTGAGGAACTCCTTTTGATCGGGCTTCTGGCACCTTGTCACTGAGGAGCGACTAATGTTAGCATCAACAGCCTGGACAGGTGGGGATCGTCTGGAGCGCGACAGGAGGCCACCTACTGAACTGGACTCCATCCTTGACGAATTCCCGGGGCACCTCCAGAGCTTCAGAAACTTGATCGGCCATTGTAGAAGATTGTGGAGTTGAGAAATCCGAAAGAGAGACTGGGCAGCTGCGGGTAGACGGGGCGGATCGATTTGTGATTAAGGAGAGGTTGAGCGAAGAAGGGTGGTGAGAGAGCGAGTTGGCTAAGGTAGTTTATTGCCTGCTAAACACGTCGCCTCATCCGGGTTGAATTGAAATCGCATTGCTGGCCTTCCGGCCGGCGCAACTCAATCGACAGGGTATCGAGCGGCTGCTCCAGGCGCCGCCAAGGGTCTGCCACTAGCGGGCTATAGCTGTCCACCGCCCGGCAGCGGCAGAAAAAGTTACCTGACTTGAGGTGAAGAGGAAAAAAAGATGGGCCAGCAGCTCTGGCTTTCTCTCTAATACACCACTTTCCACTGAAAATAAGGAATTGACCTTCGAATCTTGCCCAGCATGCCGGTAGAACTGCGACCTAGAAGGTCGAAGGGTACGTGAACAATTATATCAAACCCCCACGTGGTTGAACTACGCTGACCAGAGTAAAGCCACCGCGTCTGCAGAGTCGGCCGCGGTCGAGGAGACGCCCAAGCCCAAGGTTGCGAAGACCCCAAGGTCCACAAAGCGCAAGGGTAAGGACTGGATTTGCCTCTGAAACTACAGAGAAGCTGTGCTAATTGATTGTCAGCAACCGGGGATGACTCTCCCACTGCCACCAAGAAGCAAAAGTCTGTGAAGACCCCGGCCAAGACCAAGGACGTCACGGACGCCCCGACCGAAGCTGCCGAGATATCAACACCGGCGCCAAAGTCCGCCAAGAAAGCGAAGACTCCGGCGAAGAACAAGGAGGTGGAGGAAGCGGCCTCGGAGGTAGCTGAGAAGCCAACCCCGAAGCCCAAGAAGGACAAGACGCCTGCAAAGCCCAAGGCGACTCCCCAGCCTGCCGTTGCGGACACCCCGAAGCCCGCCAGCAAGGCTACTCCAAAGTCCGTCGCCAAGGAGACCCCGAAGCCTGCCAGCAAGGCGACGCCGAAGTCTGCTCCAGAGTCCGCCCCCAAGGAAACACCCAAGCCTGCCAGCAAGGCGACCCCTAAGTCTGCCCTGAAGTCTGGAGCGAAGTCTGCCGGCAAGGCGACGCCAAAATCTGCCTCCAAGGAGACACCAAAGTCTGCCTCCAAGGAGGCCGACGAGACTCCCGCACCTAAACCCACTGCTAAGCAGGAGAAGACACCAAAGAAGACGCCGGCCAAGGCAACGCCGGCCAAGTCCGCGAAGAAGGCTGCGAAGAAGGTCGAGCCCGAGCAGATTGTTGAGGAACAGGAGAAGATCGTCCAAGCGGTTGAGAATGATGCCACAGCCGCCGAGGAGGAGGAGCAAGCCTCGTCTGATGAGGAGGTCGATGAGCAGACTAAAGCTCTTGTTCTGGCTGTCGACAGTGGAGATGAGGACGAGCAAGCCTCTGGAGTGATCACCTTCGAGCAAGGACAAGACGTGGGCACAATTCCTGACGTCTCCAAGGAGCTTTCCAAGAAGGAGAAGAAGGAAAAGAAGGCACTCAAGGCCGCCTCTTCAAAAACCAAGGAGGAGACTGGAGTTATTTACATCGGTCGTCTGCCGCATGGTTTCTACGAGCACGAGATGAAGAACTACTTCTCCCAGTTCGGCCCTATACGCAACCTGAGGGTCTCTAGGAACAAGAAGACCGGCAGGGCGAAGCATTTTGCTTTCGTGGAATTTGAAGAGGCCAGCACTGCCGAGATCGTGGCCAAGACCATGGACGTAAGTTGTGCCCCGTATTCTTTTGGCTGGCGTTAAGTGCTAACGTTGGCTCAGAATTATCTACTTTTCGGGCACATTCTCAAGTGCAGTGTCATTCCGAAGGCACAGGTCCACAAGGATCTCTTCAAGGGATCGAACAAGAGGTTCAAGGTAAGTCCACATCTCTCGATGCTCGGTTGCCGGCTCAACTGACGTCCATGCCTAGTCGATACCATGGAACAAGATGCAGGGCAAAGAGATGGAGCGGCCAAAGCTTGAGAAGCAGTGGGAGAGGAGCATCAACCGCGAAAACAAGAAGCGAGCTGCCAGAGCGAAGAAGCTTGAGGCATTGGGTTACGAGTTTAACGCACCGGAAGTCAAGTCTGTCACCGAGGCCAAGGCCCTCGCGGAAGCAGAGGAGGCACCAAAGGCGATCGAGGCGCCACCATCGGCAGCTGAGGCTGAGGCCGAGGCTGCTCCTGTTGAGAATGCCGTTGAGGAGACCACTGTCGAGGAGCCAAAGGCAGAGGTGGAGGCAACGCCGGCTAAGAAGGCCACCAGAGGCAGAGGAAGACCCGCAAAGACGCCTCAGAAGGCCGCGGCCGCAGCAGAGACGCCCAGGAAGACGAGGAGGACCAAGGCGTAGAACACCGACGTCTAGTAGCTTAACATTATCACTGCATGTCTAGAAGTGCAGACGCTACAAATTTCAATTGTCATATCTCGCGCCAGCGAACCTGAAGAGTCCACGAGAGACGTATCGTCTCGGACAGTCATCAGGATTATATAAGTGCGAATATCAATCTGCTTCGCAACATTCAGTGAATGCAACAGGGCTCATGTGTGTAGACAACATCAAGCTCTGGGATGGCGAAGGTGGAAATATGTGAGGAGGGAAAGGAAGAAAACCAGCAAAAATTCCTGCACCGACACGAAGAGCTATGTACCCAGAGTTGGCGAGCCACCCACTCGTCTGAACCCCCCTGGCCAATGAGCGCCGGCGCCTGGGAAGGAGCCACCGTTTCCGCTAGGCTCCCTGTTCCGCTCGCTAACGCCCTGGGGCCAGGCCTGCCAGGTGGATATCGAACCTGGCAACAAGAACCCGCAACTCGACCGACGCCTCGAAGCAATCGACCCAATGCCCTTCGTTTTGAGACGCATGCGTCCCAATTGATATCATGTCTTCGGCGGCCCCACAAGATGCGATTACAGCAGCTCAGGGCCAAGCCGCCAGCTCGAAAAAGAAGAAGAACAAGAAGAACAAGCCCAAGAAGACGCTCGACACCAGCACCGCTAACAACGCCAACGATGGCACAGGCTCGGCTGAGCCCAGTCCTCGCGACAGCAACAGAGACCTGTCAGCCGACGAGGAGCCAGACACCCCGGTGGTAAGTCGAGAAGCACGACCCAGAGGGCCCAGACCCACTCCCGCTCTGCGGACCCGAGCTCCTGGACACATAGCTCATAGGTCTGGACCGCGGCATCGTTAGCAAGGGTCGCTCTCCCACAAGGCTGCGGTGGCTCCTTTGCATCGTCAACCCCTGTTTCTAACATGTATATATGACAGACAGAGAGTAGTGATACCAGAAGAGAGAACCAAAAGTTACCGTCGACCTCTGTGACGGCCCCCGACACGCAAGGGAACGGACATGTTCGTGCGCCATCCGGGAACGGCCATCCTGTCTCCTCCGACCACCGTCCAACGCAAGCGATCACCACGAACGACACAAGCGCAAAGCTAGAGGCCATGTCGGAAGAGCGAGAAGCGCTCCGCAAGGAGGTGGAACAGCTCCGAAAGCAGCTCGAGACGATACAGGAATCTCACACGTCGGAAGTAAGCAAGCTGAAGACGGACCTCGAAGAAAGCGAGTCTGCGAAGGACCAGGCCGAGGAGCAGTACCAAACACTGCTCGGGAGGGTTGAGAAGATCAAGCAAACGCTCGGCGACCGCCTAAAGAGGGACAGGGCCGAGTTGGAAGAAGCGAATCAACGTATCGAGGAACTCGAGGCGCAAAATGAGGAGCTACAGAAGGGCGATTCTTCCCACGAGGAGGAAATAGCAAGGCTTACGGATGAGCTGCAAGAGTCAAATCGTGAGCTAGCGACTCTGAGGAGCCGGAATAACCTGTCGCAGCAGAACTGGCTGAAAGAGAAGGACGACATGGCGAGACAGGTGCAGCACTTCCGGAGTGAGCTGGAATCTACGAGCAGCGCCATGGGCGAATGGGAAGTCATCGCCATGGAAGAGCGGCAAGTGAGGGAGAGTCTCACGGAAAAGGTCGCAGATCTCGAGGAGCAGCTGTCATCCGTCAGGGAGGCGTACGAGAGAGCCGCGGAAGAGAGGGATAGCTCCCTGCAGACCATCGACGGGTTACAAAGGGCTTTGCAAGAAATCCAAGAAGCAAGAAGAAAAGAGCTGAGAGATCTCGTTGAGTCTTCGGAAGAGCAACTTCAGGAGATGAAGAAGCGGGTAGAGGGAGCCGACAGCCGGGTGGCAGAAGCTGAAGAGGCCAAAGAGAGGCTCACGAAAGAGCTGGAAAGGACAGCTCCCTTCGAGAAGGAGGTCAGGGAGAAGAATCTGCTCATCGGCAAGCTGAGGCACGAGGGTATCATACTCAACGACCACCTCACAAAGGCCCTGCGGTATCTGAAGAAAACGAAGCCAGACGAGCAGGTGGACAGGTAAGCTCACATCTCACCGTACTACCATCACAAGGATCCCATGCTTACTCTTCAAAGGCAAATTATCACAAATTACTTCCTCCAATTCCTCTCGCTCGACCGGTCAGACCCCAAGAGGTTCCAAATCCTACAAGTCATCGCGGGCTACCTCGCGTGGACGGACGAACAGAAGGAACAAGCAGGCCTCGCCCGCCCCGGCGCCTCGAACAGCAGCCTCCGGCTCCCAGTCTCGCCCTTCCACCGGACACCCAGCACACCATCCCTCAGCACCGAGTTCTTTTCCGAAAATGCGCCGACGTCGGGCAAGGAGTCTCTAGCGGACCTCTGGGCCGGCTTCCTCGAGCGTAGCGTGGAGGAGGGCCGGCCGATCGACACCCTGGGCACCGACTCGAGGAAAGGGAGCGTGTCTAGTAGCGCGGGGACAACAGTAACCAAGCCAGATGGTGGGAAAGGATAGACGGTGCATCACAGCCGCTTAGAGACCTTCGAGAATCAAGATATTTTAATGGCATTCTGTTGGCGTTGGGACACAGCAGATGGAGAGAGTAGCATGTACGGGACGGACTTAGACAAGCACCCTTGGGGGAGAATATCACCAGGGCCGCTAGATGGAGTCCATGTGATGGCCGCGCTGAAAGATAACTCGAGAGATGCGATCGCGCGGTAACTACTGTGACTTTCCTGCCTAAAACTACCTATACACCATCATGTCATGGCCTGCTGCAACACATCGCGAGCGTACGTCTCAGCGACCTGCCCGATGTTATCCAGGTCCACCCGCCTGTTCTCCACGGCGTCACGCATGCTGCCAACGACCTCCTCGCTCTCCATGGCCTCGGACATGATGATTGCCTCATGCGCCCAGTACCGCGCCTCGGCGGCCCTCAGCTCCCCGTCCCTAGCGGTGGTGTTCTTGATGACCCCTGCGGCGTGCAGCTGGTTGCGCGTCTTGGCCAGGCCGGCGGTGACGCCGTCGACGCGCTCCGAGACGGTCCGGGCCACGGGGAACATGCGCCGCGAGCCGCTCAGCCACAGCGCGCCGGCGACGAGCACGTCCAGCGCCGCCAGACCCAGGTGCCGCAGCGCGCGCGCCCGCCAGTGGAAGAAGGTCACCTCACTCAGCACGCGCGCTTTCTCGTTACCCGCCACATGGTCCCAGGTCGCCAGGAGGTAGACGTCCAGGGCTGCGGCGCCGAGGGCCGCGTAGGCCGCCAGCGCCCGCCACTGGGAACCCTCCTTCCCCGTCAGCCAGGACGACGTGCTGGTGCCGAGGAGCGCGGCGTTGAGCAGGTGCACGGCTGCGATGGCCGGGGCGGCGTAGAGCAGGTAGGTCGTGGGCTCGTTGGAGTTGCAGAAGGGGCAGTCGATGAGGGCGTCCGGGCCGTACTTGTAGTAGAGCAGCTTGGAGGCACGCGACTCGAACTTGTCGTGCAGGACGTTGTCCCTGGGCGTCAGGGCGCGCAGCGACGACAACCGCGAGAGGATCAGGTTGTTGGACGAGGTCGGGTTCGAGCGCGTCACGGCGAAGACGTTCTCGGGTGCCAGGATGGGCAGCGTGCTGGCCGCGAGGAGGGACGCCGCCACGGCGAGGAGGATGACGGCGGCGAGCGTGCGGGTGGGGAGGGGCCGGATGGGCTGCTTTGGGTTGCGCTGAGCGGCGCGCGCGGCGTTGAACCAGGTTATTGCCTTGGGGAGGAGCATGGGCCCGAAGAAGATGACGAGGGACTTGATCCTGGAGGGTGTATGTGTTAGTCTGTGTAGCTGGTGAAAATGCGAGTGGCTTTGTTTGTGGAAAAAGCTACTCACGTCCCCCATGATATCGCCATGGCTGCTGCCGTTGCCGCTGCTTTGCTGAACGAGAGTTGTGTTTCGAGGAAAGGAGGTGCTTGGTATAGGTGTTCATGACAGCCGAATTGGAGTCGTATTGCAGTGGACAAGGCCCTTTGCTAGCCAGCCGGGGTGCGACTGCCGATCTTGACAGCAAGGGGATGAATGAAGTGGCGCTAACCCAGGTAGCTCCGATAGTGGGGCTACCCGAGAGCTTACAAAAATCGAGAAGCGCAAAAATTCATCCAAACGTTTGTCTTCTGCCCTTCACAAACCGGCCGCATACTCTACACGCAAGAATCAACATTTCTTGGCCTCTGTCTGATCTGGGTATCCTACGGAAACTGGCTGTGTTCACTTCGATCCCTTCCGAGTCCTCAAACTCTGATTTTGAAGGGGAACGAGCATCACGGTAGGTTGGCGGCTCAGTGTGCGGCTCATCAGCCAGCAGCACTACAACAGAACCAAACTTTTCCCGGACATGGGCACTTTCGAAGCTTTAGCAATCTTTTTCCTCAGTGGTTGTCAGAGTCAAAGTGTTGCCCAGAACAAGCCCAAGTACTCTGCCAAGAGTCATCTCACTTCGTGTTGCTGAGTTTCAGCTCCGGCTATGAAGAACTCTGCGTCAAATTTGCTGAGAGACATGCATCATCTCCATATCTAGAACACCAAACTTTTTGTGCCAGAGGCTGTAGCGCCGCAATCTGCAAAATAGCCACGCTCATTATCATAACTCCTTCTTGCTGCTGTCTTGCTCTCCCTGTGACTTTTCCGAGCCGGTGGGGGCGGCAGAAGCCCTCACAGGTTCCTCCGCCTGCTTTCCCTTCCCGCCCTGCACCGCGGCCGCCACCAGTCCCAGGAGCGCCGTGATCGTGTCCGCCACCAGCGTGATGACGCCCGTGCACGCGAGCTGCCACGACGCGACGCTGACGCTGCCCATCGGCGCCCGCGGGAACGAGATGATCCACTCGGCGTAGTAAGGGAACCAGCCGTGCGGCAGCCAGAACATGGGCGACTTCGAGTACCAGAACGGGAGGAAGTAGCGCAGGCCCGACGTGCAGAGCCACCGGGCCGTCGTGACTGTCTTGTCGAAGGCGGCCTTGGAGCCGTCGATCCCAGTCTCTGTACGAGGGGACGAATGTCCTGTCAGCCTCTCTCTCTTCACCGGGTGATGCCCTTCACCACGCTGTCCTGGGTCCCATTTGAAGATCCTGAATATGGGTGTCTGTCGGGGACTCCGGGATGTTCGAGGGAGGGAGGGGACTACGCACTCAGCTTCTCCAGCTCCTCCAACATCTTGTCATGCTGCCGCCGCAGCTTCGCCCACTTGGCGAACTCGTCCTGACTGCTCGTAGCGTTTAGGTCTCGTCGGACCTTAAGGTAGTTTTGTTGTAGCTCGCGCTGGTCGCGGATCTGCTTCGAGGTGCTCAGAGGGGTCGCGATGTAGAGGTTCCATAGCTTCAGGAGCAACAGGTCAGCCAGGTTGCATCACGGAATCCTCGGTCTTGCCACGTCGGCATCATGACCGGGAGTAGAGGGAGTGTGGGCAGAACATCAGCTACTCACCAGGTTGTTGATGGTCGCTGCGCCGATGCTGTTCACCACGGCGACGGCGAGCTCGACCGCGAAGATGACAACGAGGAGGGACGCCATCGTTGACTGTGAGTTGCTGAGTGTTGAGTCGGAGAGCTATGAAAAGGCAGCCAATGTCTCCAGGACCTTGCCGCCAAAGGTGCGAGCGTGGCCTTGAGGTTGTGGAGAGCCGGGCTGGTTGCTTAGTGCTGCAGCTATGAAGCAGTGGGTTTGGTTTTCAACGTGTTGCATCATACCCGAATTGCAGTCTTGGTTTTTGGTGCAGCCCCCAAGGGTCCTCTTTCCGTCTCAGCAGACCACCCGTAGAGATTGAAACCAAAGAACCAACAGACGCAGTCTCAAATGAATCCATACCCAAATCACCACATACAGTATATTAACTGAACCGACAATACTTCCTCAACGTCCTATATGCTGCGTGGAAAATTGTTGCACAGTGCAGGATAACCTTCCCTTTGGGTAGAATAGGCCTCTCTTGGTGCCTTTTTATGCTGCTGAGAGCCTGCGCATGTCTTGGGAATCCCGACGCCGTGTACATACGTATCCAGCTACACATGAGAGCCGCAGTATTCTCTCTTGCCCTCTCCTTCTCTCCATATCTGCCTCTCGCAGCATCATATACAATGACCACAAAGATACTGTAGCCCAAAGCAAAGCCGATTAACTCCACCCATCAACATTTCCTTTCCGAAGGGGTATTGGGCAGCGCCGTCTAGATCCAATACAGTGTCCAATTTTCCCACCTTCCTGAATGCATGAGATCATGCATAGATAGAAAAGGCCCAACCAAGCTTACAGTGCCCTTCCCCCTATATACCCTTTTCCCTTGATTGCCCCGTCAGATGCATCATTAAGTCGTTGACCTGGTTCGGTACGTAGAGGTCGCAAGACCCTACACCCAGAATTTCACACACAATTTTCTAATTTGTTGGCTGTCAGTCGTCGTACTCAGCGCTCTGGTCGTCCACCAGGATGAGGACCGTTAAAGCTGCGGCATAGGCCTCCCGGATGGCACATGCCATGCTACACCGTGTTTGTTAGCAGCTCGTTCTGATGCCTATCATCTGCATGCCTAGAACAGATTTCACTCACCAGGTCTTTCCAATCACCGCAACGACCGCGCTCATGCCCCAGTGAGCACACCAGGCCCTCGCGAGGACCTCGTTGTCGGGCACACCGAAAGCCTCGATCACCAAGACCTTCTCGTCGTCGTCCTCTCTGTCATAGCCGTTGCCATTGATGTGACCGTTCGTCGCGGGGACGCCCTTTGACGAGCCCTCTCCAGCCGGCGACTCCGACTCGCTGCGCGACCCATTTTCAAAACCATTACCGTCCAGTCTCGCCCTGCTCTTCGGCCCGTAGAGCCCCGCCCAGTCGCGGATCTCGATGATCTCGTCCACCTTGACCGTCTGGTGCGCGTAGTCGAAGAACAAGGGGTGCGGCCCATCCGTGCACGGCCAGGCGTGGATGAAGCTCACGTCGTACGTCAGCCTCAGCGGCCATGAGACCCCGTCGATGGCGAACTGGATCGCGGCGTCGAACCACTTTGGCCCCGGCTCCCCTGCCCTGTCCGCGCAGGGCTTGAGCGTGAACATCTCGATGCGGACGGTGTCGACGATGTCGTCGACTTCAGGGTGCACCAGCTCGTACTCTTTTACAGGGAACACCTCGGTAGGAGGGCCCAGCGGGTCGGATCGTTCTGACATTGAGGTCACATCGTCGGCCTTGAGGCGTTGCCGAGGCCGCCGGGATCGTATTCGGGCGATCTGTGATCGCTTGAGGTGGGGAGTTGGCCTTGCGGGACCAACCCAGCCGGCGACTTCGAGGCACGTTGGCGCAAGGACTTTGCCAACGATCGACGTTGAGGTCCAGTATGTGTAGCTGTTGCGGTACTGGAAACCGCAGTTGGGGTTGAGGTGGATGAGAAGAGCTAGGTCGTCTGTGGCTTCGTCCGGGTCGATATCGATCAGAGCATTCATCATGATGAAGGGGAAGGTGGGCTGTTCAGTGTCAGCGTTGGAAGATAGGTGGAGTACTGAGCACTAAGAATGGGTGCAAATTCTTACCCCCGGGAGCACCAGGCCGCTGAAGAAGGCCATGGCATGAGAGCTGACGGCATCGAGGCTTGCAGCCTGATCTCCTTGCCTCAACGATGCGAGGGTCTCGGCAAGGTTGGGCCACTTCATCATCTGCGCGAAACGCTTGATCATCTTCACCTGCCGCCGCTTGAGTTTGAAGCGCAACTTGACTAGGGGCGAGTTAGTGTGTCAATCTCCTCGTCCAGGCGGACTCTTACATACCTTGGTCTGCCGTGTTCCCATATGCCTCTATCCTCACGTTTTCCCGCCATCTCCGCGAGAGTGCGAGGTTCCATCGGATAGTGGGAGGGAGCTGCTCAAGGAGCTTCTCTTTGGCCCAGTCTGTATGCTGCCTGGAATGTATCCTCAGATCCAGCTCCATGCTAAGAAGAAGCTGGTGGAAGAACTTGACGTATTGGTCGTGGTTCGCGTGTCCTGTGTCGAAGATGAATCTGGTAATGATGTGATTTTTGGGGTTTGAGAAGTCGATCCAGTGGTCGGGTCGGGAGAGAACGAGGATGAGATCGGTGATTTGTTTATCGAGTGTCTTGTGCGGGCTGAGCATCCGGTCGGGGTCCTTCAGAAGCTTCCTGTAGAGATTCTTGTACATGTACTCCAGGTCGTCGTCCTCAAGGCCACCCTCCAGATCTCTCAGTCTCCCGAATATGCGGACCAGGTCCACGTCGCGGGGTTGCACACCGGAATCGCGTATGTTGAGCGCCGGGGGGTACGCGCTCGCAGTGGACGCCCATTGATTCAACGTGACCGTGCCAGGCCGTTCGCCAAAATGAAAAGAGAAACTGGGCTGTTCTATGGTCTCCCAGGGGTAGGTGGCGGGTCCTGGCCCTTGCAGCCTCATGGTCATGAGCTGGGTCATGGAGTCGTGCTGGTTCACGCCGTCGATACCGTCGCCTCTGTTGCCGGCTGTGGTGGCGTAGGTCGAGAAGAACTGATCTGCGAGATGTGGTATTGGCCTTTTGACGCCTCTGTGGGCAGGAACGCCTCGACATATGAGCTCCATGGCGTGGCCGAGATTGAGCTCCTCATCGCTGGCGCACCCGGAAGGTGGCCATTCGGTCAGGGTATAGGGCGGGCTGTAGGGCCCATTCCCATTATGCAGTTGCCGTCCTTTGCCCTTTGGCGGAGGAGGGTCTGAGACGGGGCGCTTGAGCCGATTCCGTGACTGAGCATGAGGTTGAGAGCCGTTGGCGGGCTCGAAGTGCTTTGAGGGGTTGGCCTTCTGGCGCAGATTGTCACCTTCACTTGCCCTGCGCGGCCGCAGCTTCAGCCTCTCGCCCTGGACAACCCCATTGTCCTCAGTATCCTGTTCGCGTTCGCAGTCAGCAGCCGAGTCGCACGGCGGACGGGCATATGGCATGAGATGAGCGCTGTCGCATAAGTCGAGGCGGAGTGGGGGTGGAGTGAGGTAGCAGCCATGCTTACCGAGAAGGCGCCTCCGCCGCCGCCGTGGCCGTTGCGGGCTGCTGTTGACTTTGTGCGGAAAAGTGTCCTCCAGAAGCCTTTCTTCCTGTCCTTATCTCGACTCATGTCGACAGCTTGGATGTCGAGCCCCCGTATTCATGCGCCGTTGAAAAGTCATGAATGTGCCTGGTTGTGAGTGATGTATGGGAGCGACTAAACTCGGCTATTGTGCCGGGGTGGTTTCAATTCAGCAACACAGGCCTTTGAAGGGCAGGGCAGGCACAAGCACAAGCACAAGCAACCAGCACAGGCACGGACACGGGCACAGGCATGAGATGTCAGCGAGGGTGCTCGGATTGCCGGGTGCACGTCATAAAGTTGGAATGTTCAGATGAGCTGGCGACCGCAGTGAAGTGAGGCCGGGAGGCAGGGCAAGTCGGGCGAACCCTGGGGCCTGTGTCTCAAGTGTGATAGGGCAATTTTTGACAGTCATGCGTTTGGAGTCTTGGACCGGGAGGTTGGGACGAAGGGTAGGGGTTGCGAACGGGGAAGATCGATGCTGGGAGCGAGAGCGCAGCGAGCGTTGAATTGCCTTTCGGATCGCAGATCAGATCATGCTGCCCGCCTGCGTGCGTACGCACTCTTGTCCTCGGTGCCTCACTGAGCAGACTATGTACTATTTATTATAGCGTGATGCAGTAAACGGTCGCATCAGCCAGTCGCGACGGGACGGAATGGAGTGGATGGCCTGCGAACGCCAGAACCGATGCAGGACCCCCACCCCGAACCAGGCCGAGGGAGATGATTGCTCTATCGAGAGGGCGGCCAGCATGACTCTGCTCTGCCTGAAACCAGTGTCTGTCCTTGTGAGCCATTCGCTGAGGCAGTGAGGAGAACCTCTGCCAGCTGTGGTGTAGGACGTTGGAGCTGCATGCAGGTGAGCCCCAGCAGGTAGCAGCAGCTGCAGGAGGCAATAGAAGCTGTCCTAGGCATGTACCCGGTACAGTAGTCTATAGAGGCAGTGAGTTATGAGCAAACAGCCTGCCCATCCTTACAAGCCTCAAACCGTGACAACAACGTGGCCCACGAGACGGTCACCGGTGCTCCGAACTGCCGTGCGTGGTACACTTGGTCGGCCGCCGGCCAAGTACCTGCACTAGCTATGGGCAGGCATGCAAAGTGCGCTGTTGTGTGCCTGACAATCATCTCTCGTTTGCCAGCGCCGGTCAATGCTCTACCAATTACGCACGCGTCAACGCAACGGAGCCCTCGGCGAGCACAGCCCTGTGGTAGCCTGCCTTGGTCGACTAACAAGAACCGCCATCCAGGCCGTCGTTGGTTCGTTCGTCCGTTCGATCGTTCAAGCGTGGCCGGCCATGCTCACTCATCCAAGTACCACACCATGCCACACCGCACTACATTATACAACACCAGCCGGTCGACCAACCCCCACGCGGACTTCTGTGCAATTCTGACCATCTGGTCACTAGGTCTCCTGCCATTGCTCGCTGTCGAAGTTTGAATTGCTGACTGTGGCTGCGGATTGGCCTCGAAAACCAGTAGAGTTCTGTAGCGCTGATCCTAGCCCTGCCAACGCAGACCCCGACCTCAGCCCCGGATGTGTTTTGGCCATGTGCCGTCCTTGACGTCCTTGACAGCGGGAAGGGCACGGTCATGAGATGGCTTCGGGGTGGCTTGAGGCGCGGGGGGGATCTGTTCAAGACCAGACCTCCCACCCGTCGAGGGTCTATGCGCTGCAAAGTTGAATCGAAATCGGGCGGCTATGGCTCGACGCCAGCCCCAGCCCCCCCGCTCACCAACTGCATCGCTGTCCGGTCCAACCTCTGCGTTTTCCCACTTCGCAAGCATCTCCCGGCGAGCAACCTCCAGACCGTGCAAGAAGCCGGTTTCACACCTCCGACTCAACACCACCGCCCACAGCTATCTGCCCACTCTACGCGGGCCGCCCGTGGGGAGGGAAAACTGCGGCAGCGGCGGGACAATGTCGGATGGGCGAGTCGTTCACCGGCAGGATGAGGAGCCACAGATACAGCCCAAGGTCCCGCTGCAATGTATGTATTGCGGCCTGACGAACATCATGTGTGTCGGTCGGTGTTTGGAACGGCCAGACTGGCAGGCAACGGAGGCGCACGAGTTGTGTGCATGCGAGTGAGGTTGTCTCGGTTCACAGAACAGAGCAGGATGCACCGATCAGCGGGTCCTTCGAGAAGCGTAGTTTGAGCAAGGCTCGAGCAAGTTTCTGCTCAGTCGCCGAGGACTGAGCCAGGTCCAGAGTTCGCCCAAGCTGATCTCTAGCAAAGACACCGCACCCATGGTCTGGGACTCGTGGTAAATAGTCTTCGAGAACGTGGTGTAGGAGGGCACACCAGCCTGGCTAGACTGTCGCTTTAACGGCGTGGCCGCCACCAAAGCCACGGGCAATCGAGACTGCGTCCGGATGGTTTTGCCTGCTGGATGGTTTACCTGCGACAACTGACCAATGCGCCTCGAGCAATAGTGTATACTTCTCAGTCCTATAGGATTCAATGGGTCGCTTCCTGGAAGGTGACCTCTCATGGAATTACCCCTTCTGGAATTACTTCTGCACCCGGTAGGATGGTCTCTGAGAATCCGGACGAGGTCTCTTTGGTTTCCTTTCACATGCCCTGATCATCGGGGCAAAAGTTTGGGGTGCTATGGGACCTGCGAGAGAACTCTACTGGTTGTTCGACGGCATGACGGAAAACACTCCAGAAATTCACCCTAGGTAGATATGTAGTCCATTTATGCTAGGAGTTCTGGATTCTGGTAGCGTAATTGTGCTGTTTAGTAAGAACGGAGAGGTTGCATCGGCCTCGGGTACCGGCCGGAGGCTGCACCGATCAACGACTGCCAAATGGAGCTGCCTGCCGCTAAACGGCCCAAGCTCAAAAATTCCCACGCCTACGAAACCGACCTACATCGCGGATTAGACCCCGTCGACGGCCAGCCAATTCGACCACGCCCACAGTGCTTGAACCCGACAACACCTGCCCCTCCTGTCCCGGACTCTGTCGAGCAGACAGTCCTGTCCTAGTCCGGTCAATTCGGGGGAGCAGCGTCACAGAAGAAACCCCCACCACCCACCACCCAGCGGCTGGCGTGCGGCCGCGACCTAACCCACGATGCAGAAGCTCCTGCGGCGGACGGCCCAGGCCGAGCGACAGGTCATACGGCGGAGCAAGAAGCAGGGCAAGATGATGAAGATGGCGCGCCAGCGACAAGAGTTCAGGCAGCGCATGTCTGGCACACAGCAAACACATGCCTCGCTAAAGGATGCCGCGCGCAGGCGGCGAGAGGACTGGGAGATGGGCGCCTTGGCTCCCCAGCGCGATACGCCCCTGCGGGATACCAACGATTCTTACTGGGGATCTATCAGCCTCCAGAGGAACCTGGCGGATACCCTACCGGACAAACAGAGGGACCTCGCCTGCCGGTGGGCGGGCGGCCGCAAGACCCTCTGCATCAAGGCTGGCGACCGGGTTGCCATCATGGATGGCCCAGACAAGGGGAAGATCAGCACCGTGAAATACGTCCAAGAGGAGGGCGCGTTCGTCGCACTTGAGGCCGAGAACTTGATGGTGAGCTTATTCCTTGGCCTATAGAGTCCGGTCGGCAAGTCCATATGCGAGGCGAATCGATGGGCTGACTATTCTGACCCGCGCAGCAAAACTTTACCGTCCCGGACTATATGTCAAAGTTGCAAGGTGATAAACCCCTCCATATCCAACTCGCCGAGTACCGCGCCCCGATCCACGCCATACGCCTCGTCCACCCCCTCAAGGACCCCGTGTCAGGCGAGATCCGCGACGTGGTCATCAACGAGCTCGTGGCCCGGAACTACTACAAGGACAAGGCCACGGGGCGCGAGACCTGGTCACGCGTCGTCCCCGGGCTGAACATAGAGATCCCGTGGCCGAAGGCCTTCGAGGACGCGGAGAAGCAGAACCTGGAGGGCACCTTCGAGGACCACGCGTGCGACACCCTGCGCATCGACGTCGAGGAGAAGACGTTTGTGCCCACGCTGCTGCGCCCGCCCATGCCGACCGAGGTTATCGACGAGCTACGCAACCGCTACTCCAAGTTCCGCACGCGACACGAGGACGAGTACGTCGCCAAGAAGGAGGCCGAGGAGGCCGAGAAGGCCGCGCGCAAGAAGTCGATCAAGACGATGCGCACGCCGGTCCAGGAGCTCAATGCCAAGATCAAGGCCGAGAGGAAGGCCCGCGGCCAGCCGGAGCTGACGGAGGAGATGCTGGCCAAGATCGGGGAGGTCATGGCGAGGAACAGGAATCGAACGCTGGCTGGGGCTGGCATCGCGCAGATCGAGAGTCCAGCAGTCACGGTGGATGTAACGGCGGCGCCCAGGGGGACCGGAGAATCCCCATCACCATGATCATATACGACAAAACTAGAACTAAATGTACAATACTGTCGAGCCACATAGGATGGACGACATTACAAGCTGAGGGAGACGGACATGCACCCAAATGTCCCGAGTAAGAATATGCTTGTTCTACCCAGCAATGCGTGATATGCTATGTGTGTCCCCCTTTGTGCACATGTCCAAATCAAGACCCACAATCATTGGCCCAGAAGAGTCAGTTTTGAAAACGCCGTGATGACGGGAGCAAGCTGCCGGCCATTCACGGCGTCCAGCGAGGCATGGAGCACCGCATCCGGCCCGGTCGGCCTGTACTCCTCCGCGCCCGTCGCGCCCAGCTCATCCTCCTGCGCCTGCTGCTGCGCCTGCTGCTGATCCTCGGGCTCCCCAAATACCTCAACCACGGCAGCCCTGCAGGCGGTGACGACCTCGTCCATGAGAGCCTCGACGGCCCTGGCGCGCTCTGCCATGCCCCTCCTCATCAGCCCGAACACGAGCCTCTCGGCCTCCCCTTTGCTCCCCTCGACGCGCTCGACAAGCCGGCGCACGCTGTTGACGAGATACTCAGCCTCGTAGACGGTGCCCTTGCGGCCGCGGGCGCGCTTCTTCTCCTCGCGCCGGCGGTTCTTGCTCGTCGCGCGCGACACGTTGGACCCCAGCGTGCCGACGCTGCCCTGCTTGCCCGTGTACCGCGTGAACAGCGACGCGCTGGTGCTGACGCGCGACGAGGCCGCGACGGACACGTCGTCCGGCAGGTCCGCCAGGGCCCCCGGGCGCTCGCCCTCGTAGAAGGCCAGCGGGTCCTCGATCGCCTTGCGCCGGAGCTCCGCCAGCCGCGGCACCTGCGCCCGGAGCTGCGCCTTGCAGTCCGCCAGGAACTCGGTCGTGCCCGACAGCGCGTCCGCGAGGCCCGCGTCCACGGCGGCCTCGAGGAGGTCCGCCCGCCCGCGCCGCGCCGCCAGCCGCATCGCGTCCGCGAAGTGGTAGCCCTTGCACAGGCACTTGATGGCCTGCTCCAGGGAGTCGAGGTATTCGAGGTGTATCGTCGCCGCGGAGGAGTAGTCCTTTGCCTCCCAGAGTGCCTCTGCCAGGGTCGTGGCGAGCTCGGAAAATGAGTCTCCTGACATGGGCGGATCCTGCTGTTGGGCAGTGAAAAGACATTCGCGCCAGCAGGTTGCGCCAGCAGCCCGGTAGCAGGCTGTGGCGCGGGCGAAGTTGTTGAGGGATTCGTAAGCGAGGCCGGCTTCACGGTTCTTGGACTGGGATTCAAGGTAGTTGGCATACAGGTCTGTGAGAATCCTGTGCCGCTCGGGTTCGTAGCGGTAAAGCCGTAGTGCGGTTTGGTACAGCTTGTATTTCGTGGTGTAGTTCTGGACCTCGTCAAAAACATTGAGGGCGTGTAAGTGCTGTAATGCTTTCTCCCGCCGATCCAAGTGGTCATCGATAGCAAACTTGCGTCTGAGCTCAGGCAGTTGGTGTAGATCTTGAATAAATGGCAAGTACTCCCGCGGGTCCCGTTGAGACTGTTGGGCAACCAGTAGCGCAAGGTCGAGGTTGTAAAGCCCCAGCGCGTGGTCATAAAGCCTGTTGACGTCTTGCAAGAAGCATATGTGCTCCACGGCCTTCTCGGCCATTGTCTCATCCTCCTGCATCAACTTCGCAACTACAGTCAGACCATCTTCAAGAGCCGGTGGGTTCTTGCAGACGTTGGCAGTGATGATGTTCTGTAGGTTTGTGTCTTTTCGGCCCTGGAGTGTTTCCAAAACAGAGTCGCATATTCTGTTCACCTTGGAGGCAGTCCCATTGCCGACAGTGGCGAAGTTCTCTTGAGGTGGTGCATTCAAATCTTCCATTGCCGCTTCCTTGGAAGTCTTCGTGTTCTTGTACATCGTCTTCGTAACATCTTCCTCGCCGAGTGAGGCCAGGAACAAATCGATATGTGCCACGTCGCCAAGCTGGTCCAGAAAAAGGCCGACGTTCGATAGAAACTGGTCCGGCTTGTGATCATAGAGTATGTTCATGTCCACTCGTTGCGTTCTGCAGTGAGCGAAGGCTTTGCCATATTCCTTGGCGTCAATTAGTGACCGAATACCGGCCAGGACCATGGCCCGAGGGTAGATGATTTCCAGGTTACCGCGAGGCATCTGGAGCACGACACTCATGGTTGTGGGCATGGCTGTGACGAGCCTGGCGCCCCTTTCGATGCTTCGGCATCTCTCGTCGTTCTCCGGGTCATCAGCGGGCACGTTGAGATCTATCCAAGTCAGCATAAAGCCTGTTACGGCTGAGGTATTAACTGGCACAAACCTTCTGGCCTACCCAGGTGGACAAATTTTAGCAAGTGGTTACTTGTTGTGAATATCAAATGGTCGCATGTGACCAAGAACGAGGTACAATTCTTGACGAGTAATTGAGAGTTTGCGTAGAGGTGGCCACCTCTTGACAAACCAAAAGCGATGAATTCGCCGCCGATCTCGAAGGTTTCAACCCATGGGAGCTGAAGGGGGAAGCGGACAACCATGGGCCCCAATGCATCGTCCTTCTGCGATAGGCGGAATAGCTTTCCAGACCTGGCCTGAACACAGGCCTCGGCGAGGGACCCACTGTCTGATGCGCTCGTGAACGAGGCCATCTGGGTGAAGAGAACCTCCTCCTCGAGCGGAGTCAAGTCATCAATTATGAGATCGCCAGCGTCACACTTGAAGCTCAGGCGGCAAATGTTGAGCCCGTCGTTGAAGTAGAGCACGCGAGGCTCGTAGCTTGATGCAAAGCAAACCTGAAGGGCTGTTCTCATCAAGCCGTCCATTTCAGAATCGAATTTGGTGAGAAGTCTCGGAACAAGTGATCGACCATTCTTGGTCTGCCACTCGTACAGGTCGACGCCATTGTGGTGCAATACAGCCATCGTCTCGTTGTTGGGGGCAAAGGCAACGTCAGTTACGGTATGGCTGGCCGAAACTTCGAACATGGCCATAGGTGGAGGCACGTTCGCGGTCCGGAATGGTGTTATTTTCACCGTCTTCCCGTCGATGACAGCAACGGCTCCGAAGTCGTCGGGTGGCATTAGCGAGCCTCGCGTCACAATGAGTGTGAACTCGGTGTGAAGTATGTTGTCTTGATGTCCGTCAGCAATGGCTTCTCGTGGGACTTCGGGTGGGTATACCAACCTGTGTCGGCGACTGCGAGGCGCAAAGCCTTCTCCGGGTGCCATGAGGCGTGCGAAAAGGGGGATTTCAGGAGAACTTCTTGTTTCAAGTACCAATGGTAGTTGCCCGTGGTCCACAGCTGCACGGTGCTGGCAAACGAGACTGCGAGCACCGTCGAGTCTGCGTTCCATTCCAGATCGATGTTCAAGGAGGGATCATCAAGAGGCTCGGTCGAGCGTATTGTGAACTGGCCATGCCTCAGTCCGTTCCTCTCAAAGAAGACAACATCAATGTGGTCAGCAAAGCGCTGGATGCCAGCCAGTAGATTCCCGGCAGGTCTCCAGCTCAAAGCTCCTTCCAGGCCGTCGACCGGCTCGCTCACGCTGTCGAGAACGCCCTCGCGGCTGTAGACGCGTATGACTCTTCTCGACGCAGCCTCGACGGCATTGATGGCAACATAGGCGCCGTCTCCTCTCCAGCTGACCACCGTGCGCCCGTCGTCGTTGGGGCTGAGCGTTCCCTGGTCGATCTTGTCGGGTATCGTGGGGTCACGGAGAGCCTTTGCCTTGGCGCCCCTGCCCTGGAACTGGGTCTCCTTCTTGCCCCAGCCGACACTGACGTGCTTGGAGGATTCCAGATCGGCCGAGGTCATGGCTGCCTCGGCGATGCCATCAAAACTGCGGCTCATGAAGACCACATTCCCGTCCTTGGTGGCGATGAGCAGCAGCTCCTCGTCCGGCGACCACCGTGCAGACGTGATGCCGGCGTCTATAGAGCCCATGATCTCGATGTGGACATCCCCAGGACTCAAGCCCTCCTGCACAACAACGAGGTCGCCCCCCTCGAGGACGAGACATGTCGTTGTCGTGTCACTAAAGTAGTGGAGGCTCACAACTCGGTCGACAGGCAGGTCTGGATTTGGGCTCGGCGCATCCCACGAGGCTATCCGTTCGCACAGGCTAAACTGAGGTCAGTATGTGATTCAAGCGGCGGTGGGCATGGTAAGTGACTGCGTGGGCTCACAGTGGGAGTGCCGGGTCCTGACGGGTGACATCGTCGACAACTCTTAGAAGCTCGATCTTCTGGTCGGGGGCACTCGGGCCGCAGGTGACGAGCACCTCATCCTTGCTGGGGTCCCAGCATGTCGCCGAGATATCTGACGGGGCCTTGCCGACTTTGTGGCAGATGTTGCGAAGATTTCTCATCGTACTGGAGGTCAACGAGAGACCAGGCCCTTGTCAGCACCGACTGCCGTTCCGCAAAGAACCTTCGAAGGCTTGATGATTTTGACACCTGCTCTCTTGCTGGTCGGCACCAGGGAAAAGCCAAAAGAAAAGTCGTTGCCAGGAGCGTTTGCAAGAGTGAGAGTGAGAGTGAGTCTGGATGTGATAGTACCGTGTGACTGGACGCACTGTGCTGCAAGATGGTCACCTACAGTCAATTTTTTTCCGAGTTTGACGGACACCAGTCCGTACATGCACGCATACATGCTGCGGTAGACACATGCATCTCATCTCACAGTGCAATTACAGACTGTCTACGGCATGCGTCTTCTAGTTGCTCTGCCCGTTTTGTTCTAATCTACCTAGGTATGTCGGGTCCGGGCCAGGGTATAACGGCATAAAACGTCCCAGCTCACAAATTGGGAAATGGATTTTACTGGTATTGTTTCTTGTTTGATAGCAGATGTCAAGGATTGTCAAACCACGGGCATTTCTCTCGGCCCACGGCTGAGATGAGGAGGAAGCACTCTCTGGCCCAGGCCGGTCCCGTTCGGCTACTCGTTAGCTTCTTCGGCTCAGCATGACCTAGGCCCCTGGTTGCACCTATCTACCTAGGTACCTAGCACTGGCCCACCCCACCTCTGCCCACCTTCTGGCCCTTCTGGCCCTCGAGTTGCCCCAACCGGAAACAAGAACATCTCATAATCCGGGGAGGTGCGACAAGCTGCTGCTGCTCCCAACGGCTAACCACGACAGGCACATCACAAGAGTCAATCCACAGGGCCCATCAGACCACACATCAGCCGTTTCCCACTCGACACCCGCCGCCCACACGACCTCCTGTGCCACTCTCACAAGCAAGTAGCCGAGTCAATTGGCTGCTGCAAGGCCTGCCTGGCTGTTCGTTTATTGTCTCTACGTACGCCCACAAGGACCCCCGGGAATAGCACCTGGCCTGACCTGCCGCCAAGGGCGCATATCACGTCAAAATGGACGCAGCATCTGCTTATAACCAGCATTCGAGCCAGGGCCGCCGAAAGAACCGCTCCTCGACGAACCTCAACCACCTCTCCCTTGCTCCGTTGACCACAAAGCTTCCAATCAACGACACTGAGATCATGTTTACCGAACTGAACATCCACACCTATTCTACCTCGTACATACAGGGCAAGTCCGCCCCCACAACACCCTCCCTGCTGAGCCGCTCCCCCAGGCGAGCAACCTCCAGGACCCGGCACCATTCCCGCCAGGGCTCCGCGACGCCCCTGCCAAAGAGCAAGTCCGCCGTCCACATAGACCCGCAGGGCAAGACGCTCAGGTCAGGCACGACATCGCCTGGCGGGCAGCGGCGCGGGCCAAGAAAAGAGGAGCCCGTGTCTGCCCGCGGCCGGACCGACAGTGACTGGCTCCTCCGCGCCGGGGTGCTGATAAGCAGCGAGACGCGGGAGTCCAAGGGCCAGTCATGGCTGGTATCCCGCGCGAGCTCGACCAGCCTGACGGGCCTACAGGGCGACCGAGAGGACGACGAGGAGGACCATGACCCGGACATGTTCGAGAGGGAGAGGATAGCCCGCGAGAACGCCATCGCGAGCAAGCACGCCAGCCGGAGGGGGAGCCTCGGCCTGTTTGAGGGCGACGAGTCGCCGCTGGTCAGCCGTACCGGGAGCTTCCACGCCAGCCGGACAGGTAGCCGTAGCCAGCTGATCACGCCCGGCGAGAGGGCCAGCATCGAGGGCTACTTTGCCTCGCACGCCCCGCACGGAGACTACGCACCAGGTCCGGACTTCGTCAACCTCGACGAGAAGCTCGAGGCGATTGGGTTCGACGGCGAGACGGACCAGGATGACGAAGCCGACGTGAGGAGGCTGGTTAGGAATGGCCAGTCGCGGCCGGGCACCTGGTTTGGGAACATCTTTGGGTGGACCCTGGCCTCCGTAGAAGAAAACGACGAGGACGACGATCCTGACGGAGAGGGCTCAGATGGCGAGGCAGAGATGTCTACTCCCGAGACACCTTATGAGAGGCAATTCGAGGGGGCTACCATCTTGTCCGAACAACGGATGCCCGCTCCTAAGGCTGAGGAAGGCGGCTGGCAAGACGCTGCCTGGCTGCTGAGTGTTGCGTCCAAAGTGGCTTGGTCCTAAAAGAGCAAGTAACAAGCACGCACTCCTCGGTTTCCGAAAATGGGGGAAGATGACGGGCAGCGATGGACGACGCAATCGGTCACTTTCACGAAGCGGCACGGGGGCGTGGCTTACCCACACACCCGTGGGGCCCAACCCCGCCGTGCCGGCGTTTGGGGACCTACTCAGGCACTTGCCGTGACGAGGCCCCTGCCACGGCCACGCGCGGCCACGGCTCCAGAGAAAGCAGAGCGACCCCAAGACCGTCGCCTGGGCTCCGTGGCTTAATGAGAAGCCATTTTCTGTCTCCGGCAATCAACTGTATCTCCCCGGTCAGGGTTGTCCGACGGTGCCATACCAGAGGCATAGGGAGCACTGTGGCCTGATGGCATCGATAACAGTGACCTATTCGGCAGGCAGGCGGGCCGTTCTCACGGAAAGCCTGCATATATGGACTCGGCCAGACCGTGGGTCGAGGGAAGGCTACTGGCTGGGGAAATTGTTAAAAACCTGTTTTTGTTGAAGAAGTGTAACTCTGGCAACTCTGTGTGCATGACTGTTTCTGGGCGAGTTGGTTCTACTTTTGGGGCGGTCTTCTTCCTTCGCAACACACCCCTTGGTCAAAAACGGTGAAGGAGACTTTGTCAACTGCTACTGACGAGCCATGTAATGTATACAAGCGGACAACTGCTCCCGCGCGAATATTTGTCATGGCTGACCTCGCACCAAATAAGATTGAGATGCTCTGCTGTGTCTGATCCCTGTATGTCAATTTTTGGCTTTCTCCAGGCCACAGGAAGCAAGAGTAATAGTGGGATGGCTCGCCCACACACATTGTGGATCTGTTAACCCCGCAAGATAAATCCTAGGGGTGGGAGCATGAAAAAAAAAAAAGGGACACTATTAGCCGCGCGGAGAGCGACCGCGTGACCCACAACTATTGTAAGCATCCGATTCGTGTTGCCTTACTTGAGTCGATAGCAGGAGTCGTTCACCAGAGGGGAGTACGACCGGATTGGGTGTGTTTGTCAGCCACAAGCCATGCCGCCTGAATTGGAAGCTGTAGTACGGCTAGGCTGTCAGGGGCCGCTCGTTCCGGGATTTCCTACCCATGGTGATGTTCTCCAACACCAAAGCTCTTTAGCATCGTGGGAATGGCCTTGAAAGTGTCCTACAGCCTGGAGAGTGCATCCGGCCCCTCCCTCACGGAAAACCTACATTGATTCAATTACGGTGAGGAAACAACTTGCACGGCTGTGCAAATGTGCTCAACCAAATCGCTGAGTTGTCGGAGAAACGGCGGACTGGATTAACGACTTTTTCCTCCTCGAGTAGGGGTCTCGCCGGCAAGTAGCTGCTTTATTAAACCCTGCAAAATGCCGGAACGCATTGCAGGATCCCCAGTCCAGGGATACCCAAGCCAGTCTAGTGCATCTGCATGCAGCCTTGGAACCCTACACCTCTACCAGGGTAATAAACGTTATTTTTTGAAGTCGTGACCCACTTGACCCACATGTGGTGGAGCGGTCACCCTTTCTAGCAATTTCTATGGTGGAAGGACTTGAGCAGATCACTCAACTTTCAAGAGATAACATTCGCTACCTCAACTTTCATACAATTTAGGAGTTGAATCACGTACCTTATGTTATGTGGGGCTGGTGGGGCAGTACCTAGGCAAATAACGTTTATTACCCCGGTGGAGGTGTAAAGGTATGACGCGTGAGCTGTATGACGTCTGAACAAGTGGGAAGCCCCGGTCGATGCTTTAAAGAAGCTCGAGGCGCCGTCCAAGCTGGCGTCGTCGCCAAGAATTCTCCCACCGACGGAGGTAATGAGTAATAAGGCCAGTATCGAAAATGTGTGGCGCTGCCTCGAAATTTAGTATTCTACGCGTAGTGGAGAGGCGACGACGGCCGTGTCCTGACCGTTCTAATGGTGGGTAACTGGCTATTCCTCGGCAGCTGCGCTAGGACAAGGCCCGTCGGCTGGAGTGTGATTTCTCTGAGGTACGAAGTAGCGTCCGTATTGCCGGGCCCCGGAGAATTGGTGTGGCTGAAGCACAATGGCGTATACCGTCTGAGAACTCAGAGTCTAATTGATCACCGAGCACGCCGAATCGGTTGATCGAGGTCGGTGTGGCCGGCGGGCGAGACACAACTCACCGCACCTCGAGATCAAGAATGATCCCACCGACGTCGACACGTCTGCACGTTTGTCTGCCCCTCACCGACTGGACTGGTTGGCATTTCGCGATGCGGCCCAATGTACCGGTACGAAGCGTACTGGGGTAACCAGTAGTTCTCGGTCGATTGCCGTGTACCAGGGACGTTGTAATACCAGGGCCCATTAAGCTGAAAACAGTGGAGTCGCCGGCTGTCCGATTAGGAAGTGCCCTCCACGCCAGCCAGGCCGGTGTGTGTAGGGCCTGTAGGGCCCTCGGTGCCGCGGGCGGCCTTGTTCTGCTGTGGGTTGGGTCGGGGCGCTTCGGATGGCTGAACAAGAAGGAGGTCGGGGCGGATGAAGTCCAGAATGGCCAGGATGCAGATCTTGACCACAATCGGTAGCAGCCACTGGCCATTAATGCGCCTTGGGTCTGGCAAAAGTTGCATGGCTATCGCAGCGGTTGTCGAGCTCGGGCGGAGCTTGCAGGCCTGGAGCCGCACACACTAGGGAGGAAGGCAGGCTTGGTTGCGCTGTCACCGGGACTCCATTCGCACATGGCGAGGGGCGGGCCTCGTTGATCTACTGACAGATCACACCATCTCGAACGAGGGCAGAGACTGTGCAGAATATCAACGAGGGTCTGCTGTTGTGATGGGGCGTGACGGGAGGGCGGCCCTGGGTGGGATTCTCACGCTGGGTGTTGTACCGATACTTGAGCCGGGGCCGAGTGTCTCTCTGTCTTTGTCTCTCCCTGCCTCGACTCCAGTCGACTCGACACCGCCTCGGCCTGTACTCGCTTGGTCGACCCGGGGCAGCGGCTGCGGGGGCGGTGGAGGGAGAGAATCAGCATCGCCGGGAGCGATGCGAGATGTGATGTTGAGTTTATTTATAACATGACGGTGGCCCTGCCGTTGACGCGCGAGAGCACTCGAGTTGGGATTAGGAGGGAACTGCCGGCTTCTTAACGAAGGGCTGGCCTCAAAGTTTGGGTGTGGGATGGGGACGATACTTTTTGATGCCCCTGCCTAGACCAGACGGGAAGGTGGGCCCCAGCAATGACGTCGTGCCTGTCTTTGACCCCGATACCCTGTGCCACGCTTTGTGGGGCAGCGTCACATCATCGGCCTGCGCTGGTGCGGTACGCAGGACTGCAAGCACTCGCGCGCCTGGCAGGTCCGCAGGCCTGGGCAGCAGAGTGTACCCGGAGGATCTGAGAATTGATGCCGCAATGCACTAGCCGCAGGAGGACGAGGACGGCGCATGAGAGCAAAAAATTGCACACAAACTCCCCTGGTGCACACCCAACGGCCGGCCCACTGGGAGTCTGTCTGCTTGGCAGTCTGTTCTTGCTCGCGCCGCACGACGGAGGCTCTCTCTCTCTAGCCCTGCCCTGCAACCTTTTCCCCTTCGCAGATCTCAGACCTCTACGCAGCAATTTACCCCTCCGAGAAACCTGCCCACACCAGCCCGCACAACGGCCTGCACGGTACCTACATTGACCAGGTCAGGTCGACAGACTCTCAACCGAGTGGGACATCTGGGCTGCCAGGGTACCCACATCTTATTTCCCTTCCGTTTCTCGGTTGATGCTAACCTTGTGACCGAACGACAGGCACCCCGATCCCTCCACCAGTGACGGACATCTAAAGCTACACAGCTCTCCTCCCAGTCTTGAGTCACCCGCTGTCTGTTGGACTGCCGTGCCGCTGCCAGCAAGCAAGTTTTGGGATAATTCACCTGCAGTTCACGTCTCCTGCCTTCTGAACTCTGGTTCGACCGTACCTCAGGTAGGCTGCCCAGACTCGAGACCCTGGCCACACATGCCACGAGGCCTCGTCAACCTCGACGCACACCCGCCCACAGCGCTAATTCCACCGGGCCTTGCAGTCACTACAGTCCCGCTGCCCACCCCGCCAGCACGGTCTTGAATATCCTCATTTCGCCGGCCCTGGGTGAGACCTTGGGGACTTGTCAGAGCCGCGTGTCAACTCTCGACACATATCTCTACTCTGTGTGTCAGGTAAGTCTGCTACTACGTCACGCACATGTCCGCCCAGCGTCGAGAGCCCATCACCCTCATGCGCGCTCGCCTTCTTCCCAGTGGCCCTTGCTTCCCTCTCATCCGAAGCCTGCTGTAGATGCCATCACGTAACCACATTGCGCCCTGCCTGCTACGCCTTTGCTCCTACGAGAGTAAGCAATGTGACCAGAGATGTCCCATTCTGCTCACTCTGCTAAGCACTCGTGGCAGGGGCATGGCTGGCCGCAGGCAGGAGCGCTTTGCTTCTCTGTCTGGATTTGCTCTGGATGCCCGCCCCATCCCACCTCTATGCCATCCCCTCTTGCATCACACCGGCCCGCTTCTGCTCATGGCCCGCAATGTCGGACCCACATGTTCTTTTTCTGTGCGCTGCGGCTGACCACGTATATTTTGGTAGCAACCGACCAGGTTTCGCCCTCCCACACTGTCACCTGCTGCTCCTCCCTATCAGCTAGGGAACCCCTCCCTTCACATAGAAGAACGCAGTAACAGGTACGCTGCGCTTTGGGGAGTCTGTCAAAATGCCCGAGGTATGTAGTCAGAGCCTGGGTTCTCATCCGCGCCAAGTCATCCACCCGGCGGCCACACGTCACGTTGCTGTTGCTTGCGATCTGACAGCTGACCAACCGGCGCCTTGCGCAGAACGAGGAGGCCCTGCCAGATTTTGGCGACCATGTCGATATGGGCACCTTCTCCCAGATCCTGGAGATGGATGAGGACGAGAGCGAGCGCGAGTTCTCCAAGCCTTTGGTCCTCAACTTCTTCGAGCAGGTTGAGGAGACCTTCGAGAAGATGGACACTGCCCTGTGAGTAATTTGGCCCCGCCCGTGTCGCATCATAGATTCTTCAACATCACCAAGACCAGTTTACCAAGGCTGTCCGCGCCGGAATAGCACTCGAACCTGAACTGACAACCGCCCGCTCTGCCAGTGACGAGAAGGACCTGAACGAACTGTCCAGCCTCGGCCACTTCTTGAAAGGGTCTTCGGCCACTCTTGGCTTCAACAAAGTTCGAGACAGTTGCCAGGTCATTCAACAGTACGGCCACAAGCAAACTCTCGACGGTACCGAAGAGCCCGATGAGAAGGTGTGCCTCAGCAAGATCACCGACGCTCTCAAGACGGTGAAGGTCGATTTCGCCGAGCTCGAGAAGGAGCTCAAGATCTTCTTCAATAGCGGCGACTCCGAGACCAATGAAGAGTGATGCCTTGGACTAGTCCACACTTCACCGAATTCCCATCTGGCACGCTCGCCTCCAATAGCGGGAAGCCTCCTGCCTCGCCATGGCATATCCACAGCGTGCGCGGCCTTGGGATACCCATGAGGCCGGAGGCTGACCTCATCGGCTTGGGTCGCCCCAAAGCCCGAGCCCATTCCCTCTGGACTGCATTTTTCAGGATACCATGTTTTTTATTTCAGAGTCTACTTTGAGAAGAAGCCACGGCAGGCCCCACGTCATAAGACTACTTGCAATGACCAAGGCTCAAGTCTTTTCAAAGATTAATACGGTGGTGAGGGGGTGGTGGTGGTGGTGGAGTTCCCACCCAGCTCTGAAGGGATTGTTCTGGGACAGCCACTGCGCTTGTCATGTCCTGCGGCGCCCATAAGAAGATCATTAGAAGCATCAATCCTACCAAACCTGGACTGGGGACATCGCCACTGCGCCGTTCTATGTGTACTCGTCGCTGCCTTATTTATTGTTCTTACTGCTGCGCCTGCGCACTATAGTCTCATTTGCAACACTGATTTCATATATCGAGCGTAAAAGTTCCCGGGAATCCCAAACATTTAGAGCTGATACCTAGAGTAGACATGTAGGGAATCGGAAAGGCAGGAGTTTCCTTTGATATAGAAAGGTTTTAAAGAAGAGTTATTTTAAGCTATGGTCTAACGGGCGGAGCCCTTGGTAGCTGTGCGCTTGAAGCGACAGAACCATAAAAATAGTGTGGTTCACAGTGTCACGAGATCCTGGCGCCAACAACATGATCAGCCCTGCTGGCGAAATAGGATGTCGCAGTTAGGAATGCCGAGTCTGAACCCCAGAGGAATGAGGTTGTCCTCATGGTTACCATCCAACCGGGTTTGCTGCCGTCTCATTGGCAGTCTTCGTGCGCGAGGATACTTTTGCCAAGTGAAACCTGGCCAAAGGTTTCGGTCTCTCGCAGATTATTCTTCCTGGTGGACTACACAGCCAAATTCACTGGTAACCGCCACCATTGAGGTGTAGACGTCACGAGTCGACTCTTGGGTGGCAGAAAACCTCGAGATGCGGGTCCCATCATTCCAGCCACCCGAAGAATGTTATCGTCAGTGGCATGGCTGGCTACCCCCAGGGTGGTTCTGCGTAGATGGTAGTGCAGCGCAGTTGGAATGCGCCTTCAAATTTCAACTTCAGCTTCAACTTCGTAGGCGGCATCTACCACTGTGCCGTTCTCCTCGATGGGTTTGGCGCTCATCCTGCAGATGGCAACTTTGTGTAAGGGCGCATTCTCCAGCCAGATCTGGTCTTCGTAACGATCCATAATAGCCTGGCCGTCAGCGACGAATGTCCGATCCCCCCTCTTCTTGCCGTGGCTATTTCGGTTGCCCTTGACATAGATTGTGTTCACGATAGTCGCATGCAGTAGCAATGGCCGGTCGTCAGGGGCCAGAAGACCAGCTTCTTTGAAGAGTGCCTTGATCTTCTCCGAGAACCCGTGGAGCACCCCGGACTGGTCGGACGGGGGTGCAAAGAGCACCGTGGCCTTGTCGGCCTTCTGGAAGGTGTGCAGGCCCTTCAGCGTGATCAACAGCGGCGGCTGATCCGCGCGTGCCTCCCCACCCGAAGACCCGGGCATCACTGGCGCCTTGACGGTGGACATGATCTCCCGCAGCTTGAGCGACCTCAACAGCTCGACGGCCTTGTCCAAGCCCTCGTCCTTTGGGAAGGACATTATTCCCAGTGTCAGATGCAGGGTCCCTACGGGCCGGACCGCATCGAACGGGAGTTCAAACCCTCCCAAGGCTTTCGGCCGAGTGACATCATCTCGGAAGGACGCGATGCTCTGAGACAGTTGGGGTCGGGACGCTGCGGTCACCAGAGGGATGCACAGGAAATGTGTCAGCGGAGGTGCTTTCGTCTTATGGGAGGAGGCCATCTTGATGCCTTTAAGGAGCCGGCTCATTGGCCGTGTGATGGTGCGTTGGGAATACCTGACTGTATCATTGGCTATCTCAAGAAAAGAGCGACAGGAGTGATTGTTGGGTGGCGCATGGTGCTCGGTTGGAACGTCGTCGGTGACCTCGCGATGCTCATTGAGCTTGGGTTGGTTTAAGGCTCGGCAAAGCTCCCTAACCCCTGAACCCAGGTAGCAGGGACCCCAGATAGGGCTGCCTAGGTCCATTGAGCCCCCGTTCGGACGGCTCCTAGCGGCTGGCAGCGCTTAGTAAACGAAATGACTACATCTGACGTTAACCGCCGACAGAAGCTTGGGGGGGCTATGCCGTCTTCAGCCTTCCCAAAAAGGCGTTTATTGTAAGGCGAGTCCAGGCACCAACTTAGGAGCCTTCGCCTTCGCCGTCGACAACTCCTTGAGCCCCAGCCCTCGTCCGGAGTTTTCTACACAATGCTGCTGTTTTGTCGATGCAGCAGCATCCGCTACGGCTACCGCTCGTCGAAATCCTTCCTGCCCTGAACCCGGGTCGAGACGACTCGCGGCACCGCCATTTCGGGCTGACCCAGGACCGTCACGCACATTTGATCAAGAAAGCATCACTCCGATGAGCCCTCCGGACAAACGCGGAGGGGCTGGTACCTCCAAGGGGCCGACCCACGTCTTTCGCGGCGGCAGCCCACGCAAAGAACTGCCCGCATCCTCGTCCTCGTCGACCTCGTCCGCAGTTCGCACCAACAATGTCATTGCAGCTCCACCCAGAGCCCAACTCAGCTCCTCGCCGAGTCCCGAAGGCCCATCTCGCACGCCAAGCGGCAGCGGCCCTCCGCTCAATGGCAGCAGCAACGGCACCGCCACACCCATGTCCCGGCGCAGTAGCAATGCGCCAAGCACGCGCTCACTCGCGGTCTCGGCACTGTCCCCGACAGAAGCTGGGATCAAGGAGAAAGACACGCGGATATCCCTCCTGGAACGCGAGATGGAGCTCATGGAGACCGAGTTCCAGCGGGAGCTTGATAAGCTCTCCCGCAACGAGAGCGAGACTGCCTCGTTCTGGCAGGCCAAGCACAGCGCGCTGAACCAGCAGTTCCTGCGGACTGATACCGAACTGCGTCTCCTCCGGGACGAGATGCGCGCGCGAGAGGCAGAGACTGAAGACCTTACTAGGGGCTGGAGAGACGCGCTGAGGGCGGAGCTGAAGGGTCGGGAGGACGAGATCAGGGGTCTCCAGGCGCAGATTAGGGGCCTCAAGGAGTGGGTCAGCACCAGCACGAGGGCAGACGGCACCACAAGCGACGAGGTCTTTGCTTCCGGGATGGCGAACCTCGGCAACAGCCTGCAGAACTGGGTCATCACGTATTTCCGCAAGGTCAAGATCGACCTGTCCAGGGCAAGCGAGACGGCACTACAGGAGCTCGCCGACCTCGTGCCCATGTACGAGGAGCTGGCTCAGACCGCGAAGATCCATCTCTTGCAGTCGATCGTGTCCAGGGTCCTGGTGAACAGGGTATTCAGAGCTTACTTCGTGGGTTTGTCACCTGACCAAGAACAGCGGTTAAAGGAGACCGAGAGAATGATGGCATCTTTCGGTACGTGGACACAATTGTTACTCCCCTGCACTCTTCCGGAATATTGGCCGAGACACTCGGGGCTTACATGCGTACAGGATCTGTCGAGTCTGTCAACCAATGGCGCTCTGTGACCCTGGCGATCCTGAAAAAGGAGGCGGTACAAAAGATGCAGGTACAGACGATGCAAACAGCTGACGATGTCGTTGCCCACGTCAACAGGGTCGTAGACTCCCTTGCATCGGACAGCGCCACCAACGCTGACGGCAGCGCTGCACCAGCAAATGTCTCCACAGATGCAAGGGACCAGGCGTTACGGCACCTCGTAAGCAGCGCCATCGAACTGTCGCGCCTTCTCGTCGTGCAGAAGGCTGTCTTCGAGGTATGGATGCCCGAGATAGTGCCACATCAGCAGATCATGTTTGATCATGCCACGATGGAGGACATCGGCGGCGAGGACGAAGATTCCCTCGTCCAAAGAGAAATATTTTGTGTCACCTTTCCTGGCCTCATCAAACAAGGCGACGAGAATGGCGGGCAGCTACAGTTTAGAAACATTATATCGAAAGCCAGGGTTCTCTGTAGCCCGGAATAGACGAACGTCACCATGATCTTCAGAATCATGCCATGCGATCAGGCTCGGCCGGCAGGATATCAGGCGCCGGAAGTCCTTCCGGTACTACTCGTTTGTGTCCACTGCGTCAGGGGTTGAGCTGATATCCTCGGTCGCCTAGCACTTAGGTATTTCACAACACGGGGAGTACCACATAACACGAACAAGGGTCTAAAGTTTCTTGGGGTGCCTGTGCGATCAGATGCTCCCAGAAATCGGGCTTCCGGCACCAAGATCTTGGTCACTGACGACGACCGCGCCAATAATTACCCAAGTCTCTCACCGAGGACCCCTCCTTCCACCCAGTGCTCACGCTCCGTCAACTGATGCTCTCGCTCCGTCTACAAGACTGCTGCGAGGGCCCGTCCGGGTGAGCGGGACAGGCTCCCGGCCGACACGGGCCTGACGTGTAATGGGATCGTCAAATCGGCGAAGAAATTCAATCATGTGGCTCAACGTGAGTCGCCACCGGTGACCATTCTGAGTCACTCTCCAAGAGGGGAGTTCGACCAAAGGATATCTGGCATTGCCAACGAGGGCTCGTCGAACCCTCACTCCCACATTGAATGATTGGCCGGCGTGTGGAGGTTGCATGATGCAGCAGCTTGAGCAGCGTTTGGTGGTGTGGGTGGGGGGACAACGGAGACGCGACCATCTGCTTACTCACGCAGAGCCTCAATCGTTGGGGGTTTCCGCACGAGCCCACCTGCAGATCGACTGTCTCCCGTCGTCCTCGTTTCATTGTGCGGCGCTCTTGGAGAGGAAGGTTGGCAGGCCTGTGCATGTGCATGCAGTACTTACTACACCCAAACTGGCAGCCCATCCTCGGGAGGCCAGCCCAACGTGATCGTGCGTTTCCATCTCAGATTGAGTAGATGAAGCTGTGACTCGATCCAAGTCCTCTTCCATGGACTCGAGGACTAGGGACTTCTTGCAGGCATCGAAAAGCTGCTCGTCCACCATGTTGAAGCCACCCGGTGGGCCGGACAGCGGATGTCTCCGGGATTTCGACCCAAGCCGGAGCCGGCATGTCGATGCAACCTGGGAGGTGGCTGTCTGCATGATAGCCAGACCGCCAGAGCTCGACACAATATTGACGAGTTCCCTGTGCGATTGGTGAATTGTGGGAGCGATCAGGCCGACGACCATACAGATCACGGGACGTCTTGCGGTGAGGCAAGAACAAAAGCCACCGGGGCGCGTATCGAGCTGGGACGCATGCGGCCATGACGGTTCACAGCCGGAGGTCACTCCCACCTGAGGATGTGGCTTCTGCCGACATCGTACGGAGGCGGTTCTTGGCTTGACGCACCAGCTCCAGCGTGATCGAGGGGCCCCACGGCAATTGTGGCCAGGCTGCCCGGGTATTGGACAATTAGTCCGACTCTGCTGCCCTGGTATCAACAATATTACGGAATTTTATAACGACGACAATGGCTACTCACAGGGTAAAACAGTCCCTTTGTAGGTGATTCCCTGCCGGCCAATCGCCAGCGGAGCGGGCCCTGAATGTGGTAGTGAGCAGAGGATGCGCCAAGGTACCGCACTGGTGGAGCTTCAAGTGCATATGCAGCAGGACGCCATTGATGGTGTGCATTCACATGGCCAGGGCTGGTCCTGCTGGATGAATGCGGAGCTGCCAATCGCCATCGGACCCAATGCGCCTGAACCGGTTCGAGATGGTCGTCAGCGAGTGGCGGGCCGTTGATTGTCTTCCGTCATTGAAGTGATTGCCAGGTGAAAGAGGGGCCGGGGAAGGACCAGATATCGAGCGCCGACCGTCCACGTCGCAAGACATGGCAAGGACCCGAAGCGAGAAAAGTCGCGAGGCCGTTCCGCGATCCGCAGTCTTCCATCATTTCCCGCTGGGCTGTCAAACGGAGCTCAAGCGAGCGAGTCGTTCGCGTCCATGTTGCACCGTGTTCGGTGGTGCGTATGTGGGTAGCTTGGTCAAGCAGCCCAAGCAGGGGTGGCCCGCCGCGGGCATCTGTCGTGGAGAGGGAGGGCTGCAACATCATCGCTTGACCCTCTTATGTACCCCATCGGAAAGGAAGACGTACCCGAGATGGACGATATACATCTATCTGTACATGGTCAGTCTTCTCCCCCACGAACTCGGTGGTGTATAATATGTGATCTTACCCCCGCGGTGTTCTTTGCTGGGTTGCCACTCTCCCCCTATCGGCAACTGTCTTTTCCCCTGCTATCCTCTGCACCCCAATGCACAAACCATCACTGCATATTCCCAGCACTGTCATCATCTGCATAGTAGAAGCCTACCATGCAGAGCAGCCACAGATCCTCCAAGGGCAAGGACCGGGCCGGGGACGACGACTATGCGCAGTCCCTCGCATCTCTCAGTTTGAGTGATTACGGTGACCACCATACACCCCGTAGCGACTCCTACGGAACCTCGTATGCAGATCCATACGGCTCGTCTTATGAGCAACCATATACCAGCGACGGCCAATATAGCTGGACGATGCAGAGTCCGCTTGCTCCCATGCAGTCGTCATCGGCGGTGTATGGCGGTACCCCGGGCTATGGCAGCACCCCGGGTTATGGAAGTACCCCGGGTTATGGCAGCTCCTATTCAACCACCCCTGCCACCAGTTCGACAGGAGGATACGGGTATCGAAACGAACCCTCTGCCACTCCGACTTATGGCGGCTATACGGAATACGACACCGCATCCGTAACTAGCAGCTCCGTGCCCTCGTCGTACGGGGGAGCATCAGTGAGTGGATGGAGCGAGACGCATTCCCACGGGACTGGAGCATCCTCAGTCCCCTCGGCGCATAGTAACCGGACCGATGTGAATAACACTATCAATCGCCAACGCCCGCCGAACGAGCGGTATCAGCTGCCCTGCGAGTTTCACAACCTCACTGGTTGCACCAGAGTGTTCCCTGGCGACGACGTGCAAGACTGGATGGACCATATTGAGGGGCACCTCCAGAGCAAGTTCCCAACCAGGCTGAGATGCTGTAAGCAGCCCCGTTCTGCAGATGAAAAGATGTCGGGCTAGAAGCGGTAGCTGATACCATAGGCTTCCAGGGTTCTGCAGCGAACACGACTTCGACGCCAGGGAGACGTCCGAGGGAGACGTCCGCTCCAACTTCAACATGCGGATGAATCACATCCGTCACCACATCGTGTATGAAGGCTACCGGCCCGACCAGATGCTGAAGGACGGTCTCCTCATCAAACACCTCCTCGACCGCAACATCATCGACAGACGCACATACGAGAGCATCATAAATCCCACGTCATTGCCGCCTTTACCAGGCAGCCGCCACAGGAGTAGTAACCACCATCGCCGCCTCCCACAGGTCGAGGAGGAAGTCGTCGCCGAGTCCAGTAGTAGACACCACCATCGGTCCGAGAAACATCACCGCGACCACGGATCGTCTTCACACAAACATAGGCGAAGATGATGTGTCCAGGCAAAGAGGCCGCGTCACCGTGGGGGCCTCAAGCGCCTGCATCCGTCGTCCTCGGTCGAGGCAGGTAGCCGCCAGGTGTCCGGGACACAACCACGCGGGCCGCGGACCGCGTCCTGGATCGTACTCGGTGAAGGAAAACCGCCCGTAGGACCACCCGTTCCTGTTGGGCCTTACGAGGCGGCCACGAAGCTCCCCGTGGCCTTGAGCCTGTGGCCCCCCTTCATTCCCTTTCACATCATTTCCCAGGCCGTGGTGGCGGGTGCTCGGTTGTTTTGGCGACTGCGGACGAGACGCAGCGACCCGTCGGCCAGACCTTCTGATGAGCATGTTTGCCAGCCTTCTGTGATGTCTTCTTAGCAGTTTTCCTTCGGATGGTGGGATCTGTCGTGGCAGGTTGGGTTTGCATTTCTGTATCAGGTGGTACTGCCTCCGTTTTGTCCGACGGGGGATTTCTTTTAGGCCCGGTGGGAGTTGGCCTGTCCGCCCGAGAGGGCTAAGAATGAGTGGACGATGAATGAATTGATGACTTCGATTCTGTGGGAAAGGCTTTGGTTTTGACGAGCAGGAGAGAAGCCTTGCTTTTTCTGAGCATCAATCGTACGAGAGAGATACACAGGAACAGGAGCGCTCAGAGGCAAGCCTCTCAAGACGGGCATTTTTCTCGCTTCCTCTCTCATTTCTGGAAATTGATTTGATGGGAAGCTTCTAGCCAATCAAATGAATCGAATCGTGACTTCTCTAGAATCCGTGAGACGGCCCCCATGGGTCCGCCGAGTGTCCTCAGCGGGGGGGTAAAGAGGGCTCACCCGGGGGTCTTATATTCACTCAGTGCCTGCGCCCCTGGTGGCAAGGCCGCCAGACCGCCTCGAAAATGAAAGGAAAGAAATTACAAAGCCGTGCCCTCCTCCGCAATCGCGTGCATGTTTGATTCCCGTATCGGACAAGAGAAAGGCGGCAAGAAGGAGTGGCTGAGTGTCCGTGTGTTGCCATTCTCATGCAGCTGATTACGCCCCCTTCGCCCGGCTTGTATGGGAGAAGGCAAGAAAGAAGGCCCAACCAAGGCAACATGTCATGCGCTTGCATATGCATGGGCCAACGTCCGCCTTTTCGTCGAGGACTGCGAACCATCTGGATGCCTTACGCGCGAATGCGCGCACAGCGAAAAGGAGGCGGCTGCAATCGGATTGCCTGGCTGGCCTTGTCTGTAAATTCCAACACCCCCGGTTGTCTTTCTGCTCGCTTGTTCCGCGACGCCCGCCCGACTCACCGCGAGGGTTGGCGTGGCCAATCGCCTTGGGTTCTCGGGGCACGACGGCCTTGCTTGTGCAAACCTGTCACGGTGCTACGCTGAGCTTTGCATTCCTGTGCCTTTTGGCAAGGCTTTTGAGCATCTTTCAAATGGCTTGGATGCTATGTCTCCGTATACTGTACTATATCGCTGTATCTAAATTCATGCACCACGCAGGTCATATTCGCGCTTGCAAGGCCCCCCGACCTCAGGAGATATCCACGCTGACCACCGCCGATCCTCCAGGTTATGCCAATTACTGGAAATCTGCGTCCACGCGACCGTACCTGACCCCGTCGACCTTGAGTTCGAAACCCAGGCCTGCACTATCAACAATCATCTCGAGGGTGAAGTCTAGGTTGTCAAACTCGACCCCCCTCGTCGTAGTCAAACGGGTGAACAGGCTTCGGGGCACTGCATTCAAGTCCGTAGTGAGCTTGCACACATGTACCAGATCCCGCGTGTATGCCGCTGGAGGCTCGTCGGCCTCGCAAGCAATCAAATCATCTGTGACCACCAGAGATTGCCCTGGCCTAAAGTTCCTCGTGTAGTGGAATGCGATTGGTGTGAGTGGCGATATGGCCTCACCCTGTTCCGCTGTCAGCATTTGTAAACGCACCGGAAATAGCCATCTCCGCAAGGCAGGGTAGAAGCTTACCTTTGCAATGTGCCACTGCATCCGATCGCTCACCATCCACCTCTCCCACAATGGGCTCCAATACCTCTCACTGACTGAGTGCTTATCCTCGTCAAACACGGTCGCATAACTTGTGCCATAGTGCATTCTCGCCTTTCTCGAGATGACCATGTTCCCCTCCAGCCCTCTGAGCACCGCGCCACGGACAACTGCCGTCCAAGCGTACACCGGCTGCATGACCTCAATAGAAGAGTTGTCGCCGGCGCTGCTCAGGGCACTCGCATGCGTCGGCCTCTCGCTGTACGGTGGCGGTGCCGCGCTGGTAAAATGCGATTTGAGGCGTCGATATAAGTAGTCGCTCTGGCCGAAGCCACCAACCAGTATGATACCGGACACGATGCCGCCTTTTGCGCGTAGGCCGTCGACCTGGCCCTGCACGAGATCGCAGACTTCCTTGACGACCGGCTCGAAGATGTCCTTGGCTTGGGCGGCAGTCATGACGAGAAATCCCGAGTCGAGGCCGATTTCTTCGTCATCCGCCAGGCCGGGGAAGGGGATGTTGATCTCCTGGTGCTCGTCCTCGTTGAAATTCCGCTTGACAAACTCTTCAAAGTACCTCAACCCCATCTGCCAGGTCTTGCCCTTCTTGGCCTTCATCTCGTCGAACCGCGTTTTGCCAAGCCGTGTCTTGACATGTTCCTCAAATCGATAATTGAGAAATGCGCTACCGCACAGCCCACCTGTCCCTACGGCTGACTCTTCCACTTTGAGTGGCTTTAGGGAAATTATTTTGTAGGCGATCAGGCTAGGGTTTAATCAGCACGTGTCGCGAACGCGGTCAGAGATTGCATGCGAACACTTACTCAACCGTACCTCCACCACCATCGCATACTATAAAGTTATCTCCAACGTTAAGGTGGTTCGGTTGTATGGCCTTGAGCGTATAGACCGCAGCCGCCTCTGGCTCGCTGATCATCTGAATGGACGATTTTGCGCCCATACCTGCTCTCTCGGCGGCCTGGAGGGTTGTGTTCTTCGCGTAATCGGACCATACCGCGGGACACGTGAGCACGAAATCTACTTTCGTGGATGCCATAAACGACTCGCCATAGCGTCGCGTGAGCGTGTCCATGGTGTGGTTGTATATCTGGGTCAGGTAGTCGCTCACGGCATCGACGACTGTTTTGTTATATTTCTTAAGCTGGCCCGCCGTCTCGAGCGGGCTCACATAGAAGGGCAGCTTCTGTGACCGGTCCAAGAACAGTTTGATGCACCGCAGACGCGACTCCTCTGGCTTAAACTGGAAGCCCCATTTCACGGTTGGCTTGGTATCAGCAGGCGCATCTTGGGGGAGATCATAAGATATCTCCGTGGGCACTTTGTCCGAGGTGATACCGTTACCACCGGGCCAGGTCTTGATGATCTCGACATCGTCCGGATTAGACGTATAGACGGCAGCGACACTGGAAGTGGATGTCAGTCAGGAGTGGCTCTTGGCATTCCAAAACGCCTATGACCGGCCTGGTCGCAGCGCGGCTCCAGGGGGGGGAGGAGGGGGAAGGGACCGCCAAGCAGACATGGCGAAGCAGAAACAGCTGGGGCAAGCACCCAACTCACCCCGAGAAGGTTGTCCCAAAGTCGACGCCAACGATTAATCTGTCGGCTATTGGCGCGAAGTCTCTGATTGGCTCCCTGACAGGCCCATTGATGGCCTCGGTGGACGAGGGCAGGGCATAGCTGGTGAAATAGTTTCTGCTCTGCTGGTTGCGCTCACTCGTGGGCGAAGTACGGATGGGTAAGTTGAGGTTGTTCATGGTGGCCGGCGAAGGCGAAAAGGGGAGGGGCCGGTGCCGCGGCTCGAGTCGAGCGACAACTCAGTTCTATCTCACGGGCAGTGTCGTCATGCTCAAGCCAGGGTCTAATACGAAGACACGGAGCGGCAAGCGGCGAGGGATGAAGCGTTTTGTAGCGCTGGTGTTGAGAGATGGTCCTGTGAAGATGGGGATGCGGATGAAAGTGAGTCCTCAGATCAACTTGGCCCGGTTGGTGAAAAGCGGGCCAACAGGTTCGCTCTCAGGTCACTGCTGCGAGACCAACAATGCGCGTCTGCCACCGGAGTAGATTTGAGGTGCCGGTTCTGTTCGCGGTCTCTCTGCACTCGTCTGTTCCTATATTGGAGCGCTGTTGAGGAATGCGAGTGCTGTTTGATGGATGGCGGACGGTAAGTGCTGACTGCCTTGTGGCTGACACTCAACTTTGGTGACCCAGGTCCAATTGATGGATGGAGAGTGGGGCAGGAGTGGTCGGTTCCTCCCGAGTCGTTCGTTAACTTCCCTACCAGGTAAGGCGGGCAGACAAACTACCTCGTCAAGCAGTCGCACAATATGCCCTGCTGAAAGCCGTCCGAGTTGCACAGCACGGCATGTGAGAAGAGAGGGGAGCAGATTGGAGACAAGAGAAGGACAAGAGAGAGGCAGCCCAGTCGATGCGAATTGACACGATCTGCTTTCAAACCAGTCATATCTGGGCCCGATTCCATCGAGAGGAAGGTGCGTGCTGACGCCACGCGTATATATCCCAGATCCTTCCAGGAATCAATTCTGCTGCCTGATGTCGGCCGCGTTCCTTGCTCATGCCACTACTCACTCGAAACCCTCCCACCTTCCTCCCTAAACTCAATTCGACCGCTGCACTACCGTACCGCACACCTAGCTTACCTAGTCCAGAAGAACATCTGTCTACCTGCTTACAGCCCACTCGGTATAAACTGTGGTAAGTAATGTCTCCCCAGACTTTCTCCCCCTCACAATCATCCCACACAATCCACTACATCAAACTCCACACACACACACACACACACACAGACACACACAAATAAATAGACAGCCCCATATGGCGATTTATATAGTATGGCAAAGATAGTTGGTTTGCATTACAATGTCCACTGTCTGGACCCAGATATGTAAAGTAGACTCAATTCTAAACGACAGCCTCTCGCATCATTCCTCTTGTCGAAAGTGGACGAGTCGAGGGCTTAGTCGCAGAACCTGTCCTGACTCCAACTCCCTTGTGTACAACAAAAAGTGTCCATTTTTTGTTCTTTTCCACTCTCCCAAGATAAACCCGTTTCCAAACCACTCGCCTACCAAAAATCCCTGCCCTAAGCCACCGCCCCAGATGATCCCAATCCAGTGACACCAATGTAAATTGTGTGACTGGTCGTCCGCATTCCCGGACAAATAACTGTGGCAAATGCCATCCTGTGTCTCTAACAAAAAAAAAGAAGAAGAAGAGTCTCCGGTCGTTCGGTCGAACCGTCCAATCTATAAGGGGTATTCTGTACGGCAACTTCAACTCGCGAGAAAGACGCAACCCGCCCTGCCGCGGGCAGGGGGCTCGAAGTCAACGAATCCAAATGCAAACGGATGCCATGTCTGCCGCCCAACATATGCCACGGCCGTGAAACCGGCCCAAGAGAGTGACGCGGTAGTGCTCCTCAACACCAAAAAAATAACTCCGTGTGAAAATGACCGGATCCGAAATTGAGTCCTTTGCGTGTTCAAGTTCAAAAGAAAAATGTTCGTCCGCGCGACTCGGCCGCCCTAGAATCGATGGCTAGCCGCCCAAATGCTTGCCGAAGCTGACGCTGCCCACTCGCTTTCCTCGTACGGAGGCGTCGGCCACTTATATTCCGAAACTTTCCTGTTCAAATCCAGTGGCTTCGGCGCGACCACTTCTTGCCCATCTCCGAAGAGACATGCGTTCCCGTTGGCCGAGGGGGAGGGGGTCGGATACGGGTTGGCAAATCCGGCGTTGGTTGGTGCTTGCCGGTGGTTGTCAGTCCTGCCGTCTCGCTCGATCCGTTTCATCGCCTTGTGCGTCGAGGAGAGGACCTCGTCCAGGAGTTCGTCCGCCTCGTCGGGAGCATCGTAGTGGTGCACTCCGTGGGTGGCCTGTGCCCTTCGCGTTCGGCTGGAAATCGGGCCGCCGTTCTTCGCGGCACCAGCGAGGTTGTCCACGGACCGGGGCTTGTGCTGCGGCAGGGAGTGGTGACGCTTCAGGTTGCTCTGGGAGTTGGCCTGGTGTGCGGGAGGGGCCGGGGCATGCGGGTTATCGGCATTTTGTTGGACGTCTCTCAAGGCTCTGTCGAGGGGTTCGTAAGTGTCCTTTGGCACAGGTGCCGGTGGTTGATCGATTACCATGGATGATCTCTGGCTTCCCCATGGACCGCATCCAGCTTGGGCCTCCATGTCCGATTCAATGGGCGAAACCGGGGTTTGGTGCCGTCCGGAAAACCTCCGTGCCCTCTTCCTTAGGTGGGAAAAGAAGCTCTCCTTGTGGGCACTCGGTGGTGACGCCAATCCACTACCGCCGTTCAGAGCGCGCTCGGCCTGTTGTCGATGGAGCTCGGAGTAGTGATTAGAATTCGATTGAACGGAAAGCTGTCTTCCAATCTTCTTGGATGATTTGTCCTCTTGGGGCCCTTGCCTATGGGCACCGTTTGCGTAGGCGTCATTGTACGATGGCGTTCGGCTGCTGGCTTGAGCCGTCACGGCATCTGAGAGAGGTGAGATAGGGCGGATAGTGGGAAGAATTGGCATGGGCGCCACGTTGGAAATACCATTGCTCCATGTTGTCCTCTTGGGTGCGGCTGGCCTGGTCTTTGCGGGTACCACGGGTGCAACCTCAGGCACGATGTGGACAGGTGGAGGTCGAGAAGCGGTTGGCTCCTTCACAAGCTGTTGTGGGACTGCCTCATTGGAGTCAGTGCGGCCAATGAGTGACTTCCTGAACCATGATGGCTTGGATGAGGTTGGCGGCGTCGCGGGATCCTTGGATCGGCCGATCTCCGAGGGCTTCCGGCCCAGCATTCTTGATGAAGACTTGGGTCGCAGAGGATCAACGGCATCGGCGAAATACTCATGCTGCAGTGTTTGCGTAGATGTCGGCCTGTTCTTGGGATCCCACATTAGGCACCAAGTCACAAAGTGGCTTAGCGACGCGGGCCATTGTGGTGTTTGCAGAATCGTGTCCATCGAGTGGGGGGCCATCTTGGGGAAGGAGAACCCCAGCTTTCCGGCCAGTCTGGTGCCCTCACGCCAGTCACCACCACCTACACGCTGACCAGCCTTGTTGTACCAGTTTCCTGGGCTTCCCATAATCTCACAGACCCTCCAAACTTGGTCTACCTCATTTCCACCAGGGAAGAGGGGCTTGAGCGTGGCAATCTCTACCGCCATTGCGCCAATGGCCCAGATGTCCACCGGAGCAGAGTATTCGCCGGCCCGCAACAGCACCTCGGGAGCTCGGTACCACCGCGTCGAAACGTACGTCGTGTATGGCAGCTTGGAGTGTGTCTCCCTGGCCAGTCCAAAGTCGGCGATCTTCACAGTATACGTGGGGGGAGTGGAGGGTGGCGTGACCAGAGCCGAGTACCGCCTGAAGGAGTTAGAAGTATCTTGGTGAGATGAAGTCGACACCAAGATGTTCTCTGGCTTGATATCTCTGTGGAAGAAGTTGTGGGCGTGAATATGCTCAAGTCCCTGCATAATTTGAAAGAGGATGCTCTTAACGCTCGCGTTGTCGAGGCATTTGTGATCTCTGGCCTTCATCAGCTGGTAGAGGTTTCCCTCCATGTACTCCATGCAGATGTGGAGCTTCTTGCTGAAGGGATCCAGGAAAATGTCCAGGGCTGGGACCAGATGTTGGTGATGTGGTAGTGTCCTGAGGAAGACGACCTCTCTGAGCTCAAGGCATGGCGTGAAAGACTCGAAAGACTTTTTCATGGTTTTGATTGCGACCTGAATCACATGTCAGCTCCCTTCACTCCAGCGCCTGTTGCTCGCTCTGCTACTTACCACCGTCCCTCTCCGGGCGACGTTGGCACCAGCGGTCCGGACCCTCGCCAGGACGACGCTGCCGAAGCTTCCATCGCCGATCTCTTTGAGGACTTCGAACCTATCCTCCAGGGCATACCCGTTAGAGCCAGTCAAGGCTGACCCTCGATGGGTCAGGTCGTGAGCGACAGTCATGGCTGTATGTGGTGGTGAAAACCAGTTTCAAGGTGAGTAAATGCTGTCTCCAACCCCTGCAGTCGGATGGAGGGCTGTGGGACGAGTCTTCGGTGAAGCTCTTTTTGCAAGAGCTCAATGCTGTAATTGGAGCATTCAGATTCAACAGAAGTGAGCGTCGACGGTTCAATCGATGGCGTTCGGCGGGTGTTGTAGGCGTCGAATCCGGTGCACGTCGTGGTCGAGGGGGTTGTATCCGGTTATCGATACTTGGAATGGATAGCTGGGATGTATACGTGAAGGAGGGTAGGCCGGAAACCAGGTTGACTTGAGTTGGGATTGGATATAGGAAAGATCAAAAAGAGTGGACGGGCCTCCTGGAGAATTGGGCCTGGAATTATTAAAAGGAAAAGTGAAGAGATTGATGGGCGTGCAGGGAGGGACCAGAAAGATTGGGATGCGGGTCCTTTCCCTTAGGCGGCTCCGGGAGTTCTGACGCAGGTACCTCGACTTTCGCGTGAGGCTTCCGGGATTAGCGTGAAGATGCAATTATTAGAATAAACGTGGATCCAACGGTAATCAAATGAGCCTGGCTGCCCACACGGAGTCGGTGCCCTGAAGGGCGTCGAACCGCTTGAAACTAGGTTGAAGGGGATGGTTTAAAAGGAAAAGAAGGACCGGCTGTAGTGTTGCCAGAGATCAGGGCCGTCCCTGGGGTCTAGGCCGTGGTTGTTGCTCTCCGTTCGCTGCGTTTGAGAGGCGTCTTGCAGCGGGATTGGAATGACGGGCTGAGGGATAGCCAAGAAACACTACCAGTCAGAGCAGACAACCGCGACAGCTGGACGAAAGAAGACGTGTGTTGTGGGCCGCCAGACTGCAGCTTGTCTGCGCTGAGATGACGAAAGGTTGACCTGATTTCAATGGCTGGTCTGCTGGTGTCGCTACTGGAACTGGCGTGAACTGCTGGCTGCACGACGATGGGGCCCGTGAGTCCTGGCTTGGGGAGCTTTGTGGATGAAAGGGCAGATCGATCCAATAGCGGGTGGGTTCGACAATTCCAGAACACCAGGAGGAGAGCAGGAGAGCAGAACTGGGGACTCGTGCGCGGACTGGGCGTGGGTCTCGAGAAGCTGGCGAGCAGGTGGCTTCGTGCGAGTGGCAGACCCGGTCCTTAGCATGAACGAAAGAAGCTGGGGGTGGTCGAGGAGGATCGATAGGGGCAGACAATCTCGCTAACGATTCGGGTCTCAGCGTGCTCTTTGAAGGGCCCAATTTGCGCCCACGACCAGGGTTTCCTCGAGCCAGTCCCCGTATTTCTTCCGTCGTGTTGCTCTGGCCCGTCCCACGCACGGCACGGTGAAGAAGCGTACGAAATGATGTGCAGAAAGGAGACGGCTGAATTTGACAGGAAGATTGCTCCACCTGGTTGAGCGCGACCCCAACGAGATTAGCGGACGGGTGCTCTCAGGTGAGGCGGCAAGCGGCTATGGCATTTCGAATGACAATGCGAGAGTGGGCTGTGGTTGTGACGGTGGGGTCTGGAGGGAAGGCGAGATGATGAGTTGACCGAGAGTGGGAAGAAAGGAAGGACGAGAACAAAAGTGCTGACGAAGGTAACGATCAGGCCGGGTCAATCAAATCAGGGTCAAATCAAGTCAGGTCAACGTGCGTGAAGAGGTTGCATGCTGTAAAACGAGCAGTCGAGATGAGTCGTCTCGCGGCATTCGAGGAGGGAAGGGACAAGGGACGGCCGGGAGGGAGAGGTACACGGTAGCTCTGGTTGCCCTGGCCTTGCCCTGACCTGGCCCTGACCAGCGCTGCAGACTCGTTGCAACTGGTTGCCTGAGCCGAAGCAACCTTGGAACCTTGGAACCTTGGAATGCCCTGTTAGGTAAGGTACGGCAACTTGTCAGATGCTGATGTGCCAGTGGTGTACGGAGGTACTAGTGCACTGGTGCCGGTGGTGCCAATGGGGAGGGTGGTGGCGCCGGGGGCCCAGGGCCCAGGTCCCAGGTGAGGTTCATGCATTGCAAACGAGGAAGGGGCCGCCGTCAGTCACTGCACCGCGGCACTGGGTGCGCAGGTACAACGGCGCGAGGTACATCTCACGCGAGACCGAGGGCGAAGGTACCAGACTGGCTGGGATGTCTGGGTGCCTTTGGTAGTGCTAGCATACCCGGGGGAGGATGGCATAAAAATGAATGGCTGCTGCTACTGTTAGTCCGTCCGTCCGTCTGCCCGTCCAGAGGCCAGGAGCGTCCCAAAGGCTTGCTTTGCTTGTCTTGTTGACACGTCGTTGTCGAAGCGATGCAGAACCTTCGCATAACAAACAAGCGGTTGCTTGACAGAGCCCCGCCCCCAAAACAGCGAGTGGCAATGCTCTATTCTGGTCATCTCCTCGCAGCAACCTTGCAGCGAAGCAGCATAATCTCCTGCTCTCTCTGGGCTGTCTGGGCAACTGCCGGTGCTCCTCGGAAGGGCCTCACGAGCAGGACCAGCGCAGGACCAATGCAGGACCAGTGCAGAGGCCCGGGCAGCACATACTTTCGCACGCCTACGCAGCACTCTATGCTCCAATGCGGAGCACGTACGGAGTACACAGTGACCTCGTCTCGTCGGAAAGACGGTTGGGAGGGCCCCTGCTCCAGCTGCGCTCCCGGCTGCAGCTCAGCCCCTTGGGTGCAGCGCTCTCAGGAACTGATAGGCGTCTACAATCCAAGCGGTCAATGCCCCGCGTGATTGTCGTGGGAGACGCGAGCTCAGACTTGTGCAGGGCTAACGGTCGCAGCACCGACGCCCACGCACGTCAGGGATGGCCAGAACACGATCCGTTCCGGCAGAATTTACCATCCTAGCGGTTACGCGACGACGTTTTGGCGTCTGATCCCTCCATTGCGCGGCACGAGCGCCAGGGGGAAACGGGGGCCGGAACAGGAGCTACCACAGCGCAGCATGCAGCACATGGACAGGAACAGGAACTGGCGCAGGTGATCATCTGCTTGTTGTCGGTCTCCTGCATTCAAAGTCTGGAGGTGAGGGGGAGCCTGGGGGGTAGCTGGAGGCTGGTCGGCGCCATTCTGTCGCAGCTCGTCAGTGCGTATCCGTGAAGGCAACGGTGACGGTCGTGCACGCGCACGCCTGCACACTGCACGCTGCACGCTGCACACTGCACAAGAGATCGCCATTGATCCGAGGCCCGCTCTTGCCCATCTCGGTCGACCGTTGGAGGTGGAGCAAAAAGCAAGCTCCTGATGAAGACTCAGAATTGCACGTGTGTGGTGCCGAGGGAGGCTGACCGGCATCACTTTTGACGCACCTTCTGCATTGACCAGTTGTTGGCAGCCCGCCAATATACTCACAAAAATTGTCTATCCCCATTCCATTGCCACTTTAGAGTTACCTTTGTCGGCTTGCTTTGATGAGCAAAGCGTGCCCCGTGCTGTTGGCAAATGGCACTGTTCGCCAGGGCCCAGCATGAGCCAAGAGCGTCATCATTTGCGCGTCAAGCGGATCAAGCCCAAGCAGGAAAACGAGGGGAAAACATTCGGCATCGTCTGTTGTCCAGTCATACTGTTGTTGACGATGGCCTCTTCCCTGGGGACAACACCGCGTTGCTGGTGTCCGCTGCCAGCTCACCGTGCCTTGCAGGCTACTGCAGCCCTTGTCCTCTTTGGGTCATTGGGCAAACGTATCTGGACGATCTAGTCCTATTATGGGAATGGTAAAGACGAGAAGCATGGACCCGCTGGGAGAAAAGGGGGGATCAACACTGGCCTTGCACAGCTGCCATACGAGAGCTGGCCGCGGAACCACACCAGAATCCCGAGCTTCCTCCCCACAGGTCTTCTTGGGATCGATCGGCTGCTGCCCAAGACGATGGTTGTTCCACGAGACCTTGGTCAAGCAGTCAGGATCGAGCTGCGACTGCGGTAACAAGCTCACTTAGCTTTGTCACCACGGATACCGCCGCAAAGGTCAAGATGTCGGTATGTTCACCGGTCAATTAAAATCACAAATAGGATTTCTCACCCGCCAGCAAGCAGGCCGTGCACGTGGAGGTATCAATACTTTATGCCCAGGGCCTGCGGGGTTTAGGATTCGGCCACTTCAAGTTGAGACGAAGCTCCCCGGTTGAAACGAGGCACGGGGAGCGGCAAGCTGCCAAAGAAGCAGAGAAGAACGGGAGGAATATTCGTTCCGGAATGAATTAGTGGACCGGCGTCGTACTGTGGTACGAAGATGGGATCCCGGAAATCTGCCGCCGAATGTTTAGACGAAACGAGTTGTTGAAGAAGGCCCGTACAGTGAAGGCACCAACAACTCGCAGTTCGACGTCATTACCTCGGGGTGGGTTCCATTCTGTTCAGCTTCATATATCCGAAGTTCGAGTCCTCGTCTTTCGGGTGGCCATCTCATCAAACTTGCCACGCCCGACACAGTGCCTCGAGGAGTCGCCTGTTCGGTGAGGCTTGGGGCAGCAAGAGTACACGCCACCGGCCGTCGAACTCTCGGGATCAAGGTTCCTGGGGAAGCCCTTCCTTGCCTTATTCGCGCCCTGAGCTGCTAGTCATTGTTTTGGTGTTAAGACTGACCTGACTGGCCGGGGCAAATGAGGTTCTCGAGCCGTCTGTGTCTACTTTCATGCGACGTTTTGGTCGGGTGTGAACGTGGGGCGGCTTGTTCATGCACTCATTTTAAAGCAACACCGTGAGCAGTCCAGCAAGCAATGACTTCGATGAACATGCTTGGTCGGAGATTCGCCTTTCATCTCACGGGAGCTTGGGCCTCTGGTTTGCCCCAGGCCCCCAGAAGCCGTGCCGTCCTACGTCCATGTAACCCCTACATGTGTGGCTAATAGAGTAGCTTTGGCCAAATGAGTGGTAGGGGTCTAGCTGTTGGCGATGCCATCAGGAAATTTGTCCCGAGGCTAATTCAAGGTTCAAGCTGCCTGAGGAGCACGCCGCCGCCGGCCACGGATGGCAGCGCTGAAATTTGCAAAGTGAGGTGAAATTTGTCTCGTCTCAGCGCCTGCTCAATGCCGTCCCAAGCAAGGCCATGATATCTGCGTCTGCGGGCGAAACCTCAGCCTTTGTTCCTGTTGTCGCGGATCGGCACTGACTCGCCGCCAGGTGCAAACCCAGCCCAAGCCGAGTCGGGACGGTTCATCCTCTCCCGAAGCCCGTGACCGTCAGGCACTGCCCGTAATCACAAAAGAGCTGGTGGTCGCATGCACCTTGGACCACAATGTAACTCGTGGTGAACTTGGGACCTAAAACGCCCAGAGGCCCTGGCCGCGAAAGGGGGGTTCGCCGGCCCTTGGACCTTGGTGCACCAACGATCCGGAGCGTCTTCCGAGCCTAGGGGGGCCGGTCGCGCTTGGTCGTTTCGGGCCATACCCACTCTCCTGGGAATCTCGGTCGCACCGTTCGTCAGTTTCGCTTCGGCTGCTGTGGGCTCGTGTCAACAACAAGATTCCCAACACGGAAAGCTCGGTTCTCGCCTGTCTTCGTCAATCGGAGATCCACTCCTTCTGATAGCTTCTATCGCCTAACCAGGGCCGGTCGACGGGAACCCCACCGCCGTTGAGCTCGCCAAGGATGCCGCGATATGCGCCGCTTTCCCACCCGCCGCAGACGACGGCGCGCTGGCAGATGGGAATGTCCTGCTGCGTGCGTAATGGTGGTGGCTGGTCTGTGGACGAAGGATGGACAAATGCCCCCTCCCCTCTCCCCCGGATTTTGTACCGCCGAACCACAGTTGACGCGGCAACGTGGGCCGGAGCTTTCCTCTGACCGCTATGTCCTGCTGTCGGCGGTCAACGACAAGTCGTCGTGAACGATGGGGCCCAGAGCCACCCAGCCCCCCGGGTCGAGGGGTCTGTCGCTCTCACCGACTTGGATCCCACGTGGTTTGAGAACTGTTCTCCGCTTTTCTCGCAGCTTTGTCGTGTTATCGAGACTCTTTCTTGGACTATTCTCGCATTGGTGAATGGATTTTGTGCCTAGGGGGGCAGGGCACCGGGCAAGTGCTCGGCTAATAGGATAATGTATGTACCTTGACATTCAAGGTTTTACGTTGTCTCTACTCGGACGAACGCAACGAGGGCTCGATGTGTCGCGCTCGGGACTCGGGACTGGAACGATATTCGAGGAGGCTGCGTGATGGCTGGAAGTTGGGTGGCCACACTGCCAGAGACTGTTCTTCGAGAATGCCTTGGTGCTTGAAAACAGCCGTCCAGGCACTCAGTCTGCTGTCTGGTGAAACCGTTTCGCTTGTAGACCCCTGGAGAAATCGCAATCCGGCATTGTCACTAGACACTGTGTGGCCGAGTTCTAGTTGCCAAGGTTGTTCTAACAAGACACGGTCGGACGCTCTGCAATGCCTTCAGCAGTGGCTCTGAGATGTAGTGAGTGTAAAGCTTAGCCTCTTGATGTTATTAGTAGAGTAGACCAGTTTGGCTGACTCCGTCAAGATGATTACGTGTAGAAGCGTCGTTTTGGCGTTGATGACAGGATCGAGGGCAGATACCCGTGGCGAAACAATTGTCTGTCTATCCAGTCAAGGGTTACTCCGCTCCAAACGAGGAAAGTAGTCAAACTGGAAGGGCATATTCTCCAGATATGTCAAGACCGTCCGTCTTCCTTTGGTGGCCAGCTATGGCTAGCTGTGCGTTCAGCCCTTCTGATGTGGCTAACACTATCCTGTGTATGTACTCGTCCATGCCCACGTATGGCATCGCATTGTGCCTGGCTGTACTACAGCTCAGGTCGATATGTAATTCATCGGTAGAAAGATGGTGATCTTTCTTTCTTGCATTTGGGGGAAGAGCCGTGGTGATTCGCGTGTTTTCGCCTGAAGGCAAAGGAAGCAAACGGGCGTTTGAACAAGAACAAGAGACGTCAAGGCTTCTTCTTCTTTAGCATTCTTGTTGGTTGGTACACTCCGCACTTAATGAGCCTTTCTCAACAATACTTGCTTGCTGAACATCGACTCATCTGAAGCCTTGCTTTCTCACCTGGTGGCCACAGCCAGAGCCTTCACAAAGGCCCCGGCGGGCATAGCTTTGCCCTTGAAACAGCCAGGCAGCCATTGCCCTGACCAAAAGTCCTAGAACACAGGTGCTTTCCTTTTCTCAGAGGTTGTGCCAATCCCTTAAGTCTGGACTCATTACAAAGGTTTTAGGTTGTGGGAAACATTTACCTACAGCACACGAGCGGCAACAACGACCGCAAGGGGTATCCGCACTTGCCTCAGGCGAACACAATCCTCGCTTCTCTTGATCTCTGCCCTCGAGGCTTTCCTTAGTCTTTGCCCTTCTCTTGTTCTGAAGGCAGAGTCTCTTCAAGGCGCGATACGTATGACTTGGTGTACGTGGGTTGGTACCGAGCTCTTCTGTCGGGGCACACACCAGCGTCACTTTGCACCTTCCAACTTCCACCTTCCACGTCCCCTTCTCGACCTTCGTATTGGGCTTCCTTGATATTTGGATCCTCCCCATCCAGCATTACCAAAGTGGTGGCAACAGGTCTTCGAAAAGCCTGAGCCACTGATCACCCACCCTCTCCCAACTGTCAATTTCCACTCAAGCTCAAGCCCCCAAGTCGGCAGCCTTGCCGCTTGCTCTCCCTTCTCAACAGCCACTCTTCGATACCAAACCCTTCAGCGAGGACGGGACGAAATCCTGCTTAGCGCCTGCCTGGCAACGCTCAGTAAGTTCTCATTTGCCATCGTTCGCCCCTTGTAACCTTTCTGAAGACCTGACCATACAGTTCTCGGGCACCCACGTCCACTTTGGTTTACACTAGACCACCTACCTCCCAGGAGTCACTCGATCCAGCCCGCAAGATGTCGGACTACTACAGCAACAAGCAAAACAAGAGCCTCCCAGCCATGTAAGAACACGAAGCCCTTGTACTCTGTCAGGATAGGCTGAGACTGACCATATGATCCAACAGGCTCAAGTGCGCGGCTGACGGCAAGTTGGAGAAGAACAGCATGTTCTCGAGCAATATGCTTAAGAAACGATCCTTCAACCCCAACGCCCAGATCACTTGTCGCAAGCACACCGCCAGTGCTGCTACCGAGTTGCTTTGCAGCAGCTGCCGCAAGCAGAAGCCCATCGACTTTTTCAGCAAGAATGAGCGGAAGTCCAGCGGTGCTCAGCGCTGCCGCGCTTGTGTCGAGTGGATTGAGTGTGACGAGCCTGACAGTATCCCTTTGCCAGCCCCCAACAGCATACGTGATCACAAAGAGAAGGAGGTGTACAAGGGCGATTCCAGGAACCATGTGCCTTTCCACGTTGACGAGGATGGCGACTATGTCACTGAGGCTTATGCCCGTGCCGTTGACGACTCGTGGATGGGACGATCCAGTGAGACCACCGGCGCCGAGACTGGTGAAGGTCTTACACTCGAGAACCTCCAGATCATCAACGATGCCCGCAACTCACGCTCTACCTCCAGCCACGGTGGCGGGAGCTACCATCCGTCCTCTGCGCCAACCGATTCGGCGTCTACCGCTGGCACTGAGGATACGACCCGCCCCCGCGTTGCGCACCAGTTCAACGCGTACGGTCCCAACGGCCAGCTACAAAAGCGCCAGACCAGCACTGCTTCTTCAGTGACCTCGGGCACTTCTCGCAGCACCACTGCAGGCAAGAACTGGGCCAGACCGGCCACCCGCAAGTATGCTCCCGCATTGCCTCGACACATGGAGTTTGAGAATCCCGACACTGTCGGATACGACGCCTACGATGACGACGACAGCTCAGATGGCTGCTAGGTGGACGATGATCCGGGACGCGCTCCAGCCTCGCACGACATTGTCAGTGCAGCCAATGGCAGCCACGCGAATCGTGATTTGGGGTTGGTGTCAAGACCTGGCACGTCGAGCAATTTCGGAGCTTTGTCGAGCATGCTTGGAACTTGGTCGAGCATTTTGGGAGTTCGCCGAGCATTTTGGAACTTTGAGGGGAAAAGATAGCTTCGCGGGTCACTGCACTGCTTAGATTGAAACCCGGTAGACTGCGATGCACACAGCAAGACAGTGAATACGACGAGACAGTATTTTGGCCCCCTTTGGATCCGGATGACCGTATTTCGGGCTGCATGTGCAACTTCATCGTGATGAAAGCCATCCTAACCACTCGGGTGGAAGCAGGGCGGATCTTGCGGGACCCTTCTTTTTAGTGCCATCAGTGTCTCGAGTTCGGCCTCGATGATCAGCATCCCGGCGAGTGCCAGCACACGGCGACAATACCTGCCGACGCCATTGTGGCGGCTGATCGCGACGAGTCACTGCTGCATATCCCACTCGGGTGAAGATGCTATTGGAGTGAGGTGGAGTTGGATGTGGGAAGACAAGCAAGTGAGGCAAACCCGGGGACTTCTTTTGCCACAAGCGAATGTAAATATGTTAGATGCTGCAGTAGAGCCGCAGATATTCTCCAGCACTTTCGGAGATCGACAGAACTGCACACACCCCAAAGTTACCGCTACATGTGCAGTGCAACGCAGCGGTCTCTTGACAGGCAGACAGGCCATGTTGACTGTTTCCAGGTCGTCTGCCCTCCCCCTTATTGAGGCCTGATCAGCAGGGATGGCCCCTCTTCGTGAGGCTTCGCTGGCAGGGCGCCCGACTGCTACGAGGCGGGCGGCAGAAGCAGAGAGACCAGCATGAGCGGCGCACCGGGGGCCTTGGCTGTAGAGTTGTGTTTTCGTTCCCTTTCATTCCACTTTCTGTTTCATCGCGCGAATCAAATGTCTGCCCAGCGGCACCACCCTGGGGTTGACGCATCGCCGCCCCGGCCCCCCGTGACGTCGCGTCGCCCAACGTCGAATATCTACAAGCCCTACTTCAACAACTCTTCGGCTCCGGCTTTGCGTTCCTCGAGTCATCTCAACACTTTCATCTCTGATAGTAGTGTGTTACTCTGGATTCGACGGCCCTTTTCTTGTATCGCGTGTTTTCAGCTAGCTTTCCAACGTGCTCTATTCGGGTTCATGATGCATCGATAAACACTTTCCGTCATCTCGTCGCAGACCAGATAATACATGACCATGTCGAAATACGAGGACGATAAAGGTCAACCCAGGGAGAAGGAGAGGGTGCCGGCGCTCAAAGCAACCGACTGGAAGACGCCGCATGGACAAGTCAAGGCACAGAGTGACGCCGAAGATGTGTCGCCACGGTCCAAAGGCGAGATTCCTTTGACCGAGAGGCACACAGAAGAGATTCGAAGACGCATCGAGGAAGCCAAAGAGAGGGCAGCGAAGACCAGCCCTCCTGTCTCTGATGTCTCAGTACCTTCTCGGTCTTCAACTCAGCCTGCTGTGCCGCCTCCGATAAATCCCAACCTGTCTACGTCCAGTCTGAGCTCAGTATCACCGGAGCTTCTGACGGAGCTGCGTAAGATCATCAGGGAAGAGGTCGAGCAGCTGAACAAGGGCGAGAAGCAAGCCGAGCCAGCTGATAAGCCATCAAGGCCCCCGCGGCCGACATCCCCCCTTCGTCCATGGACGGATACCCAGGACTACGTCCTCCCCGCCGCCGCAACGGCCGCCGCCGCCGCCACTGCTGCAAGCTTGCCAAAGGACGGTGGTGAGAAGAGATCCAGTCCGACGACAACAGGAGGGCCATCTCCGACCACCACGCAGCACAAGGATCCCCCGCGGCACTCGACTGTGCGCTTTAGCAATGAGACTAAAGCGGCCATGCCCGTACCCCCTCGAAGCGGCGAGGACGACAATCGGAAGACCTCGTCCACCAAAGATGCCAGGCAATTGACAGCCATCGACCAGAAGTGGGGGGTGCTGTTCGACAAAGACGGCGAGTCGACCAAGCGGATGGAGCATGTTGTCAAGGGGCTCGCAAACTACATCATCGAAGAGTTCATGCCACAGAGCTCCATCGTGATCACACCCGAGAAGATGGCTGCATTCTACTCGCACCACCGCTTGGATAAGGAGGTGTTCCCCTTTGCAGTCTTGTTCAAGTCACGGTCGAAGCACCTGAACGAGGCTCTGGAAAGCCTATATGAGGATCTGGGATGTCAGTACTTCCTCGCCCCCGCCGATAACAGGTCACGGCCAAGCGTCCCTGGCCTGACGCCTGCGGGATTCAAGCACTGGCTGGTCTCGTTCGTCCAAGCTTATCCCGACGAAGAGGCCAAGCGCCTGGACAAGGTTGTGTCAGCTTTGCCTATTGAGGCGGACAGTCTCTTGGACGGGAAACCCGAGAGGCTGCCGAAACAAATATCGCGATACCTTCTTCCGGAGAAGCCTGTGCGAAAGGTGCAGAAGATCGTGGACGAGGCGATGAGAAACTTCACACAAGATATCAACAACTCGTCAACATCGCAGTCAAACACAGACAGCAATAATAGCAGTGGTGGTAGACCGACGCCGATCGTCGTGACTCAGGAGAAACGGCCATCGACAACTACGAGCGGCGCGCAGAGCTCACGGTATATACCAGACGCCGCTATGAAGGAGAATAGGGCGGATGATGGAGGCACAGGCCAAGAAAGGGACAGGCGGACGACCTCGACAGCTGCCAGCGGCAGCCGCGACCACGACGACAGCCGCAGAAAGTCGATGCCGCCACCACCAGGGCCAGGCCACCTCGGACGGACGAACTCGCTCGACACTGGCGGCCGAAACTCCCAGAGCAGCAGGACGGCCCACGCCTCGTCGTCCGGTGGGGGCCTGGGAAGGTCAGCGACCGGGTCCTCGTCATCCTCGAGAAAGAACCGCAGCCCCCAGAGGAACTCGTATAGCCAGTCTGTGCCTTCGGGCCTCAACCGCGACGATGTTGGGGCCGACCGGCGGTCGTCCACGATATCAGCGGCGGCAGCGAGCGTAGCGGCGGCAGTGTTGAGGCCCTCGTCGCGCGCGGCGATATCGGCGGCCCATCTGGCCTCCCAGGGCATGTCGTCGTCGACGCCTGCCCTGGACACGGGCGCGCGAGACCCGCGCGCTGGCGGCGATTCCCGCGACAAACGGCCCAGCCTGGACGAGTCACTCCCGCGGGCGCCGACGTCGGCCTTCAACCTGAGGGACAAGGCCGGTCTCGACAACAGCAGCTCCAGCAAGCAGTCCAAGAGGCGGAGCATGGTGCTCCCCGACCTCAAGGGGCCGACGTGGGACGACTACCTCAAGAGCTCGGCGCCCAAGTCGTCGACCTCGTCGTTCATGAAGAGGGCGGACCCGGGGTACCACTCGTCGGGTTGAGCAGGACGCAGGCTGGGGATTGGGAGGAGGCGAAGCGGGTAATTAGCTCGCAGGAGCGAGTGTGCGAGGCTGCTGCAATGCAGCATTGCTTCGGATGTTGGCCATGAAGTCCCTCAGGCACGGCTCGTGACCACGAAACTGGGGCCTGTCACGAGAGGAAGCGGGGCGGAGTTCTTCTTTACGCTTGGTGCTTTGAACAGCTGGATACCCCAAGGCAGACATATTCCGAGATTGATTTTTTGAATGGAAGCCAAAGTTTTCATCGTTGCAAAATCGGGTCCGATGCTTGAACCGTGTAGGTCTAGCTCACCAGGATCCCCAGATGCCCGGGCTAGTGTGGTTTGTGTTTCTTGGGGAAAAGGAGCACCAATGGGAAACTCTCCGGCGTAAGTCCTGCAGGACAAACTCGTATCGCCAAGGATCCAAATGTGTGAGACAAATGAACCCGCCTGCCGCCTGCCAGCTGCCTAGGTCTTACCGTCTCTGATCCGTCTTTCCCGAGAGTAGACTTCGGTACTTCAAGTACCTGAGCGAAGCCCTGGGATCCGTGCGAACTTGCGGCTGGCGTGGAGCACAGCTCACTGGGCTTGTTTGCCGATTCATGCCAGATCTAGGGGCTTTGTGGCACAGCGCAGAAGTAAAGCACGAAATCCTACTCGGTACAGGATAATCTCCTGTGGGATAACCTCGTCCTTTAGGATCACTAGGGGCTTGGGTCCAAAATTGCTCGTCCAATTGTCTCGGATGGTCTGCAGCGGACAGCTTCCTGTTGGCTGATTGCATGATTGATCGCGTGCCATGTTTCAATGTCGAAGATTGCGCCCTTGCCTCTTGTCAAGTTTGTCTAAGGTCACCGTCGGGACAGGAGTCCAGAAACATGACAGGCTTCTAGCCGATCTCTTGGCAAGGCTCCGAGCGATGGCATCTCCCGCGGCCCCCTGCCATCGGACGGAAATCCGACCGTCATTTTGCTGTGGTAGCATACGACCAACCGAACTGTGGCAGCAGCCCTCCCGTCTTGGTCCAATTGCCCAGAACGGTGGGATGGCTCATCCATGCGGCAGCAACGAGTTTGGTGTGCTGCTGTACAATAGCTGTCGCAGTCCTACAGGCCTGGTCTGTGACTGCCGACCTGCTTGGCCCCTGCTCCGAAAAGTCCCCAGTAAAGGTGGGTTCCGTTTTACCAACAGCCAGGAGAAGATGATGTCACACTGATCTCCGGCTTCCTTGGCAAGGCGGGTAAACGGAGAACACTTGTGGCTTCCAGCTTGGGACGAATAGGCAGGTAGTCCCACGCAAAAAAAAGGAGTCATTCTCGTTAAGTAATAACCAAAGCTCGTGAGGATCGCCGTCTTACTGCCTCTGCACCTCTGACTCGAGCCTGCCGAGCATTTACCACGTTCGTTGTCCCAGCGCTCGACACTGGCGCTGTGTCAGCTATTTTCCCGCGCCTGCATGCTGCAATGCCCCCCATCTGGCCCATTTGGGGCAAGCTCTCACCTGGCCGCCCTGCCGCCCTGGCCGAACACGACCAATACGCGGAAAACCAGGTCGACACTCCACTCCTAAGCATCCCAATAAAGCAATGCGTCCCACACCAGGCTGATCATCCGAGGCACCCCGGAGACCCTTCGAATTAGCTTGATATAAGCTTATTCGTTTCAACCTATAACGCCATCCTCTGCCCTCGCCTCCATCCTCCTCGCGCACAAACAAGTCTAGTCTGGCCTTCGGGATGGACGTGCATGGCCATGACCTAATGCTTATATTTCCTATTTCTTACGACGCCATGCTATTTCCCACTAGAACAAGGCGCATCTGCCCTGGCGAGTCGGCTTGAAACTCCCCTCTGGATTACCACGCCCGTTGTCGCATCCTCGGGAGCCCGACAGAAACATGAGCTCGTATCTTGCTCAAATAGACTTTCCGACGAGCCGAGAGGCGGGCGCCTCTGACTTTGCCTCAGCCTCGCCCTTTGTTTGCACCATGGTGCTTTCGGCCCTGAGTCTCTCGTTCTTTACCAAATACGGGTCTCTCAGGGGGGGACCCAGCCAGAAGATTGGGACCCACAACTTGGGGGACAGCCCCCGTGGTACTTCTGACTTCTGACGTCTGGCTGGCTGGCGGCACGGCTGGGCCAGCTGGGCAGTTGGCCACAGCCCGCTGGCAGGACTATGCACTGGTCGATCGCTGTGGGCCGATGCTCTCTGCTTCGTGTTTCGAGTCGCAGCAGAGGCCCAGCGAGTCAATCACGTCTTCTAAATACAGTACAGCCAGCGCACAGCACTGTTCCTGCTCGTGGGCGGGCTGCTCAGCGCCTGCTCAGCGCCTGATGGCAGCTGAACACCTCCAATGGGGGCCTCAGCAGCGGTTGGCCGGCTTCACCGTCTCATTCACAATCCTTCTCGTATGCAGGATTGCCAACCGCCTTGCCAGGGGTGGATTCACCGTACTAACTTTAGGCGTGTCCCGCTTGCTTGTCACACCTCGTCTAGCAGATGGCCTAGTGGCGCAGTCTGAAAGACGGGGGCACGCGACCAGGCACCAACTGCGGAAACCAGCCCGTTGTGTCGCCTCAGGAATGAGTGAATGCACGTCTCGATCCAGGTACCCAGTCCGACTTCAACGGCCGATTGACTTCCCTCCTTGGCCCCCCTGGGCTGCCAGCAGCAGGCTACTGCACCTACCTAGGTACCTAGACGTGCTAAACAGCGGCTCTTACGTGAGTGAACGGGCCAAGCAGCTGGGCAAGGTTCGAGAAACGAGGTTCGTTTGGGCGAGGTTGGCCACAGCCCTGCCCTCCACCCACCCAAAACGACCTGGCCCACGTCTGGGACCGCACGCGACACATTTCCTGAAGTAACAATTTCTTTGACATGTTCGGGGCGGATCTGCATTTGGACATGACTTATGTGGGTACCCCTACCTTTGTCCTGTTCTGTTCCTGCTCCTGTTCATCTGCAAGCGACTTCCCCATGGCATCAACATCTCCCTCCCTTTGATCTGAGTTACGTTTTTTTCTGCATGGAGGCCATACTGGTTCTCAGGCGTTATCGATCGTGATGTCTCTTCAGAAGTCGACATCTTTCCTGTTTGCTCTGTTCTTCATATCGGTAACGTCTACCAAGGTTCTACACCTCGCATTACACCTGGGCACGATACCCCTAGCCGCTTTCTTTCTATACCTCCCCACGTTTTTCATACCCGATGTTGCCCTCTTGATCATTACACGGCTGTTGCTACGGCGGGAGCGAGGCGTTGGTTCTTTGGTTGGTCTGCTTTTGGGAGCGTTTATATCGTACGTCAGACGAGTGTCACCACACCTTGGGCTTTCCCTCGCCAGCTGCTGAGCAACAAGGCTAAAACTGCGAACAGATGTATCACCTTCGTTGCTGCATCATGTCAGCTAGGATTCTTCACTAGAACGGGCGCAGACATCCAATGGTCCGCCGCCCGCACAGTCGCAAAGGACAAAGATGGGGTCGCCGTCCTCCTAAGCGAAAGCTCGAGCGTGCTCGTGCCGGCGGCCATAATATTTGCCGTGGCATGGTTCTCCCATGCCTGGCTCTACGAGGTCTCTGGAAACATCCTGAGGGCTCTGGGAGCGCTCTGGCGTGCGAGTGAGTCACCGAGACTGGTATGCCGTGGGCAGGGAAATGTTGCTAACTCATCGTCGCAGCCTACAACCGGGACTCTGGTCCCATCCAGTCGAAAGAACGAGTCGATGGCGGCGACATTGAACACTCCCTCGACGACAGTTATTCAGACTCAGACGAGACAATTGTGTGGTCGGAAGGCGACAGCATCTTCGGCCGGGGGAAGTCGGAAGAGCCGCCCGCGAGCTTCCTTGGGCGTTTGCGCACCTCATTGAAGAGGAAATTAAAGCGATTTCCGCAATGGATGGTGCTACCCGTTGCGGCATTCGTCCTGGCAGTCTTGCTACTGACAAGGCCCACCAAACCGTACAACCACATATCGACGACACTCCCGCTTCCGCTTTTGACTCTCGTCAGCTTCTCATTCGAGTCCTTCAATTCGTGTGGCCCGACGGAACGCGTTGTCGAAAATGAATGGCCATTGCCAGAGCTCGTCAGCGAGCCACACTGGAAACCAGCCCGTGACAGCTTCAAGGGTTGGGCTCCCGGAGGAATGAATCCCCTGATCAAGGCCTACCGTGAGAGGATACCTGATTGGCTGCCGGTGCCAATCCCTCCTGAGTTTGCTCGGTGGAACTCGACTGAGCCCGCAGAGGAGACCTTGTCGGTACTTGACGCACCCAACGGAACGACGGTCGATGGGAATGGCACAAGCTTGGCTTGTGGACCAATTCTCACCCGGCAAGCCGACTATAACCCGGTCGACGACCCTCTTCGAATCACCAACCTTGATTTGGATCCAGTCGAACCCCTCCGAGCTGCACTCGCAAACAAGACTGCGACCATAAAGCACGTGGTCATGATCCAGATGGAGTCGATGCGCGAGGAACTGTTTCCCCTTCAGCAAGGGTCCCTGTGGCACAAGATGATCCTGGAATCACACCCAGAGGAGGACCGCGATGAGATTAACGCGCGTTTGTCGAAGCTCACCCCCAACTCCGAGAGGATAACGGGCAAAGTTGGTGGATTCACGAACTCGACCGGCCATCCATACGTCCGAGAGGAAGAAGAGCCGAGCTGGGCCACTTCCATAGCTGAAGGGTTCGGCGGTCTCAACGTCGTTGGCGCTTTTACCGGAAGTTCCGTCTCAACCAAATCAGTCGTCGGAAGCCATTGCGTAAGCATTCCAGAAGAATTCAACCCCGTCCTGGACGACCCAGGTATATGGAAGCAGACAAAAGTACTGACAGGTTACATGTGTGTAGGGTGTTTGGCCCATGGCTGTCGATGGTCTTGAAGAATCGGAGAGCCAGGTTTACCAGCCCTGTCTTCCACATCTATTCGACATGCTGTCCAGCAAGAAAATCAATAACACCGAACTGGACCAAAATGACATGCGAAATCGGCCGTGGGACCATAAGTACTTCCAAGTAAGTGACTATGAGATCTGATTTCTGCCCCAGAAACCTTGAATGAGCGGTCGTTTCTGGGTCAGATGCAGGGTCTTGAGACGAACATCGAGACGAACATGGTGGTCGACTCTCAGGTATATTTTAATTTAGTATGTACTGACTTGCATCACCGAGTAGGCTGTAACAGACGATTACGATCGACAAAATGTCATGAATGAGAAGATGGGCTTTACGGATGTTGTCTCTAGGAAAACGTTGGCGAAGGATGTCAAGAATACTCCTGGGATGATGGAGCTCAACTACTTCGGCTATGCGGAGCCATACTTGAAACCGCACTTTGACGAATTCATCGACCGGGCTCTGGCAAACGACACGAGGATGTTCTTGAGCCATTTCACGTCCACGACCCACCACCCTTGGAGGACACCCCCTGACTGGAACACAGTCCGGTATATGGGCAAGAGCCACGGCGGAGTCAGCCACTTCGACTTCAACCAGTACCTGAACGCCATCGCCTACCACGACGCATGGCTCGGGCAAGTCATGCAGATGATCGAGGACAAGGGTATTGCCAACGAGACCCTGGTAGTCTTCGTTGGAGACCACGGCCAGGCGTTCCTCGAGGACACATCGGTTACGGGTACTCTGGATAACGCGCACGTGTCCAACTTCCGCGTACCTATCACCTTCCGTCACCCACACCTGCCGCGCGTGCAGTATGAGGCCAATGCCACGTCTATTAGCATCCTGCCCACGATCCTGGACCTGCTCGCGAGCACGGGGTCGCTGAACGAGGAGGATAGAAGGGCGGCGGTTGACCTTATCAACGACTACGAGGGCCAGTCGCTCATCAGACCATACAAGACGCACGAGGACGGCCGACGGGCATGGAACTTCGGCGTGGTCAACCTGGGCGGCAGCGTTCTGACCGTGACGTCGGCCGATGCGCCATGGAGGATGGTACTGCCTGTGGAGGAGAAGAACTCGATAGAATTCCAGTTGTCGGACCTGCGGGTCGACCCGCTGGAGGTAGACCCGGTCAAGGGCTGGGACATGGTGCATCTGATCTTGGACGTACGTAAGAAGTACGGACAAGACGCTGCCACATGGGCAGACGAGGCCGAGAAGGTCGCGCGGTGGTGGATGTTAGAACGGAAGAGGCTCTGGAAATACCAGTCCTCCAGTTTTTTTTAGAAACTCATAGCAATTTTTATTTGGATTTTTGATGATATCACACACCACCTGTCACCCAAGTCTCTTGAAGACGCAAGCGAGGTGGCACCAGAGGCTATCTCGCAGATCTGACGCTACTAGTAGTGCAACAGCCGCCCACGCGCCCTGGAGACTACCGCACTGGCTGCCTCGTGGAGTGAGGTGCCATTTTGCGGGGTCTAGCTCTCCCAGCTACGCTGGACCAAGTCAAGTTTTGCGATAAAACGTTGCGTTATTACAATTTAGCGCTTTTTCCCTATACCCACACCCCACCTTCAGGCTTCCCTTGCTATATTAAATAACAAAGCCTTGACTTTTATATTATATATCTTATTTAATTATTATACCTATCCTTATACCTTAAAACTCTTTATAGCTAAGCCTATATATATTATAGTATTTTATAATACCCTTAATTATCTTTAAAAAGCTTTAATTATTAAACTATTTATTAAATATTTTATAAACTTAATAAGTATTAATAAGCCTAGTATAAATCTATAAGATTATAAAAGAGAAATATTTATTATTACTATTTATTTATTATATATTATCTTAATAATTATATAAGTATTTTATTATTTATTATTATAATAGCCCTTAAGATTATTAGTTATAAGATCTAAGGTAAAGTAATTATATATAAGGTTAAGAAGCTTAAGGATTATAATAATAACCTTAATTTTATTATTTATACTATTAATAAGCTTTTTAAAATTAATAAATAATAAATTAAAATTATTATAATTTAAGGTAATTTAATAAAATATTATAATATTATACTTATTATAATTATTATTAATATAAAAATATATTATAGGATATTAATTATCTTATTTATTATAAGATTATTTATAATAAAGATAGCAGAAAAGAATTAATAAAGATTATATTTAATTATTTAAATAAAGAAGCTAATATTATAAATTATTTTTTTAAAAAAAGCAATATCCCTAAGCTTAATAATAAATATAAGGTTAAGATATTATTTATTTAACAATATAAGAATAATTATATTATTTATTATAACTTTTTAATAAATAGCCTATTTATAAAGTATATTATTTATAATAAGGATGATAATAATAAGCTTAAGGATATATATTTTAATTATTATTATATTAAAACTTTTATTAAATATTTCTTTTATAATAATAAATTCTTTATAATAAAAAGATTAATAAGATAGAATTTAATGAAAATAAATATTAAAAAGATTATAAGGAATAAGAAATAAGTGAGAATTTAAGAGTAGATTAAGGAAGAGCTAGAGGTTATAATAATATTAAAGCTTGAGGCTTAGCGCCTTATTATTAAGAGGATAAGAGCAATTAAGTTATAAATAATAAATAAGGTAATAAGCTAAAGCTAAAGCTAGAAGAAAAAGAAATAAGATAATAAAGTAAGGAGTAAGGTATATATAAAAGAGGAGTTTAAGAAAAGGTTTATAATTAAGATAAAAGATATTTAGGTTAAGTAAATAATTGAAGTTAATAAAGCAGGTTATATTAGAGAATAAGCATTAAATAAATATAAAATAAATATAATAAAGAGAAGTAATAAAGATAAATAAAGGATAAGTTAAAGTAAATAATAAAGGGATAAAGCTAATAAATATTAAGGGGGTTTAATAGTATTTAATAGGGGCCTAAGGGTTTAAATAATATTTAGATTATTAAGGTATAATTAAGGCTTTTTAAGGGCAATTAAGGTAGTTTAAGATAGATAATTTAAATATATAATAATATTTAATTCTTTTTTTAATTTTTTTTTTAATTTATTATTTAAATTTAATTATATTTTAATTATAATTTAATATAAATATAATAAATATAATTATAATATTTATATTTATATTTTTTAAAATTATATTTATTAAATTATAATTAAATTATAAAGTTTATTTATATTTTTTTAATTTTATTATTAAATTAAAATAATAATTATTATATTAATAAAATAATAAATAATATAAATTATAAATAATAATAATTAAATTAATTAAATATTATTTAAAATAATATATAATAAATTTTTTATAAATGTATATTATATTAAAAATAATATAATTAATTTAAATAATTATTATAAATTTTATAATTTTTTTTAATAATTAATAAATATTTTTTTAATATAATAAATTAATTTATTTTTATTATATTAAATAATAATTATAATTAATATTTTATATTATATTAAAAATAAATTTAAAAATAATAATTATTTTAAAATTATTTATATTAATAATATAAAAAATATAAAAATATTTTTTAAATTATTTTATAAATTATTTATATTTTTTAAATTTCTTTATTAAATTAAAATAATAATAATTATAATTAAATTTATTATATATAACTTTAAATAATAATTATTTAATTTTTTATAAATTAATATTATATTAAAAGTTATTAATTTATATTAAAAATTTTAATATTAAATTATATCTTTTTATATTAATATTATTAATAAACTTTAATTTAATTATTAATTTATTAAATTATTATAAATAAAGCTATTTTTAATTTAATATTATTAAATATTATATTTAAATATTTTTATTATATAATTTAAATTTTTAAATATAAATTATTTAAAATAAATAATATAAAGTTATTATTTTTTAAATATATTTATATAATATATATATAAAATTTATTTTTATTTAATAATTATAATTTTATTTTTTTATATAAAATTTTTTAAAAATAATTATTTAATTTATTTTTTTAAAATTTTTATTAAATAATTATAAATTAAATAAAATTTAAATATTAATTTATTAAAATATTTTAAAAATAATTCTTTAATTTATTAAATTAATAAAAATTAAAATTATAAAATAATTTAATTTAATATATATAATTATTATTAATTTAATAAAATAAATATATTTTATTATATAAATAAAATAAATTAATAAAATTAAAATTATAAAAATAAATATTAAATATAATAAATAAGTTTTTTTTAAAATAAAAATAATTTTATATAATAATTTAAATTTAATATTATTTAAAATAATTAATATATTTATAATTATATTTAAAAATTATAAAATTTATTTAAAAAAATTTAAATTTTAAATAAATATTAAATTAAAAATAAAAATATTTAATAAAATAAAAATAAAGAAATTAAAAAGATTTTTTAAAAAATATAAAATAATTAAAAAAAATTAATAAAATATTAAATTTTATTTATAAATAATTAATAAAATAATTATAATTTAATAAATATAATTTAAAAAATATACTTATAAATTTTTAATTATTTTTATATTTAAAAAAGGTTTAAATTACTTTATAAAATATATTTAATATATTAAATTATAAATTTTATTTTAATAAAATAAAATTTAATTAATTTAATTTATTTATTTAATTTATATAAAAGATTTATTTAATTATTATATAAAAGCTTTTATTAAAATAATATTAAAAATAATATATTAAAAATATATAATTATATAAATATATAAAATATTATATAATAAAAAATATTTAATATAATATAATATTTTTTAAATTTTAATATAATAAATTTAAATAATTATTATAAATTATAATTCTTTTTTTAAATAATTAATAAATTATTTTTAATATAATAAAATAACTTTTTATAATTATATTAAAAAATAATTTATTAATTATTTATATATATATATATATATATATATATATATATATTAAATAAAATATATATTAATTTTTTTATATTATAATTATATTAAATATTATTAATATATATTAAAAATTAAAATATTAAATTAAATTTATATATATTAATATTATTAAATTATTATAAATATAATTATTTTAATATAATTAATATTATATTTTTAATTATATATTTTATTAAATTAATATATAATTTATAAAATTTATATATTTTATAAATAATATATATAATATATTATTTTTATAATAATTATTATATATAATATAATAATTTATATTTTATTATAAATTTATTTATAATTAAATTATTTTATATTAAATTAAATTTTTAATATATAAATTTTTAAATATAATTTTATTTTTTTAAATATAAATAATTTATTATATTTATTATTTAATATAATTATAATTATTAATTATTATATTAAAAAAATTATTAATTATTTATAAAATAATTAATAATCTTTATTATATTAAATTTTTAAAATATATTATATTAATAATATAATAAAAAAATATAATTAAATTATTATAATTTAATTATATAAAAATAATATAATATATAATATAATATATATTATTTATTATTTATTAAAATAATATTAAATTAATTAAAATAAATTATTTATAATAAATAAATAAAATATTTATTATATAATTTAATTTAAATTAATAATTAATTATTTTAAAAAAATATAAATAATAATATAAATTATTTAAAATAAATATTTTATATATTAATATAAATTTATTTTAAATAATTTATAAAAAATATAATAAATATTTAATTATATTTATTTTATTATATTATATTATATATATAATATATTTTATTATTATTTTTATTAATAAAATATTTTTATATATATATATAATTATATAAAAGTTATTTATTATTTATTATTTATTATTTATTATTTATTATTTATTATTTATTCTTTATTATTTATTATTTATTATTTATTATTTATTATTTATTATTTATTATTTATTATTTATTATTTATTATTTATTATTTATTATTTATTATTTATTATTTATTATTTATTATTTATTATTTATTATTTATTATTTATTATTTATTATTTATTATTTATTATTTATTATTTATTATTTATTATTTATTATTTATTATTTATTATTTTTTTATATATTATATATTATTTATTATATATAATTTTTTTATATATTAAAAAAATTACCCTAATAAATCTTTTTAAATCTAATCACCCTTATTTAACACCTAATTACCAAAGTTACCCTTAACTTCATCTATTTAATCCTATACCTTAAAACCCTACCTATATCTCCCTACCACTCCTTCCATTTAAGCTTAATTCCCTTATACACTTAATATTCCCTCATTATTCATATTATTTCCATCCCACTTATCTCTCTATCTTCTATATTATTATTTTCATTTAATCCTTATCCTCTTTAATTTATATATAATAAATCCAATTTATTATTTTATTATTTATAAAGATTATTTCATCCTTAATACATATAACCTACACTAAATTCATTACCTTAAATATTATAATTATCTACTTAATAAATCCCTAAACTACTTTATTAAATTTAATATTCCTTTATTTCCTTTTAATATTAAGGCTATATCTCTTTCTTTATTATTAACTCTTACTATATATAAATAAAGCTCTCCCTTTAATAATATATTTATTCTTATAAAGAAATATACTCTTAAATCTCCACCTTATCCTCCTCCCTTAACCTTATTTATAAGCTCTTCTAATCACCATTATATTTCCTTAACCTTAACTATAAGCTCCTTAAATCACCACAATCTTTCCTTAACTTCCCTCACTCCTCTTCATTTACTTTAACCCTTATCATCCTTATATAATATTAATAATCTATATTATAAACAAGCTAGATTATATTAAAAAAGCCTTAATTAAACGCTATAACTATAAATTAATATTATAAAGCTTTTAATTAAGCTAGCTATTATTTAATATAAGATTATATCTATTAAGACTTCAAATTACCCCTTATATATTCAACTTTCCTAAATTCATAAAAGCTCCCTATGCAACTTCCCTTAAAATCAGCAATTTAATTCATATTATAATTTAATTAAAAAGCTTCTACTTTTAAATAGCCTAATAAAACAATATAATATTATTATAAATAATTATAAGCTTACTCTTTAAGCAAATAATAGTTAATAATAAAAAGAAGTTAATTTCATACTTTAGCCCCATTTAAAATCTAGTCTTATTATACTTACTAAGATTTAAAAAACTATAAAAGAAAGACTATTAATTATTATAAAATCTATTAAAATTAATAATAAGAAGAGCAATATCTATCTTATTAAATTAACTAAGGATACTAAGATTATCAAGCAAGAATAAAGATAAAAAGAGCTTTAAGATAATTTAATTAACACAAAAGCTTAATTATAATTATAAAAGATTTAAGATTTCTTATAAAATAATATAAAAAAGCAAAAAAATCAAGGGAACTTAGCTTATTCTTCTAAATAATTAAAAAAGAGTAGCTATAAATAAGAAAAGGATAATAAGCTTTTTATAAATACTTTAAAAGCCTTATAATAAATAATAAAGAAATAAAAAAAGTTTTAAGTTACTTAAGTTATAAAGAAAAAGGATTTTTAATTAACTTAAGAGCATTATATAATTAATAATAATATTTCTTTAACTCTATTTAATTAACTAAATAAATTAAAGAGGAAGGAACTAACAAGCAAGTAATTTAAAGATTTATTATTTTAAATTATAAGACTAACCTTTAATATAATAGCTAGGAATCTTATAAAGGGAAGTAAATTTAGAGAAAGAGAGAATAACTTAAGCAGGTTTATTAAAAGCCAGTTTAATAAATTCTAAGGAAAAATAAACTAAATTATATTAAAGCTTAAAAAACTATTTTTATTTATAAATTAAAAGGGAATTAAAATAAAGATATATGATTTTATTAATATTAATATAAGTTAAATAAAAGATTTAGTTATTAAGGATAAAGAGTAAGTTAAAAGAAAAGAACTAGCTAATAATAATAAGAATATTTTAAAATAAAGTAAGAATAATAAAATTAAAAATTTATTAACAAAGGTAAGCTCTAATACATTATTTATAATTTAATAATAAGAAGTTAATATTATAAAAGCTAAATTCCTAAACAATCTACTTACTTTACTTAAAACTCTATAGCTTAAATTAAAATATAATTAATTAAGTTTAAAATAGCTTAATTTATAAAGAAATAGTAATATCTCAGCCCACCTTTTATAACTTATATAGCTACTAGGAAATAATAAAACACTATTTAAAAAATACTATTTACGATTTCTTTATATAATAATAAGTTTTATTTCATAATATATATTATTAAAATATATAATATACTCTTAAACTCCCATAATTTAATATATAATAAGAAATATTTCTTATATTTAAAGATTATAAGTATAAAGGAAGTATTTTTACATTTAAATAAACTTAATAAAATCTAAAAAGACTTATTTAAAGCAACTTTTTATTAATATCACCTGCTCTAAGAGGGTAATAATAAGATAATATCCTTTAGGTTCTTATTAATATTACCTACCCTAAGGAGGTAAAGGCAAGATAATATCCTTTAAATTCTTATTAATATCGCCTACCCTAGGGGGGTAATAGTAAGATAATATCCTTTAGGTTTTTATTAATATTGCCTGCCCTAGAGGGGCAGGGGCAGGATGATATCTTTTAAATTCTTATTAATATCGCTTACCTTAGGGAAGCAAAGGGTTTAAAAGCAGAATAATATCCTTTAGGTTTTTATTAATATTACCTACCTTAGAAAAACAAAAGGTCTAAAGGTAGGACGACATCCTTCAGATTCTTATTAATATTACCTACCCTAAAAAGGGCAGGGGCAAGATAACATCCTTAAGGTTCTTATTAATATTACCTACCTTAAGAAGGCAAGAGATTTAAAAGTAGAATAATATCCTTCAAGTTCTTATTAATATTACCTACCTTAGGGAGGGCAGGGGCAAGATAATATCCTTAAGGTTTTTATTAATATTACCTACCTTAAAAAAACAAGAGCAGGACAATATCCCACGAAGATAAAATATTTATATTTAAATAAGCTTAATAAAGTTTAAAAAAACTTAATTTAAATTAAAATAACAAAAAGATATTAAGATAAGCTTAAATACATTATAAACTTTATAACCTTAAATTATAAGCTTAAATTCCTCTTTATCCTCTTTATTTAAAATACCTTTATTATTATCATCCTTAAAATTTACATCTTTAATATTATTAATATTAACATAATCATTCTTACCTAACTCTTCCCTAGCTTATTTAAATATATTCTTAATATTAATACCTTATATAATTAAATTAGCTTTAAAATTTTTCCAAATATCTATTAATATTACTAGCCAAGCTAAATAAAGCTCCTCTTACATCATATAATATTTATATAGCTTATTCTATAACTATAAATAACATTAAAAATAAAGCATATCTTTTAAATCTAGTACATATTAGATAAAGTTAGCTATAAGGAACTTATAAAAATTATATATCTTAGGTAATATCCAGATATCTAAATCAGCTTCATCTACTTAAATTAAGCTATTAAGAAAATTACTATTAACTTCCTTAAATAATATACTACATTAAATTATTATAACTAAATTAAAAAAGCGCTAAAGATTAATAAGCTTATTAATATAAATATATTAATACTTATCTTAGCATTAAATAGAATACACATTTTAATATTTCACAAATAAATATACCTTAAAATAAATTTACAGCATAAACATAAATAAAAGCATTAAATAATTAAAAAAATAAATATAAAACTAAAATTAATTAAAATAAAATTATTAAAAATAATCCTAAAAATATTAATATAAAATAAGGTTAATTAATCCTAAAAAGCCTTGTATAAATATATATATATTTATATATATATACCCTTTAGAATTTCATCATACCTATATTAATACATAATTAATAACTCTTAATGCATTAATTTAAAAGGCTTATGCTATAATAATAAACATTTTAAAATTAAAGTAATTAATTATATAGCTAAAGTAGAAGTTCTTTATTAAATTTATTAAATAAGATAATAAATTACTCTTATTATCTACCCTCGCTATATATTAAAAGAAATTACATTTCTTTAGCTAAATCTTAATATAATTTTATTAGCTATTTATATATAAATTATAATAACAGCTAATAATAAATAATAGCTATAATTTTACATTTACTTCCATAATTTAATTATATTACTATTAGCATAATTTTATACTTTTAAATAACTTTAATATATTAAGTAAAGATACTATATTAAGTTTATATAATATTATTAATATAAATCTAAGAAATATATTATAAATAAGTATTAATTTCAATATAAATTTAAAAACTATATCTTAAGAGCTTATAATAGCTATTAATATATTATATATAGTTAAGTCTAGGTATTATAAACCCGCCCTTTTTATAATAATATACTTTTTATCTTAAAGCTTATTTTTTTAAGAAAAGTTGCTAAAGTATTATATAAATATATTAATAAGGAATAATTAACTTATAATATTATTATATATAATAATAAGCTTAATAATTATTTTAATAAGGAAAGAGAATTAAAATATAAGAAGTAATTATTATAAGATATTTTTAAAGTTTATTTTATTAAAATAATAAGTATTTAAGAGTTAAATATTAATATAAATTAAATTCTTTTTAGATTTTTATAATAGTTATTTTATTAATTATAAAGCTATCTTTATAAAGTAAAATAATTAAGTTATTATTAAAAGAAGTGTTATTATAATAATAAAGAATAAGTTAATTATAAAATTCCTAAATATTTTAAGTAATAATATATTAAAATAAAAAACCCTAGGCTTTAATATAATATTTAAGAGTTTTTATAAATATATTTTATTAATAAAGATAAAAAATATTTATTTTAATAATTAAAATAAATAAATTAAAAGAATACTTTAAAAAAATATATTTTTAAAGGGGATTTAGGTTTTTCATAGTGTAAAATATAGTAATTAGAAATATTATATTAATATTAGTTTAAGAATAATAAATATAGAGTATAATAAAGGTATATAGAGTGGAAGGAAATGAATTTAATTAATTATAAGGAAATGGCGTTAATAAAGGTGAAATAGAGTAAGAATAAGGTTATTTAAGTTTAAAAAGCCTTAATTAAAAGATATATTTTATATAAAGTTTTTTATATAAGATAATATTTTTATATAAATAATATATTATATATTTATATATTTAAATATAAATAATATATTAAAATAATATAATTATAATTATTTAATATATAATTAAATAAATAAAATTATTTAATATATATTTAATATTTAATATTTTATAATTATATATATATATAAATTAAATATAAATTTATTTATTTATATATATATTAAATTATAAAAAATTAAAATATTAAGGATAATTAATTTCTTTTATTAATAATATTTATTTTTATATTATAATATTTATTTTATATTATAAAAATTATTTTATATTTATATATATTTTATTTTATTTTATTTTATTTAATTAAAATATTTTTTTATATTATATTATATATATAAAATATAATTTATTATTATTTTTATTAAAAATAAAATTATATATATATAAATTAAATAAATATTATTAATATTTTAAATTATTTAATTTTAAATTATTTATTAATATTATATATATATATATATATTAAAATTAATTTAATAAAATAAAGATTTATTAATAAATTTAATTAATTATTATATTATTATATATATTAAAATATAAATATAAATATAAATAATAAATTAATTAATATAATATTTAATAATTTATAAATTATATAATAATATAATAATTTTATATAATATTTAAAATAATTAATTAATAAATTAAATTAATATTATTTTATATATATTATTAAATATTTTTAATAAATAAATTAAATATTATTAATTTTTTAATTAAATAATATATTTTATTATTAATAATATATATATTATTTTAATTTTTAATTTAAAAATATAAATTTATATTTTTATATTTTAAATTTTATTAAAAAAAATTAAATATATTTAATAAATTATAAATAAATAATTAAAAAAATTATTTTATTTAATATTTTAAATTTTTTATAAATTAATATATTAATTAAATTTATAATATATTATATAATATTTAAAATATTATATATTTAAAAAAGATTTATAATTTTATAATTATATTTATTAAAATATATAATATAATATATTAAAATTTATTATTATATTTAAAAAAAAAAATTTATTAATTATTTAAAAGCTTTTTTATAAAATTTATAATAATTATTAAATTTATTATATTAAATTTTAAAAATTATATTATATTAAATATTTTTTATATAATAATTAAAAAATTATTTATAATTTAATTATATAATATATTTTTTAAAAAATTATTTTTATAATTTATATTTTATTATAAGCTTTTTATAATTAAACTTTTTTATATTAAGTTAATTTTTTAATATAAAAAAAATTAAATTTATATTTTTTATATTATAAATATAAAAGCTTTTAAAATAATTATAATTTTTAAATATAATTTTATTTTTTTAATATAAATAATTAATTATAATTATTATTTAATATAATATATTAAAATTTATTATTATATTAAAATAAAAAGAATTTATTAATTATTTAAAAGCTTTTTTATAAAATTTATAATAATTATTAAATTTATTATATTAAGCCTTAAAAATTATATTATATTAATAAATTTAAAAAAAATTATTTTTATATATTTATTAATAAAAAATTAAATTATTTATATTTTTAAAATTATAAATTAATTTTAATAAATATAATTATAAAAATATAATTTTTAAAATTAAATTTATATTTTTTAAATATAATAAAATAAAAATAATTTATTTAATAAAATATTTTTTTTATATAAAATATTAAATTATTATATTATAAATATAATAATTATTATAATAAATATATAAATAATTTTTAATTTTATATAAAAATATATTTAAATAAAAGATATTATTTAATAATTATATATATAAATATATAAATAAAAAAATAAAATTTAAAAATTTTAATAAATATTTTTATTATATAATTAATAATTTTATAAAGAAATAATTTAATATATAAATTAAATATATTATAATATAATATAATTTTTAAAGCTTAATATAATAAATTTAATAATTATTATAAGCTTTATAAAAAAGCTTTTAAATAATTAATAAATTCTTTTTTTTTAATATAATAATAAATTTTAATATATTATATTAAATAATAATTATAATTAATTATTTATATTAAAAAAATAAAATTATATTTAAAAATTATAATTATTTTAAAAGCTTTTATATTTATAATATAAAAAATATAAATTTAATTTTTTTTTATATTAAAAGATTAATTTAATATAAAAAGATTTAATTATAAAAAGATTTATAATAAAATATAAATTATAAAGATAATTTTTTAAAAAATATATTATATAATTAAATTATAAATAATTTCTTAATTATTTTATAAAAAATATTTAATATAATATAATTTTTAAAATTTAATATAATAAACTTAATAATTATTATAAATTTTATAAAAAAGCCTTTAAATAATTAATAAATTCTTTTTTTTTTAATATAATAATAAATTTTAATATATTATATTATATTATAAAATTATAAATTATATTTTTTTATTTATATATTTATATATATAATTATTTAAATAAATATTATAAATAAATATATAAATAAAAAAATATTATTATTTATAAATATATATTATAATTTTAAATTTTAAATTTTTTAAATATAATATTTTTATTTTATAATTTTTATAAATTTTCTTTTTATATAAAAAATAATATTATTTTAATTTAATTTATTTAAATATTTAAATAAATATAATTTATAAAATTTTTTAAATATAATTATAAAAGTATTATATTAAATTTATTATTAAATATATTATATATATTAAATTTAATTATAATTCTTTATATATTAATATAATAAATTTAATAATATATTTAATATAATAATTTTATAATAATATATAAAAAGCTTTATAAATTATATTTATTTAAATATTTAAATAAATATTATTTAAAATAAATATTATAAAATTATTATTATTTAAAGAAATTTATTATTATTTTATAAATATATAAAAATTAAAATTATTTATAAAATATATTTATATTTTTTTTAAAATAATTTCTTTTTAAATATATTTAATAAAATATAATTTAAATATAATTTTTAATAAATTTATTATTATAAATATATTTAAATTATATTTTATTAAAATATATTATTATATTATTTAAATAAAAGCTTTTATATAATAATTAAATAAAATTATTATATAAATTAAATAAAAATATAAATATAAATTTAAAGAAAAAAGTAAATAAAGAATTAAATATTATTATATATTTAAGTTATTTATCCTGAATTAGCTTGATTAGCCTTAAAAAGCTTTAATTATACCTTAATAATAAAAACTTTACTTAAACCCTTAAGCCTACCTTAATATTACCTTAAACCCACCTCATTACATATTTATTTCCCTCAGCCCCTTACTTTTAATTATTTCTTATTTATTTCTTTAAATTCTTACTTCTTTTTATTATATTCATTTTATATTTATTTAATACTTATAGTTTAATATGATATACTTTATTAGCTTTAATTATTTACTTAATTTAAATATTTTATACTATAATATATTTTAATTATAAATCTTTTCTTAAATTCCTTTTTTATATATACCTTATTTTTTACTTATTTATTTTATTTCTTCCTTTTTTACTTTTTTATTAAGCTCTTATTATCCTTTTTCTCCTTTACTAAGTACTTTAGGTGCTTATTAATAATATAAAAAATAGATTTTAGCTCTTTATTTATTACATTTTTAAGTATCTTATTAGAAATACCATTAAATCCTCTAGCCTCCTTTAGCTTATACTTCTTCTTATCCTACTTAGCCTTTATTTTTATTAAATTCTACCTTATTAATCCTCTTATTATAAAGAATTTACTTTTAATAAGGAAATAGCTAGAAATACCTAGCTTATAATAATAATTAAGGTATCTACTCTTAAGAAAATTATAGCTATTTATATTTATAATAATATATTCTTATATTAAGCTACTACTTTTTTTATTAAAGTAGGTAATATATTTAATCTTAAGGAGCTTAATTATTAATTCATTATATTACTTTATCTTTAGAATATTATTATTTAGCATTATAATATTTAGCTTTTTAAAAAATAAGTAGCTTATAATTATAGTTTAATATTAAATTCCTTAAATATCTTATTTAATTAAGGCTATATTCTATTTATCTTTAAGGGTCTTAAGCTAAATAAAATATTTAATATTTTATAATATATTTTTATATTAATAATAATTATAATAAATATGATATTATAATATTTATTTATTTTATAATTATTTATAATAAATATAATTAGGTTGCTTTTAGCTTTAAGGAGCTTATTAATAGTATAAATAATATAATTAAGCTTATTTTTATAATATTTAAGCTTTAATATTAAGTATATAATCTTCTTGCCTTAGATAATATAGCTATATAGATTAGGGTGATTTATGATAGTAAAAGGCTTAGGGCTGCTATAGATTAATAAGAGCTTAAATATTAATATATAAGGGATAGATAATAATAATAGATATTTCGGCTTTATAGTCTTATAGCTTTTAGCTATATTTATTAATATTTATTAAGCTTATAAAATAGCTTAATAATTAAGGCTTTTTAAAGGTAATTAAGGGTATTATAAGATATTATAATATAAATAGGCTTAATTATAAAAGGTTTTAAGGTATAAGGATAGGTATAATAATTAAGTGAGATATATAATATAAAAGTTAAGGCTTTATTATTTTAAATAGAAATAAAAGCCTATGAATAGGGTGGGTTGAGTAATTATAAAATAGGGTGTTTATATTGATGCAACGTTTTATTGCAAAAAACTATTTAGTCCATTTTACCCAGCGCCATGGGGTAATGTTGACAGGTCCCGATCACCTCTCTCCATGGATTAGCGCGGAACCATGCAGCCCACCTCCTCCCTCTCCCTTTCTCCCACATGGGGCAACGTCATTTCTTACCTCTATTCCCGGACAGCCTGGTACTAACAAAGGCCGATCATCGATCTCGTCGCCAGGCCCGTCGTTCCTTGTGTAGCTAAGACGCCCATGACCAACGACTCAGAACCCTCTGCCAGCCCCCTTCACGGTCGAAGCAGCGCAAGGTGACGTCGTATCACTGCGCGGGATGAATCCTTCGGCTATGGTGGTGCAACCTCTGCTACCTCTGATAACCTGGGAGACTCGAGAGATTCCTCCCGGCACTGGATACTTTGACATGGCAGACCTAGCGAGCATGTTCCTTGGGTAACTTCCCAAGGAATTTGGACCGTCTTTGACAGCTTTAGCGGGGCTTCCCCACAGTGCCAAAGATATGCGCCAGATGTATCATCCCCCGACTTTCGACGACACCCACGAGCCCCTCCACGGCTGCGGACTTTATGTCATGGCGCCTACGCCAAGCTTGTTGGCTCGACGGGTGTGAAGCTCGCGTGGACATCAGTAGTGATGCTTACGGCAAGGAGGTGGTAGGTAGGGTGAGAAAGGTATAAGTAAACAGTTGTCTCTTCCTACTCGTCCCAACCGTTCTGGCAAGTGTCAGCTCTGCATGAAGACATTCTAGCCCAGTGGCTTTGAGCTTGTTCCCGTGCCCAAGACTTATAGGCTTTTCTTGACCACCAAGCGCCCGTCTTGGTCATCTCTGGGCGGTCTTGGACTTGCTTGTCCGTAGGATTGATTACCCCCCGTTGCCCCCCCCCCTAACTGCGAGTCGCTCTTATTCCCGCCATGGCCGACGCTCGCCAATCTGAGAAGAATCACCACCGGAGGGAGTCATCTGGCTCCTTTTCCAAGGCCGAGGTCGAGCACCAGAGCCGCGGCCCCTCCGTCGACCAGCCCGCCGGCCCTGAGGAGGATGAGGAACTGCGCCAGCGCCACGATGCCTCGGCCAGGATGGAGAACCCGCTCGCCGGCTTCAGCCGCGAGCAGGTCACGCGCCTGGCGGAGGAATTCTGCGCCAAGCACGGCTTCACCGACGACGAGGACCTGCGTGTCTTCCGGCTGGGCGCCGCTATCGCCGGGAATGACTTCCAGTGGGACACGATTGATGGCCTGAGGGACGATGAGAAGGAGGCCCTGCGGACGGAAGTCGATCACAAGTGGAGGGCGAACCCGAAGACACTATATGGTGTTATAGTTGTTTGCGTATGCATGCCCAACCTCCTTTTCCCTTCGAAAGCTCACGACGCTACTGTACCTTTAATGTCGAAATAAGAAATACAGCATTTATACTGATTCACGTCAGGCACTTTGCGCTGCTGTACAAGGAATGGACGAGACAGTTGTCAACGGTGCTCAATCGTTCTACAAGAAATCCTTTGGGATCGGGGATGAAGAGTCGATGCGGGATTCCTGGCTCGTGGGGCTGGTCAACAGCGCCCCGTACCTTTGCTGTGCTGTCATCGGTTGCTGGCTCACGGAGCCCATGAACAAAAGGTTCGGCCGCCGGGGTACGGTCTGGATAAGCTGTCTCATCTCTGCGCTGGCATGTTTCTGGCAGGGCTTCACAAGTGAGTACATGTCTCCTTGTTCTTGCGTCATGCGCCGGTAATCAAAAGCTTACACTTGGGGGTCTGAGATACCTGGTGGCACATGTTCATAGCGAGGTTCTTCCTCGGGTTCGGCATTGGCCCCAAGTCGGCCACGACTCCCATATTTGCTGCCGAGTGTTCGCCGCCTAAGCTTCGCGGCGCCTTGACGATGCAGTGGCAGATGTGGACTGCCTTTGGAATAATGGTGGGATACGTTGCTGATCTCGCCTTTTACTTTGTAAGTGTTTCCCGTTGGAAACGAATTTTCGCAGAGAAAGAAACGGATGGTATGCGGATACATATCACGCCTACATAGGTAGTACACCTACACCAAACACACCTACACCAAACACACCCAGACCAAATATACCCAGACTAAACACACCCACACCCAACGCACCTACACCCAACACACCCAGACCAAATACACCCAGACCAAATACACCCAGACCAAATACACCCATACCCACACCGAACACACCCACACCTAACGCACCCACATCCACACCCAATTCGCATACCCACCACAATTTACGTACCGTGTACCATCCGTTCTCTTCTTTGCGTACATTTGTTCTCTTCATGTTGGGTGGTCAAGACGCGATGTGGATCAATATACCCGACTTTCAACCTGCCCTCAACGGGTGGTTCCTGCGGCAATCCCTTACACTCAGGACTAATTAAAATCGCAGGTCCCCGACCACGGAATCCCGCTTGGTTTGAATTGGAGGCTCATGATGGGCTCAGCAATGATTCCCGCTGTCGTTGTGTGCTGCCTCATCCCGTACGTTGATATCTTCTTTCTCACTGCCTCCTCTACCCTCATTCAAAGGAGAAGCATGAATTCAGGTCCCCCACTAGATCATTGACACATCATAGAATGTTTCCGGAGTCTCCTCGTTGGTATCTGACCAAGGACCGCCACCGAGACGCCTACAAGGCTATATGCAAGCTGCGACTGAGTAAGATCCAGGCTGCCCGAGACCTGTTCTACATGGACTTTGGTCTGAAAGCGGAGAGGGCGGCCATGTCCATCGGCAAGCAAAACCGAATCAAGGAGCTCGTGACTATCCGACGTAACCGAAATGCAATGATCGGATCGGAGATCGTTATGTTCATGCAACAATTCTGCGGAGTGAATGTGATCGCATATTACTCTTCGGAGATCTTTCTGCAGGCCCAATTGCCAGAGACAAGTGCTCTAGCAGCCTCTCTCGGATTCGGTATCATCAACTGGCTGTTTGCAATCCCGGCTGTCTATAGTGAGTTTGGCATTTCAGCAAGGCACACGGTATTTGAGCTGACCGTTCGCAGCCATTGACACCTTTGGACGGCGCAATTTGCTCTTGACGACATTCCCGCTGATGTCCCTCTGCTGTGAGTAGACCTTTGGCTTCGAAAGGCGCAGGAGGTTGGGTGGGGGGGGGGGTGGCCGAAAGCAAGGATTGACCGGCGTGCTGATAATCACCAAAACAGTGTTCTTTGTGGGTTTCAGCTTCTATATTCCAGAAGATTCGACTGCCCGGATCGCTGTAAGTATTGACCAAACCAGTCTGCGTTTATTGGGATGCTGGATGCCATTTCCTGCGGTGTCCCGTGCCTGAGTTCCGACAGGGACAGGCTATTTTTCTTTTTTGTGAATACGGACATTCGTGACTGCAAAAACGGAGGGTACACCGACCTACAGCCCATCAGAGCACATCACCAACACCCACACATCCAACATCAACACACCGACGCACCCAGCACCCATACACCCAACACCCACACACTTGATACCTACATACCCAACCCCTATACACCCAACACCCATACACCCAATACCCATACACCCAACACTTATACACCCAACACCCATACACTTGATACCTACATACCCAACACCCATGAGTATGGCTGTTAGCCATGGGTGGGTATTGGATACGGATATAGTGATGTACCCTCTGTTTTTCGAGGTGCAAATCTCCGTATTTCTTTCTTTTGTTCTTTATCTTGAAAATGCGGCATCTAACCTAGGGTATTGCAGTGTATCGCCCTTGGTATCTACCTGTTTGGCATGGTATACTCCCCAGGCGAAGGTCCTGTGCCGTTCACGTACTCTGCCGAGGCGTATCCTCTTTACATTCGCCCCATCGGAATGTCGCTCGCGACGGCCACGACCTGGTTTTTCAACTTCATACTCAGTGTCACATGGCCGTCGCTGTTGCAGGCATTCAAGCCGCAAGGAGCCTTTGGTTGGTACGCCGGGTGGAATATCATAGGGTTCTTCTTGGTGAGCCTTCAACGACATGTATCTGTTGAGTTCACTGGCATAGTTTACTAATATGTGTGAACACTACAGGTCCTATTCTTCCTGCCTGAAACCAAGGAGAAGACCCTCGAAGAACTGGATGCCGTCTTCAATGTGCCGCTTCGAGTGCACGCCAAATATGGACGTAAGTGGCTTCAAATGCAACCCTTTTCCTTGGTGAACGATCCAGAGATGTGTGATAATTTGCGAAGGGGATCAGATGGTTGACATCTTTGGGTACCCCTGGTCCTAGAACCTCTTCGTCAGTTGGTGACGTGCGACCTCAGTAGCTAACAGATTTCCAGTCCAACAATTCAAGTATTTCATTCACCGTTACGTCTTTTGGCGCCACGTGGACCCACCCGCGGTTCCTCGTCAGGAGATTTTGAAGCATTCGGAGAAATCAGTTGCACCGAAGGCTGAGTATGACCCAACTAAGCGCGTATAAGAGTGATGGAGTTGCAAGATATCCTTAAAGTTATGGAGCTAGTGTATAAGTGGAGCTTTTTGTGCGGCTCGGCTTATTGGCAACTGATCAAGGGATACCCCTGGGAAGGGACCGTCGTCAATGGGTGCCGCGGAACCGAGCGAGCCTCCAAGCGCAGAGTAACGCTGGAAGTGAGGTGATACATGTGTTTGTTTGGGGATTTGGGCCAAGGCACTCTCTGTGCACTTCATGGAATTTTAATTTGGTGAAAATACATCCGCATGCTCTGCAATTCCAAAGGACGGTTCCTCCGTATGGGCGTCAACACAAATTGACTTGCCTTGATATTCCCAGCCGCAGCGTTAAGCGGTTAAATATGCAAGTACCCCAAGCCTTAGCTAGGTACCCGGGCTCGCTAGCTTCCACCTCGGAAGGCGTACTGTATCCAACGATCGCATTCGGTTCAGGAAGGTAGGAGGCGAAGTAAGCACCGATGAGTGTAGCATTTATGCGTCGTTGAGAAGTGATATTCATCGCCTCGAGCGAATAGCCCACGAGTGTCCGCGGTCGCCGAGGGCTAGTGAAATACGCGACCCAGTGTCCCGTCGGGATGCATCATGCGCCCAGCTGCCCGCCGCGAGCCGAGGTAATGCACTATCAGCTACCTGTAGCAGATCGGCGCCCTCGGACGGCCGCCCGTCCTGCTGCATCATCGCATAAAACTTGCCGCTGGCCGACGACACTTCTTGCCTGGGCGCAGCTCGCTCCTGCTTTTGACGACCGTTGCAGGTGCAGTCCAATTAATTCTTGTGTGCTAGTCTTGCTACGCTCCCGCATACCAGTCTCCACCGTCACTGGGAGCCGGTCAACAAGCCATCCAAGATGCCGGGCTCGTCGCGGATGCCCATCAGCCTGCGGGACGGCCTCAACAGCGTCAAGAAGTCCCGCCACGGCAACCCCATACAATTTCTCAATGTTGAACTGTAAGTGGTACATCCAAGACAGGCGGTAATCTCCCACTGCAGCCCAGATTGGCTTGGGGCCTATGGCTCCATGCTCTCAGCTGTTCTGAGCGTCTTTGGCCCGGATCAGCTTACGGGACCCCTCCCTGTATGGCCCGTACGGTCCGGGGCTGTCGCAATCTCCCTGACGACCCTCCATGTCGCACCGCTCCTCAGCTCTCTGGGCCACCCGACGCTCCGCCCGCCCGTATGTCTCCGCCGAGTGGAACCTCCGGCTGACCTGACCATCTGACTCTAGACTCAAGAACATAATATTCTTCTACTTCCTCCTGCGATGGACACGGCGGTCCTTCTGGAAACTCAAGGGCCGCGGGCTGGTGGGCACCCTAGTCGAGCTGTACACGGACGCGCGGCGCATCGCGTACGGCTGGTTCCTCCAAGCGCCCGGGGTGCGCACCAAGGTGAAGGCGCAGGTGGACGAGGCCAAGGCGAACCTGCAGAAGAAGCTCGTGCGCGCCGACGAGACGCGGTACCTGTCGCTGCCCAAGCAGGGGTGGAGCGACGAGGACCTGCGCGCCGAGCTGGGCCGGCTGGCGGACCTGGACCACACGCGCTGGGAGGACGGCTACGTCAGCGGGGCAGTGTACCACGGCGAGGACGCGCTGCTCAAGCTGCAGACCGAGGCGTACGGCAAGTTCACCGTCGCGAACCCCATCCACCCGGATGTGTTCCCCGCCGTGAGGAAGATGGAGGCCGAGGTGGTGGCCATGGTGCTGTCGCTGTTCAACGCGCCGCCCTCGGCCGCGGGCGTGTCGACGTCTGGGGGTACGGAGAGTATCCTGATGGCCTGTTTGAGCGCCAGGCAGAAGGCCTACGTGGAGAGGGGCGTGACAGAGCCGGAGATGTGAGTGTCGCGTATTCAGCCCACCTCGGATTGAGGCTTCTTCGGACCAACTTGGCTAACCGTCGTTACCGCAGGATTCTCCCTGATACGGCGCACACCGCGTTTCGCAAGGCGTGCGAGTACTTTGGGATCAAGATGCAGCTGGTGGCATGCCCAGCACCGAGCTACCAGGTGGACACGCGGCGGGTGGCACGGCTGATCAACGCCAACACGATCCTGCTGGTGGGCAGCGCGCCCAACTTCCCGCACGGGATCATGGACGACATCGCGGCGCTGTCCAAGATCGCGCTGCGGCGCAAGATCCCGCTGCACGTGGACTGCTGCCTGGGGTCGTTCCTGGTGCCGTTCCTGGACAAGGCCGGGTTCGAGACGCAGCCGTTCGACTTCCGGCTGCGCGGGGTGACGTCCATCAGCTGCGACACGCACAAGTACGGCTTCGCGCCCAAGGGCAACAGCACGACGCTGTACCGCACCGCGGAGCTGCGGGCGTACCAGTACTTTGTGATCCCGGACTGGTCGGGCGGCGTGTACGCCTCGCCCGGGTTCGCGGGGTCGCGGCCGGGGGCGCTGATCGCGGGGTGCTGGACGAGCCTGATGAGCGTGGGCGAGGAGGGCTACCTAGATGCGTGCGTGCGCATCGTCGGGGCGACCAAGCGCATCGCGGAGCGCATCCGCGACTCGCCCGTGCTGGCGGCCGAGCTCGAGGTCATGGGCCGCCCGCTGGTGTCGGTCGTGGCCTTCACGGCGCGCAACCTCAACATCTACGACATCGCCGACGCCATGTCGCAGCGCGGATGGCACCTCAACTCGCTGCAGGACCCGCCTGCCATGCACGTCGCCGTCACCATGCCCATCACCAAGGTCTGGGAGAAGCTGACCGACGACCTCGAGGCTGTCATCGAGGAGGAGCGCGAGAAGGAGCGCGTACGCATCGCGCAGGGCAAGGGTGCCAGGGGCAAGGCCATGGGCGACTCGGCCGCACTGTATGGTGTTGCCGGCAGCCTGCCCAACAAGAGCATCATGGTTCAGCTGGCCAACGGCTTCCTGGACACCCTGTACAAGGCATGAGCAGACCGTATGAGATATGAGGACGGAACGGATGGGGCTAGGAAGCAGATTTGTTGGTGTGGCTTCAAGGAACGGAACTGGGGCTATCAAGCATCTGGGAGGGCCTTTTATTCAAGCTGGGGGCATCTGCATGGCACAACATGGACACTGTCGTTCTTAGAGGGTATCCCTTGAGGTCTTTAAAGCTGTGTTTATTATATACATATACACTTGAGGACATGACTGAGCGAGGCGAAATGGTCAGAATTAGTCGGGCTTATCTTAGTTTTGCCCGAGGCCACCTCCACCTACACAAACAGACATTTATAAGGTGGGAAAGAAGCCAGCCGATACTGCAGGAATTGCAAATACCATTGACACAGCAAGACTAAGGCCTCCATGCTCAGCAGTGAGATGTGTTCTTTCAAAGAAGCTTGTATTGTGTCTAGCTCTTTCCGTTCTCTGCTCACAGCTCAATGAGGGTTGGCTTGTGCCTGTTCCTTCTGACTACCACCTGTAGATGCTGTAGACAACCACCCTGGCAATGTCCGTCGTCCATACAGTCCCAGCCATTCCTTTGTAGCTGACCAGGCGTTGTTTTGTCATGTTCGCGCCCTGTTCTGGTTCGACCCCTTGTTTTGTTCTCTTCATTAAATCCTCACTTTTGAGGTCATGATCCATCCCAAGTTTGGGATATCAAGCAGCGGCGCATGTGCCACCACTTTGGCTTGGGCACTCTTTCCCTTCCAATGTGCAGGTAAGTACCTTGTGACCTGCCGGGGTCATATGGGCCACATCTTTGGTGCCTGGCCCTTGATGGCTGGTCCTTCTTTCCTCTTGTACTCGAGGTTGGCAGTGTGGTGGCGGGCAGACAAACAGACACTCCTTCCCTGTGCCTGCTGTCCATGAATTCCCCTCCTTCCCATCTCCTGCCGGCACAGACCAAGCCTGAACATGACACTGGCTGCCTTTTCCTCCAAATTCGTTTACATCATCTCTTGTCACCGCCAACACCGGATGGCAACGGGTGTAGCAGCATCACCCCACCAACCAACCATCTTCACCTTCTTCAAACTTCAAGCACAATACCAAACAGTCCTACAGATCAGCGCCACGGTCTCGGAAATGGCCCATGCCGGGGTCACTCTGCTTCACCGCATCTTCCACGTCCCCTACCTGTCGCCTCTCTGAGATCTCGAGCTGGTGTGGGCTCTTCAGTCGCTTGTGCAAAATATATCTCAATCCCATCGTCAATCCTCGAGACCTCGCTTCCGAATCCCTCATGACTACTGATTGCTACTGCAAGGGCTCCGACGAGCTGGACAACCTGTTAAGATGCAAGTACACGTCTGTGCCGTACCTGCTCCAAGGGAAAAAGAGGTATTTCGTCAGCAACAAGGTCTCTCTTTCTCATCCTCACTGACCCTACATCCCGGCTGAGGGGAAATCTGGATTGACTTACCCTTCCATGCTAATCAGTTTCAGGTCACCTCCGAAGTATCGTGCGTACAGCCTCGATATGGGGAGTCCGTAGCCGAAACCCGCCATCGGCGCCTTGAAATCGCTCTTGTCGAAGTCGGGGTCCAGGCTCGGCGTCCTGTCGACGGTCGTGTACATGTACGTCCACACCAGCGGTATCGCGCTGCGTGGGATGCCGCCGCCCTCATCTGAGATCTTGATGGTGATGTCCTCCTTGCCCTCGGCCACGATCACCTTGGTCACCGGGAACTCCTGCTTGTCCTGGCCGTGCGTCTCGACCACGGCGCGCAGCGAGTTCTTCAGGGTCTCGAAAAGCATGTGGCTCAAATGTCCGGGCACGTACATGAAGTTCAGGTTCGGGTTGCACACGAGCTGGATCTTGGGCGCTTCGAACAGGCCATAGTGGTCCTCACACACAAATCTTGCATTTTCGATGGCCTCTTGCGCCAGATCTTGCACGTTGGTCTTGGTACAGATGATGCCGACATAGTTTGGGTCCGTATAGTGGCTCTGGTCGGTCAGAGCGATGTGCTGGCCGATGAGCATGCGGATACCGATGCGCGACATATAAAAACGATCCAGGAAGGACTGGATCGTGCCGTCGATCTGCATGCGTTGCCGCTTGCGCTTGTATTCGAGTATGCCCTGCGCCATGGTGGTCACGACGCCGTCGTGACGCCGCTTGATCTTGTGCAGGGTTTGTGCAAATTTCTGGTTGTACAGATGCAGATCCGGAGGCCAATCGCCGCTGTCGTCGACCATGGCGAAGTACCGCCGCGCAGCCTGGTACTTCTTGGCCCAGCTTTCTCTTCCATTGCCATTCGCCTGTGGCATTGAGGTATACTGGCCTTCCTCGATGCTGGGGTTCGGTGTCGCCTCCGGCAGCATCTGGCCTTTTCCGAAAGATTTGCTGGGCCGCATGAGCCGATCGCGCACGTCATTGGGGAGCTTTGGTCTTGGGAGGTCGGTGATCTCCTGTTCCACCGCCGGGGTATATGTGAGTCACGGTGAACTTAGACAATGGTCGAAGGGGGGAGGGGCCCGGACATGCCACATACTTCGAATGACTGTGCATACCAGTCATGAACTTTCTTCACTGACGGCATCTCACTGAGACCGTCGGGGAGGGTCTCGAGCTCCTGGACCCTGTGTGCCAGCCTTATGGGAAGCTCCTCGGAGAGGAACTGGGAGGCGCGGAATAGGGTACCTGCGGAGAGGGGTATGAGCATTGGCTGCTGGCTCGTCTTCACGGGCGTGCGGGCGCGACGCAGGCCCGCGGCATTGCAAGAACTCACCGACAGAGGGTCTCTCGCCGAATTGGACCATCTGGCGCAAGCTGACGCCGGTAGCTGGGAAGGAGGCATAATGACGGATTGTGTCCATCAGCTTCTCGGTCTTCCGCCACGACATCTTGACGGGTTACGCGTGGATGTCCACGATTGCCTGAGGGACGTCTGTTTGCCTATGATTGCCTCATGGACGACCGGTACTGTCTCAAGCGGACGCTGACGGAGAAAGGGTGGGTTGTGAGGGATCTCGAGTCCTGTTCGAGTGCGCGCAACGAGAATGACTGTTCAGAAGAGGCGCCCTTAGCCGAGGCAACGCCGGGATTAATCGATATGGAGAAAGTATGGGAATGACGCAACGCTATTTTCTAGACGGAACTGGGGTCACGAGGGCTGAGAGCTTTTGAGCTTCGAGGTGCTAAAGGCCCGCGGTCTCATCGAAATCCTCGGCAGACCGTCTGAGGATTGAGGGGGTCAGGTTGAGGGAAGAATTGAGATATTTCCTAAGCCCTGTCGTTGTCCAGAAGGGAGGTGTACTGCGTGGATGTGGTGCAGAGGGCTAGAAAGCTTAAGAGCGGCTCGGCTGGCTCGCTCGCAGACCACATACAGACCGGAGCTCAACGTACAGTGCAGCGGCAACCGAACAAGCACCAGGACAGTCCCGCTCGCGGCTCACGTCACGTCACGTCACCTCTCTGGCTATTACAGGAGAGACATTCTTGGAGGCCCAGGTGATACGCCTGGGAGTGCGCCGAAGGAGCCCTCGCACCTATCACCTCAAGGCCTCGACTACAGCTATATGCACAGCAGGCGCCCCCGGTGCCCGGGTAGCTCCAAATCACCCCACAAGGGCAGGGCGGGCGGGCAACCTCAAAAATGCCTGGGTGCAAGGGCGATGCGACGGGGACAGGGGAAAGAAGCTCCATGTTTCCGACTCGACCTCACAGGGGCAAGCGGACCCCACATGAGTGCATTACACTACCGGCCGCCTGCCGCAGGAGGACCATTACTACTCAACGAGTGCCTAGCCTAGGTATCACAACCAGCAATCATGCTGCAGCCAAGAGCGGTGATGAGGACAGGCGACACCACCAGGTAACTATCCACTGACTCAAGTGAGCTTCGGACTGCTGCTCTCAAGCTCCATGTGGACAACAGCCACTGACTGATGTCAACCACTGCAACAGTTGAGGCCTTTTTAGACCCTGTGCCGCACGGGGGACTCGCCCCGGACGGGCCAGACAGGGACAGATCAACGAGCCTCTGCATCACATGCCAGAAAGCCGTTCAGCCGGGTCGTATCGCACTCCCGGGCTACCCTTCCCCCGGCACGAAGCCCAGCACTACGCAGTGACAGATCTCCTTCAGACTATCGAGCTGGGAATTATGTGGATTGTTGATATGGACACCGGTTCCTGAGAGGATTTACTCTGCCCACAGCGTTGTCCTGCTGGAACATGTACAAAGTATCTAATGACTGTACTGTATATACACAGTAGCTCTACCAAGATAAACACTACAAATATGCAGTAACATACTATCCTCGGATCCGAGTGGGGTGATGTGATCTGCATGCACCAGGAAGGCCGAGCTGGGCAAAAATAAAGCATGCCTAGGTACCTAAGGTAGGTAGAGAGAGCTCACCCTAGCTAGCTCCTCCCTACGTGTGTGCGAGCCGGCCAAGCCCGTCCAGCCCACCCTCAAAGTTTGACACTACAGGGTGAGTGAGTCTCACGAGCATTTGGGCAGACAGGTAACACAGCGCCAGCGACCTGTCCAGTCTGAGGTCCCGTTACGGGCTGGGTGAGGAAAACCTTTTCAAATATCAGATGTCGGGCGGTCGGAAGTCGTCCTTTTTTGCAGATTCAGCGAAGCTGCAGGGCTGCGGATGCGGCTGCAGGCGGTCCAGGGCCAGAGTCCAGACCCGGAGCCGCCTGCCTCACACCACATCAGTCCATCTCGCTTTGGGCCCTTCTGGAAAACTGACCCGTAATAATATCGTCTCGCACTCAGCACTCAGGGGTCGCCAATCTACAATTACGAATTGCGACAATGCCTCCCTCTCGCCGCGACTTGCACAAGTCCCACGGATAATGTCCGCCCAAACCTCGCCGCATGGTGGTGCTAGCCAGTGCTTCTTGCTTGTGCATGGTCTGATTTTACATTCGCAACTGCCCTCACTCGCGCAGCAGCGACGTCACACCTGCAAGCTCTCTACGCGCTCCTGCACGCCGCCCCACTCTCATACTCACCACCAGGGCTCCTACGGCGACGATAACGACCATGCGCCCGGCCTGGAGCCATGAACTTCCACATATCACCCCTCTCGCCCCTGAGGCCGCAGTTCTCCGGCTCGCTCAGCCCGAGCCCCAGCGCCGCCCGCCGCGGTAGCCCCTCCGAGCCCGATGACACGAACCACGACACGGTGGGCCTCACCGGCCAGCCCAAGATCGAGGTCGACGGCGTAGAGGCCGACGACGAGATGGCCAGCGACTCGGACCTATCAGCCGACGATATTACACAGGACAGCAGGGACGTCCTCGTGCAGCGGCTCAACGACCTCGCCCAGCGCCTCAGCGGCGCCAACGTGCGCACCGAGAACATCGAGGCCCTCCACGCCCAGGTCGACGCCATGGAGAAGGTGCTGTCGCGCCGGCGCAGGAGCCCCGGCCGCCACACTCCATCCTCCTCCTCCGCGCGGCGCAGCGCGTCCCTGCAGCCCGGCGGCTCGCGCCCGAGGTCGCTGGTGCTGCCGGCCGGGGGCGACGGTCGCGACGCGCTGGGCATCATGGCGCCGATGAGCCCGTCGTGGCTGAGGTCGCACTTCCAGAGGCGCCCGTCTACGCACGGCGACAGGCCCGACGAGACCTCGGAGCTGCACAAGGCAGGCCCCGTCCCGATGGCGATCCCGCCGCCCGCGCGACACCACCAGCCCGCCGGCGAGCATCAGCTTCAGCCCGGCGAGGCGACTATGACCAGCAGCTCGCCCAAGATCTCGTCCGAGATGGCTGATAGCATCGTGTTGGAGGCTGAGAACCTGTGCGCCGAGATGTCGACCGTCATTGAGAGCCTGCAGAAGCGGCGCGAAGAGTCAGATGTGAACCTTCCCTAGTGATTCCCTTAGACTCATCGTCGCCCCCTTTTCCCTCTTCCCCTTCCGCCCCTATCGCACCCCCAGCCCCGAAGCCCAACCCCCCCTAAGAGTCTAACGCTGCCGACATGTGCTGACCTGTGCCTTGGCTCCAATAGCATCTACACGCAGTATCTGTCGAGCGAGAGGAAGCTGCAAATGAGCGACTGCGGCAGCAGGAGGCCCGCATCCACGAGCTCGAGGAGGCGGTCGCAGAGGATGAGTCGGAGCTCCGGTACCTGAAGATCCAGCTGCGCGCCATCGAGGCCCAGTGCGCCGGCTACGTGCCCAAGGGGGCCGACCCGGAGCTGGAGCAGAGCATCCGCTTCTGGAAGAGGGACTGGGCGGAGCTCAGGGACAAGTGGGCCGCCAGGAGGGGCTCTTCTTTCGCGAGCGGCGACGAGTCGGGGACCTTTTCGAGCCAGACGAGCCCGTCGGCGCGGTGATGGGGGAAGGGTGTTCTTGAAGGAGGGAGGGACTGCATATTTGTTCAGGGCGTGAAAATCGATACCCATGGATTGCTTTCTGTTTTACTGGGGGGGATAAAGCAGACATAGTGGCCGTCTGTACCCCAAGGGCCGCATACTTACTACACTTTCACCATAAGAGATGCTGGCTAAATCATATTCTTCCTGAGGTGCAGCCTCGAATCGGTCAGACACAACGAGAACAATGCGATAGCCTAATTCTATGTGTCGTCCACTGAATGCTAAGTTAATTTCAAGCGTCTTACTAATAGCATGTTCTTCTCAAGGAGCTGCCCGGGCGGTGAGTGAGATCGGTCTGACAGACACTTGTCCAGAAGGCTGAGAGACCGTTCCGAGGTATCATTGAAGTAAGATTGACTCCGTGGCCGTATACAAAACATGTCAACCATGCGAAAATGAACTCTAAGCCCCCGAGTCTCCTTGGTCATCGTCAAGCACTCACTTGACCTACACCATCATCCACAGGAACAAGCGCTCCAGCAATCGCTCCCAGACGCCCATCTCCAAATGCTGCGTGACCCTTGCCCCACTGTGAAAAGAAAAGTTGCCCTAAACGCCAAGTCATCTTTAGGCCTTTGAGTGAGGAGCCACAGGATATCTCCCTAGAACGCCAGCGACAGAGGATGCAATTCGCTACGCTGAAAGCCGCGGGACACACTTCCGCCTCTCTCCTCTCTCTTACTGGGTCCTATAAGCTGACCTCCAGACGGACGCGTACGGTTCTGCTTCGGTCTCGCAGGTCGGTTTCTTAATCGACTTGGCGCATTTCACGAAGCGGACGGACAGGTCGCCTGTGGAGTATTCCTGGCCCTTCTCCGACTTGTCGTAGGAGTTGATGAAGCGCTGAGGAACGAGGGCCAAGTTCGACAGGATTGTCGGGTGCCACTGCACAATGTGTTCCTACAACATCATGTTAATACGCGCTCTCACCAAGTGCCAAAGCGGGAGTTCTCACCAAAGCATGCGTCTCCGCCTTTTGAAAGTTGTAGCTCCTGTACGTGGGGTCATACCACGTATCGAGGAAGAACCGCGACCACTCCGAGTTGCGGACCAGCCAGCTGTTCGTAGCCAGGCCATCCTTGTCCTGCGTCACCACGAAGTGGACGTCCTCGGCCTTGAGGTGACTGAAGGTGTGGATGATGCTGTCGGGCGGCACGACAGGCTGGTCCACGATCATCTTCTCCTCGAGCTTCGCGGCCGCCATGATATCGCGCTCGATCGCCAGGGCCGGGTTCATGATGAACGTGTCGATGTCCACGTACCAGAAGTAGGTGGCGTCGGGGAACTGGGTGAGGGCGTGGCGCATCGCGACGACCTTGGTCCAGGACACGGGCGCCTTTTTCAGGTCGTAGTCGCCAACTTTGGGGAAGAATGTTGCGTAGCCTGGACACGTCCTATCAGTCAGCCTTATTCTGTAGACCATGGCCTCTTCTTCAAGCAACACGCACGAGAACCCGTCCGCGGCTGTAGCGTGCGCCGTACAGTGCCAACATACCATGCTTTTCCGCATAAAGTCTCCTGTTCTCCTTAACCAATTCTGTGTACCTCGCGCCAAACCTCCCTTCGTCCAAAACTGTCACTATCACCGCTGGCGGTTTCCCAGAAGGAACGTGGTTCGCCATCCCTGAGCTGCCGCCCCTGCTGCTATTCTGCGAGCTCCCGCCGCGCGTAAGGAGCCATATCAGACCGATGAGCACAAGTGCTGCTATAGCAAAGGCTTGCGATCGGTATCGCCGTGGTATCGAGAAGCCGACACCATAGCGGGAGGGGTTGCTGCCGCGGGGGAGGAAGGGCTGGGCGTTCGAGGATTTCCTCTTGGGATATGGGAGATGCATTATCTATTATTTTTTTCTGGCTCGGATCATATGGTGGAAGGCGAGGGGACTTTTGATGCGCACGCAGTCCGTCAACGAAGGCGACCGCGAGGAGAGGGGCCAGCCAACCCCCTGAGGGTTGGGCAACAAAAGCACCGGGCTTAATAACGAGTGGCGATGGCGAGCGAGTCGATGCAGCCAACGGGTGAGCGGTGTTGTCGTGTGTGTCAACACGGCAATCGAGGTAAGCGCCTTCGTGTTCGTTGCTGTGGTCTGATGGAAGAGTAAGCCGCGCAGAAGGGAGTGAAGCCGCAAGCTTGCTGGCGCGCTATTCTGGTAGGGCAGTTCCCTGCGCTGGCGCCAGCCCGGATAGCAACTCGAACGGATGGCGAAGCAAGAGCACTTGGCAAGGGGACAGTGCAACGCGTATGTTGTTGCAGCTTCTCGCAAAAGACGGGTCGGTCGGTTGGAGGGAGGCTGCTGGTCTGGGAAAGACAAGTGGTGGGTTTGGGTCTCACGGGAGGATGAATCCTAGCAGTCTACCTAGTCGGGCGCAAGGGCTAAAATTGCCGAGAGCCTCGACGCGGTAGATTGCAACTCACCCAAATTGCGTACATCAATGCCAGGCTCCTATCATTCGGTAACCTGCTTGCAAGATCCCTCCACTGGCCACGATATGTCCTCAGCCGCAAGCCTGGGACGAATAAAGACGCCGTCGCGGAGCTGTTGTCACATTGCAGGTTTGGACCGTCATAGCAGGCCCTCGCGCAGCAGACAGACCCTGGGGTTCGGAGTAGTTCCATACCCCTCGCCAATATCCACCTAGTGGGGCCTGTCATGTCTACCGCAGACCATGATCCCGGTCAGACTAATAAGGTGCAGCGTCGAGACGTCAGTCATTATCTATATGCCAGATCACGATGAAATTGATCAAATTGTTTTAAGGCACAAGAGGCCAGGCTTAATTATCACAGTTAAGACTGGATGATGGGCCAGTTCCTATGGGAAACCACAGCTTCTTCTCAAGAATTGCTCACACTCGCTCGTTATCCGAGGCGACACCAACTGCAGCCTGGAGCTTTTCTTCGGTATGTTTTTTGGCCAGAATGCCAGAACATTACGGCAAATTTGTATCAGCAGTAGTCATCCCACACCTTCATCAGGGTAACCGAGAGGTCTGGAGGGTAGGAGTGGATTCAGGCGCGACCCAAAGGCCGGCCCGAGAGACTGAAGTTGACGTGCTCGTACTGGTCCCATGTTGGAAAATGAACAAGACGCCCAGAATCCTAGGTAGTAACAAAGCGTTGATCTCTGCACACAGACTAGTTGACACAGCGCGGAAGAGCAGGTCCGAGGCAACTTAAGAGTGTGCATGTTGGGTGTTGGCAAAGCTTCGCCTGGAATGCGTCGCCCAGACATGGGTGCGAGAGCGCCGGATGGCCTCATCGGTCCTTTTTGGATTCTGTGTGCTGTTCTTGACCCTCATCTTCATCTTCGCTATCGTCTCCGGGAACGTCGATAATGTCATCGCTGACTTGGCTAAGATACCGCGCGCATGCCGCACTCACGCCTTTCCAGACAGCCTGTGCGAAGTCAGCAGATGATCAGTGCGATGCGCAAGGAGAAATATGGGCAGACAGGGTATGTAGGCATACCCCTAGGAACGTGGCGACTCCTACGGCCACTAATACCCAACTGACGTTCTCGAGCCTGTCCCTGCCTCTTCCACGCCTGCCGCCGCCACCTCTGAAATTCCACCAGTGCAAAGGGCCCAGGCCAAGAAACACCTTGACGAGGCCTACCAGCCCCAGTGAGAGCAAGCCCTTCGAGAAGTGCACAAACCAGGTGTTTGGTTCGTCGTCGGGTATGTATTCGAGGATCTCTTCGAATCCATCAAGCCCTCCCTTCATGACGTCCACAACAGCGCCGGCGGGGTCAATCCAGATGTTGATGATAGGATCGGCGACAAAGCCCAAGATGAACAAGGCGAAGACCATGATCGTTGCAGTCAGAAACATACGGAGTATTGCGCTGTTGAGCCAACGTGACCATTTTAAGCTGCTTAGCCTGTACTCGTACTTGCAGGTTGGGCATTGCCATAGATTTCGATCTGACGGTGAAGCTCCTCTCCAGGCACGGAGACAGCCTTCGTGGACATACTGCTGCGACCCTTTGCACTTGCAAGGGCGCATAAGCCTTCCAAGCTCCGGGTCGTCCGAGACGTATCTCACACGCGGCTTCCCTCCAAGGTACTGCGTGGACAGGTTTGGCTCCTCGAACGTCGGCTCAACCTCATCGAGGCAGATTCTGCAGGTTCGAGGCGGGTAACGTCTGCCGTTTTGCGACGGTTGCTCCTGAGCGGGTTGCGCACTATCACCGTGCGCAGGCTCATCGCCAAAAGACGAGGCTGGATCCGACGGTGTCGCTTGAGGGGTAGTCTCCCCAGAAGAAGACGTGGTAGCGTTGTCGAAAGACCAGGTCGGCACTGGGGCCGTGGGGTTGATTGGTTCGGACATGATGGGTGCGGTACTAAATGCGGAGAAGGAAACGAAAGAACACGGTGAGTAAACGCAGAAAGTGTGTGGAAGAAGCGCGGCCGGTCGGTCTAGGAATTCAGAGTGAGCAGCCTGAGGTCATCTTCAACCGAATGAGCCGGCTGTCGACCCAAGGGATGTGCGGTTCATAAAGACGACGCGGGTAAAGAAGCGGTCGAGTAGTCAATCAAAGGAGATGACTTGGTATTACAAGTATCGTGGTTTGCGCAGCACAGACGAACGAGCTCGAGTGGTACCTTATTGGTAGCGGTCGAAGTTTTGTGAAATAAAGGATCCAGGCTGTGAGCTTTTCGGGAGCTTTAGACTTGACACTAAGCATCAAGTGAAGTGGGTAGGTGCCAGCCGTTAGGTAAGCTGCCACCCCCGGCGCCCCTGCCTGGCCCGCCTGCCCGCGGCCCCAGGGCTGCGCTTGGCGTTGGGAGCTCCCTTCAGCAGGTTACGCGTGTGAACCTCTGCCTGGGTGGTAGCTGCTAACTTCAACATCAACCAAGCTTCAGCTGTGCGGCCGTCCATCTCTCTCCTCCACCCAAGAACCTCCCAAGGACCGCAGACCAGCTGCTCGCCCACCGTACCCGAAACTCGTCCGTGTCTAATTAGCAGTCATGGCTGATAGATACTCCTTCTCTCTTACCACCTTCTCGCCCAGGTAAGCTCAGTCGCATCCCCAGCTGCGGCTGCATATACGTTTGTACTGACACAGAGGATAGCGGCAAGCTGGTGCAGATCGGTCAGTTATCGCCAACCGTCGAGTCACACCGGAATCGCATCCGGTGCTAAATGTAGCCCAATTACTGATACCCTCGAACAGAGTATGCCTTGAACGCGGTCAACCAGGGCGTTACAGCGCTCGGCATCAAAGGTCAGTGCTCTCCCCTCCATCTACCCAAGCGGCAGCTTTGGGACTGACACGGCAGTGCAGCCACAAACGGCATCGTCCTCGCCACTGAGAAGAAGTCCTCCTCGCCCCTCGCCGACCCTTCCTCGTTGTCCAAGATCAGCCTCGTCACCCCCAATATCGGCATGGTTTACTCGGGCATGGGCCCTGACTACAGAGTTCTTGTCGACAAGGCGCGGAAGGTCTCACACACCGACTACAAGCGCATCTACAACGAGTACCCTCCCACAAGGATATTGGTGCAGGATGTCGCGCGGGTCATGCAAGAGGCCACCCAATCAGGAGGTGTGCGGCCGTACGGTGTGTCCCTGCTGATCGCGGGATGGGATGAGGGTGTTCTGCCCGAGGAGGAGGTGGAGAAGGCGGCCAAGTCGATCGAGGGCGAGGGCGGGGAGAAGAAGATCTCTGGCAAGACTGGAGGTATCCTCAAGGGCGGCCCAATGCTGTACCAGGTCGATCCATCAGGCAGTTACTTCCCGTGGAAGGCGACGGCCATCGGCAAGAGTGCGACCTCTGCGAAGACGTTCCTCGAGAAGCGGTACACGGAGGGTCTGGAGTTGGAGGATGCGGTGCACATTGCGCTGCTGACGCTCAAGGAGACGATCGAGGGTGAGATGAACGGAGATACAATCGAGATTGGTAAGTCACATCATCCAGCGTATAGGTCACTTTGCGGGCTATGTGCTGACATTTTCGTGCAGGAATCGTTGGGCCACCAGCAGACCATCTTCTTGGAGTGGAGGGTGTTGAGGGAGCAAAGGGCCCTCGTTTCCGAAAACTGAGTCCCCAGGAGATCGAGGACTACCTTACGAACCTATGATTTGATACCGCCTGATGCCACGCGGACGTTACGATTGTACCATAGAACAGATGCATAGAAGGCAAATGGACCGGAAAATGATGCCCATGACCTCGCTTATGTTGATCCCTTGTGAATCAGGAGAAACGAGTTTCTTGCCCCGGCTTGCACTCCGACGACTCTTCGCCCATCCTTTAAACCAAGCGGAACTCGGGCCCATGATTCTTCTGATTTGCTGGACAGGCCTAGTTGTCCATTCCCGTTCTCACCGATGACGAACACATCACCGTTCGTCGTCAAGACAATGACATGTGTCTCACCAACAGCAACATCCGCAATATCGTTCTCTTCGATGTCGACTGGCGTTGGTTCCTCGTCGATATCTGCTGGGACGGGTTTTCTCCCGGGATGGCCGCCCCAAATGTAGAGATCGCTTCCGGTTGTCAGTGCTGCAAGCATATATCCGGCAGCAGCTATCTTGGAGATAGGTCCCGTGGGCAAGTCCTGGAGAGCAGTGACAAGGCCGGGCTCGTCCGCCGGGCGAGCTGGCGATACTTCACGGCCGAGACACGCGGAGTACCGCTCATCGCCCAGGGTGTAGACATCGCCTGCGCGCGTAAGAGCCGCGAATCCGGTCTCGTAGGCCACGAGCTGCTGACATGGCGGGAGCCGCGGGAAGGTCTGGCACTCGTGCTGGCTCAGGAACCCGTCGAGCGACTGATATCGGCGGACCGAGCCGCTCTGATCAAGAACTGCCTGTTTGTTGCTGGTGTGAGCTCTGACGGCCCATCTAAAATTGTATGGCCAGTGCTTTGCGTACGACTGATCCGTTTGATGCCTCGGCGAGCGTACATTTGGACAGGGATTTCTCGTCCCATAGCTGTCGGTGAGCCGTGGGTAGGTGCCCTGCAGTTCTCATTTTGCCATTGACGACCACTGGACTCGTCCGAGTAAGTAATTATTGCACAATATTGCCCTCAGCTCGGCATTTTGCCAGACTTGCTCAGCGCAACCTGGTGAGCTTCCAGCCAGACCGCTCTACTGGCAGTATGTGGAAGAGGAGTGTTTGTACTCTGAAGGACCATAGGCAGCCTACCTGTGGTGTATGACAACGATGGTCGAGGGCGGTCTATGACATCGCCCGTTAGCACGCAGGTGAAGTCGTGTAAGTCGTCTGGCTCAGCATGGCTCTCAGTGGCTTGGAACTGGAGTTGGCCCCAGGCGTTGAAACCCGATGCGTACAATTCCATTTGCAAACCTGGAGTCTGAGTTTATGCGGTAAATACAGGTGTTGTGACTTGCGTGGAGGACTTGCGTTGCCGTTGATGAAGCTTACCTGGGTACTTTGTGAATCCATTAGCAAATGAAATGTCCTGGATATAGCGTTCTTCTGGCATTTTCTGATGAATGCAGAGATTCGCACCCTCTAAAACGGAGGGTACACCCGCCCAACACCCACACACCTAATACCTACACACCTAATTCACATACCTAATTTATACACCCAATTCATATATCTAATAAGTATCTATAACTAGCTCTAGGCATATAAATTAGCTCTGGGTGTGTAAATTGGATTTATAGATATTGGGTATGTGAATTGGGCGTGTGAATTGGGTTTGTGGGTGTTGGTTTAGCATTGGTGATGTATGGGTGTACTCTCCGTTTTGGAGGGTGCGAATCTCCGCATTCTTTCTGATTGCAAATGTTTGAATTGTTGACCAGGAACGACCCGACTCTGAAGCACCAGCAGAAAAGGCAGACCAAACCAGCTTAACTTAAGCCTTCCCCTTCTTGCTTCCATAAGCTATCCTCTCGAGTCAATAGCCCCCTTTGAATAAAGTGTACGGTTCTTTGGGTCAATCCAATGATACCTTCTGCCAACCTCGCACCCGGCGTTTCGGGCGTTTGCTGTACTCGCTTTACAGTTCAGTGCCTGCCCTACTGCCCTGCTCCAGACCCCTGGGTGCCGTACGGTGGTATTTCGTCCAAACCTTGACCGCAATGCAATTTCTGCCACCGTCCTGAGTCCTTCCACTGCGATGCATATCCACAAACCAAGAATACGGGTTCTGACGTGTCTGGGCCGGTCAGTCCTTCCTGTGCTGTTAAGCGGCTGAGTGCAGTGGCCGCTACGGCGGGCCTCATGCATCTCAGAACCCACCGCAGTAGGCCTCAGGTGTGCGTGCAATATTTCAACCACCTTGCTGTCCCCAACGCCTGACGCCAGCTTGACTACCTTCCTTGTCTCTGTTCTCTCTGTGGGTTTCCCCCGTGGAACACTGACACTTGCTGCCCCTTCAACATAACCGATGCTACCCAGTAGCCGAGCGAGGGTTTCAAACGTCAGCCTTGCTATTGAGCCTCACGTCCTGCCGCACCGCCTCCGAAACAGAGCCGCCAAGTGACAGTCATGGCGCACTACAGCGATTCCTCCGGATCATCTGAAGATCTCAGTGATGCTATCAACGAAACCTTGGCAGCACAGGATCCGTTACGCTCATCATGGAGTGTGGAATCCGAGCCAGACGAGACTCCCGCAGGAGAGCCAAAGGACCCGATCAGTATTACTGCAAGGGCATACCAGGTGGAGATGCTTGAAGCCTCCCTCAAAGAGAACATTATTGTCGCTATGGATACTGGTAGTGGGAAGACCCAAGTGTAAGCTTCCCTATAGAAAAGCGTTCCTACGACTTATGCTAATCTATCGTCGGCCCAGCGCTGTTTTGAGGATCAGGGCAGAACTCGAGAGGATGCCCTCTGACAAGGTACCATCACCAGTGAATTTTACTCTACAATACCCTTTGGGGCCTTGCTAATTCATGTGCCCGAGTAGATAATTTGGTTTCTAGCGCCGACCGTGTCCCTATGTGATCAACAATTTGGGGTTATCAAGACCCAGATACCGTCGGTGCTGGCAAAAATTGTCACTGGATCTGACAACTTAGACAGCTGGTCGAAATCCACCTGGAACAGCGTCCTGGTTAACGTCAAGTTGGTCGTGACAACCCACCAGGTCTTGTTGGACGCACTGCTACACGGATTTGTGCAGATATCATCTCTAGCACTAATAATCTTCGATGAGGGTAACACAGTCTACACATCCTGCAGATGCTTTTCATCTTATTTTCTATTGCTAACGATTTGTTCAGCACACAACTGTACCAAGAGGCATCCAGGAAGTAGAATTATGAGAGAATTCTATCGAGAATCAAAGGATAGGGGCAACCCAGTTCCGCATGTCCTCGGCTTGACCGCAAGCCCTGTTGTCAGGGCAGACATCTCAAGCCTCGAGGACCTAGAAAACACACTCGACGCAACGTGCCGGAGCCCCACGAGGCACAGAGAGGAGTTATTGGCACATACACGGCGTCCGTCTATGTTCAACATCCAGTACAGGTCCACGTTGAAGGTGGCCCGGAACGAATACACGCAGTCCATGTCCAAAATCCACGAAGCTCATGCAGGGCTGGACATCAAGGAGGATCCGTATGTCCACTGGCTCTGCGCACAGAATACCGACCGGTCTAAGAGAAAGCTTTCCGATGCCTTCATGAAAAAAGACACCTATACCCAAGGGGCGATGAAGAAGTTCTGCAGGAGGAGCGTGGAAGTTTTTCGGGATATGGGAAGCTGGGCAGCAGACTGGTTTATCTTCGAAACTATTCAACGTTTCTTGGATGGTGTTCGAAGACAAGATGCCATCAGCCAGAGCTTTAAAGACGCCGAGGTGGTCTATCTGGCCCGAATCTTTCAGAACGCTAAAGTCGACCCGCCTTTGGAAACCCATCATGAGTCGATTCTCTCAGAAAAGGTGAGGCAGCTGATCGATGTGCTCATCAAATACGAAGGTGACGCTAGGGGAATCGTCTTCGTGAAGGAGCGAGCGACCACGGTGGTTCTCACAGAAATACTAAAGAGCCACCCGGAGATCAGCAAACGATATCGGATCGGCAAGATGGTCGGGACTTCATTCGTGCCGGGTGTCAAGCAGGACTTCCTTGACTTGCCTGAAAAGGGCAACAGCCTTTCACTGGAATCATTTCGTGACGGCCGACTGAACCTTCTCGTGGCAACAAGCGTACTTGAGGAGGGTATCGATGTACCAGCCTGCAATCTGGTGATTTGTTTGGACAAGCCAGCCAACCTCAAATCCTTCATCCAGAGACGTGGCCGTGCGAGAATGGGAGAATCACACCTCTACCTCTTCGAAGAAACAACAGACATCGGTTCGAAGAAAGAGTGGGAGCTCCTTGAAGCCGAAATGAAGCAGTGGTACGAGGACGACCTGCGAGAGCTGCAGACCTTGAGGGAGCTCGAGGATTCCGAAGCTCCAGAATATCCCGAACTTCGGGTCGAAAGCACCGGAGCCCGCCTCACCATCCATGACGCCAAATCTCACCTTGATCACTTCTGTGCAACCTTGTCTTCCAGGAAGTTCGTCGACTTCAACCCCGACTACCTTATTGAGAAGGTTGTGGACGAGAATGCGCGGGCAGGCACTCCGAATTTGATCAAAGCTACCGTGCTCCTCCCGGTGTCCCTCCCTCCGGAAGTACGCCAGGCTACAAGCAGCAGGGCATGGTTTTCCGAAAGCAATGCCTGCAAAGATGCCGCGTTTCAGGCTTATCAAGCTCTTTATGAAGCGAAATTGATCGATGAGCATCTCTTGCCGCTCAAGGAGGAAGGCTTTGGCATTGAGATAGAGGGTCGTCCTGGAATGATCGTAAGCAATACCCCAGAACGGTTCTGTTCATTCGCCGAGTTGGTTCCGCCCCCACTATGGGGTTTTTCTTTATGTTTAATGTGGAATTTCTACTGAAGCTCTTTTTCTGAACTTTCAATTTCATTGGCACGAGGCACTGAATTATGTACAACAGGAAGCCAGAGCCCAATTTGTTCCTTGGCTGCAAGTTGCTCGGGCTTGGAAAGAAAACGCTGGTATCCATCGATCGACCCTGAGACTACTCGACCAGGGCCATTCTGTGAAGTGCGAACTCGAACTTGTTCTTCCAGTTCCCCTTCCTGAGATGCCGCAGGTTCCTGTATATCTAGATCACAGATCCCATCTCGTTCTCGACATAGGCAAAGCAGTGGCTATCGAAAAGGCTGCCGATTTGATGGATGTCACGTCGACTCTGCTCTCAGTCGCTTATGCTCATCGCCGCATAGATATCAGAAAAGGGGGTTTCGCCGTGCAACTAGCCTCATCCAAAGGTAAATTACCATCAGAGTGCTCAAGCACCCTGTTTGACGCAGATTCCATCGGTGATGGCAGACCTCGTGGCCTCATCCGCGACCTTTATGGCAGTCCTTACCTGTTTGAATCTGTGCTGCCATCGAAGCCCCCAGCGAACTCTGTGCAGAGAGTCTACAAGGATTTTGAAGAAGACCCCGAAGACATCCAATACGTGTCGGTCAGCAAATGTCCTAGAGGACCGGGTCTTTTTCACCAGCCACTGCCTCCGCAGCAGCCACCAAGCACGAGGCCTTACTCCCGGGTGCTACCCATGAGTGATGTTACGATTGACAATGTTTCCATGGAGTACACAGAGCTCGGTCTTCTACTACCGTCTCTTATACACTATATCGAGATCTACTTGATAGCAAGTGAGCTCTCAAAGACACTCCTTGCGCCACTCAACCTCGGAGATATTTCGATGGTCGTGACTGCAATCTGTACGTCAAGTGCTCGGACGCCGACGAACCTTGAGAGGGTCGAATTCTTGGGGGACTCACTTCTCAAGCTTCTAACAACTTTGAATGTTGCATCGACCAGTAAGTCCCACAGTCGATTATCCCACAGTCGATTATCCCACAGTCGATTATCCCACAGTCGATTATCCCACAGTCGATTATCCCACAGTCGATTATCCCACAGTCATTACCTCTTCTCCATCCCCTTTTACTTGAGCTGGGCTTCAGTAGATGCCACCGTCGTACCTACAGCATATTTCTCGGCTCGGAAGATAGGCCTATATCATACAACATGCTAATCCACTTGTCAGATCTCCGAATGCCTGAGGGATTACTATCACGTCTCAAAGACAGGATGGTAAGCAACGGAAGGTTGTGCAGAGCAGCCCGCGAATCCGGGTTGGATCAGTTCATCATTTCGAAACAACTTGCGCTCAAGGGCAGTGGTGAGCGATGGCGGCCTCCATACATCTCAGACCTGCTCGAGGCCCCTGATCAGGGAGTACAAAAGCGGGTCATGTCGTCCAAGACTCTTGCCGATGTCGTAGAGTCTATCATCGGCGTCTCATACATCGATGGAGGCGATGGAGGACTGGAGAAAGCTCGACAGTGTATGTCCTTGTTCCTTGGGGAAGGTCAGTTCCAGAACTGTCAAACCACCAGAGATGTGCTATTTGGAGCAGTGGAGCCTAAGAACATGGTTCTTCCTGCGATATATGAGCCTTTGGAAGAGTCGATAGGTTATGTCTTTCACGAGAAGGCGCTCCTCGTGGAGGCAATGACCCATCCAAGCTATATCTCTGCGTTGTATACTTATGAGCGCCTTGAATTTATCGGTGACGCGATACTTGATCACATTGTAGTTCAGGGTACGTATGAATCTCCCTATTTCCAATCTCCGTCCTTCCCTTCACAAAACAGCTTTCAGAAACACTTTGGTCGCTGTAACCTGCAGCTAACATGCGAAAGAACTGTTCGCCGAAGAACCCCAAGTACTAGAGAATTCGCAGATGCACCTCCTCCGGACCGCACTTGTCAACGGCGACATACTCGGCTTCCTGGTCATGGAATGGGGTCCCAAGCTATTAACCAACAACGTCGTCCTTGACGACAGGGGCGGTAGCGAGGATGACAACGGGGGCAGGAAGCGCAGCCCAGGTCTCGAGCCCGTCGAGACCACCACCCCGCTGTGGTCCTACATGCGCTACCAGTCAATCGATCTGACCGCTGAGCGGGAGGCCACCCGCCGGCGCCACGCCGAGTTGCGTGAGTCCATCCTCGACGCCATACATTCCGGTACACACTACCCGTGGGCGCTCCTAGCTCGGCTCCATGCGCCCAAGTTCTTCTCGGATCTGTACGAGGCGCTTGTGGGCGCCATCTGGGTGGACTCCGGCAGCTTTGACGCCTGCAAGGCCTTCGTCGAGAGGTCGGGGCTGTTGTCATATCTGAAGAGACTTCGGGGGAGCCCCCCAGTGCATGTTCTGCATCCGAAAGAAGAGCTGGGCCGGTTGGCCATCTCGGAGACGGTGAGCTATGTTCTCAGGGAGGCCGAATGGGAGGATCCTGGAAGCGGAAAGTTTGGTTGCAAGGTGCTTTTAGGCCAGAGAGAGGTTGCGGACGTGGAAGGTGCCCTCTTTAAAGAAGAAGCCAGAGTTAGAGCCGCTACGGAGGCCGTAGCGGATTTTCGACGGCATGGTCGGGGGTAGAGGCATTGGACGGGCGCTCCTATGGGTATATTATTTTGTTCCGCTGATTATCATGTGAAGCACTTCAGTCTCGTCTCCCTTGGTAACAGGCTGTCGTCGGAGGCACGTTCCTGTCAGGTTATATGTCACGGAATGTCCTCAAATACTCATGTCCTTGGATGGGCCAGGCGTAGCTACTCACAGTCTAAATGACATGCTTTGCCCGAGAGGCTTAGGCTTGATGCTAAACATGGTCATGGTGATTGCAAGCCTGGGACAGTGATTCGAAATTGGGGCAGGAGGGTCTGAGACCACTTTTCATTTTCGGAATCACGCACGTCTCCATGAGATTTTGTAAATTAGAAAACGTGACCAAGAATTGTCAAGAATTTGTATTGTTATGAGTTATGACTTTCAAAGAGGCATCTGCCCCAGAACAGACCAATTCCACACGCTCACATCAAGATCTGCTTCACGGCAGAACATCTGCAGATATCAATGTCCTGCTCCCCAGCCCGGGAGAATTAAGAATTTGCTACCTTCCATTGGACCCCAACAAGAGCTCTATGCGGTGTGCAGCCCTAGCTCGTGCAACCTGCACATGCATGTTGTCCATACATGTGGATCGCCATGGTTCATCGCGATCCATTCATTCCGAGAAGAAAAATAGCAAGCAACCGAGCTCTGTAAATCCAACGATGTTGACTTGGACTTCAGTCGTCTTCAGTGAGATCAACAGCTTCCATACCGTCACTCATCTTCACAACCTTTCTCGGCCGCTGGGACATCTGGTCTTCGCTAGGCTCTCGCTTGACGGATCCTTCCGAGGAAGTGTTGCCCCCTTCCTGTGAAATTTCAGCAGGTTTATGAGAACTTTAACAACAATCGTGGTCTTACATTGCTTCTCAGCCACTCTGACTGTGCCAGGCGGCCAACCTCTCGGATGGGCAAGGCATCAAGGTTAAGTGGCTGCGGAGAGGGTTCTCGGGAGCGAGGGATTACCAGCTCTTCCTGAAGAGCATCTGCTAGGAATCAGCTACCAGTGTATTTTCAGAGATATCACTGGATAGTGCCGTACCTCTTGACCGGTATTTAAAGTAGAACACGGCTAGCGGAGCATCCAAAGGGTCAACAAAGTACCAGGTCGAAACCGTCGCAGGAGGGTAAATGACTGCGGCGGCAGAGAGTCTGGCAAAGGTTAGCCAAGGGTGGGATTGACTTCGATGGTATAACAATACTTACGTAGCCCGGTGAGAAAGTGCGTTGTCCTTCACCGCCTTTTGAGCTAATGCCTTCTGCATCTCATCAAACTTGGTCGTCTGACGTAGATTCTCCGGTACGCATGTGTTGATGATCCTGGTCCGCCAGACGCGGACTCGAATGAGTCCAAGGAGTCTTGCGGTTTGCTTGTCCTTTCTAACCCGTTCTGCATCATCATCATTGACTGCTGAAAAGTAAATATCTCTCTAACAAGCACAAGACCTTCGGGATATGTACCCGTGGGTATGGTGGTGAAACGGAACCTGCGCGATAAACAGGTTTCACCATTCCATTGGAGCTCGTCTTGGCCATCAAGCAAGACTGGGGTACGCGCCAAGTTCATGAGGCGGGCTTCGATCTCTTCTTGACCATCTAAGTCAAGGCAAAATCGAAGCCGTTTCTGTTTGTTGCCGTCAAGAAAGTTGTTGTTCGGTGTGACATGAAGTTGTACACCAAACTCGGTATCACCATTCACCTCCACATAGCATCGACGTTTGCGGGTTCCGTCACCGAAGCCGTCATCTGAGAGATCCGCTCCCTTGTCTTCGTACTCTTGTAAGGGTGAGTCGTTGACGACGATGTTGACCTCTAGACCGAGATATTCTAGGATGGCCATGTTGCAGTCTGCGATGAGTCAACGGGAAAGTCAACTGCTGGTCTTGTGGATTCGGCACGGCCAGCAAAGGAATTTTGAAAGGGCGGTTCACAATACGTCTGCTGCAGTTAGGGAACCTTGATTGAAGTGGGACTAGCATTCATCGAAAGAACTCAGGCGGGTCGGTCAAGGGGTTATCGATGAAGTACTCTGATGAGTGCCTTGTTCCCTAAGACACAGACAGTGTTTAGACGACGATGTGCTTGAGGAAGGTACTAAAGAGGGCGGAGGGGTATCCGAAACGGAAAGAAGCACTTGAGTTAGGGTCTATGTTGACTCTTAAGGGTAGAAGTTGCAACCTTTGCTGCTGGGAAAGACGCTTTCTGCCATTTGGTTACTGCCTTCTTATCAATCGCGCAAAATGTGCAGGTGCATAGATGATAGCTGCCTAATCTGAAGGTCTCAGGGCCATCTTTCGGTCTCCCCTCAAAATTGAAAAGTCGTGGTGTAAATGCGCAAGGCGCAAGGAGTCAAAACAGAAGGGGTATCGATGAAGCAAGATACTTGGCCGTCACAAGACCACACCCAGAAATACAGACGCAAGCTAACCTCAATCATCTTCGGTCAAGTCGATGGCCTTCCTGCCGCCTTCAATTCTGACATATTTGAAGGGTCTCGCAGACTCGGTGACCTTAGCATCGTCTTCGTCCTTGACTGACACAGCCCGCTTCTTGTCGTCCTAGAAACTTGTAAGTCGCCGCCTTTATAACACGAGACACCAACGCACCTTCACCTGTGAAAGCCTCTCGCGTGCCAGGCGGTGGATTTCATCAGATGACATGTTTTCAAGCTCCGACTCGATGGAAAGACTTCTTGGACGTGTGACGATCAGCTCCTTCTGGAGCGCCTCTGCAACTCATTAGCACATAATTCAAGGAGACCGCAGGAGACCAACCTACCTTTTGAGCGATACTTGAAGTAGAAGACGGCGAGTGGAGAGGCACCACTATCCACGTATTCTACATGGCGAATCCCCATCCCCCGACTGGTGAACGGAACCGGAGTAGACAGTCTAGAAACTAGTCAGAGGAGTGAACAGGCTTCTTCTTGTGGCTCCTTACGCCGTCCGATGCGACACTGCTTTGCCCTTGAGAGCTTTCTCAGCAAGGGATGTGCCATGCGTTCCAAGTCTCGGATCACGGAGTGAAGAAGTATGATCCTTGTCTTCTTCCTTGCGAACGACGCGATGGACAAAGACACGGATGAGTCCTAGATTCTGAGCGACCTTCAAATCCGAAGCGACACGTTTCTTGTCGGCATCGTCAACTAGAGGTGTTAGCAGCCTCCAAACCATCGCAATGAGCCGGGGACGTACCGGTAGTCACAGGAGAAAAAAAAAAACTTGCGTAAGTTTTGGTCTTCCCAGTTGGGGACGCCGTCCAAGAGCGCTGTGTTTCGGTGTTTGAACACCGATTTTGCGGCGACAACAGGGCCGCCATCGAACGCTACTTGAAATGACAGTCCGTGGTTTTGTGAGCGACTGACCCACTCCTGCCCAGTGTTGGTCCCTGGTGTAAGTCCAACATGGATGCCGAACTCAGCGTTGTCAACGGACTCCACATAGTGATGACAAGCCTTGGTGATCTGGCCACGGGTGTCGTCCACGTTGGGCTCTCCGTCTGGATACTCGGCAGACGTAGAACCATTGACGTTGACTTTGACCTCGAGGCCGAGCTCTTCCATAATGGCCATCTCGTGAGGTGCAAAATGCAAGACGACGAGGTGTAGATGGCAAGACAACGAAAGTTTACGGGCAAGCAAGTGGCTGTTGTCCGCAGAGTAGGCTCTGTTTTCCGGTGGGGGTTAATATGTCAAGCAGACGCGGTCGCGATTACCAAAAGTAAATGTGAGTTGCCTGCAATGCAATATCAGATGGGCACTTGCCGAGTTTGAGTAGGCGCAGAGGGCCCCTGGCTTATGTTTGCCTACCTGCCTCCGAAACGTCAACACTGTTGAATGATCCGGGAAGGAGGCAATTCTTATCGATATATCGTATGACTTGACTGTTTGACGAGCCAGCACGTAGACTTTATTCCTGTAGAATAATCCCATGGTAGATGAGGCTTACATGTGGTATTGTACTGTGAGATAATATGCTTTGGGACAACTTTCTCCACGGGGTGACCAGCTATGGGATGACCTCTCGTGGGACACCCTGTTGTGCACCTGGTATAGCCTCCTGTGGAGCAACCTCCAATAAACGAATTCACCACGCCACAACACCATGATGGTAACGCAGGTCAAGGCATGATTGTGAGAGTCATAGAGCTGGCTGTGTGTGTGTCTTCATTTCTCACGCGTCACGTAGCTCCGTGCTAAGCAGCATTGGGCGTTGCAGTGAGAACCGCTGACAGTCCCCCGGATGTTGGGAGGGCGAGATAGTCTGCAGGTGGGTCCCGCATATCCGAGCGATATATCAAGCGATGTATGAAACCTTGAACTGACAGCTCTGGACTGTACGCAGTAACAAATTACCGTGTCTAGGCTCCTGTACTCATGTGGTCGGTATGAGCCTACCCATTTGGCTCGTGTAAGTAAGGATTGGTACCGAGGTACTTACCCAAGGCGACTTAAGTAAGCTTCTTGGCACCTGCCCCCAAAGTCATAGCAGAAGCGACCAAATCGTCAAGGCCATATGCAGCTACTATTACCTCACCCATAAGACACGACCTGCAACAGAACCGCTCGCCGTTCCCGATCATCTGCAAGTCACCAGCAACACCACCAACCACCACCTACCACAGCGATGTGCAGGCCGAGTTCATGAGGATTCTCCAACCACTCCTTCATGTTGAAGGAGCTCCATCATGTCGCCGGACTCGGGCAACATTCGAGTGTTCGTTCGCTTTGACGATGACGGGACCACCCTCTTCTCCGGCGAGGAATTGAAGTGCACCATCGTCTTCAAGAACGTAGCCCAAGCTGCCCCCAGCAGCGCCGGCTCGACCAGTTCGAACCATAATCAGTTGCGGCCTCCCCAACAGTCTCGCGCCGCCATACACCATGCCTCCAGCCGGCTGGCCCCGCCCCCGTCGACGTCCACCTCCGCGCCCCGTCGAGGCCATCGCCCCAGCTCGTCCATGAGCGCTCCTGCAAAGACCTCACGCAGTCGTGCAGGGTCCGTCCCGTGGACGCCCCCATTCCATCCTCCAGAAACACAATCGAGTAATGGTAATGGTCATGACCATGGTCACAGTCACAGGAGATCGGTTTCAATCGTCTCTATTGGGTCCGTCAACTCGGTCGACAGCCACGCGACGAGCAACGCCGGCTCGACTGCCTCGCGGCCAAGCCGCGGCCATGGCCGGTCCGCGAGTCTCCAGATAGTCTCTCGTGGCTCGGTCATGCCCGGTCCAAGATCTGGTTGGTGACAATCACTATGGGAACACGGGATCTCGTAGCGCTGACTTGCCGTAGCTTCACACCCCCAACGACCCTTCAATACGCCGACCTCACCTCTGTATAATGCGTCCTACCCACCGGACCGAGGCTCTCCCTTCCACCGGCCCTCGGGGGCATCTACCGTACCAAACACTCCTGGCATCGGCTCTCTGGGCTCCCCAAGAACGCCGTCAGCCGCCTTGTCAGAGTTCAGGTTCCCAATGGGCCCCTCGCCCCTCTCGGATATGACCGTCGGCCCTATTAAACCTGCACCTGATACTGCCTGGAAGGGTGCTGCCACGCCTCTTGGAGAGCCTGCGAACATACCGATGCGGCCGAGAGACCCAATACCGATAATCAACGAACAGATCACCCCAGCTGCTGCCAGGGTCCTGTCGACGAGCAGTATAACTGGTACGCCAAGGAGCAGTGGGGAGTTTTATTCCATGAGCAACAATTCCACCGAGACTTTGGCCTCCGAATACGTAATACACCAGCCCATGAGAACCCATGGGAGACCACCGCACCTACGTCAAAAGTCAACCTTTTCCCCTCAGAAGGCCAAGCGCCCCGAGGCTTTGATGATGGGGTATGCTCAAATCCAGGGCTCCTTCACACTGGACGGTTCTCTGGTCAATCTTGCACCGTTCGAGCAGGTCAAGCGGAAGGCCGTGGTGGGAGGGCAGGGAGGCGGTGTCGTTGGCATAGAAACCTCCAAAAGGGAGAACGGGTTCATGCGGGGCTTTGGCTGGGGCAGCTTCACGAATTCTTTGGGAGAGCTGCTGGGCGCTGGCGAGCTGAGCAGCATCAAGGAGATGCGTGGAATTGCCAGCTCCAAATCTGTGCCACTACTTTCTACGCCACAATCCATTCTGTTTGTGGATTTACAGTTGGCCCCTGGGGAAAGCAAAGCTTTCGAGTATACTTTCAGATTACCCAAAGGCCTGCCCCCAACACACAAAGGAAAGGCTATGAAAACATCGTACAGCCTCGTCATAGGAACACAACGCCCTGGTGGCACTAAAGAGCAACAAGTCAAGTCGGTCGAGATACCGTTTCGCGTGCTAGGAAGTGTCAACAACCACGGCGAGATCCTCGGGCACGATCTCATGTCCCCATATATCATGTTGCGGGATCAGGCTCGAATACGAACCATTGGTATGGGAGATACCCTGTATGTCGACAGGAGGACAAGCGTATCAGAGGCGCGAGACAGGAGCGGCAAAGAGGCAAACCCAGAATCCACCATGAATGGGTTCTTGTCCTACGTTGACGAGCTTGTGAACAGCTCTCGTCATGGCTCGGGCGCAGGTTTACTCTCGCCGACTGCTGTTACTGGATCCAGACGGCCATCATTTCTCGAAGAGGTGAACAGCGCCAAGGATGCCATTGACCTGGCCATCATAAGGAGTAATCTCACAGCGGAAGGTCAGCAAAGCGCCAACCGTTTTGAAATAGCTCGTAACGGGCGCAAAGTGGGCGTTGTCATGCTTGCGAGGCCTGCATACCGCCTTGGTGAAGTAGTGACCATGGCAGTCGACTTTTCGGGCGCAGAGGTACCTTGCTATGCAGTTCACGCCGCGCTCGAGACGTCTGAAAGGGTGGATCCCGGTCTGGCCATGCGCTCTGAGGCCAGCATCCATCGTGCCTCGAGGAAGGTGCATGTGTCCACGTCCGAGGCCACGCTCTTCTCCCGGCGCATGATCTTCAACCCTGCCATACCGATTACGGCAACACCCGAGTTTGTGACCAGCGGCATCAGCCTGGAATGGAAGATCAGGCTCGAATTTGTTGTACCATCTCAGGACGTGGAACCACAACAGGTGGAAGACCAGACTCAAGAAGACTCAGATCAGGAAGGTGAGCAAGGGCAGGAACGGCGGCTCATCCCATCAGAGAAGTCGAGATCCCAGCACCAAGGCCCTCACCCCCTCCTGGAGGAGATATCCCGCGATGACCGCGGCGGCCTCGTCCTCGTGGCGGCGGAGAACCTCGCCTGCGAAAGCTTCGAGGTAGCCGTGCCGCTGAGGGTCTACGGTGCCGTGTGCAAAGGACTGGAGCGGCTGGAGAGGGATGAGGCGCTGGAGGAAGGACTTGTAGTATAGCGGATGTACCGCATTTGATGGCGCACATGATAGCACGGGGAATCGAGGATTTGAGAGGGAACGATGCATAGACACAGGCGGCATGACAAAATTCGATGGGCGTTTTTACTATGGGAGATAGAATAAATCTATAAGAGAACGGATATTCGCACCCGTCGAAACGGAGGGTACACCCACATATCACTCATACTGCCGTATACACCCACACACAGTGGCGCACCCAACACCCAAACACCCAATACCCATACACCCAACACCCATACACTCAACACCTATATGCCCACACACCCAACACCTACATACCTAATATCTATACACCCAATATATATATACTTAATACTTATGTAAATCAGGTATTGGGTATATGGGTGTTAGGTGTGTGGGTGTTGCTTGTGTAGGTGTGTAGGTGTGGGTGTGTGAATTAGGCCTGAGTGATGTACTCTGTAGATGTACCGGTGTGCCCTCTGTTTTCGCAGGTGCGAATCTCCGTATTCATCTATAAAATGACTCTAAGTGTGATGGTTTTGTATCCGCAACCTCAATATATGTGCATATTAAAGCTCGTCACATATACCTCCTACACGCGCGTTCACTGGATACCTGTCATTTTTCGCGCATAAAAACCCTGTTTGTCTTTTGCCCCCTGGTTCTCTTACATAGGAATACTACTGATGATGACCCACGCCGTAGCTGTGAGGTAGATTTGTTCCCCGTCGCACCTTGCACCCTACTCACTAGTAAAGATAGAGCAGACTCCGCCCAAAAAAACAACGAATGTGTAAAGCTCGACCGACTGACCGGGACGCCTTGCCAAAACTTTTCGCCAAACCCACGCGTATTGAAACAAAGGGAAGGATACATATTGAAACATTACCAGATTTGGCGGGTTCCTCAATTAGAGGGTTTTCTCGCCCCCTCGCCAGCCGTCCTCGGCCGCACGCGCTCAACCCCAAAGGTGCTAGAAGGAGTCAAGAGAGTAGGGCTGCTCTCCCCACTCCTACCACCCCAGCTGCCGTTGAATTGGGCCTCGGACAGCCTCAGCCTCAGCCGCTCGTCGAGCATACTGACCAGTCTCTCGCTGTACTGGTCGAGCAGCCCGCTCAGCATGGACTCGCTCACAGCCTGGCTGTCTCTGCTGATCCGCTCGCCCAGGGCAGCAGTCGTAAGACGCAGCTCATTCTCTAGCTCCGCCATTGCCCCGGAAGAGATGGGCTCGGCGGATGAGAGCTTGTTTCGGTATGTGCGCAATTGTCGGCAGGTCTGCTCGGTTGCCGTCTGCAGCGATCCGACCCCGTAGGACGACCGCAGGCTGATCGCGCTGGACTTCTTCCGTGCTGTGGGATGGGACGGGTTGGCGCCAAGAGCCGGAAGAGATGGTCTTCGAGTTAGGCGAGCTGTTGCCGGGCTTTCCGGAGACGGGCATTCGATAGATCTACTGGATGAAGTCCGGCGAGATGGATGTTCGTCTGTCCGAGAACGGGATGGACTAGTATGTGGAAACTGTGTGGTGGTCGGTGTCTTGACCGAAGATGAGGATATGTTTTGTCGAGACTTGCGATGACGAAGGCTCCTCGTTGGCGGCGATCGCCGTCCCCCGGAAGAAGAAGGTCGTGGGAACTCAGCCAGCTCAGCCTTTGATAGAACACGTCGCAATACTGGCCGGCTCGAACCACCCGGAGGCGAGGGAGACCTACTCCCTGCCCTCCTCTCAGGGTCTCTCAAGTCCAAGGCCCATATCATGATTGTTCCATCACATCCTACACTGACGACTTTGCGGGTTGCTTCCCCGCTGTCCACCAATGTGACACCATTGATCGATTCCGTGTGACCCCATTCACGATCCATGAAGGCCCCGCTCTGAGAATCGTATACCCTGACAGATTTGTCTGTGTTGGATATCCCGATGATGGTGGGAATCTCGTCGCGCTTGGACGGGCCAAAATGGAGCGAATCGACCACAGCATTCTCGGTCCCGTTCTCATCTGTGCACTTGAATGTGTTTGTCTGCCGGCCACTCTCAATGTCGAAGCGACAGATGGATCGGTCCAGGCTGGACACAAAGATTGATCTGCAGTCGGAATCCAGGACCATCGAGACCGGGGATGCCTTGAGCGAGATGGACCGGGAGTATATTGCAGCCAAAGAGTCTGCCTCTCCTTGCTTAGTGACCAGTTCATAGACTTGGATATTGCGATCCATAGAGCAAGTGATCACTCTGTCATCTGAAGACAATATCAGATGAGTCACCCTGGCAGGGAACTCGAGCGTTTGCAAGAGATCGAAGGAGCCACCAGGCAGTCGTTGAAATAACTGGACAGTGCGATCTCGTCCACATGTTGCAATGATGGTCCTTGAGGCATTGCTTTGGAAAGCGACATGGGTCACTTCGGATGAATGAGCCTTCGTCTCCAGGAGTTGCTGTCCTGTTGAGCGGTCTATTATTCGAAATACACCCGCCTTGTCCCCAGAAGCAAAGATACGCCCGTCGCAGTCCGCTCGTACCACGCACAGCTGGTTCTGTGGGTCTGTCTCATTGCCCAAATGACAGTCGTCCACAGGTATGTCAAAGCTGTGCTTGACAATACCATCCAAGTCCCAAAGGAGGACTTTCCCGGATTTTGACCACGTGAAGAAGGCAAGGTCCGTCTCATCAGACATGGTGAGCGGTTGGACACCGAGCACAGGGTCACTCTGCCCGGCTAGCCTGATTGGCATCGACTGCTGGGCAGACTTGTTGGGCAATTGGTCTGCCTCCCAAATCTCAATGGACCGCTCTGAGTCTATCGTGACGAGTTGATCTTGGATGACTCCCATAACAGAGAAGCCGCTCAGCCCTGATTCTCCCTTGGCAAGCTTGGGCGCAGAGGTGGTTGCAGCTTCAGTACTGAGCGTGTTGACGTCAAGGGTGACAAATTGGCCATCTTTCCCCCCTAGCAGTGCGATTGAGCCACGTATTGTGCAGCAGGCGACTGGGAATCCCGTCTCAGCTGCAGGTGTGAGCTTTATTTGTCCAGTGCTGTCGTCCAGGATACATATGTCGCCAGCGTCGGAGCAGAGGAGTGCGTGGGCCTCATCGCATGGTATTGCGCATGTGAAGCTCGCCTCCAATAGAGAACCAAGCAAGACATTTCTCCCAATCAAAGTCTTCTGGGCTTCCTGTGGCGTCAAGGTCCTCTTCGGCGGCGAAGGTGGCCGCTGCACCTCATCGACCACCTTCCAAGCCTTGACATGTCGAGTCCCAAAGGAGATTAGGGTGCTGCCCAGCCATATCATTCCATTGACTTGGGCAGTACATCGATTTTGTTGAAACAGCCTCGCAGACCCAGTCCTCGGATCGATTTTCCAGATAAACAGAAATCCGTCATTAGGATCGCCGAGGGAGGCGAGGAATCTGCCGTCTGGAGACCATGCGACTGCTCGCACACCGAAGGCGTGTTCGTTTATCGAAACCAGAGGCTGATCTGAAGATGAGCCATCCTTCAGGGTGAAGATGAGGACTCTCGGAGAATAGCCAGTCTCGCCGACCGCTAGGAACCTTCCGTCCCGACTCAAGGATACGCATGTCGCGGCTTTGATTCGCTCGCGACTGGTCCATGTTTTCGACGCCGAGTCGCCCCTGTCAGACGGTGACGAGTGAATGGGATCTCGCGGAGCGGCTGCTACCCTGTTCCTTGCATCGTTCGCCTTAGGTGTAGCGTAAGGGCCAGAGGAGCCGCGCTGGACCGGGGCGACGCTGAAGACAGGTACTGCTGTAGGCCGCGCGCGATAGAAACGTTGAGCGTAGCTGCCTCCATCCAAATCCGCCACGACGACAGCCCCTCCTGCTATGTAGCAAAAGCAGCGGTCGACCGAGTCAAAGCCGGTGGGCGAGCTGCAAGTCGTACCAATGACGCGTTTCAAGAACAAGCTCGGCTCCTGGGCCTTTCCGCGGCCCGGGAATCTGGAGTTCGGCGAGGTGACTGGAGTGTTGGAGGGTGCCAGTTTGAGATGGCGATTCGAAGGAGTGGATGCCATGATGACTGGAGAAGTGTTGAGGTGACCGTCCTTCCTTGTCCTATTTCGGGTCATGAAGACGGCATCCTCTGCACGATTGCAGGACCGCACGGAGCTCGGAGTTGACTAGGCGCGTAGTTGATTAAGTGAGGCAGGAAGGAAGATGTGCCTGCTTTATTTCTGAGCGCTCGATAGCAACAGGTCTCGGAAAGCTGGGGACCAAGCTCCAGAGACAACGCAGCAAGAGCAGGTCAGCAAGCCTATGAAGCAGGTCAGCGGACAGGGTCCGTTTGCTCGAGGAGCCGTGACTGCTGATGTGTACAAGTCTCCAATTTACCGAAACGTCGATACACTATTTACGTACGATGGGGTAAAAGAGCGGATGGAGCCTCGACGACAGCTCCCACAAGGTGCCACGAGGTGGCAGAATTAGTCGGCAAGCGCGTTTGAAGGCATCGACAGAGGACGCGCCGAGGAGCTGCTGCTGGCCAGAGTTAAGACGGCAGAAGAGCCTTCTGAGGAGCAAGCCCAAGTAAGATTGAGGAGGGCAGCCACAGCCAGAGAGGCAGAAAGCCGACGGTGATCAGAGCGTTAACGGTAGAGCAGAGCAAATTCCCCCCCTCTCCATCGTCACGTTGGTCCGAGGAGCAGTAGCAGAAACAGCACCATGGTCGAGGAAGGGTCCGTGTAGTGCTCAGGCAGCTCCAGACGAAGGTGCACTGCTTGGCCGGGATGCCGCTGCCAAGTCAGCACAGCTCCATTGGCGACACAATATGATAGGCCAATTCGGTCAGGGGGATCCTCCCGCCTAGTGCGTGTTTGCGCTGTCATGGGGGCCCCATGCTGGGCAAGCTGGGTCTGTCCCGCCCCGGAGCACGGAGATTGAGGTAAAGGGGCCTTTTTTTCATGGAAGCGCCATCGAAGTTTCCCGTGCACAGTTATACTGCCACGTGCAGAAACTTCATGTCATCCATGAAGCAGAGACAGTCCGTCACACTGATCGTCGCTTTGGCCGATGGCTGAAATTCCACTCTCGGAAGGCTTTAATTACAGCTCCCAGGGATCCCAATGTCAGTGTCGATTTGCATTTGACTCGGGGCAACCATCACATCACAGGTCATCAAACGTATGGTACTCTATCCGAGTCTATTTCACATTGTCACCTCACAGGAAATTTGCACAGACGATACCATCCTATCGGAGCAAAGACTATCCCTCAACCGGCCATCCTATAGGAATAGTCCCAAGGCCGTGCCAGATTCTGCCTCACACCCTGGGAGCAGTATCAGGCAAGAATCATGGTGCAACATTTATAGTAGACCAAAGCATCTTTCTTACTTCAGTATCGTCGTAGAGGCAGAGAGAAGATGCCATTGGATCGGGCGGACCAACAATATCCTTCAGCGATCATCCTCATCTTACACCAGGCTCTTTGACAGCTTCATCTGAGCCTGCAGCCGCGTGGCCGTTTCCGGATCGACCTCTTCCGCCGCACCCTCATCTTCACCATATTCTTTCTCACGTGCTGTGGCCTCCTGCCAGGGACTCGCCTCCACCCCGGCCTCGCGCCACCTGCGCGGCGGCTGCCTGCCCAGCTCCGCGTACCGCTGCCACACGCTGACCCCGCGGTTGAACCACCTCCGCTGGCGGTCCTCCTCCTCCTCGGCCGTCGGCTCCCACTTGGCCCTGAGGATCCTCCGGATCGCCTCGGGCGACACCTCGAACTTCTCGGCCAGCGCCTCCGTGGTGTACATGTCTGGGAACTGCTGGTGCAGGACCCGAATGCCCTCGAGCGCGTCCGGCGACAGCCTCTTGGGCGGCCTCCAGCCCTCTGGGAACTTCTCCTTGAGCGCCTTTTTCTGTTTCAACCAATCTGGTCTTTCATCCTTCCTTGGTTGTCGACTCTTGGCCTTGACAGCCTCGCGTTCGGTTCGTTCCTTTTCCGTCCGTTTGTCTGCCTTGTCCAGTAGTTTTTTGACTTTTTTGCCCTTTTTGCCCTTTTTGCCCTTTTTCGCCTTCTCTGTCCGCTCGTCTGCACTGTCCTTGGACTGCTGGACTGTTTCTGGACTCTCTTTTGCTTGCTCGTGATTCCCTGTGGGTTGTTTTCGGTATCTAGCCGCTTTTCGGATCGCATTCTTGGAGCTTAGCTTTATCGAGAACAACCTGTCCTCCTCTGTTGATGACTCCGCTGCTCGAGACTGTAGAGTAGACGAGGTCGGGTCCCGCTCTGGCTGAGATTTGTGGTGGTCTTCTGGAAGCGCCGGTTGCCCTTGTTCTTCCTGTGCAACGACGTCGGAAGACCCTGCGGTAGTGTGCGCTCGTCGGTAGTGGGAAGCAATAGAGATGTTGCGGCTGGGGAGGCGCGGGCGGGTCGCGAGCCATGCCGATCTCACATTCTGCGTCGTCGGAGCGTGGACCTGGGCCAGGCTCCGGACAAATATTTGCAGAGCAGATGTACGGCATGAGCAAGCCATGATCGCGGGCTCAAGGGTTGTGATGTGCTGGAGAGGACCGGCGAAGCGGCGCTGTCGGCAGCGTTGAGACGGGATAGTAGAATGACGATTGGGGAAAATTTCACGAGCATCGCGGACCCCCTGGTGATGGCTGCTGCACTACAAGCTATGCAAGCTTTAGCAGGGGTCCATCGCGGCAGGTCGGCACCGCTGCAGGCGGCTCGCTAACGCTTATTTTGAGCCCCCGTTCCACGCAACTAATAAGTCTATTAAACAGTCCCGGCCGTTAAACGCGACTGACGTCTTGACTGCCGGGTCTTACATGGACGTAGTCAATTTCAATTGGTGCACAACTTTACCCAAGAAATTCACTTCCATCACATTTCAAAGGTTGCGCTTGCCAGGACCGTTCACCACTCGTATCATGCTCTTGAGGCAGACTCAATTATGGAAAGTTCTCAGAGATTACACCCCTGTCCTGTCTTTGCTGCCGTTGACTGGTTCTCAATCGCAGGCTCGGCGACAACAGTCGAGTACCTAGTATGGCACGCTTTGGCACTGCAAGGAAACCCTCTCTACGCGTTTGGTCATGCTTGGATCGCCAGACCTGGTGAGCTCACGGTAGTGGCGACAAAGCCGGATCGTGGGTCGACCCCAACTAGCACATGTCAGGGATGGGAGCCGGGAGTTCAATGACACGCATAATCCCTACATGTCTATTCCAAAGCTTCAAGTGAAGCAAACTCTCTCTTCGATCTAAGGGCTGGTCGTTCATGAGTTTCCCATCCCTTCCCTACGGACTGATTATCGTCTGCCTGACAAGTGTTGATTTTGATCGTTGTTGTTATTGTTGTTGTATGTCTTTCTGATTCCCCTCAAGGCGCAGCCGCGGTCCCCCTCCCCCACGTTGGCCAAGTCGCTCCGGCAGTTAGTATATCATGTTTTTCACCAGAGAAAAGCGTGACATACGCAACAGCTGGGGCTATACTTACGAGTGGACTTCCGAGCATCAGACCAAGGAGCAGCTGCGGCCACTAACCTTTAGCTACGATGTACTCGGGGCGGAGTGTCTGGACCGGCTTGACGCTATAAGTCCGCCTCGGTCGTCGAAACCAGCCCCAAAGACATCCGCGGACGATAATACAGCCGGGACATCGCCTCAGGGTCACGGCGGCAAGGATGGCAGTCCACGCCGGGATTTGTACGCTCTTCTTGAGCAGCATCACGCCTCAGACCCAAAGCTCAACGAGTTATGGACCCAGATCCACACGGTCCCCTCCTGGGTCGACTGGGACCAGATCAAAAGAGGCCAGGACGTCTTCTACCGGTACGGCGGGCCCAGTATTGTCAGCCTCACCTTCCAGTCCCTGGTGGGCGGCATGGGCGGCCGACGCGTCGTCGAGACGCTCGCGCGCACGGGGGGCTTCGGCGCAAAGGTGGCCAAGCGCCGCCTGCTCGAGACGTTCCAGCACATCCTGCAGGTGACGCGGGACCTGGACAGCGTTAAACCCGGCGGCGAGGGCTTCGCAAGCAGCGTCAAGGTGCGCTTGCTGCACGCGAGCGTGCGGCGGCGCATCCTCGCCCTGGCGCGCGAGAGGCCGGGCTACTTCGACGTCAGCGCCTGGGGCGTGCCCATCAACGACCTGGACTGCATCGGCACTGTGCTGACCTTCTCGTCGGCGCTTGTCTGGATCGGCCTCCCCCGGCAGGGCATCTTCCTGCGCGAGCGCGAGATTGCCGACTACACGGCGCTGTGGCGGTGGGTTGCGTACCTGCTCGGGACGCCGACGGAGCCCTGGCTCGTGGACCACCGGAGCTCCAAAGTCATGTTCGAGTCGCTGGTCGAGGCGGACATCGACCCGAGCGACATGTCGGCCGTGCTGGCCAACAACATCCTGACGGGGCTGAGCTGCCAGCCGCCCACGTTCGTGAGCCGGGAGTTCCTCTGCGCCGAGGCGTACTGGCTCAACGGGTGGGAGCTCTCGCGCGGCCTTGGGATCGAGCGGCCTAGCTTATATCACCAGGCGTTGGTGGCAGGGCAGTGCCTCTACTTCATGGTCACTTGCTACCTGTACCGGTCGATACCGGCGTGGGATGAGCGCAAGAACGAGGTACGTTAAGTATCCCTAGTCAGCTGATATCCCATTCCTTTACCCTTTCCATCATCCATAGTGTCCCACACGGCTAGTCTGGGCTAAATTCATGGTGTAAAAAGAAACTAATCTGGGTGGTTTCCTCTTTGCGCGACCGCAGCGAGTTAGGAAGTTTTTCTACCACCTAGCAGTGCACAACAAGGAAATCGGCCTCGGAAGCGAGACCAACTTCGACTTCAAGTACGTGCCGCAGCTGGGCCGGACCACAGAGTTGGGCCAGCCCGAGAACTCGAGGCTGCGGATCGGTGCCCCTGAGCGACAGGGGTTGACGACCCTGATGTTGGCAGCCGCGCTGGTTGCGGCCGTGGCTTGGTCTGGGTTCAGGGCCGTCTCCGGCCTCATGGCCGCTGTCCATGTGGTTTCGTGATGCTGAGAGTTCATTGACGTAGCTCGTGGGATGCCTAGAAGGGAGCCACAACTAGTGGAAATTAGTGCAAAGATCAGTATCGTGGACATTGTGTACTGTTCACAGGATAGGGAATGGTCACTGTGACGAGCGTTTCTCTGGCATCGCTTATCATTCTCTTCGGCATATTCTGCCTCGAGCTTCTGTATACTCAATGGTATCGTACAAATATTCTATGCCTCCCACCTGTCGTCATCATATCCACAGTGACTACTATCTTCTGAACAGAAAGCCCAATCAAAGCTGCCTCCTGGCCGTCGAATTCTATTGTGATGCCACCGCAGAGTGGCCCGTATAAACCGTGCACCGAAACAGATGCTCCCTGATATGTGATGCAGTAGGCAGTGACCCAAACACGCCGCTAAACGCCATGACCATAACACCTCGCAGCAGTAAAGACAGTCTCAGTTCTCGTCGCCCGCTTCCTATGCGTCGCTCATCAACTCGACCGGCGGCCGCGCGGTGTGCGCCATGATTGGCTTGTCCACGTCCATAGGGCTGATGTTCAGCTCCTCCACAGGGGCATCCGTCATGTCGTCGACCATAACACACGGCAGGTTGGGGCTGCCACCGTGGTTCTCCGGGTGGAAGATGAGAGTGGAGCTGCGGCTCCTCGTCTGCCTTCCGGACGCGGCGCTGAAGCCGCCCGGCGACCGACCCTCAACGGGGCTGATGGGAGAGTCGGCAGCGATCTTGTGGTGGTGCAACTTGGCCAGGGCCTCGGCCAGGTCCTCGGCGTGCACCTGCTTGTTGGGGGCGCCCTCGACGATTTGCTCCCAGTCGTGGGGAGGGGAAGGCGGCGGGGAGATAAAGAACAGCTTGCCGGCGTCCGGGAGTGCGAGATGGGTGTCCTTGGGGGAGGTGTCAACGGGAGTGTGCTGGCCGAAGTAGACGCGGCACCGCTCGCCGAGGATAGCCTCGCCGTCCCAGATAGAGCGGACGGCGATGGCATCGGATATCGTGTAGAAGGAGACGAGGATGCGGCGGAAGGACTTGAGGGGAGCCCAGGTGTGGATCATGGCTGTCTTGGCGATGAGGCCCTTGATGGTCTGCAGGTTATCGGGCTGGAAGGCGGATAGGTCTTGGAGGTTGGTGATGAGCAGGGTGTTTGTTGCCGGTGTTGGTTGTTGCAGGGCTGGCAGGTTGGAGAGGTCGAGGGTGAGCGATTTCCTGGAGGCACGGCTGGATGCTCGCGACGAGTCCTGCGGCCTCTGTTCTGGTGATGTCGAAGCCATGTTGAGTGGTGGTTGTTGTCTGTTGTGTGTGTGTTTGCGTGGGTGTTGGTGTAAGAGTGGCAACTCTGCAGTTGTCGTGAACCGGTGCAGTCGTGTAGGTGTAAGAGGTGACTGCTAGCAGTAGTTGTAGTTGTTGTGGTTGCGGGTGTGTTGTTACTTGAGTTGTGTGAAGTGTTGATGGAGGGGACAAGAGGGAAATCGGCGTGGAGGTGTGGTTGTTCTTATGGGTGGGAGGACAGGAAACGGATGGTGTCTGGCATCCGGCGTTTGGCGTCTGGAGTCTGGAGTCTAGGTTTGCCGTTCGTGTTGACGATGGGTACTCAGGCAGGCCCGTAGCCTGTAGGGATGGCTAGCTTGGAGTGTGGCTTAGAAGTCAGTGATTTGCCTCAATGATTGCCGGAACGGGCGCCAAGCGAGCAGACCAAGCCAGCGCGGAAAGTGGGATAGAGCAGATAGAGCGGGGGTTCCAACAGGAACCGGTGGCGGCTGTTCCCTGGAGACTTTGCCCGATGAAACATTCAGATGGGCAAACGGTCGCAGGGACAGCCGACCAGGCCCGCAAAACAAAGCGGCAATGCAGGCGTAAGGATTGCTGGCTGGGGGACGCTGCAGGCGACCAGCGATCCCCACCGATCGGTATGTAATCTGCCCAGGTGGTGGCCTCTCTGAGGTGGTCCTGCGCTGTGCTGTGCTGTGTGCTGCGCTGTGCTGTTACGTATCCAACCACCGAGCCCCAGTCGGACTAACTGACGAGTTGCCTCCCAAATGCTCCTCCAGGAAGAGGACTCCTCCCACTCTGCCACTGCTGCCAGCTCCTCCACCCTCCATCCTAGCCACGGGGCATACGAGACAGTGACCTGCCCAAAGCGAACTACTGTGCATCTGACTACTTGGTGCTATGCAATCTAGACCACATGGCTGGCTGTCTGGTGCTGCCAACGCCAAGACAACCCGGGCAGAAACATTGAATGCGAAGTGTTGGGCCGATTGGCACGGCTCATGTTTTCCCTCAACACAAGACAAAGGACAAGACAGGACCAAGACAGGACACATTGCAACACAGACAAAGGTTGTGTGTGATGGTCCGGTGTGGCCTGGCTCGGTCGAAACTACACAGCCTCGTCGCCGCCGCTCGGTGCATTGTAGCACCGTGTGATCCGTACCGAGAGTATGGCACGGAAAGGTCTTCGCCAAGGCGGCCTCTGCACGAAATGCGCAGGAACGTGGGTTTGGCCAACCATCGCCACCGTTATTGTCACCAACTAAGAAACTACCTGGTCTACTACATACCAGGTAGGGAAGGTACGCCTCACTCAGTAAGTCCAGCAATACGGTGCAATCGTCCCTGATTCAGGCCCGTGGGCCCTCAGACCGTCCGCACGACATATGCTTTTGCTCTGCCTCGCCTTGCCTCTTGCCTTGCCCCGGCGTATAAGCCTCAGGGGATCATTTGCTTTCAGACGACGTCGAAGCTCAGCCTTCCCTCTCGGCCTGGTGTCTGTATGGCTGATGACGTTTGAGCTCAAGCTCAGCCAGTCACCCAACCATCAATTGTCGGCTTTTCCCCATCGTGACGCCGCATGGCGGCTGCTAGACCCATGCGCCAGGGAACCCCTCGACTGTCTGGACAGCTTGAATGACACGACCATCCGCTGGCCAAGCAGCTCCTTGTCACCTTCTCCATCCGCGACGAACGCGATCGAGGCTGAGCCAAGCCGAATCTGGGCAATATGCTATAGTCTACACGGCAAAGGCAGACAGACAGCAGACAGAAACATGTGGCCAGGTCATCTTGATTCAATAAGCCACAACCCACGCCGACGCGTCTTCTTTCGTTGCCCACCTCGTTAATTTCAAGTGAGATTCACCAACAATGCGGGACCGTCGGATACACTCCTGGTACGGCTGCCAAGTCAGGCAGTGTTGAAAAGGATCTTCCAAAGTTGAGGTTATTATCAAACCCAGCAGGCTTGGTCGCAGGCAGACTAATGCGCCCGGCCATTGGCCTACCACGCCTTGGCTCTGGTCCAGAACTCCTAACCACCTCCAGATTTCTCAAACTCCTTGGCTAGCCTTTGATCGAGGGCTTTCCTTCCCCAACCCCTCCCCAAGTTCGATGTCAGATGCCGGGAAGAAAAAAATGTTTACATTGCACAGCCACCCAAACCCTCGCTCCCGTTTCTCTCTTGCTCGCTCTCTTCCTAGGAACCGTCCTCTCAAACTCCTCGCTTGTTTGACTCGTCCTCGTCCCTGCTTGCCAAGTGCCGTGACGGCATTTCTGTCATCTGCCCGCACCGAGATGGGCTTGGATTGAGGGGTTTCTGAGGCACTGCACAACCAAGGCATGTCGGTGTGGGTTGACTTCTCCCGTCTGGAGATGCCCTCAGAGCTGCTCTAGCGCGGGTCAACCTCGATGTCCTCTTGCGGCACATTGCCCAACTGCGGGGATCAGATGGGGAAAAAACATGGATTGGCATTCACGCAACCGCCAGATGCGGTCCATCACCCGCTGGTGTGCGACGATAACGTGAGCCGTCCCTCCGCCCCGAGTTGCGGATGGCCGGGTCAGAGTGGCTCAGCCTGCCCCTCTGACGGTGCTGAAGCACTATGCGTGCATCATCAAGCCGGCGCCGTCCTCATGAGATCACCTTTCTCCTCTCCTGATTCTGATAGACCCATCTGTTGAACCTGTCGGTACCGAAGTCTAAGGGATGTCGACCCCCGCCGAGCCTGCGCGCGTGGAGGAGACAGGAAGCACCAGCGATGGCAGTGCCCCGATCCTGTCGTCGTAAGGTTATGGACCAGCATCACCAAAGCGAATAACCATCTCAATCCCACTCTGGTGACTTGTGCAGGTGATGGGGGCGGATTGTATGCGAGGACTATCACATTGCACCCTCATAATCAAGCTGAGGCACTCGAATACAACATGTGCAGCCGACATGACCAACGGAGCTGCGCGCCGTCACTTTGGAGTACGTAGATGAAATGGGAAGACATATCCAAGTCTATTGGAGCGAGTACCTGCGTCTCCGGTCAGACCCAAAGGGATTGATCCTACACGAGGCGAAGGTCGTTGCCCAAGACCATAACCATCCCTACGTTCTTGTCTTGTGTTCATGCTTAGCCTCGGAAGCTACATCTTCTTGGGCAGTTTCGCCTAGTGCAATGACATGTTGGAGGTCGTGTCCCTTCGAGCCACTGAATACTCGACAGCAGACTGGGAGTCACTCACTTGTCAAGTCATTCTGTAGTGGATTATCCTATAGTTGGTCATACAACGCAGGTCATCGCATAGGAGGCTATTTACTGACAGGTTGTGACTCAAGGAGTAATCCGCATCAGCAACGTTGTCATCAAAGAGTAATCCGCCTCAGTAACGTTGTCAATACCGCAATTGTGTTCATGCTCTCTGGACTACTTTCAATTCAAGTGCTGCTAGGACAGGACTTGGCACCTCGGACTCAACTATGGACCCGGCCTGCACCAAAGTGTACTTGAGCCCACAGCTCGTTCACCTTCGTAACAGGAGGGGTCCGTGACCGAATTAAGCTGGGAACGAGTTGAGTTGGCTTGGCCATGAGCCCTCGACAGGAGATACAACATGGCATCCGGCCCACGGGGAGACGGTCTCACGAGTGATACCACATCCTCCTGCCCTTCGAGGGATCGGCAAGGAACCACATCGATTTTCCCCTGCCTTTCGCCGGGGTCTGACTCGATCTCACGGCCAATCTAAATAGCCCGGCATGGATGCGTAAGCCGAGAGCGCGGTAGCCGCGGATCGTCACAATGCATCGTGTAGCCAGCAAAGGGCCGAGGAATGGGAGTACTGATTGGGTATCACTTGACTCTTTTTCTCTAACGTTCCCTGGCCCGGATCCAGTGCTATCAGCATCACGGGGCGTGGGGGAGATCAACTTGATCTGTACCTTGAACGATAGCTGTGATTCGCACCCACTTTTTCCCTAAGCGCGTAGCAAAGGAGGCCCTTGGATCTATACACGGGCGCTTGCGCATGCCGCCCTCCACATGCCGGACCCGCTACCTGATCTCAACACCGAGCTTCTCCACCAGGGCCTCGGTGACCTCGTCGTGCATCTTGTTCGTCTCGGCGTTGGTCAGGGTCCTCTCGAGGCTGCGGTAGTTGATGCGGTAGCACATGCTCTTCCTCCCCGTCCTGGGGTGCGTGAACTCGTCCACGAGCTTGACGTCCTCGACCACGTCGCCGCCCACGCCGCGGACCACCTCCATGAGGTCGTTCTCGTGGAAGTCGTGCGCGTTGGCCTTCGTGTTCCCGCCGGCCGCGGAGCTCGACCGGAGCCAGAACGAGACGTCCTTGTAGCATTCCGGGTGCCTCGAGAAGGGCACGAACCGCCGCACCAGGTCCAGGTTGTCGGACACCCCTGCGAACTGGCCCAGGAAGCGCTGGTCCCGCGACCAGAACAGCCGGATGTCCGGGATGTTGAACAGCAGCATCGCGATGCGCTCCAGGCCGATGCCAAAGGCCCAGCCCAGCTGCTGCGGCTGCCCGGCGTTGATGTACATGCTCTGCTGCGTGACGCCGCACCCGAGCACCTCGAGCCAGTCGCCCGCGTAGTACACCTCGAGCTCCCAGCTGGGGCTGGTGAAGGGGAAGTACGCCTCGACCCAGCGCACCCGCAGCGGCTCGTCCTTGTAGTCCGGGTCCGCCGCCGCCGCCGCCCTCTTCGCGCGCGTGAATATCTCCACGACCATCAGCTCCAAGCTCCGCTTCAGGTGCGCCGCGATGGCCTCGGCCTCCTCCGGCGAGTGGTGCCCGGCCTGTAAGGGGTTGCGCTCCGCATGGAAGGGCGGGTTGGGGTCTTCCACCTTGATGCTGTGCTTGGGCAGCCTTTCCAGGTCGGCCCACACCGCGGCCGCCACGTCGCCGCCGGGGACCTTGGACCTGTCCCACAGCCGTGCGCCTTCCATCTGGTGGAAGACGGGGTAGTGGCTCCGGTCGACCTCGTCGCGGCGATAGACGTCCGCGCTGATGAGGTAGCCATCGCTCTCGTTCGCCTTGAAGATGGCTGCCTCGTGCGCGCTCGTATGGGTTCGCAGTAGCGTCGACTCGTTCACGTAGTAGGTATCTGAGCGGGCGCGACCTGGGTGGTCCGGCGGGAAGCCCAGGGAGTCGAAGTTCTCTTGCACAGAGACGACGGGGTGGAAGTCGTTGTAGTATCTGTACGTCGGCGCGGGGAATACGGACTCGATGATCTGCCGCGTGATGGACACGGGGTGATCTTTTTGGAGGTGCAGCTTGCGGGTCGCTGCGCCGATCACGTTGGTTGGAACATTGTACCAGTTGTCTTTCGTGTAGGTCCGGCCATCGATCTCAACCGCCGAGGGGTTGGTGGTGTCCGTGGCGGCGGGTGCGGCAGCTTGGTCATGTCAGCGGGGCTGCGTCGCGAGGAGAGCGCTGAGGCTTTGCGAGAGGTGTTCACCTGTCGAGTAGGCCGTCCAAGGGCGATGAGGCACCCGTGTAGTCTTGAAGGCCGTTGGACGGTACCGTGTGACTGGGGCGCGGAACGGCGCGACCAGCTTGGACGGGGCCACGCGAAGTATAATCCGACAAGGAGAAGCCATTGCGTCTTTGACTTTCTGTTGTCCTATGGCGTCATGCCATGTCCATGGAACCCGCCCCCAAATCCGAAAGCCAACCCGCTGAGATGCTTGAATGGAGCTTGGGGATGGTGAGAGTTGCGGCCGATCACGTCAGGAGTAGAGACGGCTCGCTACGTCCAGACAAATACTGCTAGCTGCAGCGGGATAGAGTTCCACAGCATGCTGCAGCCCCTGTCCCTGCACCTCAGACGTCACTCCACCACGACCCTGGATTTGATCAGTGAGTTGGAGGGCCCAGACGGGCGGCCGAGCGGGAGGAACGGTCGAAAACTCGATCCTCCTTTGGGACTCGGCCGGATCAGAGACCCGTTGAGTGCGTCGGGCTATACAAAACTTGTCGTCATCGTCGACGGCCCCCGGGACTCTTTCTCCTTAACCTGAGGCCCCGTTTCGTTCTGTTTCAATCGTTTTGCGTTTGTTCAGTCTTTGCTCCCCGACTTTCACCTCGAGGTTATGTCACAATAATATTGTCCTCGAGAGATGCAGCCGGAAAAAGAGGCAGCGGCTTCGGCCTCGGCGCCGGCCAAGCAGGCCCTGGCTCCGAGACAAAACAAACAGAGCCATGGCCCTTCGATCCGGTATCCCTTCTGGTTCGGAGGATCTGCGAGTTCCATGGCGGCGTGTGTTACGCACCCGTTAGATCTAGGTGAGTCCTGGTCGAAGGCTGTCTGGCCCCTGAGTCGCACACGGGACTGACGGCCTTCTGTCAACAGTAAAGGTACATTCGCCCACCCTCCCAGCCATGCTGCCTACATAACTAGGTACTCATCTTTAAAAACATTGCTCTCCATGGTCTGATATGCGACACAAGGTACGGCTGCAAATGCGCTCCGGCGACATGCCCAAGTCCATGCTGGGCACCTTCAGATACATCATCCGCAGTAATGGAATCCTCGGCCTGTACAACGGCCTGTCCGCCTCCCTGCTCCGCCAGCTCACCTACTCGACCGTCCGATTCGGCATATACGAGGAGCTCAAGAACCGAATGACGCAAAAGAATGGCGGCAAGCAGCCCTCCTTCCCCGTCCTTGTAGCGCTGTCGTCCGGCGCCGGATTCATAGGCGGTATCTCGGGCAACGCGGCCGATATCTGTAATATCAGAATGCAGCACGACACGGCCCTTGCCCCCGACCAGCGGAGGAACTACAAGCACGCTCTCGACGGCATGCTGCGGATGGCCAGGGAGGAGGGGCTCATGAGCTGGTTCCGCGGCGTACTACCCAACAGCATGCGCGCCGCCGCCATGACGGCCAGCCAGCTGGCGAGCTACGACACCTTCAAGAGGCTGCTGATAGGCTACACGCCCATGTCGGACAACCTCGGCACCCACTTCACGGCCTCGTTCCTGGCGGGTGTGGCCGCCGCGACAGTGACCAGCCCCATCGATGTCATCAAGACTAGGATAATGTCCCAGAGTGGAAAGAGTGTCGGCATTGGGACGCTGCTGAAAGACATCACGGCTGCGGAGGGATTGGGGTGGATGTTCAAGGGTTGGGTTCCAAGTTTCCTTAGACTTGGACCGTAAGTTCTCCCCCATCCGCCGCCAGGCCCATGACTAGCTAAATCGGATTAGGCAAACCATCTGTACTTTTGTGTTCTTAGAGATGCACCGCAAGGCATATAGAAAGGTGCAGGACTTGGGTGAGCCCCAGTGAGCATTGTCCATCAGCTTTGGCGAAAACGCAACCAGGTCAACAGTACATAGGATACAAGAGTTGGTGGCGTTCAGCGACAGCATTTTGGCGCGGGGGTCACGTCGGTTACAGAGCATTATTAGGGCGTTCTGATAGAGTGGCTTCTCAGTCTGATGGGACGGCATTGTTTGACTGTCCTCCTGTCCATCATGAAGCGCAAGCATTTGTACCCTCAGTACCTCCCTAGCGCGTCTTGGGCCAGTTCGCAAGCTTCATTTTCCAGACCGCGCATAATACCCTACCGTGACCGAAACCCAAGGGAGCCCAACGCCTTCCAATGCAATTATTTTTTCGTATTTTCATCCGCTGGCGTGTAAATCTTGGCTGACCATTATTACGTGTCGGTCGCTTCTCACCGTCGGGCGTATGATTCTGGAAAGGCATCCCTACCTTGCCTATGATTTTCTTCTCGGTGGTGCCTGCCCTCAGAAACGGTGGGACCTTGCCTTGTATCCCAGGTCAAGGACCTACAACATCCAGGCAGTCATGTGCCTGGGAGCGTTGCCAAGCTGCAGAGGTTGCTCAACCGACACAACAGTCTCAGGAGCACCCCTGGGTCGGCGACTCGCCCGAAGACGGCACCGCAAGCACCTCACCAGAAAACCTGTCGAATTACGGGTCATTTTCGACCCCGACAGAAACCTCGGCCTGGACGAATGTCTAGTAGCCATTCTGTCCTGGATTGCCGTAGGGCGTAGTGGTGCCGTAGGAAGTCGCTCCCCCGAAGTCACCGGTGCCGTAAGGCGTGGTGTAGCCCTGATCTTGCCAGGGATCACCGCCGTTCATGCCATCGGGGCTGCGAGGGCCGCCGTAGTCACCTGCGTTATCGCCCTCGCTCAGACCGTGTATCAAGCCAGCAAGCTTCTGCTGCATGACCATGATGCCTTGCTGGATGATGGCGTCCGGCTCCAGGTTACCGGCACTCTCGACCTCGAAGTAGAACTTCTCGGGAACAGCGTCGAACTTGAATACCTCACCGGGCTGGGGCGGTTCCTCAAACGCGGCGTACTTGCTCTCCGGCCTGTCCTGCTGTCAATATTACACAACTACCCTCAAATGCTGGCGAAGACCTACCACTCGTGCTCAGGCCTCGCGCCCTCGCCCTTTCCCTCGAACCACAGGTCCGTGTGTCCAAGTTTGTTGTGCGGATCGTATTCGAATCCAACAGCCGCAGTAGGTGCCCACTTTGCGTGCTCCTTTGCGATTCCCTTCTTTGCAATGCATGTCAACTTCAGCTCCTGGCCCTCTCGCAGCTTCGCGATCAATGGTCCCTGACCGTCTGGGTCCGTGATGACGGGGTTGCCGACCCACTCGTTGGGGCGCATAGGGTCGACGACGAGGTCGCGGGCATAGATCTTCATGATTTCACCCTCGGTGGTGCACTTCGCATGTAGGGTGATCTTGACGCTGCACATTTCGCAGTACTGCTCGCATTCGCAGTCACGGGTGTAGAGGACATCATCGGCGTTCTTGGAGTTTAGCGGCAGCAGGCCGAGGCGGTGCGCAATGAACTCGTCAGCCAGCACGCTGCTGTTCTCCTCTATCTCGACCAGGTCGATGGCCATGATCGGTATCTCGGCGAGGATGACTCGGCGCAGGGCGTTTGCAAGGGAGAGATCGACGTTGGCAAGGTTGAAGTTGACATGGTGATTGTCTGCCTACCGGTCGCGCATAAGATTAGGACACTGTAACTGCACAGAGGCGCACTTCCCCTTCACGCTGCCGGCGCCTTCTGCTCACCTCTGTGATCTTGACCTCCATCTGCTTTGGCGCCAGCTCGCCATTTCCGTCCAGGTTCATGGGGTCGTACTCCATCTTGACCGCCGTCCCCAGCTCCGAGGGAGAGTGCTGGGTGCTAGGTGATTTGGCTTGATCTGCTTCTTTTGGATTCCCAGAGAGCCTCCGATATATGTGATATTACAAAAGAGCGATGGTCTTGTGTGGGTGCAGAGGCGCGTTGATTTAGGAATAGCAAAGTCGCAGGCTGCACAAGCGCCTAGTCTTCAACTCACGGCTTTGAAAGCTCAGGACAGGGTACTTCCAAGCGGAACCTGCACGCGGCGCTAATCGCCTCTTCACAAAGTACTTGTAGCGGGCAGGCGGGACGAGCTTTTGGGGTGGCTTATCGGCGGTTATCGGAGCTTCCGAGGTGCAGGTGGTGCAGTACAACCTTGATTTCTTAGGTAGCAGCTCTCCTCTGCTAAGAAGGCAAAAATAAAATTTCCCTTGCGTCATAAAACTTTTCCCTTCTCCTCAGACCACATATCTTACAGACCGCCGAGGCCTCATACTCAAGCCCACCATGCTCAGACAAGCGCTCGTCACTCCTTCCAGAGCACTCCGCTCCTCAGCCCGATCAATCGCCCAGAGGCCTCTGGCCCGGCCCCAGACTATCATAGCTCCTCTGGCGATACGGAGGGCACAACCCGCCGTCGCGAGATGGTACAGCGACACCCCCAAGGCTTCGCAAGAAGCCGAGACGAAGGCGGACGAATCGGAGGCCAAGCCAGCATCCGAGGGAGAGGCAGCATCAGCTGAGGACCCGGCTGTGACAGAGCTGAAGAAGAAGCTGGACACCAAGGAGAAGGAGGCCTTGGACTGGAAGGTACGGGGCGCATCACGCGACCGACCTACTTGATGATCTCTCGGGCTCACATGACATCTAGGACAAATGCCTGCGCTCCATCGCAGACTTCCGCAACCTCCAAGACCGGACCCAGCGCGAGGTCAAGAACGCCCGCGAGTTCGCCATCCAGAGTTTCGCCAAGGACCTGGTCGAGAGCGTGGACAACTTCGACCGCGCGCTCTCCATGGTCCCCGAGGAGAGGCTGAAGGCGGCCAAGGAGAACGACGACCTCAAGGATGTCGTCCAGCTGCACGAGGGGCTCAAGATGACCGAGAGCATCCTCATGAACACCCTGAAGAAGCACGGCCTGGAGCGCTTCGACCCCGTCGGCGAGAAATTCAACCCCAACGAGCACGAGGCCACCTTCATGAGCCCTCAGGAGGGCAAGGACGATAACACCGTCTTCTACGTCCAGCAGAAGGGCTTCAAGCTCAACAGCCGGGTGCTGCGCGCGGCCAAGGTCGGTGTCGTCAAGAACAAATAGGCTGGTCCCTGACTGCAGGTCAGGCAGGACGTGCGCTTCCTGATCTCCCCTTGTATTACTACTACCACTCTCATGTGCTACCAAAAGTCTGGCATTGGCGTTCAGGCGGCTAGGTATGATGACTGCTCCTCTCACGATCACTGGGACAAAAAGCTTTATGGATGACGGCAGGGTCACGTTGACGAAAATTAGACGAAGAATCTGCATAGTCCATTCTTGTATATAGAGACTACCACCTCGCCTTAATACGGGAAGATTCATTCGAGCCTACGATAGTATAAAGGTCCGGAGAGGCAGAACGGCTGATATAAAATAGGCTGGATGCTGAATTCAACTCGAAAATAACAAATCATTTGGTCAGAAAGCGACTGCCTCATCTGTTACTGTTCCTACAATCATTTCGGATGTTGACGACTAACCAATTCCACGGGCATGAGCGGGAAGTCATCGCAGATTAATACCCCAGTATTCGGGAGCAGTGATGTCTTCCACCGTCTTGTGAAAGAAATCCATAGGTAGCCCCAAGCTTCTGCTCAAGTATTGTGATGATGTCCTATCCGAAACTGACGGTCATGAGCTTTCGGAGCCTTTGAGTCAAGTGGGTGACGCCACAGGTTGCTAAGGTTATACATCATACCGGAACGTACAAAGCCTCAGTTTCAGTGAACTCGATTCACATGGGAACTCTGGAATATCTGTCCCATTGCCCCTTTTCGGATGTCTTCTTGGGTTCAGCTCAAGCTGGTCAAGTTAAACCACAGCGCACTGCGCCAAGTATACTCAGCTAAGAAGGATGCATTCAGTCAGCGAGATTTGCCAACACATATCATGTCGAGAAGTTACAGTATCATGCTACTCATTTTGCTACACTAATGAACCTTTCTGTACGCCAGATCGACATCGCTGATCCAAGCAACCTCCCGGGCCGAACCTGAGGCAGATTCAGTACTTGATTCTCGGGCTGAAGCTGGTTGTCCCTGGCGTTCTGTGCTCCTCATATGGAGCATCTTGATACTTTTCTGACAGATAGATGTTGTACACTGTTCTCGCCATTCGACCTCTCAGAACCTTTGTGCCCACCTTTGGGCAGTCTCGCTTGCAGACAGCACGGCTACTCCTAGCCACTTATTATGTGAGCCGCCCTTCTTTCGGATACACACATATTGGTTCGCTTTCGATCTCATCAGACACTTATTTGAGTATGGCCCCACCATTATTGGGCATCTGCCGTTGGATCATCCCAGTTTTGGTTTTGACCAACCGCACGAAAACTCACAGACCCGCTTTGGACCTTGACCAGAGCCCTCAGGAGTAGTTGCGTCGGTTCTTCCGTATCTCTTCCGGCTCCCAGATGTCGGGGTACATGGCAAACACCTCCTCGGGGGTGTCCTTGCCCATGAATTCGAGCATACTCCTCTGAGCCTGGAGATGTACGTCGAGCTCGCGCTGCAGCTCGTCGCGCTCGCGCACGCGGACCTTGATCTCGGCCATCTTCGCCTTGGCGATGTAGCTGAGCTCGCGGATGTGGCCGTGCACCTGCTTCATGATGCGCCGGTCACGAATGCTGCGGTGCTCGGCGACGCAGTCGGCCAGCTTGCGGTTCTCGTGCTTGAGGCGCCTCGCCTCGTGCCGCAGCCGCTCGGCCGCGGCATTGGCCTCCTCCTCGGTCTGCACCAGCTGCGCGACCTCGCGGCGCTTGCTGTCGATGAGGTTCTGCGTGGTCTCGAGGCCCCAGAGCCTCTGGATCGCGCCTTCGACCTCGGCGGGTCCGTAGTGCTCGGGCTCAGAGGGCGTCCTCACGCCCCAGGAGGGCTCGGGGGAGGTGTTGCTCATGCGGACCCAGCGCATGAGCTCGGGATCCATGCGGTCAAAAAGGTGAACAGAGTACGCCGGGGGTTGGGAAGGGATCAAAGCTGTCCAGGCATCGTCTTTCAGTACACTCCCAATACACAACAGAGAAGAGCAGCTCGGGAGCGACGACTCACGAGGCGGTGACCACAGAATGGACGGCTCAGACCTTGCGTAAGCGCTGCATTCGGGGCTCAACTGTTTGCCGTCCTCCACATCGTATAGGCTCTGCGTCGCGCGGCGCTTTGTCTGTCGTGGCAGGGAGGTATTGGGAGAGCAAGGTCGTTGACGGTCGTCCTGGTGTCTTCTCAGCATATCAATGGCCGTGATGAATTACAAATGAGTTGTTGACGTGGTTGTTCGGACTGAGCCCACCCCTCACTCACAGGGATCCCAAAAGTCTTTTGTCCTTCCCAAGTCGATCTGTACTTGTCGTCGCTATGCTGGTCCCATCTCTTCGTGCCCTGAGACCATTGAGCAAAGGTATCTGGAGAGATCCAACCGTCCGCGGGATCACCCTCGCCGTCGTCTGAGACATCGCTGGCTGCGTACTTTCTCCATCCATCTGCTGCACAGTCGCTGCTCAGGTAAATGTCATCTGACTCGGCCGTGTCGACGCTCTCTGGTTGCTCCGGATCCACAAGTCCGAAATGCTCGATTATGGGGCGGTCAAAGGTGAAGACAGACTTGCGCTGCGTCTCTTCATCGTCGTACATGGCTGGGCCGCGGACCTTCCAGTCGAAGCGGTCTTTGATCGAGTTCTCGATGTCACCCAGCATACTAAGTTACAATCACGTTTAGCCTTTTGAAGCCAAGTGGAGACCGGCAGGTAAGTAAACATACGTGACCTCCCCGTCAGCTCGCTTGTCAGTTTCCAGGCTGGCGATCCATGTCATCAAGGGATCCTCCATGTCAGGAAGACCTTTCATGGCGACGTAGGCCTTCATTGTCGTGCCCGACAAGGTCCACACCGCATCGCGGTCTTGCCCCTCGCTGAACCCTAAGCGAAAAGACTGGGACGGCACATTTGCTGCGTATGTTAGCTCACGTGAGAATCCCTTCGTCTGCTCGAGTGGCGTACCAGGGGTGCCGTCTTCCTGAACTGGCTCCTCGCTCGAGGAATTCATGGAGGATGTCGCCTCAAGCGGTCGAGGCGGGGGAGAAGATCAAGGTCAGCGTGGGATATGGGACAACGAAGACTTGAGCGGTGAGGATGACCACTGCCTCGTGCGTAGGTCCTAGGGAAGGTGAGGTGGGTGGGTTGGATTTGGCGCGGGCGGGGGGGGCAACGTCTTTGGACGGGCTGGGATTTTTGCTTGTTTTGAAAGCTCAAACAGTACCGCTTATGACGCGATGGCAACGGTGATGGAGACATGCGAAATACAACAGGGGATCTTATGTATGGAGCAAGCAGGGTGGGTGACAACACAGCAAGCAAACCAAGCTGAAGACCACATGCTCTCAGCACCACACATCGGACCATTTATCGTACTCAGGCTCTTCTTGGGAGACTCAGATTCAGCATTGATTCTCTAAACTCTATCAAGTCTCTGGCACCTCCTTCAGGACTTGCCTGTGTGCACAAAGCATAGCTCCTTCGTCGTTTCATGAGATCAAGAATGCTCGACGAGCAGGCCGTAGGGTTTTGAGGGTAGTAAAGTGGTAAAAATGACTTGGGGAAAATGCCATGCTCTGACTCCTCGGTGGGCTCCAAGAAGAAGTAGCAAAATGATTCCGATCATACCTTGATTCTAGTGTGACCTCCCGTCACCGCATCACTTTTTTCCCTTGCCTTTTGTGACTGCCTTGCCCTTTCCACGGCCTTTCGCGGGCTTGTCGTCACCATCTTCTTCTTCGTCGTTACCGGCAGCCTTCTTCTTGGCAGCTCGCTTGGGCTTGGCCTTGGGCTGCTTGATATACTTGTCCTTCTTGAGATCGATCTCGTCATCGTCTTCCTCCACCGGCTCGGCGACCTCCGCCCCATCGTCCTCTGCCTCGATAGCGTCTTCAATGTCAGGCACATCCTTTGCAGCCTTCTTCGGTGCTGTAACATTACTGGCTTTCATGAATGGCACAGCGTGGGACATCGAGTTATATCTACTCGTGTTAGCTTCCAGCGTTTCGCATCGGCTCGTGACTAGACTTACGTTCTCGTGAAGGTTGCCTTCGTCTGGGTCTCGATCTTCACCAGGCTTTCATCTTGGGGACCGACACCAAGTTCAATCATGGCATCGAAGTCCTCTCTCGTGAGGTAGTAGCTGTCCATCAGGTCGATGACCTCCTGGACGCACTCCTTGCCCTCCAGCGCAAGGCGCTTGACAATCTGATGCCATAGCACAGGTAGATACTGCTGGCGGATCTCGCTCACATCCCCAGAAGCCCTGAGCCGCATGTGTGCCTGAATCTCTCGGACGTAGCGGCCGAGTTTGCCTAGCTTGCTGTTGTTTCCGAGCCACTTTGTGAACTCTGTACCAATCATTTGGCCAGCAACAAAGCTCGCCGGACGGACTGTGCTGAAAACTGCGTGTGTCGGCATGAGACTCCACTGCTGTTGCGGACCGTGTATCATGCGATCAACAAGATCACCATCACTGATGCTCTCGGCCGCTTGATCCGCCATTTCAAGGTATTTCATGTTCGCCTCCCTGCTGTTGTAGCCCTTACCGCTCAGACCCGCTGGCTTCGCCTTGAGGTAGTTCTCCTGAATCATGAGATAGCTGAACTCATGGTCGTTGAAGTACAACTCAATCTTGTCGTTCAGCGTGGACTTGCTTGCTGGGTTGAACAAATTGCCGCCCAACAGTTTCTGGCAGATATCCCAGGGCTTCAGGACCACATGCTTCTCCCACGCCTTGGACATCGATTTGGTCTGGTCAAAGTCCATAGATGTTTGGTCAAGCTTGATCGTTGAAAGCATGTTGATGATCTGCCTGATGTCCTTGTTGCTTCCCTCAATGAGAGCATCGACAACCTGCAGCGGCAGCTTGAGACCCTCTCGATGGCAGATGGTCATGATGCGAGATCGGACCTGCTCCACTGTTGGCCGTCGGAATGGGATGTCGAAGGCTGCACCATCGAAGGGTTTCATCTTTGGCAGTTTGCGTTCGTTGCAGATCAAGATGAGTGGTATCTCTGTTTTCTTGCAAAACTTGGCCAACGCTCCGACACCGCCTCGGTCACCAGCTGACATACCGTCAACTTCGTCCATGATCAAAACGATGTTCTTCTTGGCATCCTCAACCTTCTTTCCATCACCGGCGAAGAAGCCTAGAAGAGAGGTATTGTTCATCACCTCGCTGACTCCGTTCTCAACCATTTTTTTGCTTCGGGTGTCACTGGCGTTGCTCTCGATTACATCGAACCCCGCCAGCTTGGCTGCAAGATGCGCCGAAGTCGTCTTGCCTATGCCCGGAGGACCGCTCAGAATGACTGCCCGGTAGCCGCCCATGCCATCGGCTCCAAATTTCTTGAAGTCGTATTTGCGGTTCTTTGGCCAGGCTTTCAGCCAGTTCTGAATCTTCTCGACTTGGCTCTTGTTTCCACAAATGTGGTTCAGCTGAGAAGGCGCATATTTGCTCGTCCATAGCTGTGAGTTGGCAGCGATGGTCTGGGTTGGAGCAGCCGCTCCACGTGCTGCAGCGGCCTTGCGCGCTTTCTCTGCCTCGATCTGGCGGGCTTTTTCTTCCCTCTCCAGCTCCGCAGCAGCCTGCCTAACTTTCTTCTCATCGGCCTCTTGTTTCTCTTTGGCCTTCGCCGCGTTCTTGGCTGATCCACCATTTGCGGGTGCTTTCCGTATCAGTTCGAACAGACCATTCTCGTCGATTGTCTTGATTCCGACCTCTTGGATTTTCCGAAGCTTCGAGGGGCCTGCGTCATCCCCTAGAACCACGAAGGTGGTCTTGCTGCTCGGTGCACCCGTCACTTTTCCACCAAGGCGTTTCACTAGTGCTTGCCCGTCCTCTCGGCCGAGAGTCTTGAGCTGACCAGTGAAAACAAATGTCATTCCTGTGAGGCAATTTTCCTCTCCCTCTGGTATTTCAGCTGTGCCCTCCATCGGCGCAGGCCCTGAGTTGCCTCCGCCGGCAGCTGCCTTTCTCCAGTCGAATTTCGCGCTGGGGTCCTTAGCAGGGGGTGTCGGCGGTCTGACCGTAGGCACGGAATCAATGAATGCCTGATAATTGGCATCCTCCTGCTCTGGCTCCTTCTTCTTCTTCGGGGCTCGAGGTTTCGACGCAGCAGCTTTCTTCCGCGGAGCCTCTTCGAGATCTTCATCGTCGGAATCTGGTGATTTGCGTTTCCTTCTATTGTTGGCAGCCTTCTTTGGTGCTGGCGCAAAGTCCTCGTCGTCATCCTCGGATTCCTCAGCCTTGACGGGCTTCCCTCGGGAAGCAACCCGCTTGGGCTTGGGCAGGACTTCCTCCTCGCTCTCCTCTTCCAAGTACTCGTCGTTCTTCCTCTTGCTTCCGCTTCGCGCATCGGCAGCGAATATGTCATCCGCATCCTCATCGCCGTCCTCCATGTACGCATCCTCGTCCTCGTTCAACTTGACCTTCCCATGAGACGTGACAGCCTTGGCCTTAGCAGCAGGTTTGCCCTTGCTGGTTACTGCTGCTGCTGCGGTAGCGGCCTTCCGGGGGCTCTGGCGGACGGGCACGCTAGGTTTCTTCGGGGTGGACTCGGATTTCTTGTTGTTCGACTTGGACGAGGTGAAATAGTCGTCAGCAGAGATCTCCTTGCCTTTGACTGGCTCTGGCTCCGTAGCTTTCTTCTTCCTTGGCGTAGACCTTGCTGCCGGCTTGCTCGGTTGTGCGACGGGTTCATCATCCTCTTCGCTGTCTTCAACGACCTTACGCGGTCTGCCACGGCCCTTCTTGACAGGCTCCTCCTTCTTCGGTGCAGGTTTGGCCGGGGCAGCACCTCCCTTAGGGGCGAAGAAGCTTCGTATGTCAGACATTGCGAGGGTCTGGGCGTCTGATGTTTGAGATCAACAGTCGAAGACTTTGGAAGAAACCCCAGGGAGGCAGATTCCACCGGCACAATTGAGTCGGTGGGGAACTCTGGGATTCGAGTTCCCGTCTGTGAAAGAAGGCAGAGGTCAAGGTCAAAGGAGGAAGCTCGAGACGCGTGCGTGACGCGATGATTGCTCGAATCACTTAAAAAGAGTGGGTCGGCCAAGGCAGGACATGGCCCGAGCTCCTCTACGCTCCGTGCCTGCCTAGCATTTTCCCGATTTTGACATCAGGAAAGCAGGCACGGCGCAAGCAACCAGCCTCCCCCCATCTAGCGGCACCTCAGATCGCGAAACCTGGGCATTGACAATGATGAATCGGCAAGGCCCATCAACACTTCTCAATGCCCTGAAAGGGCTGAGGGTGTCCCCCGCGACCCCTCTACAGCCCTTCCACGCCGCGAAGATCCCATGCCTCGCCGCCGCCGCCAGGACATTCACATCCACAGCCCCCCAATTAGGGTCATGGCTGGAGCCATTCATCGACCGAACGAAGAAGAAGATGAAGGGAAGACCGAGAGTGGCGACAGGGGGCTCTGTTAAAGGCACAACGATTATGATTGGAGACTACGGGCTGCGCATGGTCGATCACCACAGGAGGATAAGCGCGGCACAACTGAAGCTCGCGGAGGCGACCATCAAGCAAAGACTTCGTGGGCAAAGATACCGGCTGTACACAAGAGTCAATTGCAACATTGGCGTCTACATCAGCGGCAACGAGGTCAGTTTGGCCCCGTCTGTTCCTGCGGGCGTCGAGGACAAGGCAACTGACAAACGAGCAGGTTCGTATGGGTAAAGGAAAGGGTTCCTTTGACCATTGGGCGGCGAGAGTTGCGGTCAACCGTGTCATCTTCGAGATCAGGGGAGCATTGCACGAGCAGGTCGCCCGAGACGCTTTCCGACTGGCTGGTAACAAGCTGCCGGGCCAGTACGAGTTCATCAAGAAGGGAGAACCAGCTGTCGTGGGTATAACAAAACTGGACGGGGTCACTCTCGAGGATCTGAAGCGACCACGAAAACAGGTGCCTACGGTCGAAGCACCCAATGTGGCACCAGCAGTGGCGACAACTCCGTCCACTGTTCCTCCGACGCCTCCAGCGCCATGACCGGGGAGGGGGAGTCCGTAACCATATCTAGCTATACAATGGGTTATACCCTGCTCTGACAGGGTCTGACCTCTCCAGGCCAGACAAAGATCCACCCGTTGTTGTCATTGGTGAGCTGGCCAACTCAAACCGGGAACAGGACGAGGCACCACATGGCCTAAATAAGGCATTATACGAGGAAGGCAATTCTGTACAATGTAGAATAGAAGTCCATGGCACTGAAAGCCCATGCGCTTGCTGTGCATCAGCAAAAGGAAGATGGAATGACGACATACCCGACCAACTAGCAGTCACAGACAGCCTGCTGAGTCCCAAATAAAGTGTTTGCTCACATAGGTTGGCAGAGGGCAAATGATAGACAGAACTCGAAGGTAAAACAATTGTGGGCTGCAAGTCAGCACAGGAGCGTTGATCGTACTGAGGGCATCAGCTCAAGCCACTTTATATGACAATCCCGATGCCGGAAACCCACTTGCGACCACAAGCTGGGCCATCTGCCCACTTTCTCAGATTAAGCAAGACCACGTACATGCGCGTGCTTTGGACATCTCGCCTCTCTACAGTCCGTTCGATTGTAGTCCCTGGACAATTACAATCTCAGCATTTTGATCCTTGTTGTCAACAGGAGCCACCTTTTCTACGTTCTTTGTCTACATGGGCATGGCTCTTTAAACCCCTTTAAATCAATCAAAAATTGAAAGTCTTGTCTGCGATGTGTCCATACAATGGCATGAGGCCTGTGGTGGTATTGTGACACATGCTACGGTACACCCTAAATATGTTCAAACATGAAGTAATGCACAGATTTGATTGAATTGGGAAAACCATGTAGGAAACTAATGCATACACCTTTCCGTACTAAATTTTGCTCTTCAAGATGCCTCTGACGTTCATAAATAGTGGAAGTGATGAGAGACTTTGAAGCTGTTTATATTGGAAACATCTATTGTGTTCAATGCTTGCAGAGACATTCCCACAATCCATCCTTGATGTTTTCCAAATAGTCCACAATCAAATCCCTGTGCATATACCAGCTGCAATCTCTGAGTACTTTAAAGAAGCATGGAAGGATATGGCCGGACAAGGATGGCCAAAGATTCAACCTGATCCTTTGATCTTGATCATGCGGCCAGCAGCTGGAACGGGTAGGCCAGGCATTAGGAAGGGGCTTCACGGTGATTCCTGGGTAAGTATATGTCTCAACACATTACGTTAGCTTATTATCCATGTTGAAAAATGATTGATTCTCATCATATCACTCTTTTAGCTTTTAGCTTCTTTTTGTTTTGGTGAGGCAGAGTTTGCTGAAAGCAGTCACATATGTCAGGTACCTTAACATCATCCGTCGCCCTCACTGCTCTTTCTGAGCCATAACAGAAAGTCAAACATGGGTTTGAAACTGTGGAAACGACTTTCCCATGACTGAAATGAAGCTATCCACAAAATGACTCCCATAACTTTAGCGAGCGCTGAATATACATGGTTCACATGGGGATGCTCCTTTTAAAAGGACGATTTGACGGAATTGGCATAGGAAAAGTACTGGGGCAGCAATAGCTTGATATATCATTTTCCATTTCACCAAAAAATATTAAATTAGGCATACCATCCTGTCTCCCTCCCCTCATTGTGCGCCATTGCCAAAAGATTCATCGCCTAGCAAAGCCGGTATAGACCACGTGACAAGCTTCATGATCCTCCTGAGTTGGTGAACATCAATTTCCCTGTGGGTTGCGAGGCTTTAGGTGTGGTGAGTAGATTTTGGTTAGTTTGTGTGTTGTCACAAAGGTCAAAGACCTTGGGAGAAATGATGATATGATAGTCGTGTCTTACAAGTTTCACCTCCTCTGGTGCCACAAAGATGTAGTCACCCTGACGCAGCTCAACATTGGAATTTCCCTCGCCGTACTTGACGTTCAGCCAGTTTAGCAATTGATGTGCATCAGTCCAGCCTAGGTTCCAGACTACTCCGTATGGGATTCGTGTCTCCTTGTCAGGTTTGTTAGGCTGTTAGGTGTGGTGAAGAGGTTTAAGTTAGTCAAAGCACTCCCCCGAGGAAGCACTGTGGTGCAGTAAATGTATCTTACAAGATCAACCTCCTTTGGTGCCGAGATCACATAACCGGTTTCCCCTGGGTTCAAGGTGAAGTGCCCTTCGCCAAAGCACTTCTTCAGCCAGGTTTCCAATTCCCCCCAGCTGTAACATTTTTGGCGAACTGTCTTGTAAGGGATATGCCACACCTTGAGGCTCATGGTCAGCTGTTTCTCATTTGATGACATTTCCTGGAGGTCCTCTCGTTTTCTGAGCTGAATGAGTTGTGGTCTTGAAGTCGTTCACACTGTCAGGTCTTTGGTATGACGTTTAGGTTCTCATATGCCGGGTGCTTTAACTGCGCATGTGAATGAGTCTCGAGATGTTATTCCGTATCTCAACGCTCAAGTGTCGAGACGTGTTGGGAGGAGGGTCGTTTTTTCAGGGTTTAAATGCCCGGAGATTGGTGGAGGAAGAACAAAATTTTCCTACTGATTTCAGATGGGTTGCAACATGCCAAATCAAGTGATATGCACAGATTTGTGACTGAATACAGACGATCATGTCCCTGGCAGCTAGGTTCATATGATCCTCACAAGTCCCCAGCTGTGAGTAACACATTTACCTTCACTCAGCACGAATCATGGAGCACGTCACGACGAAACTTGTGACGATTATGCGGAAACTGCCTGGCCTGGCGACTGCATTTGGTGAGACACTGGGCGCATCCAACATATAACAAAAGGCAGTTATTCGCAGCTATATTTCTTTATAATTTTCATGACCCTGCCAATATTATGCAGACAGTAACTTGGTCTCCCATGTCTTGCTACTAGATGGCCAGTCACCAACATTCCTAAATAAATGAATCCTCATGTAATATTACTGAATTCATCAACTCTAATTCTAAACTCTAGTGACTCAACAAAGACTTGACGCTTTGAATCTTGCTGCTCAGTAAAATGTCATCCAAGAGGGTGAATATGGAATCCGCCATATGGCGAGCAATGGCCTGAATTTACATCACTACACCTGCAAAAGCAGTTGCCAGCTTTAGTTTCATTAAATTCAAAGTAAAATAACACAGCAATTTAAACTCACAAAGACAGAGGGTACACCGGTACATCATTCACGCTATAGCTACAGCAATTAGAGCACATCATCTAGACCTAAATCACACACTCTCACCCAACACCCACACACCCACACACACCACACCCACACACTTACATACCTACACAATCAATTCACAGAGCTAACTCCTAAGTCTAGGGTTAATCAGATGTACTAATTGGGTATGCGAACCAAGCTTTGGGCGTGTAAATTGGGCATGAGTGTTGGGTGTGTGAATTCTTACGGGGTTTACTGCTGGCGATGTACCGGTGTACCCTTTGTTTTTGCATATGTGAATCTTCGTATTCAAGTAAGAAGTGAAGATGGTCAAACTAGACGTGGCTTGTGTTTTGACATATTGGGTACACAATGAAGTTTGACATGATACGGTCCGTTGACACTCAGGTAGGCACCCGCACCACGGATGTGTAACTTTAAGACTTTTGCACCGAATACCACAGGTTTCGGGAATCGCCATAGCCCAGGCAGACGCAGAACTGGTTCAGAGTTGCTCAAACTGGGCCTCCCGCCACTTGGCCGCCCAACAGGCCTCCACCAAGCTCATTCTCATGCATGTCAGCCAGCTGTGGTCAATTCTCTTACACAACTGACACATTACCTTCTGCCTCACCAGTATGCCCGCAAATCAGCTATAACAAGGGGCTCTGTCCAAACTTGGCCTTTAAAGTCCTGGGCGCTTGTGCTTGATTAAAAGTCCGCGTCTGCCATCAAAACTTGGCTTGCTCTGACCAACTGGATAACCTTTCAAGGTGGCTCTCGGAAACACACCAAGTCAAGCCAAGCCAAGCAATACACTGTCGACATGTTCTTCGTACTGACATCTCTACTTGCGACAGCACAAGTAGCCGCTGGGATATGTTACTGGCCTAATGGGTCTGTCGGTAAGCATGTTCTTCTCCTTTTACGGCTTCCTGTCGTTCATGTGGTGGAATGTTCCAGATTGCACCACTTTAGGCTCCGTAGCAGGTGATTAATACGTATCACAGATACATCCGGTTATCACTGCAATAACACAGCTGTGGCGCAAGGCGGACACACTTCGTGCTGCCTGCACAACGACGCCTGCTATGAGAGCGGTAGTTGCTTCCAGGACTGGTCAGGAATCATGTATAGGCAAAGCTGTACGGATCCGGACTGGAAGGATCCGAGTTGCCCGCAGTACTGTCTCCAGAAAGGTGCGGTCACATCCATGATTCAAGTCCAATCCCTTGACCTCGGTCACTGACTTTAATTTCCTCCGCTCGCAGACCAACTGGAAGTCGGGGTTTGGCTCCAGTCCTGCAGCCTGCAAGACAAGAAGGCATGCTGTGTGACGGATGCCCCCAGTGCGAGCTGCTGCAACGACACCAGCAACTTGTTTACTTTCACGCCAGGCTATATACAAGCAGTCATCAACGGCGACGGCACGAACCGTTTAGGCCCGTATGTTGCAGCGGCTGAAAAAGCTGTCACGGCACCGACCTCGACAGCATCAACGGGCTCTGACGCCGGCTCCTCTAATGATACATCTGCCGGCGCCACTGTCGCTGCCGCCGGCGACACGACTTCGCTATCGATCCCCGTCAGAGACGCCATCATCGCAGTAGGTGCTGTACTTGGGACCATCCTTCTGATCACACTTGCATCACTAGTATTCGTGTGGCGGAAGTTTTCCAAGGAGAGGCGGCTGCGACGCGAGGAACAGGAGGCGCTAAGGCGGCAACAAAAGGAGTCTTGGTCTCAACTAACCCACGAGGCCACACTTCAAGCAGGCGTGGCAGGAGGGAAGAGCGAAATGGACGCTGGGGAGTTCAGAGGCGTGCCTTGGTCCCGAGAAGTGCGGGAACTGCCTGCATCTCAACATGTTGGTGAGCTGAGCACGTAATCGTACATCGATTACCAAATCTTCCCGATTGGCAGGCTCTCTAGCCGGACGAACCTCGCTTCACAGATACTTTTCAGGTCATACTTTGAAAATTATAATAATACTTGTCATGAGCTTAACAAATTCCTGCTGGCCTGAGACTTTTCGCGTAGATAGAACTTGCAGAATGGGTGTGCCTGCGTAAATGCAGTAGTCTACTGGGAAGGGCCCCACTTGTCGTGCTGTAAGGGTACAAGGAACACGAACCCTGGTCTACCATCCAGGTGTGGGTCCAATTAACCCGCTGCCTGTATAGACGCGTCGCGCAAACCGCGACTTAACTTTCGAAGGCCCGTCATCCCTCCACCCGTCCTCTGGCAGCACCTTTGAGCTCCTTCTACAGTTGACAACATCGAGAATATCAATTGACTGGGGTCTGAAGTGTCAGAAACGGGCAGATTATTCAACATGGCGTTGATTGTTGATAAGCATCGGCCACGGTCTCTGGACCAACTCTCATACCACCCAGAGCTCTCTGAGCGGCTCAGATCACTTGTACGTAGCGCAGGTGATGGCTGACCTTACAATTCCCTACTGACACCACGTTCTCACCAGGCCCAAAGTGGCGACTTTCCTCACCTCCTCGTTTATGGACCATCGGGCGCCGGCAAGAAGACCCGAATCGTCGCGACGCTCAAGGAGCTTTTCGGCCCGGGCGTGGAGAAGATCAAGATCGACGCGCGCGTGTTCCAGACGACGTCCAACCGCAAGCTCGAGTTCAACATCGTCGCCTCTGTCTACCACCTCGAGATCACGCCCAGCGACGTGGGCAACTACGACCGCGTGGTGGTGCAGGACCTGCTGAAGGAGGTTGCACAGACCCAGCAGGTCGACCAGGCCGCCAGGCAGCGCTTCAAGGTCGTCGTCATCAACGAGGCCGACCACCTGACGCGCGACGCCCAGGCGGCCCTCAGACGGACCATGGAGAAGTACAGCCCCAACCTGCGCCTGATCCTGCTGGCAAACTCGACGGCCAACATCATCGCGCCTATTCGCTCGCGGACGCTGCTGGTGCGGGTTGCGGCCCCTACGCACGAGGAGATATGTGCGGTTCTGGCATCATCGGCGAAGAAGGAGGGCTGGCCTGTGGTCAACGGCCTGCACCAGCGCATAGCGGAGGAGAGCGGGCGGAATCTGCGCCGGGCTTTGTTGATGTACGAGGCTGTTCATGCTCAAAAGTATGTTGGTCCAGCAACCTGACGCTTGAGGTACCTGAAGGCACACATGCTAACGTTGTTGACTTGCAGTGAGAAGGTCACCGATTCGACACAACTGCCACCCCCGGACTGGGAGGCTCTCATCCACCAAATTGCCAGAGAAATCATGGAGGAGCACACACCAGCCCGGGTGCTCGTGGTCCGGGCGAAGCTCTACGATCTCCTCTCGCACTGCATCCCGGCTACGACCATCCTCAAGACTCTGACATTCAAGCTCCTGCCCTTGATCGACGATGCCCTGAAAGCCGACGTCATAAAATGGTCAGCCTTCTACGAGCATCGGATTAAGACAGGCACCAAGGTCATATTCCATCTGGAGGCGTTCGTGGTGAAGTTCATGCGGATATTAGAGATGTACCTGATGAGCATGGACTTTTGAAGAAAGAGCAGGATGATAGGAGAACGACTCTCGTAACAACGGCTGCCATGCTCTTGACGTTACCACAAGTACGGCTGCATGGATCGAGGGGCGGGCGTCCCGGGCAGGGTGGCCCCTCGAGTTACACGGACCGGGAAAGCAAATGGTTTCGTGCAGAAGACCAATTTGATGACACGCGAGGGCGTTCGGGACCAAGGCGTTTTTGGACGGGCAAAAGTACCTGGAGGGATGGTTTGCTTGAAGCTCACTAGCATCCGGCGAGCCTCTGGCTGGAATGAACCAGAGGCGTCTCGACATGGAACCCATCACGCACAAGCGAGAAGCTTGTACCGGTCAAGCAGCCTCGCATTTGTTGGGAGACGTGCCACCAAGCCGCAGTGTGCGCGCATATTTTGTGCGCTGCGGAGAATATGCAGTGCACCGCGAGAGGCTGCATACAGACGCATGCCCACTTGCTTGGGCGGCTCGGCGTAGCCCCGTAAGGTCCGATTGCGCAGTAGAAACGCTGCGGTGGATCTGTGGTGCAGACGCGTGCTGCATGTAACATTGGCTGAAGAGAGCGGGACGACGATTGCAGGACGAAGCGCGATTTCAAGCCCACAGATTAGACCTTGACCTGAATTTGGTGGTTGCCAACAAATAAATGACTTGAACCGAATAGATGCCTTTCCACTTCAGTATGATGGGTAGGACAGCCACCGGCTAGGCCCACCCACCGTACTGACTCTGCGCCATCAGCGTTAACCGAGCGAGCGAGCCTCTGAGGGCCATCGTTCAGCTGTGCCGTCGCACGAAGAGGCATGTCGTTCGTCAGTTCGGCTTGGCTGCCCAGCCCTGTGACAGGTTGGACAAGGGTGAAACCACGCACTCGCCGGGCAGCGCTGGCTGTATGGCTGCATCGGGTTACTTATCAGTCTACTGGCTTCCGTTGGTCCATGAGAGGTGGCATCCTTGCGCCCCGAATTGGCTCGCGAGTTGTCAGCTCTTGCGTAGCTCGACCCAGACCCGGGAGTCTGGGCGCAAGACGATCATTCGTCAGGAGGTGGTGTCCACGGCCGCCCTCGACCCCGTCCTACCATGCCCAGCCAGCCAGCTTGGGTGTGAAGTCATCTGGCTGGGCCGTGCGACGGCGGGGGAGATCCTGGGGGAGCCACCGCGGTGCCTGGGGAGCTTCGAGGGGCGGGCACGCGGGTGGCAGGAAGTGCCTCATCTCTGTGGTCGCCTAACCTCGGACACGCGCTGGATTAGCATTTGTGACATCCGGGACTTGCCGCCAGATATCCGCCACTCCAAGCAGCATCCGTCAGAAGTCAAAACAGCTCGCTCTCTTCCAAAGTCGCGAACTTCAGCGAACTGCCAGTGGGGAGATGTATGAGTGATTTGTTGAGCCTCGAACCCGTCCCTGCGTCTGGGTGTGGGAGAACTCCCGTGCATCCAGCGGCTAATGATCGGGCCAATACCCAAATGGACAGGTATATTCTAGGATATACGGGCCATTTAGCGGGTGCAACCAACGACAATACCAGCAGTTGTGCTGACGATAGCGCACGAAAGTTGCCGTCCCCACCAGCACGTCAGGTCCTTGCTGGTTGACGATCTCTTCGGGCTGTACCTATCTATGTACGTTGAATTACATCCAGCATTGTCACCTGGGCCCCAAACCAGAACCAGAGCGTAGAGACCGGCTCGAAGACCACAGCGAAGATCTACAGGCTCGTCGATATTTTGAATAGGATCATGCATACTGTCGGCTGCCTACTGCAATAGGCAATATATTAGGGGGGCCTACGGTCCAGTCCAAGGCCCCGTGCCCACCTCTCCACGATTCATCTCGGCCACTCTTACCGCGCCAGCGCTACCCCAGGCCAGAAGGATTGATGCGGGGAAGCTTAGGAGCACTTGGGAGTAGCTTGGCGTGCCGGCTTTGTTCGTGGCTGTCCCTAGCGGCTGGATGGGCTGGATCAAGAACACCCCGTTGTCTCTGGGCTGAAAGGGGGGGGGGGTTACGGAAGGGTTGCATGTGGCTGCGAAAGATGATGTACTGGATCTGCCGGGCTGGATGTCAAACCGCCTTCCTACCGTTGTCCCGAAAGCTTCTTTGGACATGATGGTCTGTGGCCGGCTAGGCGCCTTGCCTTTACCGAGCGTCTGTTCGGCTTGGTTCTACAAGCTGCAGCTCCTTACTGTGCTGGGGCGATATCGCATCGTGCATTGTCGAGGATGGAGACCTCTGACTCTGCCAGCTCTGACGAGGTGGATGGGGACGGGGACCGAGTGGAGGGACGTAGGGGTCTGGCCAGAGCATGGCAGGGGGGCTGAGCCTGGCCGGTGTCGAACGTTTTTGCGCCGAAAGTCTGGCGATGAGCCAGGCTCCCCAGGCAGAGTGACGCATCCCAAGGCCTTGCTCGCTGGATTGCCAATTTCGTAAACAACCAGACAACTCAACAGTCCCTCCCACAGAGGGCAGGTCCCAGTCACAAGGGAGGCCGACTTAGGAGCCCATGGCCAGATAATCGCCAGAGTTGATGGGGTTTTCGGGCTCTCGGTTCTCGGTCTCAGACGTTGAGGCGCGATGCACAGAGGGAGCTCGGATGGAAAACCGGAGAGGCAGCGACTGTGCATTGCATGCAAGTGAGCAGTCCGCCCTCGGGCAACAAAAGGACAGGAGAAGAGTGAGAGTGAGAGTGAGAATGAGACTTTGTCTCGAGGACTCGGTTGCTGCATGCTGGCCGGCCAGACCCTGGCCAACACGGTCCGTCGCAGGCCTGGGTAGGGGCTCATCTGATCGAGGGACGAGGTGGACGGAGTCCGGACAGACGGAAAAGTTGTCGCTGAGTACCCTCGCTCCTCACCTCATGGCAGTGGGGTGTCAATCCCGGCCGGGTGGAATCCCTCTGCACTAGCTCGAGGACCCCCGTCCCGGTGGGTATGGGATCATTCCCGAACAGGCAGTGTTCGGACACAAGGGACGAGGGGCCCTGCGTGCATGCTGTGGGCAGAAAGCAAGAGACTGAGTTGAGTGAGCGTGTGGGTGAGTGAGTGAGTGGCTGGCCAGGGACCGGCGACTAGTGACCAGCGACTGGTGGCCTGGCTTCTCATCAGCAAACTAATACAAAGCTACCCCCCTAGCCTCACCCTCCGCCTCTGAGCTGTTGCTCTGTCTTTCGATTCTTCCATTTTCCAATTCCTCCAATTCCTTCACGTCCATAGACTTAAAGGTGTCTCAGCCTCTCTCACATCCTTTCTCGGCCAGCTCCAGAATTATACTCATCCTCTTCAGCTCCTGACGCCGAGACCTGCGCGACTGGAACGGACCTTCTCACCAGACGTCTTCACATCCCCGGCTCACCCAACAGCTACCCCGCCATCATCATCACCACCACCACCACCACCACTATATACACACACAGGCCCGCCATTGTTCGTCATGGCTGAAGGCGCGCCCAAGGCCCCAGTGGTCGCAGAGGCCCATGAGGTCGACACCTTCCGTGAGTCCATCCGTGCCCCAGAATGTCCGGAGACAGGCTGTCTGGCGAAGCCCCGGCTCAGGGCTCTCACACAGCTGGAGTCTGTTGAATAGACGCTAACAGATGCTTCCAATAGATCCCCCCCAGAAGATGCTTGACAGTATGTGTACTGTACTTTTGGAGTGACTGTTGTGGGCCAATTCCGTGCTAACTGCAATCCTACAGAGCATCCCAGCAAACCTCACCTGTCTGGTAAGTCTGCAATGTGTTGGGAGATTAAACCCCACTGCTGGAATCACCGCTGACGAGGTGGATCAGGCCTGGAGGACTACCAACAACTCTACAAGCAGTCTATCACGGAGCCAGAGAAGTTCTGGGGCACCAAGGCCAGGGAGCTCCTCACCTGGTCCAAGGACTTCCAGACCGTGCGCACTGGAAGCCTCGAGAACGGCGACAGCGCCTGGTTCCTCGAGGGTGAGCTGAACGCCTCGTACAACTGCATCGACCGTCATGCCGCCAAGGACCCCGACCGCGTCGCCATCATCTACGAGGCCGATGAGCCGAGCGAGGGCCGGAATCTCACCTACTCTGAGCTGCTCCGGGAGGTCTGCAAGACGGCCTGGGTACTGAAGCAGATGGGCGTCAAGAAGGGTGACACAGTCGCCGTCTACCTGCCCATGATCCCGGAGGCTCTCATCGCCCTGCTGGCCATCACACGTATCGGAGCCGTTCACTCTGTCGTGTTCGCTGGTTTCTCCTCAGACTCCCTGCGCGACCGTGTCATAGATGCCCAGTCCAAGGTGGTCATCACCACCGACGAGGGCAAGCGTGGTGGCAAGCTCATTGGCACCAAGAAGATTGTGGACGATGCTCTGAAGCAGTGCCCCGACGTCAGCCACGTGCTTGTGTACAAGCGCACTGGCGCGGACGTCCCATTCACCAAGGGCAGGGATTGGTGGTGGCACGAGGAGGTCGAGAAGTGGCCTGCATACATCGCCCCTGAGCCTATGAACTCAGAGGACCCACTGTTCCTCCTGTACACTTCTGGGTCGACCGGCAAGCCCAAGGGCGTCTTGCACACCACCGGCGGCTACCTGCTTGGTGCCGCCATGACGGGCAAGTACGTATTCGACATCCACGATGGAGATCGCTACTTCTGTGGTGGAGACGTCGGCTGGATCACAGGACACACCTACGTTGTCTACGCACCTCTCCTGCTCGGTGTTTCAACAGTCGTCTTCGAGGGCACACCAGCATACCCCAACTTCTCGCGGTACTGGGAGATTATCGATAAACATCAGGTGACACAATTCTACGTGGCACCGACCGCATTGCGGTTGCTCAAGCGTGCTGGCGACCACTTCGTGAAGAGCAAGATGAGCCATCTCAGAGTGCTTGGATCCGTCGGGGAGCCTATCGCTGCTGAGGTATGGAAGTGGTACTTCGAGGTTGTCGGAAAGGAGGAGGCACAAATCGTCGACGTAAGTTGCCCCCTAACAAGATCATCATATCAAAACCCGTTTCAGGATATTAACTCTTTGAGTAGACTTACTGGCAGACCGAGACCGGTTCCAACGTCATTACTCCCCTCGCGGGTGTGACCCCAACGAAGCCTGGATCCGCATCGCTCCCCTTCTTCGGTATTGAGCCTGCCATTATCGACCCTGTATCTGGCGACGAGATCCACGGTAACGACGTGGAGGGCGTCCTCGCCTTTAAGCAGGCATGGCCTAGCATGGCACGTACAGTATACGGCGCGCACAAGCGTTATATGGACACATACCTGAATGTTTATAAGGGCTATTACGTGAGTACAGCCTTCCCACCACTTGCTAGTGCCATTACTAACGACTTGCAGTTTACTGGTGACGGTGCTGGCCGAGACCACGAGGGATTCTACTGGATCCGGGGCCGTGTTGATGATGTCGTCAACGTCTCTGGCCACCGTCTATCAACCGCCGAGATTGAAGCCGCACTGATCGAGCACCACTCTATTGCCGAGGCAGCGGTCGTGGGTATCAACGACGAGCTGACCGGCCAGGCCGTCAATGCCTTTGTGGCCATTAAGGACGGCAACGAGTCATCTGACGCCCTCCGCAAGGAGTTCATCCTGCAGGTGCGTAAGAGCATCGGGCCATTCGCGGCGCCCAAGGCCGTCTACATCGTACCGGACCTGCCCAAGACCCGGTCGGGCAAGATCATGCGGCGTATCCTGAGGAAGATCCTGGCGGGCGAGGAGGACCAGCTGGGAGACATCTCGACCCTCTCGGACCCGTCGGTGGTTGAGAAGATCATCCAGATAGTCCACAGCGACCGGAAGAAGTGAGCTTGTGGGTGAGAGTTTTCCTGCAGGTAGCTTGCGGCGGCAGATCTGAACAGGTCTATGGGTCTTACGAGCGAGTTCCGGAGTGAACGACGGTGCTTGGACAATTCACATTTGATGATGCTTTATAATATCAACATGATATCTTCTGGCGAGGGAGGAGGGGTTGGATAGGAGCGGTGTACTTCTTGGGTTCATACACACAGAGAGTTGCTTATCAAAGCCGTTTACCCGGACTTAAGAACCATCAACTGCCCCGAATAGAGCGAGTAGAGGTCCTGGCCGTGCGCCTCGCGTAGTTTGTGCGTATTTACGGCCATCCTGGCTGGGCATCATCATTCATCGCCGGTGGAGCGAGATGGAGAATGACCGGCGCGCGGTGAAGGATTGCAGAAGAATTCTGGAAGCCATAACAGGGACTGGATGCGGGAGGAAAGAAAAACAAGTGCCGTGCCATGCGGGACTCGTCATCCCAAGCTTGGCAACAGCCGGCCAGCCTCCGTAGCGGGCTTGGGAGGGGGATTAATAAGGTTGAGGAGTGGTGTTGTGTGGTGCTATCGCTGGCAGGACGGCCGCTTTTTCTCACCCACACCACCCACCCACCAGCCAGGGCCACATTTCCGATCGCCCCGCCGCTGTCCCCGGTGTCCAGGTGAGAGCTACTTCCTTCTACCCCCTCACATAGACAGATAGGTAAGCGGCCGAGCTGGTCTCTCGTTGGCAGAACATCCCCAAAGCCAAGAACTCTCTACGCTCTCCCTTGGTGGCTGTGTAGGCTGCTGATTGCGTGGTCGGGCCCTAACAAGTAGCACAGTGTGTGTGCTTCAGTGAGAAGGAAGGGCGGTCTCGTGCATCGTAAACTCCGAAAGGTTTGTCCGGGTGATTCGGATGGGTGGTTTCTGTAAGACAAAGACAACAGCCATTACGCCTTGCGTGGTGGCAGAAGGATGGAGAGGACGGGATGCTGGGTGGGTTTTGGGCAGTGTTTGGCACTTGCTGAGCGACGCCGGGCTGGGCGAGGTGTTGATTGGTACGCCCAGGCGTGTCGAGTGCGCATCTCGGTCGTCGAGTCGCATAGTAGACACTGCTGATACACCTCGGCGTCCTGACACAATACCCAGGGCCTGCTAGTTACCCAAGATACTACAGAATGGTGTTTTCAATTGTTTGCCCTCCTGAAGGTCCAGGCCATTTTCCTGTCGGGGCAATTGCCTATGTGTGGCTTGCCCCGGCGCCGTGGGTGTGTTACCTAGGTACCCTGGCAAGTGCACGCCTAGAGGGCGTTGCATTGGTCCTTCTCGGCTGACGGCTCTTGAAACTCATCCGAAGCTCAGGGTTGATCTGCGCCTAATCGACGGATCCACTCCTGGCAGGTGCCTGTGAAGGGGCGATGCTCTGACCACGCAGCCTTGTGGTTTTACATGTCTGGACCTTGTCTGCGTGCATCCTTCAAGTGCACACATAATTTTCTGCTCGCTTCAGTGAACACGATACTCGCTGCTGCTGCTGCTGCTGCTCTTGTTTCGCAGTGCCATGACCAGGGTGCTCTCGGTAGATCCAGCTCGGACTGTTCCATCGCTCGAGCGGCCCGATTCATCGAGGCTAAAGTGTACCGTACCGTGCACCAAGGCGGCTACTAGCCTGCTTGCGCCTGTCCTTTACCCAGGCAGACTACTCTGAGTGTGTACATATGCCGAGGAGGGAGAAGAAGCGGCGCCTAGGTAAAGATCATGCAGGTGCGGTTCGGACTGGCGACCCCAGAGTTTCGTGTCGTCCCGTCTGAAGTTTCTGGCTGGCTCGCCTGCAATGCCGGGGTGCCTCCTAGTCGCCGTGGACTACAGGTGCAGGCCTAGGGCCGGGCCCGACGAGACATGCGAATCACACATCCCATGTAGCGAGCCAGATTCTCGGTTCCAGTCAAGTGCTACCCGCTGTGGTAGACTCAATACAGATTGCCTTTCCCGTGGAATCAGACCTATACATACATACATACATACATACATACATACAGGTCTGCCCTCGTGTTGATCTAAACTTCAAGGTTACGAGGTGCGGGCACGCATATGCACATTAAACTAAGGTTATCGGACTTTAGATTCTAGCTTGCCTTCCCAGATAGAGTGGTCCCCGCCTGTCGTATACTGTGCAGTCTTTTTGACGCCCGTGTTCCATTCCGATGCACTGTGCATTGTTAGCCCATGCTGCCAAGATCCCTCGGCCAACAAACGTGCACATCGCTGATGATGCACCGCCTCCCTATTGCCTCGCCTAGCGAAGCAGGCCGTCTTGGGACTTGTTGGAGGGCAGATTGGGGCCAGAATTGGGGCAAATGAGCGCCCAGTGGGACTCATGAGACTGGATCTCCGGGCACGAGAAAAGGAAAGAGGGCCCCCCCAGCCAGCCCAGCCCAGCCCACCCTAACCACCTTCCACACGCCAGCTTTGCCAGCTTTGCCTGCTCGCCTGCTGGCCCACTCAATTAATCCATCGCCCAGATCCCCAGCGTTTTGTCTCTGGCCCATCCCGTCAATATCGGACCGGCCTAATAAGTCCTAGCCTCCTGCTTCTCCTTCCTCATCCTGCCATACAATTCACCCTCTTTGCGCAACCACCACACTTCGCTCGACCCCTTCAACGAGCCTGTCTGACCATCAGGCTGTTTTCTGTCTTTACTTGTATTTGAACGACCACACTTTCGTTTTCCATACCCACCCGAGCGCAGCGCAGAGTAACACGCAGTCCAACTCAGGAGGCGTCCACATTCACCTGTCAACTTGTCAACGGAGCGAGTTCACAGGCCCGGCCGTGTCGTGTCCAGCGTCGTGTTATTTACACTTTCACCCTTACCTATGTTTATAAAACCCTATTCGACGCACAGGTCTTGAATTCGCAAGACTCGGGGCTGATTATGAAGCCCTTCGGCAAGCTCGCACTTGCGATTGCCAGTCTCCTAATAATCCCGTCTGCAATAGCCGAATCGAGACAGCGGAACCCGCTCCAGACCGTGACCCGCCTCGAGTCGCCCACCATCATAGCACCCTCACATCGAGTCCATGCCCACTCCCACTTCCAGGCAACCTTCTCCCTCGCCGACTCGCAACAAAAGGTGAGGCTGTCTCTCGAGCCCAATCACGATGTCGTCGCCGAGGGAGCCACAATCACCTACTTGGGTGCAGATGGCAAGATCCAGAGGTCCGAGCCTATAGATCGCCTGGATCACCGCGTATTCAAGGGCAACGCCTTTGTGCAGTATGCAGGACAGACTGAGTGGGTCAACGTCGGCTGGGCAAGGATACACGTCCACAGGGACGGCCCAGAGCCCCTGTTCGAAGGAGCCTTCCAATTGTATGGCGACCACCACCACATCCAGACCAACACCAATTTCCAGAAGACTCGCCGAAGGGACGATCCCGAGATCGAACAGGCCTCCGACGAGTACTTGGTCTTATGGAGGGACTCGGATCTCAAGGGCGACGACCTATCGAACCACAGCCCCGACGAGCTCAAGCGATCGCTGGCACAAAAGGAGACATGCACCTCGGACCAGCTGGACTACAACGCCGATGAGAACCATCCCATATACCGTAGCCTCGACGGTCTTGATGGCTTGGATGGCCTCGAAGCAAGGTCGTCGTGGTCTTCGATGGCTACGAACATGTTGTTCGGGCGGCAGATGGACGGCACAACGGGTGGTAACGGTGCGGGCGCGAACCTGGTCTCAACCATCGGTTCGACATCGGGTTGCCCAACGGCCAGGAAAGTCGCCTTGATCGGCATAGCCACCGACTGCACGTATTCGGCCGAATTCGAAGGCAACGAGACTGCCATCAGGTCCAATATTATCAACCAGGTCAACACGGCGTCCCAGCTGTACGAAAGCACCTTTGATATCACACTGGGCATTCGCAATCTTACCATCAGCCCCCAGGCTTGTCCGTCCACCCCCAGCTCTGACGCCCCATGGAACGTCGGCTGTTCCGATTCGGTCTCGATTACCGACCGCCTCAATCTGTTCTCGGCGTGGCGTGGCCAGCATGAGGACAGTAATGCGTACTGGACGTTGATGAGCACCTGTGGCACTGGGTCGGCTGTCGGTCTGGCCTGGCTTGGCCAGCTCTGCATGAATGGCTCTTCAAGTTCGTCCGGCGGGGGAAACGAGACAGTTGCAGCCGCCAACGTTGTCGTCCGAACAGATGGATCCACCGAGTGGCAGGTCTTCGCCCACGAGACAGGGCACACCTTTGGCGCCGTGCACGATTGCACTTCCTCATCATGTGCGGACGGCACGTCGACGAGGCAGCAATGCTGTCCGCTCAGCTCGAGCTCCTGTGATGCGAACGGCCGTTTCCTCATGAACCCGTCTACCGGAACAGGTATCACACAGTTCTCAGCATGCAGCATCGGCAACATCTGCTCGGCTCTGGGTCGCCAGAGTGTCCAGAGCACCTGTTTGAGTAACAACAGGGATGTCACGACCATCACCGGGAGCCAGTGCGGCAATGGGATTGTGGAGTCCGGAGAAGAGTGTGACTGCGGCGGAGAAGCTTCATGTGGCAACAACTCATGCTGCAATCCTACGACCTGCAAGTTCACCTCAGGATCATTCTGCGACCCGACAAATGAGGAATGCTGCACCGACCAGTGCCAATTTGCCAGCAACGGCACCGTCTGCCGTGCCAGCACAGGCCTGTGCGACCCCGAAGAAACGTGCCCCGGCGACTCATCCTCATGCCCGACTGACGACAACGCCCCCGACGGAACGGGCTGCGGAGATGGCCTCCAGTGTGCCACAGGCCAGTGTACATCCCGGGACCAGCAATGCCAATCGCTCATGGGGTCACTGGTCACGAACAACAACACCGAGGCGTGTGGCTCCTCCAGCTGCCAGATCCAGTGCCTGAACGACAACGTTTGCTATGAGCTGAACCAGAACTTCCTGGATGGCACGACGTGTGGCGGTGGCGGCACGTGCAAGAACGGAGTGTGCCGAGGCGCCAGCGCCGGCGGCGAGATCCTGTCATGGATTCACGACAACCCCCAAATATTCTATCCAGTTGTGTGTGTGGTGGGCGGTCTCATCCTCCTGGCTCTCGTAACTTGCATCTTTTCCAGGTGTCGCCGGAGCAGCCGCAGGAGAGCCGTGCCATCGAGGGCACCGAAACCCCCAGCAGGATGGGGGTCTATCCCGCCACCGCCGCCTGTAATGAGCAGGGGACCGAGACCGAACCAGTATATGGGCGGCCCGCCCCCGTATAATGATGGTGGCTATCAGCCATACCGGAACGCGCGGTACGCGTGAAAAGGGACGTCATTCTATTAAATGAAGGTGATCGAAGATACCACTCGCGGAAGCGTCATCGTTAATTACGATCGATGGCGAGAAAAAGCCATTACCTCGGCAGTAGAAGAGGCGGGCGAGCTTTCAGCTACAATTTTGTCTTGCATGGAGACCGGCGTTCAATGGGCATTGATGGGAATGGGACAAGGGCCTGGCAAGGACCCTGCAGGATTACCTCGAGAGACGGTATCTTATATACTGCAGCTATCTTATAGTCAAATGCATTCATATTGTTCACTCTGCCTCACACTCCCGTACAACACTTCAGGTAACGTAGCAATGGCAGTGTCTCAACTGACCCGCTCACAGCATCAGATGGGCGAAGCTCCTGCACAGGCAGAAGTAGTCTTGTCATGAAGCATGCATGTCCTTCCATTTCGCTATGAAGGTTTCCAAACGTGGTCATAAGTCGTAATTCATGGCTACTACTGTGCAGCGTCCAGCAGTCCGTCCATTCTATCTGAACACCCAATAGCCTACCGCCTCCCGCTTCTCGAGCTACCATCTCCCCGGCCACGCTGCTGCTGGTGCTGCTGGTGCTGGGCGGCCGACATGCGGAGGGACTGTCCGCCCTGGCCGTGGTACTTGTGCTGCTGGAAGCTCGCCCTGGGGCCACTGATCTCCGGGATGGGCTCGTCGTCATCATCATCGTCGTCCTCTTCGTCCTCGAGGCCGCACATGATCTTCTTGAACCTGAACCGCGTGGCCGGTAGGGTCTGCTGGGGGGGTTAGCCGGCATTGTTTCTGTGAGGGCTGGTATGTTTGCGCCATTGCAGGCCACGGTGGAATGGGGGTATGAGAAAAACGAGGAGGAAAATAGATAAGAGAAAAAAGAAGAAGAAAGAAATGGATGAACTGAGTGAATATGAGTGAATGTGAACACTGAAGTTAGACCTACGGCACCGCTGCTCTGCGCGTACATCATCAGCAGCTCGGGGTTGTCGAGCACCGTCTCGGCCCAGTCTCGCCTCTCTGTCTTGGTGAAGGGCTCCTTGGGCTGCCTATCGGAGGTGCCGCCGTCAGCACTATCTCTCCCGCTCCCGCTGCGCACTCACGCGCCCCTGGCTCCCGGGGTGGACCTACCTCGACGAAGCGGCGCGGTGGTGGTGGTGATGGTGAGAATGATGGTGGTGATGGTGTTGAGAGTGATGGTGAGGATGATGGGGCGCCATCCTGCCGCCGCCGGGCAGGCGCTCCGGGCTGAGGTCGCTGCCGTCGGAGGCGTCGCCGGCGTAGGGGTCCTTGCCGCGGGCCTGCAGGTCGCGCATCTCGTCGGTGAAGGGCTGGTCCATCATGTCGGGCGGGGAGCCGCCCCAGGGCCCGCCGCTGCGGAAGGGCCCGCCGCGGGGCGATGCTGACGAGGGCCCGTGTGCCGTGGTGTTGCGCGCGTGCGAGAAGGGGTTTTGTGAGGACGACATGGGTGCACGGCGTATCTCTGTGTGGGAGGTGGTGAGGTGGGAGAGAGCCAGAAGTTAAAGGTGAGAGAGGTCGCAGGTGAGAAAGAGGTGGTGGACTCTCTGCCCCTCGCCGTGGGTGAGGATGAGCTGCTGTTAAGAGATGCCTGAGCTGCACGCAGGTGTTGGGTACAGTAGTGGGAAGCGCCACCCGGAAGAGGCAACTAACACGCCTTGGAATTGCCAGCATTGACAGGCCTGGATATCTAGCTGCGTGGGCCTGCAGCTGCCGTGCCACGCCACGACTCGCTCCTCTTTGCTTCTCTCCTCGTTGACATCAAACGGCATCTGCACGCTGCTGTCACCGTCGCGTCGCCGGCCACTTATCGCCCATACATACTGCCGTCATGCTGCAAGCCTGGGGACCAGTCAGATGAGCGACAAGGCGAGAAATCAGACGCACCCCGTGCAGCCTGCGCCCGACCAGAGTGATGCCCGCGAAGGGCCGTCTAGATTATGCATTGCTACTGAGAGAGAGACGGATGTCTCGATCTCAACACTACCCAGGTACTTCTTTCACTAATAACTGTCAGGGACAGACCTGACCATGCCTGACTTGACGTATATGGCGAGACTCGAATCTGGAACAATGGCATTGTGCTGCGACCAAGATACTCGATTCTACCAACCAACCAACCAACCAGCTAGCTCGTGTCCAGCCGAGTCTCTATTGTCTATCTGAGCCGCCAGAACTCCCACAAATGACACATCAAGTTCATGCCGACTTCCACCGCAGCAGCGTGATCGAGTGCTTGGGGAACACGAAGCTGCCCTTGCCGTCCCACTCGGTCTGCTTGATCACGACCTCCTCCTTGCCCGCGACATTGACCACGCTGGGATCCGCCCCGTTGACCGAGTGCACCTCGACCTTCCCAGACACGCCCTTGAGCGTCGTCTCGAAGTCCTGCTTCTCGTTGATGTTGACGGCCACCACGTTGACGTAGCCCTTGTCGTCGACCACGGCGCTGACGTCCAGCCACGGCGCACCATCCTCCAACACGCCCTGCAGCCACGCCGGCGTTGTCTCGCCCGTGTAGGAGCCGCACTTGACGTGTGCAGCCACCGTCCACCCGCGCATGTAGCGGCTGAAGAGCAGCAGCGGCCACCAGATCGTCTGCTTGACAATGCCGTCCTTGCTCGTCATCAGCGGCGAGATGACGTTGACCGTCTGCGCGATGTTGGCCATGCCGATGTACTTGCTCTGCCGGATGAACACGTTGAGCCAGATGGCCACCGCCAGCGCGTCCGACAGGTTGTACTTCTCCTCGGCCCCCTTGTCGCCGGGAGCCCGCTCCGGGTCCCACACGTTCCACTCGTCAAAGCAGATCTTGACCGGCGGCTTGGTCGGCGCCACGTTGTTCTCGATGCGCGCAATGTCGATGAGCGCCGCCGCCGTCTGGATCGCCCGCTCCGCCGACAGCGGCGCCGTCACGTTGTGCAGGTGCTTCGCCGACGCCGTGTAGATGTGTATAGAGTGCATGTCCACCACCGACACGCACTCCTTGAGCACGTGGTGGTCCCACGACGTGTGGCCCGTCTCGCCGCACAGGATCAGGCAGAGGCTGGGGTCCAGCAGCCGCAGCGCCTTGGCCCACTGGAACGCCTTCTTGGCGTAGTCCTCCTTGGTCGCCTGCTCCACCTGCCACGGGCCCCAGATCTCGTTGCCCAGCGCCCAGTACTTGACGTTGTACGGCTCCGGGTGCCCGTTCTGCCGCCGCAGGTTGGCGTAGTACGTGTCCCGGGTGCCGTTGCAGTAGTCCACCCACGCGAGCGCCTCGTCCAGCGTCCCTGTGCCCATGTTCAGGCAGATGTACGGCTCCACCCGCTTCTCCTTGCCCTCGCTGAGCACGTCGAGCCACTCCATGAACTCATCCGTGCCGAACGTGTTGGGCTCCGTGCCCAGCCACGCCAGCTCCGGCCTCTTGGGCCGCTTGTCCTTGGGCCCCACGCCGTCGAGCCAGTGGTACGTCGCCACGAAGTTGCCGCCTGGGTAGCGGACCACGGGGATGTCGAGGTCCTTCAACGCTTCAATGACATCCTTCCTGAAGCCCTTCTCGTCAGACAGCGGGTTGCCGGGGTCGTATATTCCTACAGGATATTGAGTTAGTATCTTTGTCTTTCCGGCCGAGATGAGTTCTTTGAGCCTGCCTTGCTTGAGGCTTCTCTCATAAAGTCCCATTGAGTCAAGAGGGAAGGGAAGTGGTGCCCGTACCTCCATATATGCAGCGTCCCATGTGTCTTGGTTGAGTGTTGTTGTCAGCTACGCTCCATTGTCGACCCTCGTTGTACGCCACGGCACGGAGAAGACCATAGATCCTCACTCCAATGCAGATGTTCAGGAAGCAATAACACGATCGGATGGGCACTACACATACTCGGTGAACCCGCCATAGGTCATAGGATCTATCTTGGAGAGCTTCTTCTCCGCGTCCACCTCGATGAGGGGCTTCTCGCCATCCGAAACCTTGGTGAACGTCGTCATTTCTGCTGCAATTGAGTCTCACGATACTTTCTATGCAAGAGGAGGGAGATTCCAAGGCCTCTCGAATTTCTCTAGCTGCTGGGCACTCGCTATCTATCTCTTATTCTGGCGCATGCCAGGACCCACGAGGAGAGACACTTGCTTGGAGAATTTGACGTCCGTCGCAACTTTCCCCTCTGCTACCCCAATTTCCTTACCCCGAGCATCACCGTATGCGCGCAGCCATGGACATGCGCATGCCAACGAATGTGCAATGCGGCATGGGCTATCTCCGCCCGAGCCCGGCCGTGTCCCGGTCGCTTAGCCGACGCCGCTGGTGATTGGTGCGCATCAGCTGTGGGAGGTGACATCGCGCGGCCGGCTTCCAAACAGGGACAAGGCGCCGCCGTTCCCAAGCGTGCGGCGAGAGAAGCTTCTTCGAACGGGAGGAGCGCTGGTCACGCGGTGAGGGCGTCATTCGTGGGTTGATGAATCGCTCAAGGCTGGACGGCCATTGCCTCGGTCTGATTGCGAGCAAAACACCCCGAAGCAAGATGATGCAGTCATGGTCATCCTCTCCGGACTGTTGACATTTGTCCGATCTGTCGTCAAATATCCTCAACTGGGGATCCTCCCCTGCCGGCGGATGCGCTCTTGATAGGAGGAAAGGAGGTTTCTCCCCGCCGGCCGAGGACAGTCGATGCCCACCGCCGCGGTACCGTATGATGATGATGCAGTAACAGTGTGCTGCCTATGACTGGTCCAAGCCGTCGGGACCCATCAGAAGCCCGCTCGTCGTATCCTCCCTCCAATGCGCCCCAAACCTTGCACGTCCTCCCCCGCATGCCTACGAGCAGGGGTTTATCTGGGGTTTGGGGTAACGGCCGAACTTTTTTGTTTGTTACGAGCATTCGGACCCATTGTTAATGTGATGGACAGGGGAATGAAAGGCTTCGGCCGCCCTGGGAACAGGGGCATCACCACGGATGATGCGTACCGAAGGAGCGTGTGGGTGGAGGATGGCCTTTGCTCGCTCCCCGAACTGACCAGCCTGGACTGCAAGGTGACCTCTCTCTCTCTATATATATACATGACGGGGCCATCCGAGGTAGGAACGGTGAGTTGATCTCCTGTCTCGCGGAACAGCACTGTAACCTTTCGCGCGTTGAAAGGGCCCCTTCTGCTTTTATATTTCTTTTCGTGGCCGTGGTACCCCCTGGCCCAGCTTGTCGAGATGGTGCTCGCACCAAAGACATATCAGGTAGGACAAACTCGCCTCACTTGCCCCAGCACAGACGACCCTGACTGACTCTCTGCTATGTGTAGTTCCTCGTGAGCGTCTTCGCCTCCGTCGGATCCATCCTATATGGCTATGATCTCGGTGTGATCGCCGAGGTCATTTCCTGCCAGCCTTTTAAAGATGACTTTAACAACCCGAGCTCAGTCGACACGTAAGAACAGACACCAGACCCAAGCTGCCATCACCACACATACCATCACTTCCTTCTTGCTGACTCGAAGTCCTGAAATAGAGGAGTTGTCGTCTCGCTTTTCACTGGAGGTGCCTTCTTCGGCGCCTTCTTTGCCGGACCCGCCGGTGATCGTCTAGGTAGACGATGGACCATCTTCCTCGGATCAATAATCTTCATCATCGGTGGTGTCTTCCAAACCGCCGCTCAGACCATCCATTGGATGTGGGGCGGTCGAGCCATTGCTGGTCTTGGAGTCGGCTTCTTGGTCATGATCATTCCGGTATATCAGGGCGAAATAGCCCACCCCAGCATCAGGGGACGGGTAACTGCTCTACAACAGTTTATGCTGGGAATTGGTTCATTTATCGCCGGGTGGCTCAGCTACGGCACCTACAGCATTCCGAGTTCGGCAGCTTACAGGAGTATGTGCTCTCAGTATCATCCCCTCCTTGTCGAATACCACTGACCTGACCTGCCTGCACAGTCCCATTGGGCATCCAGATCCTCCCAGCCGTCGTTCTCGCCGCCCTCATCCTCTTCTTCCCAGAGAGCCCTCGTTGGCTCATCGACCATGGTCGTGGGGAACTGGGCCTGCATACGCTTGCAAAGCTACACTCCAACGGCAACATTGAGGACGCATGGGTCAAGGCCGAGTTTTCCCAGATCGAAGAGGCAATCGGTTTTGACCGTGAGCACGAGGCCAAGAGCTACATGGAGCTGATCAGGACTCGGTAAGCACCCATGCTGTGGACTCGCGCGGTGGAGAACATACCTTTTGGCTAACGTTGAACCCAGGTCCTCCTTCCGCCGGCTCCTCATCGGATGCTCTCTCCAGGGCGCCTGCCAGATGACCGGTGTTTCAGCAATCCAGTACTTCAGCGTCAACATCTATGGGCAGGTCGGCATCGGCGGGCAGGATACGCTCAAGTACCAGGCCATCAACAACATCCTGGCGCTGCTGGCGCAGGCGTCGTGTGTGCTGTTCATCGACCGGGTCGGGCGGCGATGGCCGCTCATCTGCGGCAACCTCTTCAACTGTGCCATGTTCACCATAGCTACGATCCTGATCGCCTTGTTCCCGGGCGGAGAGGCCGGCTGGGGATTCATCGTGGTGACGTGGCTGTACAACATCTCCTTCTCGGCGACGTGCGGCCCACTCAGCTGGATCATCCCGGCCGAGATCTTCGACACGCACACGCGGTCCAAGGGCGTCTCCATCGCCACCATGGTCTCGTTCGCCTTCAACACCATGATCGCCCAGGTTACTGATCTTGCCATAAAGGAAGTCGGCTGGCGGTACTACCTGCTGTTTGTCATCTGCAACTTCACCAATGCCGTCTGGTTCTGGCTCTCCCTGCCCGAGACCAAGAATCTGCCCCTCGAGGAGATGAACTATCTCTTCACCAACGCCCCCTGGATCGTCCCCGGCACCGACAAGAGCGTCTACACCGCAAACCTGAACGCCGATCTCGAGAGGCGCGCCGGCGAGATCCAGGAGAAGTCCAACGTCGCCGGGCACGACGAGCATGTTGACGAGAAGTAGAGGCCGTGCCGCTTGAGATCTTCTGCACACTTTTTGGCGTGGTATCTGGGACGGCTCCTAGAGAGGCGAGGGGACCTGAAGACTCACCTCTCACGTGTACTGATTGACCGGCCATCAGAGTCTAGAATGTGACTTGACAGCCCTTAGAGTACATATACCCTGGCGTTTGCTTACACAGCTGCTACTGTAATAGAAATACAACAGCATTCAACTACTGTGTCAGCTACTCTGCTCCTGCGATCGTTGGCTCGGAATCAAATGAACGATGAGGCCGTCTCCATCAACGCAGCATGCAAGCCCCTTTCACCCCATCCTCTCCTCCATCTTTCAACCTACACACGATTTCCTTCCCGCGAGTCCGCAGCCAGAAATGTACACACGTACGTAACTCGTAGCTCGCGACGAGACCCGCCCGCATCTCGGCCAGCTTCCGGCCCCTCTCGTACCACCACGGACAAGTGGCGTCAGCCTCGCCGACTTCTTCGGACGTTTGGCCCCGTGCCGCATCAGTCGCCCCCACCTCCACGGAGCTTTACCTACTCCTCTCCCCAAAGGGCTCCGGTGGACCTTGGATGTGAACCTATGCTATAGGTTGTTATTCCCGTGAAGGGTTCGGGGTTTCGCGGGCCGGTTGGTTTCGGCCTCTGTTGCGTGAGCCTTGGTGTCCCAGTAGAGGGACGTCCTGTGGTGATCAACGTAATGAACACGGGTTACCACGCCGGAAACTGATCGTCAACAGGGGGGATTGGTCTCCGCAGGATGGAAATGATCAAACTCAGCTGGTAGACCATCTTTGAGACGCCGCCCGAGTTCTTGAAGCCTCTTCACAGATGTTGATGCAGAAAACATCCCCATTCTAACACTCAATTAGGCCGAATTAATACGGTGTCGAGAATCTTCGTTCACAGGTCTCTGTCCACAATAGCGAGGATGTGCAGGTCGCATGGGTCATATGGGGACCCCAAGTTCCAATTGCTGAAGTGGCCTCTATTCTGTATTTTCTGTGTATGTTATATGATTCCAGAATATTTCCAGCCCACCACGTGGGTATTGCTTCCTAACACGTTCCGACCTACCCACACTATCCAGCAGATGCCTTTTTGCTCTCGGTTTCAAGACACTCACAAGATAACTCCTCAACGCCGGTTGCCAAGCTGGTCCATCCCCGCCTCCACGCGCCAATCCCACATATAACTACATTGAGCCGGTGGACCAGGCCCCACTTTATCGATGAGTGATACCGTGTATCAATTCCGACTGGCTTTCCTTCTTCCCTTTGTATCCAAGACGTGGTGCCCGTGATATTGGCTATAACCATTTTGCTTCCATGACATGCTTGTGGCAATGCATCAAATGCTCCACGCTCGTTGTGATGCTTCTTACTGCTTGAGAACGCGGCAATGCGTCCTTATCCTGCCTCACTGCTTGGCATGCTGGCCCGGGGGGAGGGGGGCGGGTCGATTGCGGCGTGTGGTCAATCGGCTCGATCCTGCCCGGTTCGGACAAGTATCCATTTGCTATGAGGGGTGCGGGTCAATGCGGCCCCTTTCCCTCAATGTTTTCGTGACATTGCGTTTGATCGGGACCAATGCGTCTGTATCATGGCCGTCATCGGAAATTTACCACAGCAAGCTGACAAAGTTAGCAAGACAATTCCAATTGAGATTCACGGAGACATACCAATCCATTCACGCCGAACGCGAGTCTCTGGCCGTTTGCGTCCCAGCTTAAGCAGTGTTGATCCTCTGTCTCTGGTTCGCCATTCAGGCCATTTATCTTGGGGCTCAATCCGCCAGGCGGCAGACTTCTTTTCCAAGCCGCCCGGGGGAAAGCATATTCGCCGACCTTGAATATCAAGATTCGGTCCCTTGTAGCGCCGGCGAAGAAGGCACCGTCAGGGGTGAAGGACAGACCAACGACAGGGTTGTCGTCAATCGTCCGTTGGAGTCTGGGCCTGCTGTCAGGCGAGCGGGCATCCCAGATGGCGATTGTACCATCCTCACCCCCTGACGCTAGTAATAGCTCACTGTCAGGTGCCCGGCCCTGGATCGGTTGCCATTGCAAAAAGGTGATCTGACCATCATGAGCGCCATGGATGGTTCGTCGGGCGCCGGCAGGATCCCAAATCTGGACGGAGTAAGCACAAAGAGTCATTGAAATTTTCGGAGGCAGGGAGGGAATGTGATAGTCCTCGAACTTACATCGATGTCACCCTTCAGCGTCGCCGCTGCAAAGTGTCCAGTGCCGTCGTACTGAATCTGGGTTAAAGGATCGTCTGTCCTTGTTGAGAGTTCCTTGGACTGCGTGATTTCATTGTCCGTGCATCGCAGACAGAGCACCTTATTACCAACGCTCAGCAAAAACTCATGCTCGTCGACCCAGACGGCATCTGGTTGCTGGGCATCGACGTCTTGGTCCGGTGGGAAGGTGTGCTCGTATTCGACGGGACTAGATTTCGGCGAGGGGAATACAGTGACCATCCAGCCTGTTGTGTCTCCCGAAGGATTTGAGATTGGTGTGATGCTCAAGACCTTGCGGTTGGCAGGGTTGCATCGCAGTTTGACAATGGGCGCCTCGAGGCCGGTATAGGTGTGCATCTGTCTGCCGTCGAGGTTCCAGAGGTCGACGCGAGCCTTCTGCCCATCGTCGGTAGCGACAGCGATTTCCTTGCCGTCAGAGCCCCAGGCCATGACGGTGACCTTGGAATGGGGTGGGAAGTCATCGGCGACAAGGTTGATAGAGGGCCAGTCGGGATCCACGTGATCAGCCACCTGGTCCGGACCGGTGGCACGCGAAACGGTCCAAACGCGGGCTAGTGCGTCAGTCCCGGCAGCCGCCAGGCGGGATGGGTCCTTGGGGTTCCACTCGCAATGCAGAAGGATTGGGTTCTGGCTAGCGCGTGGATGTGACACGTCGGCGATCGGGGTTGCTGCAAGTGAGGAGGAATCATCATGGGCAAGACGCAAATAAACAGTCTTTGCCTCGAGGTCGTCGACCTTGTCAGTCTGAGTACCGTGATCCGGGCCCTCTGTTCGGGGAGCTGGGGTCGGGGCCTGTTCGCCTTCCAGGGGGGAGGGATAAGCGTGGTTGTCGGATTGGTGCTGATCGATTTCCATGGGGCTTGTGGCTGCATCCGCCCCATTTTCGAGGCCGTTGGCATTGCCCAATCTCGGTCGCTTTGGGGCATTCCCATTTGCCAGCTGGCTCTGGGAGTCGACCTGCCGCTTCAGTGACGACTTGTCGGCCTCGTCGACAGCCGTCGGCGGATGAGATGCTGGCAGGGGCTCCTGTTCCTCTATCTCATCCTCGAGCTCATCGTAATTGATGGGGTGCTGCGGTACAAGGGGCCCAAAGACTCCGAACTGGGGTTTGTCGGGCGTTGCCGCAGCGTCGGCTGGTACCTGCACGTAAATTTGTTAGTGTGCTGCCACAGAACTGCGGCTCGGCCAGAAGCAGACGCAGAAGCAGAGACTGGTTCTGATGGTGAGCGGCGACACAGCGCCAGGTCCGGAAGACGGGTGGACGGGACGCAACGAGGTTTCAGAAACAGGAACAAGGTCAAGTTGGGGGTCCATACCCGTTGCTGTGCGTAGTCCCGCTCGAGGCCGTGGTAGATCAGGCCCTTGTTGAGGACGGAGACGAGGGCGTAGTTCTTGACATGAGACGCGAAGTCAAAGTGCCGGTGAGGAGACTCCACGCGCCACTCCTTCTGGAACTTGGCGGCGGTTTCTCGAAAGTCTGCAGCGCCACGCAGATGCCCTGGTTAGCTGGCCACGGGGGACAGGAGACGGGGGAGCACGGGGTGGGGGAGAGGGAGGGAGAGGTGAATGATGAGCTTAGAGAAGCTGTGCACATACTGCCTTCGAGCAAGTATCTGTACCCCCGGTGCAGCGGGCATGGTTAGCAGACAGGCCAGGTCAAGAGTGAGAGTGAGGTCACATCGGGATCGTGAGTGAGGGAGTGGACGGGCTGGGCTGGGCTGGCAGGTGAGCGGGCAGGTGAGGGAGTGAGTTGTGAGTGAGTGAGTTGAGCAGTGACTGAGTGACCGAGTGAAGGGGTGGGCGGACGGGTGAGGGCTGTTGTGCTTGGCTGGGCTGTGGGCGGCGCAAGGCGTGGAACTGGGCGTGGAGCGTTGCGGAGGAAAACGAACCTCCAAATGAGATAGTTGACTCTGTCCGAGTCGAGTAACTCCTTCATCGCGGGCGGCTGGCGGTGTAGCAATGGCAGAAAGGGAGAGGTGTCGGGGCCAAGGACTGGATTCGAGGCTCTGGAGCGATGCCTGGGAGTGTCGGAGAGGTGACGATGGCCTGTAGAGGGCGGCAAGGTTGCAAGTTGAGGCTTTGTCGAGAGACGCACCGGTCGGGTTGGGTGAAGAAAGAACGAATCTACGTCGACATGGTCGATTTTGGAAGGGACTCCAGTCCCCAACTCCAAAACTCGCTAGCCCCAGTCCAGTCCAGTGGAGTGGAGTGGACAGGCAGGACAGGGCCAGACAGGGCAGGGCCGGGCAGGGCAGGGCAAGAGGAACAGGAGAGGGAGCTGTTGCCAGGAGTGCCAGGCCTCTGGCTCGCCGGCTCTGGCTGTGGCTCGCCTGGCTGGAGCATGGATGATGGGCTGGCTGTGATGGGCTAAGCTAGCTGGCTGCCAGCCCGGTACCTGGGTACCTGGCCGCCCGAGGTACGGGGGTACACGGCCCATTGCTGTTAAGCTAATCTGGGATTCGTTCGCATTCAAGGATTTGTGCAGCAAAAGTGGGCTGCCGCTGGCAGATCTTACCAAACACACGACGGCTTGCTCGAGTGCAGGGGTCTGCCACACATTCGCGCACCCCCCCTCCCCCAACAGTCGCTTGCTTTCTCGTCATGCTTCATATGTGCTGGCGAACACCTTTCTGCCTGGATTCAGCAGGACAGCTCGTCTGGATCCCAGAGGTGGACATATCCGTCCTTACTGCTAGCTACGATCGATATCTTTCGCTGCCAGTTGGGCACCTGTAGGCCTATCGTGCAGCGCTGTTGGTCATCGCAATGGGCAGGGTGTGCTGGTCAAGTTACAGCCGATGCATTGTGATGCCCTCTCCCACAGTAAATTTCCGAACCGCCTGCTATCTACCACAGTATCTGGCCTGCGCAGCCAGGCGAATACCATGGTCATGGTCCTATGGTTCTGCTGGCATACACTGTGGGAACGCATGCATGCACCCCGATGCACGTCCGTAAATCTGCACCTCTGCACTGCTGCATCGCGGTGAGATGCTCTTCCGTGGACCACCACCCGTTCATTGTAATTGTTCCCGATTCCCGAGGTATCGCGGTATGCTAGTGTCCCTACCTGGGTAGCAAGGGCCGCGAGCCCGGGGCTTTACCGAGTGCTGTGGCCAAGTCTGGATTAGGAGCAGTTGAGGCCCCATCGTCAATCAGATTCCGAGACACTCAGAAGCTTAACATCTATGTCGCCTCTCTGGCCAAGCTCTGGCTTGGGTGTGACCACCTACTGTTACCGGTGGACACACATCCGGCTGATCGCCACCGCCTGCAGCAGTGGTGTAGTATGTACTTGCGTACCGTAGTAGGTTCAGATCCAGCGGGTGAGTGGCTGGGCTCGAGCTGCCGGACGGCCCAGACAAGAGGAACACGCGGGAATGCACGGATTAGATTGCGGAGCTTGATGAAGCATAGGTCTGCCTCTCGCTCAGGGGCGTCCTGGGCTGCTCTGGACCTGGGCTGGGGTCTGGACAGTCAGATGAGAAGGCCTGCGCTGGAGGTTGGGTTTACACGTCTGTACCTCCTGTGGGATAACCTCGTCCCTCCCATCTCCTAATAGGGTGGGTTCGGGTAGGTTGAGTGTCGGCCGGCCGGGTCTGCGACTGAGTCTGAGCCTGAGTCGGCTGTTTTAGCCTCGAGCAAACGATCGCCGGGCTGCTAGTCTGCCTGTGTTCTGGCTGGTGACATGACAAGCCCATCTCTCTTGCCGCCATCCGCGGGGACTTGCCTTCCAAGCACTTGAGATGTGTGGGGGTGGGCGTAGAAAGGGGACTGGGCACCTGGGCCAAGCCTCACAATCCTCCAAGTTCAGCTTCGTCTCCCATCGCCAGTCCCGCGGTCGCGCATGGAGACAAGCTGTCTGGGGTGAGCAGATGATGTGCAGGCGAGCCGGGTCGCAAGAGGCCAGAACAGACCACCCAGTCGTGTCTGGCCTGGTTGGGTGCAACTTTGCAAGTCACCCATCTCCATTCTGCCCCATGCGCTCTGCTGGCGGATCGGACATTGACAATGCAAGCAAGCCCGTTGTGCTGGTGTGCGGGGGTGGACGCTGTTGGGTGGCAACCCCCCGAAAAGTCAAAAAGGATCTCGGCTTCACAGACTCGGCGTCATCAGTCCCGCAACTCAGGACCAGGACAGGACAGGACAGGACAGGGAGTCAAGGATTGGACCGGCCAGGGCACAGATCCGGATCCAGACCACAAAACTCAACATTGGTTGAGAGCTCAATTGAGCATGTGCTCACAGCACCGCAGCCTCTGCGGACGCCGTGTCACCGTGCCGGCACCGTCATTCGAGGTGGCATGCTGTGTATCATAGCTACAATGTACTCTCTCTCTAGTCCAATGTCGGTGGAGGGTCAGTACCCTCCCTCTCGGCGTCTGCTTGCATCTGCCCCGTCAGGCCCCGTCAGCCGCCAGAGACCATGCGGCCCCGGCCCATCTCAGAAACTGTTTGAGCCAGCGATGGGTGCTTGAATTTCGATTTCGAAATATTTCACGGGCCCGAGTGAAATTTCGTTACACCCGGCTGGGTGGGTCTGAAACGCTTTCCCTGATAAGGTCTGATAAGGCCTGATAAGGCCTGATAAGACCCCGATAAGACCCCGATAAGTCTATAATAAGGCTATCTTATCTTATCTAGATAAGTCTATCTAATCTTATGGGGCTAACCGTTTTAGGTAAGAGATAATTTCCCAATTAGGTTAGTCTTTCATTTCATTACTTTTCAGCCAGCCCTTGTGAAATTGCTGAAATGTAGCAGTAGGGTGTGTGGGCCTGAAATTTACCCATCGCTGGTTTGAGCCCTCCCCGTCTGCTCGTGTGGGCTTCGTCCTTTTCTGGGGCCGCCCCAAAAGGGGTGTGGACCCGTCGACCAGGGGTGCGCTCGGCAGCCCATTCAGGGCTTCAGATGGTTCGCTTCCGCGATCGTGCCACAGGGCTCTTTCATTTTATCGCGGCGCTATCTGGAGGCTAGCTCCTTCAAGTATGCGCCGGACCCCCCCCCAAAAAGCAAACCACCCCATTCTGGGGAGCATTGAGCCTTTGGCGACTCGTTGCAGAAATACCACACTACTCCGTAGATGCCTTCGTGCCAGCCACACGCCACTTGCCGAGCACTACTTCGGCTTCTAGCGCGTCCCGCCATCACCTTCTGCATCCCCGCTATGCTTAGCATGTCGTCCTTTCTAGGCACTTGAAGAGGGAAAAGGACGAGAGGCTTACTGGGGACTTCGGAGTCAATCTATTTGCCCCTTGGGTCTGGGATTCTGGCAGGCATGGATGGGGGGAGCTTGGGGGGACCGGAGGCGCAGGGGTTCGTAGGGGAGAGCACAGCTCGCAGGGCGATCTTCAGACAAGGGTGCCGAAGTATGGCGTGGACGACAAAGCGAGGCTATATCGTCTTGTTGTATTGTTGGCACGCGCTCCCCGGCGCGAGTAAGCACTCAGGTCAATGTCTGGATGGCCACGTCCCGAATCAACCAGCACAATGTCGGCAATGCTTTCCGGGAACCTCGCTACTGTGAGCCGTGCGTACACAGCATGTTCGATCTCCTTTAGCACCCAGGCACGCTCATCACAGCAGAAGCTTGGAGCCGGCCCAGCCCACTGTGGTCAGCAAGCAGCGGCTGGTGGGCACACCTGCAAGGCAGCAAGGGTGCATGAGCAAGTCAATGGGATGGGTCGGGAAGTTGGATCTGCGCCGGCACGCTCTCATTGGCCTCGCCTCATTGGCACACGTTCGTCCTGGGGAAATGCCCGACAGGCATGTTTCAAGGGGACGCTGCGCTTTATGTACGTACCGCATCTGCCATCTATCCTGCAGCGTGGCTTTTCTGCTTGTCCAACCAACCCCAGGCCAGAAGTGCGCCCGTCGGTCTCAGTGCAACATTGATCGGTATTGCGCCGCCGCGCGACGCTTGACCCTCGAACGCCTCGGTCTCAAGGAAAGAGCGTCATCTGGCTTGATGTAAATCACCTTCGTCATCGTGGGAAGAAGCATGGGGGAGGACACAAGGCGACAAGCGCACCGTGAACCTTGTTCGTAACCTTCCTCGGTACCCACTGTTCCCGTGGACGGCATCAGCTGTCCCTGGTTCCTACTGCGTGCACGCCACGACCGTCCCAGGTCTGTACACGTATTGCGCCGTGGGATCTGGACAGCGAAGATGACTTCCCAGTCTGTCCTTTTTTTCAGCGCATCGTGTTGGATATGTGGCATCATCGCTACCTAGGCAACCGTGGCACCGCTTCAGTCCTGGGAGTTCACAGTGTCTGGCCACGATTCAAGCGCTCAATCAATTAATTAACCGCTGACGCTGGCCTGAGAATGACTTCTCTTGTGTGACTTGCTGTACCATATTTCGGATAGCAGGATTGTTCTTCCTCCTGGGACTGCAGCATATCTGCGTGGCTGCTTTGGCTTTGCAGTCTCCCTGTCTCCGAAGCGACTGTCCGATAATGATAAGGCTGGAATCTCAGGGTCCATTCCCTCGACACAGATCAGCCTGAGGTCCGTGCGCAGCCAGGGCCCCCCTGGGCGTTTTGCAGCTGCCTCAAGTGGCCCTTGACACTCGTCCAGAGCCAGCATCGTGACCGACTACCCTTGGGCCCAAAGAGCTTCACTCGGAGCTGCTCAAGCCCTCAAGGCGCGCCCATCTGCATGCACCCTGCACCCGCGCCAGCGTCCTCCCCCAGCCAACACCGCCGCGATGCCTCCCAGAATAAACATACCGCCCGTCACGCGCATACTGCTCATCACCCTCGGTCTGCAGAGCATCCTCAGCGCCGCCATCCGCTACAAGCAATGGACCGCCAACTCGGAGATCGTCATCCCCTACCTCAACCTCATCCCACAGCTCTCTCTGATATACCCGTGGACATTCCTGACAACAACCCTGGTGGAGAGCAACGTCTTCACCTTGGCCATCGCTGCAGTCACCCTCTACCATGGGGGCCGCTACCTAGAGAGGGCTTGGTCGTCCAAGGAGTTCGCCAAGTTCCTCCTGATTACCGCCCTGATACCCAATACTTTGTGCTTTGGCGTCATGGTGACCTTCTTTACCGTCACTCGTAATGAGAGCTGGACGTATGTCACCCAAGAAGCCCTTCCCCTACCTGGATCTCAGCAACTGACCGCATCCCTACCCCAGGTTGACCACCATCGCCGGCACCATCCCACTCCAGATCAGCTTCCTCGTCGCCTTCAGCCAGCTCGTCCCCGCCCACACTGTCACGCTCTTCAGGGGCATCCTCTCCCTGCGCGTGCCGCGCTTCCCCCTCGTCTACCTCGGCCTGGTTCTGATTCTTAGCCTGACGCCCCTCCTCACCCTCGCCTCCTTCCTCCTCGCCGTCTTCGGCCTCCTCACGAGCTGGACCTACCTGCGCTTTTACAAGACCGTCTTCCCCGACCTCGACTCGTCCCAGACGCCATACTCCCTCCGCGGCGACGCATCCGAGACCTTTGCCTTCGCCGAGTTCTTCCCCGCGCCCGCGAAGCCCCTGGTGGCCGCCCTGGGCGACCAGGTATTCAACGTCCTCGTGGCTCTGCGCCTGTGCACGCCGTTCTCGCAGGCCGAGGTTTCGGCTGCTGGTGGCAACTCCGGGGGCTACCATCCTTACAGCCATCGCAACGCGGCACCGGGCAGCGCGAGGGCTGAGGCCGAAAGACGGAGGGCGCTGGCGCTCAGGGCGCTGGACCAAAAGTTGCACGCGGCCACTGCCGGGCGGGGAGGCGCTGCTGGGTCTGCTTCAGCTGGCGCTGCCGCCGGAGGAGCTTCGGGTGTAGGGCGGTCCGTCTCGCCCGCGCCCCCTCCACCTGCGGTCACTGCGGATCCTCCGCCCACGACAGGTCCCACGGTGCTGCAACAACCGGTGTCCAACAACCAGACGGCCATGACGTCGCGCCCGAGTGACGGCATGCTGGGGGAGACGACCTACACACCTGATCACGACGACGGGGACAAGAGCGAGGCATAATCCAGGTTGGGGCTTGGGGGGTTGGGCCCTCCGCCGGTCTGGTGACCAAGCGGACCGACCCGACCGAACCGATATTCAAGCACTCGCAGATACCCTGTTTTAGAGGCGAGGTCAGACGGCAGGGTGTGAGGGGCGTTTCAAGGCGCGCCAGACGGTATTTACTGTAAAAGATTAAGCGCGAAAACTCGAGGAACACGGTGGGCGGAGGGCGTTTAGCTTTCGAGGCGGGCACGGTGGTTTCGGTTTTGGGAACTCCGCGCGGCGTTCCGAGCGGCTGCGACGTCTCGTGTACAGTAGTAACTAAACCAACTGCTCCCAACTGCAACGGTCTGTTAATTTAGGGGTCGACAAGGCGGGAATAGGTAGACCGGACAGGCAGGCAGGCATCCACGGTTAGCTTACAGCGGAGATCTTTGTGCTCGAAATCTCTCTCGGAATCTTAGCATCGGTTTATTCTTCGGAGAGCGGTACGATGTGGCTGTCATGTGTGTCACATATTTCAAGATCGGTGTCTTATTTCTCATCCATAATCTGAGATCCAAGCCCTCTGTTTTTCATGATCCCCATCTTATAAGTCTTAAATCAGATGGGGGAATGGCGACAGCAGGAGTGATTGATGTGTTAGCAAGTTTCAATCACAGGGCAGGAAGTAGTGAGGCAGGGCGGCTTCAGTCAGCCTTTGGCAGCAGGAGCGTCACGCATGTCAAGCAAAGCCATTCTTGTTCTCACCAGTATTGAACTGGATCTGAAACCGAGCCCTCCTGTACTAGGCTGACTACGTCTGGCAACAGATTGATATCATTGTTATTATATATTGCTTCCCCCTTCTTCCCCCATCCTTCCCCTGCTTGTCTCGTCTTCACCACCGAGGTGTTCGATTTACAGTTGTGAACAAGATAAAATTTTGGCTGTTGCGTGAGCAAGCCGGGACAGGTATAGCGCAGTCCATGAACCTCACAAATACATAGATACCAATGAAGTCAAGAAGAGGACGTTGAGCAACAACGGACACCAACAACGTCAAATCGAACACAACCACTGACAAAAGGACGTACTACACCAGGCACCGGTTTCCACTGCATATCACTTGACCCACTGACCGCAACTGGTCCATGTACGCAACCAACAAAAGCAAGAGACTACGCCTCTACTCCGTCTTCGGTCCACCGTTTTGCATCAATCCCGTGGGCGATGTGTTGTTCTTCAGATCACCTGCCGTAGAGCCTGGGCCGGACGCAGGATGGACTGCCTTCTTGTCGTCCTCCCCGTCGTCGTCGTACTCCTCATCAATGTCCATCTTCCTAGCAGCCCGTTCCGGCTCATGGCTTTGAGGAGGGGGCGGCGGTGGTCCCTGCATGGGAGGCAGCTGGCTCGGCATGTTGTGAGTAGGTGGGTGATGTGCGGCCTCCGAGGGGTGATAGCCATGGGGACGCTGCTCTTCGACGCGTCTGTGCTCCGAGGACTCACGGCGATAAGACTCAGCTCGAGCCGGCGTGGAAGGGCGAGGCTTCTTCGAGGCCGTCTCGTCCTCCCACTCGCGGAGGCGCTTGGGACCGACAGATGGAGGTCGGTTATCATGCTCGTTACGATGAAGCGCGGCCTCCGCAGCAGCGGCTGCGGCAGACTGAGGTGGTGGAGCTCCCGACTCCATGTTGCTAGGCCCCGAGGGGTCCTGCTGAGGGTACGGCGGTTGGTGCTGCGGATAAGCTGACTTTGGCGAGGGCATGCGGTTGTCGTGCATGGGGCGCAACTCAGGCCTGGGGCTGTTGTTCCGATACGCCATCAGCGGCGTCGGTCCCGGAGGAGGTCCATTTACTCCATTGGTGGGCGGAGGAGGTCCAGACGGAGTAGGTGCAGGGGATGGGCCGCTGTAGTTGGGATTAGCGACGCGAGGTGGTGGTTGCGAGGTTGGTGGCAGGGGCTGCTGCTGAGGTGGTGGCGGTGGAGGGTAGTGCAGAGGAGGCGGTGTTCGCGCCCTCATCATCGGACCTCCAGGCCCTGCTGGACCGCCTTGCCGCGTGGGATCCTGGTATTGTCTCATTTGCTGCTCTTGGCGAGGGCTAGGCTGACGAGGAAAAGATGGCGGGGCTGGTCCCCTAAGAGGCTCACCGCGCTGCTCATAAGGATTTGGCGGTTGCGGAGGCGGGTTCACTTCCGAAAGCCGCGCCCAGTTGCCGGCTGGTCCAGGAGGAGGGCCTGGCGGAGGTTGGGTTTGCTGGGGACCAGGTCCCGAGTTGGACCACTGAGGACCAGGAGGTCCAATGGCTCCCTGGTGCTGGTATGCCTGGGGATGGACATCAGTTGGCATGGGAGCCGCACCGGCGCCGTTAGTCTGGCCGTTGCGGAGAAGCTGCAGCCGGGCCTTGATGTGAGGATTGGACGGATCCAGCTCGGCCGCTCTCTGATAGGCATCCAGTGCATCATTAATCTGGTTGTTGCAGCTCTCATACTGGAAAGCATGTTAGTGGTCTGTAGGACGCAGGTGGAGGGACTTGTTGCGACTTACCAGAGTGCCTAGGTCATACCAGACCTCAGAGATGAACGGGTTCAGCCGGATGGCTCTGCTGTATGCATCCAGGGCGTCCCTGTACTGGTTGATCTGGTAGTACAGCACACCAATGGAGCACCAGAAGGTTGGGTTGCGGCCGTCCCTATACACAGCCTGCTGATAGGCTTCATATGCCTTGGGATATTTCTGCTGCGACATGTAGCACCGGCCAAGCAGGTACCAGCTCTGAGCATCGCTGTTGTCTTTGCACCAGAAAGTTAGCACATTGCAACACTGAACAGTGGGTGCGGCGATGCGCAACCTACCTGCAGCAACAGACTTCTCCAAAAACTCGATTGCCTTCTCCTGACTGGCAAAACTGTTGCTCTGTTGGTGATGCAACCAGCCCAACTGCTGCAGAACCTTGGCGTGGTTCGGATCCCGGTCCAGTACACGCTGATACGCGTTTTTGGCACTGTCAAAGTCCTTCTGCTGCTCGTGGACATGACCGATTTGGAACCAGATGTCCTCCTCGGTCAGCGGCGGCGGCGGCGAGTTGACAATGTACTTGAAGCACTAGAAGTGTGTCAGAGAAGGTACTGCATGAAGGAATTGCCGGATTGCCCCACGAACCTCAAGACTCTGGCCATACTTTTGCTGCTGCTTGTATATTATGCCGAGCCGGAAATAGATCTCGTTGGCCTTCTCGAATCCGGGCTCCATCTGCATGACTTGGGAGAAAGCTTCCTCGGCATGATCCAGGGATCCGTAGCGGTCGTATAAGATACCTATTCCGTACCAAAGCTTCGGTTCCTGCGAGACTGGAGTCAATGGGTTGTCGACAAATCCGGCAGTCTGGTGTTTACCGACCTTCGGGTTGCGGAGGTTAATCAAAGCATTTTGGTAAGCAGCATAAGCCTGTTGCAAATCATCCATCATAAGGTAGCAGTGTCCTGCACACGATGTGTCAATCAACCGCACGGTCGCACCGATACATTTTTTAGAGCTTTTTATTTCTCTCTGAGGCGGAGAAGAACTAACCAAGGCTGCCCCATGCCTCGCCGTTGGCTGCGTCGAGCTTGAGGATCTGGTTCAGATATTCTATTGCCTTTGGGAAATCCTCGCGGGTCCTCAGAATGGCGCTGATGGAGTTCATGGCCTGGGTGGAGCCAGGACTTGCGCGGATGGCCTGCTCATAGGCGAACAAGGCGTCCTCGACGTTGCCCAGGATCTCGGATAAGCTGCCTGGAAGGGGCATCAGCTAACTGCAGATAGCCGGCACAATAAGGAGCGTCTCCTTGAGAGCCGCCGGCGCAACCAATGGACAGGCAATTGCGCCGGCGCAACCAAGAACTAGGACGTGAAAGGTGTCCCAAAAGACAACTGTGATGTGCGCTAGATGGACATACCTATTTGCATCCAGACAGCCTCATTCATGGCAAGGATCTGTCGCGAGGGTGCCCATGCGCCCTGAGGCGGAGGCGGAGGTGGAGCGCCGACCGCATGATGCAGAGGCATCGAGGGCGACTGGTGGTGTGCCGGAGCAGCCATCAGGGTGGAAGGGGTTTGTCTGGGTTGGCTGGGGGTGGAAAGAGGAAGCGATACCGACGACGATGTTTTGTGAGGGGAGGCTATGTGCGGTTGAGGGTATGGGGGGTTAGAGATAATTACGGAATCAAGCAGCCGCTGCAAGTGTCAACTGCAACTGTCAACAGGTTGCCTCATTGAAAGGGTGAAGGAGAGTGCGAGCCAGTGTGGAGGGACACAATTGAACAGAGCAGAAGCCGGGTGAGGCAGATGCAGGTTTGTGTGCGGCGGGCTGGCGAGACTGCGAGGAAAGAAGGGAAGAGTGGAAGGTTGAAGCGGCTCCCTGGATCGGTGGGCGGGAGGAGAAAAACCAACGGGGGAGATGGGAGCAGATGAGAACGCAGCTCTGGCAAACTCCCCTTACCCACGGATTGGGGGACGGCCGGGGGGTGTGGGTAGCTGCTAGCCGTGGAAACAAATGAAGGAATCCTGACCAGACAGCCAGCAGCCAGACCAGGCCACCACACGCGAACCGAACACCTCCAGCACCGGGTGGGTGGGTACGTACCTTGCCTGGGTAGCTGCCCTCTGCCCTGCCCTGCCCGCCAGCCAGCCAGCCAGCCAGCCCGCACCTCACGTCCAGTGTTCGGGTCAGGGGTTGGCTGCAGCAGCCGGCAGGTGGCAGGGTGACGACGTGCTGCAGCAGCGGCGCCCGGTCTCGGTACAAGGGCCCAGCTTCGGGCCATCTGCGAGAAGTCCACGCTACCTGACATTGGGCCCCAGAGGGTGTGGAGGAACGGGGTGGGCTTACGGGGGTACGAGGGTACCGGGGTACAAGGTTACATGCCTCACCACCGCCTGCGCACCCTGCACACCCAGGCCCAGACCCGCTCGCCTGCAGCCCGCAGCCCAAAGCCACCCCTCCCAGCCCTCCCACCCCACCTTTGCACAAAAGGCGGGTCGCCCAAGACAAGCCTCTGCCTTTCGGTTTTTTTGGGATCGTGGCTGCCCCCCGGGTAGTAGTGTAGTAGGGGGGGTGGAAAGACGGGGTGAGCAACGGCCCTCTTGTTACGTAGGTCCCCTCGGCTGGTCCAATGGTTCAGGGAAGGTGTCACTACCCGCACGGCCCTGTTCGGGTTTCTTGGGACCTGCCACAAAAGGGGACGGGACGTGCGGCTTCTCCGCACAGGCCTAACAACAGGCAGCGTGTAGAGCCGGACAGTCTATATGCGGCGTGGTACCTCCCCACGCCTTGCTTATTCACTTGCTTGCCAGGCGTGCCATGCTCTGCTGCTGTGCGTCGGTTGATTTGAGGGAGGAGCGCAGGATGTGTAACAGCCCCAGGATAGAGAAAAGAATGAAAAAGCAACAGACATGTCGGCTGCTGCGTGTTATGCGCCAGTGCCCTTGGCTAAATACGTTACCTGCGTTGGGACGATCCCTTTGTCGGTAGCTTAGCTAAAATAGGTGCGCGAGTCCACTACCACACGACAGTACTACCGCACCGCCGCCAGCAGAATCCTCCATGACGCCCGTTCTCTTCCGACCCGTGGACGAACCCGCATGGCGCCAGATCTACAGCAGAGGCCTCGACCCGCCGCCAGCCATGCTGCCATGACAGCACGGATTGATTCAGATGGTGCTGTCTAGCGCGTGCCCCCGTCCCGACTGGTGATAGCATCACACATCCATCTGCTTACCTCGGCCTCTGCGGTGAGTAGTGTCTCCCATCTTGCGCCAACACGTTGCCGGCCTTGCAACATCTAAAATGGGAACCATGCCTGGCGTATCATGCGGTCTGTTGAAGTCTGAATCGTGATGCACGAGTGCCCTTGTCGCAGATAGGGAGACGTAGGAGTTCTGAGAGCGCTGGTGATGACTGCGAGATTAGGTTGCAGTCTTGGGTAGGGTGATGGGCTGCTGCTCTCCCTTCTCAATGCCTCACCCTCCCACTGCCGCGGTGAGGACGGGGGCGAGAGCGTTGAGGGCGTGATGGGCCATTGCCGTGTGCTGCACGAGGAAGAGGTCAGTGTGGCCGGTGTGGAAGATTCCTTTCCATCCAATGTGTGATGTCGACTCGTAAGCGGGGTTTAGGCGGTAAGAAAGGGCCAGATGTTTGTTTCATCCCAAGTCTGCCTGATGGCTGTTGCATCCGAATGATGGGTTTGATGGGCGATGAGGCAGCGCAGATTCGCACCACCCGTCATGCTCCTGCAGGCTGCAGCACCAGCAGCTCCTCGCCGCCCGTGCCCATGCCCGCGCCCGCGCCCGCGTGCCGGTGCGTGCCTCTGCAGGGCGCGGCCAGCTTCCCTTGTCCCGTCCGCGAGATTGGGTTAGGGTTCCGCCGCATCATGACATGACGGTGGGGATGGGGGGGCTGTTGCAGGGGGCCACGGTGAATGGGGACAAATCTAAACTGATTTCCGAGGCTGGCGTGCACAGAGGGTGTGTGGGGCCTGGGCAGGTGGGCGGCTGGTGATGACAGGGCCCTGACAGGCCCACCACGGTCGACTCGTGCATCATGCAGGGTTGGCCGAAGCTTCATGGGCCGGATGTACCGAGTACGCGGCGGGACCCCTTCCATCTGAACAGGGCGGTACCGGGACCTTGGCCCTCTGGCGCTGCCGGCACCCCTCCCCTCACGCCCCTCCCAGAAACGGGGGTGTCTCCGCGGCACGCCATGACGCCTTCTGCTTAGCTGCAGATGCTGGGGCCGCAGGGAATGGCAATCGTTCTTTCTGTTCGGCGCCAGGCTCCTGCAGCCCCCCCGTGCGTCAGGACGGATGCTGGGCCCGCCCGAACATAAAACGGGTAATAAGACTCAAGACACAGGACGGACCGTATACTGTAGTGTGCCACGGTACGTACCTATCTCGACCAGCTACACTACCTGGATTACCTTCTTTCTGTCTCCCTTCCCCAAGGCCCCAGCAAAGCCAGCGAGGCAGCCTAGCCAGCGAGGCCTCGTCCATTCCTGACTGCCCGCGCCCGCTCATTCTAATAGATGTGTGTACCGAACCGCGCCGCACCAGGCCACCACGGTAATGGTGATCAGGATGGATGCTATGGGGCCTCTTCATTACATTACTCGTGAACCACGCGCCGGCCCACCCCCCTCCTCCCCTCCCGAGCGCAGCCTAACCCGGTTCGTCTCGGGAATATTCCTCATGGTATTTTCCCGGGTCGGAAAACCCCTCTGGCAATACGTGTACTGTGTGTGATAAGAACCGAAAGGAAAGAAGAGAGCACACAACAACAAAAAAAAAAGAGCGCGCCCTGCCCTGGCCGCACCCCTCTCCACAGGCGGTCGGTTCCGTTTTGCAGGCGCCGGCCAGCCACTACCAGACTAAGCCTCCAGCCCCAGATCCTCTGTCACGAAGGCGACCGAGCATATCGCCTGTTCGCCGCGCGCCTTGGCCATCTCATTTGGCCATTCCAACACCCCTAACGGATCTTGGCCCCTTTAAGGCTTGGATCGAGGCGTCCTAGCATGCCGGCCAGAACCTCCTTGCCGCGTCTTAAAAGCTGACCTTGTCGAACTTTAATAGCAACAACAGCTCTGGACGTGCTGGTCCCGCCCCCAACCCGGGGCCGCCATCGAGAGTGGATAGGCACAGTACAGCACGCGCGGATCTGCACCCGCAGCCTGGTACTGTAGTGTAAAATTCGATGAGTTTTTGTCGTCACAGGGCCGCTCGTAAAAATGCGTGGCCGCATTTCCCCTCGCTCCACACACCCGAGGATCTGCAGCTTGGAGGCGAAGGACGAAGCTGCACTAGTGACGGAGGGGAGTGGACATAAGCTCAATCGTTTCGTCGGCGGAGCTTATTGACGATGACCCTGCATTCTCCGGACGCAGGACGAACGCTTTTGCGGGTCCCGCAAGAACTTTCGAAACCCGCTGCTGGTTGTCGGCCTCGGCAGTGCGGTAAAGGCGCCTAGCGAGGCCGCCCAGCCCAGCGCCAGGTGGTTGATGTACAGATCAGTCCATGTTTCGAAAAGAAAAGATCGGACAGGCTGCTTGCCCTCGTGGGAGCTGGCAGCCATGTCATGCGCGCGTGTGTGTGCCAGCTAACGACCAACCTACAGTAGTGCCGCGGTTGAGCAGCTTGTCAGACACACACGAGGCATCAGTCAATGATGCGATGGAAACCCAATATAACTATATGCGATACATTGGCAGGAAATGCTCCCGCGCTTTCAAAACGTGTGCGATGTGCGCCATAGGCAGGGCACCGCTGTCGGCCCAAGTCATGCCCAGCATTTCGAAAAGGCGAAAAGGGAAAAAAGAAAAAAAAGGGGCCGATGCAACGACCAACCGAACAGCGGTCGGGCATTCCCTTGCGTCAAACCATGCTTGCCCGCTGGGTTGACATTTGCGGTTTTGGGTTTGTGCTTGCGGAAGTCAAGTCGGTGATGGCTGTGCGCACAGCTACCTTCGTTTGTGCCTGACTGCGGCAGATGACATGGTTGATTCCGGGGACCGTCAGTACCTGGGTAAATAGGTCGATCATCGTGTTGATGCCAGAAGAATTATACTTTAGGTAGCACCTTTCCACATCCTGCCAGGAGAACAACGGTGGGTAAACAAGCGCAGCAAGGGACTCTGTACAAAATCGCCGTGTTCTGCATTGCCGAACCCAGCTTTATTTTTGGAGGAAGTCCGGGGCTATCGATGTCCAGACCGGGGTAAAGGGGGCCGTGTGCGATCGCAATTCAGTCTCATCGTCTTCAGCGGTTCGTGACAACCCGCAGGGTGGTTTCCACGTGGACCTTGCGGAATTTCGCACCATCGGCTCGTTCCTTCTTTGTCTTTTTTGCCTTCGGCCCAACCACAGACAGAGTGGACGGACGGAAGGGGGCTCTGCTCGCACGGGCAGACAGGACCTAAGAGACAAGTGCTTTTCTCCCGTCCGTGTGAAGCCAATCAAGATTTCGGGCCCCGTCGAGATTCGTCCGTGTGTGGAACGATCCGTTCTGTTTCAAAGCGCCGCCTCGAAATCGAATGGGGGGCGGGAGGTGGGTTGCTGCACCACGCGGGCATTTTCCTGCTGATATCCCACCTGCCCCCGTGATAACGAAAAGGCAAATGATCCCTGGTGGCGATGACGGGACGAGTGTGAGATGATCTACGGTTTCACTTCCGGCGCAGAGCGGGGACCCGTTCGATCGGCTGGCTTCTGTGCGTCTTTCCATCGATTTTGATGTGAGCCCTTCCCTAGCCCGTCATGCAAAGCGGGCGACCGAAGAAAGACCTTATTGCGTCGCTTCTTGCCTGTTTACTACCTGCATCTCGAGTCATTCTGTCAAACTTTTTGAAACCTTCAAACCTTCAGGCTCGCATCTGCCGTCCCTTGCGTGGAAACACATGGCCTAGCGTACATCCCCGGGGCCAGGTCAAAGGAGTGCTGGGCTGGGCTGGGCTTGGCTCGACCTCGACACTTTAGCCGCACACATTCACGACCTCTCCACCGTAAGCGGTGGTAAGCTGCGGTCGGCCCGGGATTCTGGGTAACAATGGGCAAGGGGAGGTGATTGGCGTGATCCATTGGTGGGTTTAATGCACCTTGCACACGGCAGATGCCCTCTCCATTCGCAGACCGACTGACCGCTTTGGGTGGGTGACATGACTTATGGCTTGATGACAGACATGTCGATGGTGATGACCGATGCGCAACATTTCTATATATGGTAACCAAGGTGTGATGATGATGAGTTGTGAGGGTTTGTTCGACAGCCACCGTGCTGCCACCTGGCGGCGCCTGTAAGGATCACCCACACATGTGGGTGTGCCGGACAGCAGGCAGCGGCAACTGGGTGACTTGCAGAAGCCGTCGGAAATGCATGGTAGGCCACAGGTACAGCAGCCACTGCGACTTGGTGCATATGCCATGCGGCTGGACGTCGATGCGGCGGCGATCGAGCTGGAGCTCGAAACCCGCGCGGATTTCCGGTTGGACAAGGTCAAGGATGCTGGATCACGCCGTCCGCTCACCACTGAACGCACCGTCGTCTATCTTACCGTGTAGTCGTGCACCCAGAGGAAGCCATCTTGAGGGCAATGATCTAATAGGAAGGGGGGGCTATAGGATGACCGGGAGTTTGGGCGTCTGGTACGTTTGAGAGTGGTAGTGGGTGGGTGGGACAAACCTCGGGGGGGAGTCTAGGATGTGATGCACCCACCCTGTCGACGGCCGTGATCGCCTCACCCGTCTCGTCCTAGTGCCGTGCCGCCGCAATCTGCATCCTGTGATTGAGGTGCATCATGCCGCATCGCTTGGCCGCGGCCAGCCGTGGCTATTGGGGCCTATTGCATTGTGCACGAACTGCGGAGGCAACTGACGGGTCAGTAGACCGTGGGTTGCTGTCGCTTGAGCAGCAGCAGCAGCAGGAGCAGCCGGAGTCTTGGTTTGCTTCTTCTGGGGCTCGGGTTGCTTTTGCAAAACGGCTGCTGTGTCTCTGCTTCGCAGATCGCGCGGAACTGGAGTCCTGAGGACACTAGCCCATTCAGGCAGTACCTACATACATGTAACACATTCTCATGCCGCCCTCATCATTTCAGGATGGACTAGGCATGGCTGGGTCCGTGTCTTCTGTCATCCGTCACGAATAGGGCCCTGTCCCAGCTTCCCGAGGTTCGCGGCGGTGGTATCCTCGTCAGCACCGCATCTAGTGCAGGGCGTGCAGCCTGACGATCCAACGTTGCTTTATTGTTATATAATTGTATATAATAGTACCGAGTTCCAAATGCTCAAGCCTTTCGCCGAGATGTGAGCCGCGGGAAGAGGGCAACGACCGCATCATGTCCGTCACGGTGGTAATATATCTTCTCTCTCGCGTTGACACTGGGGACCCTTCATTTTCCCTGCTTCCCATAGAGATGCACGATCGGTCCAATTGATGCCTGGCATGATCGATCGCAATGTGGCCGGTAATGCGCGCATGCTTGATGTGCCACCGACTAGAGTATAGCGACTTGTGCCGTAGCACCTGGGCTTTTGGCCTGCATGTCTAGATACTCACCTTCGGCTGACCATGCGATGCGAGTACTTGGTGTAAGGTTACTCAGCTTGACAAGCAGGGGAAGAGTGCAACAAAGGATGCCCGGAGCCTACACAGTAGCCAGGCTGAATCGGCCGATTTGCGAGAGCCAATCTCCATCGCTACCAAGGACCTTGCCAAGCAGGGAGGGAGGGAGAGAAAGCACGAGATGCCGAGCCTCGTGCTGATGTGTGTGTTTGTATGTAGATCGACAGCCGCCGCACAGCCGTCACCTTCAGACAAGACAGGGGCCCAACGCCGGCCGATCTCGACATCTTGGGGCCCGGCAGCTGTCGAGGTAGCAGTGTTCCAGATGGGTCAAGTCGAGCAGATGCGCTGGTCCATGCGACCTCCAATGAAGGGCGAAGCGCCCGGCCATGTCACGGACTCACCAACTATGTGCCCATCCGATGCCGTTACTCTGATCAAGCTCGTGGAATGCGCGCACTGCACTGAGACACAGATTGCGTGTGTAGCGTGTTCATGTCTGAGGTCGACGCATGTCACGCAGCACAGCACAGCACATCTCACAACACGGCTGATCCGCAAAGGTGTCAAGCTGGCAGCTGGGTAACAGAGACACACACAAAGTCTCCGTCGGCAATCTTGGTAGTCATCATGGCTGCCGTTGCAAGCTGTGAATTCTGAATGAGGGAGAGGTGCCTCACTCCTGCGCTTTGCTAACGGGCTAGGTACCTCCTGCAGTGCAGTGACCTAGCCTAGTATCTCGTCTCTTCACCAAGCAACCCGTCCCCAAACCTTGGGGTGTCGGCTTCCCGAGGCAGCCACCGGGCCGCGCTGTTGTGCTGCATGCTCGCCTGCATCGGAAACAGATTGCCGGCCGCAGCCCACACACCCAAGCTGGTTGGAGGGCAACCCAGATAGATTGCTGCTCACGGCTGCTCCTACCACGTGAGGATGGCAGATGACTGCATTCAACAGTCAAAGGGAACAAGTATGAGTTGGATAGGATGCTACGCACACTTTACACTTTACAGTAAAAGAGCGTATGCATCGACGAACACCTCCTGGACTGTATGAGGAGGACTAGGTCCCCGCCCGAAGAGAGGTCGTACATAGCAGCTCGGCGACAAGGTAAACGCAGAACCTAGGGATATCACATATGGAGCAGAACTCGGAAGTCAGAACTGGGAATGCTCAATGCCTGAGGAATCCGAAGTCCATCGTCGATTCTGGCAGGTATGCGGGATGTAGTCTAATTACTGTAATTGTACCTAGGTAGTCTCCATGTTTGGTCGGGGGCCGCCTCGTAGCTGACAGCTGGCAACAGCTGTGTCCCACCTGCCAAATTCACGTGACGCTGCTCCACAGATCCCACCAACGGCAAACTCTCCCAGGGTGAAACTTTTTGCAGTTGCGGCCAGCCTCAAATGCCAGCTTCTTGTCCCATCCCATCAACCGCCTACCCATCCTCCACGACAACTTCGCGACAGAGAGCTCAAGTCAGCCAACATGTCGCACCGTAAGTTCGAGGCTCCTCGTCATGGCTCTCTGGCCTACCTGCCCCGCAAGAGGGCTGCCAGGCACCGTGGCAAGGTCAAGTCGTAAGTTATCGCCAAACCTCCCAGTGCATCCATCTGCAATAGATGGGTTCTATTCTTTTTTTCCCTATTGGTGTGAGGGCGGCTGCTGATCGTGATGGGCTGCTATAGCTTCCCCAAGGACGACCCCAAGAAGCCCGTCCACCTGACGGCCACCATGGGCTACAAGGCTGGTATGACCACCATTGTCCGCGACCTCGACCGACCTGGCGCGAAGTCCCACAAGAAGGAAGTTGTTGAGGCCGTCACCATCGTTGACACGCCACCTGTACGAACAATGCAGCCCGCTTGGCAATTGAGCCAATGGCTAACATCTTTCACAGATGATCGTTGTTGGTCTGGTTGGATACATCGAAACCCCCCGTGGCCTGCGATCCCTCACTACCGTCTGGGCTGAGCACTTGAGCGACGAGATCAAGCGCCGATTCTACAAGAACTGGTACAAGAGCAAGAAGAAGGCCTTCACCAAGTACGCCAAGAAGCACTCCGACAACGCCTCCTCCTTCACCCGCGAGCTCGAGCGCATCAAGAAGTACTGCTCCGTCGTCCGTGTCCTGGCCCACACCCAGATCCGCAAGACTCCCCTCAAGCAGAAGAAGGCCCACCTCATGGAGATCCAGATCAACGGTGGCTCCATCGCCGACAAGGTCGAGTTCGGCCACGGTCTGTTCGAGAAGCCCGTCTCCGTCGACTCCATCTTCGAGCAGGACGAGATGATCGACGTGATCGCTGTCACCAAGGGTCACGGCTTCAACGGTGTCACTGCCCGTTGGGGTACCAAGAAGCTGCCGCGTAAGACACACAAGGGTCTCCGTAAGGTCGCTTGTATCGGTGCCTGGCACCCGTCCCACGTACAATGGACTGTTGGCCGTGCTGGTCAGATGGGTTACCACCACCGTACCTCGGTCAACCACAAGGTCTACCGTATTGGCAAGGGCGACGCCGACGACAACGCCGCCACCGAGGTTGATGTCACCAAGAAGACCATCACTCCGTAAGCTAACACCCCATCCTCTGTGAGCTCCCCGCACAAGACAAGATACTGACATGCCCCAACAGTCTGGGTGGCTTCGTCCGCTACGGTGAGGTCAAGAACGACTTCGTCATGGTCAAGGGCTCTATCCCTGGTGTGAAGAAGCGTGTCATGACCCTCCGCAAGTCCATGTTCACCCACACCTCGAGGAAGGCTCTGGAGAAGGTCGAGCTCAAGTGGATCGATACCTCGTCCGAGTTCGGTCACGGTGCTTTCCAGACCCCCGCCGAGAAGAAGCAGTACCAGGGTCTCCTCAAGAAGGACGTCGGCTCCGCTTAGGTTTCTACTACTTCTCTCTCTCGGCGTGGTGTCACGGCTTTCTCTTTGCTGCATGGATGGGTTGGTTAATGGGTACCGGGGCTCAACGAGAGCTCGTTACGGGTCAGAGTCCCAGAAGGTTCACGATGAGCCCTCACTGGCGTCAGTGGAAAATAAAATCGTGACAAATTTACTCATGAAATGAATGATACCACCTCTTTGACAATTGTGCGTGCTGTTGCGTGCTATGCGTTTTACACTCAAATTCGAGTCCAGAAGAGAGCATCAGTCTAGGCCCGCACAGGCCAATTTCGAACCAGCGAGATTTGGCTCCTCGTTATATCGATCCATCCGTGAGCCCAGTCTCTTGGTCATGTCAATGTTTCCAAGAACCAATCAAGACTAAGGGGACGTAAGTAAAATCTGCTGAACAATTGAAGTCTTCGTAGAACCTAGCATGGAAGAGTTTTGCCGACTACAGGGTTGGTGCTAGGTTGCCCGGCAATCCGACATTTTGGGGTGTTGCCATCAACCCTCGTACCCTGGAGAAAAGTTGCGTCATACTAGAAGTGCTTCACAGCTCCCCTCCTTGCCAGCAAATGAAGCGACTGGCATCTCTGCTGGTAAACCTCCGTGCCATCGGAAACCAAGAAATCGCAAGCACGCGGCGCTTTGCATTTTGCCCAACTCCATCATACCCGCAGGCCACCCCCCTACGCTACCATACCCAGCACCATCAACCACCGCGCCGCTGCTGCACCGCCGATCCGAACCTGCCTTTCGCACAGGCGCATCATAGTCAAAGAAGAAGCCTGTCCGGCACCACGCCTTTGAGGATGGCGACGGACGATGAATACATGGACTTCCTGAACAAGGCCAACGAGGAACCGGGCCAGGGCTCGGCCTCAGCCCAGGCACAAGGGGGCCACGCGAAAAAGGAGCTCAAGGCGGCGGACCATGGGGCAGACATACCGCAGCCGCTGGTCAAGGCTACCAAGGATGCCTTCTACATGTCTGATTCGGACGAGCCATTCGTGCCCGTGTCGCTGGCGTGGGAGAAAGGCGAGGGGTTACCGGACGAGGGTACGTCGTTCACTTTTTCTTTTCACGAGTCTCGAGGCCCGCGCTTCACCCCCTCATCCGGCAACAATGGACGAGACGTTAACTAACTTCCCTGTTCTCTGCGCAGAGGAGATCGCGAAACTGGTCGAACACTGGGATCCTGCGAAGGCCGAGGTTGAGATCTTGGACCCGGTTGACTGGGACAGAAATGGGCAGTACAAGGAGGTCATCGACGCGGTCCGCGAAGCCGGTAAGGGCAACGACGTTCGGGTATATCGCATCGTCAAGGACAACTCGAGAGTGGAATACTTTGTGGTGACGAGGGCAGGAGAGGGCAAAGGTGCCAGGCTGGTGGGCGTCAAGGCGTTGGCCATTGAGAGCTAAAGACTGGCAGGTTGTCAGGCATTGCGAGATGAATTACGAGAATATGAGCGGATTCATTCTGAAATTCCTACCTTGCATTATCTGTCTTCACAAACATATGTTTTTTTTCCCTCCCCTCTCGTGACTTGTTCACCGGTGCACGTTTGTAAATCCCATTTTCCACGGCTCGTGTAGCACCTCTAAAAGAGCTTTGTCCGTGACCCCCGGAGCCGTTCAAAAGCTTCTTCCAGTGCCCCTCCAAAGGCCGTTTGTTCAGGGCTCAGCCGCCCCGCCTCGCCAAAAACCTAGCGCCCTGGTCCCTGAAATTGCCGCTGGACGACACGGTGCGGCCCTGCCGGGGTGCTTGACATTCAACGGGGCAAACGCAGCACCAAGCGCACACCTACCCACCGACCCAGGCCGCGAGTGAGTCAGCGTGAACCCACCGAGCTCACGACGCCCGTTCAGTGAGTCCTTTCATTGAATCGAGGGGCCCCATATTTTTGGCTCAAAAAGATGAGTGTCCCAGTGAGTTATTCGCACCAAGTTTCTCCTGGCATGTCAAAGATGGCACAAACTAACCCAACATTTCAGGACCAGATCGTCCCGTCGTTGGACACGGTGAAGGATGTGTTGGCCAAGCAACAAGGACCGAAGAAACCGAATCTCGTGCCGCTGTACGGCCAGATCTCTTCGGACCTGATCACGCCCTCCTCGGCGTACCTGAAGGTCGTGGCTCACACGAAGTCGCCGTACTCTGTCCTCTTTGAGAGCGCTGCGTCCGAGCAGGTCGGCCGGTACAGCTTCGTCGGGGCGGGTCCGAGGAAGATCCTCAAGACTGGCGAGGGCCACGGCGAGGCCTGCGATCCAATCCCTGCGCTGGAGAAGGAGCTCTCTCAGTACATCGTCGCTGAGGTCCCGGATCTGCGGCTGCCTCCCCTCACGGGAGGTGCGATTGGATACATAGGATATGACTGCGTCAGGCAAGTAGCTGCACGTGCTCCGGACGAGCGCTGTCACTGACGAGTGTGCCTGTAGATATTTTGAGCCCAAGACAGCTCGACCTATGAAGGATGTCCTTGAGATTCCGGAGTCACTTTTTCACTTCTATGATACCATAATAGCCTTCGACCGCTTCTTTGGCGTCATCAAGGTCATTACCTATCTGCGGGTGCCAGAGAACCCAGCCGACATCGACAGCGAGTACGCCAAGGCGGCGACTGTCATTGAGGATCTTGTGGGCGTCCTCGAGGCCCCCGAGACTCCCTTGCCGGAGCAGAAGCCCATCCAGCTGGGCCGTGAATACACGTCCAACATTGGCCAGGATGGATATGAAGGTCATGTCAAGAACCTGAAGAAGCACATTGTCGTGGGAGACATTATCCAGGCCGTCCCATCCCAGCGCTTCGCCCGACCCACGGATTTGCACCCTTTCAACATCTACAGGCACCTTCGCACCGTCAACCCTTCGCCGTACCTCTTTTTCATCGACAATGGCGACTTCCAGATCATCGGTGCATCCCCCGAACTGCTCGTCAAGGAGGAGGCCGGCCGCATCATAACCCATCCCATCGCCGGTACCGTCAAGCGGGGCAAGAACCCCGAGGAGGACGAGCGCCTGGCCGCAGAGCTGGCAAACTCCCTCAAGGACCGCGCAGAACACGTCATGCTGGTCGACCTGGCGCGCAACGACGTCACGCGCGTCTGCGATCCACTGGAGACCCGGGTCGACAGACTGATGGTCGTGGAGAAGTTCTCGCACGTCCAGCATCTCGTGTCCCAGGTCTCGGGTGTCCTCCGGCCAGGCAAGACGAGGTTCGACGCCTTCCGCTCCATATTCCCGGCCGGCACCGTCTCCGGCGCCCCCAAGGTCAAGGCCATGGAGCTGATCGCCGAGCTGGAGAAGGAGAAGCGTGGCGTCTACGCCGGCGCGGTCGGGTACTTCGGCTACGGCAGCGTCACTCCGTCTGGAGAGGAGAAGGAGGGAGCTATGGACACCTGCATTGCTCTTCGCACGATGATGACAAAGAACGGCGTGGCGTACCTGCAAGCTGGTAAGATCAGGCCATGCAGGCTTCTCGCAATGATTTTTTTTTTTTTTTCGCTAACATATGATAGGCGGTGGTATTGTGTTCGACTCGGACCCATATGATGAGTGGATGGAGACAATAGTAAGTCACAAATCTATTTTCTGCCGTGCCTAATGGACAAGGTCATTGAAGACCATTTGTACCTTGAGCCCAAGAGACATAGCACATTTGTCCGCAGTTTATCGAGATGGACAGTACGCGTTCTAACAACTACTTGTAGAACAAACTTGGCGCGAACATGCAATGCATCACCTCTGCCGAAAAGATTTACGTGCATCGTCAGGCGAAGGGAGCGCAGTAGCGGCCACGGCCCTTCATCGCAGCATTTTGTGACTTCATTTCACATATGTAGGATTTTACAGCAGAGAGCCAATAAATTTCTGATGCCCACATCACAGCTAGTCTTTCCTCGTAATGAGGGCGAGCGCGATGCCAACGTTCTCGCCGAGAGTGGATGATCAATTGATCATTTAAGCGGTCTTGGTTACCGTCTCCGCGCCCTCGTCGTGCCACATGCCAGACAAATCGCCCGCTGGAAGAACGTCCTGCAGCCCATTGCCCTTCTTGAACTCGAGCTTGTCGAGTTCAATTCCGTCAAACGTGCGGACCTAACCCCAAACAATTAGCCAATCCCGTTCTGCACACACGCACACAAACTCTCTCACTCTCTTTGCCTCAACACCCCCCGCCCCCCGCCCTTTTCTTCTGGCAGCAGACTTACACTGATCCCATACCCAGTCCACTTGGGCATGTAGAAATCCCGGAAGTCAATGCCCAGACTGGCGCCGCACTTCCCGCAGAACATCTGGTCCTTCTCCTTGGTGTTGAAGCGGTACCTCATCACCTGCGACTCGCCATCGCCATGGAACTTGACGTTCTCGCGGCTGGGGTCTTTCGTTGTTTGAAGAAGTGGCGTCAGCGAAAGAAAGAAAGAGAGAAAAACACATATATGAGCCCCAACCTGTGGCACCCGTATGAAGGCTATATATGCATTCACTGGGCTGGGCTGGACTGGACTGGACTGGATTGGCCGACTTACACACGAGCAGGTAGCCAAAGCGGCGGCACGCGGAGCAGTTGCACTCGAGCGGCTTGTACTCGGGCAGCGGGGGCGAGAGCGTGACGCTGAACTTGATGAAGCCTAGTACCTGTTAAGCACCTGCTACGGATCCTGAAGTGATACATCCTGGAACATTCCAAACAAAACATGACAGACGAGGATCCGTGAAAGGACAAGGATGGGGATTTACCGCAATGGCAGCCAGCGGAATATGTCTGGCTGGGCTTGGGCTCCGGGGCCGCGGCTTCGGTCGACATGGTGCTGCGGTGAGTTGGAGGTTGGAACTGTGAGGAAGGCGGATATTGGGTGCTGTTACTGTTGTGTGACTGGCTCACTTGAAACAGAGGGACAGTTTGCTCTCTTATGGTGATCTTGTGACCGGGTGCTCGTGGCCCGGTGAGGGGTAATTATACAAGGACAACAGTGAATCTATATATGGATACTCGGACTCCATGTATATGTAGATAACATCGGGTTGACAGGTCACTGTTGAAATGCTCTCGCAGCCAGGCACCTAGATGATAGGTCTGATTGTGTAAGCGCGGCCCAGCTTGTGCAGACCCACACTCATAGGGCGTGCCAACACGGGAAAGGCAGGTCTATCTCGCCGGGAGTCAGCACTACTGTTTGGGATTGTTAGTTCACGCACGATACTGGGGATGATCTCCGGGGGCGGGGCTCAGGTTGTGTCACAGATTCGTATGCATCATGAAGAGTTGGCGTGTCAAGGAACAATGTATGTTTCCCATGTACTTTGAGATGGCCTCATACATATACGCATACAGGTACGCAGGTTGTCCCATATTTCTTCTGGGAAAGAGTCTCGACCCCTGCCGGTGTACAGAGATTACAATTACAACTGCCATCTGATATCTGTTCGCATGCTTGTCTTTCACCTGGTTGATTCATTTCGGAAGATCTGCCAACCAATCCAGGGGTAACAAGGTGCAGCCTAGTGTCGAGTATGTCTCTTCTTCATGCCGTAATGTCTGGGTCGAATGTTTGAGGTGTAACTTAGACATTAATGATTTACAAATCGTCACGGACTGGTCGGCTCATACTATGCCGACCCCAACACCCCAAGCTCTATGTACAAAAACTCGAGTGGATATCAAAAAATGCAAACCGCTGAGCTCATAATCTCATGTCCATGGACTCCGTTTCCATAACCCATTCCCATAATTTTCCTTCTTTTTACAGCCTCAGTGACCCAATATTACACTAGACTGCCTCGGTGGCCTTGTCGCCATCCTTCCGCGGCACAGCCGCCGTGACAGCATCATTGCCGGCCCGCTCCTTGTCCTTCTCTGACTCGACGTCCTCCGAGGCCTCCGCCTGGGGCGGGGCCGGGAACGAGGGCGCGATCTTGCTCTTGGCGCGGATCTTGTGGCCGTACAGGTAGAAGACCACCGGGATGGGCACCAGCACGGCGGCCACGCAGCCCAGGAGGGTGGAGGCCCACTGGATGCCCATGCCGTTGAACATGTAGGTCGCGAAGAGGGGGAACCCGGCGCCGCACAGGGACCTCATGAAGGTGTTGCCCGCGATGGCCGAAGCTGCGAAGAAGAGGTACGCATCAACCAGGTAGTTCATGCTCTGGAGGAAAATGGACATGAGCCCGAAGCCAGTCAGGAGCCCAGAGGCCGTGGGGACGATCCAGTGGATGTCGGCCCTGTATCCTGTCCAGCCGAACCAGAAGATGCCGCCCATGAAGGCGACGCCGCCGGCGATGACGGAGGGGAGACGCCATTCCGGGATGGGGATGCCGTTGTTGGATGTGAGCTTGCGCTGATACCAGGGCTGCTGCGCCAGGACCACGACTCCAGCAATAAGTTCGCCGATAATCATGCCAAAGAAGCAGAGGCCTGAGCTGCTGGACTTGAAGCCGTGGACGCCGACGAAAACGAGAGGGTAAGCTGTCAGGAAAAGGTACAGAATGCCTGGCAGAAAATGTGTTAGTAATTGTATATTTTCCCCCCAAAGGTCTTCTTCGCGGTCAAGTCTCACCATAGACAAACGACATGTAGATAGAGAGAAGGAGCACGATCGGCTCCTGGAAAAGCAGCCTCATAGGACGCGAGAAGTTCTTCTCGACCAGCTCCCGGAAATCGATCTCAATCTCCTCCTGCTTGGCGTGTATGAAGTGGTTCTGAGTCCTGCGACGCAGCTCGGCAGCCTTGGCGACCAGAATCTGCGGCGGGTAGGTCTCCTCGAGGAACAACATGTCCAGGCCGAAGCTCGCGAAACCCATGAAACTGGTGATGTACATAGTCCACCTCCAACCGAGGTAGCTCTCGACGATGAAGCCGCCGATGAACGGGGCGAGCAGAGGGCCGGTGAAGACGGCCATGGAGAAGATGGTGATGGCGATGCCTCGGGTGGCGTTGTTGAACATGTCGGAGAAGACGGCGGCGACGACGGCCAGCGGACAAGCGCCGAAAAAGCCCGCAAAAAAACGGCAGATCAGGATGGTCTGAAGGTCCTTGGCCACAGCGGTGGCAATAGTGAAAATAGAGAAGCCAAACATAGACAACACAAGTGGCATACGGCGGCCCTTAAGTTCGGAGAGCGGCGCCCACAGGGTGGGGCCGAAGGCGAAACCGAGGACGTAGAAGGAGACGCCGAGGATGCCAACCTCGGTGGACACGTTGAACTCGGCGGCGATGGCACGCGTGCCGGCGGAGAAGATGCTGGAGGTGAAGGCTGAGGTGAGGGTGGTGAAGCCGAGCATTGCTGCCGTGAGGATCCTGCGCGTTGTCTTGTTAGCAATGGGCTTCGCCAGGAGAACATACGAGACCGCTGTGCGGCTGAGAATACTCACTTCTTCCTCAGGGGCCAGTTCTGGGCGTGGAGCGGGTCGTCTGGCCCGTCAAACTCGACGACGTACTGGTCAGTATCCAGAGGCTCGGGCAAGGTCTTTCCTGCGCCCATTGGGGGAAGCGGCCTCCTCGAGTCGCGGGTGCGTGTGTTGCTCTTCCCCAGGCCGGCACCGACCGTGGCGCTGTGCTGGCTCCTGGCCGTCTGGATGCGGTCGAGCTCTGTGGGGTGGCGCTCCAGGTCGCGTTGCGTCGAGACCCTGCTCATGCCGCCGGCGGTGATGGGGCGGCCCCGGACGGAGCCATTGGAGGAGGTGGAGACGGAGGATGCGCTCAGAACTCGCTCGATCTCGTGGGAGGCGCGGCCGTTGTAGTTGGCGGCGTCGACCTCGGCGGCGCTGATGCGGCGGTCGAGGTCATCCTCCCAGCGCTGGTTCTCGGCCATGGTGGTGGTGAGAGACCTGCGCTGACACTGGTATTATCTGTGGTCGCCTTATCGCTAAGACAGGTGCCCCCTTTATGGGGTGAGGTTGGCGGTGAGTGCGTGCGTGTGCGTGCGTGTTTATGTGTCTGTAAGTGAGGTGGGCCTGCGTGTATGAATTATCGTAGCTATGGCCGGTATGACGTAGCTCTAATTGGGTTGGGAGGGAAGCTCAAGGTTAGATGGGAAAGCAATTGATCAATGGGACGGGACACCGAGTAGACGGTTCAGCCTGGTCGATGGATATATATATATTGCAGAAGGGTCAATTGAGGGTGGGAACACATTCTAGAACCCATCCATCCCACCGACCCAAAGCCCACTCTGGACTGGGACGACGGTGCAATTTCTACTGTCACTCCTTGGAGGGAGCTTGGACGGGAAAGGCGAAAAAAACACAACCTAGTGGAGTAAGATTCGGCCTAGAGCCTAGGAGAATCCGAGGCCAGAGGGCCAGAGATCCAGATCCGGGACAGGGTGGGCATGGGCCCAAGGGAGACAGCCGGTTGCTAAGCAAACCGCAGTTGCTACGTACCCAGGCTCGCCAGGTTAGGACTTAGGACCTGTGTAAGCCGGGCTTTTGTCAGTAAATTCCGGCGCCAGCGGCCAAGCTCCTTGGTTGACTCGGGCACGCACAGCACAAGGCTTAGCCCTCGGGGGCCTAGTCGGATCTCGCTGCTTCGCTCTTTTGGCGCAGCCACCCTCGTCTCTTGTCGTCATGCCGCCTCCCGTCGCTTGACACTCCCGCCCGCCAGCTGTTTGCTTACTGATGATACCGCAGCGCCCCCAGCAGGACGGACTCACGGGCTGACGGGCTGACAGACGGAGGAACAGACAGGCGGGCCGGTGAGTGGGTGGTGGGTTGAGGATCAACCAGGCAAGTGGGTGCAGCTTTCCCAAATGCCCCACGCTTGCCGGTCAGGCAGGTTCTGTCCTTTGATGGGTGGATCTGTGTTGGTGCATTCAGAGGATGACTCCCAGCTGATGATACGCAGTGCAACACACAGACTCGCAGTCAAACAGCAGCCGTGCAACAGGCGAGATATCTATCTCAAACACACCTGCGTCAAAATATCTCTGCGCACGGCAACGTCACGCGCTCATACCCAAACTCTATTTCCAGCAGAACAGTGTACATGATCTGCTGAACCTCGAGATAAACGAGAGATAGCCTTCAGCAGGCCCCGGGGTCGGGGCCAGGACAAGCTCCCGACCCGTTCGGCAAGCCACGCCCTCGGTGCTCGCGTTTTGACGTGATCTACACCGTACGTCAAGCATGCTTGCTGCCTCGGCCCGCAAGGATTAATAAAAATGTCTGCCACGGCACCGAAAGTCAAAAGTGACCAGCCCCGGCTCACCCACCGGCTTACTCAACGGTCCCGGCGAAAGGATTTCACAATTGCGATGCGATGCAATCCCGACTCGGATTCTCCGCGGCCCATTGTGCATTTCTCAGCCGCCAACAAAGCCCATCCCAGGCTGTCAGCGAAGGGTTTTACATATGGTCTGAACGAGAATTTAGATGCGATCCCCCCCTCCCTCGCCCTGCCTGGAAGACAGCAGCCCATGATTCGATCCAGGGGGGCAAAAATTGATTCCGGTGTTAACGCCTATTGCCGTTGTTTACCGTCCAAATCCGCCGCCCGGTACCCATTCTCTCCTTTTCCTGGACCACCCCTGCCACTCGTGGGTAATTTTTACAGCATGCAAGGCCTAGTGGCTCCATTCCCACTTCTATCCGCATGCACAGCAATGCAACGTCGTGAGGAACCGCCCCCACCGGCTGATGTGGGCTGTTCGTAAAAGTATACTAGCAGGTGGAGCACCACGGCACCACCACGGCATTACAAGTAAATATAATTTTCTATAGAACACCACCGCTAGTGTATTTGTAGTGCACGGTAGGCAGAGGGCCTCATCGGGCATCAACGCCCCAGTCATCCCTCTCTAAGAGAGCGGCTGCCTCCTCCAGGCTCAGCCCGCTCGTCTCTGGGTACACGCGGTACACGACCCAGTTACCCGCCACGCACACCGTGGCGTAGAGCACAAACGTCCACGTCGGGGACAGCGCGTCCATCAGCGGCAGGAAGCTCAGTCCGACCACGAAGTTGGCCGCCCAGCACGTCGCCGTCGCTGCCCCGCTGCCCAGCGACCGCACGCTCAGCGAGAACAGCTCGCTCTGCATCCACGGCACGTTGCCCAACCCGATCGCGTACGCGGCCACGTACAGCATGATCGACGTTAGCACCACCACCGCCGCCCCGTGGCTCGGTGCCGGTGCCGGTGTGGGCGGCGCCTCGCCCTCCGGAGTGTCCGCAAAGGCAGAGGTCGACAGCTGCATCATCGAGAACCCCCATGCCGAGAGGAGCAGGCCCAGCACCATGAAGGGGATCGAGCAGAGCAGGATCCGCCTCCGCCCGACCTTGTCGATCACCATTAGCGCAACCACCGTAAAGAGCATGTTCGTGACCGCGACCACCATCGACGTGAGCGTCGGGCTGTCAAACCCCAGGAGCTTGAATATCGTGGCTGAGAAGTACATGAGGGAGTTCTGTAGAGCGCCGTGGTCAGCCATAAAAGCACACGCACGACCGGACAGACCGTAGTTAGTAGACTCACGAATCCGCAAAGCTGCTGCAGCCCCTGCAGCAGGCAGGCGATGGCCAGCGCGCGGCGGTTCCTCCGCACGGCAAGCAGCTCGTCCCAGCCGTCCAGCCAGGGCGCCCGGGGGCCCAGCGCGGGGGACCTGCGGCGGGCCTTCTGCGCCTGCTCCTCGTCGCGTACCTCGGCCTCGATGTCCTTGAGGACCACGTCCGCCTCGGCGGCTGCTCCCGCCCCGCTCCCAGCGACGCGCCGCACCACGGCCCGCGCCTCGTCCACCCGCCCAGCTTTCACGAGCCACCTCGGCGTCTCGGGCATGCCGGCCACGAGCGCCAGCTGCAGCGCGGCGGGCGCCGCCCCGAGCCCGACCATCCAGCGCCAGCCCGTCCCCTGGGACCCGAACTCGGCGAAGCCCCACCCGACAATGTAGGCGACGACCTGGCCCAGCGTGACGAAGAATATGTTCATGGTGACGACGCGGCCGCGGAACGCCGCCGGCGACAGCTCCGCCAGGTACAGCGGGACGACGAACGAGGCGGCCCCCACCGCTGCGCCGACGACGGCGCGCCCGGCCACCATGGACGCCACGCTCGAGCTGGCCGCCTGTAGGACCGAGCCCAGCACGAAGAGGATGTCCGCCAGGAGTATCACGCGCCTGCGGCCTAGGCGGTCGGCGAGGACGGAGGAGGCGGGCGAGACGAGGAGGGCAAAGAGGGCTGTCGCGGAGGTGATGACCGACTTGTCGAGGGAGGTCAGGGCCCTGTTGGAGAGGGAGGTGTCGATCGAGACGAGGGTCGCTGATATCACGCCCGTGTCGTCTGTTGCATGCCTCTGTTGTTAGCCAGCGGACGGGGTGCTCGTTGGGATGAGGGATCGGGGTTGAAGGGAGAGGGGCAGCTTGTTGGGGCTTCGTGTGTGACTTGTTGCGTACATCCAAATAGAAGCCCGCCTATCCCGGCGGAGAAGGTCAGCAGCCACATGAACAGGCCCGGGGACGAGGCCTTGCCGGCCTCGAGCGGAGAAGCCCGCCCGACGGCATCGTCGAGGCCGTCGTCGTAGTCTTCCTCATGGTCCCGGTTGGATATCAAGGGGGCTTGTTGCTGGGTGTCTGGGTGGTCCATCCTCCGTGTGTGCGATGGTTACTACTATCGCCGGCAGCCAAGCAGAACAGATTCCATCTGGTACAGGTACTACTGGGATCGGTTGAACTATGAGGTTGAGTTGCTGCAAGGCGTGGGTGTGGTTGGTTGGTTGGCTGCGTTGGATCCCGTTGTCTAACATGCCGGTTCAGGGGCACCGAACAAATGCCGAGGACCCTTGGTCCCGAGACTCCGGGCACGCGACGCCGTCTTGGCCAATCCAATGTCACGTTGGCGACATCAGGGTGGACCCGCTTTGCTGACGTTGTATTCTCGTTCACTTGTATGGATTCTCCCATCTTGTCTTGCTCTGGCTAATACCGTATCACGCGTACAGTACTGTCAAATGGTACGTCGTTGATAGCTAGTTGCCCGAGTCTATTGTTGCCTCGAGTGAAATGCACCCTCCATCCCTGAATCCCGTCCACCCATGGCTAATGCTTCCGTACCAGTGTCATCTAATAATCCACTGCAAATAATTCCTCAGACGCAATCCTGATAGAGATCAGGGGGTATCCTGCGGTAGGGACTGTATCTTCACCTGTACAAGTTCGCGCTATAACGCCGATAACAAGCACCATTACCATGTAAACCGCAGCTCTACCAGACAACCAAACCAACAATGGCAATTAGTGTCGTCACAGGACCTTCATCACCGGAATGAAAAGAGATACCACGGTAAGGACCGATGATATCGCACCGCCCCAGCATATCGAAAGGAAAAGCGTCCGGTCCTGCAGCATCTTGATGTTCCTGTTCCGCGTCTTGACGGCGTCGTCCCAGATCTTGCGGACCATCGGCTTAGACCGGTACGCCTTCAAGAACGCCCTCCTCCTGTACTTGTTCGCCGGGCCGAACGTCTGCATGCTCGGCTTGCGCAGCGGGTCATCGTTGCGGCTTGATGACAGCCGGCTCGTGACTCGGATCGCCATCCCGCGTGCCGGCTGCTTCGACCTCCGTTTGTCATTGTCCGAGCTGATGTGCGTCGTAACCTCGGCTGCTGAGTTGAGCTCATGAGCGTGGCCATCTGCGTCGGCGTCGTCGAGCAGCTGCTCTTGTTCCCAGGGTCGTAACTGGCGGAGGCTTCTTAGTTGTAGAATGAGGCACAGCCCTTGTATCGCTGCTATTAGGATGGTGAAACTGGGCCACCAGAGTATTATGCTGAGCACGCGGTAGAATTGGGAGAGGTTGGACAGGACTAGGACCTGGTTGGCCAGGAAGCCGATCATTATGACAGTGAAGGCAACGACTCGAACAAATACAAGACGCGACTTGTTGGCATTGCGCTGGCTGTTCAGGACAAAACGTGGGTAACAGTCAGACTTCAAAAGGTCTTCTGCCGCGGTGAAGGCGCGCAGTAAAGCAGAGGGATGTGTGGTCAAGCTTGCAGCCTTTTGGCACGCCGCCAGGTCCTCGTCTGAGATCTTTAGGCGCCTGGGCGCCTGATCCGTGATGTATTGTTTGATGATCATGTTCACCTCGTCGCGGAACGGCTGTCTTTGATCTGTAGGCTGTTCGTCGATGGGATTAGAATTCAGAGGCAATGCGATGTGTGTTTCTCGTTGGGTGTCTTGTTTGGTAGTAGATGGAGCTGCCTTCCGAGCAGCAGCGGCTGGGACGCTCAATATACTGGATGACTTGCTCGGCGTCCCAGAGTCGACTCTTATTTCGCTTCTCCCCCCTAACGACCAGTTTGGGTGTTTTCTGGCGTTCACAACCTCCATGATGTTCAATATCTGGTTCAGTCTGTCACTTCCATCTCGTCTGTGAGTCTGTGCGGTAGGTCCTTTCTGCCCTCGTTGTTTGGCTGGCTCCCATGGGGGCGATAATGATTTTTGTTGTGGTGACAGTTCGCTCCATCGCTCGATGTAGTCACAGTACCAGATGAAGAACTGTAGTAGTTCGGCGTTCAGATCTTCATAGACCAGAAAGTCCATGAATTCGCCAAGAGAGCATGGCTGTTGCAATGATCAGCTTGGACAATGGGAGACGACATATCTCGATGTGCAATGGAGCTCACCGGTGCTACCGTGTTCTTGACCACTTGTTCGAATGACAGCTCCGATGGAAGCTTCGACCGCCGCGATGACTTCCCATCCTCAATGTTGTGTATATCTCTTGAGATCTCTGATTCTGGTAGCATTGTTGTTGGGTAGGAACTGTAGCATCAACAGACAGACATTGACGAACAGACCTAGATGCATGAGCTCGAAGTGACAGCTCACGGCTCAGTTCGCATGACGCAGGATGCAAGATGTAGGAGGGAGCGGGTTACAGATTTTGCATTGGAAGTAGGGCAGGATGAACATAAAGCTGGGGAAACACATCGCACACCCTCCAAAGGAAAATACCACCCTAGGTTCAAAGCTCGGTGATCTCAGCGTAGAACTTGGTGGCAGCCATGCGGCGAGAGCAAAGTCCCTGGTCCTAGACACCAGAAAGTCACCTGGCCGCGGTGGAAGTACCTCTGAAACTTCGCCCTACAAAAGTTTGTGAGCCTTGGGCGAGCAGGTACTCCGATCATGGATAGACTCAGTTCTGTGACCAGCAGCGTGTCGGTCTGGGATAGCCTTAGGTGTCAGCCAAGCTGTCATCACGCGGCTCAAACCAGGGAGAAGTTGGATTACCAATATGATGCGAGTTAACCAAAGCAAATGTTCTGGTATCACTCGATTCAGACACGAGTCCCGTCTCTATAGCAGGTTGCTATATTGGAGGGGATCTCTCGCGGATCTCTCTTTCTTGCAGTGACGTGCCCCATGGCCCGGGTGGTCGGTGTATGATCACCATCGCTGTGATGCGTCCTACCCAGCCAGTCGCCCCGACGTGCGTGGCGGATGTGTTCTCGGGATCGAACACGGACCAGGAAACATGGATTTTCATGCGGCTGAAAATCCGGATGCGTGGAATCGCCCATGCCTCCATGACATTTGTTATAGGTGTCCTGGTTTCTAGAGGCGCCCCCCACAGCGTTTCAGCATGTGTTAAAACCTAATCGGAGCGCGACTGGACGACCAATCGTATCCTCTCGCTGACATCGCTGACAGCACACCTTCAACCGCTGCCAACGGACGAAGGTGTCGTTCATGCGGTTCGACGGACCGTGCAGCTGACAGCACTTTGACAAGTTGTAGAGTCCTGGTCGAATTCAACGGCTCAAGGGCGACATTTGAGCTTGCCCATGAGTTGCGTGGCCTTGTGCGTGTTCAGCCCTGCCAGCATCTGCCAAGGCCGTATACCTGAGCCTGATCTCTCTGTATCTCAGCCGGCATGCTGAAATGCGAGATACGTGGGTTACCAGCGAGATTATCGAATATGTTTTTCATACCGAGCTGCACTTCGTAGGCGCCCTCTCGCTGCCTGCGTCCCTGATGAGGATGGGAAGTGATCAGTCGGTCTGCCCGTTGTAGCCCAGGGGTAATGTACTTGAAACAATCTCACTGACCGCTGCTCAACAGCCATCCCGGCTCAATCCGAGCAGGCTGGTCATATTTCGGACGATAGACTTTGTCCATTACCACAGCCGCTCATCCCCAGGTACCGTCTGTGCGCTAGCCTGTCCGGTTGGTTAAGCCGATCTTTGATCACCAAATCGCATGCGAGAAATACCCCTGCAGTTCCGCAGTGTGCAATCCAATGGTACAGTCACGTCTCACATCAACCCCTGGTGCACCGGATTATAAGCCAGGGTGATCGACTATACACCTCCTCTCAGTGTGCACGTTTTGCCAAAGCCGGCGGTGACGATAGCACAAAATAGAAGGTTCCAGGCCTCTGGTGTTGTGAACACAGCCCGCATCGTTTTGTCCGACCGCAGATAAAAGCCCCGACGCGTACGAGCAGACAGAATGGCTCGGGCAGTCCTGTTACGTGGTGCTTAGCAGTCCGCTTCATGCGTTTCCAGTCGTGCCATTTGGTCGCGACGGAGATCTGAGGGATCGCCGTCCGCCCCGTGGATACGAGTTGCAGCTTCTAACGTACACGTGTGGTACTGCCAGAGCACGGCAGACCCGGTGGCGCGGGCAAATTGATATTCCCGAGCAAGAGCGCCAACTGATGCTACTGTGCAATATCGAATGTGAAGTGGGCAATTCCTCGGCGCGTTAGGTCTCTCAGTGACTGCGGTCGGTCAGGTTGTCAGCATCTCCCTCATTCATAACAGCTTGGTGCGACTTCGAAAACTGAAGCACCGTCGCAGAAGAAGTGCGTGCGATCTTTAGTGATGAATGGTGCAATACTCTTGTCCGGATTCCGGTCTTCACCCATTATGAAGTTCATGGTTATGGCAGAAGCTACGTACTGCTGATTTAGCTGTAGGGCCCCTGACCACATGCTCGAGAGACAGCTGTCCTTAATCCGGTGTTCCGAGGCAGGTGGCAGTAAAGACAGAGGCTGAAAGGGCATTCGAGGCTTGCCAAGCTTGTCTCAGACATGAGGTGTGCAAGACATACGGCACACCATTCTTGTGGCCGGCCGCCTTGAGCATTCCAACCTTCGGCTCTGCTCGTCACCGGCGGCCCGGATCAAGGCTTGCGAGCGAGACCTGTCGGACACTGATGAGCTGATGTGTTCATGTGTCATCGTCTGTCGGCGTGCTACAAGCAAGCAGATAGGCCGATCTTGCTATACACAGTGCAGAGACGTGTGAAGGAGAGTTTCGCCAGGATGCGGCCAGCTGGAGTTCACTGTTTTGTTCTGCCGCTCGGGACCCATGATTGGTATTCTTTCTTTGCTTCCACCATATCCACGTGTATGCCTTGAGCAATGATCGGCGAGAAGCCTTGCGAAGGCCTTGCGTGCTTGGGCTGGGCTGGGGCTGTTCCATCCGGCAGATTCAGCTTGGGCAGATCGAGGCTGTGCGGATCCACAAACATCGTCCCTGCCATCTCTGCAATGCAAGAGACGCGGGCGGCAGCCTGCATGTGCAGCAACGCCAAATTCCAGCTCCTAATTCTGTCAATCAGGGGTCGGAGGGGGTCTTGTGGCACGAGATTGTGTTGCAAGATGTCGTGGGAATCCCATGGCGTTGCTGACGATCAGACCCAGGAAACAGCTTGTAATTAGCCGGTCGCAGAGAAAGGCGCAAGGCTTCTGGCGACTGGACGCACGAAAAGTTTCCAATACAGTGGTATTTGTGCGTGTCTGTGTCGGCCAGCCTATGACAATGGTGTGTTGTTCCTTGAGAGACTGCACCCACCGGAGTGATCGTCCAGTTAAGCTTCGAGCAGGCCCAGACCCCGTGGGGTGGACATGGGGACTCCTCCGATCCTTTCATCTTGCCCCCAGTGCCCCCCAGTGCCCCCGGTGCCCCCAGCAGAATCACATAACTCTTAGAGCTGTGGCATTCAGGGCAGCTCAGAATAAGCTCTGGTCAAGCTCTGCTAATACTACCGGGTAGCTTAGATAGGATATTCCAACTCGGTGCGGCTGTCATGCGGATCAAACTGTGATGCAACGGGACGATGGCACCTTGCGGCTTCACATTGAGGCGAGACCTCGTCTATATCAGTGAGTTACTTCCTCTTTCCATACGCTGGCTCCTGCCCCTAGACATGCTCATATTTGCAGAAGCTAGGGTACCAGACAGTCAGGGCAGGCACCTCTCCAATCACCCAGCCAGGAAGCCCAGCGCTTGGATCGATTGGTCGCTGCTTCCGGCTTCTGCCCTGGTTCGACGCCCGGATATTACCTCTGATCTAACCTGCCTCGTACAAGCGACAGACATGAAGGGGCTTGCACCTGCAGGCGGCTGATCTGCAATTTGAACAGCTCCTGGTAGCTAAGCTGCCCGCCCCACACGTGCGTGATGTGTTCAGGTACCTACTAGGCACGTTTGCGCGTTCTTGAGCGTGTGTGCTCCCAACCAGACTCCTGTAGAGCGACTATCACGGCCGTACTGTTCAACTCAGCTCTGGGCTGGAAGCGCGGTACGTGCAATCCACCGGTGGGGACTGAATCATTGAACCAGTACGGATGCAGCACAGCATACCTACCTACCCGCCAAGATGGAGACCAGAGGTCTGCTAACATGGTAGGTCTACCGGCAGGTGGCAAGGGTAGTTCAACCCATGTCGACAACGCCGTGTGATCCTGCGCGCTACATCATCATAGCCACCAAGTTGTTGTGTATCTATGGCCCCCGTCCATCATCGCGCGTCTGTCCATGCTCTGTGGGTTTGCATACCACTTCTGTCTCTCCCGTTGACTTTGTCTCCCCAACGTCGGCGCCCTGTCAGTCCTTCTTTCTACAGTTTGTTGGATGCCAAACGTGTGTATCGCACTTTCGTGTCATCAGCCTGTTTGTTTCCCCCTCGAATTTGAGCGGGCCTGTGACTTCCTGATAGGGAAGCACATACAGTATCCACCCGCCTGTCACTCGAATTCATCAATCACACAACATTTGAACCTGCGTTGCCTCTGGTTCTGCGACCTTCCCCTGCCCACTTCACTCAATAAGCTTCGAGCGTGCCACCATTTTGGGACGCGCATCGAACATTGACGACCAGGCACCATCCTTACACGCCCTTGTGATCGATCCATCACACTCACTTGGATACCAACTTTGGACGCCACCATTCCAAATCCATCATGAGACTCTCTTACGTCGTGCCTCTGGCCCTGCTGGGAGCTGTGCAGGCCGCCGTGTCGACCATCTCGGCCTACGGCAACAAGTTCTTCTACGAGAACGGAACCCGTAACGTCCCATTTCACCTAGCCGCCGCAGGACTGACCGACTGACCATGTCGAAACAGAATTCTTCCTCAAGGGTGTCGCCTACCAGCTCACTTCGGATGATCCCCTTGTCGACTCAGAGCAGTGCGCTCGCGATGCCGCGTTGATGCGAGAACTTGGAGCAAACTCGATTCGGGTCTACCATGTCGATGCTTCCAAGGACCATTCCGACTGCATGTCCACCCTGGCCGATGCTGGCATCTATCTCCTCGTTGACCTCGACACCTTTGATACTTACATACTCCCGGTACGGCCCGTTCCCTCCCCCGGCGCCTTGTGGATCTTAGTATACTGTTGTCTCTCTTGGCTGAACCTTCGCCGCTGACTCGCACCTATTTTCGTCTCGCAGACTAGCCCATGGTGGAACCAGACCCAGTATGAACGGTTCACCGAGGTTATGGAGTAAGTACGAGCCCATTACTGCTCCCGTGTCTCATCCCATTCCTTGGGAGAGGCTCCAGGGACCTTCATCTGCGTGTTCATGACAAGTCGCTGATTTGTCGCAGTGAGTTCCAGAAGTACGACAATACTCTTGGTTTTTTCGTCGGCAATGAAGTTATTGCTCAGGCGTCGCAGAGCTTAGCGGCTCCTTTCATCAAGGCTGCTGCCCGTGACATGAAGGCCTACCGCAATTCCAAGGGATATCGCAACATCCCGGTCGGGTACTCTGCGGCTGATATCGCTGAGTTGCGGCCTATGCTGCAGGACTTCCTCACCTGCGGTGGAAATACTTCAGACAGCGTCGACTTCTTCGCACTGAATAGCTACGAATGGTGTGGCGATGTAGACTACCAGACATCCGGCTACGCCAACCTTGAGGTTGGAGCTGCCAACTTCCCTGTTCCCATCTTCTTTTCCGAGACCGGTTGCAACACTGTTCGGCCGCGAACGTTCGAGGACCAGGCTGCCATTTTTGGCGAGGAGATGATCAACGACTGGGTATGTCGTCCTGTTCCCCTCCCCCAAAACACACCCTACCTGGGCATATCTTGTTGTGTCTCAACAGCGATTTGAGCTGCCATGTGATGCGACTTCATGACGACACGCGGTGCTGCTACATAACATCCAGGGCACACAGGCTACTTGGCACAAACAAAGTCCCCTGAGAAGCCCGAAAAGCCTTTGACAAATGTCGAAACATACAGAAAAAAAAGGATTCAATACTGATCAAATACCACAGAGCGGCTCGATAATCTATGAGTGGATTGAGGAGACGAATGACTACGGTCTGATCTCTTACGGACCACCTGTCGATCCTACAGCTACCGGCAGCAACATCGTCGCCGGTTTCACCAGGCAGGGCACTCCGACACCTGTGTCTCCGGACTTCTCCAACTTAAAGTCGCAGTGGGCCACGCTCAACCCAACAGGCATCAAGAGCTCAGACATGGACACCAAGTCTCTGTCCACCCGATCTTGTCCCCCCTCGAGCACCGGCTCTGCAGGTTGGCTCTTGAACGGCGATGTTCAGCTCCCCACAGTCGGTGAGACGCTCGTCGGAACGACCTATGCCACGTCTGCGCCGACCGGCTCCGATGGTGTACCAGTCGCCAACTCGACGAGCACGTCCGCCTCTTCGACATCGAGCTCAGAGAGTCCTGCCAACCCGAGCATGCAGTTCACCAAGATGACTGCGGCACTTTTAGGTCTTCTGATGTCCCTCACGCTGATGCTATGATCGGGGCATCCCGAGACGACTGGTAGTTGAACGACCAGCTGCACTAGATACCAATGAGTACATGTTACCGTCTTTTGCACTCAACAATGAGATTTGGCTCGGATGACCACTAGGCACACATATTTCATCTCATTCATATCCGTTGAACACGACAAAACGGTTTTATTTGAACCTCGGCGTAATGGCTCGGCTTCATCAATGAAATTAGAGAAGTTACCTCTGTCGATGGCCGATAATTTGGGGACAAGGAACAGGTAGAGCAACGGGGATTCTATACACTGAGACTATGGCGCAGCATAATGGTTGTGGCTGTTTGGGCATCGCTTAGAGCAACTGGCTGGTATTCTACGTTAGACAGTCTAACCTCCATACATCTAGGACATCAAAGCTCACGTCACCAATAACAAAGGTCACATTGGCATCAGCGTGCTGAGTGGATGGGCTCTTTTCCCAACAAGCGAGTGATTGCTCAGGTGCAAACGCCACCAGAATCCCACAAGCATTCTGTTTTGTGTATTATCAAGCACGAGATATCCTGCCAAACCCACCAATCATGCTAATCTTTACAAGTATGTGTCATAAAATGTCATTACACTGGCACTGTCTAGCCTCCCCCTTCTGCGGGTCTATCAGCCTTGGTGACCTGTTGCAACGGCCTCGACCGTGTGTTATGAAGTCTGCCATGGCCTTGACCTATTGATGCGCAGGTTCTGAATGGCTTTTAGCCCGCTGCTTAGTTCCCAGCGCTCTGACTGCCCTCTCTGTCCCTGGCTATGTTCACTGCTTTTGCTCCCAAAGCTGTCGTCACTGGCCTGTCGCCTGTGGTCCCGCTGCCCCACGATGACAGGCAGACCGGCGCCGCCACGCATCGCGAGCTTGGAGGGCGGCTCGCCAGCATAACCTTCATCGCTCACATCGCGGTCACCATCGTCCTCGTGTTCGTAGAAGCTCGACGGGTTCGAGGAGGACGCGATCGTCGTCGCGGCGGTCATGTCCGCCGTCGCGAACCCCTCCTCGGGCGTGGACGCCTCGTCTATCGTCGTCATGATGCTATTCCGGCCGGTGCTGATGGCGCCGCCGCCGCCGCCGCCTCCGACCCCCGCGCCGATCTGGTCCCAGGCGTCGTACTGGTGCACGCAGTGGGGCTCCGTGATGCCGCACGCCTGCGTCAGGATCTCGTACGTGCGGCGCTGGACGTCGAAGGCCGAGGGCCGGTCGGCCGGGTGCGGCGACAGCATGCTGCTCACGACCTGCAGCAGGGGCACGACGCCGCGGAACGCCTGGCCCTTGTCGCCGCTGGCGTCGGCCTTCTTGGACGCCTCCTTGGCCAGGGCGGTCATCCACCCTTCCACCTGGCCCAGGTTCTTGTGGAAGGACGAGTCGAGCACGGCGCCGCCGCGCCCGGCGTTCTTGTGCTTTGCGCTGCGGTGCGACGCGAAGGCGCCCGCCGACCGCTTGAAGAGCCCGTGGCTGAGGAGCTCCAGGATCACGCAGCCCATGGAGAAGATGTCTGCCGCGAGGGGGTCGAGGCGCGGGGCGGGGTCGGACCGGGACGGTGATACTGCTGCTGCTGCTGCTGCCGTCCTGTGCTCGGTGTGGCCGCTCTTGCCGCTCCTGATGGAGGGTGCGCCGGACCGGGACGAGGATGGGGCAGATGCCTTGATCCGCGGTGCCGTTGGGAATTTAGTCGACTTGGGAAACCGCTCAGGCGCGGCGTAGTCGTATGATGCCTTGTCGAAGAGGGCCCCCTGCCCTGAGGAGGAGTCAGGGCTGAGCCGTGAGAAGCCGGATAGTAGGATATGGTTATCGCTGGTGAAGAGGATTGTGGTCGGTTTGATGGTGCCGAGCCACCGGCCCCTGCTGTGGACGTAACACAGAGTGTCGACGAGACACTGGATCCAGTCCAGGACAAGCCTTCTCTTGGCCGTCTTGTCGACGTTTTTTATCGATTGTGGTGTGTTGGTCAGGTACACGCTGAGCTTGTACTCGCTGACCGGGGTGAAAAGGACGTAGCCGAAGCCCTGATGGGTGTACGATGCCCAATATGACACGAGGTGGCCGTTCTGGAGGTCTCTGATGGAGCTGATCTCGAACATCAGATCCTCGCGAGACAGACACCCCTGGTCGGGACCCATGGGAAAACGACGCCGGCAGAAGACCTCGCCAGGGACATTGGGGATTCCGACCCTATCTATATCGTTGCTCTGTATCAAGCCCGGCCGTCTATCGTACACATCGAGGGGGACGATCTCCTCATCCTGGTAGTCAACGTGCTCGCCCTTCCTGAGCGGCCTAAGCAGATAGTGGAACTGCCGGTCAAAGAACCTCCTCTCTGCTTTGAGATCCTTGGTCGCAGTAAGGCAGAGCCTCTCGACCTGGTCCAGGGCGATAGGCAGGTCGACATCCTCCCAAGAGTCGTCGATAACGCCGAAGATCTGGTCCGGGACCCCGAGGTCGACGAGGATGAGGAAAAGTCGCTTCGCGTGGCCCTCTATCCACTCCCAGTACGTACAGTCGGTAAGGCCATCACCGAACGCTAGGGGCTTGTCCAGGCGCTCGATCTCGTCGGGGAGGAGATGCGAGTGGACGAACTGCCTCGTCACGGTCTTCTCGATGCGTGCTGTGTCGAACCGCATGACTCGATCCATGACGGAGTGCTGCCCACGAAGGTGTTTCTACCCGTAGGGCTGAGCAAGGGAACATGGGTATTAACCCGCCTTGTTGTCACATCTGCGGAAATATATATATGGGGCAGATAGAAACCAAAAAGCAGGCGAGGTGAAAAAAATATATAGGGAGAATTACTTGAGGTGGGGGCGAGGGAACACCTCAGGTGAGATTGATATGGTCAGTCAGCAGCGTATTTGTGTCGCCTTCTTTGTATATGACCGGTAAGATACTCAGCGCCCTGCTGATAACGAATCGGGTGTCATGCAAGCAGAGCATGCGAGATCGTCGAGTCCACCACAGGCAGCTGAGTGCGTAGATCCGGGGACGACGAGAACAAAGCCAGGGCGAGATGCAAGATTACCGGCGTCCGAGGTTCAAGGGAGATATTGATTATGGGGCCTGGCCCTTTCTTTTTCTGCTTCTCCCACGCACGAGACAGAGGGACAGCAGCCTGCTTGCTTCTGACATGGTGATGAAGACGGCGAAGTGTGATTACTTCTGGGGCCGTTCGGAAGGAGAATGCGTCCAAGGGCTGGGGGCGGGCAAGGATGAGACGGACCCTGTGAAAGCTTGACGTCGCTGGACGAGGAGGCCATAGCAGTTCCGGTCGGGCGGGCTCCACCCACAAATGCGTGGCCCAGGCTGTCTAAGCTGCCATGCGGACAAGGGTGGCACTCCTTCAGCAAGGCAGCGCAGTGGCCGTAGATAAGGAGATCGACCTCTAACATTTCAGCCTCTCAGGGCTCACGGCATCAGGTGTCTGTTGTTACCAACCGATTCCTCACACACGCTCCTCAACCTAGGCCCTTCCTTTATCATCGTTTCCATGTGAGTGGGACCACTGTCTCTCCGTGCGGTCTCTTCGTGCGGGATGCCGGGCACCCTCCCTGGCCTCCTCGTGCCTTGCTCTGCTGGTTTCGCAGTCCCCTTGGCGGCGAACCTTATCCCTCCCGAGGTGTAACCTACTTCATATCCGATATATATCTCGTGCAACGAGGACCAGCCCACACCCTCAGGGTTGTCCGCCCCTGCACTTTTGCTTTTCCGCACTGGCGAGATCCCCGGCGTGCTGGTCTTCCGATGCTGTCTGTTTCTCGTGCTTGTGAGAAGTGAGGACGTCGGTGGCCAAGCCTAGACCCATGTGGGGGTCCCACTTCAGGTGGATGGTTTATCAAGGTCCCCTTCGTTCTCATATAGTCTATTTCCTATAGCAATACTCCACAATCATGATCCGATCGCATATGCCACGTTGCGATAGACATGAGCTCCCAGCTCGGTAGCATGGATACGAGGTCAGCTGCTTGGCTTCGACGATCGGAACCTATAATGTCGATTTATTGCACCAAGTCCCTTGCTTCTCTTTTCAGAAGCAGATGCTCTACAGCACAGACTATAGTCTTCTACTGTCCCTTGGGTCTACTCACTTTGCATATTGGCCCCCACCCCCGGCCCGAACTGACAAGCGTGGAGCGGTCGACGTTCGGTGATCTGTGCTTCACGAGGCGCGCGCTCTTGTCCTCATTGGCCTGTAAACCATTGTGACATCTCGGGACATGCCAGGCCAGCCGACTGGGCAAGTGGATATGCTCTTTAATCTGCTTGTTACTTATGTGGTATAACCCTGCGCTTTGAAAGTTTAGGGGTGGGTGCTGCTCATCCTGTCCAAAGGTTTCCGAGCAGGACCAACCGGCGACAACAAGACGGCATCCAAGTTCCATACATAGCCATGTCGGACCACGAGCATGGTGCGTTGCTTTGGGGACAAGACAGGCGAATTAGGTGACGGATGTCTAAATTATGGAATTTCCTACTCCTACGGCTGTCCCGCGATTGGAATACAGCTCCTTGTTAATGGGTATATCGTAGGGTACGTGCTGGCTGTATAGAAAGATTATAAACCGGCTATTGTCCTTTCTTATATCCGCAACGTCTGAGTTTTAGAGCCGGCCTCGTCATATCAGGCTCCCGTTCTTCTCATGGAGCTCATTACCCTTGCGGCCTATGAAGCTTTTCATCGCGGTATCCACACCAGCCAGCCTCCTCACAACGGTCTGCAGGCTCAGCGGCAAGACATTGTACCAGTCCATCATTCTTGCGTACAGCGGCGCGCTGATAAACTCGGCCTTGCCGTTGTCGATGGCGCTGATGATCTCCTTAGCGATGTCCACGGGCTCGACCACGGGCGCCAGGAACGAGTTGGGCGTCTGCACGCCGTAGAAGAGCGGCGTGCTGAGCTGGCCGGGGGTCACCAGGACAGTCCGGATGTTCGGGTGCGACTGCTTCAGCTCAGCGGTCAGGGACTTGTGCAGCGCGATCAGGCCGGCCTTGGCGGCGGCGTAGTCGGTGAGCTGTGCCGCGCCGACCTGCCCGATGACGCTGGAGATGGTGACGACTGTGCCGCCGTTCTGGCCACGGATAATGGCGGGCAGGAAGGTCTTGAGCGTGTAGAAGCATGAGAGCAGGTTGGTGGTCAGGCTCTTGTCTATCTCGGCCATGTCCATGTCCAGGAGGCTCTTGCCCACCACCACAGCTGCGTTGTTGATCAGGACCGTTGGGGTGCCGAGCTGCAGGGAGGGTCAGTCATTGATCAACTTGGGGCGGAGGTGGGCAGTGCAGGCCTTACATCTTCCTCGATCTGCCTCGCAACACGCGCGAGCTCCGCCTTGTCCGTGACGTCGCACTTGTAGTGCGTGACGCCCCTGGCCTCCCCGTTCTCAAGGTCCCTGACGTCCAACACGGCGACGGAGGCGCCGCGCATTCCGTACACCTCAGCGATGAGCAGGCCAAGTCCGCTCGCGCCGCCGGTGATGACAATGACCTCGTCCTCGAGGTTGACCTCACGGGGGAGGCCGAATGCCACGCGCTTGTTGATCTCGCCCAGGAAGTACCAGATGGTTATGGCCCAGGCGTAGTATATGGAGACCTGCATGGGGATCTTGTCCCAGTCCATGTGCTCGGCGCGGAAGCACAAGGGGATCATCCAGGCCACGAAGGGGTGGAAGAAGGTCACATTGAGGACCTTGAGAAAGAGGTCGATGGAGAACGGGGCGAACCATGAGTCCCGCTGCGGTGGGCGGTCGAAGCCGCCGACTGATGCCATGATGAAAGTTCCGGGTCTGAGATGAAAGATGCTATGCTGCTCTGCGGTGGTGCGCCAGGTGAGCCTCTGTCGATGGTCACACTGCTTTTGGGCTTTTGGGCTTTTGAAGATGTGGAAGGGAGAGGGTAGTCTTCGACGTGCCACGCGATTGTCAAGCTTCTTCAACGTGAAGAAAAACGTATTAGGACAGGATGGGTTACTTGCGACAACGGAGAAGTTCCCCTTGACGCAAGATTCACATGTTGAAACAATAGACTGGCCCCAGCAGGTGTCAGCCCAGACCCCTGATGATGCCCGCCCCAGGGGAGCTCCAGCTCACCCCTGTCGCCCGGCCCACTGGCTCGTGGTGGGCTCGACCGGCTGGACCGGCTGACGGGTCACTTTCGGCTGGACCCGATCCTGTCCATCCACGCTTCAGCTGCTCCTCGCACGCCCGACTCGTCAGAGTAGTGGCTGGGTTTCGTTCATCTGTGGGTGTGATTGTTCTTATTTTATAGTCTGACGGCAGACTCAAGTCTGAGAAAATACACCCCCAGTGGCATCGACTACACATCTACTTTTGTGACCATTTTATGTGACCTTCCCAGGCCAGCCTACCAGGTATCATGATTTTCCCGCCCAACGCCTTGCAATGCATGTCAAATCTCCCGACCAGCCGTGCTTCGATGCGGAAGCACAGCTTGTTATTTCTCGCGGGCCAGGATCATCTTCTCCCGCTCGCTCCGGCGCTTCTCGAATTGCTTCTTGCTGTGCTTCCTCTCGTTCTCCTCGCGTCTCTTGATCGACTTCAGCTCCTCGTTCTTGATCTCGCCAGCCTTCTTGACAACCTGAGGTATATGCCTATGGCGTTTGATGCGTCGAATCTCGGGCCTGCATTCACATCTCTCAGTCAGCTCCTCTAGACAGGCAGGTATGAATCACAGATATGCGCAGTCCTCCACTCGGCATCCGGATCTCCCCTGCAAATGTGCGCCCAAGCCGGCTTGAGCCAAGGAGCTCAAGCGGACACTGCGCGTGTGTGTGGGCTCTCGAAATGCCAAGGGGGGCAGCAGGAGTACATGATGAGAAGCATCAAGAACCAGGCAGTACTCACATATGTGAAAATCGTTCCACCAGTTTGGAATTGTATTCCTCGGCTTGTCGCTGCCTCGCAGATTTGACGCCCTCTCTCTTGGAAGCATTCGCTCGCCACAACCTGACGTTGCCGTCATCTGATCCAGAGATGAGGTACTTGCCATCTGGCGTCCACTTCGTAGCGAATACGCGTTGCATTCTCTTGGTGTGGTAGATGTCGCGTGAGTGTCCTTGGTCACGGGCAAAGATTCTGATCGTTCTATCGTACGAGGCTGTCACGAGCTCTTCACCGGTCGGCGAGAATTCCACGTCCATCGCGGCCTGGAGTCATCGTCAGAAAACATGCGGACCAAGATTGAGTTTTCACACTGTCGCATTGACCAGGCAAGTTTGGATACACTTACAGCAACATGTCCCTTCAGCACGTTGAGAGCCCTGTCAAACTTCCGCACATCGAACACATAACAGTTATGGTCCTCGTTTGCCACAGCAAGGTTGAATGCCTCCATTGGGTTCCATGAAAGTGCGTTCGACGCGAATTTCAAGACAGTCTTGACCACTGGTGTGGAGAGCCGCACGTCCCAAATCACTATCGACCTGTCGGATGCAGCTGATGCCAGAACAGACTGCTCCACCTGATTGAATTTGACTGCATTTATCGTGTCCGTGGCGTTGGGCCAGCTATACTCTTCAGGCGCCCCCGAGATTTTCTCAAGGTCGTATATTTGAATCTGGCTTCCCGACGAAGCGGCGAAGGCGTTCTTGGACCGGTGGTGGCTGAGAGAAGTGAAGGCGCTCGTCCCGGTGAAAGTCGTGAGAGGGGCGGACTCGGCGGCGCTGGAGGGGTCGAAGAGGTGGATCTTTCGGTCGGTTCCGCAGGTGAGGAGCTTCTGGTCCTTTGTCCAGGTCAAGCCCTTCACGATGTTCGCGTGCGCATTTACATGCCACCGCTGCTCTCGGCTTTCCATGTCCCAAACCTTGACCACGCCGTCACCTGAGCCGCTTGCTAGCATGTTGAGGGAGTTCGGATCCTTGGCGAGCTGGTAGACACCGTCCACATGGCCTGTCCCGAGCTGGCAGACGAAAGGCTGGGCGAACATCCTCTCCATCTTCACGGCGTTGAGGGCGCGCTTGTATTCCCTGGCCCGCTCGAAAGGGTGGACGCTGGCATCCATGTTTTTCGGTTGCTTGGCCACATCTGAGCCAGCTGGCTGAATAGCCGCTGTCGACCGGCTGAGAGCCTTAATCTTCATGGTTGCTCGTTCGTGAAGTTGAATGTGATTCGGAATTTAGGTAGTCTCAGAGCAGCTTCAGAAAAAAGTTATGAGAGATGGGGTGCCATTCAAAAAGACGGCATAAGCGATAAGCGATAAGGAATCTAGCCTAGCACCTCTAGCCAGGTTATGACCCACCTTTAGCAAGGTAACTAAGTACCTAGGTACCGATGGAGGTACGTACATGGTCTGCTATAGCGGCGGGCAAGTTTGCGCGTGCATACGGCAACCTGGACGGAGCTCATAGTTCAGCAACAGACAGGCTGACTTGCCGCCGAAACTCTCAACGTCAACACCCGACCCCCATCGACCTGCTTCACAACCGCAACTCTCTCCCCGACCAACGACTTCGAGCTCCATCTCCACCTCTGCACTGCACCCGGAAGACGACCAGGCCTACTTCACATACCAACGAGACACAATGGCGCAGGGAGATTCGGAGAGAGTGCGGGAGGCGCAGAAGGTCGCCTCCAGCGATCCCAAGAAGGCCGAGCAGATCTACAAGGACATCGTGTCAAAGCCACCATCTCTCACTGATGCTGCAGTACGGGAATATGAGACTGCTCTTATCAGCCTGGGTGAGCTGTATCGAGACCAAAAGTCAGCCAATACTCCGCGCCTTCTTGCTACGTCGGGATAGGTCCATTGACAGTAGGAGCAGAAACACCCAGGAGCTGGTCGAGCTCGTGACCAAGAGCCGCACTGTTCTTTCATCATTCGCCAAGGCAAAGACGGCAAAGCTAGGTATGTATCTCGTTCTGCTGCACCAAACCTATACGAATCAGCCATCGCTGATGCTCGTGCCTGCGCAATAGTCCGCCAGCTCCTTGACCTCTTCCACGACATCCCCGACACGAACGAACTTCAGATCTCGACCACCAAGTCATGTATAGATTGGGCAACATCAGAGCGCCGGGGTTTCCTCCGACAGAACCTTGAGACCCGTCTCGTCACCCTGTACATGGCCAAACAATCCTACTATGACGCCCTCACCTTGATCAACAGCTTGCTCCGCGAGCTCAAGCGACTGGATGACAAGCTGGTGCTCGTTGAGGTGCAGCTTCTCGAGTCTAGGGTGTACCACGCACTTGGAAACATTGCCAAGGCCCGCGCTGCCCTGACAAGTGCCCGCACATCCGCCGCCTCCGTCTACACCCCACCCTTGCTCCAGGCCAACTTGGACATGCAGGCGGGTATGCTCCACGCCGAGGATAAGGACTTCACCACCGCGTACTCGTACTTCATCGAGGCTTTGGACGGATACTCTCAGCTCGACGAGACGGTCAAGGCGACGGCCGCTCTGCAGTACATGCTCCTGTGCAAGGTGATGCTGAACCAGGTCGACGACGTCAACCAGCTCATGAGCTCCAAGCAGGCGACCAAGTACGCGACCAAGTCGCTGGAGGCGATGAAGGCCATCGCGCGCGCGCACTCCAACCGGTCGCTGGACGAGTACGAGAGCGTGCTCGGCTCGTACCAGCGCGAGCTGGGCAGTGACACGTTCATTCGGGGCCACCTGCGGCGGCTGTACGACGCCATGCTGGAGCAGAACCTCATAAAGGTGATCGAGCCGTTCTCGCGCGTCGAGATCGACCACGTCGCCAAGATGGTCAAGCTCAGCCCCGTCCAGGTCGAGGAGAAGCTGTCGCAGATGATCTTGGACAAGGTCATCATCGGCGTCCTGGACCAGGGTGCTGGGTGCCTCATCATCTACGACGAGACGCACAGAGACCAGGCGTACGATTCCGCCCTGGCGACCATCGAGAAGCTGAGCAACGTGGTCGATGTGCTCTACACGAACCAGGCGTCAATGCTGGAGTAGCTGGGCAGATCATGGGGGCTCGTTTGTAATATTAACATGATAGAAGATCACCGGTGATTGAAAGACACTTGTGGCGAACCATCATTACGTATATTCATCTTCTGCATGATATCAGACTTGTTGACCAAAGTGACCTTTTGACGCCGATTGCTACTCCACTGTACAATCTGATGCTATTTGTAGGTTTGGCTTGCTTTCAAACCGGGTATCCTGCACAATTCCTACCGTCAATTTCCATCATTCCGTCCTGAACACGATGTTCGAAGGCTATGCACCATCCACTTATGCTCATCATCATCAAAATTCCACAGTACAAAACAAAGGAAAATGAAAGGATCATCGTCTCTTGGGCACCAGCCCGACCCTCCTCCTCTCCTCACCAACAATCAGGGAAAAGAGCCGCTTGGCGAGCGCGTCCTCGGGCCAGCCGCCGACCTCCCTCTTAAACGCGTCGACGATGTCCAGGTGCCACTGCTCCAACGCCATCCTCTCGCCCTGCGACGTGACCATCTTGCCGAGCAGCGAGCTCGACGCGCGCTTCCTGGGCGAGGCCATGACGGCGTCGCTGTGCCGGAGCTGGAAGTCGAGCGCGTTGCGCCGGTAGGCCTGCAGGAGCTCATCCAGCAGGAGCCAGTGCCTCTTGGTCCATTTGGTCTGCGAGAGCGGCGAGTCGGCCGGCTCCTCTTGCTGCTGCTGCTGCTGGCCGGAACTCAAGTGCTTGTGGTGCGGGGAGGAGTGGATGTAGGATTTGAGTGCCGACGGTTGGTTCTCCTTGCCTCTGGGAGAGCGGCGGGGCGAGAGCGCAGGAGGGCGGCCCAAGGTGATTGGATTCTTGACCTGGGCCCCGGCTCGGGCCTGGCCTTGCGCCATCGGGGAGAGAGTGCTGCTCGTGAACTCCACCACGCGACCAGGCGTCTTCGGTTTCAGCGGAGATCTCAAGCAAGACTTGGACGGTGACATAGTCCGGCCAGGGAGTGGCTTCAGCGTGGGGGCCTCATATGAGGACTCTTCGGGATCCACAGGGGTGCTAGGTCGCTCAATCGCCTGTGGAGAACTCGGCTGTGCGTCGCTTATGGGATCCGAGAGATGCAAGCGTTCTGTCGGTGCTCGAGACGACGACACTTCCCAGTTTTCGAACAAAGCTGCATCGTTTTGGCTAGGGCGAGGAGCGAGACGCTGCTGTGTAAGGCGCGGCCGCTCCGGCGTGGGCGTGGACTCAGACGATAAGTGACCCGTCGCATCTTGTCCAAAGGGCTGGGCAGCTGCCGGAGCCGGTGACGGCAGCTCATCTGAGAAGCGGCTATCCGATGACGGCTGCCCCTGGGGCGGGATTCGGGCATCTTGCGCGTCGTGTAGTGTTCCTGGCGAAGTAATCTGAGCGGCATGACTCTCAGCCGAATTCTGAGCCATGGACCTCGCTTTCAATGCGGTCCTAGCCCTTTGTTCCCGCTCTATAAAATTGGGAGACGACGAGAAGAAGTCTGACAGATCCACCCTCTTTGGCTGTTTCTGTTGCTCTGGCGTGGGCTTCTTCGCGGAAGGCTGGGTGGAAGTACCACTGTGCAGATCAAGAAGTGAGTAGTCCTCGATATTCTCAGGAATGTCTTGAGGGACACCACGAGTTGACTGCTTAAATGCCGGGCTCCTGCCAGGAGGCAGGGTCTGCGAGATGGTGCTTCGTGTTCCCCAGTCAATAGACAGCCCACTTCTCGCAAAAGCGTTGAATGACTCGTTGATCGATTCGTTTGCCCGCTTTTGAGCTGTCGGGGACGACGCTGTCCTGTCTGCTTCAATAGCCCAGACGTCTTCGTCATCAGATCCGTCCCCATCAAGCGGCGCCTCGTCAATCTGCATCGCATCCTCCTTCGACCGCGGTTGGATCCTCCCCTCTTGCACTACATCCTCGTGAAGTTGCGGATACCGGATGCTTTCGATCTCAGGTGCTTGATCCTCGGCTGGCTGCAAAAGAGTGTCATCGGTCCGCGGTTCTTCTGGTAGACGATCCACTGCCCCGTCCCATCCACTGCCAGACCCAACATGTGCGTGACCCGGAAAGACCTCAGAACCGAGCAGACCGGGCTTCCGTGACATCTCACCTCTCCAGTTGCTGCTTAGTCCTCGAGGCGCAGGGTCTCCCGACAGACTTCTGTCATCTACCTCCCCTAAAGTCGCTTTTGCGACACTGGCCCTGCTACTATGCACACTGCCTTCACGTGACGCCTGCCTAATGCGTTCCATGAAAGCCGAGTTGCGAGCGCTTCCCCCTCGGTCCTTACTTGGGGACGACGGCCCAAACGGATCCTCCCAAGTTTGCGTAACATTAACTTGTGGAGAAGTGATCCTCTTCGTCCCTTCTGTGACAAGGCTTTTCAAATGGCTGAGTGAGAAAATAGACTGAGCCCAGGTGCTCTTCGGTGGTTCGGGGGGCGCTGGGGGGTTTTGCAAGGTGGCATTGGAAGACGTATCTCTGTGGACAGCCTCTTCGTCCGAGGGCGCGTCCAAGCTAGATTTCCTGAAGGAACCTTTAAAAGGGCTTCCCAGGACACTGCTTCTGGCGGACGGAGAGGGAGGGTCGGACAAGATATTCTGCAATCTCTCGCCAACACGCACGATTGGGGATAGGAATGGGCGAGGGACAGCTGATTGGGAGGGGAAGATTGCGGCGTTTGCCTCCCTTGCTTGCGCGGGTTGCAGATGGATTGAGGGCGGTCGGTTCGCGGGTGTATCCGAGCTCCGGCGCGAGTCTTGCATTGGCTGTTCATCCTCTCGATCGAAGGTTGTGATTTCTGGTGGGGAAGATCCTATCTCATCATCACGGTTGGCAAACACACCTTGCTCTTCATGAGCTTGATTCGTCGCGGGAATGCTCTGATTGCTGGAGGAAGTCGGCTCATCTGGAGGAGTCAACAAACGGTTGGAGTCTGAACGAGAGCGAGTGGGATGGGGTGGCGAACTCTGCTGCGTGGCCTGGCTGGACCGTCTCCCGGACTGGGCGGAGCGGGACGCAGAGCGCTGGGGGAAGTCGCCGTCGTCAACTTGGCTGCGGTCAAGGTGTTCGGCCGTGGACTTTGGACTTTCGGGAATATCGCTCTTCTGCGAATCGCTTGGGGTAATCTCTTGACTGCAATCCGCGTCCGGCGCCGAGTGTCGAGCGGGTACGACAGCCATGCTGAGTTCATCTTCACTAGGACTTCTTGCAGATTGCAGCATCTCTTGAGGTTCCACAGCTGCAAAGACTTCCTCTGGGATATCGGAGAAGGAATCGTCGTCGGCGTTCAGCTCGTCGGAACTCATTCCTGCGGCATTGTTGTCACCCTGTACTCGTATCGGCTGAGCAGGAGATTGCTTGTTCTTTTGCAGCGGCCGCGGTGCAGCGTACTCGAGTGGAAAACGAGCTCTGGGGGGCTGTAAGGGGGGTTCAGAAGATTGACTCTGTCGGGACCGTATCCTCTGACTCCTCTGCGGAGAGCTCTGTTTCCTCCCAGACAATACGTTATGCACCCTGTCCGGTTTTGCTTCAGCAGGCGTGTGCTCCCGCGAACCAAGCAAGTCGACGTCGTCATTTTCTTCGTCTGTTGCATCCATCTCTTGTCTCAGCGATTCTAGCGTCTTGTTGATGAGTAAACTTTTCGTCTCCCCTATCTCGGGCAGATCTGACGTTGGCGCGCCCCTATTTCCTTGGAAATAGGGCATCGTCTCAATGCCAATCATGGTGAATGTGTCCGGGTCCACGGTATTGTCCGTGGCGTCCTCACTCCTAGCCGGGTGGAAGCTACGATGAGACCCGGCGTCACTTCTATCATCGACCTCCATCATAGGAGCATAGTCGTCCGATTCCCCGGGTAAAGACCCCTGATCCTCTAGTTCCATGGGGTCATGTCTTATTTGTCGCGAGGGCCTGGGTGTTGTTTCGCTGTGATGCGATTGTACATCGCTCCCTTCATCGCGGTCCATCATAGGCGCATAATCCTCGGACTCGCCGGGCAGGGGACCTTGGTCTTCCAGTTCCAGTGTTCCATGTTCGGCTTGCGCATTTGAAGTTGTAGGTTCGTCATGGTTTAAGTCCATATCACTTCTATCGTCGAAGTCCATCATGGGACCGTAGTCATCTGACTCGCCAGGAAGCGGCCCTTGATCTTCCAGTTGATCATGTTGCTGCTCGAATTGGTTCTCACCAAAAGACTCGAAGGGTTCCATGGCCTGTCCTGCCGTTGAGGAGGGGTGCGCATCGCGAGGTGGGTCTGATAATTGAGCTAGGAAAGGGTCTTCCTCGTCGCCCTCATCCTGGTACGCGGCACCTCCATCTTCAGTAGCCTCCTCTAGCAAATGACGCTGGTTGGTGTCGTCTGTATTTTGTGAGGGCTGGCGGTCGTGGCTCTGAAGTGGAGCTATATCAATGCCAGTTGTTGTGAGCTCGTCGGTGTCATCCGCCTGGATCGACTTTTGACGTTTTCGACCTGGCTTCTTGGTTGTTGAAGTTTGTGGCGGACCTTGGCTATCCTGGTCTGAGGGTGCGGTCTCCTCCGCTTTGCGCTTGGGCGGCCTGCCTCTCTTCCTGGGTGTCGGTTTTTCCACGGTTGCGGGTGCTTCTGATTGCAGGGCATCACTGCTAGCAACGGGAGTGCCTCGTGGTTTTCTCGTAGCCTTGGGTGTTGGGGTGCCTTTCTTCTTCCTCTTGGCGCCGGCCGTCGCTGGTGTCCCGGGCCTGGTAGACGAGCGTCTGCGCCTCCGTGGTGTCGGATCGCCTTCATCGTCCGTCAAGCCTCTGAGTGGTACGGTCGTCGTGGTCGTCCGCGCTCCCCGACGCGGGCTCGGCTGGGGGGTCGGTGATCCAAACAGGAGTCGCCTCACGTTCGCGCCTCCAACACCAGCGCCGCCAGGCCTCGTTATGGGATTGCCATCCGGACCAGCTTCCACGGTGACGTAGATTGTCTGGGGGGTGATCTCGTTGCCAACATCGAGGGCGAACATGCGCTTTCGAGGCGATGTTCCTGGGATTGCAGAGAATCGAGAGGAGGCAGCGCTCTGAAAGGGGCGACGCGTCGTGGACGGAGGAGGCGGCGCGACGGAACCGGGTGGGATGACTATCGACTCGTCGCCCAAGGGGTCGGGCGACGAAGGTAACTCGATTTCGAAGCCCGACATTTCGGCGAAATCTCGATATGATCGCCGGCGATGTCTCGACATACAATGCGCATTTGGAAGATCAAGAACTACAAAAAGATAGCAAGTAGAAAAAGGGTCTCGGTGGTCTCGCGGTTGTGACGCGTTGTTTCCACGGAGACGGTGCGAATGGGCGTAGGCGCGGGCGCGGGCGAGCGTATGTGAATTGGCAAGTCAGGTTCACGATTCACGGGACTGAAAGCTTGTGCTAGGCCTTGTTTACACCCTCTACCCACGGTAGACTTGCTGGCTGGCTGGTTGCCAGGGGCCACATTTTCTGGCCGTGCCGTGGGCAAGGTAGGTAGGTACCTTGGTTACCCTGTACCTTGGGTTCACTAGCGCACTGGCCGAAAACGGACCCTTGGCGGGTGCCCACGTGTTGCCCCGCTTTTCCCTCGATTGCTGCTATGGGTTTGTGCTGGTGAATTGGGAGGCGAAATGATCTTCCTCACTTGGTCAGCAAGCCATGGCATTCCGACTACTGCATTGCTATGTACGGGCTGGCGGGATGACCTCACTCGTCGATAATCCGGGGTTAAAGAACATTCTAAAGATCCCCGTCCCACGCACGTACTTTGCAGTAACTTCCTGGGTGGCCATTTCTAATACCACCTATAGATGAGCCCCATCGGCGTTTGAGTAATCATCGTCCGTACCACATCGTCCTATTGTATTAGTCAAATATCGCCCTTCTCGGTCGAGCCCGACACTTCTCCATCCTCGGGCTCTGCTCGTGAAGCGCCCTTGACAATGACGTGATCAACTCTTGGTGCGAGAGGGAAGACCTCATTTGCAACTGATGTTCAGAATAAAGGCTGGATTTACACAGCTGATTTGTCAGGCCGATGTGAATGCTTCACGTATATATTCCCCTCCAACGCCTGACGATTGAGTAGTTCAATGTTTAGATTCATCACCAGAACATTGGGCTATCAGCACTGACATCTCTGCTCCCACCTGCCTGCCTACTCCATCCTTATATCAGTGATTATTTCCAAAGAGACGCTCGATACCTCTCGCGCAACTTCGTCTGCTCAAATACTCTGAACCTTGTCTACTCTCCGCCACTACACATTTCCCACCGGGTTTCATCCGCTAGGACTTCCACAGCCCCAACAATGGCCATCACATCAAACGTTCCTCGCGGGCCGGTCACGGCGAAGCTGAACTATTTCACACCGCCAGCCGATGGCTCCAAGCCCTTCAACCACGTCGATACGCCGCCAGAGGGCCTACCGCAACGCAACTTCACAGACGAGGTTGTCGAGACCGTCATCCACGACATCAGGGGGAACGAGGGCGACTACAACCTGGACAAGGACGCCTTCCAGGTCATCCAGAACGTCCCGGAGTCAAAGGAGAAGGACTTCACAGACGACGCATCCATCCAGGCCAACTACTACCCCGAGCTCGAGGAGCTCCTGCTGAAGAACATCCCCGGCGCCAACAGGGTGGTTTTCTTCGACCACACCATCCGCCGGACTGACCCCAACGCAAAGCGCGCGCCCGTTAACAGGACACATATAGATCAGACCGCCGTCTCTTCAGAGATGCGCGTCAGGAGGCACCTAGGCGACGAGGCCGACGCACTGCTAAAGGGGAGGTATCGCATCATCAACGTCTGGCGCCCGCTGAACAAGAAGCCCGTCGAGTCGTATCCCCTAGCGTTCGCGTCCTCGTACAGCGTCGATGATGCGGATGTCATTCCCGTCGAGCACCGGTACAACAATGGGTACACTGGGTTCACGGCTGCTATCAAGGCCAACCCGAATCAGAGGTGGAACTATCTGAGCGGAATGACTGGCGATGAGCGGTTATTGCTGGAGTGCTTTGACAGTGATGCATTGAAGGAGGGTTCGAAAGTCCAAGGTGGCAGGCTTCCCCATACAGCCTTCGAGGATCCAAGAACACATCCCGACGCAGAGGGCCGTGAGAGCATTGAGGTCAGGACGCTGGTTTTCGGGCCATAAAGAGTCCGGCAGTGATAGGAGCAACATAAAGCGACAACAGACTGACTTTGATGATGAGAAGCATGGTTGATTTTGGTACAATAATTCATCTAGCGCAATTTATTTCATGCACGTATGATTTCTCGTGTGAAACAAGTTTTCTCATGCTTGCTTAATGTCTCGACGTCCCCTCATCTGTCCTGACCGGGTATAATAATGCTCAACCTCGTCTGCCTCTTCTGGTGTTGCTTCCTTGACGGCTCATAGCCACTCCACCCGAGTTTTGGCGGCTCATAGGGACGCCAGCCATGGCTGGTGCTTGTAAAGAGTTTGGTCCCGGCTCGCCACGCACATTGCTGACTTCAACCTTGAGTTCGACACGGAGGTCGTCTGCGCTTGGCCGATCTCCTTGCAGGTAGGCGACGAACTTCTCCTCCCGAGGGCCGGCAGCGACAGCCTCGAGCACTTTTCGACCGCCGTTGGGGACGTCGAAATTTGAACCCACGCCGTGAAGCTGTTCGTACTGACGCAGCACAGAAATAGCTTGCAGGTCCGCAAGAGCATCATCTACGGCAAGAGGAGCCGGTCCACTGGCCTCGGTCATAGGCTTTGCTTTGTTGTACGGTGCAGGTACGATCGGTGGAAGCCTGGGCTCCTGGGCGTCAAGCCTCTCGAGATTGCCAGGCAGCTCGAAGTTGGCAAGCGCCTCTATTCCAACCAACTTGCTGTCGTAGAAATTGGGGTTGTGTGTCCCGCCTCGCGTGCTTCTGGTCGCATGCGATACCTGACGCTCCATGACGGGCGCAGAGGGAACAGAGTCTGTACCGTCCTCGCCTTCCTCATGTTCCTCGGGGCCGCTTTCCGAAGGCGATGATACCACGCCATCCTTAGATTTGTGCCGGAGCATATACTTGTGGGCAGCGAGCGCAGCATTGTTGTACGTCATTGACAGCTCCTTGTCGGTGAAGAGCTTGTCGATGCTGTAAATTGGACCGGTGCTCTTTCCGAAACGCAGTCTATCACTCTGCCAGACAGGGGTGATGTTGTTTGTATCCAGCGTTCGCCGCTGTGGCACTGGCGATCCGTCGTCATCGTTGGCGTTCCTCTTTCTCTTCTTATTCTCTGAAAACCCGGGCATTTCTTCCATCTCTCTCCTAAGGCGGGTGGCCCTCTTGCCATGCGTGCCTCCAGGGCTGGCAGGGTTTGTCATGCTGAATTGGTTCGGGTGAAGGAGCAAGGCTGATGCGTCGCTGATCTCGAGTGCCTCCTTCTCTTTGCTGAGGCGATATTTCTTGCTTGCTATGGTATTGATCAAACGATCGCGGACGGTGGAGGCTAGTGAATGATGCTCCCGCCTTGCCTGGAGGACTTTGTAGTTGTACACGTTTCGATGTTCCTGGCATTTGCGGTCGTATTCAGCCTGGAAGATTTGTTAGTTCAGATGTGCGTAGTCCCGGCAATCCAGCGCCGTGACGAACCTTTTGCTTGGTGATTTCGTAGTCACGCTCCTCGACAAGGTCTTCTATGTCATGGACAAAGTCTCGAAACCTCGGGCCAGCCATCTCAAGCAGAGTTCGGGCAGTAGCGGGGTCTGTATTTCCGAGAAGTGCGGGATCGGTTTGCTCTAGGTCGAGGGCCTCGAGAGGGCGCTCGCAGTATGGATCAACTCGCATTATGAGGTTGGTATCGAGTTGAATCTTTTGTAATTGTTCGCGGTAGGCACTGTCGCGACCTCTCGAGAAGTTCTCGGACATCTGTTGAAGTCGGTCATGCAGAAGTTGGCGCTTCCTCTCGCGCTTGGATTCATTTCGAGCTGGAGGAGCGGGCTCATGAGGCACCGAGATAGCTGAATTCGTTGCCATCTTGTAGGCAAGTCTGGAGACGATTTGGGTGGTGTCTCTAGGAAGGGTCGGGCTCGAGGGTCTCAGTCTTCTCCAGGTCTCGGACCGTCGTTGAGAAAGCAGTGAGTCTGTGGGGAGTGCGACCGCGGCGAGTCTTCCTGTAAGGCAAATCTGGCTGGTAGGAACGAGCAAGTTATGATTTCTTTGCCAGTAGACGCAATGTGTAGGCCCAAACACAGGAGGAGTTCTCCAGAATTCAAGCCTGTGTTGTGCACTGGAGGGGGGGCTGGAAACAGGCAAATTCAAGAGAGTGAGGGTAGGTGAGAGAACCGCCGAAAACAGTGCAGTTGTATGGAAGAGTGTCAGAGTGCTTCCAGCCGTTGTAATCTAGAAGAAGACTTGATCTGCCGGCTCATGCTTGCAAAGGAACACCCAATTGTCTAAGATGGGGAGTGGAGAGTCGGAGGTGAAGAAAACGCAGGCGAGCTCAGAATACTCCATTTAGGTGTCCAGCCGGGGGGCGGCTGGTCAGGGTGACCGGGCATTGTGACCAAGCCTCGACTGCCTCACGCTGCAATAGCTACCAATTCCTGGTCAAGGCCTGAGGCTCTCATTGGCTGCGAGACCCACGGAAACGGAGGATCGGCCGACTTAGATCCGTTATCGAAAGTGACGTACCTCGGCGATAACGAGTCTGGCCCCACGGCGCGCTTGCGACCAGACCCAAGCAGTCAGTCGTAAATGACTTTCTGCATGCGAGCTTGACCCTTCTATATTCGTCGCAACATCAGCACAAGGCGCCGCGGTCTGGGTGTGCTTCCGTCCTCTATTTCTTCTTTCCCGCCTGCCCATGGACATACTGCCTTCCTACTATACCTTGAACAAAGATCAACGCTCATGAAGTAACAATGGAGCACCTCTCCCTCAACGATCCTCCTGGCCAAGGAGGCGGAGCTCCCCCTCCAGCACCCGGCCCTCAGGGGCCTCCCGTGCTTGGTAGAGCTCCTCCTCCGCCTCAGCAACTGCCCGTGCAGATGTTTACGACCTCGGCATCGCTTCTCGATCTGACTGACAGTAAGCGCCCGGATCCAAAAGCTGACTTATCCAACATGCGAGGCTGACAACCGCTTCAGAGAAGCTGATGGTTGCGCTCCGCGACGGTCGAAAATTGTTGGGGATTTTGCGAAGTTGGGACCAATTCGGTATGGTGAATCGACTGGGCAGGTGCAGCACAACGGGATGGAGTTAACACTGGGGCTATAGCGAATCTGGTTCTGCAGTCGACTGTGGAGAGAATCTTCGTGACCCCCGACGCGGTTCCCACGGACCACCCCAGCGCACAAGAAAAGCGAGGCATATACGCGGACTACCAGCGAGGAATGTATCTCGTCCGTGGCGAGAACGTGATGCTACTGGGCGAGATTGACCTAGACAAGGACGACGACCCACCGCCGGGATACGATAAGGCCGATCCCGACTTGGTCGAGAAGCTTGCGAAGCAGAGGAAAGCTGAGGATAAGACAAAGGAGAAGAAGAAGCAGAAGAACCTGTCTGCTCTCGGCTTTGAGGGTGAGAGCATGGGCGATGCCATCCTTCTTTGAGTTGGCTTCGTTTGACGAGGCCACCGCTGGTTGCGAAATAAGCTGCAACCAGGTTTAAACGCCGGTTGGCCGCACGAGCAGAATATATTGTGAAATGCTCGGGCAGTCATTCACGCGGACGACCTGCTCATGCTTCGAGAAGGTCTTTCGGCGGCCGGCTTATGATACGACGAGAGGTATCATTACGATTGACCAGACCTCTGGTTGAAAATCTCAAACCACGGCGTCTCAGCGCGCGCCGTCAATCATGAATCATATTTGCGAGACCATTTCTACCTGCGCACTGAGAGTGAGCCGAGCTTAGCTTGCGGTATCATTTTTAGCTCGTTGGGCCCAATTCTCATTCAGGCAAACGGTTTCAAAGTCTAGGAAATGGAAAGAATATTGCTCGCATGCTCTTCATTCCTCTATTTCGCCTACGCTATAATCCAGGGGTAAATCCCTCGACCGTAACATCCCAGTCCTCCGGGAAATGCGGCCCAGGCTCTTCATCCCACCCTCCTCCCATCATCGATGCTGCCTCATGTTAGCTCATTTCATCTTCCCAACGCGACGATTCTGAGAGCATTTCTGTGCTCCGGTTACGGCATTAGAGTGCGGGTAGACTTGTACATACTGGCAAGCAGCAGAGATGCCGCATTTGGAAAGTACGGCGTTGGAACACGAGACCCTCCTACTGGATATCCTGCGTCGTCGAATTGAAAGACGGGATGGAGAAGGTAGGAAACGGCCTGGTTCACATCTCCAAGTCTCAGGGAATTCATAGCCAACAGAGAGAAATCCCATCCGTATGACTCTTCCAAATCCCAGAGCTGTAGAATCTTGTCGGCCGTGTTCTTGACGATGGTCAGGTTCAAACTTGGCCCGCTCATCGGAGGCGGCAGCCAGCCGTAGATCCCAGCCATCGCTGGATGCTGCAATCGCGACTGTTAATTATTGCAAATTACCTAACGATGAAGACTGTCATTTTGACTCAGAGGTGTGTGTGGCTAACGCTACTCACATCGTTCGTAGTTGCATTATCGCTCCACATGTTCGAGATCCCTTCGTACACAGGATATGTGTCGTCCACCACAGGCAGAGGCGCAAGCTTGTCCCTAACGGCAACCCAGTCCTCGGGAACGGACTGTTCTTGACGCTCCTTCCATTTGATAGCAATATCGAGTCCAAACCGCCAGTACGCCAGTTCGAAAGTCGGGTTGATTGTTGCATTCGGGTTCGTGTTCTCCGAGACGGGGTACATCGGCGGCCCAAGGTTGTATACACCGGTTGAGTTATCAAACCAAGGGAAAGAGGCCATGAAGTCAGCCGATGCTGTGAGTACCTCATCCCACCTTTCCAAAGTCGTGTCGTTGGGAAAGGAGCGGTATTCTACCTCGGCAAAGTACATGGGATGAGGCTGCTGCCAAATCAACAGCGAGTTGATCTCTCCCGGTGCGCTTCGCCCGCTCGGGTCTGTCATCTTTCCCCAGCGTGCGCCTTTGTAGCCCTGCCCGGCGGCCCTCTCAAATGAGGAAGGAAGAAACCGGTCGTACATGTTTGGTACGCTCCTCCACATCAGGTCAAAGTGATTCCAGCGGGCAAAGTGTATGAGATGCCAAAAGATCATTTCGAGGTGAAACTTGCCGTACCATCCATTGTTGACGAGTCCTGATTCCTGTGGTGGGAAAGAAGACGCCGAATTGACAACCAGGAGGTACTGCGACAGGATAATTCGCCTCTGTAGCTCGGTGGCATTTGCCGAATCGACAGAAGTGAGATCAATGAAAGCCCCTGAGCTCCAATATGACTCCCACCAAGCTCTCGACTCGATTGCCAGTTCTTCAAGAGATTTCTGGGATGCCGCTCCATCCGGAGAGAAATTTGCGGTCACATTCAGCTTTCCTGTTCCAGAAACCGTAAGAAAGTATCGGTGAGAGCCATCCTCTGGTTCTGTAATCTTCCCGCTGCCATCCCATTGTGCCGTTAAGTAGTAGCTGTTGTCGTCCAGCGTATGTTTAATGGTGGCCTGGCTGCCTGCAGTTTCCAGAGATGTCGAGTGATTGCTCGTTGCATTCCAAACTCCTACGAAAGGAGCATCAAACTTGTTGAGGTCCGAATATGGGAAGTCAAAGAACAGACCGAGAGAACCAGCAGAGAGCAGACCAGATTCAACGCTGATACCGATAGTGTCAGTATCTGGTGCTGCTCGGACCTCAACCGCGACCTTGCTTCCATTATATGTAAAATTGGAAAAGATTGTCCCGGTCCACAGATCCAGGACTTGTGATTTGTCCTCGAGGTCGTCCTCGGTAATATTTGTACCGCCAAACCAAAGTCCTATGTTTCCGAGGTTCAGCCTCTGGGGATTCTGGATCAACCAAGTGGATATATCGTTCTCAGCAGGGTTCGGTTGTGCGTAATTGACGAGCTGTCCCTCATCAGAAAAATTAAGCGGTGGAGTCCACCAGTTCAGGCCAGTGTAATCTTGTGCGCATCAGTATATAGCGACCATGTAAAAGGGGATGAGTGTCTTTTCTCACCATCTGTAGAGGTCTGATTCGGGGTTGTCGGTAAAGAGAAATTGTGCCACCCCCAAGTAGACATAGTCGCAAAAGGCTTGAAGGTCTGGAGGCCTGTCACATCCACGCCGAAGGCAAAGTTGCCATTTCCGACTTGCAGAGGTGTTGTGCCTGAACTCGCATTTCGACGGACGTTGAACGCTTGAACAACCTGTTGTCTTTGTATGGGTAATGCAGCTTCAACCAAGGCAAGATGGGTACAGATGACCAGGAGCCCAAGACGATGCATGGCGCATAAGAGTTAGGCTGCCCTTGAGCCCCAACCGGAAAAGGACCGAGACAGCTATATTGTCGTTTGATATCCTCGTAGTGATTGCCGTCTAAATGTGGGCAATAGTGTCAAGCCGGGATAGAGCAGTAGCACCGAACCAGGAAGAATTGCTGGTGGAAGGGGACGGATACTCTAGAAGGAACACAAATCTGCAAGAGAGACGATCATGAGAAGAAAAGTATCCATTTATCATACCAGGAGAGATCGACACTGGTAAGGCAATGGATACAGATCATTGAACTTGCAACGATAGTTCTTCCCAGTAGTCTAATAACGGGCTGCCGAACGCTGTCAAGCCTCGCCATTCGCGCATCGTTGACCCGAGGACATGGATCGGCAGCCAGGGACGAGGGGCGACAAGCATATCTAGAGTTCGTGGCTTTGAGATGACTGATTCGGGTCCCCACATCAGATTGAGGCTATTCAAACTAATTCAACCGGCAGACAGAAATGCGGAGAATCCGGGGTGCATCACGGGTTAGTTGATCTGAGCGATCCAGCTTGCATACTGCTCCACCACGGACGTCTCGGATGCGTGAGTCGCGGAGAATAGACAGCGAATATGGTCAGGCAAATCAGCCCAGTAAGGCCAGTACAACCATCTCGAAATCTTGATCCTGACCATCGACATACTGTACATGGGTGTAAGTGCTCGGATGGAGGAGGATGCAGGCATGGACTCGGGGGGGGGGGGCGGCGCGAAGGGCACAAGTCGAAGATGCCCAGTGTGCCCGCATGCCCAAAATCTACCATTGCAAATCCGACCTCCTACCCGGGGTTCTGGTGTGCGTGCGCAGTGACCACCGCTAATTCTAGGCCCCTGAACCTGGCTGCCCAGGCTGCCCAACTTCCATGCCTTGACAAGACGCGCCGCGGCAACGGCAACGGCTGCTGTTTTTGTTTTCATTCCATCATCATAGCCTAAGTAGCTTCCAAGTCACTCATCTTGAGGCACGGCCACATTCCGATTTCACCACCAAGACACCAAAACCCCCAGACAGGGCTTTTCTTACCCTCGTCTGACTTGGAGACATAGGCAGCTTGTCCAAGACTTGATCGTGCCAGTCATCTGAACTCAGGTATGATCAAACATTCAACCACGCGCGCGGCATGACAACAGACAAGTCTCTTTTTGGATGTGCCCCACTGACATTGGAGTATTGTGAAGCCCGAATCTACCTATCCCCGACTCGTGTCCCGCGACGATCAGAACTCACGATGACTTCCTTTATCGCTACCGTGTATGTCGCTCCCACTGGTTCCACTCCCCCTGGCTCCCCGTAGAGCATCCCCCCCCCCAACACCCTGTCGACAGCCCAAGTGCCGTACACGAAAGAAGACTACAGGCTTACAAGCAGATAGGAGCAACAACCGGCGAAACCAGTTCCGACCCCGACCCGGTGGCAAGCAAGGAACAACGAGCTACCAGTTGCGACAATATGCCGAGGCCACTCTGGGGGGCGGCAGCCTGCGCAAGATCGTCAAGCTGCCCGAGGGTGAAGACGAGAACGAGTGGTACGCTGTCAACAGTAAGCAACTCACAAAGCAAACCAACGCACCGCCGCGCAAATGTCCAAACGCGCGTGCTGACCTCGGACCAAAGTGGTGGATTTCTACAACCAGATCAACCTGCTGTACGGCGCCATCACAGAGTTCTGCTCACCCCAGTCGTGCCCGGAGATGAAGGCGACCGACGAGTTCGAGTACCTGTGGCAGGACAACGAGAACTACAAGCGGCCCACCAAGATGCCCGCGCCGGCCTACATCGAGCAGCTCATGACCTGGGTCCAGAGCAGCATCGACGACGAGGCCGTCATGCCCAGCCGCATCGGCGTGCCCTTCCCCAAGACCTTCCCCTCCCTCGTCCGCCAGATCTTCAAGCGCATGTACCGCGTCTACGCCCACATCTACTGCCACCACTACCCCGTCATCCGCGAGCTCGGCCTCGAGCCCCACCTCAACACCAGCTTCAAGCAGTACGTGCTCTTCATCGATGAGCACAACCTGGCCACCGGCAAGGACTTCTGGGGCCCGCTGGGGGACCTGGTGGACAGCATGCTGCGGAGCGATTGATCAGGCATGGGTTGTACGATAGGCGCGATTTCGGGATTTCTGTGTCATTGAAGCTGGCGTTGGGGCATACGGTTTTGTGCTTGTGATCAAGGGTGTAAGACTTAATGGATGCGGGGCTGGCTGGGGTGCTCAGGGGGCAGGCGTTTCCTTCCCAGGCCTGCGGAACAGTCCCTTGCCTGGGGCTCACAATATGCTGCAGACTGGACTGTAATAGGCTACAGCATGTCCTGATCCCGAAATTATGAGGACTTAGATCTTAAAACATAAGTCGTTGCTGACTTCTAGCTGTTGTGATGCCATTTTCAAACATTTTCCGCGGCAAGGAAACCCACAGCTCGAACAATGTGGACAGTGAGCTCTGACAATATTCCTCATGGCAACTTCCCGCTCCCTCTACCACGGTCACACTGATCCCAAATTATCACACTGCAAGGCTTATAATGAAAAGCCCAACGGCAAGACTAGGACGTGGAATAAAAGATCTCTCTATTCTGGCTCAATTCAACAACAGATGCTGGTTAGTATCCTTGGCCCGGAGGCTCACTGGCAATCCCGTGCACCTCCTGTCGTCGCCCTTCCCGTGCCCCTCTTTCGTCTGACATAAAAGAAGTAATTTACAGGGTGTCGGTCAGGAGCTTGTTCATCTTCGCGATCTTGGAGGAGACAGAGAGGTCGATGGTCCGGTCTCCGATCTCAACAACCAGGCCGCCGATGATGTCAGAGTTGACCTAGTCGCGTCAGTACATGGTAGATTCCCTCTAGGGCTTGGTACTTCTCCCTACCTCGTTGGTGACCTTGAGCTTCTTGCCTTGGCCGACGTAGGGGGACTTGGACACAGCGGTCTCAAGTCGGCTCAGGGTCCGGTTGTCCAGGGGCTATACGCGCAGCATTGCGTCAGCAAAATGACCACGTCTCATACGTTTCATTCCTCCGTAGTGTAGCGCCATTCATTGGATGTGCCTCGCTGAAGGTGCACGTTGCAATCATCGTTCCTCCACCCATTAAGGTAGCACACGTACCGTAGCGCTCGTAACCGTCATCTCGACCTCGCCGCGCGCAGCGCTCATCAGCTCGCCGAACTTGGTGCAGACGCCCGCGAGGAGGCCCAGGCGGTTGTTCTCGGCAAGGGTCTGGAGGAAGTTCTTCACGGTGGCGTTGGTGCCGGCGGTCTTCTCGAGCTCGGCGATGATGGCGGACTTGTCGGCGGGGCTCAGGGTCGGGGCGTGGAGGATGGCGTTCAGCTTCGCGTCCTGGGTGACCAGGCCACCCAGCTTGTTCAGGGCGGTGGCGGTCGGGTCGAGCGAGGAGGACTTGACGGCCGCGGTGTACTGTTTGTTTGGGCAAAATGACGCATTAGCTTCCAGGTGCTCTCTGCTCGGCTGGCCCATGGCCCCAGCGCATCAATTGCACGTCCCCCATCTTCCCAGGTCCCAATTGATATCCATCTCCTCCGCCTCGGGATCGACTCGGCGCAGTGACGTACCAGGGCAGTGGCATAGGTGCCATCGACACCGAACAGGGCGACGGGAGGCTTGACGGTCTCGGGGGCGGCGGGGGCGGCATAGAAGCGGACCTGCGAGGCAATCGCCCGCGAGGGAGCTGCAGCACGAGCTGAGCGGAGCAGGGCCTGTCTCGACAACATGGTGACTGTGGGGGAAGGGTCTTGGATCGGAGGTCGTCGAGATTTCAATTGACGAACTTGGTCCGGGACGGAGCTGCGACGTCTTCGGCAAAGTTGGAGTGAATGCCTGAGGCAAGACCCATGGCTGTCTTAGTCAGCCCCTGCACCCGTACCTCTCCGCAACCCAGTCACCACCTGCAGGATTACCTGCAAGCGCCGATGAGACAACCTCATGTGATGAATTGACTCCATCCTTTGGGTATAACCTGCCATTGGACATCTTCCTGTGGAGTTATATTTCGTTGAATCACCTCCTGTAGAATCCGAATTGATGCGCTTCAGACGACGGCCATTTATCATCAAGTTCCAATAAACATACCAGGCCATGATTGACTGGTTACAGACTGCATAATATCGAATCTGGCAGCCTGAGAGAACAATTCTACATCTCATCGCCCAGTTTACTTGCCTCTAAAGGACAAGGTGGGCGCGTTAGACAACCACAGACCGAGACAACTTCGAATCAGCTGTGGCACTTGTAATCTTATGAGTATTCAGATCTAAGTCAGAGTCGGAACCAACTGTCATTGTGATAAGTAGGGTCTTGTGTCTTTCGTGTACTAGTCACCTTCAAAAGTGGGCTTTATAGTCCCCCAGATTTGCCCCCAGAGCGCCGTGCCTCCATCTGCTGGCAATACGCCCTAATTGAGAGTCGTGCCGCGGTGCTACATTTATCTCTCACCGTGGAGTAAAGAAAGCTCCCAACATGCATTCGTCGGCACAATGTTCGCCCTCTACGGGACATCAGATTCGATGGGCGTGGTCCGAATCATGATCATGCTCCTCCTTCAATACTTTCCTTAGGCTTCAGGTCACGCAAGTGTAATGATCGCAGGACGTGCACAACTTGTTTTAAGGAACCATCCGCGTTGCTTCGGACTGCACTTGGTCTCGCCGGCTTGGCTGTAACCGAATGCATTTTAGAAGCAATGAAAAAGAGAGCGAGAGAGACCGGGAAAACAAACAGCAGATAGATGAATTGCAGAGTGAGAGAAGCAGGTTGAGGTTATCACCGGGTCAATTATCTTACGAGCCACATTGCGATCACTGGCTCGAGAATCATTAGAGTTGAACATAACGGGAGGACCACAGAGTACGCCTACATCATTTATGAGCGGATTATCTTTCTGCTAGACGATTGAGAGACAAAGTCAATTGCAACAAACCGAACAACAATTTCCCGCGCGGGGTCTTGTGCGGAGTTGCGCGTACACGGCCAACGCTCGGCGCAATTCCAAGGACAAGGCCGAAGACCCTTGATATTCTGGGTCGCCTGATTTGGAGTAACAGCGATGGAACACTTCTTCACTCGCCTGCAACCACTTGCTAGCTCTGGTGTTCTGTTCGTGTCCGTCTTGGGTTGGTGGTCCGCACCGAGAAAGAAGCCACCTGCCTTATATAGAACAGGACCGAGTTACCGCGTGCTGTTGCCGACTTAGAATGCAAAATATGAGCTGGGGGTGTTATGAACTGTTCCGATGCGGGAACACTTGAATATCCGTGCCTTCTGAGCAGGTAGAATATAAGAAGAGTGGTCCTCAGGAGCATTCAATATCATTGTAGAAATACAGTTCAAGCTGTACAGTACAACGCGAAAATGCAGTCCAAGGCACTTGTCATCTTCTTGTCGGTCATCTCGTCCGTTCTTGGACATCCAACTCTTGATAGCCGCCAGACTCAAGACTGTGAGGCCGTCCATGTCTTCCTCGCGCGAGGAACCAGCGAGGACTATCCTGGCAGGCAGATCAGTGTCGTGAATGCAGTCTGCAGTGGCATTAGCAGCTGTGGTTATGAAGATATCCAATACCCTGCCTCTTTCGTTCCCGACTACTGCACGTCTGTCGGCGTGGGCGTGGTCAATGGGACATCTCAGATCACCGCATACGCAACCCGATGCCCGAATGCACAACTAGTGCTGTCAGGCTACTCCCAGGTAAGCTGTGATGTAGTCGTGACATTAGAGATATCTCTGGCTAATCATGCATGACAGGGTGCGCAAGTTGTTGGCAACATTCTCGGAGGTCAATCTGGTGGTTCTACGGGCTGTACCACCCAGGACTCTACTGGCTTGGACCCTTCATCATCACCAGCAGTTCAAAGTGGGTTCAGACGTCGACAGGATGTCATTTCCCGGGAGCTAATCTTCCCTGCAGTTGCGGCGGCTGCCTTCTTCGGCGACGTGACGCACGTAGGAAATCAAACATATAATGTCGAATCCGGGGCACCTTTTGATGGGGTGAGTACAGATCCACTGTTTCTTCTTGAACCTCCAAACTCGGTCCACGAGACTTCCTTCACTTCCATGACACCCTAGACTGCAATTCTCCAGACAGCACCTAACTCGGTACAAAGATCTACCCCAGGACAGGGACGCAGCTCGAGCGCCTCAACGAGTTCTCCACGAAGCTTCGGTCCTGGTGTCTGGCGGATGACCCTGTGTGCGCCCTAGGTAGCGACGGGGCCGCCCATACTAGCTATTTCACCCTCTTCTCAGAGGAGGCTGGAGCATGGATTCAGACGAAACTGACGTTGTAATATTGACTTCGAGGGGCGTCTTGCTTCTCTGGCAGGTCCATTATTTGGCATATTCAAATCGAATGAGACTTGGTTGATTTCTGGACACCATGAGAATAGCTACTGTTTCATCTTTTTCTCGCGGTGCCGTCATGTCTGCCCACATTGCTTGTATATAGTTGAGCGGCTGCCATGACAACATCAATATAACTTGAATCGTGTTCCTCTTCAAGTGGGTAGTAAGAATGTAAGTTCAAAATGAGATTGGCCCTCCGGGCCGAACCCGCCTCAACTGCGGTCCCACATTACCACGAGGTCTGCCGGTACGGAAGTCCTACCAGAGTTGGTGCTGGCCGTGTACTGACTCTGTTGTACTGCATTAGCATACTGATTCCCAAAAATTTGTCTTTCAATGGGTTGTTACTTCGAGCGTAAGAGATTGACTTAATCAACAAAGAAACCGGAGATTAATTCGGTCGCAAGATCTTGTCCAGCGGGTTGATCTTCTCAGCCATGCGGGCGGTTGATTGAGCGCCAGTCTGAGTCTGCCGAAACCCAAGATCTTCTCGCTCGTTACCTGGTGACGCGAAGCGTGACATGGTGAAATTTGGGTCATCGGGGACAGGTAGCTTGGGTCGGAGGCCAGGATTGTCTCTCGACAGTGCCTTTTTGCTGCGGAAGAAGGTGGGTATTAATATTGTGGTTCTCAATCAACAATTGAAGTGTAGGACAGAAATGGTCGCATAATCCGGAACGAGAAATGCCTCTTGTGCGCGGAGAGATACATCGAGAACAACAACAGTTTGAACATACTCAGGCTCGAAGTTCTGAACAGCTTGATTGGATAGAGTTTTGTCCATGCCGTTTGCCCGGACTGGTGGTCAGAGGTGCTATTCACAGAGCAATAATATGATGCACCCACGGCGACAAGATGAACACAAGATGTCTCCAGTATTTTGCCGCCAGGCGGAAGGGGGGGGATGGCAGAACGTTTGGATGGACAGTCGCGAAATGATAGACAAAGGCAAAGAGAGCAGGGCTTTTATTTAGGCGAAGAAGAGGAGGGTCAGATAAGCCAGAGCATGAAGGAATCGCCTCTTTAAATATACTGACGAGTATTTGAGGACTGGGAATGTGTTGATGATTTAGACTGCAAGTCAAAAGCCTACAATGATCTTAGGGAAAATCCCATTCTAGTGGGGAGAACGGCATAAGGGATGCCGGCATCAGGATCACAGTGTCACATTGGTCAATAGAGCCAGACATGACTTTGGCCAATGCCCGGCCCCAAACCGCATCTGCTGCATTTGATTGATGATGGCAATCTCAGCACCATGGAATGTTCGGGTAAGTATTTGAAGAAAGCTGATCATGTCATGGTGAGTCAAGAAGGCAGTTTAAGCTGTACATTGACCACGAGACCTGCGCTTCAACGGCTACCTGCGTTCGATAGTTGGGATGCATTTTCTTGGTGTTTTGATGGGATTCTTGAAAGCCCATGCTGACTTAGGAATGGTCATGTGCAAGAAATCTAAAGGTATGCAGGATGACGTTCGCCCTTTCCAAGTAACACCGTTGTTGGGGTTTGGGTGGACACGAGCCTCACGACGAGGGCAAACATTTAGTGACGTCGTACGGATTTCGATTGCAGAAATCCCTTCGTGCCACAACACGTTTACTTGGGACATTACTGAATGGTTGCAGTGACATCATGGGCCGCAGCAGAATTGGAAGAGACAGGTCCGGGGTCTTTTTACAGGATGCCTAGAACCCAATGGTGGACGGAAGCCTGCATGAATAGAGTCGTCTCGACTATTCTGTCACACCAAATACCAACCTCATTTGTATCGAGGCGATCGTCGATCCATCTGAGCATTAATAAGTCTCCTTACTGACCTGACATGAGACGTCGAGCTGCTCCAGATATCTCCATTGAGTTGAGATTCAATTCGAAACAAGTAGACTTCGTGTGCGCCTTCAATGAGCAAGCTTTGGTTCCCGCAATGCTGAACCGTTCGTGGGAAACGATCAATCAGCGAACACAGGTGCCCCTTACGAGGCATCAATCGCTTTGCGGTACCCCACGAGGAGAATGGTGTGCAGTGGTTCGCCGACTGCCTCACGACTTGTCATCGCTCTCGGCAGTCCGCAATCTCTCGTTTCCCGACCTGTTGTCCAACTCTATCAACACACCTGGGCATAAAATGCACACTAGCTCACGGAATATTCCGAAGAAATGGTCTTGATCTAAGCCACTGATGTATGCATGCTTCATCATTGGCCTAGTTTGCTCTTCTATGCGGAGTTGTGCACTGCACGCTAGGTGGGAACCCGTAACATCTGACGGTGTGTTGACTACCTGTCCGAGCGCTCCGGGGTAATCCGGGCTCTTCCTCCAATACCACTAGATTGAGGAGCCTGTCCACCATGTTGTCCGAGAATCTGGCCTCGATTGACACGGTGATGTGTTTCAGGGGCTATCTGCTGCCACGGTAATTCATTGCACGGGTTGGGCGAGTCCAGCCTGTCCCTTTCGTGTTTGCGTTATTTTTGGACAACTTGTGACATGACAGTTGGACACGCAGTCGACTCTGGCGACAGGTCATGACCCCATGTTCTCATTCTTCGTAATGAGTGGCTAGATGGGGATAGCCGGACTGGATACGACGCACCAACTCGCATTTTCGAGCTCATGAAACAGGCCTTGCTTGTGAAATTGGGTGTTGCAATACTGACCAATTATCAGCAAGGACTTTGGTCGACACTGGCGGAACACAAGACGATCGGAAATAAAGCGAGTCTGACGTGGGGCGGGAAAAGGCTGTCCACCTTTGTCAATACAACCCGAGTCGAGGTAGGGCATTTCACGACATTGAATGGCAATATCCCGATGTGAGCAAGTATATTACATCAATTCACGAGCAAAATGTCCACCAATGATGCCCATGAGTGAGCTGACTACGCCGCGCCTCTGCTTGGGACCAATCATGTAGGATTCCATTCTGTATCACCGTCCGCTGCTGCCTAATTGAAGACAGATACAAGCCAGATCAGATTCAATATCCAGGTCTATCAAGCATAGAGAGCTCCATTTTAAAATTCAAAAATGCAGCCGAATCACTTCTGTTTCCCCTTGACAAAGCTGTCCAATGAGCTCATTGAGCTGACACCCTTTTCGGTGAGCCAGGAACCACGTCCTTGGTGTCCAGGTGTGGGCTGCTGACATGACCAACAGGCCACGAAACATGCTGCAACCTTCTACAAGCTCTCAAGGGAACACCCAGATCTGTACGCGCATTACCCACAGGGCCCATACGAGGACTATGAGAGCTTTATAGAATCATTCGTATGCGGTCTCCTTGCCCAGACCAGCGAGACTATGGCGTTTGCCATCATCGACAAGACGAAAACGGATGGTTCCCTAGAAAATGCCGCATCAAACGACAGCGAGGGTGCCCTGGCTGGAGTCATAGCCTTCATGGATGCGAATGCTGCATCGCGTTCCCTCACCATTGGCACGTTGCTCACTCTACCCCCGTACCAGCGAACCCATGTCACTAGCAACGCCGTGGGCCTCATGCTCCAGTATGCGCTGGACGCACCATCTGATGGTGGGTTGGGGCTGGTCCGGGTGCAGTGGAGACTAGACTCGCGCCACGAAGGCTCTGCCCGGGTTGCGGAGAGAATGGGACTCAAGTATGAGGGCACGGAGGCATGGTTTCGGTTGATCAAAGACGGGGTCGCCCGAGGTAAAGTGGGTAATGGGAAGTCTCCGCCGCCCGGCAGTGAGGAAGGGGATGTATGGCAGGACAAGACGACCTTTTCTATGTGCTGGGATGACTGGCTTGGAGGCGGCCGTGAGAAGACAGTGGCTGCGATGCTGAAGAGATGAGAAGGACAAACCAACAGAGTCTTGGAAATGAGCTATAGAAATCCATGACTTTTCTAGAGTACATCGAGCTGATAACCAGACTGGCCTCACACATAGTTCAGTTCAACAGCTTACTCACAATTAAAATTCGGACACCCCCGGCCCTATCCAGTCAAGTCAAATCAAGTCACGGATCCTGAAAAAAGTGGGCATTTGCGGACCATCTGTGCCATAGAAGCTGAGCTGCTTCGCCTTGCGGGCACCTGAAGTCATTGGAGCACCAGTAATGACATCAGTGGTATACAGTAAAAGGACCGGGAGGAGAGTACACAGCATGAGAGAGTCTAAGGTGCTTGGGAAACATGATGTGTCGCAAGTGAAGGGGTGGTCCTTGTGGCACCACGAAGGCCAGCCGTGTAAGATGATTGGCTGTTCTGTGACACAAAGCTCCCCTCCGCTTGAAGCTGCAAGCAAAGACCTCGAGTGGGCCGACCTCCGTGCCCAGCCCAGCTGCCACGATGACTCTGTCTTGACGTGGCCCTTCTTCCCTTCGAAACATCATTGGGCGATGCCATAGAAGCCTCTTGTGGTTCCTTGGGACTAAAAGGTTGTGTTCTGTTTTCGCGAATTGATGGCACCAAAACGCACCACATTCTGATCCATCCATATCGCAGAGACTCTCTTGAATAAGACTGCCGACCATGGTATTCTTTCTAATTTTCGCCTTAGACTGATTTGTTCTGACTATGAGTATTCGGGTCACATACGATGCCTTCCGGCTGCTCCCAGGTTTTGAGCTAAGTATGAGTGACTGTGCACTGCCATGACTAGAATTACTGCTGATAGCTCTTTCACGCCAACAGGCTATGCGCACTATTCCGTTACAGGTAATGTGTTTGAAGGTAGTGCTAAGTGGTCTTGTTTTTAATCTGTACACATATGCTTCTTAAGCAGTATGCATCCAGTCGGTATCACTTAAGCATAGATGAGAAACAAGCTCTGGAGTCATATTCAAACCTAGTTCTGCAGAAACACATCAATTCCAGAATAAATGCGTGCCATTCCCAAGAATTATGTGGCAGTTGCTCTGCACATTTGATTGCTGGCCCAGCCCTTGCATGGATCATGGGTGGGCCGTGCAAGAAGGATCTAATGTTATTGCTGGGATAGGATCGAGATTCCAGTGAGAATAAAACAGGCTTCAGTGCTACAAGAGTGTATTCGCAAGAACCACCGCAACATGGACTGAATGGTATGGGCGTATGCAGTCGCTATAAAAGAGGTTGGTCACTGGAGGGAGATCGATGATAGCGACCATATAAAACAGGCAGGACTCTAATAAATATCAAAAATATATAAGTGTAGAAGTTAAATACGACCCATCTTGTCTCTAAGTATTCTAAAAGCATAACATGCGCCATGAAAGAGCTTGAAATACCAGGATTGCTCCAAAGCCCAAGCTTCTATCCTCACAAGAAACGACCGCTGAATAAGAAACTACCCCTCATCCGCCATCCACCTGATCTTCCCAAATTAGAATCCCCCGTTGGGGTTTGGGTTGGGAATAACAGAGCCTCCTTGGACAACAGGGGGAATAACAGAAGTACCCGTGCCGGCGGCCAGAGCCTTGTGGGCGGCCAGGGTGTTGGGCGAGTTAAAGTTCTGGTTGATCACTCCAGTCATCCCGTTCTGACAGTGGTTGCCGGTAGTCTGGGCGCAGTAGTACCAGATGGGGTTCTTGTCCTCGACGACAATCTGGAAGACGTTGGGGGCCTGCACAGCGTCGCCGGTGGGCTGGAAGCCGCTGAAGAATGGCAGGGTGAGGGAGGCGTCCGGGACGCAGGGCTGGCCGAAGGATGACTGAGCGACCGAGTGGTTCTTGGGCAGGAAATGCCACTCAACTACATCTCCGATCTCAGCAACAACGTTTTCTGGGTCGAAGAGGAGGGCGCCTCCGCGGCCGGCAACGACGGAGTGGGTAACACCAGTGAGGGTGGTTGTCTTGTCAGGGGTTGAGGTTGTAGTCGCGGTAGGCAGAGCGGTGACAACAGCCGCAGCGGCGAGAACAGTGACCAGATTCTGGGCGAACATTTTGATGAGGTGGATTTCTTGAATATGAATTGTCTTTGGACGAGATGCTTGAATATAGAGTGGGTTGAGGCTTGTGCTTTAGGGAGTTGCGGTTGAAGTGTTTGTGGGGATGGTGATGAGATCCAGAAACTCACCTTAACACGGGCATGTCGTCCTCTCTTATAACATTTCCATCTCACCCACGATCATGTAAACAAACACACGAAAATCACCTCCATCGCAGCTCAGCCGTGGTCTCCAGGTTCCACGACCGCACGGATAATGAGATTTCCGATCAGCAGCGCCGTAGGGCTGGGGCGGAGCGCGGACAGCTGCTGCGCCTCGCCTGTCATCCCAACATGAACACCACAGTTCCTCCCGCGGCCGGTCCAAAAGGTCTGCAGCTAAAGGCTATTTCTGGGATGAACGCTAGCTAACCGGACCTGCCAGATCTTAGCGCCTTAAGCGCGGCCGCTGCTGAGCCGTCTTAGGGCGTCGGCAATCGCCTTTCCGGACTGCGCTCCAGGCGCGGATGCGCAGACGCCATCACTTGGCTCTCTGTAAGCAGGCTGCGCTGCTCACTTTATCCACATTGCAGCGGCCGCAAGGTCACGAGGACAATTTCTTTCGGTGAACAAAATTCATGCACGGCTGAAGGACTAAAGACCATTATCATAGGGCGTACAATATAATATTACTGGGAGAGTGTTGGCTGTGGAACGGACTTAAGCCGACTACATCACATTAAGTACTTACACCACGATCTCTGCCTTTGATTTTTTTTTCTTGTTTCTTCTCAAAGTTGATATCTGGTGTGGTTTCACAAGCAAGACGCTTTACATAAAATCTTGCGAAATCAACTCTTTGGCACAAATTTCAATTTGATCGTGTGATATGGCGTCAGGAGGAGGTAGGCTGACAAGACCATTGTCAGCATATCCGCCAAATGTCAGCCAAGCCGGAAGATCAAGTGGAATCTCAGCATTCAAAGTCAGGCATCGGTCATGATTGACCGAAGTCGAAGTCGCGTAGCACAAGTCTTATCATCTCAGGGCCGGGGGTACCCGCTGTGGATTATGATGCAGGACGTCTTTCTTTCCTGTAATATATCTCGTGCAAGAAGCTCATTGAGCTGAAAGCTACCCAAATGGACACAGTTAATTTATGTCATTTTTCTCGACGCAAAACCCACTAAGAAAATGTCTTCCTTTTGGCACTCTGTGCCGGGTGCTACCCTCGGCCACTGGTTAGCAGACGTCAGAACCCGATCAACCGCAGCAGGGACAGCAATCTACGGACCGCTGGTGCTTGGCTTCATCTACGACAGTCTAGTCCTAGGGCTCTACTGTAGCTTTGTGTGGAGATGTCCCGCCGTTGTGTTGGAACACTTCTATCGGATCATGATCAACGGCGCAGCGCAGCGTCGAGGGTCCAATAAACCAGGGACCGAAGCTCAGGTCAGGATTCTAGACATTGGGGTAGCTACCGGCTACTACTTGGCCAAGACGAAGCTTCCTGAGAATACTCTGGTCACGCTGTTTGACCTAAATCCGAATTGTCTGGAATATGCTTCCACGAGGTGCCGACAAGCCCACGGCGACTTGGATAACCTCGACGTCGAGACTGTCTGTGGGGATTTCCTGGCCGCGAAATCCGCCCCATCTTCTATACACAGCCTTCTCGACCCCGAATGCCGAGGAAACAAGAAATACGACGTCATATTCACAAGCTTCCTCTTACATTGTCTTCCAGGGCCGCCGGAGCGTAAGGCCAAGACACTGGCTGAACTGTCGCACTTGGTTGAGCCGGCTTCCGGGGTCCTATGTGGAGCGACAATCTTGGGACAAGATTCCAGAGAAGCATGCCATTCCCCGGTTGGTCGATTGATCCTCTTCTGGCACAACTTGCTGGGATGGTTTGACAACGGGGACGATGATACGGAGGTGTTCGTTCAAGCCTTAGAAAGTGCGTTCGAGACTGTCTCTTGTCAAGTTATCGGTGCGGTGCTATTATTTGAGGCAAGGTGCCCCAGGCGGATGGGCAAGGCATGATACGTTGGATAGGCAAAATTCAACTATTCTGTATGAGCTATTCGGCTAGACGAATACAAAGCGGGGGCCAATACTAAGGCCGGGGCAGGATGAGACAAGGGAGATTGGGGGCAATGACCCGCTGTCTCATTGTGGACGATGGAATGGAAACCCGACTTTTTTACTCGTCTTGTTCCCAGTTATCGCCTGATGTGAAAGACAAAACTGATATCTTATCCACCCATGTCTCTAATATCTACCTCAAAGAGTCAATGTTTTGGCTGACGCGTTCCTCGCCAATGGGGGGAACCAATATATTCTGAAGTTTATTTGCTGCACGAGTCGATGTTTATGCATCTATTCTGATCATCTCAGACTTGGTGGGTAGCGGTGTAGATTTGTTCGACTCCTGACGCATGACTCTCTCGTCGGCGCAGACCGATTCGTCTAACTAGTATTTAGACGTGTCACGCGCTTCCACTTTCAGTCTCCCCACCAGGGCACATTCAATTTATGCCCCCCTTATCACCTCAAGCGAAGCCATGTCGACCTTCTGTCCTTTCACAGCCCCCGTAGTCACGCCGTCGTTTTCGTGGCGTGCAACACTCCCATCAATGTCTTTTGACGCTGACGTCTTTTACCTTGGTCACCTCTGGGAACTTGTCAGGCCCCGTGGACAGGACTATTCACAAAGCGAAGATCGTCATCCCGATAAGCCCAAAGAGACAGCCGAAAAAGGCACCGCCTGGGAATTTGGAAAACTTTTACGGCATGCAACAGAAAAAGCCTTGCGATACGCACAAAGAGACTCCTATCGCCGCCACAAAGACCATACATACATTGTGCTGAACAACCTCACGGATGACGAATATTCAGAACAAGGCTGTGCTCGAACAGGATCCATTCCTGACTTCGTCAGGTCTAGCAGCTTCAGATCGAGCTTGAGCCTGAAGGCAGAGCGCATCATACGTCGAAAACGCGGTTAGCTGAATTTGGGTTGGCGTCTGCTGAGAAGACCGAACAACATCGCGGTCAGGCTTTCCACGAGGTGCGGGCTGGACCTGGCGGGTGCTCCCTAATTAGCACTAATAATTTGCCCCATGACAATGGAAACCTGAATATCATGGTATCATGGATTTGCGTGGTATCGAAGGAAGAATTCGAAGAGAAAAGATACCTGATGGCAGCATACTCGCCCCGGGGCGACCGAGAAGGGGGGTTGAAACGAACAAGTTTATGACTGACGATACTGTCTGACGGGGTAAATGGCCCAAGCTGAACTATACCTTGGGAGACAACGATAATGAATTAGTATAGACATAGAAACTATGATGAAATGCATCCTAGCTTAAACAAGGGCTTGAATCACTGCAAAAGTACTCTTGTATTTATTCATGAGTCCTGTCCCCCATTCCATAGCGATAGGGGGGCGAACGTATTATGTGCCTTGAACTGAACTATCTCTATAAGCAGTTCCATGGTATTTCGGGGTAATTCTCTTTTCCTCCAGCTCTCAATATTAATGTTTATAACAAGAGCACCAATACAAACCGCTTCAACACCGCTCCATTCCGTGAGGCCTACACAATATCATTGTCTCTCAAAGAACATTGAAGTCTCATAAATCAATCACCTCTATGTATATTTTGTATTGATTGCCACTGCATTAGCAGTGCCTGCATGTGCCTGTAGATTAAAAGGCCATATTTTAAGTGGTCTCGTTTTTAATCTGTATACATATGCCTCTTTAAGCAGTATGCATCAGTCCCTTCATACAGTGATAAACGCTTAAGCACCTAGCGTTAAAAAAAATACAATGCCGATAACAGTAGGTTTTGAACACAATTGTAGCTTGCGGCTAAGCAAAGCCATATTTTAAGTGGATACAAGACAATGTATCTAGGGTTAGAACAAGATAATTGACATGCTGGAAAATATTTGCGAGAGTTGGGCAGTTCTCATCAGTGCGGTATCTTCTAAATCTCACCTGATGCTGATGAGATACATGACCTAGTATCAGATAACGCCCCGATCAGAAAAACAATACTCATGTGCCTTTACACAAGGCATTACTGCTTCTCCTCAACGCAAAGGCACACACGTCCAGTATGACAACTCGTGTAGTGATCTGATGATAGAAGCTCAATTACCAGCCCTCCAGCTGTGGGAGTTATATCGTGCTCCGGAACGCCTCGCTTGTCCATTCAATACTTCAAGCAATTACCCGTGCTCACAAGCGACCATCCAAACCATCAAATCAACCAGGCCTCCCCATTATCGCCTGGGGTTCTGCTCCCCCTTGGTGTCATACTGGTGGTCCCCAGGCAACTCCACCGGCACCTCTCCGTCGTTCCCCATCTCATTCGCACGGTTATCCCCCGGTGCTTCGACCACGTCCGGCATGGACTGCAGCTCGTGTGACCGCTGATGTGACTCGTGCATGTTGATCAGATATCCCTTATCTTCCTCGTCTTCCATCCTCCTGGCCCCAGCAGCTCCTCCACCAGCTGCATCTCTCAGCCCCGATTCCTCTATCTCTCTCCTGAGTCTCCTCTTCCTCTCTCGTTGCGTGGGCCGGAACCAGAAGAAGTAGACTGACACGGCTGCGATGATGCCCAGTCCACAGACGCTGCCGACTACTGCGCCTGCAATGGCACCATCCGAAACGCGGTGAGAGGTTGCGGCGGCTGCTGAAGCTGTTGACGATGACGACGCTGAGGCTGTTGAAGATGCTGATAGTGTTGTGGATGTTGAGGAGAGCGGGGTACACCCGTCTATGGAGTAGTAGACCCATGTTGTATTGTAGCAATTCGAGATATACGCTATCTCCGCTTCGCCTGAGCATATATCGGATGTGCTATCACTCAGATAGATCGTTGCTGGAGATGCCGGTCAGCAAGCGGAATACTTCGTCCGTGAACGCCCCAAGCAGCAGCAACTGGAGATTGGTCGCACACAGAAGGGCACGATTGAAGGGGAAAGAACGTACGTGTGCAGCCTTCATCAAGGACAGTGAACATGAAGCTCTGATACGTTGAATCAGCCACCCCCGCGATGTTCGTGCAGAATCCATCCGGGTAGCCGTTCTCTCCCGCGATGCGAGTCTGTGAGCGCTGGCAGTTGGCGTCCGAAAAAGTGGTGAGACTCGAAGCAGCGGTGCTAGCGGCACTGCAGAGCAGCAGGCACAGTGCGGTGGGGAGTTGAGACAGCATTTTGACCCAGGTTACGCGCCTCTAAGCCCTAGGACTCCTACACTGGCGGGACGTAGCTCCAAACTGTCATCGAAGGAGGAGGATTATGTTGAGGGAGAAAATGAAAGGCCGGAGAGAATCCAGCTAAGGCATGGTTCGTTTGGGGGCTGAAGACAGGCCAGGAAGGCTACGCGCTTGTCCAAGGGAAATCCTCCCGAGGGGCTGCCGGGGTTCGCAGGAAAGGATGCTTGGCCTGCAGGTGTGACTATTCCGAACTTGTCCTTGCGAGAGCGGGCACATTGTGCGCCGCTACCTACCTCCCCTGTGCCGGTGAACCATGCTCTTCAGCCTCAGCCCCCTCCGAAAGCTGAGGTGTGTCGTGGGTCTCGTGCCACAACAGAGAGCACAAGCACGGAACAAGCCTTGTCGTTTCTTTTCTTTTCGCGTCCAGACCCCAACCGGCGAAGTGCCGGTTGGGGTCCAACTACAGGGCATCGCAGAAATCTCGTGGATTGTTCACACCTGTGCGCCAATACGCAGGATTGTGGGCCGTCTCAGAATCCCAGTCCTTGGTGCTGCGAGGGTAGGACCCGCACCCCGGGAATACATCCCTGAAGAGTGAGTTTCGCCGCGGTCTAGTCGTTCAGCTCTTTAAGGTTACTGCAGCTCATTTGACCCCCGACGAATGAAATACTCGCGGGCACGGGCGGAACGAGGTTAAGCTGTGTGTGACCACAGCGATCGCCAGCACGGACAACACGATGCCAAATCTCCCCAATCTCCCAAATCTCCCAGCCCTTGGCGAGGAAAACCCCCCCTTTTCCGCTGGCGGGATCCGCCCGCAGCCAACAACGGACCCGGGTTTTGGGCAGCTGTGGTGGAACGACGCAACTTGCTTTTCTTTCAGACCCAACCCAGCTGGAGACCCAACGAGTGGGAATATCTGGACCCTTGCCTTGAGGCTCAAAAAGCGCGTGCTGACGTCGGTCTTAGATCCCACTGCACCATGCTGTCGGAACGCCATCGCGTGAAGGGCCTAGTACCTAGGTAGGTAGACTTTGAGGGTTACAACGGCTGCTGTCGTTTCCTCCAATGCATTCGTCTAGTCTTTTGGCACTAGCTGAATAGACGGCGGGCCGCTAGACTCTGCGGGCCGCAGTGTCTAGGAAATGCCGGTCGGAGGGTTCCAAGGGCTGCTTATGCACCGGTGGTCTAGTGTCTGACTGCCGCAAGCCTTGCGACGTCGATATGACTGACTACCTGTGGGTTGCGTACCTGTAAGCATCTTAAGTGATAGCGCGAAAAGGAAGCACACACGTAAGTGCTTGGCACAATCGGGGGCGGACATGTTGCGCAAACTACCTGGGTACGAGTCCTCTTTGAAGTTGCAGCGACGGTAGAAAATTATGATGAAACCCAGAAAAACCACAGCCAGGCGCCGCAGCTCCACTCAGCCGTGAAAGGTCGCTTGTGTATTTTGTTCAACTGCCTGCCAGTGGACGGTGGTCCTCGCGCATCTTGATGTGTGCCGAAGATGCCCAGCCACCTTCAAATGATTCATTGGCCAGCACTGATGGCTAGACGCCTCTCAGGCATCCTGTCCGTCGCACCTTTATTCAAGATATCGCTTTCGGAGGGATGAGAGACCCCGGTAAAATATCTGTGACATACTTGAGTTCCCGAACAAAGCAGCAACATCGCCTGGGACTGATATCCTGTTTCCTCTATTTCCTACAGCGCTCTCATTTCTCGTGGAGCTACTTTGAAGGGGCTTCTCGGTGACTAGAATCGTTTCACATCTGGGCATAGAAGAGATCTTCCTTTAGCTAGGAAGGAAGGACTCTCGAAGTAAAGAACGAGTTGCGTAGTCCAAAATCGGTCCCCGGCTGTGTTCAAGGGGTTGGTGGCTAATCAGCTCATTGCATGCATCCCTCGCCCACTGAGGCCCATCATGTCATGTTTCTGACCGAAAGATGCAGCCAACACCAAAGCTGCACGAGGCCGCCTGCTCGGCGGAGTGAATGAATGCCAATGTTGGACAGAGATTCGCACGGTCCCACGGAAAGGGTGGCCCCCTCAGCACCGTCACATTTCTCATGTCAGACCCCAGTTTGAACATGTATGGCAAATCTTTTTCGATTATGAGCCAGCACCTGGTGGGCGGTGAGCGAGGTTCAAAGCCAACATTTCACGAATATAGAGGAGACATGGCTGGAATTTATTGAGTTTTATTGGAGATTTTCTGAGATTTGAGCAGTACTAGACATCATATACCAAAGAAAAACCTCAACCACCCGCAGCAGCTTGGAAGAGCGAGACGCAAGGGAAACGAAAACAGTGGAGGAAAAACACAGGGGGCTGCAATTAAAAAACAAAAACAAACAAGGAGTACCGACTTCTTGACGTGCATGTGACCACCCTCCTCAAGTAATAAAGGAAATCAAGGAAAAGTCATGAGCTCATAATTCGTACCGGCATGACATACTATCCCACGAAGCAGACCAAGAACTTGGGCTTGAGTATAAATAACGCTGCCACCCCTTTTGGGTTTTCACTTCCTCTTCTGGCAAGTACCCTTGTCTGTGTGACGCTTCAGGTTGTCTTTTCTGTTGGTCTTGTAGTCGCATAGCTTGCAGGTGTACTCATCCTCAGTAGACAAGTTGGCCAAATTGGGGTTCTTCTTGGCCCATGAGGCATGGTGGGCCCGAATGTGCCTGTCGAGTTCTCTCTTCTGGGAGCACTTCTTAACACAGGCATCATGGGGGCATGGTAGGGGCGGTTCATGATTACGGTCTTCACGACGTTTTTGTTAGCTGCATAATATGAGAAGGGGGGGGGGGGGGGGTTTCATCTCTCGAAGTGTCTTCAAGAATGAGAGTACAGAAGGGTTGAGCTTGTTCATACAATGTTTTCTGTTAGTAACATCCATTGTCAGTCAGTGAAATCGGGAGAACGAAGCCTCAATTGATGACTTTGCGGCTGTTTGGAAGGGGCCTATGCAAGCTTACGTGAATTCATGGAGCTTGGAATATGTCTTGTTGCATTTGTTACAAACGTGTAGCTCATCGGATGAAATGTTGTCTTCGGGGGAAGAGGCCTGGTTTCCTGGACCAGGGTGGTGGTTGGCCGTACTCGGGCTGCTTGCGGTGCTCGACGGGGCATCATTGATCTCAGAAAGTGGTGTGGCTTGGAGCGCAGGCTGCATGGGGTTCATGGCGTCAAAACCTGACAATATGGTTTCTGGGTAGGCAAAGGAAAATTCGGGGAGGGCTGTTGGATCCTGCTGAGGGAAGTTGTCGATGTTGTTTGGGCTGGTGGGAGGGTACTAAGCACTCTCGCCCGAAACAACGTGAGACGAATCCGGATAGCTGGAGTTTAAATAGGTAGATCCAGTGAAGTAATCTTCAGGCTGGGTACTGGGGTCAAATCCAGGCTGAAAGTGGTCAAGGTTTCCAAAATCCTGGAGAAGTTCATTGCCACCGAGACCTATTTGGTCCAGTGTCAAGTCTCGGGGATCCACAGATAGCTCCTCGGTGAACCCATACTGTCCCATGAACGATTCGGAGGCGTTGGATCCATCCAGAGCGTCCTGCATGTAAGTCATGTGGTACTCGTGTGAAGGTGCGCTGTGGCCTACGCCGTGGCCACGTCGGCTGGACCTCGGATGGTTACGGCTGAACGCCATCCGGGCTTAAATTCCGATAAGTCAGTACTCTTCAGAGAGATCAAGTCCATGGCTGTCACTCCCTGTGAGTCTAGAACGCACAAGTGCCGCCAGTGGGTTTTGATCAGGCATGTACATACAATATCAGCACTCGGAAATGGTTCCTGAAGCAGGCTAGACACAATTTCTCCCGGGCTGCCAAGTCAGCGTCCACATCAGGCGGTCGAGCAGATTCTTCAGCACTTACATGTCTTGCAGAGATGCTCTCTGGTTCATTCAACGCTCGTGAGCAGTGCCGGAACAATGTGATCGCACCCGCAAGCCCGCAATACACGATCAGTTTACTTGTGACCACAGAGAGGAGTTGGAGAAGGGGTCTGAGCCGAAAGGAAATGACAGTGGAGATATTCGCGAGGGATTTCTGGCTGGTTGTGCATGTTTAACCGCTAGGTTTCTCGTGTGGGCTCCATCTTCGACGCGTGAGGCCCACCGCGCCATCAACGCAGTCAGCACCTATGTCACCTAATTCCATTGAAATCTGCCAGTTTCGATGCAGGCTGGTCAATTATGGTCTGACCGTTGGTTTGTCCTGCATGCGTGGTTGGATGAGTTGCACTGCCTCAGTTGGCCTCAAGCATTGAAGACGACGAGGCAGACTGCGGCCATTGTGTGGAACCATCATCAAAGGGGCTCGGAGGTGATCCTAGTCCGATTCGTGTGCCGAATGTCGTTGCAAGCAGCCAATGGGGCTGCCCCGCAGTAGGCCTCACAACATGCGAATGGCTTTATGCAGGGCGGTGTCCCGATATCATTGGGCTGACGGCAAATGCAAGACATCATTGCCAACGTTCTGTTGGGCTTCCAAGGCGTAATAGCAGATATCTTGAATTCGCGATTCGGGTACGCTTCAAACGTTGAGTCGCCCGTTGTCTATAAATCTGTCTCGAATTCCGACCCATCAAGAGTGTTTTCAAATTCAGTAACCAGGATGCAAAATAACAATTGAACATTCTCTACCGTCTGTTAACCACCGACTACTCTCTGCCAATCTCCCTCGAGACTTTCTACAACAAGAACACCCCGAGTCGTTGAGCATGCCATACTTACAAGGTGAGTTTGCGAGCGATTCACTAAGTTATGAGACTCGATTCTGATTTTCCATAGGAACCGGTGCATCTCCTGAGAATGCTCTCGTCCCATTAGGCAAGCTTCAGAGGCGATTCTACGAGCCACTTGTCCTCCTGCTTGCGCTCACCCAGGCATGCATGTACAACCATGCTTCCAGGGCCCCGGATTCGCTTACTGAGGTGCCACCTCACTCACTGGATGAGCTGTTCAAGGACTTCGTCAACAAGCTGTGTCAGATCTGTGACAACAAGCCTCGTGGAAGCACCGTGACTGCGATTTCTGTGCTCCAATATCCAGACCGCGTGCAATAGTGAGCAACTCTCCCGAGAGATTCATTTTCGAAGACTCATTTCAAACATTTCTGAAGCCTTTCTGTGACAACGAACTGACGAAATGGTTAGTCGTTTTGCATCGAATCAGCGGTCTGAGAATGACCTCCTGGAGGTGAAGAGTTACCTTCAAGACATCCTTGAAATACTCAAAGGCTACACAGTCTCTTCTTCGACTCTTCTCGTGGAGTCCGTTTTGAGAAAGATCGTTGCTTTCAATGGGCAGAGACTGCAGATCTATATCAAGCATATCTCTGCTCAAACAAAGTTATGTCTCAAGACGCCCACAATCTCAACGGAGTTGTCTGATAAAGTCAGCGAGCTTCAAGACCTGGCCCTGAAGGCGGGCGACCCAGAGCTCGAAGACGGTAAATGTAAGCAAACTGTTTCGTACTCTGGCGGATGAGATCAATGTGATGAGACTGACTCTCTCAAAGTCTTCAAGGTCTGTGCAAACCTCATGCGGTTCATCAAGGACTTCTCGAAGTCTCCCACATACAAAAGTCTGCAAGAGAAGGCCAGCTCAAGTACCGGTAGTAGGGAGCCTTCACCATGGGCTGAGCTGCGCCACGCTGCTGGAAGGCTTTTATCGTATTATCAAGCCTCGAGAACTCTCATCGAAGCGCGGAAGAAATGGGAGTGTCTATTTCACGATTTTGAACTAGACTTCGTCCGTTCATCGACCCAAATCAGCAACCCTATAACCGACCGGAGAGTCAACGCGGACGCCATCATCGGCCGTATGACAGGGGATGGGACCAAGATGCGGGAATACAGGGCCCATGCCGAGGATTTGCAGAAGTTCGAACTTGACGTGAAAATCAAGGATCAGGCCGCGAAATCTACTTTTAAGCCCCTGGTCCACGCCGAAGTGCTCATCCACCAGTCCATGGTGGATGAATTTGGTCCCGCAGGGCCGCATTCGTCCCAGTTCTTCAATGATTACAGATACATAGGGTCCAGCAAGCCGACCTGCCGCCTGTGCGACTACTACTTCACGGCGTCCGCCACGGGCATCGACGTCCGGAAGACCCACCGCAACCTCTACATCAATTGGCGCGCCCCAGATGTCTACTCGCACCAGGGCGAGGCGGCGGCCAGGCGGAGGCAGCAGGTGCTCATCAAGGTGTGCGACAGGGTCCGTGAGGATGCTTTCCGCACCCTGGCCGAGAAGGTCCCCGAAAGGAAGAACCACGATTCCAACACAGATCCGACATTCCCCGCGCTGAACCACGGTACCAGCGTTGGGTTCGACGGTGGCTGGCGCGACGAGGACCGGGATGATGTGGCCACGTCCATGCGCCAGCTGGACCTGCGCGAGTCCTCTGAGGAGGTCCAGGAGGTGCGAACTGGGCCATCGCTCAGGGCTGCTTCGGACTTTGATGCAGACGATGACGAGGGAGGGGCCCGGCTTTAGTGAGGGGCAGATACCAGTATATGAATGGAAATGAAGCATACGAATGGTGGTTTCGGGGTATTTCCAGTCAGTTCGTTTGCTCGTTCGCTCTCAGGCCCGAAGTCCACAATACCTCACCCAGCAGCACTCGTTTGAAGCAAGCCCAGGTGTGTGGTCTGAAATATTCAAGGTTCCGTTCCCGGCCAAAGCAGAAGAGGACTGCGGGCCTGAATGATATACCATTTCTTCAACGGACTGATCAGGGTTCCCATGTCCAAACCCCTTTCCTGAGATGCATTTGAACAAAGCACAAAAATAAAGTAAACAGAAGATGCACCACACCAAAAAAATTAAGACCACCTTAAATGCATCCCGGTATCATCCCAGAGACTCCGAAGTAGCAAGTAATAACCACACCTCCCCAAGTGAACATGCCAACAGTATCCCTTCCTCCCCCAAAGTGCTCGAGACCCCTGTTGCCCTTTCTATGCCCTTCGCCTCCTAGTTGTCCCTTATTCCAATCCAAGAGAAAAGCCCTCAAACAATGCCACTTGTAGATCCACCCTTTCCCCCCTTCCTACTCATTGGTCATACCGATGCTGCTGGAGCTCCCACCATTGTTAAACCCACTCGTGAATTGCTGACGCTGTCTTTGCTGATATTGGTACAAGCTGTCTCCTGAGTCCTGTCTCGAGAACGTCCCAGGAGTGAACGACCCGATCGGTGTCCCCGTGCCACTGTTGTATGCCGAGACGTGGTTACTGAAACTGTCGACTAGCGGGCTGGTCAGGTCGTACTCCCAGTCCTGCTGGGGCCCCCCGTTGACGTCGCTCGTCCAGTCCGGAAGCGGCACCGAGGTCGCCAGCGACGGCATAGATGCCGGGACAGAGCGTTGACCAGCAGCTACGCTGTTCAGGGCGGTGCTGAAGGCATTGACGTTATCAGGGTCAAGCAGCGGGTCGCCGAGGAAAGACGAGCTGGACTGTCCGGCGTTAAGGTTGCCACTGATCGAGTACATCTCGGAATCGGGATCCGGCTCCCGCTCGTCTTTGACCACCTCCCCGAGGATACCACCCATTTGTTGGCTGCCACCAGTTGAGCCGGTTAGCCACGACATAGACATGCCCTCGGGTCCGAGTATGGGCGATGTGAGTGACGGTGTCAATGCCATTCTCATCCCACCCGGTCGCTCCTGGGCAAACATCAACAATCTTTCAGCAAACTGCGTTCTGCTGTTCGGCGTTGCGCTGAGGGTGCGGACAAAGAACTCGAGTGGGTCGATGGCGGCGCCTTTCCTACTGACACCGAGAACACCAAGGTCCCCGCTTCCGGGCAGGAAGTCCATCCCCATTAAGCCGCCACTCAAGGAGCCGAGTCCACTGATCGGGGTTCCAGCGGCACTGGCGCGGTCGACCGCACCGAGGACATTCATGCACCAGGTGCCAATCTCGAAAATCTTTTCGAATATTCCCATGCCGTGTACTTCGACTGCGGTGCTGGGAAGGCTCTGCAGAACGGCAGCTGTTGAGCGCGCAATTGCCAAAGGGAAGGCGAAATGCATGCTCTCGTGTGGAGCTGTCCAGCTCAGTAGGCTCTGGCGAAACGAAGCTTGCCACACAATTAGCCTCAACCACTGCTGGGTGACTAGCAGGTCGGCCTTCTGAATAGCAGTTGGCTCAGACAGTATTATTTCCTCGTCGGCATCGTCGTTCGAGCCCGAGACTGATGGTGCTGCTGTCACTGGTGCAGAGAAAATCGGCGCCGAGTCTGAAGACGGCGTAGTGGCACGAGATCGCTGGAGGAACGAAGGAGGCTGGGCCAGAAGGTTCTGGAGAGCAAGGTAAGTAGTCGCACTGACCCGAGGATCAGATCCCTCGTTCCAAGCCGATACAAACGACTCATCCAGAGGCGTGTAAGACGATACCAGCTGCAGAAATCCTGCATGGATGTCCGGTGATTCGTAGGAGTGACGCGTCGTGGGTAACATTGGCGTCTTCTTAAAAGTGATGGGTTTGTTGCGCAGAATGGCGAAAGATCTTGGAACAACGTTAGACCGGACGGGGCAAGGTAACACACAGAGTCTCAGTGGTTTACCTTTCAGTGACAAACAATATCCAGAATACCCGTTGCCTGCACAGAGCCTCCTGGGGGGTTAAGCTAACGTATGTTGAATCATCATGAAGTCCCATATCCTGGGCCAAGGTGAGTGCTTCTCTCAAATACAGCCAGGACTTCCGGTTCTGATTGATCTCGAAGAAGGAAGTCGACAACCAAAACGAGGAGATGACGGCATGCAGCGACGCGTCCTCCATGAAATCATAGGACTGCCGATTGGACACGCACTCGTCCAGGAAAAAGCGGCCGGCGTCTTCCCACGACGCTGGGCCGTCAAAACTGAGGCTTTTCCCGGACATGTGCATGCTGACCAGAGCACATAGGGCAAAAATGAGGTTCTTTTCGGACGGCGTCATCTGCCTCGCGATCATGGAACGGATGGCTGGCATGTAGAGGACTGGCATGATGGGATAGATGTGTTCATAGTAGAGGTCAACACATTGCGGGATAAGGTGCAGGAAGGGCCGGTGGAGAGGTTGGTGCTGATCGGACGTAAAGATGCTCCTTGGTTCCGGCCCATTGCGAGGATCTGAGGCGTTGTTCCGCCATGAGACATCCTGTGGTAATGCTGTTGACGGGTAGGCGACGCGGGCTGGTGGGACCTCAGGTTCTGCACTGTTGTCCCTGCTTTCTCTCTCCTTCTCCCGCGCTCTCAACTCGTTGCTGTGAAACTCAGTCAGCGTCTCTTGCGACAACAGAGATCCTCAAGTCCAGAAAATCGCGCATTGAAGCGCACCGCCATACCCCAAGTCGCCCAGCCGGTTTTGCAATTGCAGGTCTCTTGGGGCAGATGGATGGATGATGAGCAGATGTAATGAGGGCAACACACATGACGCGGCCATGACCCCTCTTGGGACCACGCTTCCTGGGAACGTGATCCCGCTTGCAGGTCAAGCTGGCATTGAGACACTGCTGGCAGGGAAGCTGCCCGTCGCAGCGAATTCCTGGGGGAGGGCTGTCAGCATGGCAAGGCCCAGCTGTGTGACTGAGGCAGGGCGTGGGAAAAGAGCCAGGCACGCATTGGTTGGTGAAAGGAGGCAGCCCCGCGCAGGTTCGACAGGGCCACGCGCGTCGAGCTCAAGGAGCGGCAGATAGTGAGAAGGGGGAAGGAGAGGCGGCACTGGGGGTGAGGCAGGACCAGGACAAGGCACACGTACGTCGTCTCCTACAGTGATCACAGACGGTTCGTTTGGACTGAGAGGCCTTGGTGGGCGAGGTGATGGTCGGGGCTGGAAGGCCGGCAGGATCTGGGTCGACAGCGGCGCCGGAGTGGCGCAGGCCGAGGGCCGGGTCGGACTCGGAGGCTGGGGCGGGAGGCACGGCGGATACAAAGTCGGAAGAGTCGTCTTCGGTCTTCATCCTGGGGGCGGAATCAGAGGGAGGGAGGGGAGGAGAGGGGCGGGCAGGCGTTCCGTGACCCGTGATTCCGTGATCCGTAAAGGGTGACTAATGTCCGGGGGGTGGCGGGATACAGGGGGATCCGCTCAAAACAAACTCGACATAATGATAGCCGGTAGGGCGGGCCGAGTCATCAAGCGACAGGAGGGTTTTGGTGGACGAGAGAGGGCGCTGGGTGAGTGAGGCTCCGCGAGGGTTGAGAGAAGGTTGCGAGTCTTCAGCGAGAGAAGGAGCGATGGCGGGCGGGCAGCAGGGCGGAATGCTCGGGGCCGGGACCGATTGAGTTCAGGAGGGAGCAGCGCAGGCAGGTCGAGGTCAGTTGTCAAGGCCACGCACTGACTTTACCTTGACTGGCCGGGCGATCGGCGTTGGAGGTGGATGGGAGGGGAGGGGATGGGATGGGATGGGACGGGAGGAGTGGGTGTGATGGCGAACCGCGATGGGAAAGCTGCGGCCTGGTGACGGAAGATCTGGACGGGCTTGGAGGGGTTCGCCTCTCCTCCTACTTCCCAGTCTCTCTCTCTCTCTCTTTCCCAAAAACGCCTGCTGCTGGTGGCTCTTGCAGCGTTCCTTGCCCTGCCCTGCCCTGCCCTGCCCTGCCCTGCATCTACTGCCTACCTGACCTGGGTACCTACCTTGCCTCCCTCCCTATCCTACCCTCCTGACCCTCCAGTGCTAAAATGAGCCGGCTCTCTGGCCAAACACCTCGCCGCTCGAGGCTCTCTCCCTGCGACTGCGTTTGCGCCGCGTTGCGTTTTGCGGACTCTGGCCGTGCCCTGCTGCAGATAAATGCGGGGAAACCAGGATCGCGTCGCATCCGACTCCTGCAACGGCTTGCGACTATACTAGCGTCTTTGCTCGGTCTGCCCTCTCTGTGGTGTTCCAAGAGGGAAAAAAAAAACTCTTTTTCGGGTGACGGGCTGGTGACGGGTGCTCATCAGGTGATGCCGCTGATGCCGCTTGTGCCCGCCGAGATTTGAGGCAGGGAGGGTGGGAGCATCAAGGGGCGGGCTGCCGCGGTCTACAGCTATCGTTCCACCTCTTGAGCTATATGGCGACTTCAAATCTTGCTGGTATCCTACATATCGCCATCATCATATGCCCATACCTAGGTATATGCACGGTACGTTATTGCAGTACCATGTCGCATCTGACTATTTTAGTCTGCGCCAGGCGGGCCAGGGCAGCGACTCGCCCGTCTGCCTGCATCTGCCAGGACTCAGGAGATTTTTCTCGACTCTGATGGAGCCTCCAGAGGAGCCCACCCAGACGGGCAGAGGGGCCACCGAGAGACACCCCCGTCGGCCAAGTGGCTCTGACAGGGCAGACGGATCGACCAGAATGGATCTTGCGGTGGCTCGAGCCCCCCTGACAAGAGACCCATCAGGCCCACCCCTGGCCCCTGAACTTCAGCCGCAAGACTTCACGGCATCAAACCACGTAAGTTGCTGGCTCCGCTTGCAGAAAGCTTGATTGGTGGCATGCGTCATGATAGCTGTGCTGCGGGCTTCGCCTCAGGAGTCTTCACTCCATCCAGCCGGCCTGTCTAGCCTGTCTGCTGAGGCATTTGGCCCGCGGTTTGGTTTGATTTGAGTTGTTTGGCTTGGCTGACCGGGACGGCCCAGACGCCCTTGTTTTGTTTCCGAGATATGGTATGATAAATCATGTGTGCGCTGCGCTGTGCTATACTGTACTGTGCTGTACTGTACTGAATTCTACGACCAGGGCCGGCATCGCCTGGAGACCACCTCACAGTTCTTCCTTGAAGAACTTCTCTTCGCTTCCCTCTCCTTCCTCCCCGTCCCCGCCCCCGCCCTCGACCTCGGCTTCACCCTCGCCTTCGTCCTCGCCCTCGCCCTCCCCGTCGTCCACAATGCCCCGGATCTCTGGCACCTCTCCCGGCACCTCGACCACCTCGAGCGTCCAGGCCTTGTCTCCCGCGATTTTCTCCAGCTCCTTGCGGAATTGGTCTATGGTGTCTGGATCCAGGTTGCGCTTCTCAAGCCCTTCGTCCGTCATCATCTCCACCTGCCCACCCTCAGCCTTGCTCAGGGCCCTGGCAAGCGTTTCGATGAGCGGTTTCGTCGAGGCCCCTTTGCCCGCAACGAATCCCCGTGGCGGCTTCAACTTGGGCGGGGGTTGACCGTCGTCCGTGCCGTGAAGCTCCTTGCCGCCGATAACGACGCCGCCTATCTCCATGCCGCTGAACTTGTTCCTGCCCTGCGCGTCCTGCTGTCTCTGTGTAGCGTCTTCGCCCTCGGCCCCCTCGTCGGCCTCCTCCTGACCCTGGAGAGTACCCGCGGCCTCTGCGGCCTCGATGCTATTACGCAGTCGCCAGGCATTCGCCTCGTCTTCAGAATCGAAGATACGCTGACAACTGATGGGGTGTGCGCGAGTCTCCTTTGGTGGTAAGAATGCCACGTCCTCGCACAGGCGAGGCGTGTGAACCAGCATGAGATATGAACATGTGGTAATCTCCTTGATCCAACCGATACGGTCGATCGTCGAGCCCGGGTTGCAGTGGTACTGGATCTCGATGGTCCTCTCGCGTTCCGTAAGATCGCAAATTGTGCCACCTCCCATGCGCTGTACGAGGTAGCGCTGATCGCCCTTGACCTGCAGTTCGGTGTGTGGAGGAGGCTTGAAGTCGGTCTGCTGGCTATTTGTGTCCGTCTGTAACTCCTTGCTCTGTTTCTTGCTTTTTTTGGTGCTGTGAAGTTGTTGCACTCTGCCCAGAACGTACTCCTGGCTGTGTGGATCCCGTGCCGGAAGGCCGCCTTTCATGTTGGTGGGGAGCGCATGGAACTGGACGATATCCTGTCCGTAGCAAAACTTGTAACTCCACCAGCCTGATACAAAGTAGAGGCACTGGTTCTCGAGATCGCTCATGAGCTCCCATCCTCGCGTGTTGGCCCGCGCAAGCTCACGGGCCTCTTCTGCCTTTGCCAGGTCTGTCGCAGTCTGGTTGGGGGCGGGAGGCGGCGCGAGGACGGGGACGGAACAGAGGAACCTGGAAGGTGGAATGTTGATAATTTCGAATTCCTCAGAAACCTCTGGCATGCCGTCCTCGGGATCGCCATCTTGACCGGCGTCTGCAGCCGCGGACTCACGGGTCTGGCTGGTGAGCTCAGTCTGCGAAGAGAAATCGGCAGTGTATGTGGTCTGGGCGGATCGCGAGGATTCTATAATTTGTTGCGCATCTTTCTCGAGAATTATGGTGTCTGGGAAGACGACTTCAAACTGTCGGGCTAGTTATCAGCATGCGGCGTGAGGGAGCGACCAAAAGACAGCAGCGGCTTATTTACCTGCGGATAAGCCAGCATATCATCGTGGATGCTGAATCCAGGTTGCCGAGCTCTGCACAGCTGCAGGCTGGCTAGCAGGACGAAGTTGAGACGGCGCATCATGCCGCTAAGCACTGTTCTGGCTCACATGAAGGTTGCGAGATGGACACTTGTTGGTGCACGAGCAAGTCGAAGACGTGCAAGTTGGTTCCCATTGAATCCGGCGCTGACGTTTGTTAGCCAGTCAGCCAGTTGAGAAGTGGCATCAACGGCGCGCACGGACCACCCGCGGGCTGTCGGCCTCGGCTGACACGGTAAGTTGTCACTTCACACTGTCACTCACTTTCAACAATGTTCCTTCCACAGTTGCTTCGTGCCTCTCGAAGTGTGATCCTCAACACCTACCCATCCACACTCACAGGTCGAAGGGAGTAGACACTGCACGACGAGGATCGTCCCCTGATGGCCGTTTTCGGTTTACCGTCGATCCTCGGATTCTACTTTCCATTACCATAGCTTTTTGATTTCTCAAGAGGAGCTCACTGATTGCACCATCCCTGATTTAGCGCTCTGCATCCAAACTCCACTGCACAGAGGAGTCGCTGCTAATCCAGATCCTTCCACAAGTAGTGATTCTGACGAGGCCGTATCATCCGAGTATACTTTGTTGGACCCTCATCCTTGGCATGGGCCAACAGGTGAATCGTCACCACTAATACAGGTAGCGAAATATCAGCACCCACCATCACTACCACCAGCCTCCGGTGTCCGGCCGGAACCTGCCTCACGCTACGGGCCCGGAGATCCTGTGGAACCCTGCAGGAGCGACATGTCGGAGGATCAAACCAAGGGAGCATCGACTGACATGTGCCCAGGCCTGGGCTGCGCGACTCGACGAAGGAAGGGCCGATATCGACTCGCAGGTGGTTGTGGATCCAGCATGGGAGGAGCATCTTGCTCGTGGGCCCGTCGACGAGCATGAGGCAATTTGGAATTCCTCGGCGGTACTGAGATGCATTGCGGCCGGGCGATCCGCAAGTGTGTGTGAGGGGCATAATGCAGGTGAGCAGGTTGTGTCAAAAACCATCCTGACCATCCGGGTCCCAGTAACGATCTCGTCCCACCTCGTGCGCGGTTTATTCTGGACCGTCAGCCTGGCCCCCCTATGCGGTGCTTGATAGGTGCAGATCTCACCGATCAAGTCGGATCAAGCCGATTGCGAGGTGGAAATTCTGCAAAAACAAAACCGGTGTATGGATTCCTGTTTCCTGCCGAAGTCCAGTTCAGTGTAAGGTGACAATCACATGCGGCCCTAATTGAGCACAGGAATATGCACAAGCGCTTTACTTGGTGTGCTCTCGAGTCGTGCGGTGGCTCAGGTGGAGAACACAGTTCGGTCTGACTTGGCAGTGCTCCCAGAGTACGTACGTCTTTTGTTCAGGGGCAAGCGTGGATATCCAGCAATACGCGTAATGGCTTGCCTTCAGTCAGACAGGAGATGCGAGCCAACATCTGCGGCACGTGGGCGATGGATGTTTCACATTGCCGTCGACCTAGTCTGACGATCTGCAATGGTTGGCTTGCCTAGTTGCTGTCTCGTTTCCTTCGTTGGACAGCTCCTACCGGGAGAATGATCAAGGGGAGAGAGGCGAAGAGAGGAAGATTTCCTTACGGTTCAACCAAGCTTCTCGAGGCTCATGTATTCTGTAACGACTGGGGTTTTCTGCCTAAATGACTGTCGGTCAAGCCAGTGGTGTCTCCTATCGTGCCTCACGTTCTCAACGATGCGGAATTCATGCAGGACAGACAGGTAATCAAACAGGACAAATAGCCTGGAGACATGTGAAGTATGTAAGTGGCCGTAGGGCCTGTAGATGCACCTGTAGACCCGGCATTTCAAGCTCCCTGCGCCACCAGACTTCTTGAAGAAAGGTTCATGTAACCCTCACTTTTTTCTTAGTTCACAAATAGCTACCTATGTATATGATGTCCATACGACCGGTACTCTGCTACAAGCTTAACCGTGGCCATCGGTCTGGACATCCCAATGTCTCTCTTGAAAATACCTTGCAGCTTTAAAACAACAGGCCCACCGCATTGATCCCTTTCCCGGGGGCATGTGCTGGTGCCAGTTAAATGAACTTTAACAACAACACCCTCTTTGCAACCATTGTAGCCAGCCGCAGCGGTTGTAGCAATTTACCAAAGCTGCGCTGTGTCCTATCCACAGGGTTGAGCTTTCCTGATATTCGGATAACTGTTTAACGGCCGTGTAATCCTCCGCCACCGCGACCGTCGTGAATCTACGTGTCGATCGCGGCTCCTCAAATGCGAGGGACTACCATCTGACCAGTGAAATACTACCATTTTCACAACAGCCCACCGCTTCAAGTAGGAGTTATACGATACAAAGGAAAATAGAATTCGATAATTCAAACCAAACTTCCATGGTTTACGGAAGATACTTGTTTTCCTGGTACCTGTGCGTGGCTTGTCCAGCAGACACGACATCAGGCCAGAAAAGCATGCGATCAAGGTAGATGAGTGTCTTATGCCACAATCAGTCTAGTTACAGACTAGAAGTCGAGAACATCAATAGTTCTTGGAAAGACCGCCACATTGACTACTTCCCCTGCTTGGCGGCTTTGAATGGTATGGGGGATATCCAGGTATTCTGTATACTCATCAAAAGCGACTAATACATCTCCACGGGGATTCAGATCCACAGATTTTCATGTAGACCCTTGGTGGAATCTCCACTTTTGCCCTCTCTGCGCAACGAGATCCCATCCAGTTCCTTCGGTCCTCAGTGTCGGGTATGCCAGCTCTGGACCTTGCCCCCTCCACCCGAAGCATTGGCTAGTTCGGTTCCCAGATCTTATGCAGATGGACCAGATGCAGCTGGGTTGGAAGCTTACTCCTTCGAAGCCATGTACTTCTTGCAAAGGGGCTTGTGTCTCGTGGTCCAGTCCCTCTTCTGGCATACTGAGCCGCAGTAAAAGACAGAACGGCATGCACCACAGGCTTTCAACTGCGGACGGGACAGCATGGCACCTCCGGGAGACACACACTATAGTTGGCGAGCAAATCATGTTTAGCGGAGTTCTCACAGAGACCATGTCCGGCAGCGACGGTTGAAATCGTATTCATAGCAAGACTCACATCGACACACCCACACATCGTGTGTCCCTTATCCGCACCCTTGAGACGCAGCTCACGGGCACCAGGGAAATCCTCCCTCGCCTCCAGCACGCGCGCCATGTTATCCCGGCTCGCAGCGGCGTCGTTGCGGGGGCCGAGCTCCATGCCGCCAAAAGCCTTGTCGTCCCTGACCACGAGGGCCTTCGCGAACGCATCTGCCGCCTCGTCGAGCCTCCCAACCTTGAGATACGTCTCACCGAGGTTGTTGAAGGAGAGGGCTGCGTGGATGGAACGCTCGCCGTGGAGCCGCACCTTGGCCTGCACGGCCTCGGAGTGCAGGCGGATGGCCTCGTCGTACCGGCCCGCGCGCTTTGCGACGTTGGCGGCGTTGTTCTTCTGAATTGCCTCCATGTGTTCGGCGGCTTGGGCGCCGGAGCGCATCGCTGTGATGTTTTCGAAAACGTCCATGTTGCTGGGGATGGTCGGAGGAACTGCCGCTGGTAGTTGGTTCTGACTTCTGGTGTCTAGAAATCACGGTTCGTTTTGGGCTGCGATAGCAAAAATGTTGTGAAAAGTGTTCACGCTGCTGAGCATTGAACTCGACCAACTGGGCAGTTGTGGGGCGGCGACGGAATTCGTTTTTCTATGTGGTCGGTGCAAGAATCTTCGAATTATCTCTATTGGCCTGATCACTTGGATGTGACGGGGATGCGAAAGCTTCTCTCCTCCCTGTCCTCCCCGCTCGTTGAGGTGCATTGACGGACCGTAAAGCCCACAAACGACCCGTCAGTGCAACCGTAAAAGTGACTCCGTAAAAGTTCACCGGTGCGGCGCGTGCCCGGGTTTACGGCGGTTTTGTGCACAATAGAGACAGCACATTCACTGATAAACATGTTCCTGCAAAGTTAGGGCACAAGTCACTTTTCCATACTGAAGTCCCTTATCAGCTAACACGCTCAAGATAGTGAAAGCCGACTTTATGACTTGAATGGGCATCATGTACTACCCACTCCCTGGCAGTTCACTAGTTGCCTTGCACAATCTAAATGTATCAATAATTGCAAGAGCTATGTAGTTAGAAATAGTGCAAGTGCTTGCCTTGAGGCTAGGGTTCCCTAGTGAGGTTCGGGGAAGGTCGAATACCCTGGAGCATAATAAAGCTCTACCAACCAATGTAGGCAAATCCATTCTGATCTTTCGGTTTGCAACGCAGGTCATCGGTAAATCCCAATCCGTGTCAGGAATGATCTGAATGATTTGAAGGGATAGAGTCCTTCCATTGTCAAGTGTGGAAAACGCTAGGACAGAGATGGCTGGCGACTCCAGTGACACCTTTTAAGGAAAAGGTGAAGACCACCTGGGCATTTGAGGTTCGAGTTTGGGATGCTTCTCATTATGTTCCTCAAGGGATCGAGAAAAGCAGATGAACAGCTGGAAAATCACGACACTAGGCTATTCAACTGTTGTTGTTACCCCTTCTCCCACCCGACTTACTCCTATTGACATGTTCCTGCAACACCTTCCGGGTCTGCACAAGACTCCTCTTCTGCTTCTGCTTGGCCTTCCCGATAGTCATCAAGAAGTTCTTCTTCCTGGCCTTCTCCTTGTTCGACGTGGACTTGCCCTCGGCCTCCTTCTTGGACTTCCGGATGGCCTGTGTGGATTTGTGCTCCTCTCGGTTGGGCTTGCCCTCCCTGGCTAGGGCGACTCTCTCCTCCTTGGTCGTCTTGCGCAGCTTCGCTGGTAGCTCGATCTGTTCGGCCGTCAGGGGGTCGTCGGCGTGCCGGGCTGCGAGCTCCCGGGCGTGCTTGGAGCGGTTGCCCATGGCCTTGTCGAGGTTGGCTTCCAGACGCAGCTCTTGCAGCTTGGCCAGATCTGCGGGCGTGAGGATGGTGGTTGTGGCGAGCTTGGACATACGCTCGACTTCTGCTGCTGCGCTGGACTTGTCTCCGTCCACAAGCTCTGGTGCTTCTGATGATCCTTTCCTCTGGCGCTTGGCCGCTGGCTCCTCGTCCTCGTCCTCGCTTGACACGGCGATCCAGCCCCCAGAGTCACTGCTGGCTTCGGAATCGACCTCCCAGTCGCTGTCGTCAGAGACGTCGGCTTGCGGGTCCTCGTCACTGCCAACTTCTTCCGGCAGACCCCTAGCCACACGCTTGCGCTTCCTCTCTTCCTCCTTCCACTTCTCAAGCAGCTCAAGGCCCTCGATACCACCCGCATCCTGTTCTCCGAACTTTCGTTGTTGCAGTTCTCCGCTTCGCAGGTTCATGGTGGCGTTCTTGCCACGGTCCCTCTTTCTGAGCATCTCTGCACCAACCTCGCGGTATAAGGACAGTAGGCCCTTTGCGGCCATCATCGTGCCCTTGTCCTTGCTCTTGCGGTATTGCACCAGATCTTGCAGTAGCGTCTCTGTCATTGCGAGAGGCTGACGCACACATACTTCGCGGATCGAGTTCAGACCGGCGGCTGCTACTTCTGATGCCGCCGCTTCCGAGACGAACTCGTTCGCGATCTTCATGATCAGAGGTTCTAGGGCGTCTGGTGGGACCAGATCGTGCGTTGCTTGGGCCAGGCATGCCAGGAAGGTGGTGACGGATGGTTGCTTCGGCGTGAGGAACTTGATAAACCAAGAATAAAGACTGATGACCGTCAGTTTGTGCAACCCAACCAGTCGAGTGACCAGTTGCAACACAAGCAGCTTGCTCTCCAAAGCCAGCTTCGTCTTGGTGTTCAGCAGGTGCTTCTGAAATAACTGCTCGGCAAAGCCCTGGGGGTCATGAAGCAGGTGCAGAGCAGAAAAGTTCAAAGGATGTGGCTGGGTTTTCTTGCGCTCATTCTTCTTGACTTTTTCGACGGCGGATTTGTACTGCCTTGCATGCTTCTTGGACTTCTTGTTGATGCCGTGCTGGTGTTGCATCTTCTTAAGATCAATGGCCTCCTCATCACTGCTGTCATCCTCCATTTCCTCTCGCTCCTTGTCACCGCCCAGGAAGAACCGGACTCCTCCAACTACAACCTTCTCGCTGTCGGCCAGACATGCCTCTTTCATCACCTGCACGGGCTTGGCGTCGGTCCATATCTGCCGCCGCCACATCTCGCGTGTCAAGCGCACAGCCCACACTCCCTTGGGCGAAGTCTTATCCGAGGTGATGAGGATGGAGAGCACATTTTGTACCGTTCGGTTAAGAGGATGGTTCGTATGTTTCGAATTCGAGTTTCGCAGGTCGCTGACAATCTTCTGGTACAGCATAGCCCTGAGGCTTTTGCTGGGCGTCGAGACAAGGATCGGAAACAAGGTAGTCAGGAGGTACTCGGAAGAGATGGTTTCTTTCCTTCGAAGGAGCACCAGGCTCCCGACCAGCTTCTCGCGCACGTCCGGGGGAAGGATGGCATGGTGCTGGGTCAGCACCTCCTTGAGGTCGTCTGGAAAGGTCTTGGTCTCTTCTTTGAAGCAGTCGGCGACGTGAGCGATGAAGTCGATCTTGTCATGGAAGTCCTGCGAGACATCCCTGGTAACATTTGCCGGGTTGTCGAGGAACACCTCCTTGGTGGAGAGGTAGGCCGAGTATTGCCTTTGGAACTCGTCTGCATAGCTCTGAGGATCCGACCGCACTTTAAACTGCAGACTTGCGAGATCGGCATCGAGTTTCTCGAGCGCGCCGACTTTCCTCTTGCCCATGGTTGCCGATAGAGTCGCCGCTGAACCGGGACTGTCTAGAATTGACAGTCGAGATTTGGTGATCCTAGAGGGAGGAAATTCTCAGCAGTATATTGGGGGCAAGAGTGCAATAGCCCAAAAATTCCGGTATCGATAAGACTTTGCTTATCTTATCTATGGGCGCTGGGCCGCTGGGGCGGTGGGGTGGGCAGTGGGCCAGGGAGGGGCTGGAGAGCCAAAACTAAACCATGCAACTTGAAATTTGGAAATAAGGCCATGTAAGTCAGACTGAGAAACCCGAGACGCCAGAACCAGATCTGGGGGATGGTCCTAGTTAGGGGAAATTTTCTATCGTGGCAGATGCAAAACTGGGACTGGTCGGGAGCAGGTCTTGTAGACGTTTGTTCCTCCACAGCGCACAGGCATGAGATGGGCAACTAGGTCTCGACATCGTGGATATCCGATCTCAATGAGTTGACCGCTGTATCAGGTATGCCCAATTCTTTTGGGTTACAAAAAGAAACTAATGATATGCTCCCTATCTCAAAGCTGGGTCAATGCACTGCTGCAGCAGTAAAAGCTGTCCGTCTGATCAATGCCCGTCAACTCCTCCTTGCCCCTTCCAGTACTTTTTGTCAACCTTGTCTTCTGCTGCCGGGCTCGCTCGATCGTGCTAAGCAGTGAGTCAGTCATGATTGTTGTTTGTTAGGGCAACTTTGAGCCCTCAGGGAAAGGAGAAAAATAATGTTAGGCTCCAGCTCACTTTCTTCTCAAACTCGGCGTTGTGCCTGTCTACTTCCTCCTGCTGCTCCTTCGTGAGCTTGTCCCTGCCTTGGCCTGGGATGCTGGCGCTGTTGATCTTGGGCTGGGGAGGTGGGTTCTCGGAACTAGAGAGAGGTTCGCCGCCGCCGGTCCGGCCCTTCGCGCCTTCACCAGCTAGGCGGTCGGTGGAGGGATTGTTCCCGGTGTCGACCTGGTCGGGTTCCTCGGCTTGCTCCTTGGCACTCATTGAGCGAGAGCCTCCAGACTGAGCAGAAGATTGCTCGGCTTCTTTGGGGGCTGAGGAGGCATAGTGTCGTCGGGCCGAGACGGGGATGGCTACCCCGGGCTTGATTGTGGAGGTGGAGATGGGCGGGACACGGGCGCCCCGGACGCGGAGCGCAAGGCGGTTCATTGTGATTGCTTAGGCACTAAGCAGGCTGTGTGCCGACTGTACAGGTGTGGGTATTGTGGGTAAGGTAAGACGTGCGGCCGGTGCTGCAGGTTGGACGTCTGTTCGTTTGTGAGGCTGTGCAAGGGCTTAGATGGTGGTTTCACGGTACTTGGAGAAGAGGGATGTTTTCCACTTGATGGGCAGCAGTCGACGGGAGATCAAGAGCAGAAGTGAACAAATTGGATCTTTGGTGTTGCTCAATGGATGGAATGGGATCAAACACAGCACCTTCCCGTATCAATGTCAGTGGAATCTCTACCTGGTAGTCTAATAGCTTTGGATTACCAGTGATGATATCATCTCATAGATATGAGGGCGATCAGTCCCTCAATCCGTCCGTCACTGCGAACCCCAGGGAACCTCGGGCAATGACGCAACTTGCTAGGCCGGCAATACAACTACCACAGCATACCTAGGTACCTACCTAGGTAGTATGTGGTACTAGACTAAATGCTGTCTGCCGATCTTATCTTCCTACCTGGACATTTGAGCAAGGGCGATCTGATGCTCTTGAAGGCCTCCGAAGGAGTATGTCTGTAAGACTGACTGACTGACCGACAGACTGGCAGGAAGGTGAGGCTTCTAATGTTACGACAAGCACACTCCATGTTGTCATGTTGGTGTGTATGCGCTCCGGAACTCAATTCAAGACGTTGCAGATACGGCACGGCACCGCAGTCCTACTGTACAGCCTGTGTTGCCCGATTGGGGCATGGCCACATTGCGGGGCGTTTGTTTGTTTGTGAGCAAGCAGGCTGCGCCTCCGGGCCGCCTCGAGTGCTGACGGCTCTCCAAGGCTCGTCCATCTCGGGATCTTCGCAGGTACCTTTGTCTGCATAACAGCAAGCATGTATGTGACCTCAAACAAGGTCCCGAGGTCAAGGGGTCTAGAATCCCAATCACCTCAGTCAGCGGCGACGACTTGAGCGAGGTTATCGATCCCACTGATGACACGGGTTCCTCAAGTATGCAGCCGGAAATGGCTTGCAGTCTGCCCAATGCAGGGCGTTTATCCACATCGGCCCCAGTGCCCCTGTCCCTGTGCCGTGACGGGCGGCCAAGGCACTGCTGCCTGCACGGTGGAAGCACGACACACGCCATGCGCTCCAGGATGACGGGCGGGCAGTGGGCTGCAAACTCAGGTGTGCGGCATAGGGAGCAAGTGCGAAGGCCGAAGGGGCAGTTCATTTGCAGGCCGCCCGCTAAGTGGCCGCATATTGGACTATTCGAAACTTGGGCGGTCTACCTTTCTTACACTTTGGTTTTTGCTATTGTTTGGTGCCAAATCCATATTGCACTGTACCTCTTGGTCACACAGGACCTACTGCACAGCAGCTTGGGGCGTGTGTGTGTGGAGTGGGCTGGAGTGCTCTGATCACGAAAGTCACCTCTTCTGCCGGTCGATTCCTCGAGACTCTCACGGCTGGCAAGGATACAAATTTGGGGGCCTTGGATTGTCAGCAGCAGGAGGCGGGAGGAGCTGTATCTTGAAGAAGGAAGCCGGCGTGGTCCATGTTCCATGCGACAGAGCAAGAGCAGGCACGCAGCAAGGCTTCCCGATCGGAAGGAAGGAAGGGACAGCCCCCACCGCCGCCTCCCTCTCCACCCGCCTGGCCTCCTGCTAGCGCTCCTAAGCGATCCGCTAATCTCGAATCAAAAGTTCAGCTCCGACTCCTTCCCACTACCCACCCCTCGCGCCCGCACACCCCCCCTCACCAGCCCAACCAACATGCATCGCAAGTGCCACCCTCTCCCAACCGGGGCCACACGAGGGCTGGCAGAGCCTCGCCCTCACCTTGTACAATAAACATCCTGCGCCCCTTTGGCGGAGTAGCAATGCATTTCCTCTGGTCTCCTCGTAGCTGCTAAAGTGCTGTGTTAAACTCCAGCCCCCAGCCCCCATACAAGACCTGTCTCTCTTTGGATCCCGCTCTCGAGTCTGCTCAAGTGACCCATTGTTCCCGCTTCAAAAACACCACGGGTCTCTCCACTCTTGCCCAGAGCCTTCACTCCCGGCCCCGAGCCGTACATCGCAGAGCCTCGCCATGGCTGACGTCGCGACTCCCGACTCTGTCGCCGCCAACTCTCCCAATGGCGGTGGTGCGAGAATTGGCCGGCCTCCACAATGGACAGAGTCTCGGTCCAGGAAACTGGCTAGGCTGTACATGTATACCACCTTACCAATGGAGAAGATCATCAAGGCCCTTTTCCCCAACGACGATGTCAAGTATGACCTCCATGGAGCTGCTGCTGTCTCTACCTGACCTGTCCCATTTGCGATACTGATGACAGCTCAGGAAAAACTCGGCGCAGAAGACCCTGCACAAGATGGTCGGTCATGACCCTCGGCCCCTACGGCCCGTCGACAGGAACGACATGAACACTCGCTTCAAGCTGCTGCACAAGCGCAGCCAGCGTCGACGACAGAGCGACGGGACACCCATTGACCAGGAAGATCGTGTCGTGGCAGGGTTGAAGGAGGAACTCGCCACCCCGGCTTTCTCAGAGGTCTCACGTTTTGACGATTCCGCCACGCTCAAGAGCCCCCATCTGGACATGCGATTTGATTTTGCTTCACCTAGCACCATTGGTTCAGCCTCTCCGGGCCCTGTCTGGTCCGCCTTCCCAAAGGACGACGATCAACCTCCTTTCCAGCTTCCCTTCCCCCGCCCACCTCGTAACGATACAGTCTTCACCACGTCGACCCAAATGAGCACGGACAGTATTAAAAGCCTCAGGAACCGTATTAGTGTCTCGACCGTCTTTGCTAAGCAGGTGTCTGTCCTGATGAGCAGGCTCACCATCGGTAACTCTGAGAACGACGGGAACTCACCGTGCCGGACGCCGTCGGATTTCCCAATGCATCAGAGCCCCGTCTCAACCGGCCCAACGCCGCACCCAGGCCTGGCTGTGCCTGGTGATTTCATGATCTCCCGGAAATATATGCCCCAGTGCCATGCGCAGAAACACTTCGCCACATCTTCGGGCGAAGGCGGCGTCCCCTGCTGGTGTACCATTGCGGACGAGACGGCCGACCTGCCTGAGGCCTTCTACATCACCGACAGGGGAGCCGATTGCGATCGGGCAGCAAGCATCCGACAAGGGTCTGTAGATGCTTCATCAGCCGATCAGTTCGGTAACACACCTCTCCATCTCTTTGCCGCATGGGATAATCAGCTTGGAATCGAGACAACGTTTCAGCTGCTCGAGTCGGGGCGCGCAGATCCCTCCAAGGTCAATAGCGCGCACCAGACGTTCCTTCATGTTCTGAGCCCCATGTGGTTCTTCGGCACGAATGACCTCAGCGTCCCTCTGTACAGGCTCTTGAACTTCCTCTACGCACGCCACAAGAACTTGATCTATGCCCCCGATGTCTTCGGTCGGACTTTCTTCCATCACCTCGATCGGTTCGTGCATGATCCCCAGGTCATTGAAAACATCACCCAGCACTATTGGTCGGCAATTCCGAGGGACGCTTTTGACGTTAAGCCGCCCTCGCATGCTACCGATACATCCTTTGCCCCTCCAAGACGCACCGGTACGACGGCGCTCTCGCCCCTGGCCGAAGAGGCCCCAGAAGAAGACTTCACGAGCAGAGACATGGGTCTGGTATCTATTGTGAACGAGGCATACAATAATCCGTTTTTGGAGGACAACGAAGGGCGGAATGGGCTACATTGCTTGGCAGAAATGCCCTTTATCACCAGTAATCCAAGCAGTCCAGACCCCAACACCCCGAATCCGTCTCAACCACCGAATACCAACGCCAAGGGCTCACTCAAGCGAAAACACGGCAGGGACGACGCAGAACGTATTAAGCCTATCACCCAAAGACTCTCAGTCCTGTCAGGCCTCTTGACGCCGGTGAAACAGACAGCGCCACCCGATGTGAATCACTACGACCACAAGGGCAACACCGTCCTGATAGCATTCGCAGGGCAACTCTCTGACGACCAGGACGACAAAAGCGGTCAGCACATTGGGAGAATACTCGACTTGCTCATCGATAACGGTGCTATACTCGACGCACGGAACCGTCAGGGTGAGACGGCGCTCCTGGTCGCTGCGAAACGTGGAAACAAGCACGTCGTCAGCAAGCTGCTCGACAAAGGCGCCAATCTACACGCACGAGACAAGTGCGGAAGGGCTATCATGGCTATTATTGACGCACAGATTGCGCTTTGCTCAAAGGATCTACCGTCATACGGGCGACTGGAAGCTGTCAGAGCAGCAGTACTCGCCAAGAAGTTGGAGGAGAAGGGGGTGGAGGACGAGCCGACTTTCGTGGATGAGTGGACCTGGCCTTCGAGACGACAGACCTAGAGGTCCTGGCTTCTGAACGCTTGGCCTGGTTCTCTGAGGGATAACATTCTGTCGTCCTTAGTCTAGGCTGGGTATACGTCACCGTCACAGGTTGTGACGTGGTTATGAGTGACGCTTTTTCTGTATAGTACTTTGCTGATGGATACCCCTTTTCTTCCCTTCGAAGTCATCAACAGGCGTTTTATGGCTTCTGCTGGATCTTTCCTATCTTCAAATGGGAGACTGTTTGGTTATCTCGGAAGATATGGGTGGCGGTATTCGGTCTTGGATTGCAGTAGATAGTATGGTTGAAACGGCACTTTTTGAGTACATAGCTTGCGCCAACAGCGAGCCAAGTTTCATCAATGCATACCCATGCTTCAGGCATCGCATGCTGTTCTTGTCTAGTACAGGCTCAATAACGCTATGTGCCACTCAGGCCGAGCTCCATGCGTGGATGCTCCAGAGTCGAAGAAGCTTTGCGCCCCTGAGCATTCCGCGGATTTGTGACAAGTCACCGCATAGCCTCCCAACGCTGCTTCCCACCACCGTACGCAGGTTACCAAGAGAGTCTGGTTTTGCTTCCCTGGAAGAGCCCACCTCTCCCTGGAGCCATGCTCTCTACTCATGTCCCTGCCCGAAGATGTCGCTGTTGTGGGCCCCGGCTGAACGGGGGCGGGTAGGACACAAGTACGATGTGGAGGCTCACCGTCGTGCGACCTCACATGGAACACGCATGGAATCAAATGATCCCGATTTAGATCGAAGCGGCAAATGGGATCCTGTCATGCTCATGGCGTCCTTGTTCACCCTTCTGTGGCTTCGGGTTGCACACGGGAGCCCAACTGGTTTGCTATTTTGCGAGCCTAGGGGGTGGCGCGCAGCAATTGACCAATCAGCTTACACGCTTTTGTGCTGCGATGATCCCGGTCTTCACCCCGTGCTTCGGGTCCCGCTCGGTCTCTGGCGATGGGTTTCTTCAAGGGACATGTCTCGAGCCATACTGGATTAATTGGTTGGAACAGAGGCCATGCATACCCGTTTCTCCTGTGAGAAGAGAGTAGAGATGGCTAATTGCAGACGATGCTTGGGATTCATACAGACGGTGGTTGCATTTGCGGATGCAGTCCCTGTTTGTTGTCTCCCACGAAGCAAGAATACAGGCCATGTATTTGTTCTTATCACTCTGCTGAAGGCAGCGATTTGGATCACTACGTGTGTATTCAATCTCGGATTTCTTCAACGTCAGCCCTACTAGACCTGAGGCTGCTGCAGTACCTCTCGTCCAGCGGCACACGACGAAGGCAGACATCAAACTATCTCAAAGCAGCTGGCAGAACCACATTCACGATCCTTCGCGCATAGTAATGTTTACCGGGCCCTTGGGTTCCGTCAAACCCAAGTACTCCTCGTACTCCAACTCCGGTTCCATGGTCTCTCCCGGCTCAAAATTGAGCACGACCTGGCTGAGTGCCAGCTTCAGCTCGATGATGGCAAGGCTGGGATCATATCCGGGTCAGCTTCATTCCCCTGTTCGCATCTAAGGATATATGATTGATCAGAAAAGACTCACTTTTGCCCAATGCAGTTTCTAGATCCGCTGGAGAAGACTACCAGGTGTCGATTCATGGCATGCAAGGCGTCCGCGTCGTCAATCAGCCAACGCTCCGGCTTGAACAGCTCGGGTTGCGGGTAGACACTTGGATTGGTGCAGTGATACCACTGGGCGCTGAAAACGCAAGTCTATAATTCGTGTGAGCGACAATCTCCCCTATGCGAGTGAGAGGATGGAATTGAGTCCTTGGGAAGAGGGCAACCCACTCCTTGGGGTATGTTGATACCACCGCACACCATTCCTCCCTCCGGTACAATCCTCGGATTCCTCCCCCGGATCGGACAGCCGTATCGGAGTGACTCCTTGGCGATGGCCTCCATAAGGGGCACCTTTTCGAGCTCTGTCACGTCGGGCTGTGTGTTGTCTGCTGGAATTGCGGCTTGCAGCTGGCGCTTGAGCTCGTGCCATAGTTCGGGCTGCTTTGTGAGGTGGTATACTCCAGTGGTGACTTTCATTATGTTAGTGTGTCATTCAAGTTCCACCAATTAAGTCCCTTTCAAATTGAGAGACAGGAGATGATGATTGTAGACGGCTCAAGTCTCCAACGTGTTCATGGAATTTTGGCGCCTAGGTCACTTACTGGCAGCTGCTGTAGTCCCAGTTCCTGGTTTGCCGCATAAGTCAGCAAGAGATTATCGAAACACAGTGTAACCAGAAATAAAGAAGACACACCTGCGACCAGCATTAGAGAACCATTTGCTATTCCCCTGCCGCGGTCAATCTGAACATTGTTTTTGCTCGCTCTCTCAAGCATGCTTTGAAAGAGGATCATCCCATTCGTCTCGCCCCGCACCTTTTGGTTGATAAATCGGTCCCAACCAATCGTGGAGCCCTAGAAGTAAGAGAAGAAGCACATTTCGATTAGCTCACCGAGGGGCTACTAATTTCGCAGAGCCAGTCCTGAAGCTTACCTGGATGACGCGTCCGGCCGACGATGAAGAGGGAGAAAGGCGCTGCAGGATGTTGACCAGGGTCTGGAGGAACGGGAGAAAGTGAAAGACGGTAATGAGCTTCGGGAACGCCTCGAACTGGTCGAGCAGCTCGTTCTGGAAGTCCTCGGAATCAAGCGCGCCCTCGTCGCTGCCGTAGCTGAAGAAGGCCACGTTGTCGAGGGTCAAGCATTGCGCCGCGCGGCTCAGCGGGATGGGCCTCCCTGCCCTGGCATAAGCCCGCAGCCTATCAACCCACTTGTGGACATGACCGTAAAGCTCGTGCTGCATCCCGACGATGTTCCGGCGGGAGAAGGCATGCGACATGAGGCGCTTCTCGCCCGAGTGGGCCGCCTTGTCCAGCTGCGAGAACACCGTGCCGTGGGGGTTGTCGAATGCCTCGTAGAAGTAGGGCGCCTTGGTGAACTTTGTGTTCTGCGCGTAGATCTCGGAGAGGTAGGCATCGATGTCGCAGATAGAGAGCTCGTTGGGCGCCACACGGATTACCGGGCCTGTGGTCTTGATTAGCAAGGACCTTTCTCCTTCCGCGGCCCGTTCCGCACGACCATACTATTCGAGACCGGCTCTGCTTGAGTAACGAGGGGGAATTCGCACCGTAGGCCTGATGCCATTTCAGGATGCACCTAGAGGAATCGCCGGTGATATCTGTGGCAAAGAACCAGAGACGAGTGACTGCTGCGAGCCTGGGGCCTGGAACGTTTGCCAGCGGATGGAAGAAGACATTGTATATAGTCACCCCCACTGCATAGATGACCAGTGATGCTACAAAGACAGCAAAACCGGTATAAAACATTTTGCTCTCTTCGATATGTGTTGGAGTGCTGGTTGGCTCATGGATATCGAGATCCTATTTTTGAGTGTTTCTTGTTGGCCGGATCGCGAGAACAGTCTTTTGATGTGAATTGATGAGGGACAGGTTGCAAATATATGGTAGCTGATTTGTGGTTGCAACGCGAATGTTTCCCGAGGTTGGATTTGGAGAGTTCAAGCGTGTCTCATATGAATACTTTATGATACCTCCACCGCGGCAGTGCTAATTGATGAACGACTGGGCCGGTGGGGGGCGGCCGAGTTCGTATGTCCGTATTTCCGCATGATGAACCTGTATCCGCCAGGATAAATTTTATTTCAACAATAGGCGCAGCGCTGCAGATATTGGTATATTGACGGTCTTTTGTGGTATTCCCATCGTGCCGCCCTCGTCAGTGGTTGAAACAGGTCATCTTTGGCTGTTGTCTGCGTTGCTTGTTGCTTCATCCCCTTATGTATTCCCAAAGTGTCGGATCAAGTGCCAGTTCCGTCCACCAACAGGGACTAATACACAAGGCACGACGCACGGGCAACAGCCCCATACTCTGCATTGTCGGGCTTGATATTCAGTCCGAAGACAAGGTTTGCGGGGTACAGACGGGATCTACTTTCGCACCGCTGAGCCATGATTCAATTCACGGTATGCATAAGTGGTATTACACGCTAACAACACCAAGACAGGCTGCGTACACATCAGTGTTGACTAATGGGTGGCAATTTTGAGTGACGTGAAAAGAAACTGGTATCGTTTAATAATACACCACCTTCTAATCTGAAGACTCAAGGTCCATGGGCAAGCATTCTTATAGGTCTGGGACCCTCAGCGTCGACATAAAGCTATGCAAAGTAAAACATAGCCAATCGATAACAAGCTGGTCGCATTATGCGGAGAATTTCCTTTACTTGGTACAATAAATCTGGGCGAGCATTGAGGAATTCTCAATCTATGGGGCATAGGCTTCATAACATGCAAGCACAGTATCGAATTCTCTAGTTCGTTTGCTGTTACCAGGCTCATGAGCTTTGATTTTGTAGGCTGAAATGACGCTAGCAGCTTGTAAATCATGCCAACAAATCCGGCTATCAAATACGTTGTTTAGTCGGACATTTACTGGCCTGTTACTTAGCTGAGTGGCTCCGCCTTGGGCCGATCCAAAAGACGGTCTCCGCACCACCGTGAACCCCTGCCCAGTTCAACGGGCTGCAGAATACTCCACGGCGTCATCGAAACCAGGCGTGGTATTCCAAAGTTATTTAACTGACAGAGCCTGAGTGTCTCATAGCCCCCAATGGATACAACCAAGCCGAGGCCACGCCGCATGCGCATCTGCCTATCGGTGGACTTCGACGCCCTCTCAGGCTATCTCGGGACGGGCCACACGCCCGAGAACACCCTCTCAGACTACTCAGCCGGCCTTCTGAGCGCCAACGTCGGCGTGCCCCGGCTGCTAAGGTTGTTCGCCAAGCACGGCATCTCGGACAAAGTGACCTGGTTCATCCCGGGCCACAGCATCGAGACCTTCCCGGACAGGGCCGCCGAGATCGCCGCCAGCGGCGCCGAGATAGGCCTGCACGGGTACAGCCACGAGGGAGCGTACGCAATGACGCCCGAGCAGGAGGACGACGTGCTGGAGCGGTGCACCGAGCTCGCGACGGGGCTGCTGCTCAGCAGGGGCAGCGGGGGCGAGCAGCAGCAGCAGCAGCGGCCACTGGGCTACCGAGCACCACTGTACCAGATCCGCGAGTCGACCGTGGACCTGCTGCAGCGCCGCGGGTTCCTGTACGACAGCAGCATGAACGCGCACGACTCCCTGCCCTACTTCCTGCCCCGCCCCTTCCCGCAGGAGGTGCCCCACGTGCCAGACTACAGCAAGCCGGCGGCGACGTGGATGCGGCCCACGCCCCTGCCCGCGCAGCCGCTCCCCGGGACGGCGGGGGCGGCCGCGGCGCTGGTCGAGGTCCCCGCCTCGTGGTACACGGAGGACATGACGCCGATGGGGTTCTATCCGTACACGGCTTCGACGCATGGCTACGTCGCTACGGATGTTGTCGAGCGCATGTGGTGGGACCGATTCGAGTGGTTGTGGGAGAACGAGTCGTTCCTAGACGAGGGGCCTGGCGTGGGTTACGGGTCGATATACCCCCTCATCTGGCACCCCGAGAGTGCTGGGAGGGCGCATATTGTTGGCATGGTGGATAGATTTCTCGGGAGATTGGTGAAGATGGCCGAGTCTAGCGGAGGGGAGATGACCTTTGAGACTATGGCGAGTGTTGCGCAGAGCTGGAAGGCAAGGGATGCATCGTGAAGGCATATATGGTCTGAATCCTCAAAAAAACAAAAGCAGCAAGGCAGGCTGGCTTTACAATTTGTACGCCCCCAAATCATCAAGACGTTTAGGTATCAACAGTGTCAGAGCGTCGATGTACCCACTCGTGGACTCAGATAGACCAGGTAATAGACGCTGTATGCCATCTTGTTCCGTATCTCTGGGCGGGCGGAGTGAGGATGTTCGTTGGTCTTCGCAGAGCTACGGCCAGTTCATGAGACGGAAGATGACTGCACCAGGTGATGAGGCTACGGCAGATTGTTGCGTCGACCATCACGCTTGTGAAGTAAGACATCTGAGACTGTATTACATGAATCGGTATCTGTTATCTCGTATTAAATTATTTTTGTTGCTGTGCTGTAAACCGCGTGACCAACACCTATTTTACATCATGCACTTGACTGTCCAGTCATTGCTCAACAGCTACCCCTTCAGCGGTCTGTAACCGCCCCTTGTGCAAGTCAGCCTCGCTTGCTTTTACGAATGCCGGCCGATATGCGGCCTTGTACCCAACATAAAGCACTACAAATAGAATGACACTGATGTATGCCGTGAAAAAGTCCACCGTGTTCCAGGGCATAAACGCGGTGAAGCCCTGTGTAATCACAATCAGGATGTTGAAGAACAGGCCGTACCACGCCAGGTAAGGCTGCAGCGGCGCCAGGTACGGCAGCAAATGCCGTGGGACATTCTGAGCCTTCATGGCGCGCTGAAACTGGATGTGGGACAGGTTGATGCTGGCCCAGGTGATCAGGCCTGCTACGGCGGTGATGTTGAGGAACCAGTTGAAGGCGTCGGTGCCGGAAGGGGAGAGGTTCAGGAAGGCGAGGAGGCCGAACGCCGACGTGAAGGCTACGGCGTTGTAAGGAACGCCGTGGCCGTTGGTCTTGGTCAGAAATCGAGGCGCGTGGCCCTCGTTTGCAAGACCCACGAGGATACGGCTGCCCGAGTAGACGACCGAGTTCGCTGCCGAGAGCACGGCGGTGAGAAGGACGGCGTTGATGATGTCCGGCAGGACAGGGACAGAGGCGAGGTTCGCGGCTATGACGAGCGGGGAGCCAGCGGCGCTAGTGCTGCCGTTCGTGAGCTCCGGGTTGTCGTACGGAACGAGGATTCCGAGGAAGAAGATGGTGGAGACGAATAGGAACAGGATGCCCCAGAAGGTGTTCCGGATAGCAACCGGGACCGTTCTATGCGGGTTGCGAGCCTCCCCAGCGCCAACACCAACAAGCTCTGCACCCTGGTACGAGAAAGCCGCCGTGACGAGAACGCTCCAGAATGAGACGAACTTGCCGGTAGCCGGAACCATATCTTCGTTGTACGAGGCGAACGCGCCTGGGTTCTTCCAGTAGGTGAAGCCCAGATATCCCTGGGGGCTTGCACCTGCGTTGATGCAGATCTGCTCAACTTTGTCAGTAAAATTTCAACAAGCGCGTTCCGAGAGCATATCTAGTGTGTTGAGCAATTCCCAAGGCACAGGGTAACTCAGACATTGCCCACCGGCTCCAGGAAGTATTCAAGGGAGTGGGCAGCTTAGTACATACCGCGAAAATGAGGAATCCGATAATGGTAACGACCTTGATCGACACAAACCAATACTCCATCTCGCCGTACAACTTGACGGGAACAAAGTTGACTGCCGTGAAGACAACCCAGAAGACGGCTATCCAGACGCCAATACTGATGCTGGAAGTCCAGTACTGGATGATCAAGCCGGCGGCGGTCAACTCGAGAGCCCATGTAATAGCCCCTTGAAGCATGTTAGTCATACGCCCGCATCCGGCTTAAGATGGCACTCAGCCTATGGGTGACATGGAGTTCCTAGACTCACAGCTGAACCAGTACAGCCAGCCCATCGCAAAGCCCAGTGCCGGGTCAACAAATCGAGCGCTGTACGATGTGAATGAACCGGCAGTCGGGATATATGTCGCCATTTCGCCCAGGCTGGTCATGACCGAGTACAGAATCGTCCCGACAGCAATGTACGAAATCAAACAGCCAACAGGACCCGCTGTAGCCAGAGAAGCGCCGCTACCAATGAACAAGCCCGTACCCACTGCGCCTCCAATAGCGATAAACTGCAGGTGGCGACCCGACATGTCCCGCTTGAGCTCATGGGTAGAGGCCTCGGTGATGGACTGCTTCTCCGGGTCGGGGCTGGCATCGCCGCGCCCCGCGGCGACTATGGTGTCGGCTTTGGCCATGCTGAGCTCTATCCTTGGGTATGCCGTGCGACTGGGACTCCTGAGTGGTGTGCGGAAGCTGGGACCCGTTCGATGCGCGGGAATCCGCTGCCCAAATAAACGCGACCTGGTGAGTCACGAGGATGACGTTGATACAGATCTTTTTCTCTCTCGTGTGGGATCCGGTGGAGAATCAATCCCAACAAGAGTCCGGTCCGGATGAGCTCGAGCCAAAGCTACCACCAGAGAGGGTCCTCAGGGGGCAGAGTCGACGCGGAGCAGGCGAAGAGCAACACTTGGACGGAGAACAGTGTATATACAATACAGGTGACTGCAAGAGATTGTCCAAGTGGTGTGACAGTTATATATGAGAGACAGGCTGGGTGGCAGGCAATAATAAAGCTTTTCCCTCGTCTCTGGGGGACGGGCCTGAACGACAGGGTGGTGGCTGCGTGTGGAAGTGGACTGGTGGATACGAAGCTTGAAGCTGGGGCTCGTTAGACTGGCACTGGGGCCAGGCCGAACAGGTCCGAGGACGAATGGGGGGTTTAGCAAAGGTAATAATCTGGATGATCTATCGAGATATTTGCAAAACGTTGTACGCATAGAAACTCGGCTGCGGGGCGGGGTCTTATATCGATGTTGGTGATGCTGCTGCGTCTGCAGGGGCGTGGTGTGACTTTGGACATCATCAACATGGCCGTCACCAACACCCGCGGCGGCAGCCCTCTCACCTGCCCCTGCCATTTGTCGCGTGCCTCACTTGAGATTTCCTCGTCTGAAAATTTTCCCTTCCATGACGGGGTAGCCGAATGGGTGGCCCAGGGATTTGACGGCTCAAGGCATCACAATCGGCGGATTGCGATGGCCTAGGGATCCCAAAGGACAAGATGAGCGAACAAGCAACTGCAGTAGCCCGCGCGTCGAGGCCTGCCTCGCGGGGTTGCAGACGTTGGGACCCACACCACGCTGCCAAGATCTGCAGCTATGAGAAGACGCGGACGGGCCAGAAGGGGCATCGATGTACTCGAAAAGTGGCGCATGGCAAGACTGGGGATGAGACATCTCCCGGGAATAGCAGGAGCGCAGGAGCTCGCCGCGAGGTGAAGAGATTTTTTTTTCGCCGGGGGGCAACGACGAGTTTTCGGGCGCGAGGGGATTTGGTCGCTGGGCCCCCTTAGGGCGCAGGTGAGACGTTGCTTCCTCAAGTGGGACCACTTGGGTAACAGCAACACCGGGAATTGGCCGTCGCGACTTTAAGCTTGTGGGGAGTCTGGGTCTGGGACTCGCACGTACACGATAGTGATTGCGATCTGTATTGTAAAGTCATTACAGTATTCGATGCTAGTCATAGCCGTAGTCATAGTCGCAGTCTTGGGTCACAATCGCGGTCAAGCAAGCAAACGCGGCCTGCATTGGGCCGAGCCGGAGCCGAAGCGGTTCTCGTCGGTAGCGTGCAGACAATACCTTGTCAAAGGGGGGCCAAGGACAAGGCAGGGCGCAGCAGACCCACCATGCCCAGTTGGTCTCGTGGTTCAGCTGGACACTGGAAATGGGTCACTGGACAGTTGCTTGTCGAGTGCAAGGCGTCGAGACAGCGAGAACAAGACATCGGATCTGCCTGCCTGTTTCAGTAGGAGAAGCCCTATCATAGCCCTACCCGTCTACCAGTTTACTCAAGGTTGTTAGTCTACGTAGATAGCAGATACTACAAAAGTGGAATAACATCCACTGAGCGGAATAGCTTACTAAGCTTGCTCCCTGATCGGACCCGGCCCATGGCATCATCGTCGCCGTCTGCCGGTTGCAACGGTCACGGGAAGATCCAACCTGCCGGGATCGCTTCTTTGTTTAGGCCCCTCCCCCAATGACATGCCGTGCGCCGTGATCTGCTCATGGCACCCAGTCTGCTGCAATCCTGAATCTCGTCACTCATTATTCCGAGCTCTAGAGCCTTGTCCTTGACCCCTCCGAGTCCAAGTCCAAGCCAGGGCATCAGGCTGCTGGACCTGTCAACTCGCGGTCCGAGAGCTCCGAGTACTGCAGCAGGTATGGCGCCCGATAGGGGTCATGATCGCGCCGGTTACGACCGCCTTGGCACGTCCGAGGATGACGCCCAAGGTGAAGATGCCCTCTCATCACGACAGCCTCCCGACGAGGGAGACGCGCTTCATGATGGCGACCATGACTACTCGCCGCCCACGCCAAACCTCAGGGTGGCCAAGCCGGGGCTCGACGTCGAAGGCCGCAGCTTCACCCTCCGGGCCATCGCCGCCGGCCTCCTGGTCGGGCTCGTCATCTGCTTCTCCAACATGTACTTTGGCCTCCAGACCGGCTGGGTCAGCATGATGACCATGCCTGCCTCGCTCATGGGCTTCGGCATCTTCAAGACCCTGTCCCGGCACCTGGCCTTCCCCTTCTCGCCCGTCGAGAACGTGCTGGTCCAGACCGTTGCCGGATCAATGGCCATCATGCCGCTCGGCTGCGGCTTTGTCGGCGTGCTGCCCGCCATGCAGTACCTCCTGAAGCCCGAGGAGCAGGGCCCCGTCAACCTCAGCACTTGGAAGCTTGTCGTCTGGTCCCTGGGACTGTGCTACTTTGGTGTGGTGTTTGCCGTCCCTCTCAGGCGTCAGGTCATCATCCGGGAGAAGCTCAAGTTCCCAAGCGGCTTCAGCACTGCGGTGTTGATCAGTGTGCTGCATGGCAAGACGGGATTGGTGAGGGATGACTCGTCCCCCAAGCATGGCCACCAGGAGCATGTTGTGCCTGAGGGCTTCGGCGGGCGTCTCGAGCAGGACGGAACTGCGCATTCTGTTGACGAGGAAGAAGGCGCAGAGCTTCGGAGGCAGCAGTGGAAGGCTAATGTCAGGTTGTTACTCACCTGTTTCTTCATATCGGGTCTGTACACTTTTGCGACTTACTTCTTCCCAATCCTGAGAGATCTGCCGATATTTGGTGCAACGGCAGCGTCAACATGGTTGTGGACGCTGAACCCGAGCCTGGCTTATGTCGGGCAGGGCATTATCATGGGACCGGCAACTACAATTCACATGGTAAGGCCTGGAATGTACAGAGTATCAATCAGGCCTCTGCGCTAACACTGCCCAACAGTTACTCGGTGCTGTCATAGGATGGGGAATACTCTCACCCCTGGCTAAACACCAAGGTTGGGCTCCGGGCAAGATCAGCGACTGGGAAAACGGGAGCAAGGGCTGGATCGTATGGACCTCGCTTGCAATCATGCTCGCCGACGCCGTCGTCAGTCTAGGCTACCTCGCCTCGCGTCCCTTGCTCCAGCGTCTCACCAAAGCCGGCGCCAGTTTCCATCACCGGTGGCAAAACGGGGACACTAGTCTGAGCCAACTGCTTCCGCCCCGTCACCAGGGCTACACCACACTCAGCCCCCAGGAGGACGACATCCCGCCGCCCAGCCCTTCGTCTGACCACCAGCAGCCAGAGCAAGACCAGCAGCAGCATCAACAGTCCATCTCGCACCTCCTCGCCGAGGCCGACCAGGACGATGCCCCGGCCTCTCAGCTGATCTCGACGCGCACGGTCATCGTCGGGCTCGCGCTGTCCATCGCCTTCTGCGTGCTCTGCATCCACGTCGTCTTCGGGGACCTGGTGCCGCTGTACGCGACCGTGTCGGCGGTGCTGATGGCGCTGGTGCTGAGCATCATGGGCGTGCGCGCTCTGGGCGAGACAGACCTGAACCCCGTGTCGGGCATCTCTAAGCTGGCGCAGCTCTTCTTCGCCCTCATCGTGCCGCAGTCCCACCCCACCTCGGTGCTGATCAACCTCGTCGCCGGCGCCGTCTCCGAGGCAGGCGCCCTGCAGGCCGGCGACCTGATGCAGGACCTCAAGACGGGCCACCTGCTGGGCGCGGCGCCCAAGGCCCAGTTCTGGGGCCAGGTCGTCGGAGCCACGGTGGGGGCCGTCGTGAGCGCGTTCATATATAGGCTCTACACGGCCGTGTACACCATCCCGGGCTCGCTGTTCCAGGTCCCGACCGCCTACGTGTGGATCTTCACGGCGAGGCTGGTTACCGGCCAGGGTCTGCCGTACATGGCCAGGGAGTGGGCCATCGCGTTTGCGGTCCTATTTACTCTGAGTACCATGGTTAGAATCTACGCTACAAATAAGAGGTGGCAGCACCTCGTTCCTGGCGGGATTGCCGTGGCTGTGGGCATGTATAACGGTGCGTACAGCCACATCCTGCTCTTCTCCCCACACTTCTTTGTTAGACGTCTGAGATAAGTCAGACTGGTCTGAAGAACATGACTAACAACCTGCAGTGCCCAGCTTCACACTAGCAAGAACCGTGGGCGGGCTTGTGGCTTGGTGGTGGAGAAAGAAGGGCACGAGGGAAGACACACCGTTGATTGTGCTCGCATCGGGTTTCATTCTTGGGGAGGGATTCTTGAGTATTATCAATTTAATCATGGAGAGTGCGGGTGTGCCACATCTGTGAGGCGAGGAGGGGATAAGATTCCTGTCCATTTCTCTTGCTTCTCACCCACCTTTTATATAGCATAGGCATTTGGCGCCTTTGTAGACATCAGAAAACATGTAGGGAGGCGAATATAACTATTACCGAAGGCACGCCTACTTATCCTCTGTAGCCGGTATGTTGATAACCCGCCGGATCCTCCTGGCCAGCTTTGCACACGTCCGCAATGGATTCAAGGAGACCAAGGCCAATTTCTATCGACATTCTCTTTGCTCCACTGCAAGTCACCTCCTTAGATTTCTGTTTTATAAGGCACATATGCGATTTGCAAGCATCTGTCTCACAAGTGTATTGGGCTGAGTTTTATGCCGACACAGGGCAGCCTGGAACCTGTACTGATTTTGCGTCTGAAGTAAGTGCCTATGGCCTATATATTCTCTGATGAGCGAAATCTACCTATTCGCTAGTTGAGAGCCCAGACCTGTGACTTCTCGGCATTTGGCAGGCCATCCCACTCCACCTTGATCAGCAACCCACGCGCATGGTCCTCAGGCGCAGAGTAAGACAGCGTGCCCTCGATCTGCTCCCCCGCCTTCAGAGGCTTGCGTTCATGCCCATCTTTGTCCTCAACCAGCATCAAGACCTGCTTCCAGTGGGTCTCCTTGCGGTGCGGGCCGGTCGTGAACGCGTTGCTGCCGTCCTTCCGGGCCGCCTCCCAGTCGTCGGCCGGCGCCTCGATCAGCTCCGGCGCTTGGCGCCGCGTCGCGGCGAAGTAGTTATCGAACCAGATGAGGAAGCCGTCCACGTTGTCCACGTCCCTCGTGAGCTTGCTCGTCCAGCCGGCCTTGAAGGTAAGGTCCTCGACCTTGACGTGGTACAGGTCCAGAGCGTAAGTGCTCGCGGTGCCGCAGAGCGCCTCAGCCGGCATGGTCTGTACCCTTACCTCCTTGAGCATGCCCTCCTGCATGGCCTTCATGTCGAAGCCGTACACGTCCCGCCAGAAGGTGACGTTGTCGGCGACGTACTCCGGGTCTGACACGGGCGCGTGGAAGATGGTTGTGTGCGACGGCACCAGCAGGCCGTCCGGCTTGAGGTACCTGTCGCGGGCGAAGAGCACCGACGGTAGCATCGCCTCGTACAGGAGCGCGTAGCCCATCCACTCTGAGACGATGATGTCGACCTTGTCGACCGGTAGGACGATGTCCTCGACGCGCCCACGCAGGCAGGTGATGGTGTCGGACAGGCCGTTGTTGAAGATGTTCTCGTTCGCCTTGTCCAGGATGGCGGACTTGTCTATGGCGTAGACGTGTGCGGCCCCGGCCTTGGCGCAGAACATGGACAGGATGCCGGTCCCGCACCCAATGTCCAGGACGGTCTTGCCCTTGAAGAGGTGCTTGTTGTTGTAGATGAAGTCTCGGTAGCCCTCCGTGCGGACTGTGTCTTTCAACATGGTCTCGTGGATATCTGTCATGCTGTTAGGACGCCAAGGTCTGCCTGTTTCTGCGAGGGGAGGAAAGCAGCATACCGTTGTGTGCATAGGACTCCCAGTAGTACGCTGATTCGTCCTTCTTCTCCTTCTTCGAACTGGCCGACGACCGCGATGACGAGTCGTCATCATCGGCATGCCACCTCTTGTCAAGGGTCTGCTCCACAGCAAGCCGATAGTTGGCGAACTGCTTGTTGAGCTCGTCGAGCTGGGCCTGCAGTGAGGCGTTCTTGCTGGCGTCGTCGCCGGCCGTCTCCGTCGTCGAGGCGCCCTCAGCAGCCTTGCCCTTGCCATCTGCAACATCTAATGAAGACGGGAGGTCATCCAGGCACATAATGAGCGCATCGTCAGGAAGAACGGGCATCAGATACTTGTCATCCTGTATATCCGCCTCAGTGATCTGGTCTGGCAGAGACTTGCCGCCTTTCACGGTACTTCGGACTGGGACACGGCGTTAGCTGGAGATTCGGACAAGAGCTTGAGCAGATAACGAACTAAAGTTGACAAGTTTGATGCTGCCGTAGAAGTCCAGGCCGAGCCGGTCGCGCACCGCCACGAAGTCGAAGTTGAAGCTGGTCTTGAGGTGCTCCAGCATGGACTGCGCATCGGGGAAGACCTTGTCGTCAAGGAGCGAGACGATTTCCAGGCTCTCCTCGTCGACGCCCTCGTCAACATCGTCCCAGCCTTCAGAGCCCTCGGACCCGCTGGCAATGTCGTCTGCCTCCTTTGACATGGTGCGATTGCAAGTCAGTTGAATCCTGGATGAGCACACAGCACTTCTTTGTTTTCTTCAGAACGGTCTTGATGCACTACTGAGATTGTTAGCGCTGTTTAACCGGCTCTTCTGACATCAGTCTGGAAAAGTCGGGAAGGAACAAGTGCACCATTGCACTTGACAAAACTCGGAACTCACAGGGTCCGAACACGTATCAATAATCTAAGCAGGTGAAGGGTGTATATGTGTCAAGGTAGATTTCGTAGGTGAACATCCATGCAGCGTTGTAAGTACGGCGGGCGAGCGAAAAATTCAAGTGCTGCAAGCCTGCAACCCCAAAAATTCTGCATGCGGGAAAGTTTTACGGGTCATGCCGAACAGAAAGCTCCCCTACAAAAACAATTCTGTTGTGAACGACCAGACTTTTCGATCTAGGTCACATTGTGGCCTCTGGCTGTTCCATCTTTAGTAGGCGTGATGTTCTGATGTTGTTTTGTCAATTCCAATAGCTGGCTTGCTCCCCAAATGCTATGTACACCTTGCTGGTAACCATGCTACATAATCTCATCGCAGGCTGTGCAACGCTTTCATAATCCCGTCGAACCTTCTGAGCCGCGAGAGATGGACTCGTCTGGGTACCCAGCGGCAAATGCAGGCCTGCCAGAACCCTGGGACTCGACTTTGGGCCAACGCTTGGGCAAGAGATTCAAAGGTGAAGAGGTCTAGTCCACGTCGTTCCCACCCTTTTCCGACGTCTCGTCCTCATCTGCATCTCCGTCTTCATCGTCCTCGCCATCGTCCTCATCGTCTGAGATGGTCTCGCCCAATGCCTTAAGCTTCTCCTTATATTTGTTGACCTTCTCTTCGGCATCTGCGAATAGCATCAGCATGTCGTCCAGCTCGCCCTGCGTGGACTCTTTCTCCGTTTCCTTCTGCTTGACCAGAGTCTCGGCCTAGAGACGGAGTTAGCATGTGCATCATCCTTGTCAATCAATCAAGACTGTGGCATACCTCTTTGGTCTTTGCTTCCAGATCTTTGACCTTCTTCTCCAGCTCAGCGGCTTTCTTTGCAGCACGTTCTGAAGCCTCCTTGGCTGCTGATGCTTCCTGCGTCTTGCTCTTGTTTGCCTGCAACATGTTAGCGACGAGGGCAAGGATATCAGCCTGGCAAGTATGTTACCTTCATAAGGTCAACCTCGAGCCTGCTGATTGTGGCCTTCAGATCAGCCTTTTCTGCCTCCGCCCGCCTTGATGACCGATCTGCTTCGGACTGTCTGCGCCTGTGGCCCTCTTGTGTCTGCTTGCGGACTTCTTCGACCTCGCGGGTACGCTGCTCATCCTTCAACACCAGCTGCTTTTGGTGTTCTTCCTCCTTCAGTCGGAGCTGCTTCTCGTACTCTTCCACCTTCGCTTTGAGGTCGGCCTCGGCCTTCTTCTGGAGGTTCTCTACCTCAGCCGCCGCCTCTTTTTGCGCTGTGTCGGCCTTCTTCTGAAGCCTTTCGATCTCGGAAGCGCCCTCTTTCCGCGCTGTCTCCACGTGTCTATGAAGCTCGGCCTCTCTCGCGCTGAATTGTTCGTGCAGTTGCCGGGTTTCAGCCTCGTGGTTCCTCTGCAGGCTCTCGTTGACGGATTTTATCCGCGTGAGCTCGACAGAGGTGGTTTCCTTGAGACGTCTCGTGTCTGCGCGCTCCTGGCCAAGTTGCTGCTCAAGGTGGGCGAGGCTCGCCTGGCATCCTTGCAGGGCCTTCTCCTTCTCGTCCAGCTGTGACCGCAGTGAGTCGACAAGTTCTCGCGAGATTCCTTTTTGGACGCCGTTCGTGACTACTGAGATCTCCATTCCCGGATCTCTGTCGATGGCCCGCAAGATACGGCTGTAGTTGTCTTTGAAGAAATCGACAAATGTCTCATCGAAGTAGACCTCGGGAAGTTTGCCGGTAGAAGGATCAAGTTTTTGCGGGATCATCTCGAAGTCCCGCACGTGCGGATGAGCTCGCAACTTGCTCATTTTATCGATATACCTGTCGCGGCCCATGTTCGACATCAAATGCGGCTGCAGAGTTCCTCGTGGTATTGGTGAGTCTTTAGTGGAGAATTCATATGCCACCCCGAGCATCATGGCGCAGAGGCCCTGCACCAATGTCTCACTGGAGCTGTTCTTCACGACCGTTTGGATGAGTCGCTGGACGTTGCTCCCTTCCTCTAGCAACTCGTTCACCCCGTCTAGGTCTTCGAATAGCCAACAGAGCAGGAGCATCAAGTACCCTATGGTGATGCGCTCGTCATCGTTCCGCGAAAGACTGCCTATCAGGTGCGAAGTAATGATCTGAATGCTGGTCACCACCTCCTCCCCTTCGGCCTCGTTCCCCTCGGTCACTTGTCTTGCAAGCTCCTTGGTTGTCGCGTTTTCGAAGACGAGATGCAGCATTATGCATGCTGCAAACCAGTGTCTATAAGGGTCAACTGTCGATTCTTCGGTCGGCGAGCGAAGCAAGGTCGTCAAAACGTTCGCGGCTTCGATGGTTCCTGACTTATGCCCTTCGATGGCTCGCCGCAGGAAATGCTCGCGAATCCCGGGGTGGTTGAAAAAGTAGGCCTTCAAGGTTTCGCACGCTGCCATTCGTATGTCAAAGGCCTGCAAACTGTGTACGCACAAGGTGAGATCCAAAAGGCCGTCAATAACATAGATTTTGGGGACACCGTTGGCCTGGGCACCGGCTCCATCCTGCGGGCTTTCAAGTGGCGAGGGGACTTGGAGCTGTGCGAAATTCTCTTGGAGCGTTGGATTGGCTCTGATAATATCGGCGCATGTCACGAGAGCCTACCGCCATGATGTTTAGGTCTACGTGAGGATACATACAGGGCAGGGCAGCACGTACCTCGGCCTTGATAGGGTTCTCAGCGGAGTGGCTGAAGGCAAGTTGCAGGGCGTGGTACAGAAGATGATATTGCCAGAAAGCGCTCTGGTTTTGCATGGTGCCAACCGCGCCACGAACGAGAAACAGGCGGATGACTGCAAGCAAGGCATATACATTCCGGTTACGCTGTGCCTGTGCCCAAGGTGCCACCTCCTCCCCGTCTTCTGGGGGCTTGTATGCACTCTGGAGCAGTTGCGCCAGTTCAGGGACACATCCTGTTTCGCGGAATTGGGTTTGGTTCGAGGCATTCAATCGCAACAAATTTGCCAGCAGTATCAGGCAGTCCTCCACGATCTGGCCGCCCTCCGAGAGGGACCCATCCGAGGCGATAATTGTGAATATTCTCTTGAAGGCATCTTCGAAAGCGACCAACTTCTGTATGTCAACGTTTGACGGAGTAAGATAGATGAGCAATGTGACTGCTTCGTTCCGGACAGCCTCTCTTCGGTCGTCGAGTATGGCCACAAGCCTCGAGATGCCGAGGGGCGCGGTGAACACGCATTCTTCGGTGCGTTCTGTCCGAGCAGAAAGGATCGCAATGAGCAGCTGTAGGGAGTACAGTCGCGCGTAAAAGTCCGGTGTTTCTAGGAAGTCAAGCAGGAGCGTAATGTTTTCTTGTCTCTGGGTGAACTCGTCCGCCAACCACAATGCGATTTCTTCTGAGGCTTCGGGGCTGCCCTCGTTGGGGTTGAAGAGCATCAGCAGGGTCTCGAGCACCACCTTCACCGTGTCCACATCTTGCCCATCATTGCTCAGACACCCTATCAGGCTCCGTAGAGCCCCGGAGGCGACAGACGCCGGGTAGTCCTTTGCGAAGCTCCGCAGCCCCTGTATGGCGGCGCGCCGGTCTTCGAGCAGAGTGGCCGAGCTCAAACGACCACTGAGGACGGAGATCGTTTCACCGACCGACTGCTTGGCCGGAGCAGTCGCTATGGCGGAGAACATGGTTTTAGGGATTTGCCGGTAACGATCAGTGCCATGGGGCTACGAGAAAGAATGCGTGGGTCGTCGAGTGTGAAGCATGGTTGGACGATTGTGGGATCTCGAGAATGGTGCTTGAGCAGAGCTGCTGATCGGTGCAGCACCATGTAGACAGGTGGATGCTACCAGTGCTTGCTTGGTTGACAGCTGTGCTTCTCGGTCCCGCGAAACTTGACAGGGGGGAGGTACATAAGGCAAGTGGGCAACGCTAACAGCACGAAAATTGTTAGCCTAGGACGATCTGGGGAAGCTTTGCAGCCCGCCAGGGTCCCTCCGATGTCGTCCTGTCTGCCGAACTAAATTCAGTTCCTCAACGCAGCCGGCTAGAACGTTGACTCAGAGCTCAACACCAAACGACACTCAATTGGCGGCCACACAACTCAATTGATCTCGCAGCTCCATTGCCTTGGAGAGCCATATATCGATTCTTCTCAGAGACCACCTCTGGGTTGATCGAAAGCATGGCGCCCCGAAGCATTCTGCTGTCGCAATGGCGGGCAGCAGCCTCCAGGCTCAAACCCGCCGCAGCCACCTCTCTTCCCGCCATGGCCGCTCGCCACAGCTCTTCCAGCTCCTCGACCTCAGCCATCGCGTACAAGGCATTACGCCGTCGACAAGCTCCTCTGCCCACCAATGAGGCGCCCCCAGCGTGGTCGGCCCAGGCCGCCGTCTCCAACATCCTCTACGAGACACCTTCGCCCTCCATGGCCCCTCCGAAGCGCCACATCCTGAACTGTCTGGTGCAGAACGAGCCTGGTGTCCTCTCCCGCGTGTCCGGTATCCTGGCCGCCCGCGGCTTCAACATCGACTCCCTGGTTGTCTGCAGCACCGAGGTCGCCGATCTGTCGCGTATGACCATTGTTTTGACGGGCCAGGACGGCGTCGTCGAGCAGGCGCGCCGCCAGCTGGAGGATCTGGTCCCCGTCTGGGCCGTGCTCGACTACACCAGCGCGGCACTCGTGCAGAGGGAGCTGCTCCTCGCCAAGATCAACATCCTCGGCCCCGAGTACTTCCAGGAACTGTGGGCTCACCACCGCGAGATAACCGCCGAGATTGAGGGCGAGGGCTCTGCTGCTCAGGACGGAGTGACCTCTGACCACGCGCCTTCACTGGGCGAGACATCGGAGGACTTCCACCCCAGCCGGCTGGCACCCAGCGAGGCCCTGCGCTTGAAGCATGAGCATCTGAAGAGTATCACCTACTTTGCGCACCAGTTTGGAGGCAAGGTGCTGGATATCAGCAACAGCAGCTGCATTGTCGAGATGTAAGGCGAACCCCACAGACAACTTATACATAATACTTACTAATCGTTTCCCCCCAGATCCGCGAAGCCAAACCGAATTGATTCCTTCCTCAAGCTTATCGGACCATTCGGCATTCTCGAGTCTGCTCGAACTGGATTGATGGCCATGCCACGGTCACCTCTCTACGGGCCCAGGGACGACAACAGCCTCAAGGAGGCTGATGATGTTGTTGATGCCAGCCAGTTGCCACCTGGCTAGGCGATGCTGTAGACTGTACCACAATACAAAAGCAACTAATTTTACGATGAAGATCTTTTTGATTCGATTTACTGTCGTAGACATGATTTGGTGCAAAGACTTTTGATTCACTTTTAGACGCCAATACCAGGCCGAGATCCCCAGAAACTCAGTGATACGTTACAACGCCAAAGCCGCGGTTGTTTTATTCCTTGATCAGATAATGCGACCCTTGTTGGTCACGAAGGCCTCAAGTGCAGCTGTAGAGAGTTAGTTTTCGATAATGGGGTAGAAGCTGAAGCAGAAGGTGTACGTACCGACAGCAGCCCACAGTCGATTTTGAGCCTCCGGGAAGACCAATGATCGGGCACTGTAAAAGACCTCATCATGGACCTCTTCAGGGTGTCGCGGCAGACAATGCATGAACTTCCAGCCCTCCTTCGCGCCTCCCCTCTTGGCCAGGTCATTAGTGATCTGGAACCCTGCAAATGCCTTCAGGCGCTTCTGAGCCTCCTGTTCCTGTCCCATAGACACCCAGGTGTCGGTCACCAGGATGTCCGCATTCTTGGCTGCCTCTTCGGGGACTGTAGTCTCCGACAGCTTCCCGGGGCTCGAGACACCTTGAGCAGCAGAGAGTATGTGCTTCTTCATGGACTCAGGGATCCCGTAGCCAGCGGGCGAGGCTACGGAGATGTCGACGCCCAGCTTGACGCAGGCGGACGCGAGGTCGAACAGGACGTTATTCGAATCGCCGATCCAGGCGACCTTCAAGCCCTCAAGGCCCAGGCTTGCCGGACCGGAAGAGGAGGACGGGAAGGCCTCATGGATAGTGAGGAAGTCAGCAATGGTCTGGAGCGGGTGGAAGTCGTCGGACAGGGCGTTGATGACAGGGACGCTTGAGTCCTTTGCCAGGCCGGTGATGTCCGAATGTGGCCCGACGCGGGCGACCATAGCCGAGACCATGGAGGAGATCACCACCGAAGTGTCGTAGAGTGACTCATTGACCTAGCAAGAAGTCAGTCAGCACCCGCAACGTCCCACACCCCAAGCGCTGCGAGGTATTGAGCCTACACCAAGCTGGATGTCGTCCTTGCCCAGGAACATGGGGTGGCCGCCCATGAGAGCGATTGCGCCCTCGGTTGAGACGCGGGTCCGGGTACTCCTCTTGCTGAACATCATGGCGACCGTCTTGCCGGTGAGGGCGCCGCCGAGCACACTGAGCTTGTCGGCCTTTGCGACTTCCGTCTTGTGAGATTTGGCATTGCGGATGAGCTTGGTGAACTCGGCTGGCGTCAGATCATTGATGGACATCAAGTGACGAGGTTGTGCGGAGCTGGAGTACGCCCTGCTCAGCGGCAGACGGGCCACTGCTGTCCTGGCTGTGCGGAACATGTTGACAGGGCAAATCACGGCCTAGGTCTGGGAATCTGGGAAGGCTTTAGCTCCTGGACGAATTGGCGTTCAGACGGTGTGAGAATGTTGGATTCTGACGCCTACACACATGCAGAATTGAGGATGTTTTGAGCGGGGTGTTGTTTGACTGGTTCCTGGCGCTCACGATGAGTCTTGGAAGTGGGAGGCGAGTCGAACTATTACAACTGGCAGCTGGTCACGATAATTCCCACGCCGCGGATTGGTGGAGGAGCAGATGATACGCCAGTATATCAACAATGGGTGTTGCTGGAGCCAACTCAACCGTCTGCTGCGTGGTGGGGATGGGAGCACAGTACGGGACGATCTCACGCGTGGTAGAGTCACACTCTGCGATAGGTGCTGCAACGCTTCTTCTTTTCTACCTGGGCAGTCTACAACGTAGTACAGGACCGATGAATCATTCCTTGCTTCACTCTATTGCTCCGTGGAAAGTATGCTGGTGCTCCAATGCGCAACAAAAACTCCTATTCATAACACGGGTTTATTCTACTTGATCGTGTAAGTGGTGCGGTTTATTGTGGTGACTCTTCTGTGGGTAAGGCCTTGACCAAATTTGCAATGGCGGTACTTAGACCAAGTACCTGAATAGACTGGTAGACTGCCGTGCAAGATGGTTGGGATGGTGAGTCTGCTGCTCTGCTGGAGTCCCCGACTCCCGGGGTCTCCATGTCCCCTGACAGGTGTGGACCCAAGCTGCCTTTCCCGACTAATAGGATTCAACCCCGTCTTGGCCCTTGCGTCACCGTCACGCTTGCCGATCCCGCCAGCCTGGACTAGGGGCCGAATGCCCGCCTGACAGCCCTCATGTGTATTCGTCCGCTCGCGACAACACCGTCACCGCCGTCGTGTTCCTGATCATTTGCATATTCCTTGGACGGCATTGTCATCACGACGGCTGTCACTTATATTTATTCATTATCCCTATCCTTTGATACACCTCAGGGGGCCTCACCCGACCGCCTCGACTCGGGGACCCGACCAAGGTCGGCCCCGCCTGAACTTGAACCACTGTAATCCTGGAACTCCCGAACACCATCCCGTCTCGAACCCCGACTATAGCAGTCACTTGGCTGCGAGAACATCACGATGTCCGACTCGGAATCATCCCCGCTGCTCTCGGCGGATGAAAATGCGCCGCGGCACGAAGTTGAGACCGGGACTGAGTCAACGCCGCTACTCTCGACCGACGCTGCCCACTACGATGGAGCCGAACAAGAGCAACATAACGGCAACGACGATGCGTCCATCAGATCATACCGCAGCAGCGGTTCCACGGGGAAGCCGCCACGGCGGAGATGGGCATCGATCATCGCCATGATCATCTTGGGCTTGCTCACGATCAGCATCATGTTTGGCGCCTTCTTTGTGCCAAAGGCCGTCGAGGAATACGCCAAGGAGGCTGCCGTACTTGAGCCGACAAACCTTTCGCTCGAGTCCATCACTGCGAATGGTGTGCGCGCGCGCATCCAGGCCAACTTCAAGCTGGACGGGTCGAGGGTCGAGAACGAGCATGTTAGGAGAGTGGGACGTGTCGCAACATGGTTCGTTCGCGGACTCGGCACTGACGCCACACAAGTCCATGTCTTCCTCCCAGAGTACGACAATGTTCGCCTCGGTAGTGCTGCGATACCACCTCTCGACCTGAAGATCAACGGCGACAACACGGCCATCGATTTCGTCGCTGAGCTCATGCCTGGGGAGGCTGACGGCATACGTACCATCGCGAACGAGTGGCTAGAAGGCAGGCTAGGGAGGCTGCGAGTGCAAGGGAAGGCCGACATTACACTCAAAACGGGCATCATTCCGCTTGGCACACACGCCGTGTCTGAAGCCCTGACTATTGAAGGTCAATCTCTCTACCAATCTTTCGCGTCCCTGTACTTTGGAGAAAAGACACTCTTCTGAATTATCAAATTGCTTTTTTGTTACATGGACCAGTCCCTTTGCTGCTTGTGAACAACTGGCTGATGACTTGTACAGGGAGCGACGTGCCCAGCATTCCACAGTACAATATCACTAAGGTGCTGTTCCGAGACATCGATAACCACACTGTGGCTGCTGATGTGTCCATTGATGCGCTGAACAAGTACCCCATCGAGGTGGATATTCCGCCACTTGGCTTCGAGATTCTTGTTCCAAACTGCGGGCTTAACGACCCTTACATCCTCGTCGCAGACGCCCTTACGGACCCCATAGGTATTCGGCCCCACGAACTTGTCGTTGCCAGCGTCCACGGGGTGATTAGGCACCTTCCAGACGCATTGACGCGGTTATGTCCCAACTCTGAATCGTCGCCCTTGGACCGCTTTCTGAAGGAATATCTCGGCGGAAAAGCTGCTACCGTCTTTGTGAGGGGAAAACAACACACGGGGCTTGGTACCCCTCAGTGGGTGGATGAGATTTTGTCTCAGGTCACTGTGCCAGTACCTTTCCCAGGTCGCACTTTCGATAACCTCATCCGCAACTTCTCCTTGACCGACGCACACTTCAGTCTGCCTGATCCCTTGGCTGACCCCGACGACACCGCATCCAATCCAACAGTGTCAGGCACTATCAATGTCATTGCTGGACTTCCTAAGGACATGAACTTTGGCATCAACGTCACCAAAGTTCGCGCGTCCGCCGATGTCTTCTTCAAGAGCAAGAAGCTGGGTATTCTCGACGTGAGCCAGTGGCGAGATGCAAACTCCACGAAGATCCAGGATGACCCCGAAGACCCCGAGCTGAAAATTACGTCTCGCATCGATGATGCGCCTCTGAACGTGACCGACAGCGATGTCCTCACCGATGTGATCCAGACCCTGCTGTTTCAGGGAAAGTCGGTTCGTTTGGATGTCAAGGCTCTGGTCGATGTCAAGGTCCAAACGGTCCTTGGACAGCTGGTTCTGAAAGATGTCCCCGCTGAGGGCAAGATCCCAGTAAAACGTCCGTCTTCTTCTTGGTAGTGTTAGTATCCTTGAAACCATTCGGTCTGTCAGGGCTGAGCTTTCCTGCCTTGATTCTGTTTATCTGAGCTATTCTGACGATCACACAGCTATTATGAAGAAGCCGAACGGACCAAAAGACCCACTACACAGCATCAACCCAAGGGTCGGCAACATTATGATTATGAACACATCACCGGGTTCAATAGAGTTGCGAGCGCTTGTCAACATTACAAATCCGTCACCTTACACTGCGCACATCCCCTATGTTAGCGCTCACATTCTCTGCAACGAATCCGTGATCGGTGAAGTCACTGCGGAAGATCTCGATATATCGAGGGGCAACAACACGAACCTCATCGTCACAGCAAAGTGGAATCCATCACTAGGCGGCGAAAAAGCGAAGGTCATCGCCAGAGATCTAATGTCCCAATACCTTTCTGGCCGGAACACGTCGCTCACCGTACGAGCGCACCGCAACAGTATACCGTCACAGCCTGCCCTTGGCGAAGCTTTGTCACACCTAAACCTCACTGTGCCGACCCCACACCTCCAACTGCCCGGCGACGACGACGGAGATGGTGGAGGAAGCGACAGGGCAGGTCACTTTATCAGAGGCGCAACGTTCCACGTGGTCTCCTCCTCAGCGACCTTCACGCTCGTCAGCCCACTGCAGTACAACACCGTGTACATCGAACACATCAACGCCACCGCGTTCTACAACCATACCGAGCCCGTCGGCAAGATCGTCTACGACTTGCCCATCGCTGCACCACCTGGCTTGTCGCAGACTCCACGGCTGCCGGTAGACTGGAGCATTGGTAACGGCGACACGTATGACAAGATCAGAAATGCGCTCGGCGGAGGCTTGAAGCTCGACGCGAAAGCCATTGTCGGGCTGAGAATAGCAAACTGGAGGGAAACGGTTTGGTACGAGGGTCGGGGCATCGGCGCTAAGGTCAGGCTGTGATCGAACCTTTCTTTTTCCTCTTTTCTTTCTTGGGTTTGAACAATATATTGGTGGCCTCCACTTTGTATTACGAGTGGCATCGGGGCAAATTACCACTGGAAAGCCCTGACGTTGAATTTGGCGTTCCCGAGGCCGCCTGAGAGCATGTTTTCTGTCAATAGAAGAGCACCGAGCACCACCCAGTATCTATAAAGTTGCCGTCCTCAAAGCTTACATCGTATGCTATCATCCTGTATTGCTGTTCTCTGTGACGAGCATTGAGGTGCCACCTGTGTGCATATCCCTCCGTAGTATTGCTGAGCGGCAGCATCTGCTTAAGGTGTCTCTCATTGACCATCCATACCCTGAGATGTCTGTGTAGGACCTAGAGAAACGCGTCGACTCCCCTACTTGTGTTCTCACCATCTGGCTCCTACTGGTCACGTGTGAGGCTCGATTGAGCAATTGCACCTTGCTTCATCCGCGTACATATTGGGGTCCGGGTAATGATAGGCGCCTCATCTCGTCTGTACACTCAGAGAGTACCCTGTATACAAACGCTGTTTATCTTCAAAATCGCCTTTTGTTGGTTGAAGACAGTCCAAGACCCCACCTTGATCAACCTGGTCAGAGCCATAGAAGTATGCTAGACCTGTCCAAAGTAATTACAGGTACCAGTCCGGCTTCGGCTGCCGCTGTTGCATCACAGAGGCGATCCGCCACGGACACATGGGATTGCGGAATTGTTATTTATTGTCAGCCCTAACCGACGGCAGATCGTCCGTCAGATTTGCGGGGTGCATTAGCCTTGATCGCTTGGTTGCTCGATCGCGTGCCAGGGGTAGGTCGTTGGTACGACCTGGGTATGGACCCAAGCGAATAAAGAGGACAGACGAGTGTGGAGATGCGCTGGCTTGTTGACCACGCCGCAGGCATTGTCATTTCTCATACTTCTCAGACGGTGCTAGGTGCTTAGGTGGTGATGTGGTGATGTGATGTAACAATGTAGAGACTGGGGCTGGGTTTCTGTTACTGGAAAGGAGACATTTTCATATTCCAACCCCAGTGCTATGGGGACACAGATGTGTACGGTGCCTGCGATATGAAGCACCTGGCGAGTTGGTCTCCATACCTGAGTGGTGAATATCGAGACTCCTGCATCCTCAAAGATGGGGACACTTGCAGAGCACGTAGCCATAGGAGACAAGCCAGCACCATGTATGACTGACCTTTGATACTAAACGACTGGAGACAGCTGAGGTTTCTCCTGTAAAGTCCAACAGCAGGAGGCAAGACCAAGTCACTATATGTCTCAGAGTGTGTTGGCTCGCTGGTCCACAACTGCCATCCAGACCACTGGTACTGAGGCCCGTTGGATGGAACACTGCAGCTTAACTGCCGGCAGCCTTTGTGTCACAGGGAGAGCTGTGAGGCACTGCGAGCGGATTCACTGCGAAACAACACAACACGGCTACTGACGTCAAATGTAGCCAAAAGTCGACAATTCGAGAGAGGTACAACCAAAGCAAACAAACATCCTGGGGAACCAACACTTGTAGTACCATCCACCCTTGGCCTCGCCGTACCTTACCGTATCTTGCCTTCTCTCAGGCGCATCTCTGTTGTTTTCTGGAAAATACAGTCCCTCCCTCCAACTTTGGAAGCACTTTTGGGTGTATGCCAGTCCCTGCTTTCTCGATTCCAAGGTCGAGTTTCCTGCAGCAGCAAGAGCTACCTGCGTCCAGCTCCCCTCGAGGCGCAGGCCACTCGACTTGCAAACTTTCTTCTCGTCAAGGAAGGAGCAACCCACGACCACCACCGCCAGTAGCGCCTCTCAGCTCCCCACCTTCCTAACCGACGATACGTGCACATCACGGCAGGAAGGGAAGGCGCGATCGACAACAGACACCCCAATAACAATGCCTCCTCCTAAAGGTGCGGCCAAGATGGAGCCCTCACTTCCATCCAGCTCCAAGGCCTCGAAGAAGGGTGGATGCCAACCCTCTGATCCACCCCTCAACGACGCTGGGTATGAGCCTGACGCCGACGATTCGCCCAATGAAGACGCCGAAGTGGAGGTTATTATCAACGACTCCGATCTGAACATGCCTTCCAACCGTCAGCGTCCTCCGCCCAAGAGAGAGGCCGACATGAGCTCTGTCATCACCATGGCCCAGAGGGCCGAGCTCAGCACCCTTGTCGAGGCCATCATGGAGAAGATCAACACCCAAGTCCAGAAGCCTTTCACATTCCTTGGCCACCCCCTCGCTCAGAAGAACCGTGTTCAGGTCTGGGACTACGGCCCCATCGTGGAGGCTGCCCTGGCTTCCTTCGATCCTACCGCTGAGTCTCCAGCCAACGGCGTCGTGGTTTATGGATACTGCAAGCCTGGCAAGTCAGTCCAGGAGCAAGACGATGCCGGAGTCACCTCAGTTCCAGGTGAGACCGAAGCCAACCCAGACCCTGACCAACCCAAAGCCCAAGACGCAGGCAATACCGATGATGGTGCTGATGATGATGGCAAAGTCCCCTCCATTATCATCCCCGAAATCGGTGCCAACAGCGTCGAGGCCGCGGTTCCGTCTATGTCTGAGCTGCAGAAGGATGTCAGCTCCTACTTTGGCAAGTGGAAGACCGCTTTCCAGAAGCGGTTTAATGATTTCGTCGTGCCCAAGTTCCCCAACTCCAATGCCGGACCACCCGGGCAGGGCCAGGGCACTCCTCGTGGAGGTGCAGTCGGAGCTGGTTCTTCGGGTAGGGCCCAGCAGCCACAACAAGGTAAGCTGGTGCCCTCTGTGTCAAGATAGTCGGACCTTGGGTGCTTCCCTTGCTTGTGTGATCCCATTCATGATCCCTCGATGCGGAAAGCAGACAATGAATGGGAGTCTGATCTACTGCAGCGGGAGACAAAGTGCTAACGCTTCCCAGCGATCAGAGGCATTGCTTATCAGGCCGACCTGAATCTGATACGACGTTTCCCGCCAGCTCAGACGGCCCTGACCACTCTGTCCGTCGACAAGAGACGCCTGCTGCTCCACTCCATCATGCTCATGTTGCTGTCCACAGAGCACTACATCGCATACTCCCGCATATTCATGATGTATCTCGCCTCCTCACTGCATATTCCCATGTACGCCTTCATTGAGGACGAGAATCGAGTCGCCCGAAGTCTTGGCAAGATATACAAGACTCTGTGCGACGAGTCCGAGAAGTGCGAGGCCGAGGGACAGAAGAAAGTTGAGGAGCTCAAGAAGGCGAACGAGTGCAAGAAGCCGGATGCTGTCGAGCATACAGACACCACGGATGCCGAGGACACGAAGGGGGTCCAGGAGACCAAGCAGGTCCAAGGAACCAGACAGGTCAAGGAAAACAAGCCCCTCAGGAAGTACCGCCCGATCGCGAACCCGGCCCAGGCCGGCACCACCCTTCTTGCCGCTGGCCTCGGAATGGTGCCTGCTGGACAGGGCCTTCCAGCAGTCAGCCTGCCGCCCGTCACCGTGGCCAATCTACTCGGTTCTTTAAGTGATAATGAGAGCGCGCTTGCCACGTTTTTCGGAGTTAACCCCAACCGGCCGTCCACCAAGTCCATCGACAGCTTCGCTCTCATACTCCAAGACATTGGATTCATCCCGCTGCACAGTCCCAAGGAATCTGGCTTCCAGAACCAGAAAGACGTTGCGCCTGAGGACCGACGGATGCGTCTTGTCTTGTGCGTCAACGGCCTTCTCACACCCAATGACGACGTTTGCAGTCCTTGGAAGCGACTCGGATCTCAGAATGAGGTTTATGCTGTTCGCTGGGAGACCGAAACTCTTGAGAAAATCGGCAGCGCCTTCGAAACTTTGCTCAAGAGTAAGGCCTGGGCTGAGTGCCAAAAGGACCTCAATCGTACACCCAGTAAGCTCAAGTCGCCCCTTTGGAAGTTCTCGTGTGCAGGCTGACCATAAAAAGTCCTGACCAAAATGCTCCTGTACGACTGGCCGAATTCTCTCCTCAGATCGAGCAAGGTCGTCGACAATGCTTGGATCATGGGCATGACACGCAGCACCAAGCTCTCCTCTTGTCTGTCTGATTTGATCACAGGACATCTTCACGGAGAGCGAGGACTGAGCCTCATCGGATACGGTGTTGGCGCTCGTGCGATCTACTTGACCCTGACGTATTTGGCCGAGAGGAAGTTATACGGCCTGGTTGACTCTGTCATCTTGATGGGTGCACCGATTCCCGGTGACACTGGTACATGGACTGCCCTAAAGAGCGTTGTGACGGGCCGCTTTGTCAACGTCTTCGCCAATAACGACTACATGCTGGCATTCGCATCGAGAAGTGGACCCAGCTACTTCGGTATGGCCGGCCTGGGCTGCATCGAGGGTGTGGGAGGGGTTGAGAATCACGATGTGTCCGATATCCTGGACGCTCATGTGCAGTATCCATCTCTCGTCGGCGACATATTACAACGAATAGGCTGGGATGAGCTTGAGATCACAGCTCCCCCTCCGCCAAACCCGGTCGGACAGTCCTCAACTGCTGTGCTGAAAGCGCCTGTTGCTGCGGGCAACCGACCCGGCCAGGTCCAACACACTCAGGGCCAGGGACGTGGACGCGGACGCGGGCAAATCCCTGGGCATTTTGAGAACAAGGAGAACACCCAGCCACAGGGCCGTGGTGGCAAGAACAGTCGCAACAACACTGATAGACGCCTCGCTGGTCAACTGGGAAAGATGAGCCTTAAGTAGGACCGGCATCGCGAGCATCCCGGTCCAGATGAATGGAGGCCCAGTTTCGAGAGGGGTGGTGGTCGTAGCCGTGGCCGTGGCCATAGGTATGCAGATGCTCGGCCTAGCCGCGGCGGATATGGCAATACGTCTCGAGCCGGACAGGGGCAGTACTCCAGGGTGCCACCGCCACCAAACGACAGGCATCACGACTCGACGACTGCAACGAGGAGGCGACTTCATCACGCATAACACTTGGTCCTGAATTTGTACATTAACCAAAAGAAGCCCAGGACGGTATCGGCAGGGTTGGGCACATTGATTTTGCACCTTCACTTACCCTATTATTCCATCCTGGGGCATAGCATATTCGGCATCGGCAGGGAGTTGAAGTACAGGCGTCGGTCAGGTTTCGCAACGAAAACAAAATGGTTGTAGCATCAGGCAAGGTTTAGCATCGGTTTCGCAGGACTGAAGGTTTTGGCTTCAGACAGAAGTTTTAGTATCGGGAGACTCGGCTCAAAGAGTTCGGTATCCTTTGGAGCCATGAATGGCTACATAAACCAATGACCTCGAGAAAGTCACCGCCTGATGGCAGTTCAAAAGCCCGTGAAAAGTAGCCCTCGAAAGTAGACACCAGCAAAAGAGACTCGCAAGCCTGGCTACTTCCCTTCCGTGACGGTACGAATAACTCGGGGATGGGATCTCGTCGGGTGTCGGGCACGTTGATTGGCAAGAAGTTTGCTTGGAACACACGAGAATATGTGCTTGGTCAATTGTCCTCCTAACGAAGCATCACTCCTGCTTCTCAACTCCCTTGCCACTGGCAACGACGAAGTACCTCTTGTCTCTCCTCTCCGCCGTGGCAGCTTCAACCAGCCTCTCCTCCTCGGACTGCACCCTCTCTCGGGCGTCCTTGACCCGCCGCGGCCTCCGCCTGAAGCCAACGGCGGTCTCCCTGGACAGCGCCTCCCGCAGCGTGTCCAGGGTGACGGTCGACTCGGCCACGCCCGCGGCGGTCTCGTCCCGGATGCTCCGCAGGGGCTCCACGCCGCGGGTGTCGACGGACTGGACGTCACGCACAAAGTACAGCTGGGCCCGCAGGGTCCCGAGCATGCGGTCCTTCTCCCCGTGCTGGCCCGGAGGCGGCAGGGCGGACAGGCGCAGGAGGTGGTGCAGGGTGGCCGGGGTGACCTCGTCCGCCGAGGGAGGTGACGAGGGCAGCAGGGACCGGACGGACCAGGTTGGGTTGGCGAATATGGAGGTGAGGTCTGGGAATTCTGGGGACTGTTGCGGGTGTGGGGGTGAGGGATGAGGCTCTTGGGCCCTGTTGGTCTCCTGGCTTATGGACGGCTGTGATGATTCCGGGCCGGCAACTGCTGCTGCTGGTGGTGGTGCTGGTGGTTGTTGTTGTTCTGATGGGTCTGTTGGTTGTTGTGACATGCACCGGCGGCATATCCATCCTGTTGGTATGGCAGGACTGGCTGTGCGGGCCTGAGGTTGAAGGCCCGAGGCCAAGAGCGGCCTCATGAACGGAAGGCGACCCGGACCCATTGCTCAGAGGTTTTCAGGTCCCTTTTCGGAAGCCGGTAAAACGTCTTCCTCGAAGTAGTCTCTTTCTTGAATAAATGCGGTATCAGAGAAACATGTAAACTGTCCTGGTCCGGAGTCTTTGTTGAGATGTGCTTTGTCCCCATACATATCGAGTCTTGAGGGAGTAAAGTCGAGCGTGCTGTAGTAGGCCACGGCCTTGTTCGAGGGTCGACGTTGGACGGGTCTGATGTGGTGCGATTGGCTGAGAGCTCTGCTGGGATGCCCAGTGCGGCGCGCGGGAAAAAGGAACGTACCCGTGTCATGAAACAGGTGCACCACAGCCAAAGACAAGGTAGAGCTACTTCAGGAGGCGGAGCACTGCGCCATCTGATGCGCTGCGGCCGTGGTGCGGCGTCATACCTTAGCTTCACGACCAGCCAACAACTACTCATCCTGTCTCCCAAGATAGACCTGCACCATCAACTGAAGCCAACCTGCCACCTGTAATCTTTTCTTAGAAGACAGCGTCCTCCTACCCTCTTCAAGACAGCTTCTCCCCTACGACTTCCGAGCTCAAACTCACGGCACTGACCCCGCAGCGCCTTCCGATCCCAACCCTGACATAGACGATAGACCTCTGAACACTCTGCGACAATGGCGCAGGATCCTCGTGCGTTGCTGCAGAAGGTGAGTTGGCCTCCTGCCCAAGGGCTTGCGTAGACTCATCTCATGCTAAACATCTTTGGTAAAGGCAGACAAGCTGCTCGCCAGCGCATCTGGCGGCTTCGGCTTCTTTAACAACAAGGAGGACAAGTATCAGAATGCCGCCGACCTCTACAGCCAAGCCGCCAATGCATACAGGATGCAAAAAAACAGTGAGTCTTTCTGCCCGGGTGCTGTTACTAGGTTCTTGATCACAGCGGGAGCTAACTGTCACCAAGACCGAGAAGCAGGGCAAGCATTCGAGAAGGCCGCACAAGTCCAGCTCAACAACCTGAAGGATCCAGACGACGCCGCCAACACCTATGTCGATGCGTACAAGGTCTACCGCCAGGAGAACCCCGAGGATGCCGCGCGGTGTCTCGACTTCTCCATCAACCAGTACTGTACCAAGGGCAACTTCCGGAGAGCAGCATCACACAAGGAGAACCTGGGCGACCTGTTCGAGACCCAGCTGGGCGACAAGAAGCGCGCTCTCGAGGCGTACGAGGCCGCTGCTGGGTGGTATGAGGGCGACGGAGCTGCTGCGTATGTCTACCTTCCCTGACCAGAAGCTTCCATGGTGTACATTGACTGACATACTTCCCCTAGTCTTGCAAACAAGCTCTACCTAAAGGTCGCCGACCTCGCCGCCCTGGACGGCGAGTACCAGAAGGCGATCGAACACTACGAGAAGGTCGCGCAGCAGTCCATCAACAACAACCTGATGCGCTACAGCGTCAAGGAGTATTTCCTCAAGGCGGGCATCTGCCACCTCGCCACCAACGACCTGATCGCCACCAACCGGGCCCTCGAGAAGTACCGTGACATGGACCCGAGCTTCGGGACGCAGCGCGAGCACCAGCTGCTGGTGGATGTGATCCAGACCATCGAGGCCGGCGACTCGGAGGGGTTCGCCGACAAGCTCTATGCCTATGATCAGATGAGCAAGCTCGACAAGTGGAAGACTGCCCTACTGCTGAAGGTGAAGGGCAATATCGTAGAAGGCGGCGAGGGCGAGCAGGACGAATTCTCCTAGGCTCCGGCTAGACTGGGTTGGAGGAAGGAGGGGAGGGATGGTTGACTTTCTTTGCTTCCCTGTTTCTGCTGACACGGCGTTGGAATTGCGGCATTACAGACGTTCACTCAGTTGTCCGGTAGCTGGCCACTCATATTCATATCAATGGGAATGAGCAGCCCTTGTGATCTCCAAACGAGGTGTAAGCTCCACACCCATACACATTCCATTTGGGACTGGCCCGGCGTGCACAATGATCCCTCTTGTCAGTTTCTTCCGAAGAAGAGATGCGCATCCGGCCATAGCTGGCCTTTAAGCAAAGACACTGGGACGAACGAGGTTGGTTCTCCATAGGAACACACTCAGAAGGTGATACGCCACATAGGATATCCAGTATTGTTGACAATTACACGTCGAAATACGCCTTGACCAGCGTCATTTTGGAGTGTCTCGTGCGGAATGGTGTACGGTCGGTCAGCTTTTGAGACCTCCAGAAGTGCAAATTGATAGTCCAAATCTCGGGTCAGGGCAATGTTGACAGATGGAACGTCTGACTTGGCTCCGCAGTCAACCATTTAGGCACCAAGCACAAGACCCTTAGGCAGACCATGGGCTCATGTCAGCTTTGGGGCCAGCAAGCCGCACTGTCAAGAGCAGACCGATCAACGCAGTCTCTATCTTCTTCTCCACGTCGCGGGCAAGCCCACGGTCGCAATGAAGAGGGTGGTTCGCGTCACTCGGAGGCAGTGTGGGACCGAGAACACGGTGGAGGTCGGCCATGAGCGAGCTCAGAGGGCTGCCCACCCGGTTGCAAAAATGAGCATTAATCATGATTGTGCCCTTTCGGAACACTTTCAGAGATTAAACTGAAAAGAACAGATACTACACTTGATCTAAGCCATTGAGGCAAAGAGAGCTGGGGAGGAAGGGAAGAAGGGAGGAAAGAGGGGCGAGGGGATGGGGTTTATATAGTCATGGACTCTGGATTCTGCCGCTGAGGCGGACGATTCCTCACCGCCTGCCTGCGTAGATAACTAAAAGCGGTAGCGTGAATCCGGGAGGCTGCAGCTCTTGCTGCCTGCGATATACTTGTTCCCATGCGAAGATCTTGAGCACAGTTGGAAGACTGCGATATTATGTAGATTATCATAAAGGTACAGGAACTTATTCTGTAAAAGGTCATACCACTGGAAGGCTGTACTACTGAAGGGGTATACTGGTCAGATTGTATGCAAACTGTTTTGAGCTGCATGTAGTTGCCAAAGTTCAGTTCTGAGTTGTAAATGCGTGCAGTCCGTCATGTAGCCTGGCTTCTGCCCCTAATACGTTGGCTGATTAGATGGTCTGCCACCACCCATGTCATCCCGCCTACCTTTTCTAGAGGGGCCCCGGCAGAACCCCGTCGAGCTTATCGACGATAAGGCCCCACCGCCAAAAACTTTCTGGGGCTCTCAAGTCCCGCGGCGCAACATTGACGGTTCGCAACATCAGATCGTCCTCACTTTGCCAGCCAAGTATCACGATGTCTGCCCCAAGTCTGGCTGAGAAGCTTGACAAGATTCGGTCACCGAATCTGCAAAGCCAGCAGCAGGTCAGTACACCTCCAGTTTTTTCCCGATTCTTCTCGGCCCTGACTGCGTAGAAAACTAACTTGTACTTTTCTCAGACGTCCGTTGTCTTGCGAGCAGTCGAATCGACCCTGAAGGAGCAAAACTCCGAACCCACCCCAACAGCCTACTTCGCTGCTCTCCTTGCGCTTCTTGGCCAAACTCCTCCCGGTGGCCAGAAGAAGGATCTCGCCACTGCCATCGTATACCTCCTCGACGTCGTCACACCCTTTGCTCCACAACCTCTCCTCCGCGCCAGGTTCACTCAGATCCTCCAGCTCCTCGCCCCTGTTGTGTCACAGCCAGAAGCAGATGCACCGCTCCTCAGACCATCGATTGGATGCTTGGAATCCCTTTTATTGGCCCAGGACTCGGCATCATGGGAGCTGACCGTCTCGGAAATGGGACCTCGGAGTGCCGTCTCAGGTCTCCTGAATCTCTCCCTGGATCCGCGTCCCAAAGTCCGGAAGCGAGCCCAAGAAGCTCTCAAAAACGTGCTCAGGAATCCTCCACCCACCCCGTCTCTCGACCATCCTGCAGCCGACATGTGCGCTGAGGCCGCTATGATGAGCCTGACCGAGCTGGCAGAGAGCGCGGCTCGCTCGCGCAAGGAGAAGAAGTCCAACGATAAAATCCAAGACCCAGTCACAATCCATGCGCTTCAATTGATCAAGACCATTGCATCCGGCAGTGGGGGTTGGCCAAGCAAGAAAATAGAGTCCTTGTGCGAACTCCTCATCGGCATCGCCCGCACTGGAAACGAGCACATGACAATGGCCATTTTTGAGATATTCGACATGATATTCGAAGGCATGGCAGCGGACGAAGTCGCCTCGGCGAAACTGCCTCGATTGCTCGACATCATCTCCGAACTGCGCCCTGCGTCCGACGATACACAACTTCTGCCGTCGTGGATAGCCATTTTGTCCCGAGGATACGAGGTCTCCGCCCAGATCGAGCCGGAAGACACATTCATGAAACTCCCTGAGCTATTCCAACTAATATCACAGTTCCTCGAGTCCTCGTCAGAAAACATCCGAATCTCAGCGTCCGAGTGCCTTGTTTCGTTCCTCGCAACCTGTATACCGAATCAGGTCATATTAGATCCCTCTGTCTACGATGAAAAGACACTAGAAAAGGTCGTCAAAGTGGTAGAAGGCCTTTTCAGTGTCAAATATCAAGCTGCATGGGCGGAGACCTTCAAGGTCATCGGAGCTATGTTCGACTGCCTCCGATGGAGGGCTCATCCTTACCTTCTCAACGTTACGAAGATAGTCGGGGACATGAGAGGGAGCGACTCTTTCGCCAACAAGCAGGAAGCAGACGAGGTGCTCGGGAAAGCCATCAGGGCAATGGGACCAGATGCAGTACTTGAGATCCTCCCCTTGAACCTTGCCAAACCAACAAAGGGACAGGCTGGCAGGGCATGGCTGCTTCCCCTGCTCAGAGATTACGCGACAAATACGAAACTGGCGCACTTCCGTTCTGAGCTCGTACCTCTGAGTGAGCTGATGTTCCAGAGGGTCTTGGACCATGGGGGGTCGGAAAAGACCATGGAGGTCAAGATCTTCGAAACAGTGGTTCATCAGATCTGGTCTATTTTGCCCGGATATTGCGACCTGCCGCTCGATCTCCGCGAAGCCTTCGACCAGTCTTTTGCCGAACTCTTGGCAAATCTTCTTTACCAAAAGGTTGAGCTCCGCCTCGATATCTGCAAGGGCCTCAGGGCGCTTGTGGAGTCGAACCAAGCCATTGCGTCGATCGAGGAAGAAGACGACGACCTTATCCTCCAAAGCCGTGTAACCAAGCAGCAGGCACGAGAGAACCTCGAGTACCTGGGTTCTTTATCTGGAAATTTCCTGGCCGTCTTGTTTAACGTCTATGGACAAACTCTTCCACACTCGCGCGGCTCGATTCTGCAGACTATCAATGCTTACTTGAGTATAACGCCACCGGCTGAGCTGATGGAGACTTTCGATCGCGTGTGCAAGATGCTGGCGTCCTCACTTCAAGAAGCAGCTACGAAGACAGAAAAGGAAGGCAAGAAGGGAGGGAATGACAAAATGCCCGCCACCACACATACTCTCATGGACCTTGTCATAACTATGTCCATCTACTTGCCCAGGGAGAGTTTTGCGGCGCTGTTCGAGATCTCCTCAGTGGTAATTATGAAAGACAGCGACCCGCAACTGCAAAAGAAGGCATACAAGCTCATTCCTCGCCTGGCGGAGTCCGATATAGGAAGGGTTGCTTTGCAAGAACGACAGAACGAGCTGCAGGCCTTGATTTTGTCTAGCGGAGACAAATGCTCTGCCCCAGCCCGCCGAGAACGGTTGGCAGCGATGTCTGCTATGGTGCCATTCATTCCAAACGATTCGCTGCACTTCATTCCGGCAGTTCTGTCCGAGGTTGTGATTGGATGCAAAGAGCAGAATGAACGAGCGAGGTCAACTGCCTTCGAGCTCCTGATCCTTCTGGGCAAGAAGATGGAGTCAGCCACTGGGGCAACTATCGACAACAGCAAAGTCCCTCACATGCCCAAAGACGCCCCATCGGCGACTGCGAACATTGAGGAGTTCTTCACGATGGTCAGCGCTGGTCTTGCTGGTAGCACACCACACATGATCTCGGCCTCTATCACCGCGATCAGCCGCATCCTCTACGACTTCAAAGACTCTTTGAGCCCCGAGACCCTCGCCGAGATCGTCCAGACCATGGACTTGTTCTTGACGTCGAACAATCGAGAGATCGTGAAGAGCGTGCTTGGCTTTGTCAAAGTCTGCGTCATCAGCCTTCCCAAGGAGCTGGTGGAGCCAAGATTGGGCACTCTCATACCCAACCTTATGATCTGGAGTCATGAACACAAAGGCCACTTCCGTGCCAAGGTCAAGCACATCCTGGAGCGAATGATTCGCAGATTTGGATATGAAATCGTGAACAAGAATTGCCCAGAAGAAGACCGAAAGCTCATCAACAACATTCGCAAGACGAAGGAACGGAGCAAGAGGCAGAAAGAAGCCGCCAAGGAAGACGGCGAGGATGTTGACGAGCCAAAGCGAGGCAGGAAGACCTTCGACAGCGAATTTGACAAGGCCCTTTACAGCAGCAGTGAGGACGAGGCCAACTCAGATGAGTCCGATGATGAGCCGGCACCCAGGGGAAAGAAGGGCAAGCAGCAGAAGGGCAAGGCCTACATCGTCGAGGACGAGGACGAGCCGCTTGATCTGCTCGACCGCGGGGCCTTGGCTAGTATCTCGTCGACAAAGCCTGTCAAGATGCGCGGTCCGACCAGGACGAAGGCAAAGGTTGACCTCGACGGCAAGCTTATCCTTGGGGGCGACAAGGCGGGGACTGATGAGATGGACATCGACGCTGCTCCAACCGGGGAGAGCGGTGTCAACGCTTACGTCTCCGCGCTCAAAGGCAAGGACGCCCCGAAGAAGGGGCTTCGTGGCAAGCTCAAGTGGTCGAACAAGAAGGGCCAGGACGACAATGACGATGAGGATGGCATGGATGTTGATGAGAATGATGCGGTTGCTATCAAGTCGAAGATGAGCAAGGGCAACACCAAGCCGCGTGGAGGTGCTCCTGCGCGCGGAGGCGCTCATGCTCGTGGGAACAGGTCTGGCAAGGGTATCGCGGCAGGGCGGAGGGGACTGGGCGAGGACAAGCGACGGGGCCCGCCATCAAACGGCAGGGTGATGAAGTCCAGGGGAGGACGCAGGTGAACGTCACCATCTCACCAGTTTCGGGCTTGGGCATGTTGGGCAGTAGGCGGCCTTCCTACTCCTCTTGATCTAGAATTGCATGATGTCGCCTTAGAAAGTTGCTTTACGAGTACCGGCGTTTGGTGAGATATATGAATCAAAAGTCGTATCCTTGTTCATTCCGATACTGCTACAGTCCGGCTGCATCCACACAGCCATTCTTCGTATTTAAATTGAGGAAAAATACAGTCACGCCGTCCCAAACAACGCCTTTGAGAAACGCCTTGGAACTAGCCATTTATGCCCACAGCCAGGCAGTTGTTACCCGCACGCACGCTCGCTCACCGAAACTTGCTGAGAATCACCGCGACAATCAAAAGAACCAGAATGGTGATAATGGCGATCGTGATCACCCGATTTGTAGCCATCCTGCGACGCCACCGTTAGCATGCTGATAGGTTCACGTCCAGCACGGGGGTAAACTAGGAGTGGCACAGTACCTACGCGCCATCCCCCTCAGCGTCTTGACGCTCCGGTCGACGTAGCCCTCCGAGTCCAGCAGGGTGTCGTTAGTATGCTGGATGGTCTCGCGCTGCCGGTGCAGGTCAGCCAGGGTCGAGGCGCCGATGGACTCGGTCTCGTTGGCGAGCCTCTGGGAGGCCTTGAGGCGCTGGGTGCTGCGGTCCAGCCTGTCGGAGCCCTGGAGGAGCTGCTGGCGCTGCTCGAGCTGCACGTCGTTGGGGTCGTCCGAGTAGCGCTCGCGGCTGCCGAACAGGGCGGAGCGGTCCTCGGCGAGGGCGCGCAGCTTCCGTTGGGACTGGTCGATGGTCGTCTGCATGTCGCGGAAGCGCTGGTTGGCCTTTGTGCGGGCCGAGGTGGGTATGTTTTGCTTTTCGAGCTGCATCTGTCCGAGCTACGGTTTTCGAAACACGATAGGTCAGCTTGTTTGCCTTTTCTTGCCCGCCTGCCTGCGCGCGTGCCTGTCTGTTGATGGCGGTATCATGGACACATTGCTTCGAGGGATGGGCTACTACTGACCAGCTCTTCTGCCTCCTCGAGTGCCCGCTCGGCCTGGCTGATGGCGGCCTTTCGCGGCTCACCGCTCAGCTCGGGTATCTGGTCCAGCTTTTGTTGCAGGTCGGCCTGCACGAGTCTGAACTCGGCAGAGTAGCTCTCGAAGAGCTCCGACCCGGCGTCGGTGTCGAGGGGATTCGACATGATGGTGGATGTGGCAAGTGCGGAAGCGGACACGGAAGAGGGCGGGAGGGGCGTGCCTGTCTGTTGCTCGAGAGGCAACGTGGAAGCGAGCGAGGCGCGATGTATCGTGGTGTTAAAGGCAGAGGGCGACGAGCAAGTTGGCAGGTTGTGATAATGAAGGTGGATGATGCAACAAGCGGCTGAGTCTTCCTAGGAGGTGTCGATGTCGAAAACGGCTGTTACGCTTCAGACTATTGCCTCGTCGTCGGTTGGGGGTCCCGGTCAGGGAAGTGCGTCAGCAGTGAATCGCCGTGCCTGGATGGCGCGGTCAGGGGGCGCCCATTGGTAGGAGCCTTCCCCAGGGTAAGGGTAAGGGGACAGGGTACGTCCTCTGGTCTGTGCCCAACTGATCGGAGATAATGGGTGGGTGGGGCAGAACGGCTGGGTCTCAGCCAATGAGGGCACAGCTGCAATTCTCAGGAAAAATGCTATATCAGGCCCAGCCAAGTTTTACCTTTCCGTTTCTTTTCTCTTCTTCTCTCTTCATAGAAAGTTGAAACACCCCGGTGCAGAAATAAGGCTCGACGTTCGTGTTCTTCGGGACTCAGTGATGATTGTCGAGTTGAAATAATCCGGGCAGATTAAATTTCGGCGCTCCTAAGAATTGAATATGCTCGCTCCTCCCTGAGTATTCGATCCCGTTGGGTCTCGACATCTTTTGGCACCACGGGCCTGCGACTTGTCAGTCAGACTACTATGCATTGGACTGGGCGAGGCGAGGCGGCTGCACTTTGGAGTCCGCCGTCAAAATCGCCAGTAGATCATGGTGCCCTGCCTGCTTCCAACAGTCACCATCGCAGGCCCGTTTCCGTTGAGCTCAAATCCAGCGCTCACGGTTAGACCGGTTGCTCGACTTTTCGCTACCACCCCGGTTCGTCCGGTCCCGAGGTTGTGTTGACCAGCCACAGGTGGCTCCCGTTTCATCTCCCTTGATAGACTACCTCATAGACTTGATTTGGCTTAAGTTGGTCCCATTTGGACAGCTCGGGCTCCCACAATATACCAACTCTCCTTTGTCTCTCTCATCTACTCTCGTCTCGGCCAGCCTATCTTGCGGGAAAGTGCACATTACTTCTGGGACCAGCAGGCTTCTTCTAGACCTCCATCGGCGTGTGCGACCATACACGTGCCAAGCCAGGTCCCTCCGTCACTAGGTGGAAGATGGCTGCAGAGTAAGTCGCAAGCCGTCTCACATGCTCTTTCCCCAACCGTTTCCCGCATGCTCTTCTCTCATCGGCCCAGCTCAAGGAGCTTGACTAAGAAAGTAGCGTCATGGCGGCGACTTGCAACAAGCCAAAACGCTGTTCCCTGAGCTGCTTGCGCCTCGATCAGACATCGTCCGCACTCCTGCTTACTTACCAGCTGCATGTGCGTCATGACTTGACTCTTGTCACTCCATGCACATGTTTCCGTTGACCTGGGAACTTGTTCAGGGTCTCTTGCCGCAAGCATCACACCCATTTGTGGTCAGCTGGCTTCGCACTGGAATGTCACCCAATCTGAAGAGTCTCGTGCCGACTGCCCCCGTCCAGCACCTGAAGTGAAGCCACCAGTTACTCTCGAGGTCTGCGGGGGCTGAGACCCAATCTCAAGATCGGACATACCACCGCTCATATTTGTCGCATTCATCTCCCATGAGCCGGCCTAACTCAGTCTCTAGGAAGAAGGTGGCCATCGTGGGCAGCGGCTGTGCGGGCATAGCAGCTCTCTGGGCTCTCAACCGCACACCCCACGATGTCTACGTCTACGAGGCCGCCGATCGCCTCGGCGGTCACACAAATACCGTACCATGGACTCGGGGGAAGTACAAGACGGCGGTTGATACTGGTTTTATTGTGATGAATTCGGCAACATATCGTGAGTTTTTTATGGGTTCCTCCGTCTTGCTACAAGCTCCGCCGCCGAGGCTAATTGCTCCCGCCCAGCGAATTTCATCAACTTCCTTGATAAGATCGACGTGCAGACAGAGCCAACGGACATGACCTTTGGTGTCTCACGCGATCATGGTCTCTTTGAATGGGCCGGGACTAGTCTGGACTCTATCTTCACCCAGCGGAGGCACATCTTCTCTCCCAGGATGTGGCGCATGATATTCGACATTGTCCGCTTCAATCAATTCGCTCTGGATCTACTGGCCGAGGATGACGGCCAACGAAACGCAACGTACCAGGTCAACGGGAATGGCAATGCTAATGGTGGGCCCGCGCCCAAGTTCCTCAAGGTTGAAGAGACTATTGGGGAGTATCTCCTGAGGGAGGGTTACTCGGATGCCTTCCGTGACGACTACCTCATCCCCATGACCGCCGCGGTGTGGAGCACGAGTCCCGACAAATGCACGCTGGAGTTTCCTGCTGTCACTCTGGTGCGCTTCCTCTGGAACCATCACCTACTGTCTACGATAGCGACTCGACCTTCATGGCTCACTATCAAAGAGGGTTCTCAGAGCTACATCGATGCCGTGATGAAGGGCTTCCCGCCCAACCACTTATTCCTGAACACCCCCGTGAAGTCAGTTACGAATGAAGGAGATGGGCGAGTGAGGATTCACTTGCATGACGGCAAAAGCGAAGTTTACGACCATGTTGTCCTCGCAACACACGGCGATCAAGCTTATCAAATCATCAAGGACTCTGCAACCGCTGAAGAGAGGTCCATCATGACCAAGTTCCAGACCTCTAAAAACACGGCGGTCCTCCATTCTGACCTTACGCATATGCCTGCCTCTCACAAGGCCTGGTCAAGTTGGAACTACATGACCCTGTCGTCTCCTTGGTCGGGAAAGTCCAACATCGACCAGGTCTCGCTCACCTACAATATGAACATCCTGCAGCATATCCCTCGCTCGACCTTCGGGGACGTCCTTGTCACCCTCAATCCTCTACACGAGCCAGACCCCAAGACCGTCCAGGGCCGCTATGAGTACGCGCACCCTCTATACAACGGCGACTCAGTGCGTGCACAGGCCTTGCTTCCAAAGATACAGAACCGAAGGGGCATAAGTTATGCAGGAGCGTGGACCAAGTACGGATTCCACGAGGATGGGTTTAGCAGTGGGCTGCGGGTGGCTAAGGACCATCTGGGTGCCCGATTGCCATTTGACTTTGTTGATTCAACATACAGCCGAGGAAGGGCGCCAGTACTGGGTCTGATGGATCACTTTGCGAGGCTCATCATTTTATTGATCCACGTGTTCGTGGTATTGCCATTGGAGAGGATTGTGGCAACGTTGGGTTCAATTGAGAAAAAGGCCGTTGGTCACATCAATGGGCACTTGGGCAAATTGAAGGGACAGTAATGACCGCTCATGATTTATCCATGTATCATTAGCCAAAAACAGGCAGCACCAAATAAACAATTTGATGACCCAAATCATTAAGAAAGCATTTGCTCATATACTGGTGATTCCTGCCCAGGATTCTTCATAACCTGGATGCTGCACTGCCAAGGGGGGCCCCCTATACGTCGATGTCAGGGTTCGGGGAAACATCATGCCGTAATGGATCTCGTCCAGCCCGCGAACCGTACGACTTTGCATACCAAATCTCGACAATGTTATGACAACAATGTCCAGCTTCCGAGGTGCAACATGGAAGCTACGAAGCTCGGCTACGGCGCTGTCGCGCCCAGCTTGTTCAGGTGCCGCAGTTCGACCTGCATCTGAGCTGCCGCCCCTGAGCTGCCGACAGCATCTGCGCAGCTATGCGACCGAAGTCAAAAACACCACGGTCAGGGCGAGAGCCCCTCAGCACATCTCGCCGAGCATGGAGCAGGCGCGCGAGGTTTACAGGCGGAGGAATCGGACAACAATGTGGGTGATCAATTGCTGTGGCACGAGGGTGTAGGCTGGTGCTAATAAGGCGGTTTTGTCCCATAGGTTCTACACGCTGAGCATCATCCTGGGCACGGTGGCACTTTCCTACGGCTCGGTGCCTATGTACAAGATGGTGCGTCATATTCAATGTTGTTGCTGAAGCAATGTCTGACCTCAGCAGATCTGCCAAACCACCGGTTGGGGTGGGCAACCCGTCCGCGCGCCCAGTCACGGCGGCTCATCCGGCTCTGAGGACGACCTTGCATCACGACTTGTGCCAGTCGAAGGTGCCAAGCGCCTCCGCGTCACCTTCAACGCGTCCGTGTCCGACGTCCTACCGTGGAAGTTCACACCGCAGCAGCGCGAGGTGCGAGTCCTCCCGGGCGAGACCGCCCTCGCCTTCTACACGGCGACGAACACGAGCGACAAGGACATAATTGGTGTGGCGACGTACAGCGTGACACCGGCGCAAGTTGCGCCGTACTTCAGCAAGATCCAGTGCTTCTGCTTCGAGGAGCAGAGGCTTAATGCGGGCGAGACGGTGGACATGCCTGTCTTCTTCTATCTGGATCCGGACATGTTGACGGACCTGAACATGAAGGGCATCGAGACCGTCACGTTGAGCTACACGTTCTTCAGTGAGTTGCTCCGAGCTGTCCGCGCTGGGTGTTGGCAAAGATTGAGGGCTAACTGTCTGGAACAGAGGCCAAGTATGATGATAATGGCAACATAAATGTGTTTCCAAAGTCGTGATGCCTCTATATGAAGCATCATGGCACTCGGCAGTGGGAGGCTTGTTTTCCGGAGCCATCAGGGTCGATGCCTTGCAGAAACGCCCGGCTGTCTTGTCAGTAACTTAAGTCGAGGACGAATTGTCGACCTCGAATACTGAGATGCTCCCTCGAGCCACAATGAATGAGCCCAAGGGAAGAGCAGGAAGACCTAGCACTCGGCTTGGAACAGCATCGCATCCGAAGCCATTCCATGTGGATTTTTGCATGCTGGCTTTCGGTGGTTGCTGAGAATTCTGGAGAGAAAACCGCAAAATTGCGTCTGTCACAGAAGATACCATCCATCACCACTCACAACCTTCTAAAGTCGCAACTGCTATGTTCCAGTGCAGCAATGACATATAGATACCCTTCCATGTATGATGCCTGGTGTGATATTCGGGTATGCAGTACACGGGCCTTTCGGGTGGCCAAGCCTATGAGGACCCCTAAAGAAGTGCCAGGGGCCCCTGTAAAGTACGTACTGTGGACTAGTGCCAGCGTATCCCTGTACTTGTCAGGTGCAACCCGTTGAATGACGCGAGCTGTTAGCTGTTCGGAGCTCCAAGTCAGATCCTCGTTAGACTACAACTCCATCTTCATCGCGGGTTTCGGTCTGCATTTCTCCTCATTCGTTTGCCTGCAGGTCACTCCTTAGAAGAGGAGAAGCGCCCCGGATTCTGCCGCCTTGCGTTTTGTCCTTTGTCAAAACCTGTGGATTTCCCTGCTATGTTTGCTCAAATCGCGCGGCTCTGGTAGCATGAAGGTGGTCCTACCAGGAAAGCCAGAAGCCAGGCTTCAAGCTCTAGCTACTGGCTTCTGGAAGTCGAGGCGCATCATCGTGAGTGGTTTCAGCTCTTGCAATCCTGAACGATGTTGCTAAAAGCTTCCGCCAGGTGTACATAAGCGGCAATGCTATTGCGATCCTGTCCGACCACTCGACCCTCTTGCAGACCATCTACGACGACGACGAAACCCACCTTGAAGCTGTCGCATTAGACGAAGCCTCCGGAAAGATAGCAGTGTGCACGGACCGTACTGTCCGGATATACAGACCGTTTGCACACGAAGATGGCGCGCTGAAATGGGCGCTGGAAACGTCCTTATCCCCGGACGTTGATGACGAGGAAGCCCACGATGGCGTCCGATACGCAATGGCCCTTTCATGGGGCGGCTCAGAAGAAATACTCGTGTCTCGATCCGCTTTAACACTGCATCAAACGACTCCCGACCTGGCCTGCACCTGGCGCAAGGTCCTCGCAAGCCCCGTCAAATACGCCGATCTGTCTTACGACTCGGCCTATGTTGCCTCTGTGGGATATCATGACAGACTGGTGAAAGTGTGGCGCCGACTCAGTTACGTTTCGGACGAGATCCGCTTCGACTTTACGTACTTGTCACATCCTCTCGCTGTCACGAGTCTACAGTGGCGCAAGCCTTACCACGTCGACCAGACCGTGGACAACGTCCTCTATACTATATGTCTCGACAATGTTCTTCGGGTTTGGACTGGTTCGGATAATCACAGCCATCAGCAGTTGCAGCTGTGGGGCAAAATTGATCTTGCTGCATCGGCACCTGGGCCGAGTCTTCAATGGGCTGCCATTGTCCACGGAAGGGATTTCTCGGCTGCCACAGAGACGGCGGTGCAGGAGGGACCCTCTGAGTATGGCAAAGGAGATGGGCCACTGGTCAATGTCGTGGAGCTGGCTAATCGGAACCCGGAGATCTGCATCACCTTTGACGGGCACGGAAGAATGTCCGCCTGGGCTATGGAGAACATATCGTCTAAATCGCGATCGAAATCAAAGGAGGACGAGAAAAAGATTCTGCCTTTGGTGGTGGACATCTCCTCAAATGAGTTCGATTTCCTCAGGAACACTTCGCCAGGAACTTCATCACACGTTGAGATCCATGCATATTGCAACAAACCCGACGGGCATTTGAATTTCCTCTTCCACTTTTTCGACGGCAGGATCGCAATTTTCGAGGCCAATTTCCCGCGTCTCCTCGACCCTGTTGCTGGAAAGAGCCGTATCAGGCCAAGATGCGTATGGACAGGCCATTCGGCGTCCATTGCGAAAACAGTCAGAAACTACAGTGGCAGGTCGGTGGTATCGAGGACGAGTGGAGGAGAGGCCGTCGTATGGAAACATCCACTCTTCACCGAAAAGACCAAACTCACGCGGCAGAGCACAATATCTTCACGCGATCACATCCACAGGATAGCAGTGATACGAAAGGGCCGCTTTGTGGTCTTCCTACACCATGACAGGTTGGCCGTCTGGGATTGCAGACAACTCACACCGTCTCTTGTCGCTCAGATCGAGTACAAAATTTCGGGAAAGCCATTATGCCTGTTGGTCCTTCCTAGGCGAACCGCTGAGCAATCTTCGGTGGTACACATCGGCACCATTACTTCGGAAAAGAAGGGCCTAGTATGGGAAATCAAGCTCCCTGCATATGACTCACCTGCAACAAACGGAGTCGAAAAGAATGGTGGTACGAACGGCCATGCACCTCCATCAATTCAGGAATTCCACAGATTTGAACTAAAGGATGCCGGTGATCTGTCCTACGTTCTTCCCGTGGATCCAGCAGGCTCTGCGCCGATGGTACAGGGCTTTCTTGACGTGTTTGCACGCGATGTGGCCATCTCCTATACACATACTGGTCGCGTTGAGTTCTGGACGGCTCGCGTGGGCGATACCAAGGTTGACTGGCTCTCAACCGCTTCCATGGAGACAGGTGTCTCAGAACCTGCGCTTGCTAGCGGCAGTACCATGAAGAAGGCGGCATTGGTCAACAGCAGTAGGAGTGCTGTCACAATCTGGGACATACGCGGCGCGCAGCTTGAATATAACCAGCAATTTGAGGCACAACACGCCATTCAGGACTTGGACTGGACATCCACTCCGGACTTACAGTCTATTTTGGCCGTTGGATTCCCATCACGTGTCCTGCTACTTTCGCAAATGCGATTCGACTACTTGAACAAGGGGCCAGCATGGGCCCCGGTGCGAGAAATTAACATCCGAGAGTTCACACCACACCCCATTGGCGACTCAACATGGCTGGGCGATGGAAATCTCGTCATCGGGGCTGGCAATCAACTCTTTGTCAATGACCGCAAATTCGATGCCTCCCACGCACTTGTCAAAGATGTCTCCCTCCCATACAAGAAGGACCGGAAGTGGGACCTATTCGACGTTGTGCAGCGACTGAATGGTCCCCTGCCTGTGTTTCACCCACAATTTCTCAGTCAATGCATGCTCGCTGGCAAAGTTGTAGTTGTACAGCGGATTCTCATGGCACTCCACAAGACACTCAAGTTTTGGGTCGAAGGAGACGAGTTTGATGACTATCTAGGACTGGAGCTAGACGAGTTCTACGTTGACAAGTCAACAGCAGCGTTCACGCCAGGGAAGGAGACGCGCTCTTATTTCGACGACCGTACGCTGCCGGACGATGACGATGAAGTCTTCAGCGAGGATATCGCACAAACCATCAATGAAAAGCTAATGAATATTGCCTTACCTCAAATGTCAGGCCATGAGCAGATCCAGCTTGTGGACATGATTGAGTGTATAGGCATGGTTGAGAAACACCGTCGGTCAATGGATGAAAATGGTGCCAGATTCATGATATACTACAGACAACACGCCCTCCGGAAAAGACGGACTAATGAAGTAACTATGTCATGGAGGGAGATCAATTGGGCATATCACTCTACCAGCCAGGACATGCTGACCGATTTTGTGGCTCGCCAACACTCAGGGGGCGTACTTTGGGAGCACGCCCGGGAGAGTGGCATGTTCATGTGGCTGACAGACAACGCAGCCGTGGTAAGTCTAGAGACGGCAGCAGCAAAGAGACTAAACTCGCTGACATCACGCAACAGAAAGCACAATTCGAAATGATCGCTCGCAATGAATACACCAAGAACGAGGTGAAGAATCCTGTGGACTGCAGTCTCTATTACCTGGCATTACGAAAGAAAACAGTACTCCAGGGCCTGTGGCGCATGGCATCTTGGAACCGAGAGCAAGCCGGCACACAGAGACTGCTTGCCAACAATTTCGAAGACCCAAAGTGGAAAACCTCCGCGCTGAAGAATGCCTACGCGCTACTCAGCAAACGGCGATTTGGTGAGTGATCGATATCCGTTGTCTGGTCCTGGTTCCTGTTATCTGACACACTGGACAGAATATAGTGCAGCCTTCTTCCTACTGGCCGACAGGCTGCAGGATGCGGTGAATGTCTGTCTGAACCAGCTGAAAGACCTGCAGCTTGCCATCGCTATCACTCGGGTCTACGAGGGTGACCAAGGACCAGTGTTGCGCAAACTGCTGGAAGAAGAGGTGCTCAACATCGCCGCACAAGAAGGCAACCGCTGGCTGGCGTCATGGGCATTTTGGATGCTCCACCGCAGGGATATGGCTGTGCGCGCTCTCATCGTGAGTTCGGCCCGCTGTTGTCACGACATGTGGCGCTACGGTGCTAACAAGTGACCCCAGACACCCGTGTATACGCTGGTCGAGACACCGATTGCGCCGAACTTGAACTCGAAGCTCTTCCTGACAGACGACCCGGCACTAATAGTGCTGTACGCACAGCTGCGGCAGAAGACCCTGCAGACCCTGCGGGGCGCGTCCAAGGTGACGCCAAAGGTGGAGTGGCAGTTCGTGCTGCATAATGCCAGGCTCTACGACCGCATGGGCTGCGACCTGCTGGGCCTCGACCTCGTCCGCAACTGGGAGTTCCTCCTCCCCGGGGCGAGCCTGAAGCCGGAGCTGGGCGGCGAGGTCAACCCGCTGAAGCTGCTCAAGCGTCGCAGTTCGCTGGTCGTCCAGGACATGCCGGTCTCGCCGTTATCCGGCAAGGGACCGCCGGATATGAACCTGGGAGGGCTGCTGTCGCCGACGGGTGAGAAGAAGAGGCCACAGCCGCCGCCGACGATGTTTGAGGAGCCGGATGCCGGGTCCTTGTTGGATAACTTTGGGTTCTAGGAGAGCTGAGAGTGCTTAGTTGTCTGATGCTACGAGAAGTGGAGGAGTGGGGACAGTCTCATTTTCTGTGTTGATGGGGTGGGAAGCACATTCAAGCCGCATACTCGTACAATAGGGAGTCTGGTACAACGGGATGCATCAGCCAGTCAGTGAAATAAGTAACACAGGACCGGGTCACGTCTGTGTTCCGAAAAAAACTGAATCGTGTCCGGAAGCAAGTTTATTGCATTCGCCAATGAGGATCTGCCCGTGGTTTTTGTAATATAGGCGTACAAATCGAAGCGGGCATTTGCAGTATCTATACTAGCGCTTGCAGTGCGCTTTGTCGCGGAAGGCAGGAATATCGTGCACATCTCAACGAGATCTAAGGACGGTCCAAGCAGAGCGTCTTGATTGTAGCATTTCATTGTACGGCACGGCCGATGATTTGGAAGATTAGATGACTCTTCCGCAGATAAAGGTTGCAGGGAGTGGCCAGTAGGAGTTCTTGATGGGTGGGTTCCTCATGGCGTTCAACCTGTGGCACAGACGTTGGCTGTGAGTATCTGGTGGACTTCTACATGCCAATTGATTATCTACGTCTGTCAAGTAATTCATCAAAGTACCTACGCTGACGAGTTTGGTATATCTCGCCGTCAGGCCGCAAGGGAGCAAGCCAACTATGACTCTTTCTGGAACCCGCCTTGTGCATATGCATACACCGGACGCCCCGACTTGGGATAGGACGCAGTCATAGCCGTCTCTGACAGACGTTCATGCAGGCTACCACTACTCAAGCATCGCCGTAGATCAAAGGTTAGTTTGCGTGAAACATGTCTGTCCCGGAGAGAGCGAGAATGGTGGCAGATAGATCTGAGTAAGGAGGGAGATAGTCTCGCAATGCGAGGACAGCTTATCTGAGATGGCAATAAGGTTATGTGCCTTAGTAGGGATCAACTTTAAACCCCGGCATTTCCCAGCAGTGGACATTGGAAATCCGGTGTTGATGAAGGTGCTCGATCGTGGACCTGCTTGAGATGTGGGGATCTTGTACGAACAAGGACGGACGGGTTAGACGCGAGCTCGGGTGCTAGGGATTGTGATGAGGGCCAATTATCAAGTCAGCTATCATTATTCAAATCAGATACATTTATTGAACGTCTCAACAGTGGTTATAAGCTTAGGTAGACAGAGGCGGTTAGAGATCGATAAATCGCTGAGGTGGGATAATAGGTATAGGTCGGATGAAAATGGACGACTAGAAAGCATTACCAGAGCAGTGGGACTCAGGTGCGTTCACGTTTGAGTCACGGCCTGCGAGACTGTGTGATGAGGAAGTTTGGACTCAAGTCAGAAACCAGAACAAGAGAGAGTTGTGCAGAGTAAGTCTATCAATCGGCTCTGCTGGGCCTGGTGCAATGACACGAGTAAGATGGGGCATCTTCAGCGCGGATGTCCAAAGCTTATACCGGAGGCTGCAGAGCATGCTGAGTAGGTAGCCTATGGCGCGCCGCGGGCTGTCTGTCTGTGCCTGCAGTAGCGGGTTGAGAGCGAACCATGACAGGGCAGGGCAGGACGTGCTATGGGTGGGTGGAGTGGTATTGACATCTCGGGCCGGGAGAGAGTTCGTTGCTGTTGTCGACTGTTGAATGGCCCGTCGCATGCAAGCACAGGCAGGGTTGCACTGTGCAGTCGTCGGGCTGCATACTCCGTACACATCACCCATGCTGAGCTTGGATGGTGATGATGACGGTGGATTGCCGAAGTGTACAGTCTGGCCTGCCTGTACACATGTACATATAAAACATTTAGTCTACATATACATACCTAGGTATGCATACAAAACAAACAATGCAAAGGCAAGGCTGTTCCCGCTGCGGGTGCGGATAGCAGATGGACTGATTTGGCAGGTGGGGGAGGACCCTCCGGTACTTGCAGTGGTTGTGACCCCTGCATCATGCAAGGCTAGCGAGAGGAAGAAAAAAAAATACCGCCCACACAGCAAACCCGGTCGGCCGTCCGATCACGGTGGAGCTTAGCTGCGTGCTGCTGGGGTTATTACTCAACCGACAGCCCTGTAAGAGTCATCACAAACGAGTCTGAAGAGTCACCGCATACACAGTAGAGCCACCGTGGGCACATAGTCGGTAACAGACTGCTCAGTACTCACCTCCCATCAGTACAGAGTACATAGGGAGCCCGGTCAGTCCACAGCATCCCTCGGAGCAAGACCTCGTCTGATGTGATCTCGGACGCTGTGTTCCTGCCCTCCTTTGCTCCTTGCTCCTTGCTCCTTGCTCCTCGCTCCTCGCTCCACGGCCCAATTCCCATCCCATCCCTCCGTTCTACACTCATTGGACGCCAAAGGAGACGAGTTCGGCACCAATTCGAGTCACTCCCGTCGCATCTGTCCTCCTAGAGTCTACTCTGCCCTGCCCTGCCCTGCCCTGCCCGACTGGAACCCTGAGCTGAGCAAGCTGCGGGCAGCTGATCCCACCCTCACGCCACAATGGCTGCCGTCAATGGCACCGCGAATGGCACCGCGAACGGTGATGCCTCCTCGAGCCCTACGCGGATCCCAATCCTGGGCAATGAGGACATCATAATCAACTACGGCCTGCTCAACAGCTTTGTCGCACACGACCTCCTCGAGAACACCCCCTCGGCTACCTACGTCCTCATCACCGACACAAATCTCTTCCCACTCTACGTGCCCTCCTTCCAGAAAACCTTCGCCGCTGCCGTTGCCTCCAAGAATGCCGGCAATGTGCGCCTCCTCACCTACGCAATCCCCCCGGGCGAGAGCTCCAAGGGCAGGGAGACAAAGGCTGAGATCGAGGACTGGATGCTGTCACAGAAGTGCACCAGGGACATTGTGGTTATTGCCCTGGGCGGAGGCGTCATTGGCGACATGATTGGATATGTCGCCGCTACTTTCATGCGCGGCGTCAAGTTTGTCCAGGTCCCCACCACCCTCCTGGCCATGGTAGACTCGTCCATCGGTGGCAAGACTGCCATTGACACGCCCCTAGGCAAGAATCTGATCGGCGCCTTCTGGCAGCCCAGCCGCGTCTACATTGACCTGGCCTTCCTCGAGACGTTGCCCGTTCGAGAGTTCATAAACGGCATGGCTGAGGTTGTCAAGACGGCCGCCATCTGGGATGAGACCGAGTTCACTGCCCTCGAGGAGAATGCGCCTACCATTCTTGAGGCCGTCAAGTCAAAGGCAAACAACCGATTGGCCCCCATCCGCCACATACTCAAGAGGATCGTGCTCGGGTCCGCCCGCACCAAGGCCGAGGTCGTCTCGGCAGATGAGAGGGAGGGCGGCCTGCGGAACATTCTCAACTTTGGACACTCCATTGGCCATGCCTACGAGGCCATTCTCACACCCCAGGTGCTCCACGGCGAGGCTGTCGCCATCGGCATGGTCAAGGAGGCAGAGCTTGCCCGCTTCCTCGGCGTCCTGCGCCCCGCCGCCGTGGCTCGTCTCGTCAAATGTATTGCGAGCTACGAGCTGCCGACCTCGCTGAAAGACGCCCGCATTGTCCGACTGTCGGCCGGGAAGAAATGCCCTGTGGATGTGTTGCTGGACAAGATGGCGGTCGACAAGAAGAACCACGGCACCAACAAGAAGATCGTTCTCTTGTCCGAAATCGGAAAATGCTACGAGCCAAAGGCAAGCGTGGTTGACGACCGTAATATCCGCGTCGTCCTGACACCTGCCATCCGTGTCACGCCTGGCGTCCCCAAGGACCTGAACATCAGTGTGACCCCTCCCGGTTCCAAGAGCATCTCCAACCGGGCTCTCGTTTTGGCTGCCTTGGGTGAAGGAGAGGTGCGCATAAAGAACCTCCTGCGCTCAGACGATGTTGAGTACATGCTGTCTGCGGTTTCGGGTCTGAATGGGGCTACCTACTCCTGGGAGGACGGTGGCGAGATTCTCGTCGTGAAAGGCAAGGGCGGAAAGCTTGAGGCGAGCCAGGAGCCTCTCTACCTTGGCAACGCAGGAACCGCGTCGCGTTTCTTGACGAGCGTGGTTTCTTTGGCCTCGCCATCTTCCGTTTCTTCAACGGTCCTGACTGGCAATGCGCGAATGCAACAAAGACCTATCGGACCACTGGTCGACTCTATGCGTGCCAATGGAGTGGAGGTCAAGTATCTCAACCGGGAAGGCAGCTTGCCTCTCCAGGTCGATGCTGCCGGCGGCTTCGAGGGTGGTGTGATTGAGCTTGCAGCCACCGTCTCCTCTCAATACGTCTCGTCGCTACTCATGACTGCACCGTACGCCAAGAACCCAGTCACTTTGAAGCTTGTAGGAGGCAAGCCCATTTCACAGCCATACATTGACATGACCATCTCCATGATGAGTGCATTTGGTGTACAAGTTGAGCGATCAGCCAAGGAAGAAAACACGTACCACATCCCGAAGGGTACCTACCAGAATCCGGCAGAGTATGAGATCGAGAGCGATGCAAGCTCGGCTACTTACCCTTTGGCTATCGCAGCCATAACTGGCACTACTTGCACAGTTCCAAACATTGGGTCGAAATCGCTGCAAGGCGACTCACGGTTCGCCGTAGATGTGCTCCAGGCAATGGGCGCCACCGTGAAGCAGACGGACTACTCGACGACGGTGACTGGCCCGCCAATCGGGCAACTAAAGGCCATCCCACATGTGGATATGGAGCCCATGACCGATGCTTTCTTGACTGCCTCTGTTCTGGCTGCTGTTGCCGATGGTACAACCAGGATCACTGGAATTGCCAACCAGAGGGTCAAGGAGTGCAATCGTATTGCTGCAATGAAGGACCAGCTCGCCAAGTTCGGCGTACAATGCAACGAGCTCGATGACGGCATCGAGGTCATCGGCCGGCCGTACCAAAGCCTGACGGAGCCAGTTGACGGCATCTACTGTTATGATGACCACCGCGTGGCAATGAGTTTCAGTGTGCTCTCTGTGGTCACACCAAAGCCTGTCCTCGTACTGGAGCGTGAATGCACGGGAAAGACCTGGCCGGGCTGGTGGGATGTCCTGTCTGAGTCTTTCAAAGCCACTCTGGATGGTGAAGAGCCAGCGTCAGAGCACCCGCACCACGGCCAAGCACCCAAGCCCCAGTCAGATCGGTCAATCTTCTTGATCGGTATGAGAGGTGCGGGCAAGACGACTGCAGGAGGCTGGTTGGCGAAAACCATGCGTCGAAAGTTCATCGACCTCGACGAGGAGTTGGAGCGGAGGGTAGGACAAACGATCCCAGAGATGATCCGTGGCGATCTTGGCTGGGAAGGTTTCCGAAAGGCAGAACTGGACCTCCTTCAGGACATGATGACGAACCACGCTCATGGCCACGTCTTCTCCTGTGGCGGCGGCATTGTCGAGAGCCCTGAAGCGAGGCAGATGCTGATTTCCTACAAGGGCAATGGCGGATACGTCCTCCAGGTGCATCGCGACACCGACCAAGTGATCGACTACCTGCTCATAGACAAGTCGCGACCGGCTTACACAGAGCAGATTCGCGAGGTTTATGAGCGTCGCAAACCCTGGTTCGAGGAGTGCAGCAATTTCAAGTATCACAGTCCTCACCCAGCCGGCTCCTCAGCCGTCAGGGAGGCACCGGTGGACTTCAGGAGCTTCATTGCTGTTATGTGCGGCCACAGCGACCACTTCGAAAAGGTGAAGAGCAAGAGGCACTCCTTCTTCGTCTCGCTTACTGTGCCTGACGTGTCGGGTTCTCTGGAGCTGATACCCCGAGTGGTTGCGGGATCAGACGCCGTTGAACTGCGGGTCGATCTGCTGAAGGACTACTCGGCTGAGTTTGTCGGTATCCAGGTGGCTATCTTGCGGGCTACTGCCAAGATACCAATCGTCTTCACGGTTCGCACCCAAAGTCAGGGCGGCAAATTCCCGGACAACGATTTTGAAGGCGCTGCAGCTCTCTACAATGTCGCTTTACGCATGGGATGTGAGTACATTGATGTCGAGCTGACATGGCCGGAAGATGTTATCCAAGGCGTGGTGAGTGCAAAGGGCTCTTCTCGCATCATTGCCTCACATCACGACCCCCAGGGCACCTTGTCTTGGAAGAATGGGTCGTGGATACAGTTCTACAACAGGGCGCTCCAGTTTGGCGACATCATCAAGCTGGTCGGCGTGGCACGGAGTCAGGACGACAACTTTGCCTTGGCGAACTTCAAGCAACGAATGCTTGCGGCTCACGAGACGCCAATCATCGCCATCAACATGGGACCCGTCGGCAAGCTTAGCCGTATCCTGAACAGCTTCCTGACGCCAGTCTCACATCCCGCGCTTCCGTTCAAGGCTGCGCCAGGCCAGCTGTCTGCTGCTGAGATCCGCCAAGCTCTGGCACTCATTGGGGAGCTGGATGAGCGTCAGTTCTACCTCTTCGGCAAGCCCATTGCCCAGTCAAGGTCTCCAGCTCTTCACAACACCCTGTTCAAGGCCAATGGCCTGCCGCACTTCTACTCCCGGTTCGAAACCGACCATGCGGCGGATGTGAAGGAGCTGGTGAGATCCCCCAACTTTGGTGGCGCCTCAGTGACGAGGCCCCTGAAGCTCGACATCATCGAGGTTATCGACAAGTTGTCGGACGCAGCCAAGACTATTGGCGCCGTGAACACCATTATACCCGTCCCATCCGAAGACGGTAGCCAGCAGACTCTGCTCGGCGACAACACCGACTGGATGGGCATGGTGTTCGCGCTCCGCGAGGCCGGCGTCGTGGGAAACATCCGCACGTCGTCCGCAGGGGGGCCTGGGGTGGTGATCGGGAGCGGCGGGACCACGCGTGCGTCCATCTACGCGCTGCACTCACTCGGCTACTCGCCCATCTACGTCGTGGCTCGCAACTCAGCCAGTGTCACCAAGCTGGCCGAGATGTTCCCAGCGGAGTACCACGTGCAGCACCTCTCGAGCGCGGACGAGAAGGACTTTGCTGGGCCACTTCCGCGAGTGGTTGTCAGCACCATCCCCGCAGACCTGCCGATGGAGGCAGGGATGAGCGACATCGTTTCGAAGGTGCTGAACCTCCCTGACCACGAGGCGAGTGGGAGGAATGTGCCGAAGAGGACGCTGCTGGAGATGGCCTACAAGCCGCGGCGCACGTCCGTCATGGCGATGGCGGAGGAAGCAGGCTGGCAGACGATCCCCGGGCTGGAAGTGCTCGCTTCCCAGGGGTGGTTCCAGGTGAGTGCACATGCCTGACTTTCTCGCTCACCGAGGCACTCGATCGAAGCTGACTACCGACACAAAAGTTCCAACTCTGGACGGGGATCTCACCCTTGTACACAGATGCAAGAGAGGCAGTCATGGCCGATGAAGAGGCAGCTTCCAACGGTACCGCGTGATCTGGCCCCTCGGAGGGATGGATCAAGCGTACGCATGTGAGATTTCCATGATATGCGGGGGCCCGTAAACTATAGAGGGTACATATGTCTATCTAGAATCGGATCAACTCATATTACGTGTCTGTATGTCAGTGTCAGTGTCAGTGCCAACATGGGGCCATCGTCTCTTCGATTTCCACATATGGGATGATCTCCGTCGACATGGGAATACTATGTGCGCATATATATGGGACCGTTCGCCCAGTGGCAACTTCACCATCATATTGCAGGCCGTCCCAACGATTGAGAGCTGGCACAGAAAAACTTGGACGAGATCGAACAGACGCGACCTGTGCAACCGAGATCTCGAGAAGCTTATCCCGGCCAGAGCTGAGCGGATGGGGTACGTGACCCGGGGCCGGGAGTCATGTCCAGTTACAATGCATAATTGTGCCCTGACCAGCCCTTCCTTGGAAACATAGGTCGACCATACTTCACTCCCCCGCCCCACACCCTCACCGGCCCCCCTTCCGATCAAGAAGTTCTTGAGATCACTAGGGGGATAGTTACCCGGAGCTGCCTGTCTAGGCATGTCCTCTCTGTCCAAGGTTTGAGAAGAGCAAAGCGTAACACAAAACAAGATACACGCGGGGGCGGAGAGCCCAGCGAGGGAGGGATGTCGCGCATCGGGCGGCAAGCAAGGACACGTCGGTGTTTTGCCGGTCTGAAGCTTCTTTTTTTTTTCGTCCTTTTTACTTTACCTGTTTCCCGCATTCGCATTCTGAGGGAGCTACCCTACGACCCTGTTGATGTTGGCACGACATTAATGGGCCAGGGGGGGGGGACTTTGCCGAACCAGGCGGTCCTCAAGAGTGTTACCAGGCTGCCAATGATATCGAGTTGGTTTCTAAGGAAACCTGATGCGACTTGTCCGCGAGGGAAAGAGGAAACGAAACGCCGCCGGCAGCCCTGCTCGCCGAGAACCCTTTGGAGGCGCGGATAGCTACATGGTGGTGTGGGAAGTGGGAGGCCAAAACGTGGGAGTGAGTTATGCTTCCCAGGTGCGATATGGTTCCCGTACGCGCCCCCACAATTTCTCTGAACTCTCCCCCTAGGTTGGCCGACCTCGCCCCGAGGCAGAGAGGCGTAATGCAGAATCATCGTAGTCCCAGGTCGCGCGAGGAGCCCCGGCGGAAGAGTCTATTTCCTGCGCGCTGCGGTGTGAGTGCGCGGTTGTGGTACACGTTAGAGTTTGTACCAAGTTGAAAGATACTCCGGCCCGAGCAAGCCACAGTTATACAGAGCGGGAGACGGCCACGCACTGCGCCTCAGGCCAGGCAGGCAGGGCAAGAATCGCCTTCGTGGACTGCGTACGCAAGCGTTCACTCAGGGCCACTGCTGTGTATTCACTCACGATATGGAAAACTCATTCTAGCGGCTAAAGACGTGCGGATGACCATGCTGGCAGCTGGGAGGCGCAATCCAGGAACAGCCGGCCATGGCTGCATGAGGACCGGTTTGACAGCCCTGCTTGTGAGACCAAGAATCAGGTTAACCTACATACGACTGACATGATAACAATAATAATAAACCTCACCGGTATAAGGCATATATACATCCAGCACCATTTTTACGAACTACACCTGCATTGCATGCATGTGCAAGCAAATCCACAGGGATTACCTGACATGCCCCCACCACCGACCTGCCAACACGTCAGGGTCGGGGGGACAGGGCGAAGGGGAAAAGATAGGTGGGTAGGGAAGAGAGAATTTAGAGTTGGAAGGATTCGGTGTTTCGAAAGTCCTACACGGCACACAAAAGTTTATTTCGGAGCAGTCTCCAATCATATCATGTACTTTCTGAGGACCCTGAATCGCTCTCCGCTCGCTCGCCCTGCCTTGCTTGCCCATGCTCGCCTTGCCCAGCTTACTCAGGTATTTGTCTTGCGCGTATTGTGCCGCCTCCCCCCCCCAAATTGCCTTGGAAATCATGCCCTGTCCCCCCTCCCAAATTGGGGGGTTGTGTGTTACCCGATTCCTGCAAGTCGTCATAATTGCTGCAGATCGCGGGGTATTTGTTTTTTAGCAAAAGCGCCGAAAGCAACCCATTCCCCCGTTCCCGTTCATATGAGGAAGAGAGGGAGAAGAAAAAAAAGACAACCAAGACCATAATGCCGCTCTCCCCCCAAAAATGTCGTGCAACCCTGCCCAGTTGATCAAGGAAGCCCAAAACGAAACCCAATCTGAGTGAGGCGCCAATGCGTTTTCGTGTGACAGTCCGATACTCCTCTGCACGGGAGCGCGGAAACGGCGAGTCTCTTTTTTTTTTGTCTATGATCCCTGTTTTCCATTTTGAGTTCCGTGCCAGTTCAAAAAAAACATCCGACGATCATGATACCCGGTGAGCTTCGAAAAGTAACACATGTACATATGCTTCAATTAGACACAATCAAGAAAAGAAAAGACCATTTCAAGCAGCTGCTCTATGTTTCCTCCAGTACGCCATGCATGACCCAAGTGCACAAATGTCTAGAAACGTGATACAGCCCATGTGAAAATTCCACCCCTCCAGATAATAGTACACAAATAGTCGCACAGGGTCATATTACGGTGACGTCTCAAGTCCCGTTTTCGTAATTTGGAGTGATGCTGTTGAGGGTTGAAGGGTGACCCAGCCCGCTGGTGCCAATGAATCGGGACCTGGTGGTGTTTTTTCTGAGTGGTGTGATATGACCTCTTTCGGATGGACATAACACGGGACATGCCGTCCCACCCGACCCCAAAATCGATGCAATGGGGGCATAGCAATGATTATGACGACGATGATGTTATGGCGCAGAGCGCGTCGGAGCAGCGGCCGAGACCGCGACGAGACAGAGCGGAGGATAACAGGCGCCATGCGGTCATGATGTCCTGTTCCAGCCTCAGCCCCGTTTCCGGTTCCGGTCCCGTGTCCATTTCAAGATCATTCCCAATTCCCAGTCCCAGGTCCAGGACGAGACGGGTGTAGACAGGACATAACGATGATGCCGGTACTTTGGAAAGGTGTCGGTGGGGTTGCATATGACTTCAGTCTGTCGTGCCCAGGTGCGCCCAGGGTGCCCAATTTTGGATTCGGATGTCGGGTGTGGCTGGCTGGGTCAGAATGAAGTCAGCGAGGACCCTGATCGGCGACGGCGTGACGTCATGCTGCAGCCGTGCTTGGTCCCTGCGCAGGACCCTTAAGGCAGAGAGATGACGTAGGATGATGAGCCCTGGCATCCACGCGACAGGGGTGAGGCCGCATCCCCGCCGCCAACCCTGGCGTAGCGCCTGCAGCTTGCATTGCGGAAGAGCCTCCCCCCACCCTCCATCTTCCAACCACATGACGCCAATGTCGTCAAAGAACCTTCGACGCTGCGGTCATCGACTCAGAGCCCATCCAATGCGTGCCCATGCCCAGCCCACCCTTCCTGTCAAGGGTGGGTGTGTCGTTATCACGCTGCAGTTCGTCTTGTGCAATTTTCCGTGCGCACTTGGTACTGTAGTAGTGAGGTAGCCCGTCAAGCGCGCCTGTTCGCACCATAGGGCGGACAGGCGAACACGGTCCGGCGCAACTCAGGTGGCCGCCCCACCCCTCTTACGGTGCTTGCCAGGGAATTCCAGGTCCGGGTGGCAGACGCGATAATGCCGGGTAAGCGCGTCGGCGCGGCTGAAAGTCTTCTCCTCGGTGCACACATCGCACCGGACCTTTTGCTTCCTCGCGTTGTGGATCGTGTCCTCGTGCCGCGTAAGATCGTAGGGCCGTGAGAATACCGTGTTGCACGGCTTGCCAGTGCTCGGGTTGATGCGCTCGCATTTGTGAGGCCCGGCCTGCGTGTTCAGGAAGGTGGTTGGTACCGCCTCTGGCCTGCGCAGACCGTTTAGGCCGTGCGCCTGGCGGTGACCCTCACGCTTGTGCTTCTGAAGCAAGGTTGGCGACTCAAACCTCATCGTGCAGCCATGGTACGTGCATGTATACGTGCCGCCATCGGCGCCAACCGCGTCTGGCCTCTGGGGGCTGCCCAGTGCCGTGGAAACAGGTGATGCAGACGTGCTTGAGCTGAGGCGAGAGGACACAGAGTAAGACCCGTTGCTGACAGATGGCAAGCTGCTCTGTTGCCTGTGCTTTGCAACGAATGGATACTGCTGTGGTAGCTGCATTGCTCCTGAGGACAGCTGAGACGTCAGGTAGTTGTCAAACGAAGTGTCGAGCGAAAGAGCGCCGAAGTTGTTGGTTTGAGGCGTAGCCTTCGACATCTGACCCGCATCGAATCCAGTCGAGTCTTGAGACGAAAATAATGGGAAGTTGTTGTTGTTGTCCCCGTCGTTGAACTCCAAGACTGCATCCTTTGGTGAGATGGTTTGTGGCGTTCCGGTGCTGGTGCTGGGTTGGGCCATGGCCTGGCGCAAGGCCTGGGCCGCATCCTGCTCCGCCTTTCTCTTCTCCCTCATATGCTGAGCAGTGTTGAAGCGCATGTTGTTGGTGTGCTGAGAGAAGTCCTGAGCGGGTGCGGGTGCCAGGGGGGAACCCTGGCGGAAGGGTGAGCGGCCTCTTGATATTGAGATCGGCGAATGTGTTGCGCTGAGATGTTGGCTGTTGGCGGCCTGTAACCTCTGGGCGAACACCTCATGATTTGGCGACATTGTGGTTTGGCTGGGCTGGGATGGCGACATAGAAGTGATGGAGAAGTTGGGGTTGTACAACTCGTCGCTGTAGATATCGGTCATGGTGCGGTCCAGCTTGGGAACGGTGTGGACGGCTGTTTGGTTAGGAAAAGGTAAGCCTGTGTACTCGTCGGCAACATTCAGGAAGTCGGCCAGGATATAGTCCTCACCAGTTTTTCGCCTCCTGTCTTCCTCGGGTTCCGGGGCGGCCGGCGTGACTGGTGAGTCACTCGCGACGGAACTCGCCACTGACACGGGACGTGAGTTGGTCGAGCCGCCGCTAGGGAAATCTGGAGGAGGCAGCAGGCCGCTTCGGTCACCTCGCTGGCGTTGCGGCGCAAGCATGTGTGCGTAGTTGTGGACCGACGTCGAATCAGACGAGTAGGGCATACTTGTGTACAGCGTGTCGTGGGCGGTTGGATTTGGTGCCTTGGCGGCGAGGTGGTAGGTCTGTTCATCGGCCATGGGCAGGCCGTGATAGGATTCGCCGGACTCGTTGATGGCGATCTGTGGATTTGTCGAGCTGAATGAGAAAGGCGAGGCCGGCCCAAAGGACCCGAGCGATGAAAGCGAAGACTCGCGCTGGTGCATATTCCTGTGGCTGTTCTTTGCTGGGAACTGGCTGTTGTCGCCCAGCCAAGAATCTGCGTACATCATGTTGACGGAAGGCAGAGCCTGTGCCTGTGCCTGTGCCTGGGTGGCGGGTGCTGAGAGCCTCAACAGGTCACCCTGAGGTGTGCGCGGGACGCTTGCGGCGGGCACGCTGTCGAAAGTCGACAGCGGAAACTGAGAGATGGACTGGGGCGACGAAGAGGCGCTTTGCGACTGGGTCTCGGAGTCGATATCGAGAATCGGGTCTGAAGTGGTGGTGGTTGTGTTGGCAAGAAAGGCGGCAAGCCGTGGGTTTTGCTGTGTGTAGTATCGCTGTTGTTGATGCGAAGAGAGGTTGTTGTTATATGTTGAACTGGTTGGGGCTAACCACATCATCACGGCGGAGTATATGGATAGGTCGTACTAGGGTCTTGTCGAAATAGCGAGTTCGAGGAGGGAGTGGCGAATTTAAAGTTGGCCAGTGCCATTGTGGTGACGGGGAAGTTGTATATATAGAGGGAATGGGGGATAAGGGCGTGGGCCGAGTTTGTAAGATGTGGTATGTCGTAAGTGCAAGGAAACGGGAAGGAGGTACCCTTGTCGCCCGAGCCGGGATTCGAAAAATACGTACCCAAGTACCTACGTACAGAGGGTGTGTGTGTGGATATTGTGCATTGTCTTCCACACGGACCTGGTGAGGCCCCCCATCCCCCGGGAAAAGGACCGGATTTACTGTCATAGGCACCGAATGACAAATTGGCCGCCACAGACCCGTTGTGGGCTAGTCCCAAAGGGGTAGTATACCCAGTGGAGCCATACGAAGTGGCTAACCTGGTTAGGCTTCGAGTAAGCCATGCAAGTTGTGCAACAGTGGAGTGGTCATCCGTCAGTCACAGCCGTCCGCCCACGGCTCTGTCAGCCGTCATATCAGGAGAGTCATTCTTGGGACCCGGCCACTTGCGAAGGCTTATTGATATTGATCGAGGCGTGGACATCCGATTACACCAACATGTATAAGATCGGGTGACAGGAACTCAGGTCAGCACAGAGGCTAAATTGGGATGCCTCGCCGTTGTCGTCGTCGTCAACGGCGTATTTGCCCATGTTGGTGGGTGAGGAAAAACACCATGCACAACAGCATGGGAAAGCTAGCTGTGCGTCAGACTGCCAGGTACAGGATCGGTCCTGGGCGGCCAACAGGACTGACCAAGAGGGCTTGCTGACAGCTTCCTGTCGATCCGTGGAGACCCGGACTTAGGCGTCCACACATCAGGGCGAGGTCGGGCTGACGGACAGATTGGATAACTACGACGAACACGTTCGTCCTCGTGGCTGACCTCAAACTTGATGTGGGCCGTGGATGACAATGCAAACCGTTTGTTCGGCGCCGGTCACAACTCAACAGTGGGTTTATCTTGCGTGGTATCCAGCTTGGTGGGATGCAGATAGTGTCATGACCTCGCCTGGGGGAACCATATCCCAGCTGGGCCCTAGGGACTGGTGCTGCTAAGCAGGTTGGCGGGCGGGCGGGCGGCCCAACCATACAAGGAAATAGACCTGGCCGATCGCTTGTCTTTCACCAACTTGTGCGTACTACGTTACCTACCTGGGACATCTCTGTACCGTGGCCGTCGGAATGATGCTGCGCATGACTTGGCAGGTCTTTGTGCGCGTGGTCATCCCCAGCCTGGCTGATGACTTTCTGGGCTTGCCGTTTCCCCCTGGCTTTGTCAGGCCTATGATGTGGTGCTGCTGTCGATGATGGGAAATCATGAATGGCGATGAGAGCAATGCAAAACAAGCCACCTGAACCATAATTCCAGTCCTGCGTCTTGAATTGTCGAGGGACGCCCAACCGAAGCGATGTCATACAGAACCTAATTTCCAGGGCTCGTCGGAGACACTGGATTGGACATAATTTGGGTGCCGCAGCGGCTGTCGTGGAAAAGCCCTGGGGATCTGTTTCCAAATGAACAACGATCGTCATGATTTTCTCTGTTCCGCGAACGATAGGGGTCTGATTCGTCAATCCGGCCCCCTCTGCGTGCCCATCATGCAGTGGTGACGTCGCCAATGGTCGGCTGCCCTCCCCCAATACCCCAAATCGAGGGAGCGACAAGACCATTAATTTTTTTTGGCTTCACAGGGTCGTGTGTCTGCTGCCCCTCGGGTTGATCGCCGCGGAGCCGGACGATTGAGAGATTGGAGTCCCCTGCTCACTTGTGCCAGGTTGTGGTAGACACACTAGGGGTGGTTCTTTTGACGGTGTTTGGGTTGGTTTGGGGGGGGGGGGAATCCCCATTCCGACTTACACAGAAAACGGTACCTGGGTACCCACTGTTGCAGTCATGGAAGGTGCAGGATTACACACGCCAACTCCGAGGGTCCGAGCCTCCTCCAAGGTTCCGCACTGGCCGGAGCAGGAACTCCAGGCTTGATTACAATATCCTCAACCAAGACCAGGCTGGCTTGACAGGCTGCCTCTCTCTCAACAGATCAGAATTCTCTGTAAGCCTGTTCGCTGTGACTTCTTGCTGGTGGTGCATCAAACACGGCGAGGCCACCTGGGGCCCGGGTTCAAGACAGGTTTCTGCTGTACTTTCCCTTTTGGGCGTGGCCCGGATGGTTACCAAATGGCCTTGGGTGAAAAAATCCAGGGTCCTCTGCCGTGTAGACCCTTGACTTGCCGAGGCTGCCCGCTGTCAGTTCCCTCCCGGCTGGGAGGGCTGGAGGGTTGGCTTCTGCTCCGCCACAGCCACACTTGAACTTTTCCATCTGCTGCCATGGTATTCGACCACGGCGTGGGATGGGCGGATGCAACTTCCACGTGGTTCCTTGACCCCAAAAAAGATTTCGACTACCGCAAAACAGGGCTGAGATCTGCAAATGCTGGTTTTCTGCTGCATCTGGTGCTTGTATCTGCAAGCTTGCAGATTTGTGAGGCAGCGGCCGACGATTAACCGTGCTGCCGTCCCTGCAGTACGCAGCGACAGGACTCAGCCGAGCCACAGAAGACGGTCGCCACCCGTGGCCTGACCCCATAACCGTACCCGTACCCGTCTCCGGACCCGGATCTCTCGTACCCATTCGATCGATAAACGGGGTTCGCTATACCGCACATGCACTACACAAGCAAGTACATACCAGGTATAGCCGCCCGGCCCTTGATCTTACAGAACCATCAACCCCAGATTAGACTACTGCTAGTGATTACTCTTCTCGGGAACAATCGTCACGCCTGCATGCAAGGCACGCGAGGTGTGGCTTGTCGTCTAGATATTCGCCACACCTAAGGCCTCTCTGTCCCTCAGACTCTCGCTCCTTCCCTGTGCTAGGTGCGGATTCGCATGTGACGGACCAACCACACGTCCATCCGCACACAATGGGGTTTCCCAACAATGCCATCCCACGCCCTGCTGGGATTTGCATTGAGTGCCACGTCGACCGATCAGCATCAACACCCTCGTCTAGCTGGATGCCCTCCGTGTGGCTTTAACTTCAAGTGGTCAATCATATGCGAGTACGCACCTGCCTCGTGGCTGTGCCGTGTGGTCGCGCTACCTGGTTCACACAAGCTTGTGAGGTCGGGTTACCAGGACCAAGACCAGGACCAGGACCAGGACCATGACCGACGACACATGTCCACCTCGGGCTTGGTGTTGGGCTTGACACTTGCACTGACGCTTGACAGCAGGGACACATACGCTGGCCTGCCGCTGCCAGAGGTGCGTTGGCAGCGGGGCCAGCCCGACGGTTGTGGCTCAGTCGCTGGCATATCTTCGGCACGTAGCGGCCCCTGTGGGCCTCTCCTCCACCAGTCCCCCACAGGCGCCCGAGGTTCTGGGGCTGGCGCGCCCCCGGCTGTCGCCCGTACCCAGCCTAAAACCTACTCTAAATAAACTGATTAATCAGGCCAGTTCGGGGCGGACCCGAGAACGCGGAACGGCGGGCGCCTAGTGGCCCGCTTGTCACCCTGCCTCTACCTTTTTTTTCCCCTTTCAGGTCTTTTCTTCACGCTCGCTCTTTTTTTGCGTCCCGTGATCCAGTTTGTACTCAGCCCTACTGGCGGCCAGGAGTGCATAGCGCAGTGCTGCTGCTGCATTGCATTGCGTTGTCAGACTCCACGTAGTCCAGGCTACCTTGATCTATCCTCACTGCCTAAGCCACGGGTCACGCGCTCGCTTTTGCATACGAAGCCATCATCAACACGGATGACTCATATTGTCCGTCGACATCCCGACGTGCCTCGGTCGAGCTGCCTGCCTGGCCGGCTGGGTATGCGGTTATGTTGCTGGATACCTCAATCCTCCCCTGGTACGGCAGCCTGACTGTTCGATAATTTCTTTGGATTTAATTTATCAACTTATTAATTTTTTTCGGTTTTGTTTTCTCGTCGTCGCATGGTTCTCTCAGACAGACCCGAGACCAGGCCGAGACCATATTCCCATATGCAACCTGTCCACGCTTTGGCCCGTCGGTCTTGTCACTCTCATGCAAGGGCAGGCCGAGCTGCCGCGCGCCCTGGTACGACGTCTTACGGGGGGCTCGGTTGGGCCCAGCCGGGCCTGCCAGGCTGCAGCAGCAACGGTCAAGTCCTTCTGTTGGGGACAAGAAGAAGCCTCGGCATGCTCGTGGCCGGATGTGTCAGCACTATAGAATTATCATGCAGCCTACAAGCAGTACGAACTGATGAACAGCCAGCCAGCTGGAGAGCGACTGGAATTGTGGGGAACATGGTATTCCCCGTCATTTGCGATCTATAGATCTAAGGATCTCTGCTGGGGGGCTTTTTTTAAGTGCTCGGGAGTTAAACGAGGCCGTTAACCGCGATCAATAGCGCTAGCCGCTGTCTCGCCGGCAACACGTCGCCCTCGCTCTCGCCCTCGCACTGGCCATGACCCATCGTGATTCACTTGATCAGCTCAGCTCAGGTCATCAATTCCCAACGCTTCGACCGCGCTCCAGGCCCTTCCATGCACTTCCTCTCTGTTCTATTTCCTAATCCTGCCCAAGGACATACATAGCTTTGCAAGTGAAACACAACTAGTGCACACGCATCGGCGATAGGTCGGTCTGTCGCTGTGCTGCGCTGCGCGAAAATGCACGATAGATACCAAGAGGTGGGTGCGAAAAAGAGAAGGAAGCCAGAGAAAAAAAGATTTCCCGCAGCAGCACCTGGCCAATCAGCGGGCCGTCGGCCAAACTCGCTGTGTTACCTCAGCCCACAAACGTTGGGGGGTGTCGTTCGGCGGCCCCGATGGCCGACTGCGAGCCAGCCCACGCCGGGAGGGTGGTGGTGGGCAGCCGCGCTACTTGGTACAGGGGGGCTCATCGAGACATGCCCAATCCCACTCCCATTCGGCCCTCGCGCGCTCAATTGGGTTTCTTTCCTCACCTCTCACCTTGGCCAGGCCACCAGCCTCGTTCCGACAATTATACTCGATCCGCCCGGCCAGAGCGGCTGCAAGGCCCGACGTGCATCAGGTAGAGCAAACCCGATAAAATAAAACAACAACGAAAATTGCCAGGATATTAAAATCGATAAATTCGATAAATTCAAACGCGGCCCCTCTCTCTGACTGACGCACGTCACATGAGCCACCCCGGTGTGACCCAAAAAGGATTTCCCGCGGCCGGCGCCCCGGAGATATTGCAAGCTCAACCCACGACTGCGGAACCGCGTGTGCTCGTGCATCTGCATGCGTTACATGTATACGCTCGACGGGCTTTTACCAAGGTATTACTCACCTCTGGAGGCTCTCTCCATTCCTCGTGGCGCCCTGCGAGGGAGCACAAGCAAGCAGTTATGAGCAATCACACATGAAGCCATGTTCACGTGCGGGTAAAGGGAAAAGAAGAACAAAGTAATGCTTGGTCATGCCCAGGCAGAAGGGGAAGCAGTCGTCGTGCGCCATATGACCCGCCTCCACCCCCCAGCCTCGAAATCCCCCGAGGGGACGCGCAATGGTCTCTTGACAATGCAGGAAGCCTACAGCGTTCACTGCGGTTCCGGGGCCCATGACCCAGGACTTTCGGATTTCATGATATACCGTGTAGGGGGAAAGGCGGTGGATGTCGGTTATCGAGGTGGCGACGGAGTAGTGTTTACTTGGACGTCTCGACATCGATACCCTCCCCGGCCAGCCGGCCTAACCGCACTGCAGCCTGCATGTATTTACTCCAGTAGCACAGCACACAGCAGCAACAACAACTACCTAGGTAGGGAGCTGTGGGTAGATAGATGGCAAGTGGGGGCTCCCTCAGGCCCAAGCGTGCAACCGTACACCACATAGACTACCGCGGAAATACGAAAAAATACGAGTGATGGGTAGGGGAGTATCAATCAATTCTCTCGAGAGCCATTGTCATGTGGTCGGCCGCCGCCCTGTCCTGGGCTCCCGGGCGGGGGACCCACATCCCTCAACCGTTGCCAGAACACCAAGAAAGCCGTGGCATACTTTTACTTTGCAGCATACAGTAGAACAAACATGCGAACGCGGTGTCACCGCCCGCCCACACATGGGGCTTCGTATATTCCAGCGCAAGTAACGCACAAAAACAGGGCAAACCTCGCACTTCGGTGTCTCGGCCCCGCGCAGACGGTTCCCAAGAAAAATGAAAATCCCTTCTCTATCTAGCGACTCAGTCTTCCGATGTCAACTCGGAAAAGCCTTTTGCCCAGGTTCCAAGTCTGCAGCTGAGTCTAGAGCAACCCAACCCAACCCACACACACCCTGTAGCTGCAGCGTGCAGAACTCAGCCGCTGACGGGGTTCTGCGGGAAGAAAGTGGGTGTGGGTGGTGGGGTGGAGTAGGCGAGTTTCCTCGTGTGGCAACTAGCACCCCTAAGAATAGTAATCCTTGTCACCCTCTTCCTGCCCTATCGCACAGCAGGCGCATGCTAGGTGGTGCAGACGTGCATGCGGTGCTGCACGCCCTAGTACAACTATGGGACGGCGGCTGCATGGCCTAGCACACGCATGCCCTGAGGTGAAGAGATTTATAAGGCAGTGCCTTCAATTTGTGTGTGCGACGGTGAATAACCGCAACTATCTCGGGAGCAAGAGACACGATAGGATCGGCAAGGCCTGGCATATAGGGCTGTGGCAACACCGTGGATGGATTTCCAAGCTGGACCCCCTCGGGCTAAGTTGCCCAAGTAGGAAGTTTTCATCATTCACGTATGACATGACATGCATGCGTGTAGGTTACCTGTGTGTTGCTTGGGATTACACAAGCACCGGAGGATAGGGACAACGGGCGTATGGACTACAATATGCACTGCACTGCCTTCATGGTGTTGCAGCATCATCCCATGCACACATGCACACGGGGTCCAATAACCATTCAAGCATCGACTGTATCGTCAGGATATCTCTGCGTACAAACACCCAGCTTCGCGGCTATCCAAAACATCTTGCCACCATTCTAACCCACTCCGTACCATGCTCCTGCGCTCATATGCAATGGTTGCGCAGGCTGGTTCAGCGCGTTCTAACACCTGAAAGCGTCTGCCGCTGCGGTCGTGGAATTCAAACCAAGTTTTGCAGGCACGGGCAACTCAATACGTCCCGGCGTTAATTATCAACTATTGGTCAGTAATATTAGCATGTCTGGTCTGACAGCTCGGTGGCAAGTTGGGCTTCTGAAAGGGTACTCACATCGATCAACTTTTCCGTCTGCGCGAAGCACGCCTTGTCTGGCTCCTGCTGCGGGTTCAGCGAGCAGAAACGCCAGAGGCCTCCGAACCCAATGTCCTCCAGGATCTCGTTGAGCCCAGAGGCACCCCCAGACTCCATCGCCGAGGCGAACTTGGGGTTCGAAGTCAACGTCTGGAGGAGGCCGTGGGCCGACTCGAGCGTTGCCGAGTTCTGGCAGTGCAGCAGTGTCTCGTCGAGTATTGCTAGTATCGGCCCGCACAGGTGCATGATCACGTTCGGCCGTCCACCTGCCAGCTCATTCATCCACTGTAGCGTGCGGCTCTGCACGGCGTCCTCGAGATACGCGAAGTCGATGAGCTCGATCGCAGAGTTCAGCAGCAAGTCCTTGTCCTTGACTGTGCTGAGCTTCTCAGGGGTCCGCGCTTTGTGCACGCCAGCCAGGCTCGACGGTGGCTTGATGCCCGCCAACCAGAGGGTGTCTTTGAGCTCGTCCGGTGTCACCACCCGTGACAGGATGAGCGACAAGTATGGGGAGTAGGGCACGTCCTTCAGTTTCTTGGAAGAGGCTTCTGCCCCATCAATTGGACTTGCAACCGTCTCTGTCATGTCCAGAAACGTCGCAAGCACGTGTAGAGCTGTAGGTTTGGTCATGGTGTCTGACAGGCCGCGCACGAGACATGCGCACACTGCAAAGTGGAAGTTCTCGGCAGTGAAGTGGATGCCGTAGAAGGCGTCCAGCGGAAGGGCCACCTCCTCGAGCTGCTCGCGGCCCTGCAAGAGGTGTGCCACGAGCTTGGGGCCACGAGTGTCGCCTGATGTGTTGATATTTGTGAGCACCGACTCCAAGAACACCGCCGCACAGTTGAACAGATTAATTGGCACAAGCCTCAACAAAAAGGTAGCGAGCCAAAACAACTGCACACCGTAGCGGGAGGTCGACGGGAGCTTGGCCATCATCCGGGACAGGGCTGTGACAATCGCCACCAGCATCTCGCTGCTGCTGTCCTCGCCGCTGAAGCGAGTGATGCTGATCCGTAGGGCGACGAGAACCTGATACAGAAGGTCGTCGTCTACCTCTTCCCTCGCGAGGCAGCCCATGACGGAGAAAGCACGAGGCTGGATGGCAGGGTTGTTCTGGAAGGCGGTGCTGGCCACGAGACTCATCCAGCGCGATCGCCAAGCATTAGCAATATCCGTGGAGATTGCTGCGATAGAGCAAATCTCGAACATAATACCAGCCAAAATCTCCGTGGCCGCCAGGTTGGGGCCATACTCCTGTGTCGTAGACATTGATGCCCCGTCGCGCCCGGGGAATGCGGGCGTGATGCTCCAGATATCAGTCCTGGTTTCTGACAAGGACTCGAGGATGCCCCGGAGCTTGGTCTGGCGGGCCTCATCCAGATGGAACGACGTACAGGCCGCGTGGATGGAATTGACCAGAAGCCTGTGCACCAGTATGCGGATATCCGGCGAACCAGTGTTCGCAAGCATTGTTACAATGTGGAAAATCTCAGGCAAGAACATCTGCGCCTGTATCCCACTGTCAAAGGACAGCGATACGCAGAACTGCAGCAGAATGCAGACCTCTGGCCAGACGACGTTGTCAGGCAGGTACTTGCTCTGCCGCATAGAAGACCGGTTCATGGCCTTCCGCAAACGAGTGATTATCTTGCCACGCAGTGTGATGCTGCCAATTGCAGTAACGATCGAGGTTAGCGTCTCGGTCTGTTCATCATGGAGTCCTATACTTAAAGCCGTCTTGATCACTTCTTCGAGGAAGATATCGAGGAGAACCTCGTCTCCATGGATGGCCGGCCAGATCGTCTGCTCCAACGTGAAGCTCAAAGTCGGGTCGGACAGCGTAACGTCGATTAACTTCCGGAACAAGCTCGCAATCTTATCGCGACCTTTGTCGCTGTCGGGCTCAGCTGCCAGCACTGACGATCGGAGGCCTGGCAGCCATGGCGCTAGATAGGCCAGACTCAAAGGCTTCTGCTCTTCTGAAAAGCTATCCCAGCCGACAAAGAATTCATTCAGGAAATCCGACGTGAGCTGAGGCTCAGCCTGGGCGAGCGTCTTGCTAATTTCCACAATAAATCGTGACGGGTCTAGTGGCACCGCGATGTCTAGAACAAGTCAGCGGGCGCGCGCTCCAAGACTTCCCTCCCAGAGTGTCCAAATCGATTTGAGCTTACCTCGTGTGCACACCACCTTTGATGCAACAGTGAAATTGAAGGCCTTGCATAGGGCGCCCAGCAGATTGTAAGAGGAAAGCCGCAAGACATGATCGGGGCTGGCCAGATTCGTTAGGGCAAGATTCAAAAGCGTACCCGGCACATCCTGTGGCCGAATAAGTCTTTCAAATGACTTCAGCGACCGCGTGTCCTTGCCGTACTTGGCCTTTGCGGCGCGGATCGTCTGTAAGATCTCCGCCTTCTTAGGGCTGGTGAAGTACATGATAATTTTGCCATTGTCAGCCCGGAGGCCAAAGGCCGATTCGTCATCAGGCTTCACGTTTGTAGGCGCCTCATCGACGTCACCAAGGCGGAAAATATCGTTGATGGTCGCGCTTAGGCGGAAATTGGGGTGCACCTCCTGCTTCTCGGCTGTTGTTATTTGGACGAATTGGCTGCCTACCATGACCCGGCAGGCGATCCTTCCTTTCGTCTTGGACAGTCGTACGACTGGCTTAAAGTCGTAGCGCGTGTCTGCAAAGACGCTGATTGTTTCCTTCGGCAGGTGCAACTGATTGAAGTGGAAATGATTCTGCAGCTCCTTGATGCTGCCAACGAGATGGTACTCAATGTTATTGGGGTTGAAGACACTGGCATCTTTTCTGGTCGAGACACGAAGAACACGGCGCAGGCATTTGCTGTAAATTGTCAGTCCTTTCGGCGTCCATATCACACCTCGTACAGTCAAAACTCTGCTTACCGGAATGCACTGTTCATGTTGTAGATATAGACACGACTAAGCTGCTTCGACAGCTCCGTGGGTGTAAGAAGCTCGAGCTTGTGGAAGAGCTCGTCCTGGGGCTCGTCGTTCTGGCCATTGTAGCAGGTTGCGTCGATGAGTAGTCCGAAAGGTCGATGCCACAGGCGGCTGGCGATCTGCTCATGTGTCAGTACGATGATCAATTCTGGGCAGAAAGCAGCGTCACTGGCAGTAGCACAAAGCCGTGACAAACGAAACATTATTTGCACTCACCTTCAAGTAGCAGTAGATCAGAGTATCATAATCAATGTTCTCGTCATCAATGTTCCTCAAGATGATGCAGATGATAGACAAGCCATCCTAAACGCAGAATGTCAGGCGTCAGCGGTGGCTTATAGGGGAAGCATAAGAATTTTTGAGGATCTTTGTAGGCTTACCTTGCTCTCTCCACCATCGTAGACAGCCCTAGCCGTGACAAATGATTCGGTACTGCGGAACGCGTTACGAAGCATAAAATTTTGGAACCGAGAGTAAGCTGGTGGACTGTTGGCTGAGATCAACGGCCTATTCCAAGTAACGGCCAGCGCTGGAGGACCAAGATGTGAAATGAGGTTTCTCAGGGGCTCAAGGACAGGGGACCGCATGCGAGAGATCTCAGCTGGAGTTCGAACAAAGTCTCTTCTCTCCTGGGAGGCGAGGCGCTGCCGCACTTGGTCCCAGTGGTCGTAGAGGAAGCGATGCAAAGCCACGCAGGAGCCAAAGTCGAACGATTCATTCGTGCTGGGAGGATCCGTTTTCTCAGGCGACACAGAAATCTCGCGCAGGAAAGTCGTCACCCTATATATGTTCTGGGTGAGAAAGTCGTTGAGAGGGAACATGTACGGCTCCTTGGCCCCGAAGAGGACATTGTTAGCCAAATTCTGGACAACTTTCGCAATAAGAAGAAGCCCTCGACGCATCTCCTTGGACGGTGCAGTAGATACTAGGCCCTCGACCTCGGGTGCCACAATAGCCGGACAGAAGAACCGGAGGAAGATGAAGGCGCCAACGGCAGTGTATTTAGCCTCCGGGAATCTAGGCATGACTGCCGTCGATATTATGCTGCAGATTTTCCTGAATGGCGACGGTATGTTCGCCGATGAAGCACAGATATCGTCAATGAAAACCTTGGCGACTATACGAAGCTGCAGCGCATTTTTCTGGAGTTCCTCCTGTGACGTGACACGGGCTGGGTCCAGCTCAAGGTCCAGGTCCTTTGAAGTCAGCATGAGCCGCTCCACGACTTTTTGCAATGTTGCTTTGAGGTACGCTGTGCCCTTCCACTTTGCGTAGATCGAGAGCATCTTCGTGGCCACGCAAGTTCTCCGGAGTAGCTCGGATTCGTTTTCCGTGTCCTCGATTTCTTGCTTGACGAGAGCTTCCAGCAGGGCGAAGCTCATTCCCCGGGTCTCAAAGATGTTCAACAGCGATATTGTCACCTCGTCGACCTCGCTGCTGGGACACACTGCGCTAATCGCAGCCGCCAGAGTTGTATCAGTAGTCAGGAGATCTAGCAGTTCGTCGTACTTCTCCGTGACGGCAGTATCGGACAGGTTGTTGAACTCAGTGCCTTGCATCAGGATGTTGTAAAGAACTTTCACGAAAGCTGTTCTTATCTCAACGTTCTCATGATAGCCAATGCTCAAAGAGTGCTTCAGACCGACGTCAATGTTCGCACTGAGAAGATTGGAGAGCACGGTGATGGCAAGTTCAGAGCTTGTAATACTGTCGTCCCTGGCGGTCGTCCCATGATCGTGCCTGCTCGCCTCGGCCGATTCTAGGTTGAGAAGCGACAGAAACCGGTTGAAGTAGGTGTGGAACATTTGTGACTTGAGTTCACTTGTTCCGACATCTGACTGTCCATCGCCTGGCTGCAGTGGGAGACGATAGGTTAGCTCGGCCAGTGACCTTAGGCAGGCCCTGTCGAGATCTCTTTGGATTCGCAGTGACTCGTCGGGCCGCGCAGGTCCAAACGCTGCCGCAGACTCCGCCCGTGGGGAGCGTGGTCTTGCGATCCAGCTGAATATGTATTCCAGAAGCTGGTTGCGGATACGAACATCATCCCTCAGGTTCAGATGCTCCTTTTTCTTCACGACAGCCTCACAAAGCTGGCAGACTTTGATCTTGACCATGAGGCTGTTCTTGGTGTCTGGAACGCCGTCGAGGAATTTGGCAAAGTTGAGGGTTAGTGCACCTAGATGCACAGACGATGCTGCTCCCAAATCGGAAGGACCGTCCAGTCTGTCCACCAGTGCGCGGAGCAGGGAAATGGACTGCTCGGCAAAAATGATCTCGCTATCAAGGCCCTTGACAGCTGACTCTAATGCACCTGTGAACAAAATATCCAGCTCCGACTCAAGTGCTTTGAAGAGAGGCTGGTACAACGCTGGCGAGATCTCCGAGGAGAGAACCTCCCGCGTCGTCTCCCTCACACGTACGTTGCTGCAAGCCAGGAGCTGGATGCTGAGCCTCAGGTACCTATTGAGTATTGGTTCCTCCTGATTGTCGGAAGACAGCCGATCAATCCATTTCAGCCCTCCAAGAGAAGGGTCATCGATAATCGCAGTCTGGTCAGCTACGCAGACACCGCCGAGAGAGGCCAGGAAGCCAGAGTAGTTCCGCCACTCAGCGACTGCCATTTCGGATGTAGTCTCGAGGGCTGCGGTCGACACATCTCTTGATAAATGCAGCCATCTGTCAAATGCTAGAGCCCACGCATCCAAGATACCCGCACTTGGGTATTGCATTCGCCGTAGCAGGCCGCGGATTCTCTTCTGGAAAGCGACCAATCCGGTGAAGCGGAACGCGCGCGAGCCGATTTCTCGGAAAACATCGCCATTTCGAAGAAGCGACAGTGCCGCCTTCGCGGTACTCGAGGAGGCAGTCTCAATAATGTGACTCTCCTCGAAGAACAGACCGAAGCAGCTGATAACTAGCTGACATGTCTCAATATTTGCCGAGCACAAGGAGACCAGCAAAAGTGTCTCCAGCCTGGTATTTATGGCCGCTCTCTCGGGTATTTCTTCCGGCAAGTTGGCCAGTTCCGAGAGCTTCCGCAGCAGAACAAGTCTGGACTCAAGATACCCGTGAATCGAATTGATACCTGCACCAAGGTCTTGAGAGTCGACCTTGTCGAAAAGGTCGCTTAGAACAAGCGAGGTCAGTTTCCAGAACTTTTGCTTGAATGCAAGAGAGCATATCCTTTTCGACGCACGGAGAGACTCCATGATGATCGTACTGCCGAATACGCGCACGGTTACCTGCGCGGCCAATCGGCGCACTTCTTCGTTTGCGGTGACCAGGCAAGGCAGGAAAGACTCGAAGCTCTCTTCGAAGTACTCGTTCTTTTCCTTGTGCTCTGGAATCGCCACAAAGACGCCAAGTGGGCAGACACAGAGAAATGAGATGATATGATGGAGCATGCTATTGTTGTCGACTAGCTCCAGGGCTTTTCTCGAAGACCCGTGATCGCCCACGACAAATATTGTGGACATGGTCTACCGCCCAAGTCAGTTCATATTCGACTGTGCAAGAGCATTGTGTTACATACCTTGAGTTGAGCCAGCGAGAACTCGAACCCGATCGTATAGAGCTGCGTGTAATGATCCGCCTCCTCAAGTCCCGCAAAGTGGGAGCAGGCCTGGATCACAGCGATTTTGAAACCAAGCGGAGTGTTCGGGGCGAGACAGGATGGTGCTAAGGATTCGACACAGCTTTCATAGTTAAGGTCAGTCAGGCTCATAAAGGCAGCGGTCATGATGTCCTGGTCGAACAGCCCGCTATCCGGCCCCGAGCTGTTGCGACGGAAAACAGCGTCTCGAATCTCATCCTGCACATCCAGGGCATAACTCATGAACGCCGAATCACTCTCGGGGTCAAAATGCCGGGCCGCACGCAGAAGTAGCACAAGACAGTACGCCGCCTGTTCATTTTTGTTCCTGAGGGTTTTCCTCAGACCGTCAAGAAATGCGACTTTCTTGGACATGCTACCACTCTTGGCCTCTCGCAGGTTGCTCGCAACCTCGAACACATCAGGAAGGAGGAAAAGCAAGGTAATTTGCAAAGGGTAGAGCAAGAACTTCCGCCTGACACCATCGGCTACCGAGTCTGCCCTTCCATTGTCATGCACAACTGTCTGTGTCATATCAAAGAGGGTATCCGGCCCACCATCTAGCCTCTTGTGAATTGTGTGCAACTCAACAAACTCGTCGGGATAACGATCCAGCCATCTTGTGATCAAAAGCGGGGTGACGATGGCGATGGTGTGCTGGAACGGTCTCCGAAAATGAAGATAACTGGAGCAGATCTCCTGGATGATCAGGCCGAGCTTCTGACTGTCTACCCAGAAGCACCCGATCAGGCGCAACACTATTAATGCGGTGTATTCGTCGTCCGCGCTCGCTGGGGTTTGGACAGTTGCGATATTCGCGGACGTGGCAGTCCGGACCATGTAGATGAGCTTCCTCAGATACTCGAACGAGCTCGTCCAGTTGGACGCACTGACGAACTCAGCAATGGTCCTGCCCTGGCGCTCTAGGCCTTCGATCTTCGAGTCAAATAGCGCTTGGCTCTCAACGGGCTGCTCGCTGCCGGCGGGCGGCAGAGGGTTGACCGGCTCGGGGTGGTCCGCCACCACGGTGCGCTCGGTATTGAACTCATCAAGCAAGGTCTGGGTCGACAGACTATATCCCTCCGGGAGAGGTCGAGCATACAGCCTCAAAATGTCCAGGACCCTGGTCACCAGCGCGGAATCGAGCGTCTGCGGAGGGGGCAACTTGGCCCTCTGGGCGCTTCTCATCCGCCAAGACTCGGGCTGTGGCGGAATAGAACCCACTGCATTCCAGTGGCTGGTGCAGCAATCGGCAATCAGGCCAAATATATAGATCTCGGATATGAGGACGTGAGGAGGGTGAGCGGAGATGGGTCCGCCCTTGTAAGGTCGCCCTAGGTCCTCGATCAAGCCCATCAGAGCGTCGAGGACGACATTGATGGATCCGGCGCTGACCTTCAGCAGGGTGGCACGGGTGATGAGAACGATGTCATCTTGAGCGAGGTCTTGGCTGGTGGTGCCTGTCCGGTGCGGAAGCTGTATCGGGGCGAGCAGGAAGTCAGCACGGGTGTTCTCTCCGCCATCCTTCGCATCCAGAGATGGGGACAGCATCCAATGCCGTCCTCGGGGCGTCCCCTTGTCATTCGTCTCCTTACCCTTGTAGTGAGCCTCTCCACAAGACACCGAACCAGACTGCCATCACCGTTCATTGTGCTGAGAGACATAGGGGTGTGTCTCCCTCTTTCGCATGTTTAAAGCAGCATGCCCTCTCCTGGGCAGTACTGGGATCGGGCTGCCCTCGCGGTCTCGGGGGGAAAATTCGCCTGCAGCGCCAGGCAGTCGACGGGCTTGTAGGTATCGGAGCGGGCTAGTGATCGCGATGCGTGCGTGACACCGGGGCGAGGATGGTGTGGGATCGGGCGATTGGGCAATTGGGCAATTGAGAGCGTCGGGACAGCGTCGGTGCTTTGGGAACGGGCCAGGCTGGGAGACGGCAGCGGGCGTTGACTCGATGGAGCTCGCGATGGGGTTTGAAGAGTGGAGTAGGCGTGGTCTCTCAACAACGGGCTAGCAGAAATGGATCGACACAAAGAAACAGATGATGGCGCCCCTCGATTGAGCAATCGGTCGTCTGCGGTCTTGCGAAGGGGCGTGCCTGTGTCTGGGGCCGGATGTACTGCAACGGTCGACGATGCATGAACTCGCCCTTGGCCTCCCTCCACTCGCCCAATGGACCTGTCTTGCATGTGTCCTCGACCTCCCAAGGCTGCTGGGTGTGTACATGCACATGTACCAGGCCACTGCACGCCTGGCCAGGGCGGCAGGGCAGCAGGGTAGCAGCAGACTGCGGTGTGCGTAGGGTACCCTACCGTGCTTACCGCGGCACGCGCTAAGCTTAAATGGTTGACCAGCTCGGTACTGCAGTGGGGAGCAAGACCCGGCGTGGGAGGCAGCGCAAGATTGGGCACGAGAGCTGCGGGTGAGGCGTCTCCCCATGCCCAGGGGTAAGCTGGCCCCTGGTCCCTTGCATTGCATCCCAGAGGCACACACCAGGGAGAGACACACAGAGAGACAACTTTGGAACCCAAAACCCACCCTTTGGTACCCAGCGACCGGCGGCAGATTGGGCCAGCCGTCGATGCATCTGAACCTCTGCGTGACCTACCTTGCATCTACGTACCTATGCAGGTACACATAAGTCTGCTTGGTATATTGCCAGACGGCTGGAAGAGTAACCGGGTAGGGCTACCACCACAAGGCTCGCCAGCATGTGACAACTCCCTTTCCCCCGAGAGAACAATGGAATTGCCGTGAGGGATGAACTGGTCTCGGGCGAGGCTAGCTCAAGCTCAAGCTCGAGAAGCAGCTCCAGTCCACGTAATGTCCAAGCTGAGCAGTAGGGCTGTGCGTGCCCAAGGCAGCCAAGAGCCCACGGTCACATCTGGACTACCAGGAAAGGATATCACGGCTGCATTTGGGCTAGGGACTATCCCAAAATATGACGGCGCCTTATCCCAGGAGGATATCCCACCAGCGTGAGCAATAACGTGGGCATAACTACCTGACCCTAAAACGGCCAATGACTGATCAACTGCTCTGCTGACAATATAACCAGGCCAGCCTCCATGTGCCTGCTCTTCTTACTATGCGATAAGGTAAGGCTGATTTAGGGAGGGATTACTCGGTGAGCAGGAGCAGGTCATGTCCGACTCAGCCACCATGGCCCTCATAGAGGGTGTTCTATTAATGGACGAATCCCAGCTCCTCCAGTTCAATGTTGTCTTTTACATATAATCTGCAGTGCGTGAGGAAGCCGGGTTCGGTTTCTTTTCACCTCTGCTTGTGTTCCCCCAAACTCTAAACAACCATCCTCGCCCGCAATGTTCGCGTGCTGCTTTTCTGGGAGCGAATACGAGGACGACACACAACACGAGGCCGCTCGCCCCCAAGCAAATAGACCCCCTTCCGACGAGATGTCCCTTACACCAAAGCCAGTCACCGGCCGCAGGAAACCCTCAAACGCAGCTCAGAAGCCACCAGCAGAGTCTGTCACAGCCCCCAGCGACCGGAATAATGACAAGGTTAAGCCGTCAGACTACCTCTACTTTGGCGAAGGGTCATCAGTCTACCATCACAGGCACACCGTCGCAAATAGCACAAACCAGCAGGGCAGGGCTTCGAATGGCCCAAGGTATACCACAGTCGGGTCAGGAAATCCATCGGGACGTGACAACAGTGGATATCTGGCAACGGGTCTCAACAACAACACACAGATGGGATACTCCAACCTGACCTATGGGGGCTCGCTGCAGTACAACTTTGCTGGGACGCAACCGATTGGCGTTGGAACCTGAGCAAGTGTGTGGCATATGATGATTGATGCACTCAGTCACCATACTTTCATTTCCCAGCGCAAAAAGACGGCCTTTGCGGCCCCTGATACCGTTGCTCAGTCGCAATCCGTACGAGTGATCTCGGAAAGCATATCAGCGCTGGCTGTGCTCCTTTGGACCCGTACACAAGGCTCCTCCCTGCCAGTTGTGCTCACAACCTGCTCGTTTAACAAAGCATGGCTGAAAAGGAGGTTTGAGCCTTTTGACGCACCCTGGAAGGGTGCACTCCGACTTGACACAGGGGCGCATTGAATCAGCCATAGCAGTTGACGAGCAGAATCTGGCTTGTATGATGGAGGCGCATGCTCCGATGCCCCCTATGCCTCCTAGGCCCCCATTTCTCACAAGGCCCGCTCGCCTCGACCTAAATCAGACACAGTGGCAATTGACGGAGTTTTGCATCGTCCGATGGGGGTGTGGGTTGAAGGTTATTCATACCGAGAGCAGGCACTACGATACTATTTGCCTGGAGTGCACCAACTGCTCCCATACACCGTGTGGACCCAAGTCTATCCAGGAAGCACGTTCAAGAAAAGAAGCACCCGATGGGCTTGACGACTTGAATACGGGCATGCATTTGAAAGCCTTTGCGTTACAAGAGCCACTTTGCTTTTGTTCCGGGTTTTCACAATACCACCTCCATGTCTCATTATGAGTCCTGGTCTCCTGCTGGTAGCGCACATAGATCCATAGGGCCTCCAAGGCAATCGTCGAGGCTGGAAACATAATGATGAGCCAAAATACCAAGACTGGCCTAGTCACGACAACCACTGGCTGAGCATTGCACGAGACATACTTTATAGACGATTTCGAGTAAGCAATGGATTTCCATCAGCGCCAGCCAGACGGTCTACAGAGTTGATTGTGTCCATAGTTTCATGAGAAAGATGTAATTTTCGAGCTTATCCTGTAGCATTCCGAGGAAGTATTTTAGTTAAACTTTTGACGGCAAGAAGACCAATAGAATAAGCAACAACGACGACGATCGAGACCACACGCCCTGTCAAGGAAACCCAGGAATTGCTGTTCCACACGTATGAGTGTATCACATTAGGCATTCCCGAGCGTTCATCAGAACCTGCGAAATAGAAAACATCCCAGAAACACAACACAAGCAATGAGAACTCCTAAGAACGGTGGACACGAAGTACAGGCCGCGAGAAGGTAGACAGCGCCGTGGGCTCAATAGACGTTTCTATTCGGCGCCTTTGTGGAATCACATCTACTCAAGGCACGCAAGGGGTTGTAACCATATGCCCAGGCCTAGCGACGATAGCCACGACCATTGCCGCTGTGACCACGGTCATAGCCCCTGTCCCCTCCATAACCTCCCTGTCGACGGTCATCACGACCGGAGTACGGCGGTTGTTGATACCCCTGACCTTGATAGCCTTGATAACCACCACCACCACCTCCTCCTCCTCCATAGGACTGCCCTGGTGGTGCGCCATATCCGCCTCCATTGCCATAGCCCTGGTTGTATCCGCCGCCGTATCCACCGTATCCACCGCCATTGCCGAAATTAGCGGGCGGTGGTGGTGGCGGCAAACCGCTACCGAAGCCCACTGTTCCAGGAGGAGGTGGCACCCAGTTGGCCGGTGGGGCTGGATAGCCACCACCGTTTCTGGGTGGAGGATAGCTATCTCGTCCACCATAGCCTCCTCCCGAGCCTCCACGACCACGACCACCTTGATAGCCGCCGCGTCCAGGACCGTAATTGATCGGTTCAGTACGTCCGTTCTGATAGTTGTGGCGTCCCAGAGGCGCGCCACCATGGCTTCTGCCTGACCGGCGGCCCTTCGATCGAATCTCGTCCATGTCGTTCCGGTCGAGGGCCGGTGTCGGTAGCTTGACGCCGCGAAGTAGCATGGACTTGTGCGTGTGTGCGCTGCTTGGCATCTCGTAGTTGACACTGGGCACGGTTAGTAACTGCATCTATAAGTAGCTAAAGGTGGGAGAAGTGTGCTAGTATACCTCAGAGAGCGGTCGTAGTCAAGGTCAGGCATTGACTTTCTTTCAAGTGGATATGTCAGAGCACCGTGAGGGAGGTAATCCTCGATCTTTGTGATCTCACCCGCCAGACCACCACTTGTCCTCGGGTCGAGCTGGTGTTTCGGGGCGCCTTGCTTCTTTGAGTAGAAGTGAGTGATAATATCGTCGTACAAGCCTGGGTGTGCATCGCATATTATGAGCACGTCATGTCCAGGCTCATTCCGTGCCAAAGCATCTTCGCTCAGCAAGTGATACTTCTTTGCCATGGCCTCGAGAAGCCGCGGCATGTCAATAAACGGCAAGAGCGCGACACCTTGCCACGCCATCTTCTTCCCGTTCAGGTCGACCTCGAAATCTTCGGGATAGAAATCAATGATTTCGCTGTCCTCATTTGTCATGAGGTCATGGAAAACTTCAGGGATGGCGTGCCTGGACGCCGCAGGAAGAACGCTCATGAGTTGTTCGTACGGTTTCGATATTCTTCCTTTCTCGAACTTGATCTCGACCTTGTTTAGGTCCACAAAATCCTGGGCAAAGGGCGCATAATGGTAAGGATAGTACCAATCCCAAGACGGGCAGCCTTGGAAGTAGTACATCAGCACCCATGCTAGACCCTCCACATACGCGCGCCCGACTTTGTGACGGAACTCAACGTCGTTACGGTCCACGTGGAATTTCTGCTCGTAGTACCTGTCGGCGTACCCATCCTCCCAGAGCCTCACTGTGTCGACGGGTCCTTCGTTTTCTGTTGTTGTGGACGGAGTGACGGCGTCAGGACTGTCAGTGCTCGGTGTGCCCGGTCCATCCTTCTCCAGAAGGTCTGCTTTGCGCTTGCGTGCAGCTGAAGGCGGTGTTTCTTGGGCCTGCGAATTTTCTTCACCCTCCGCCATCTCCTCCTTGGCCTCGGTGGGTTTGTTCATGAGACCCTGGATCTGGCTCTTAAGAACGCTGGCAGCGCTCTTGTTGGCATTGTTTGCATTCTGCAAAGAGCTCTTGTTAACAACCATGTCGTGCGTGATTGCACTGTTTGGCTTGGATAGAGGGCCAGGCAAGCTCGAGATCGGCACGAAAGCTGCATCGGGGGCAAGGCCCGGCACCATGTTGTCAACCTTTTGATGCTTATTCCTTCCCTGTGGGCCCGAGTTGTTACGCCCAGCTGCGCGAGCTTGCTCAGCCGCCTTGCGCCTTTTGAAACCGGCTTCGCGCCGGTCTTCTGTCTCCTTCCTGCGGCGGAAAATAGCATCCTCCTGTTTCGCAAGACCAGCCAGGATGAGTTGCGCCCGCTCCAGATCGCAGTGTCCATCCTTGGTAAGATAGCCACCCATGTGGGGCAAATTGTCTTTCCAGATGGCAGTGAGTGTATCGATTCCATTCTCTCGGATCTCGAGGGCAGGAAGATGGGGCAGGAAATCATTGCCAACGAAAAAGCACATGAAGACCCAATCATCAATAGCGCGCTCGATGTCCCAACGGAATGGAAGGTTGGGCACATCGAGCTCGACAGCGAGATATTCGCGGAGAACGGAGACATGGAGCCAGATGAAAGGCTTCAACGGATGAGCGTTGTCCTTGCCGTCGAAATCGGCATCCTTGTCCTTCTGCTCTCCTCTGCAGTTCTGGGCATCATGGCCCTTCTGCCCACACAACTTACACATTTTGACCCTGCTATCTTGTGCGAAGACATCCTCACGTAGCACTCGGAAATGAGGCTCATGGGTGGCAAGACCAAGCATGATGAGATCGGCATCTAGGCCATAGATAACATGGCGGGTGTTGGGGTCATGTTCGGGCGAGGCCCTCTGGGAGCGAACAAAATTCATGATCTTGTGTTCGCCTTCTCCAGGGACAGTCGCGTCTGAAATGATGACTTTCATATTCGCCCAGGCTGGATCGGTATTCAATTTGTAACTACACCAGTATCTCAGACTGGCTGCCAAAATCTTCATGAAGGGCGTTCCAGGCGTGATGGAGTTTGAGTCAAAAGCTTTCTTGACAACTTCCTCGGTAGACTCAGCAGGATGGGTACCACCGTTCTGTCGCTTCAAGAGGGTGAGCAATTGTTGCTTGTCTTCTTCCTTTTCTTTGGCATCCTGGGCGGCACGGAAACGACGGGAGCGCTGCTGGTTCATTTTGGCACGGGGAGCAACACCATCTGGCGTATATGGGTCAGTAAGGTACGTGGGGGTGGGGGTGGGGGTGGTGGCTGGGGGCAGTCGTGACTTACCGACAGCAATCATGAGCAGCTTGCGCGGCCTTACCATGTTGACCACTCGGTCGGTGTATTTGAAGACTTCGACCATCATCTCCTCCTCATCCTTTGGAGGAGGCCTGTCCTCCGGATGTGAGCAAGGGTGGACGATACCATTCATATCCAGGTAAAGATTGTCGAACTCTTCACCATTTGGGTTGGGCTGCGTGTGATCGACCGGGATAACGGAGCCATCGTCCATGGTCACAGGCTGGTCTTCAATGACCGGAGATATGATCTTGGGATATTTGGTGGAAAGCCACCGGAAGGCCGCGGGAATACCCATCTTGTCGTGTGTGGGTGGCTAGGGCCTCTGACGAAAGATCAGGATTGGAATGGTGGGATATAGCACCGCAAGTTGGATGCGCGCTTGGTCGAACGGGGAAGGAGAGTTGCTTCTTCGAGTGCGATTACTCTCGTGTAGAAAGGAATATTTACGATGGGACGCGATGTTGTTCCTCCCTTTGCTGTTGTTGTCGCCCAGGTCGTTGCGGGGAGAGTCAGCTGCCTGCGTTTGAGGTATTCGGGTTTCTGCCTGCAATTTACGCGGGTCAGTCTGCGACGGGGCCTCAACACCCAGAGGTCACAGCAGCGTGCGAGCAAGAACCTCCACAAGGCCTGCTTAGCCGGAGCCAGATGGGTAAATGATTCTGGCGTTGATGAGCGTGACTCAAGAGGACTCGACGGCGATGGCGAAGAGTCGAGGGTTGACGGCGGGAGGATGCGCCGGGAAGTTTTGCAGAATGCGATTCCCGCCAGGTCGCTACGTACGAATTGCATGCGGCTCCAACCAGGCGCTCGGACCCACATTCCCATCAAGCCTAGGGGTCTTTCTCGATTCGGAGGACAGTACTGGGGGAACTGGGTACCCAGGTACCTGCCCAGGGAGCCCGCCGCCCCTCAAGCGTGTACGGGATGCATCCGTTAGAGACATTACTATGCATACAGAATGTGCCTTCAGAATATTCTGGCCAACTTACAACATTTCAGTAGACATGCCACAGACACGCAAATGCCAACTACAGGCAAATGCTCACTTACCGATTAAAGCAACTTGCGCAATGCTCATCAACACAACGTTCTTAGCGCTCACCATGGGATATCTCAGAGGCCCATGCATTGACAGTTCTTGGCAGGCTGCGGGCTGTTGAAGCCAATAAATTTGACCAGATCCGTAAGTCGAAATAGGCACCCAATAGTTTGGGGTTAGCGGCCGGTGAAGGCCTCAGGGGGGTTGCTCAAGTGTCCGCCCCTTTTGAGAACATGGTCGAATTGAGATCTGCCTTTGTCGCAACAGGCTCCTCCGGTTGGCGGTCGGCTTCTTTTCACCATTTTCCACCGTCACTCTCCTTCCAGAACGCTCGAAAAGGCCCTGCGACAATGAAAGCCGTATGAGACGCGTGCTTGAAGTCTATTTCATTTGCCCTGTCCCACTTGTCACTCTTTTGCATCATCCTATGATACCCTCAGCTCGCTTGCCCACGGCCCACTCGTCTGTCCTCGTCCTCGTCACGTCCCCGACCCCTTGTTCAGCACCTTGTGACCAACATATTTCCTGAGTTTGAACCGTCGCCCTTTGTGCATCCTCGCCAGTCACCGATACGCTACAACCTGTTCTTTGGACACTGTACCATGCATTGACGGCGAGTCACCTACTGTAACAACGCTGCAAGGCCAGAATGAATGGGAACTATGGCAACAACGCCAGCCTCCTATCCCCGACCCAGGGTGTGGGTCCGGGCGGGAGACAGATCATGGAGGGATACAGGAAAGACATAATGAATGGGTTCGCGCAGGACCAGCCGCGCTACAATCCCGTTCGTACCTCCACCAGCGCGTCACCCGCTCCCAAGCTAATCGGGAACCTAGTTGAATGTAGACCGGACACAGAGCTCGCCCCACGTCGACCTCAAGGATCCCATCCAAGTGCACCTGCTCACCGAGACCGCCCTGACTGACAGCAAAGAATGGGAGATATTGGCGCAAGAAGAGGTGGACGACCTCAAGAAACAGATCCAGTCCTTGACGGTGCGCATCGAGCAGGCGCGGGCAAACCTGGCGATACAGACGAAATACCGAGATGCCGCGATATCCATGTCCAAGTTATACACGGCTGGGAAAAGGGGAAACCGAGCCACTGCCGACCCAACTGCCCAAGAAACGGCGGTTGAGAGACAGGAAAGCGAACAAAGATGCGAGGAACTGGCGACAGAGTTATTCAACCTGGAGAAAGAGATACTGGCGCCGCAACGCCGCCTGCTTCAGCATACGGCTGCAATCTTGCAACTCACACACAAGGCGTCCTCCAAACGAAAGCCGCCCCCGGCCATGCTTAATGGCATGCCCGGAAGTCCGGAGAGTCTTTACACGTACACAAATGGGCGGAACAGCATGCAATTCCCCAGCGATGATCTGGACCGGGAACTGTATTTCCCGCTCGATGAGCCCGAGACCTTTGGCCGGTCGCTAAAGAGCGACATCCCGATACCACCGCGATCACCGGTGCGGGAGCGCTCGAATCAGTTGCGTGACGAGGTGGAAACGTTGAAGAAGCAGAACTCTGGGCATTTGGATGTTATCACTACTACGGAGCGAAGTCTCGAGGATCTCAACAACCGTCTACGAGACTTGGTGGTTCAAATGAACCCCACAAAGAATGGAGGCTACAAGCCAGCCCCCGCCGGGAATTTTGAGCCTGGCGAGTTGGTCAACAGTCAGCTTGATTATCTCGCTGAGGCCTTGTCAACCATTCAGCGGGATCAGGAAGGACAGCCGCGTTCTGACAACTCCGCGATGATGATGCTTCAGGTCGAGGACAGGTTAGACGCATTGAGCCGCCAGATGTATCGAGCTGTCCAGGCTGTCGATGAGGACCAGCCAGCTCCGCCCTTGGCTAAGGATGCGGGAATTCAGGAGCGTTTTGACTGGATTGAGTCGGCAGTGCCAGTCTTGCAGGCGTCAATGGACAAGGATTCCGGAGCACAGAGCGCTGCACAGATCGAGACTGTTCTTTCTGGGTTGTGGGATATCATCCAATCAGGATACGCGGACATCAACCGACAACGGAATGCTCGAAGAGAAGTGCGTCTCGGCAAAGGAATGCCAGACGATGAAGACGACGTATCCGCGGATGAGGCCTTCGACTTCGATGAGCCCTACTCGTTGGACGCTTTCTCTGAAAAGGTGCAGTGGCTATTCCGACAGGCAACGAGTTTAAAGGAGCAAAAGTCGGTGCTCAAGAGACAAATCAGACAGCAGCGTGATCTGAACGGCAAGGGAGATTCCGAGAAGGACGTGGAGCTACGAAGCAAGGTTGAAGAGCTGAATCGTACCAAGAACCTCCTGGCGTTCTGCGAGGAGAATGCCCAGCAGTCCAAGACGGAAGCCGCAGAAGCTCAAGAGAAGCTGGCCCGGGCCCTTGCGGATCTCGACTCATTACAGGTTACGCAAGCAGCTAACGAGACTGCTGCTACCTCAGCCGTACAGGATCAACTCCGGGAGCGGAATGCCAAAATCGTGTCTCTGGAATCGGACACCAAAGCCCTGCAGGACAAGCTGGAGATTATTGAGGCACAGCTGGGCAGTATGAATGAGCAGCTGAGAGACGCGGACGACACCAAGAAGGCCGTACAGGATGAGAAGTGGAAGCTCGAGGAGCAGATCAGGGTCAAGGACGAGGAGATGGAGCAGCTCAACGTGACGATGGTCGAGATCAAGACGGAGCTGACCATCGCCAAGGCAGAACTTGAGGGAGCCTACGGGTCTCGCTCAGAGCGGGCGGCCGAGGCGGCCGCGCTGACCAAGAGCTCTCAGATGCAGAGCCTGGTGGAGCAGTCGGAGAAGCTCAAGGCCGAGCTGGCCGCCACGCTGAAGGACCTCGAGGAGCTGACCAAGGAGACGCTCGCAGCTGAGAAGGAGAAGGTCGAGCTGGAAGGCCGCCTGGACGACGCCGAGTCGACGCGGTCGACCCTGGAGAGTGACATCGCCGCGCTGAGGACCAGGTACAACTCGGAGATCACGAAGCTTAAGGAGCAGCTGGACGCCGAGAAGTTCAAGGCCGGGCCGAATGCCTCGGGTACGGGCCCCAGGGCTGGCGCCTCCATGCTCAGCGAGCAGTTCAGAGCGACGATGAAGGAAGAGAGAAGAAAGTTCCAGGAAGAGATTAGGGTAAGGCACTCACTCGACCGTTGTCTCCTCGATCATTATCTTGAAAGTTTGTGAGCTAACAATCATTGCAGGAGGAACAAAACAAGCGCAGAAAGCTGGAGGAGGAGCTCCGGGCGCTCAAGAAGTCGGCCGGGCGGGGCTCGAACCCGCTCACGCCACGGTAACGACACTGAAAACGGCCCAGGGACCAATAGCCCGGGTCGCGTGCATAATATCTATAAGCCTTGCGACAGCAGTGCGGCGTGTATTATGTTTAATCGCTCTTCCGATTCTCTCTTCTTGGATATTGTTACACGCACCGGGCAAAGCTTTCACATTCATGGCAAGGGTTGTTTATCTTGTAGACTGGGAGGGCGCCTTAATGGCAATAAAATCTAGTATATACAGATTCTCTTGGGGTAGTGATCTGCCTTTGACACGAATTGTAACTTTGGTGCTAAGAGCTTGCTGGTACGCTGCGAGACCCAGAAGGCACCTGCCACTGCATAGCAACGGAGACTATACAAGATGTGAATATAAGCAATCGGCACACTCCACCCCAATTGGACTGGCAAAATAGCTGTGGTCTGTCTTCTCATAATAAACAGCCCTTATTCAGCAAAGACGCTGGTCAATGCCTGGGCATATGAGGTGTAGGAAGACCCCATCTTTTCGACATCGTAATCATTCCAGTATCCTTTTCATTAGCAGCAAGAATTAGCTGACTTTGAACAGTATCTGAGAGACTGGAAGGGACATTTTCCACATACCGCCTCCATCTACGGAATACTGAGCGCTCCAGTTGGCAAACTTGGCCTGGGCCTGCTCAGGGGTATTGCCCTGGCTGGGCTTCGCGTCATTAGTAACCCAGACAAGGGGTGTCACCTTAAGGCCGAGAGCGTCCTGCCAGGACCCGGGGTTGTTGCCCGCCCCGCCGTCGTAGACCTGGAGATAGACGCGGTCGAGCAGGCCGGGCAGCTGCTGGACGACGCTCGCCCAGAAGCCGGTGTTGGTGTAGGGCGCGATGGAATATTTGTAGCCGATGCCGCCGAGCAGCTGGGCGAAGGTCACGGTGCTGTTGGCGTCGTAGACGGACTCGTCGTCGTTGTTGAAGGCGTCGAGGTCCCAGGCCGTCTTCAGCGCGTCGAAGTTCCGGTACAGAGGCGTGTCCGCGCCGGTGCCGTTCGCGTTGACCAGGTTGCGTATGTTGACGAAGGTCGCGTCGTGAGAGACGAGCGAGACTTCGACGCGGTCGATGAGGGTCTGCCCCGTCTTGAACGACTTGATCTTGTCGGCGAGGGCTGAGCCCCCAACGTATGCGCCGGCGGTGATGACGGGGGCGTCGACGGCCTCGCCGGCATCGCCGGTGGAGTAATAGACCAGGTCACCGTTCTCAAGCACGCCAATGCGGAAGATAAGCAGTGTGTTGAAGCCAGAGGTCTTCAGTGCCGTCGTGTTGGACTGCAGCACATCTTTGAAGAGGAAGATGGCAGTTGTTGCGGCGGCATTGACAGAGCTCGAGAACAACAGCGTAGAGAGTAGGGTATATGCCAAGCCGTACCACAGCATTGTGACTGGAATCAGGAGACTGCCCTTCGCTTTCCTTCTACTTTGTCAATTCACATCAATTGTCGAACAAGTTAACAAGGCTGCACTTATCTGTCTATGCCTGACAGAGCAAGGCATTGGACATGTCTCTCACGGCTTACACATCGTGTCTCTTATACACACTCACTCAGTCCACCGCTGAGCGGGGTTGTCGTCCTTGCTACTACCTTCCGTCTTTGCCAACTTTTTTCCTGGGCATCCAGATATCACGTTACGTCCAGATACCCATCATTTACGGATTTGGGGTCTTTATGGGGCTGGCTCCGATGACTTGACGCCATCCCGCTGTTGTCGGGGTATATCTGGGTATTCAAGACGGCATGTGTGTGTGGGGGCGAAACCTCATGTTACAACTTCTCAAGTGATTGGTCATGGCGGATCGACCAGTGTTCTTGTGGTATGACTGATTTGAGCAGGATACTCTAATAGGCAATGATACAATGCCGTAAATACGGGTGATACTGAAATGATTGCGACAGGGAATTAACGATTGGTCCATAGGCGCTTGTTACAGACAGCAGCCCGATTTCTGCCGTTGATACATGTCTCTCAGCTTTGGAGGTACGCAGGATTGATGCAATATCTCTTAGTCTATACCTAGTAGGTAGGTGGGTATTGTAGACCATCGCCTAAAATACACTGATGCCCATCCTACTGGTGGCTATCCTACCTACCTAGGTAGGTATTGGTTGGCTAACCCGCACTGGGCAGGAAGAGGATGCTGGTTAGCTCCCTGTGAGCGGTTGTACTCCAAGTAAGCGGTTCACACTGAAGGTGTGTCCCTTGCTTCTGACAGGCCCGGTCCCTGCCAAGCGTTGTTCCCAATTAATTTGATCGGCCTCCACCCGCATAAAGTGCCTGAGCAATGTAAGTGCGCCGTGCTGGCTGCGTAACTAACCCGCCCGGTCCAATCTGGATTATCACCGGCCACAGAGTCAGTGACCGCAGCTCCGATTCCTCTTTCCCTTCCGACTCCAGACCACATCACACGCGCACACACACTCTCTCTCTGATTTCTACGCCCGCAGCAGGCATTCGCAACTCCACATGTTGTTGCGTTCAATGCCTATGGCCTAGTGCTCGTTGGAACCATCTGGTTGGGCACAGCCGCTCCCTCGATCAGCTCCCGTCGATTGTCTCGTGTCAGCGCGTCCGACTGCCCGGCCCCTCGTCAAAGGGCTGGCCACTCCCAACTTTCGACTCCCGCTCTGCGCGCCGCATCTTTGACTACGCCGTTCCAACTCGACCTCACGATCTTCCACGATGCCTAAGCAGCACGTCATTTTCGGCCGGCCTTTGCCGCGGCTCTCGTCCCGTCGCATATCCGTTCTCCTGGCCAGTCTCTCCATCTTCGCCGTCTTCAGCCTGCTCTTTACGGCGCCCTCGTCCATCCCAGGGCCGACCCTCTCCATATCCGACCACAAGTTTTCCATGTCAATACCTAAGTGGAAGTCGCCCTCATGGAACCCCTTCAAGTCGCCACCCCACCCTCCGCAACGGCAAGCAAACGACACCGACGGCCAGTCCTCGTGGTTCTCCGACTGGAGGTGGCTCGCGATCCCTTTCAGCTCGAGTTACACCCTGGACGAGACTAGGGCTTTACTCCCCTATATGCCCACGAGGCCCGAGGTGTACTGTTATTATGATGTTACAGCCAAGAAGGACCCCACACTCAAGCAGGCCGAGAATGAGGTTCTGCTGTCCTGGAGGCGGGCATGGTGGGCGCAAGGTTTCAAGCCCATCATCCTGAGCGATGTAGAAGCTACGAGCAACCCCTTGTACGATGAGCTTACGCGGATCAAGGATGTCGAGCCGGCCTTGAAGGCCGACTTGATGAGGTGGTTGGCCTGGGAGAACATGGGAGGTGGCCTACTCACGCACCATCGTCTGTTCCCCATGGCGGCCCACGACGACCCGTTGTTGTCTTATCTGCGCCGTGGCGAATACCAGGGCTTGACGCGTTGGGAAGGTCTCGAGGACGGGCTGTTTGCAGGGTCCAAGCAGGAAATCACGGCCGCTATCAAAGCTGTCTTTGGCAGCTCCAAGGCGAAGACTGCCAAGGACTTTCTGTCTGCTCTGCCTGCCGAGCAGGAGGATGACGAGAAGAAGCTGTTCTGGGTGGACCAAGCCCCGAAGTCGTTGGCCTACTACAGCGACAAGACCCTATCTGAGAAGTACGACAAGGTTGCCAAGGCCATCGCTAACAACGGTGCAAAGGGCCTGGACAGCCTGAACCAGCTCATCACCTCCCACCTGCATCTCACCTGGCAGAACAATTTCAAGAAGGGCATCGCAGTGCTGAAGCCACTTCCACATCACACAACGACAATGGTGCAGCCGGCAGTCGAGCTGGCCAATCGGCTGCAGAGATGTACTGAGTCGCCCTTACAAACTTCCTGCCCACCTAACAACCCGAAGTGTGCTCCTTGCGTCTCATCCTCGCCCCTCAAGATAGCGAGTCCCAGCAGGTACCGCAACACAACCGGCATCTACACCATCGGCACCGTTCCCCACCCATACACCCTCCACACTTTGAATGAGCTCAAGGACGACCTCGACGTCCCCTGGATTCGCCGCGACTGTCCACGAGATGTCTGGCTCGCTGAGGTGACCAAGGAGTACCTTGGCTCCGGCGTCGGCGGTGCCCCGCGCGTGCTGCGCTTCAAGGAGGCCGTGGCGGCAGAGTTCACAGCCTCAAAGTCCATCTGGCTCACGGCCGAGCAGGAGCTGCCGGACGACATCGACTGGCATTTTGGCTTTGACGTCCCGACGGAGGGCCTCGACCAGGGGAAATCGGAGACGCCCGTACCCGGCCCGGAGCGAAGGCCGCAGCCGGCGCACGACCCCACCGACGGGCCCGTCGCCAAACCTGACGAGCTCAAGAGGGAGCCGCAGCTGCTCAAGAGGGCCAAGGACGTGGTTGGCGCGACCAAGGACAAGAAGAACCTGGCGCTGAGAACCGCCATCGAGGCGTGGAACCTGGCGGACACGGAGGCCTGGAAGTTCGCGAGGGCCTTCCTCGCCAGGGAGGGGATGGAGAGACGCAAGTTCTCGGAAGAGGAGAGCAAGTACGCCCACGGCATTGGAACTGAGGTGGAGGCGAGAGACGGCGCAGGCTGGGGCAGGTGGCTCGACAAGGGGCACTCGTGAATGAAACGGCTCTTGGGGGATTACTACTGTATTTTACTTCATGTTTTATCATTGGCGTGCGGTGGCGGTCTAGGGCACATCGCATAATGGAGTTTTGAGCGGGCGATAGACTGAATGTTTACTTGCTGTCGAACGGCTCTCGTGGTTTCGGTCACAAACAAGCTATGAGACATTTGTTCAATCCAAGCTCACATCTGTCGAGCTTCCAATGTCGACCTGCGAAAGTAATAGTTATAATACCTTACGAGTTCAAGATGACAACTGGTACTGCAAGTCAACAAAATCACAACGGACTTATACTCACCGACGGCTCGATACTGCCTTGGTTAAGGGTCATAGGTGCACTAGACAGGGTGACAATCTCGAGCGCATCATTTAGTAATACTATAAAATGCAAGCAAGCTCATGAGCGTATGCTGTGAGCTTCTTCCCGGTTGTGAGCATCGGTCGAAATAGGAGACTCTAGCTTGGGGGTTGGGGGACTACAGAGCTTATGCGGAGTTGCCAAAACAACTGGGCCCGTAATTGAAACTCTGTGAGACATGCTCCAGCTTCTTCTTGAATTGAGGCAGCTTATAATTCCAATCTCATTTTGGTTCCTCTAGTGATAGATACCTATGCCTGCGCAGGTGCCCTGATCCTGTGCGTCTCTTCATGAATGTATGACCCCAAAATAAAAACGCCGTCGCTATGCTCAGTCATGAGGTTTGGTGGTGGAAGAAGTAACATGTGTCGAGAAAAAGAAACCCTCCGTCGCTGAGCAGCCCGGCCGCCGCCCCCCAGGAGCCTTTTAAGCCCTGCTGCGGCTGCCGGCACCGACGAGCTCCGCGTCGTCCACGTCGTCCATCTCGCCCAGCTCTTCGTCGTCGACACCGTTCTGGCGGCCGGCCGGCTGCTCCCCCGCACCGTTCGCCTGGCTGCCCTCCCCGGCGCCGCCGCCACCACCAGGCGCGGCTCTCTTCCGGCCCCTACCGGGCCCGCTGCTCCCTCCGGCGGCGGCGGTGCCGCCCCCCGCGCCGTCTGCGCCGAGATCCTCCTTAATCATCTCGTCCTCGTTGAAGACCTTGCGCTGCTTGTCGATGATCTCGCGCAGCTCCTTGTTCTCGGCGGCCTTGCCGAGGAAGACGGGGTTCTTGCGCATGGCGAACTGGAAGTCCTCGTATTTCACCTTCTGGCGCCCCGCGAGCTGCGCCACGCGCGTCGCCTCGAAGGACACGCCCTGGATGAACTCGGTCAGGATCTCGTCGAGGATGCGGATCGTCTCGGGCAGGGGCTGTCGCGAGTCGCCATGTGCGATCAGGAACTGGGTCACTGCGGTGTTGGAGAGTTCTAGGTTAGCACGAGGGGCAAAGAGGTTGGGTCCGACAGAAGCCTCGTACGTTCTTGGTGGCTGAAGTTCGCCTTTCCGACATTCTTGCCAGCTCGTGCTCTAGGCTCCATCTTGGCGAGGGCCCTGGAGGGCTGTAGTGGCCGTTGACAAGGTGCTTCGGGGAACGAGTCCCAAAGCGGACGCAGCACGAGACAAGAGCGAGCAGAGCAGTCTGTAGCGTGCCACGAACGAGCTGCGATCTTCGAGTGACACCTTGATTCGAGACCAAGGAACAGCCGTCCAGGAGCCGTCAAGACGATGCGCTGTCGTCGAAATGTGAGACCTCGAGCCGTCAGCTTCAAGGCAGGGCTGATGTTTGTGCGACGGTAACTTTGCGCCTGGATATGAAGCTTGCTCTGCTGGTGACGGTCGAGGGTGGATTGATGGTCAAGGGAAGAAGAGCCGCCGGGGTCAGAAGTGGGGCCGTGCGCCCAGGCCAACTACGCATTCAGGCACGCGCATGCAGGAGCTTGCAGGGATCCTAATGTGAGTGGGTAGAGGTAGAGGTAGCCGCAACCACATGCAATCAAGAGCCAGGCAGGCCTCACGACACACCTGCCCTCCCGTCTGCTCGGCATCCAACACTGTGTCCAGAACAACAAGCCTCGCCGTTCAAACTTCAAGTTGCCAACCCACATCACTCCTAGAAAGGGCGGCTAAGGAGAGAAGCCAACAACTACGGGATTCAGCGAGACTGACAGTGAGCAACCATGGTATGTCCGGAACCCCTAGCCCCGTTCAGGTCAACGACACCTATGCTGACACCGGCCGCGCCGCCGTGCAGTCCGCCCTCTTCAACTTCCAGTCCCTCCTCCTCGTCATCCTCCTCCTGATCTGCACGTGCGCCTACGTGCACGACATGTTCCCCAGCGTCCTGGACAGGAAAAAGGACGGCCCCATGGGCGTCTTCTGGAAATGCGCCCGTATAGGGGAGCGCCTGAGCCCCTACATAAGTATATGCTGCGTCGGCATGGCTGTAAGTTGAAAGTAGAGGGACCATCCCATGGTTTCTTCCTTCCTTGGTGGCCCTTACGACACAGCTGACTTTGCTACAGCTGTCTTTGATGGTATAGGCGGACAAGACTGCACGAGATGTTCAGACGATTGGCGACAAGATATCATTCCTTTTTCAACGGCATACCCGAACACGGAGCTTCAAGGCGTTTGTTAGGATTTAACAAGGGGACGGTGCGGTCAGACAGTCTGATGATGGCTCCATTCTTGCCAGGCGACATGTCGATATTGGATTTGGGTGCTACTGAGGCATTTCATCTTGGGGGCGCACTTGAGAGCATCACTGCCACCGGCTAGGGCTGGGAACCATGATCAAGGGGGGACATCCGAGGCATGGCCAAGGCCAGAGTTACGTGTCGCTCGGTGTCCTGACATCTGTGTCATGGCGAGGTCGAGGCAATGAGTCTTGACGTGCACGAGGAAACTTTGCCTCCTGCCTGCGGCACACCAGTTCCGAAATCTCATTTATCATTGGGCAAGAAATCCGATGTTCTTCACCTCGTCATCATCCCTCTCCGACTGTCTCGTCCCGTGGTGTCCTCTCATGTCTACGTGGCATCAAATATTCTTCCTTGCTGCCGGTTCTTCTCGAGACGTCTGTAAGATTCTCCGAGGAGGTTGGTTGCGATGGCAGCAAACGAGTTCTTGGCTTCCGTTGCCCTTCGCCCATCGTCCCTTCTCGCAAAGTGTGATTGTTTGAAGCTTCATGCAAGTCGACACCAACCGGCTACAGCTCGTATGTAGTACTCGAAGGATACCTACTTCCCCTCGAGTCCTGACCCTGCGTCAATGCAACTGTCGCGTGCCAGAATGCTGAGCCAGTTGGCGTTTCTGCTGCTACTACGCACACTGCTCAAGTCTAGTCATGGATGGGTGTGAGCGGGTGAAGCAAGTAGGAGCTCACAGACTTGGTTGGGCATGAAGGCATGCGCCATGGGCTTGCCAGTACTACACGCCCCAAGTTGGTGTGCGTGCAAGATGGGACCGCTTTGCCCCCAGTCTTTACGATTTTTTCACCGTTCAGACGACATGTATCACCTAGGACGGCTTCGTCTCAAGTCCACCCACCTGTCGTGTGATTATGTGCATAAGACCCAGCCCGCTGCTCGTGCGACTGTCACCATGGGTTCTCGTCCAACAGGATGGTCAGGAGCTTCCACAAACGACACAGCCATGAGTGACCACCGATACACCTCTGCAGATGCTCGTCAAGGCTTCACCTTCATGAAGCACTGCAACAGCAGGTTGTATCAGTCGCCTTATCGAGTGAAAGTGACGAGACAGAGTCATGTTGTGAAACCATGGAGTAGTTGAGCTCCCAAGGTGTCCTCCTAATGTCGCTCGAAGTCAGGTCGATGTACTCGCGGTTGGGAATAGCCCTTGCGCGGTGGGTAGCAACTCATCACTGTCTCCTTTCTATTGCTGACGGAAGAACAGGCCGACGGAGCCAAGATTGATCATGTCAACTGTGCAGACGCCACGGATACAGCTGAGTGAATGCCCCGGAGTATCGAGAATTGACCAGCTTGTGTACCCAGATATGGCCCGTAATAGATTTGTTCCTTGAAATGCGGCGCGCAGAGAGCATGATCGAGTATCACCAAGGTTCGCCTCTGCGGTGCAAAGCCGCGCCTTGTAGCCCCCGCCGTCCCTCGCACAACACCGAGTCTCCCATCAGAAACAGATGTTCCGACTTGTTATGTTCCAGACGGGTGAAGAGGTTGCGATAAAGCGCGGCCTAGTCGTAGTAGTAGTCGGCCTTCTGTCCAATTCAGAAGAAGGTCCATTGGATATCGGTCCAACATTGAACAGAGGCAAGAGCTCTGTGATGGTAGGAGGAGGCGTAAACTTTGCGTCGGCAACAGGCGTGCGGACCCGTTTACAAAACAACCAATCGCGATGCTTCAGCAGCCGGCCTTGTCACAGAGGCTCAGGTTGTCCGTACATGGTTCGTCGCTATTTGACCCAGTGGAAGCTGGCAACCGGCATCCTCCCTGCACGGCTCAGCCTGGAGTCGCAACATGAGGCGAAGCCGAGTGCGTGTGGTCACCGCTAGTACCACGTCGTCACTGCTCCTTCTCTGTGTGCTCAATGCCCCCGGAATGAGAAAGATCCTGGATGCCTCAAACAACGGGAAAGGCACACGGACATTCGAATGGCGCAATGTTTCCGAGGGCGTGGTCAGCTCATAGTAGCGGTCGAGACGCAAGACGCAGGAGTGTGTGGATCATGCTAAGCGTCCGCAGGATAAGCCTCGGCGGGGCGGGAATGGAGCGTCAAACCCTTCCAGAAGGCCGCATCGAAGGGTGCACAAAGTGGGACGCCCCGGAGCGGCAGGGTTAGTTCGTCGAGGGGGGTCTGCAGCTACTCAGTTGGCACCTGTCCTAAGCACCTCTCGGCGGAGCCCACCTCCCCATGGTTTTTTTAATTGCTAATTTTAACACCTCGGTCCCCTGACCCTGGGAACGATCCGGGCCTCCGGGGACGGTCACCCTCTGCACTAGGAAGCCTTCCGATGCCTACGGCGTCGAGGGCCTTCCGGTGTACCACGCATGGCCCGATTGCGCCGAAGGTGAGCATACTCGAGGGCCAGGGCCTGCCGGGGGTTGATGTATTTCCCCCAGGCAAACAACGTGTAGGGCAACGCCAATCGCCAGTGAGGTTGGTGAAAAGACTCGAGTGTTTGGTTGGGCTGAATTGTCCTGGTGATGAAACGTCCTTAGGGCCAGGAAAATCTGCACGGACGAGTCAGGGCATCTTGATCATCGTGACCGCACTCGCTAGGCATGTTCCGAATGGGTGACTACCTGAGGCAAAGGACAAAACGTGGTCGGGACGACCTTCGCAGAGTTTCCTGGACCGAGGAAGGGTGGAGAAATATGTTGTGCTGGCTACGCGGCTCGGGCTGTGCGCCGATATGCCACTGAGTTGTTGTATCAAGAGCGACGACTCCTGAGACACAGAATCCAATTCCACTTTGGTCTCCCGTCATAGTCATGTTGGCCAGCCTCTGAAACAGCAGAAGCGTCTCTGGATACCACCACGGACAAACCTAGTCTGTGCATGTCCACGTGCCTGAGCAGAGGAAGGTTTAACCTAAGGACGACGCGACCGACTTTTTGGCTGACCAGAGGACGGCGAGCACGCGGCGAGCTGGAGAGCCTTCACGCCTACCGTCGATTTGGAGTCACGCAGTGTGATAGTCGACAGCTCCCAGCATTACCAATGGGTTGTAGTGGTCGCTGTCGCGCTCGGCTCTCCACCTCCATCGATGATTGGTTCACCACCGCGTCATGACCAAAGCCACCACACGCTGATGCGGAAGAATGCACGAATTTGTGGTCTCTGCTTCGAACGCGGACACGTAGCATGACCGATGCCGCAGAGGCAGGGTGGATTCGACGTTGACGACTGTCGTCTACTGCTTCCGTGGTGTCACGGAGAGATTGGGTGACGATGCTCAGTTGGCTTCCTGGCTTCGCGGGGTAACATGCACGTGTAGGCTCAAGCGCTGAACAATTAGCTGTGGCTGGCGGTGGATCATTGCAACATGTGTTGACTGTCCGGGCCAAAGATGCAGAGTTCGCTGGCAGGAGGCCACCGTCACCACCCTAAGGTCATGTGTGATGATATGGCTGCCGCTGTTGTTGGGTCGCTTCGTTTATGCCATGCAGTGCTTGAGGTGACTGCAATTTGCGGCTGCACCATAATCTTTCTGAGACTTCCCACTGGACCATTGGCGTCGGACTTACATTGGAAAGGGCAGGGTGGCCGACACGGTAATACCGATGCCCGACCTTGTAATGCCACATGGCCGCTGCTGGGATCAGTCGCAGTGAGCCGGCCACGTCCAGGGCCGGGTTCAGCGACATCCCCTCTTGGGCCCACCCACCAACTAGAAGAGGCGGTGGCGATCTGAGCCGTGGTGTTGAGGCTGGTTGAAGGCACGTCATGGCCAACCACACCCCGTGGCCCGCCTCACAAGACGTGCTGCAGATAACTCGAGCAGTCCATTGGATGCGCAGTGCAGGCGTTGGTGCCACGCAAGTGGGTGCTGAAGGAGTCTATTCTCACGGCTCTATACAGTGGCAAGCCAGCAGAAGAAGAAGTCGTTGACGCTGCCCCGTGGTGCATCTCGTGTCGCCCTGTGCAGATGAGGATGCAGATGCAGTCGTTGGATGCGGCTAGCTGCACTCCTGGGGCAATCACAGCCACCCGCATCACACACGCCACAGTGTCGAGGCGTCACACTGTAGCACCTGGCGGCCGCAGGGACGAACTGCTTTGTTGTTCATGCTCGGCTCGTACTGCATAGCATAGATGTTCGACGGCGGCGGGCAAGGGGCCGGAGGAGGAACGCGAGAACAGACTCCTGAGACCCAATTAATCTGCATCCGTAGAATCTGTCTCGGACAGTGGCCTGAGTGGGTGGTGGATGGCGGATGGTGGGTAATAAGCAGCCGTACGTGCCGAACCTTGCGGTTGTTGCTTTGCGGATCACAGTACCGCAGGAATGCGGACCAAGAGGCTGGGATGGCCAGGCCCGAAAACTGCGAAATGCAAAACAAAAAATAGATCACACACTGCAACGGTTAACATGGTCCAGGGCGGATTCTGGAAATTGAAACAAACGGTGCGAGCGTTCCTCAGATCGGCCCCCGTCCTACCGTTCTGGGTTGGGCCGAATCCGACAGACCACCCCTGGTGGCAGCCTCCTTGCCTCTGTCCATTTGCCTTCGCGCCCCAGTACCGAGCACCTGGATCCGAGGATTTATTCAGCTTACGGGGCTTGTCCGTGATGGGCGTCGTGGCAAAACCCTTGATCCCTATCCATCCAGCATGGTCGAGCCGTGGATCATTACGGGCGGCCGTCGTCTGCAGCTTGCTCTTGTCCCCGGAAGCCCATGCTGAGACCTCATCTGAGCGTGGGCTACTTGGGGCTGTTGCGTCTGGAGACCAGCGAGGCTATGCGTCTTGTATCATACTACACAAGAACGATGTCCTGTTTCAACTCCCGCCAGCCGTCCGAGGTCGCAATCTGCGCGGTCCCATGGCTCTCTGATCCTGTTGGTTTCGGGTCCCGGCGAACGTGGCCCAAAAAGGGCGGCAGAACGAGTTTCCCAAGCCATCCACGCTCGTGGTGGTGGCTTTTGTAACAGTGCGGCATAGAGGTGGTGATAGTATTGGCTATCCCAGCAGCATGCCGCTTGCATCTCATCATTAGGGGCGACACATGGGTCCCAGGTATGCAAGAATGCACAGGCGGTCTGGTCTACGTTCGATTTGGATCTTCAACTTGGCCCCCGCCGGTGATGAGGGCGCCACTAGTACGACTCACACCTGCGACCAAGAGCGGAAGCCAATATCTAGCATCGTGGACACGACGCTGCACCGATGTGACGGTCGCCGCCCGCAGCTCATTAGTGTTTGGTGATAGACCAAGCTCCATGGTAAGGGAAGATGCGGCGTCCCGTCCGGTCGGACCTCGACGGAAATGGCGATTAATGAATGCTACCCGTCCAGCGCGGCGTTGTCGCATTGACGGGAAGGTCATGAGGCCTCTGGGGCTTGCATGCCAGATTTGGAGCGTGTACAGCACATTCCTGCTGCGTGCTGAATGCTGCGTGCTGCACGCTCACCGTACTTCTGCGGTTCTCTGCATGGTGTCGAGCCCAGAGCTGCCGGCTTCGGGGCCACCATGCCCAGTGGATGCCGTGGCTACCGAGCCCTGTCCTGGGACAGGCTGTTCACCGTATTGTCCTGTCTTTTTCTGTGGTGGCCCAGATCCAATCGAGTGGTGATGACCGCCACCAGCATCAGACGCGCGTGCTGTTGTGTGAGTACGGTTACGGTACCTGACAAGGACCCTGTTGGGATCCGGCGATGACCTCAGCCGTGGAGGTCTCTGCAGTGTCTGGGTGATTGATGGAATGCGCTGGAAGTGAGATTTTGGCCCCCCTGCCCTCTAGCCTCGCAGCCCTGGATGCTCTGGGCGAGGAGCTTGTCATGCCCAGGAGGACGTGGGAAGTCGAGCAGGCCAGGCCAGGCCCAGGCCATTTTATCAGAGATCGGCGCATGGAGTTGGGCCATGATTCGAGTGCGGGCGCAGGACGGTGCAGCGCCGTGTCGTGCTCGTGTGGTAATGGGCGACAAAAAGTAGGATGGAATGCGGACGAGACGCGGGCTCGGGCTTGTGCTGGCTTGTGCGGGCGCCATCGTATCTACTCATCTTCATCCCAGTCCCGGTCCCGGTTATCAGCATCAGCCCTCAGCATCAGCACCGGCATCAGCACCGGCCAGGCCCGTTCTTCGTTTCCCTGGAACGTTTCTTGTTTTAGGGTTGGCGGGGGGCGTCACAATTTTCGTCTTGTTCTTTCGCTTTTCCCGTCATCGCTGTTTTCCTGAAGCTCAGTATGAGCGAGCCGGGACGTGCAGGCAGTGGTCAGTGGTACGTGGTAGACTACGTGCCATCTAGGTGATAAATATGTACCACTGGCATTGAGAAGTGCGACTCAGGGCGGGCTTGAGCATCCATCTGAGATGCATCTGCGATGCAAGGGGGGTCCCTCACAGCAAGAAAGAGCAAGGAAAAGAAGCGATGGTGGGTGATGAACGGTAATAATGGCTGCCTACGAGTGCTTGATCCTAATGCACCCCAGCGTCGTTGCCGAGGAGAGAAATGATGGCTTGTTCCTCAGCTGAGTCCCACGCCCATTCTGTGGGGGGTCAAAGCAGCTGGGCTGGGCAGCCTCATTTTCGAATGACATCAGCCTCCATTTGCCCAAACTGGGAAGGGGCCGAGGAAGGGAATCTCTCATGCCACCACTACCGCGACACTACCCTGACTGCCACCACCACCACCAACGCCTTGCCGGGACCTCCACCTCCACCTCCACCACCGTACCGTACCTTCACCACCATCACACCACCCCCGACAGGCCCAGTCGACGTTCGGGCCTCACCTCGATGCACATCACATTACCATGACTACATGCAGCATATGACAGACACTCACTAGCTGCCTCTCTCGACCGCATTGGCACCAGCTCGATTGGGGCGGGCCTAGCTGTCCCTACCTAGAGGCTAACGCCGTGGCTCGCGGACCGAGAGCTATCGGCTCTCTGTCGCTCCTGCGGGCCATCTGTGCAAAGGGACGCACCATTTGGTCCGCAAGCCACCATTGCGTTGCGTTCCAAGCATCCTGCGCATCCATTCCATCCCATGGGACAGTCGTCGACCAGCGCCAGCCCGGCGAAGATCATGGTCTGGCCTGCTGCCCTCCAGCCCTCGCAGCTGGCAGCCTGGGGCCATCGCGGTGGAATTGCTGGAATTGCCCATCCTCATCCCCATTCCCATCCAAACCCCCCCTCGCCTACTCGCACGTGCCAGCACCAGGACCACCAAAACCCAGGACAGCCGTTGTCATGTGCGCAGTCCACAGTCACAGACGCTGCCCGTCCATGTACCGTCCGTGGCCCCACAGCTCAACAGCTGCCACGGCGATCAAGCCCTCGTCCCGTCGGAATATAGCGACGACGACGTTGAGAGTTCTGGTCCTGGGGGTTACGGTGCCTATGCCCTGTGCCTGTGCCTGTGCCTGTGCCTGTGCCTGTGCCTGTGCCTGGCCGTGCTAGCCCGCCCCCTGCTTCCCCATCCTATCCCTCTGCTTCTTCCCGCCCAAGCCCCAGGTTCCTGGATCTGAGGTTGAAATGTGGTTAGCCCCGGCAGGGTACGTCGCGGGCAAGCTGGCAGGATGCAAAATAAACCGACCGTACCTCAGTACCAGAATCAAGACAACACAACTCTTCCACCTATTTTCCCACCACAACCTCAAATAATAACAAATATTTTAATATGATTAAAATCAGACGCTTATTCTGAAGATGGAAATGTAAATAAAATTAAGCACATATGATGCGGTTGCGGAATAATTGGGATGCAAACATGAAGGGTTTGGGCGGATTTGGGAGGTACTTGGAGCTGCGGTCGGTTTTTTTTGCATACTGCCAGGCAAGGCGACCAAGAGAGTTACATCTCGGCTGGGGTCCCTTCAGGTCGGTGGGGACCGGGGGGTGTGCGCGCATTGACGACGCAGCATTTCATTTTCCAATGCCCCCCCCCCCTACCACGTCCTGCCCTGATCCGCTGCCCGGGCCCTGCCTTGCCAGCGCCCTTTGCCAGCCTGGCTGCCCTGGCTTCCCTGGCACCCCGTGGTTTTCCCTGGTGCTTGGGCCCGGGTCGTCATTTACTAATTAGAATCCAATACACGCCGCATCCACAAACACAGGCACGCATCCTGTAACCGGACCAGACGAACAAGGCATGTACCGCCTAGCTCGGACCACTGGGCGGTGGGCGGGTGGGCTGGTACCACCCAAAGGTACCGCATCGTGCCCAGACAGTGCCGTATGCTGCGCTGCGGCGCCCATACAGTACTCTCCGGTACGCCCGTGGTACGCTCGGCACCAGGCATGTACAGTACAGGTCAATCCAGACTGAACTGACTGGATCGAGGCCATTCCCTTGCTCATCAGCCTGTCCTTTCCTGTCGCTACGCAATGCAATGCAATGCCATGCATGCACTCTCCTGCACTCCCTTTCCTCCTCCTCCATTCTGACTGATACTCTCCATTTCGCCTTCGTGCTTGACTGACTTTTTTTTTTCCTTGCCTTCGTACCTGTTCGACTCCTTTCCTTTCCTTTCCGCCCTTACCTTGGGCTCCATCCGCTTAGCTTGCCTTGCCGAACACATCTTATAACCCACGGATACCTCATCCACTCATTCCACCTGTGTCGCTCTCTTTGACTGAATTTCCTCTCTTTCCCTCCTCACCTCGGCTGCCTGTCTCCTAGAGCGGTTTCAGCACCGACTGTACACCCAGTTTACCAAGAGAGCACCCACGGATACTTGATACGCCTCCGCTGCCCTCACCTTACCTTATCCGGGCATCCTCACGCCTGACCAACCCATCGCTCCTTGGTCTGAAGTGTGCCGGTCCGTCCGCATGTGTACGAGTGGCTCTGTGTTACTCTAGACATCGCTTCCGATCAGTCTGCAAGCCGCCTCCTTCCTCTCACCAAGGGCCCCGATACAAGAATCCCGTCCGTACTCCCGTGGCTACTTCCATCCCGTGGGGATAGCCAACTTCGCCTCAAACCGTCTTGCCTTAACCCCTAGAATCACTCAGGGGCAGTCACCGTCATTGCACGGACAGTTGCCTCGCAGACCAAAAACTTAAAGCCTCCTGCCCTCAAAGGTTGGTTGGCTTGAGTCGCGACAGTACCAGCGCTTCGTTCCGTCCGGGCTCGGTTTCCTGCTCTTTGTTCCGCACGCTCCCGCAGCCATACCAACACCGCTTCTGTTACAAGCCGAACGAGGCCCGTCCGGTTCCTCGCCCCTTCCTCCCTGCCGATAATTACATCGCCGTCTCTGCAAACAGGCAATTTGTCTTCGCTCGTGTCGCTTCCCTGGACGCTTCAAAAGATCGTGAACATTGCGCGTCTTGCGTGGTCGTACTTAGAACGACGGCGACCAAGTCAAACTGCGAATAGCGATCGCCGTATACTCGACTCTTTTTTTTTGTTGCGAAACACTGCAGGTCAGTAAATAGCCTCCCGCTTGTCCTCTCTCCTCACTTCTCCTTGGAGAACACAACGACATTCTACTCGACGACCATAGCCTGCCTGCAGGTTTCCACGGGACGAGAGGGCACTCCTGCGGCTATCCGCTGCATGAGATCTCATTAGTCTGGCAACCATTGCTCGTCCGCCCACAACCTTTCGCAAAAGAACCTGTTGGACTGACCGGTGTGCTACTGCTTCTACAGCCACATTTTTCTGACCAAGGCCTGGACTGTAATTTTCGTCCTCGATATTCCTCTTGTCTTCCCGTCGATCTCCCGAGGCGGACATCTGATCAGACTCCGCGACTCGCTTATCATCACTGACACCAGGTCTGCCGCTGTGCGATTCTTGATTCCGGTGTTACCCCCTGAACTCAGTGACGAGACCAGCTGGACTGGGGAAGGCAATAGGAAACATGGCCGACCAAGGCGCCGGCGGGCACATATCGCAACACTCGAGATCAGAATCCCAGAATGAGACAGCGCCAGCAGAGAGATTAGTGGACACGATAAGTACGACATCGACCGATCCGGAAGATCATGTACTACAGCACCCACGATCGGAGTCCGAGACGTCCCAAACGTCAAATACATCGGCGTCCTCGGCACCGTCAGTGGTCTCGTGCCCATTGATACCGTCCGAGAACATCCCGGCTCGTCAGTTGGCTCCCGCGAGGACGCCCGAACCAAGGAATCACATTTCTCATCCACCCCGACCGCTCGAACCGCCTGTGACCAAGGCAACGCTGAGCGAGTTGGACGTAAGCAAGATCATACACAACCCCAAACTCCGACACGACATCAACTTTGATCCGGAACTGCACTTTCGACCGAATCTGGACGGAGACAAAGGGCGAAGAAAGCAGGAAAAGGCAAACCAGTTCTGGACGACGCTTCGTGACCAACTCACTTCTTTTATTGTGGACAGGGAAGCATTTAGAAGGGAGTACCCCAGTGGAACCGACTGGTGCTTGCCCATTCTACTGAAGTCGGTCAAGGAGATTATACAGACGCTCGTACCACAACGAGACCGCGAATTTCTCCACGAGGGTTTCAATGTGGAGCTTCTCATGCAACAGTTCAATCAGGGTATGGCAGATTTGGAAAAGGTTGCCTCCTGGCTATCCGGTGTCCTCAAGCTTCACTGCGCCCCCATGCGTGATGAGTGGGTGGACGAGATGTACAACGAACTCTCCAACGGCAACCGCAACAACGACATGGCTGAGCTCGTGAAGGGTATGCGAAGTCTGCTCAGCGTCCTAGAGGCGATGAAGCTGGACGTCGCCAATCACCAGATACGGTGCCTCCGGCCGATGCTGATCGAAGACACTGTACACTTTGAGCAGCGATTCTTCTACAAAAAGATCGCCGCGAACAGGCTGGACATCAGTGGGGCACGGCTGTGGTACGCGGAGGCGTTGCGGTCGAACTCGGGAGTGCCTCAGGACACCCGGAGCTTTGGCGAGACGGCTGCATTCTTTGCGGCTTTGGCCAAGTTGATCCTACCCTCGACGGCTAAGGAGACTATTCCAAACACCTTTCTGTTCGACGAGGAGCGCATAATCAAGCTTCGTTCCGACATGCTCGACGCCATCAACCTAGAAGTCTGCATGAGGCTTTATGACGATCTGGATCGCGTGTCGAGGATCACTTCTGTCACGCCGTCCTTCGTCCCACCCCCAACCTCTGTTCCATCGTATGTGGTGGATGAAGAAGCCAGCACGCACAGCAACCGGAACTCGGGTGACTTCAGCTTCCTCAACACACCACCATCTCGCCCTTCCAGTCTGACACTCTCCGCCTGCGGCTCTACGACCTCATCGCCCCGGAGCTCTGGCTACATCACGCTCCAGCCGCCCACCTCAGCCGATACCGCCGAGTCAAAAACCGACAAGGACAACACCGTGTACGACTCACTTGTTGCCCTGCTGAACACGGCCCCGCAGAACCAAAGACCGCAACAGCGCTGGCAAGGCCTGGTCCCTTCCATTGCCATACAGATATTCCGCTACACGAACGCCCCACAAGACTTCCTGCCCCGATTTGAGGCCAAACTCGCTCAGCATCTTTGCGAGATGAACAGTGATCTTTATCATGCTGTTGAGGCTGCTTTCCAGCGCAGGATCATGAGGTCACTGAGCGGGCGAGTGAAAGACTTCAGGAGCCTGAGCGGCGTTGCACTCTTCTCTGTTGCCACTGGTGGGCGGATGGGAGGCTCGGGATCCACTCGAGGCGAAGACGGTGGTTGCGATCACTCAATGACTTCCGAGGCCGGACAGATGTCAAGGGAAGAGGGAGCTCTACAGGAGCTCGTAGAGGACATGGCCGTACGGTTGGCCCACCTGGGTATCCTGCACTGGAGAGTTTGGGCTCAGCTGGCCTACCTGGAAGAGGACCCGGACGAGATGGATATCGAGTGAGGTGACTACTGGCCAAAGAGGAGACGACTTTGTGATCTCGGGTCGTCCGCCTCGACCGAAACGACCCCAGAGGCGATATTCCCCCCCCCCCCCCCGGAAACGCCCGAGCACCTAGGGTTGCTGTGGAACCACCCTATACGACGACGTTAATCACCCCAGTGCCTATCTTGGAGAATGAAGGGGATTATTTCATATTCAGGTGTCACCAGCTGCTAATTTCCTTTTTCCGGCTCCCAATACCCCAGCATTGTAATATCTGCATTTATAAGCTTGCATATCGAGTTGGCAGTCAGTCGCGTCGTGGGTAGTAGAAGGAGCGGGAACAGCGATGTCGAGAAAACGGCGTTTTGGGGGCCACGAGCGGTTATCTGCATTTCAAAGTTTGCGGGAGTATCAGCACATCGCGCGGGGTTTTCTGTTTTTGTTGTTCTTGGATTTTACATGGGACAGTTTTCCGCTTGTGCTTGGCTGCGTGGCATCGCAGGACAAAAAAGGCGCCTGTCCACGTTTTATTAGAAGAGGCTCTGTTCGCACTATTACTACTTGACTCGGCCCAGCCTGCCCATCCCGCTTGGAGAAGATTTTATTTGGCGGCTGTGGGAGGTGAATGGTATATCACAGGAAACTATCACCAGACCCCGCAACAGAGAGAGACGGGAATCAAATTATTTTGAACAACAAAAAAAGAAAACTGGTTGTCTCGATCGCGGCGCCCGATGTTCAGTGTGACTGCTCTCCCTTGTGTTCCAGCATCCGGGCCGTCTGCGAAAGTGTGATGACCACTCAGGCCGACCAACTGCACGGCATCATTTACACGGCAGGTGGGGTCACAGACGAGGTGGTCCCGCCCAACCAAGGGCCGAGTCGAGGTCCGCGGTCGAATCCGCGGCCGGATCAGTGCCAGAGCCTGGCAGGCTCGCTTACAGGAGGGCAAGTCAGCAAAACTTTGCCCAACTTTTGCGTGTTTCTAGGCTGAGACGACACCTGCCGGATTCTCGACGTCCTGAGCCAGGGGTGAGGCGGGAGGGTGTTCCAAAGGCAAGCTTGTACATGGTATGTTTGTGGTGTGTAAGTCAGTCATTTTGGTTAGTCAGCCCATGAAGTTGGTGCATGGGTGTGCCCCGGCGTCTTGGGCGCGCAACCCAGACATGGGCGGCTGAAGATTCAGCCCCGTACAGTAGCATTCCGGCCGCTGGCCATACCCCCCAAGGAGGGAGGGCTCGCCTTCCCCGGTGGGATGCGACGTTCTGATTTTGTCCAGGGGACCGGAGACGAGACACCAACACACACACACACACACACGGCGGTGATTCGGCTCGTTGGGGTTTTGGGTTTAGCTTGGGTATGGTGACTGCAGACTGATGCGTGGCTGTCGTATTTGGGCACAGCGCAGGGGTTGCAGATACGGGAGGAGGTGAAAGGTTGAGAGGCTCGAGCATGGAGTCACATATTGGGGGCCGGGGTCGTCAGGAGTGGGCTTGAACGAGGAAGTTATTGGCATTCGTCTATCTCATCAGCCTGGGGGCTTTTGGCTTTCAATGCTACTCTGTTCTGGCCCTGGGTTTGTTGTCTCTGCTTCGTACCGACGAGGTACTGGGACGGGACGTATACTGTGCCTGTTATACCTGATTGCCCGTCCAATGATCGACAACAGCGAAACCCCAAGGTATTTTTGCACCAGTGCCGCGGAGAAGGGGTCGACACAGACAGGATTAAGGTTTTTGTGGCTAGTGTGTTCCAGGGGGTACAAGTTGAGGCTGAAGGGCTGAGGGTGTTCCAGATGCAGCGGCATGTTTAGCTTAGTTGCAGCTCTTAGTCTACCTCCCCGTCGGAGAATTCAGTCCCAGCCGGTGACGTCGGCGTGGAAATCACCACATGTCGTAAAGTTTATGTGAGAAATCGGAATCACCATCCAGGAAAGAATGATGCTGAATGTTCACTATGGATCATATTGAGCCGCTTCTACACATGCACTGATCTCTTCGCGAGGCAGGAAGGGCTGATGATACCGGTTTGATCTCAGGTCGGCTATGAGACATTTTACTCTCTAGATGTCAGTCATCTGTTCCTCGTCTTCAGGTGTGCCAGAGATTGACTCAGTAACGCCATCCAGTGAGTCGGGTCCATCAATTCCCCGTCGATGGCCATTGCTGTCAACGGCATCCTCACGTGCTGCGTCCAGTTGTCCCTCCAGGAAAGTCGCAATTTTATCATCCCTCAACTGCGTCCTCAGCTTGTGCAACAACGCATCAGCAACCGCCTTCTTGACCTCGGGAGGCGACTGCTCGGGCACCATGCAGAGGCAAAATGCGTCTCTTGCTCCAGGTATCACTCGCTTCATGGCGCGCACTGGTTGTTCGCAGACGTGTTCCAAGACTGCTTCCAAGAACAATCTGCAGGTGCCGCATGCATAGCGTGACAATCCGATGACTGGGAAGGCTTGGTTCGCGCGCCCTGGTCTGCCTATCCAGTGTTGCGCAAGGACGCATTCGCAATGTACTTTGGGTCGGCCCAAGCTCATGTACAAGTGGTGCTGCGACAATTCCGGTGTGTCCGCAAGCTCTGAGAGGATGTCGAATCCCCTCTGAGCACCTGTATCAGTGTTGGCAGAAGCTTCCTTCTTCCAATACTCGCGGATCATTTCGATCACGTCCGTCTTGTCGATCCGGTGGTTGTCCTTGTCGGACACAAAGCTGATGTGCACGGGTTTCTCGTCGCTCTCGCTGTCGGCCTTGCCAACTGTGAAGGCTTCTATAACCCCATGCGCCTCGTTCTGTCGACGCACGACAGCGTCGAGTCTGAAGCATCCCTCTAGCATATCCCGCACCTGCGTGTTGTCGACTGCAGCGAAAACTGATGCGAATCTTGGTGGCCTGGCTGGGTCGCTGTTCAAAACTTGCATGATTTCATTGTCGTTCTTGTCTTCTTCGTCCTCCACGTCCTCTCCCTCTGCCGGCACGCATTCTTGGCAACGATTCGTGGGTGGTTCTGTAGTGCTGGGATCCTCTGCAAGTAGGTGAAGGGCGCATGCGACGGTCCAAGGGCACTTCATCAATTGGTTCCATGTAATCTGTGCACTGTACAGTGCCATAGAACACCATGTGATCTCTAACCTCGTGGCATATTCTTCCAAAAGGTGTCCACTGTGGGTTTCACCGATTTCGACCCACAAGGAAAACATGTCTACAAGGTGTTCGAGAGCTTTCCTGGATGAATGGATCATCAACGCCATTGTGTACAGGTAGGAGGTGATGTTCTCTGTGGTTTGGCTCCACTCGAGCGCGTCTTGTGCTGCCTCCAATGCGTCATATGGATCTGCGTCGACCGAGGTTGCTGTCCCGCCTGTTGTTAGCCAAAGATCAGATACACGGTCGTGGATCTGGCTGAGTTCTTCAAGGCTATCTCGTGCTGGAGTCACATCAATGTCGCAATCGGAAAACCACTTCTCGTGTTGATCCTCCAGCTTGCTCAGTTCTGGTGTGAGAGTGGTTCTGGAGTCCGGTCCTCCGTCCTCCCTCCAGAGACAAATCCGCAAAGGATGTACAGTATATAATGCGTACTCGATAGTGTGGAACGCGTATAAGATCCGAGAATGTTCTCTTTGTATCTGGACCGAGTTTTCGCGATAGAAATCGATCGTAGACTGAAGCTTCTCTGAATGTCCAGTCCATTCCGGCATTGCCTAAACGCCGCGATCGATATCCAAAGCGATCCTCGCCTCGTGACGGAAAAGAGGAAACCTGGAAGCAGAGAGATACTCTCCGATTCTGCTATGAATCATGAGCGGGTGGTGCGCTGCCTCGGTGTCTTCGTCTGGCGTCATCTTCCAATTGTCTGCAATGATGTTGGACAACCTGATTAGGTGTTCTTGGGCATGAGTTGTCCATCTGTGACCGGGCCAGTCGCTGCACAGTTCTGGGATCGCCTGGAGAAGAATATGGGTGAAGAGTTCTGGACACCTATAGAATACTCTGCGCCACTTTGTTAGCTCCATTACAAGATTTACAGCATGAATGGACACTTACTTTTCAGGCTGTTCCCCTTCATCCGTACCCATCTTCGCAGGGATACAACTGCCGTCATCATGGGCCACCGCCAAGAGAATCTTGCTTTGGAAAACGTCTGCAGAAATAGCAATCGTCTCATTGGGTCTGCGTAGCAGGCCTTTACAAAGACTTGTCAACGCCTTGACTTTAGTGCTGGTGTTGTTGTTTGTACAATCGGCCGGAGATTTTCCCCTGCCGCACTTGTCTTGAAGATAGGCCAGGGTCGCGGAAGCTGCTATGATGCTTCTGTTGTGTGTATCTGGATACTGGCTTGGTGCACCGCTTCTGGGTGGCAAGGGTCTGCTTGAGGCATGCTGGCTGTCTTCCGAATCTGCTGTTGACCACGACCCATCTTGAGGTTCTGCCGCGTCTGCGTCGTTGCTTGAGGGCAGGACGATCTTGTGGGACACGCGTGGAGGTGGCTCTGACATGTTGCTGGATTGGGCTGTCGATTCGGGCATGATGGAGGTCGGTATCAACGACGCGGGAGTTTTGGAATGCGAACTTCGTGCACTGCTGGCTGGTGGAGTTCGTGACCGAGTGCAAGCGCAAGGAAGGTAGGGAATGTTCATGTGACGGTCGGAGATGCCTAAGGGCGGGCTGGGCTTCAAGGTGGGTGAAGGCGCTTGGGAGGCAAACGGACGGTCACTTCGATGTGTGAGAAATCTAAACTGCTACAAGAAGACTATAGACAGACGGGCTGTGACTGACCATGGCTCTTGAAAGGGAGGTGTTGCCCCGGACAATGAACTCTTCAGACGGAACCATATGACCAACTGGTATTTCTCGGCCGCTACTAATCACTTTATATCATTCAGGTCTCTGATCTCAAGATGCGTCTAGCAGTCTGTCTCGTACAGACACCTTCTACCCAGTATCCGAAGAGTATCCATTGTCTCAGGAGCGCTTCTCTGTTGTTTCGATTTCCAACTTATTTCAATACACTCTTTCAAAGGCTAGGACCCCTCTACAGTTAGGAACATCTTTCTTTCATGGCTCTGCATTTTGGATCGACAGTGCTAGTTAGACCCCTTACCTGTATGAAGGGACTGGATGCATACTGCTTAAGAGGCATATGTGTACAGATTAAAAACAAGACCACTTACATGTACGATGCACTTACTTTTCTCTTTCAAACGTGCATTTATAGCGACCAGCGTGACTACCGAAATTCCGTTCGTTGTGAGTGTCAAATTGGACGGAGACCTTCCGAGCGCTTCAATGAGGCCGCATAAGGGATGAGACCTACGCTGTGACTGACCTACATCAGCTCATACACTCCTTTTTTTTGGATCAGGTCTCATGATGTGTCTTTTGCAGTATTTATGTGTTTCCGCGCGACTTAGGTAGGTTCAAAACCCTTGTGACAAACATGTTGAGCAGTGAAACTTGGATTTAATACGCCATACTTCCATTACCTGCTCGCATTCCAGGCTGATCATGCCAAAATTTTGTAATTGTCATCAATGTTTGACAGACACACCAGTTATCAATACCATTGCGTATCCTTTGTAGCAGACCCCTGACAAGGTCTCCAGCAAAGGTGTCCAGCAATCCACCGCATCACCCACATTCTGCTGAGACGGACAGCAGCGGGTGGTGAAACCGATGAGGGGTGCTAGGCCATCAATCAGGTCTGACAAAGCCAATGACAATTTTGAAAAGACTCACTTCTGCATGTTCGAATTCATGTCGCATGGTCGGGATGTATGCCCGACTAAGACAGTCAGTCGGTCAGTCATTGAAAGGGGGCGTGGCTTTAGTGCCCGGCCCCACCTCGCGAAATCGACGACGGGGATTATGAGGAGCAGCAGTCATTGAACGCTCATGCGCCTCAGGTTACAAAAAAAGACACCACAAGACATTATACTTTCAAGGCAGCGTGTACCGTAGCACTCTCAGCCCAACCCCGATTTTATCTACACTGCTACTTGCTAAGATTTACCCCAGACTCTGAACTCTGCAGCCCTCCATCCCGCCAAGGGTGTCGATCGGCACAAGCATGACCGAGACAGAGATGAAGGTCGATGCCGTCAGAGCCAAGGCTCTCGTCTCACAGCTGCAAGAAGTGCAGCACAGGATTGCGAATGTGGCCAAGGGCCGGAATGTAAGTTTTTTTTTGTTTGTGTGTGTATTGTGCGTGCAGCACACTCATTTCCACTGCAACCTCGAGCCACCCAGTTCTCGTCTCACCTTGGGCGTTGGTGGGAACGGGGCAGGAAGAAGCACAGGAGATGCTATCATGTGAAGACGACACAGAGACTGACGCCCAGCCGCAGGTCAGGCTGGTGGCGGTGTCGAAGCTGAAGCCGGCCAACGACATCCTCGCGCTGCACCGGGAGCCCACGAGCCAGCTGCACTTCGGCGAGAACTACGCCCAGGAGCTGGGCCAGAAGGCAGAGCTGCTGCCGCGGTCCATCCGCTGGCACTTCATCGGGGGCCTGCAGTCGACGCACTGCAAGACCCTGGCCAAGATCCCCAACCTGTTCGCCGTGTCGAGCGTCGACAGCGCAAAAAAGGCCCAGCTGCTCAACAAGGCCCGCGGCGAGCTCATCGCCTCCTCCTCCTCCTCGGCCCCCGAGCCCGTCCCCAGGCTCAACGTCCACGTGCAGGTCAACACCTCGGGCGAGGAGAGCAAGTCGGGCGTCGCCCCGGGCGCCGACGTCGTGGCCCTGTCCAGGCTCGTCCTGGCCGAGTGCCCGCACCTGAACCTGCTGGGCTTCATGACCATCGGCGCCATCGCCCGCAGCGTCGCCACCACGCCCGAGAACGAGAACGAGGACTTCGTGCGCCTGAGGGAGCAGCGCGACCTCGTCGCCGCCGAGCTCGCCGACCTGCTGGCCGCCAGGGGGAACGGCGGCGACGCCCGGCCGCTGGAGCTGAGCATGGGCATGAGCGAGGACTTCGAGGGCGCCATCGCCCTGGGCAGCGGCGAGGTCAGGGTCGGCAGCACAATCTTCGGGACGAGGGGCCCCAAGTCAGAGGCCAAGATCCTGGTGTGAGGGATGCTCTCCCCGGTTGAGATGTTTGGGAATCGGGCGAGTTTCGGTACTGAAGAACTCGAGCGGGCCGGAGCATCACACAGGCAGGCAGCTACGGGATACCAAACAAATGCTTCCATCACAGGGTCGTGAAGCTACATGTATCAAGAATGGTCAAGGCGTTGCTGAGATTAGACAATCGTCGTAAGCGACGGGCACTTTGCAATTAAATTTCTCAAATACCAAGACGTTGGCTTTGCCCGCGTCGGTGGGTACAGCTGGGATTGGCCGTCGAAGCGCAGCGCATCTCGGCCAAATCCAGGACACCGCACCCATCGACACCACCGCCGTCTCAGTCAAGAAGCGAAATGGAAAGTGCCTTGCCGATGCTGTCCAAGAACGCCCTATGCTCGCTCGATTGTGGTGTACTCCACGTAATTCAACATGCTGCCCACACGGCAGCTTGCCATTATATACTGCTTCCCAGCCCCTTGGACTATCATTCCCGCACCATGATATTAGAAAACGAATCAGATATTTCTCTTGGCGTTGGTCCGAGGTGTGACTCCGGTAAAGTCGAGACTCCGGCCGCAATTCTCTCCTCCATCATTTTCAACATCACCTGGGGTACACTCTCATCGGTAGCCCGGATTGTGAGACGGACCATCTGTGGCACAAGTTAGCTCTGTTCATGAAGGCGGCACGTGCAGAGACTCTTACCTGTGTGCTGTAATTGGGCTCCAGCCTCATCAGACACCCGAACTTGCCGCCCTCCGACGTATGCAGCACACTCGCGCCGACAAAATTCTTCCTGTTAGGGTCGACACCCTCGAGGATACCCCACCTGAAGCCAGACACAACCGAGCGCACCGAGCCTTCAGTCATCTCTCTATCGCGGCTGCCAGGAGCCAATCCGACAATCTTCTGGGCCTCCCTTGGAGCCCCACCGATCTGCTTCCACCTCTTGAAGAAGTCTTCTCCGGTAAGCTCTGCAGGGTCCATGAATTTGTGAGGGGTGACAGGCAGCTTCAAGGTCAGAGCCTGTAGCGCTCCGGCGAGGTAACTGATCCGCATGGTGGGGCTCTTCGAGAACATCCTCTTCGCCTCAAACATGATGACCTGTTGACACTGATTGCCTTGGGTTATGGTGGTATCGGGAAGGCCCTTGATGTCCCATGTCAAGTTGCCCTTGTCGCTCTCGTCCAGGTCTAAAGTCGTGGTAAATGAGCTCATGATTGTAGGGGTCTTGTTCATGAAGTACATGATGAGACAAGCCATCTGGCCTCGGTACTCGGATCGAACGCCGATCTGGATCTGGCCGTCTTCGAACAAGATGCCGTCGGCTTTGAGCAGCAACCTGTTGAAGCCCTTCTCCCATCCGGGCGACAAGTGAGCCGCACTGGCCAGATTTGGCGGTTTTGTCTTGGGTTCTGCGGAACCAAGATTCGCCATGTCAAGCCCAGCAAGGTCACTGGCGGCCTTGTGGCCGTTGGTGCCATTCGTCCCGTTGGTAAGTCCGTTGCCGTTAGCTTGAGACTGCGTGCTGAAAGTCCTCTTGAGCCCCGGGTTCTTAGCCATGTTAAGCTCCTGGGCGTCAGAATTCGCGCTCTTGCCGCCAACAACCCAGGTGCGCTTATCACTAGTATTCGCATGCTTCTGGTGCAGGCGAGACAGCAGAGCTGACTGCCTCTCTGGAAACGGAGGCATCTCATCGCAGACAGTTCGCAGGAGGTCGTCCGTTGGAAGGGTGGCTAGAGTGAGATACTCGCATGCTCGCTGTTGAAGTTCCGAGTCGAGCGTGTGGCTGTAGATATCAAAGACGTGGAGAAGTTGAGGTTTGATCTCGGGGAAGAGATTGACGTATTTGACGAAACAGGATAGTATCATGGCGCGTGTGCTGGATGAGCAGGCGGGTAACTTGCCATGCAGTCCCAAGAACTGCTCTATAGGGCTGCAGCCCTTGTCCTCAGCAATGAGATGCCCGAATTCTCCGAGTATGTATGCCCCTATCTTGACGAGCGTCTCGTGACAGTGATCTTGCTTGATGTATTGCAAGGCGTTCTTTGCCGCATAGACTTGCAGTTCCTCGTTGTTTGTCACGATCTGAATGACACGCTGCCATACTTCGTCGCTGACATGATCACCAGCCATGGCGATCAGTCTCAGCGAGATGTCGACATACCACTGCACATCTGTTGCATACTTTTCTGTCAAAATGGCGATTTTCAGTACCATTTCTTCCCGGATGGCAAAGTCGGCGTTCTGCAGATAGTGTAGCAGCTCTGCAACAATCGGTTGTGCGTTGGAAGCATCGCACATGCTGTAAAGCAGGTCGAGCCCCTTCCGCCGGACACTGATGTCTCGATCCTTGAGCGAACCAATAATGATGTCCTGGTGTTGCTTGATGGGGTCCAATGTCTCTGCTCGTGCTGCAAGATGTGTCATTGCCTCCAGACCGAGGTACCGAACATTAGTCTCCCTCGACTGGATGAATTTACCAAGCCTTTGGGATATTTGCCGCATTAGGGCTTGTTCGGTTTCCAAGTGGATGACCAGGTCGATAGCTTCAAACAAGACCGCGTTCTGTGCGTTGTTTTGCTGGACATTTTTGTTGGTCTCCAGCGCCAGGTCCAAGATCTTCTGGCAAGACATTCTGATCATTTCCCGCACATGACTATCATCTGCGCAGACTGTCAGTTTCCGGTCCAGCGAGGGCCTACGGGATCAGAGTGCAAACCTGAAGGTGGGAAGTACTGAAGCAGCCTGAGAAGCTTCACCTGGATCCAAGGACAAGGCACCTTGTAGTAAAGGTAGTCGGCAGCGTAGTCTCCGTCAACCACTATTCTCTTCAATCGGGCAGCAGCCTTGGCGTAGGCTCCTCTGTATTGGTCCAGATTGTCTTGCGCCAATGCCATGACAAGAGACGTGACGGACAACGCAACCCCTAGATCCAAGTCGTCCATCAGAGAGATGATTCGCTCAGCCCACTGTGGTTGGATGATATCGGGGTATTTCCTGTACAGTCGGAGAAGAGTAAGTGCGGCCTTTTTCTTGACAAACGATTTAGATGTCCTGCGCCTGTCGTCAGCTCCGGTCACGAATACGGCAGTGGTGAATCGTACGGTGATATCAACAGCCGATGTACCTCGCCGCTCAAAGCCTCTCCCATCTCCCTTCCACCAACATTGGCTATCGCGTGCAGGGCCAGGCAGTTGAACAGTTCGTTGTGGTCGAGTAGGTCCTTCCTGATGCTGTTGACGACCAGGTGAAGCAGCTCGTGCTTCTCGTGGAGGAAGAGGGTCATGGCGAGGTACCCGATCTGCTTCTCAGAGTACTTGTTGGCTGAGATGAGGTTGACCGCCTCGAGATGGCCGAAGTCAACGTTCCAACCGAGGATGTATATATATAAGAGCTGCGCCCGACCGTCAGCCGCTTCTCTTGCACAAAACGGGAATATCCTTTCCAGCGCGCACCTTGCAAACATATTTCTTCTTGTGGTACCCGCTCAGGTTTCCATCTGCTTCGAGTTAGCCGAGTGATCGCGTGGGATTTTTCGTTGACGGCAGGGATCGCAGACCTTTGAACTTTTGCCTGTATACAACATTCGTGGTCAGCAACACACTGGGACGTGGAAAGGGGTTGTCTCGCGACCAGAGCCGCGTGGAGCCGCAAGCGTGCTCACCGGATATTGGCCAGTTCCTTGTTGATGCGCTTCTCCTCGAGCTCACGGGCTCTCGCATTTCTCAAATCTGCGATAAATTGCACGAGCCCGCGCATGTTCGAGTTGTTGCTACTCGACCGGCCGAGGAAGCCGGACGCCGTGGAGGAGGACATCTTGAATGTTGAGGGTCGTGATTCTTCGAAATCGTCTCGTCGTGATGGTCAGAGTGAGAGATCCGGGAGGTCTTCGAAATAAACGAGGGGTTGTCAAATTGGACAGTCAGGCCGATGCGTGTTGGACGCGAGAGCCGAATTACCCATGAGGGCCCGCGACGGCAATGTAGGAGGGCAGGGGGTTGATGCTCAGGTGGTTGTGGACTCAGGAGACGGCCGGCATGATGGAGAAGGTTTGTAGGGTATCTGTGTCGTCGGTTGAAGGGAGGATGTTCGCAGTGGGATTCGATTCGAATGGACGAGACGGGGGAGGCTTGATGCGATGTCCTCAATGTCAAAAGGGGAGGGATTGATGGTCGGGCTCGACGGTGGAGTTATGCGGGCCGTCTCGAGGTTCGGCTTTGGGATCCTTACTCACTGCACCGCTGCCGCGCTGCACCACGCACCACGCACCCGCTTGCCGGCTTGCTTAGCCAAGCACAGACCCTTGAACGCGACCTGCAGCTTGCTGTCTTGGAACCCTGCTGGGGACTTCCATGCTTTTGAATGAGCCGTCAGTCAGCCCGGAGTTTGTCTTGGACTCGAAGCGGGCAATTCAGGTACGATTCCCTCCAAGCAGTACCGGCTGGTGTGAATCAACGTTGAGCAATACGACCATTCAGGCAAAAAGAGCATTGTGTCTATGCAGGCTCGAGCATCGTACTGAGATCGAGAGCGCTCTGTCTTGCTGCCTCGGTCACTCTGTTACATTCGTTAGTCCGTATTCCAGATGAGCTATGGTCTGCTGGACCAAGACTCTGGTCTGGGTACATTTGATTATTCCACAGACAAATAAATTGGAGACACCGTAGGGTGCATTAGGCATGGATGAATTGTGTCTTGACAACTCAATTGGGCATGCAGCATGCTCTGACCGTGATCCCTGAGATTGCTAAAGTGCCAAAAGGTAATAGTGCCTAAGTAGAGTGCATGACGTCTTGAGCTTCTGGAGTTCCCCAACCCCACCATTCAGCAGCAGCAGCAGCGGCCAGCTCCAAACCTTTCCTGCAACAACAACAATGTGAATACCCAAAGATGACACCGGTCCTACCAAGAGTCCGCGCAAACCAACTCCCCAGAGTGGTTGCTTGGACGCGTCGAAGCTTCGCCTCGCAGACTCCTGGATCTCCCGTCTTTGAGGTCTTCAACAGGCGATCGAAATGGCTGCAGAAGGAGAGGGCTGCAACTGATGTTGAGGGGAGCCGGCAGGCCGACTACCTCAAGGACGAGGTGGCCATCAGGCTCTGCGAGCGACTCCTGGTGGGTTCACTAGAAATCCCATGACCTGCAGCTACCTTGCCCCAGTGCGCTGACTGCGTCATCCTCCGGCCGCAGGACATCAAGCGACACTTCCCTCGCGCCCTCGACCTCGGCGCGAACACCTGCAACGTCGCCCGCGCCCTCACCCGCGAGAACCCGGACCCGGACCCCGCGAAACCCACCTCCCCGCCACTCGCAGGGCGCATCACCGAACTGGTCGCCGCCGACTCGTCGCACGCGCAGCTGTACCGCGATGCGGACCTGCCCTTCAACGAGGAGCTGGCCATCACGCGGCAGGTCCTGGACGACGAGGAGAGCCTGCCGTTCGAGCCGGCGTCCTTCGACCTGGTCCTGAGCAGCCTCAGCCTGCACTGGATCAACGACCTCCCCGGCGTGCTCTCGCAGATCAACCACCTCCTCAAGCCGGACTGCCCCTTCATCGGCGCCATGCTCGGCGGGGACACGCTCTTCGAGCTGCGGACATCGCTGCAGCTGGCCGAGCAGGACCGCAGGGGCGGCATGTCGCCCCGCGTGTCCCCGCTCGCCGACGTGCGGGACGTCGGCGGCCTCCTGCAGAAGGCCGGCTTCAAGATGCTGACCGTCGACGTCGACGACATCATCGTCGACTACCCCAGCACCTTCGAGCTGATGCAGGACCTGCAGCTCATGGGCGAGGGCAACGCCGTCCTGGGCCGGGAGCCGGGAGCCATCGGCAGGGACGTCCTCCTCGCGAACGAGGCGATCTATCGTGAGCTCCACGGGAACGAGGATGGGACGATACCCGCGACCTTCAGGATCATCTACATGATTGGGTGGCACGATTCTCCTGACCAGGCTGAGCCTCTCGCTCGGGGCAGTGCGGAGATCAATCTCAAGGACATACTTGAGAACAAATAATAAGGCCAAAAAAACTGGTTTGATAGGCACGTCATTGTTCGTTGGTCTGCAGAAAATCATCTGGCTCGAAGACCCAGTTCATTTCATGACATGAGATAACTACCAGAAGGGAAGTGGGAGGACCGGCCATGCAAACGGACAAAGAATGGCCTTGTCAGTCCAGGTGTTTCTCAGGGCAATTACACATCAAGATGTATATTCTGTGTGTTACCTATGGACAAAGCTTGCTGGGCTCACTTCTGAAGCCTCGATGCTTCTTTATAATACATACATTATTGCCATCAAGGCTAATTGGTCAAGGCTTTACCATGAGCCTTGGTTGTCCGTAGGCGTGTTCCAGGGACGCTACCTCAAACCGAGCGCACTTGCTTGGTATGGAGCTCATCGACGCTGGAATGGATTGATACTGGTACTGGTGATGTTGTTGATTTGGGTGCCGTGGTGCTTATTCTTGCGAGCTTCCCGCTTGTGGACATTGAAGAGCTTGGTGTTCGCTATTGCAAGCTACCTAGGTAGTTGCGGGTGTCAACGAAGGGTTCGGTCGGTGCTTCAGGGCCGTGTTGTTCTCATCGACAAGCAAAGTATCTCTCTTGGGGAGGCACATGATGGTGGAGCTCAAATTGCCAGATGCCGTTGGACTTGCACCTCACGACAATGTGGTCTACCAGGACAAAGCCTATGTGCGTCTCTAGAATATGCATCATTCCCCTCGATATGGTGCGCTGCTCAGGCACCGCCACGAGATTCCCCCGTTGGTCTGCACGAAGCCGGCAGCTTCGGGACAGCGTGTTCCATGTGTCATGACCAATGTGAGCATCTTTACACCCTCCGCCAGTCCGTCATCGTCCGTCCTATGCATCCAAGCCCAGCCACGTCAACCACCTTCTCGTGCCAGCTCAACAGGACACTCATACCCGCGCCTGCGGACTCGTTCGCCGCGCCCGGTCGGCCGCCGACCTGGCTGAACCCCGTGGCCTGGGGTGTGACTCTGGTGGGGGTCCGGGGCGCGCTACCTCCGGGTGTCGATGCCATGCCCTTGTACCTGACCGAAGGACACGACGCCAATGTCAGCTCACCGCTCCACGTGGGACTCTCGTGTGTTGAAGGGAATATGTAGTAGAAGTCGGCACTTCCGAATGGGGACCACCACGTACAGGTACTTCATGAGCACATCCAACAGCTCGCTACCGCCGTCGCCCTGGTATATGCGCTGGAGCATGGGCGTCATCTCGCTCGCCTTGATCGACTGGAGGACCTCGACGACGGTCTGAAGGTGTGCATCCTATGACAATCACGCGTCAGCAAGAAAAGAGCCTCGTCCTATCCTAGGCGGCGGCCGTCCCCACACGGGGGGCGTCTCGTCCCCTCCCGGCCCTGGGCTCTCCCTTTTCCCAAGGAGCCCACTCCGACCAGACAAACGTTCGGGGAAGGGGATCAAGCGGGATCCTCAGTGCTTTTCGTACCTTTGCCAGGTCGTTCCCGTTGTACACCGGCATCTCCAGGCAGCCCCTCAGCGCGCCCTCCGCGTCCCCGCCGCGCAGCAGCTGTCTAACCTGCCCCGCGAGTGAGCGAACCTCGGCCTCGCCGATTTCGGGCAGGGGTGGGTGCAGGGTCGAGGTGTCGAAGTTGACAGACGAGTCCTCCTGCAGCGCGTCGATGTTGATGGTGCGCCAGGCGTCGCTGAGCGACGCGGACGTGTGTTGCTGGATGATGGACATGGTTGCGAGGCGGGCGATGATGGTGTTGAGTGGTCACCGTTGGAGCGAGGAGCGGGACGTCGAGAGTAGCTGGCTTCGGCCCGCTGTGGTCGCGTTGGAGACACTGCACGGTCTGTCTAGTGTGGCCAATTATTTGTCGTCTGTTTGGGTGAGGTGATTGAGATGCTGTCGTGGCAGTTGTTGGATGGAATTCGGATGTGAGCTTAGTTACTGTACGTACGTATGTACGTTGCTGCGATGCACTACCTACCTAGCCTAGGTACAGACAGGTGCCATGTGGAGGAAGGCGTCACCAACCAGCTTAACCAATGTGGGGCAGGCAACCCACCCCTCCCCTTTTACCAGAACCCAGACTCAATCACTTCTGCGACCTATGTTCTGAGCAGGTCAAGCGCGCCTCAAAACGACTCGAGAATTTCGTTGGACTCGACTTGATCTGGATCATCTCACTCACTATTCTGGAATCCAAAAAGAAAAACAAACAAAACATCGCCGCGAACCTGCGCACCCGAAGGTATTGCCCAACAACTATCATGTTGCAATATCAGGGCAACGGATTAACCACTCTCCCACCGCAACTGGGATTGACCGAGTTTGCCAATGTGAATTTATATCGTTCAAATGGATTTGTGGAAGACCACTCTTCGATATGACGATTACGAAAACGAACATGCCACTTGTAGAGTGCCCATGAGGCTAGGATTGTACCCCAGCAAGAGTTTAAAGGCTCTTAAAAGCTACAAAAGTTGATGATTACTATACCGCATCGCCAGTTCAATGAGTGCCCCCCCCCCAGCTGCGTACGCAAGCTTGACAATACCGGTTAGATCTCGATTGCCCAGAACTCTCTCTTGATCCTGGCGTTTGGTGTATATGAGATTGCCCCGGCCCGAGCGCTTCTGGCCTCACTCAGCCCAAGCTTCGTGGCACTCGTGGGTCTGTTCCCTGGAGAATCTTGTTGTCATGGCACCACCGGGGAACGTGAAGCTTTCGCATTTACACACCCCAGGTAGCTTGCGCTAGAGCCTTGGAACATGCTGCATGCAGCCAGAGGGAGCTGGGGAGCTCCCTCCAAACCCAAATCTGCGAAAATCCCCGTATTCAACGGCCCCAGGCTCTGTGCGCGCCGGGCTGAAGAGGTTAAGGTTTTCCTGTATCAGCGTTTCAAAAGCCGCCATACCGGGCGGCCAATCTTGACTCGACCCGGCACTCTCGAATCAGACGCACGCGATGATTATCGACAGATTCAGCCCGTCTTGCTTGACCTTTGATGAAGGTTGGGCCTCTCCTTCAAGTTGACTCGCGTCGCTCGTGCGGATGTGTAGGCCGAGCCCGCTCACCTTGACCCTGAAAGCCAGACTCTGGAGCAAGGTGAGGCATTCCCGAACGGTCGGCTTGTCCCACCGCAATGGGAAACCTCGCCGCAGGAGAATCGCGGTCTAGACTTCAATGCCCGTGGGGACTCGATCGCGGCGCAGTCGGCAGCACGAAGCAAGGGGGCGTCGGCTCTCCTCTGTGAACCACGGAGGCAAAGAAGCTTTCGGTGTCTGTGGGTGTCGTTGAGTCGGTGATAGGGGGTTTCTTACAGCTGACTCTGAAACCGCACTCTTGTGCTCTGAATAATGCAGTGCGAGACCTGCTTGCATAGCATCATTTGTGAGAGACGGAATGGGCATTACAAAGTGAAGTCCGGGAAATTCAGATAAGCTCTGCGTGGAGATCAGTTGGAAGTCAAGCAACACACGCGAAGGTTGCTCGAAGATGGCAATCGGCAATCCATATGCTTCCGGGCATCCATTGCCATTGAGGCCGGATGGTACTGCATGGCAGTTATGGCTGTGACACCTTGTCCCCGTCCCCGTCCACCTCGTGTCGCGACCAAAGTTGCGTCTCCTTGCAGGAGCTGGCGAAACAGGGTTGCAAACGTCGGGGGAGACAAGCCGGACACCTAACCCAGGCTTCTAATGCGACCCTAGTTGCACCAAAGAGCTGGCTGGGCTGCCTGTCGATTTGATCGCCCTCGCCCTGCGGCAGCCAGCAAGGACCGTTTCCAAAGGGCCGCCTGCAATGCAACCGTTCGGAGCCGAGGCCAAACCACGTGTGATGCGCATAGCGTAAGTACTATAGAGGCCTAACAAGTACCTAGGTATGTTGCAGTGAGAGACCCGGTGGGCATCGCCCTGTTGCAATACGTCAGCAATTGTCAATGTTTCCCATGGCTTAGGGGGTTCCCCAACAGAACATTCGCCGTGACAGGTTCGACCGAAAGCCAGCCTTATCCCAGCAACGTGCTCATGCTGCATTGGGATCCCCAGCCTCCGTTCCAGGGCAGACGCCTGCCCTATGCCCACATAAACGGTGGCGCTCCGTATTTCCTTCCAAATTAGCAACCTTCGAGAAAAGATGAACCGCATAGCGGCAAGTGGAGTGGCATGCGAGGCCGGATGGTTCCCCGGAAACCACGAGGTCGCCAGCCGACAGGGATCTCTCATGCACCTCTGACAGCGCGGCAGGGCTTCCGGCCCAGAGGCGCCCGGCACATTTGTTTCCCTAGTGTTCGCTAAATGGCCGATGCCCGCTGTTGTTGTGCCAGAGAGGTGTCATCTACTTGGAACCTTGCCTTGGCAGGCGCCTGCTTTTAGAAGACTCACGACAGCCCTTAGGATCCTTTTCCCAGGTGAAGGCCGAAGGAACCAAGCAGCAAGCAAGGCTGAGTGCTGTCGATGTCGTAGCTCTATGCAACTCACACGTCGTGCTCAGCCAAGCCCACTGCCGACGGCTCTGGCTGGTTGAGGGTGAGAACAAGGCACTTCGGACACACTACCCACACGTGCCGTTTGCGGGACCAAGCGAGGGCCCTCGACCGCCCAGCGTTTCGGTCTGGACAACGGACGAGGGACTGGGCCAGTGCCTGACCCTTGCTCACCGAGAAGACTCGGTGAGATTTGCTACTGGTCTGGAGGCCCACCGTTCCCAGGTATGCTGGCCTAACCGCTCTCTCGGCAGTGCCGCAGGGCCCGGTTTGCAACGCGCCGTGTGCTGGGTGCGGCCCACTACCGTGCATCGTAGTCGCGTGGCCGGTGGGTCTGCATGTAACTTCGTGTAAATGGACTCATGACAGACTGTGAAATTAACCCCAACTCGTTATCGTCAATACGGTCAATTGCGATTGCCTCACAGGGCTGCTGGCCGGGGAAATAATAAACAGTCTTCCAGAAAGTTTCGCGGCGGCCCACTGAGCGGCAGGGGCAGAAGCTCGAAGCGGCGGGCTGGAGTAGCCCACAGTCTCTGAGCGCTCCACACCTGTTCGTCTTCGCCGAAGATGTCCACTTGGCGCAACTGTCAACTGGGTGCCAGCCCACCAGGCCCTCACGGTTGCTTGGTGACAGCACGGCATGGATCCGTGTTGCCCCGTCGGCAAGGCTGTCAAGGCTGAAGTTTGAGTCCCCTTGGTGGTAGCATGGAGGGTTTGTTGGTCAAGGTGGTATCTTATCTCCCCAGATCGTCGCCCCCGTTGCGCTGCTTGCACACATGGTTCTCGGCAATTCCTTCGTGGAATCGTGCCATGCCCCAAGGTGCTCCGAACCTCTCCTGCCACGTGCGGTCAACAAGGAAAATCCGTGAAAGCATCAAGGCTAGATCTCAGGTCCCTGCCTATACCTGTTGCACTGTGCTCCTCCTGCTCCTGCTGCGCCCGCTCTTGCGCACCACAGAAAAGTCTGATAGTAGCGCTGAATCCCTGGCAGCATGTCTGTGATGATCTGTGAACGTTCGCGACTACACCGAGGACTGGGCGACCCCCCCACGGTGGATCACCCTCGCATTGGTGGCTCAACCGGGGCCACGGAGCTACCGTTCCATGAGGTGTGTGTGTGGGAACACGGTGAGCAGGCAAGTCCTTTCCGATGTGACGGCTCGATTGAGCAGCACTCTCTCCACAACGACAGAGAACTCATGGGGATGCTATTGTGAAGACACGGGGTGGTTCTGACGAGCTTGTTCGATGAGGTCACAAGCATACGACGATCTTGCTTTTTTGGCGCACAGGCGACCCTCAATTCGAAAGATGACCGCCTGCAAGAACCTTTGCGGCCTAGACCGGCGAGTGTGGATATCTGTTCCGGTCGGCAGCTCGATGATACGATGGCACATGCTTTTGGACATTGGCGAATTGGAAGCATTCCGAGTAGCTGTCACAATCGGCAGACGCACAAATTCCAGACGACTGATTTCATTAGCTGCTTCATTTTGCATCTGAGTTGATGATGGGGGTGGGACGACGGCGACCAGCGCGCGGCGACTTGCTGCGCCCTCCTGTTTCGTGTGACTGATCTTCCTCAGCCTTGCATAGAATCAAGGCCTAGCAGCATAGCAACTTGATTTTCGCAGCTGCGAAGGGGTGCAGCACACTGGCATGGAGCTACGTGACGCAGCACGGAGGTTATTGGGTTCAATATGAGCAAGCCTCTTTTGCAGACGTCTTTCTGCGAAAGCTGAGTGGAACGGACAGACGGTATGGTGACATCGCTGCAATTGTGCAGTCATAGCAGCAACAATAAGGGCACACACGCGAAGGTGGGAAAAAAAAAACTGAGGCCTGCCATCTTGCACAAGCAAGCCGGCCAGAGTCAAGCAGGCATTTCAGGCTACGTAGTCCCGGCCCGGAACCTTGGAAGGAAAGAGCCAAAATTGCTAATGCAGGAACGCATCTCTCTTTCGGAATAGCGCCGTTTTAGCCTGCACTCCAGGTTCTTCTCCATGTGGCCGGGAAACTGCATAATGCAACCGACCGGGCCCCATCCGCCCTGGGTGGCAGGTACCTTGAGCTTGCGAGTAAGTACCTGTGGGCCCAGGGCTGAAGTACCCAGTACAGCGCGAGGGGCCGGGAATACTACGGCCTGCCAAAAAAATGGCCCTGACGTCCTTAGTATCGCCGAGCCGTCCCCTTCCTCATTTGGGGCACATCTTGCTGCTCCCTAGCCCTGAGAGGGGACCGTGAGGCGGCTTGGTCCCGCTGGGAACTCTCAGGTGAGCTCGGTCAGGACGCCCTGTGTCAGCGTGTTCTGGCGGTGGGAATTGTAGCATCCTCGGAACGGCAGCTACCAGACGTGGCTCGTGTGCCTGCGCCTGTGCCTGTGCTCGTGTGCCTGTGGATGCAGGCGCGGGCAGGGCCAAGAAACGGTACAGCTCGGCTGTCTATCCTCTCGAGGCTTGGTTCGGTGGCTTGATGATTCACAGCACGCAGGTGAGACAGATCAGCCTAGGGACTGCGTCCGGTTTGGCTGACAGCTTGGGGTGGCCCATCGGTCCAAGCCGACGGATTGAGCCTCGGCTGTGACAGAGGGCTAGTTCGGCCCTATTCTGCTCCCTAAACACCAGTCCCAGGGCTGCTTGCCGTGCTGATTTGCTCCTCGTGGCAGAGGGCTGCCTCACCCAAGGACACAGCCTGTGCCGCGGATGATGTCAGCTGTGCTGGTTGGACAATCGTACCGTGCAGGATCGCGGTAATGTCAGCCAGCCCGTGGTGCCTGACTACCATTAGTAGCCGTGCTACACAACAGCATCTATTCTGAGAAGAGTGCTTTTGTTCCTGTCGCGGAATTATTACGGTCTCGGAACAAAAACATGTGCATCCTTCGTTGCCGTCACTGACTGCCACCAGCCCACCAGCCCACCGGGTACGAGATAGACGGGCCTGACGGGATCCTATGAGGCGCCCTGCAGGCCCTGGCATTGATCATGACAGCTTGCCTCTGGGGAGATGAAACGCAGGACCTTGTCGTGGGTCGTGCCACACAATTTTGCTTAGCGACCCACCCCAGCGCCAAATCCGACCTGTCAGCGAGAGAATCGTTCTAGAAGGTGTGGATGGCTTCCATGGGCTGCCAGGGGTCTTAATTAGGTAGATCGGAGACGGGATGGAATTTTTTCAGTTTTTTAAAATTGTCATTTCGATTTCCCACAACTGTGTGCAAGGGCATCCTCGCCGGGTAATTAGTCCTCCATGTGCACTGTGATGTGCCTTCTACCACGATCAAGGGGACCAACTATGAGAAGTGATCGATGCGCGGGCCTGTGCAAGGCTCTCAGAATCATCAGGGTCCAAGAGTGATGGATCGTGAAGCCCGCACTGCCGACTGCGGGGCTGTTCGGTGTGCTGGGACTAGGACCTGCTCGTCGAAAAAGGGAAGAAAAAAAGTATGGGGAAAATGAAAACTAGAATAAAAAATAAAAAGCACCCTTAGACTCGTCAGATTCATGATTTTGGCTCAGCAGCCTCACCTGAACAGCCACCACCATGGGCAAACGGGACTGAGACATGTCAGTTCATGTTTGCTGTGAATCGTCACCCGCAGACCGCGCGTTCAAGGGTAGTAACGAGGGCCTGTTGGCGGTCGACATGATACGTGGCTGACTCCTCAACTTCCCCCGCCTCTGCCACCTCACTGTGTGGGAAAAAAGGTTGTCTCGGGAAGCCATCGGCCGCAGCGAACCAGTCGCCCCGGGACCAGCTGCGTCCCCGTAAGTGAGCGACTCAAAAGGGCACAGTGTTGTGCATGGTGATAGTCTCCCCGCGTGTTCAGCGTCGCCGACTCGGGAGACAACGTGAATATCTTTGTCGGACTAGTGACGGTCTCGGAAAGTCACCTCGAGTCCTCGCCAGAGGTGCCTCTCCGCTGTTACACCGCGGCAGCGGACCGAACACGTCGCTCCCGGGTCCTTGGTATTGGGAGGGCCATAAAAAAAGGGGGGGGGGGCAATAGGGGTCCTATCATGTCTGTGATGCAGACAGTCTATCTACATCGTCTACATGGGACCGCCCGTAGTACGTATGCAGGACGGCAGGCGGGACGATCTGTCTCTCAGCGACCGGGCCAATCAACCCGTCAATGCAGGCCAAGGCGAACTCGTTCGTGGCGGAGACGAACGCTTGCATCCCGGAATATCTGTGTTTCGCCCAGCTCAGCTCGGAATCTGTGATCGCGCATATCGAGAATCTCATGCGGCAGGACGGAAGTGGAGCCTCGGGAAGCCATCAAGGAGACCCCTTGGACTGCCCGCTATCCCACCGTCGGGAAGGGAAGGTGACTCGTATCTGAGTTTTCGCCCTTTACAGGTGAGGACCCAGCAATCCTGTCACAATTGACTCGTGGCTGCGGCTTCCTTTTTCGCCCAAGACATACCCTTGAGCTTGCGAGGCCGTGATGGTGGGCTCCAGCAACAGAGGGGGAGCGAGAGGTCAAATCTGCGCTCGCTGCTCGTTTCCCTTCTCAAGCTTCCCGACGTCGCCGTTCCACAAATCACAGCTCACAGCCTGTGCTCGCTTGGGTCTGAAACAGTCTTATGGCGATGATCGTATCCACCGCTAGCATCAACCACCAAGGAAGCAGGTGCAGATCTGGCAGTACACAGTAGACTGATGAACGACAGAGCATCATCAACCCCCCCCCCCTCCCAAATTTCTACCACCCGCTCTTTCTCGGGTTATGCCAACGTCACAAAAGGCCGAAGGTTTGGGGGACGCCCTACGAGGCACACCGACCGGTCAGTGCTTAATAAGGAAGACGTGCTGACATAGCCAAGGCACACGTCCTTACACACGGAATCTGCGTACTTACATCACCGTCGTCACGGGCTCGAGCTTCTTACATCGTGCTCCGGTGATGCCGGCACACCGTTCCGCCGCAGGATGACTGGCGGTCGAGGTCAACTGTCCAGAGATTGTGATGGTGGTTATGATGATGATAATGATGATGATGACCCCCATGCTTCGGCAGCGACTCGTAGTGACTCATCAGAACTGTGGTTGTGATTGTGGTTGTGGTGGTGCATGTTACTGGTTGCACCATTCCAGGCTGCCAGATTGTCGACTGCGGGATTACACACCTCGCGAGACCCTGACGGGCACAGCCAACAGCTAGCTGTAGGGCTGACTTTCGGCGATATGACTGATCCGAAAAGACCAAACATGCTCCCCGTGGCTTCTCACCCGTGAGACGCCCTCATCATTCTGCATCTAGGGGATAGGGCAGAGGGGCTGTGCCGTTTGTCAGCCGAAACGAGATGCAGCAGCACGAGGACTGCAAGCCACGGATGCAGACGGCGGATTCCCGCAGCACCCGATCTGGAACATCCCAACCCGAGGGCCTGGGTGACATGTTCATCAGCGACAAACCATTCGCGGATTTTTGGACGAATTGCAGCTCCTGCCCAGGGCTGCAACCAAGAATAGACGACGGCCCGGCTGCTGTGCCCTCCTGCACCGCGCACTCACCCACCTGTTCCGTACTGGCGCCGTCCTACCTACCACGCAGCACACAGGGCTAGCCTGAGCACGGCTTTGAGAGCTCCGAGATGTCGTGCCTCCGTGCTAAGACAGCTCAAGTACTTGTTTGTCCCAGCCGATTTTTCGCGATATTCATTTGTGGCGGCAGCGACGTATCACAAAATACGGGGCGGGGCCCCTTGAGAAAGGCCCGGCCGTCCAGAGAGGCTGCAACCATTTCGTCATGCCACAGATGAGATGCTGCCGTCGCCTCCACATATTCTTTGTCGGCCGTCTGAGACAAAAAGCACAAGAGCGAATTTGGTCACTTTTCTCACGCTTCCAAGACAGCAGGCACAGTACCTCCAGGGATACAGGCCGACGCAATAGACTGCAATATTCGAGGTTACCGGCGTCGGTATTAGCCAGAGGGCAAAGCCACCCGGTCTTACACACGCCCCCAGTCATCCATCCATCCATCCATCCATCCCATCCATCCCATTCCCTCCCACCCATGCTGCCCACGTTTTCCCCCACGCCTCGCAGGCTTGCTGACCTGAGATCGGCCCCTTTACCGTGGCACACTCGGGTCACCAGGAGAGGTCGCATGTGGTGGCGGACGAACCCCTCGTGGGCTCGCAAGTTTGCCCACGCAACCAACCTCCCGGGTCGTATGCGTGGGTGGGCCGCCCTGGAGTGTTTTGAACGTGGCCATGCCCTAGTTGTGCAACACCCCCAATCTGACTGGCCTCGCACAGAGACATGGTTCTTTTGCGATCCGGCGCCAAGTGGTGACACCGCCTTGAGCAACTACCTCTGCTGAGCTGAGCATTCTGACCGACCGAGAGGAAGCCCGTCGAAACTCCTTGGCTCCGCGGCAAGCGTCGCTTTGACGTTGTTGCTTCTCCCACGGGGACCACGGCTCAATACGATTGACACCGGGTGGGGCCGGCTGGGACAGGAGACCGACCTTAAAAAACAAAAAAAGAGACTGAAAATATCGACCAAGCACATCGAAGAAGCACGGGGCATCCAAGCACACCGGTGCATGGTAGACGGGCCAGACAACTTAGAGGGAGAGTATGCGGAATAGCTTACCCGGGCGGGCGGGTGACCCCGGTCCCCGCTGAATTAGGGAGGCGTTGAAATGAAGCATGAGAGAATGAGAGATGCACGCAAATGCGTCGTGTTTGATTTGAGCTCATGTTGGTCTCCAAGCCGTCGGCGAGATCCACCTTGCAGGCCCAGGCCCGACGACGACAGCACCTCATCAATCAGGAACCTTTGTGGCATGTCATTTACGACTCTTCGTAATCTGAGCCACGAGACGGCACGAACTCGCAGACAGGTCTTTATTAGAGCACAAGAATGAGCCAAGATCAGAACAAATTTACAACACGTCGCCCAGCAAAAAGACCTGATGAGAACCACTAATGGTTGGCCCTCCAGAACGACACCCCCAAAACGGCAATGAAAGTCGCGTGTGCCACAGGAAGTACCTCTTGGGGTCGGCGGCTGGTTCGTTCGAAGCAGATGGGCGCCCCCCCCCTGGCTCCCCGGCTGCATCCCCCAACCCCTGCAAGTGCGAGTATCCACCCTGGGAAAAATTCTGGAAGATTGCCCAAAGCTCGTATGTAAGCGAGAGCATTACGAAATGAACAACAGAATCATCCTCATAATTCCCGACGCAAGGACAGGACAGGCCAGACAAGACAATGAGGGCACGCTCACAGCTCTCCCGGGTGTGGCCTGTGTTTGGTCGACAGGAGGAAGATGTTCCACGAGCTGGGCGACGGGACGGGGAACTGAAGTTGCCATCCAGCGATGATGCATTCTTGTACACAGACACAATTTACACTCTCCCTCTCACACTGGCACTCACACAGACATATAGTTACGGTACGTGGTAGTGATTATCCCGGTGAGTACCGTTCCTTGTGTGTGTGTGTGTGCAATGCAGTAGCACAGTCAGTACTGTGGTAGCAGCTCGACCAGCCTGACGTTTCACGGAGGGGACGTACCGAGTTGCGAGCGATGTGCACGCCTGCAACGCAAAACGGCGCCCGGACTGAGCGGATCCCCACCGTGTTCAGAGCCCAGGACAGGCAGGACAGGAGAGGTGCGGCACTGCGCGCTGCTACGTACTGCCATGTAGGCGGTACGGCAGGATGTACACTGACAGGGCCCACGAGGTACCTGGCTGGCGTTGCGGGACCCCTGCAGGTACATGGGGCCTGGCGCATGGGGACCTGACTCTGATACATGACGACTGTTGCTTTCTCGCCTAAGGTGTGCTTTGTCTTCGGGTACCTGGAACATGGCTCCGAAATTATCGCTCGACGCCAACCCAGCCCAACCCAATACTTGCCAGAACTCCCCGTTGCGCCCTCCCTTGCTAGCCTAATCGGGCCCTGTCCCTCCTGTCCCTGCCGGGCCCTGGGTGCATGCTCTAGTGAGAGCGAGAGTGGGATTTTGCGTGCGTGTGTGAGCGTGTGTGAGCGTGTGTGAGCGCGGGTGTGTGTGTGAGGTAAGAGACACGCGTAGTAAAGTTCCTACACACCTTAATTGAGCCCACTCTTTTCCATGTCAATCGCATCCATTCCATCCCATCCATCCATCCCTTCCCCTGGCCCCCCGTCCGCCGCTCCCCTGCCCTCCTGGGCTGGGCCCCTGGCGTCGCCTTGCCTTACCCTGCCCTGCCTTGCCTCTCGCATGTGTTCCCAGCACTGACGGGCACGGTACAGTACCGGCACAGCTCAGCACCGCACCGCACCGCACAGCACAGCACAGCTCAGCACAGCTCAGCAGAAAAGGAAGGGGAGACAGGGGCCAGAGAGGCAAGGGCTGAAATAAGACAAGGAGGAGGAGGAAAAGTGATGTACCTGCTGGCCGGAGTATCAGTCACTCTCACCTTCGCACAGGGCTTGCACTCTGCGCTTTGCTTTGGCACAGCGCGCTCAGCTTGAAAGTCTATTATAAGACGCGGACGGCCCCCTTCCCACACTCGAAACGCCCTCCCTTCTTAACTTCCCCCCGACCCAAGTTATTAATCCTCTCTCTTGTCCTGTACAATAACAGAGCGCTTCTTCCCTCTTGTCCATTTCCTATTTCTTAAGCTGCAGCGTTCCCATCTTGAAACGCATACCACCTGTCTATCCATCTGCCTGTCTGTCTGTCTGTCTGTCTTCCAGTCAGCCAACCTTGCCGCCAGCGACCCCCGACTGCTGCAACCTGCACCAACCTGCACCTGCACCTGCACCTGCACCTTGCTCCAACTCGCTTCTCCAAAGCCCACACGTTCCCGAAACAGTGAGCGCCACTACCGCTGCTACTGCTCTCCAGCGATCCACTGAGCCTGCGACTGGACCATCCTTGGATAGAATCCGGCCCTACGATCTGCAGCGTACCTGACATTAAGGTGGTCAACCTTGACAACGGGCCCTCAACGACATTTCTCGCGGTCGCCAACAGATCCAGAAACTCCCTGATCCGTCCGGCCACGTACCGACGACAAAAAGAAGGACAAGAACGCATCCCTTTGCGCATTCTAGAACCACAGGAACCCATCACACTCCGGGTCCGACTCTGGCCACTTTGTCTCACCCACACCACCACCACCACTACCATCAACATCAGCGTGCATAAGTCTGGCCCATAAATAACCAGGCGTCATCATCACGCTTTCGGTGCCGTCTCCAGCCCTCTCAGGTCCCACGCTTTGCACCCGCATTTCCAACGAGACTTGACCTCCTCTGGCGACACCTCTGCTGAGCTCTCCTACGATTCGGCAGAACTCCCGGCGCCCCTGCAACCTTCGACCTCGCCCCGTCTCCCTTCACCAATCCCGCGCCGCGCCGCACCTCCTGCGACTGCTCCAAAGCTTCTGAAAACCCACCAGAAGCCCTACGCCTCGCAGCCCGGAATCCCGCTACCTATTGTGAGTCACCTTCTTCCTGGATCTCATCTCGGTGCTTTTGCGCTTCGGTTGGGAGTTGCTGCCTTGCATGCAACCCAACATTGCCGTCCTGCCCCTGACTTCACTTTACACCCCTGCAACAATCTCATTACACCTGCATCGGCACAATGCAATGCGACGTTCCTTTCGCGAGTTATGGCTAATGTTGGCTTTTCCACAGCGCCTTCAACCTCGTTGCACGTTCCCCAAACGTCAAAATGGTTACCAGAGAGACTCCAGTGTTCGCCAACCAAGGCCGTGGAGCCTATGACACAACTGGTGTGCCAAAGCCACCACCGCAGCCCAAGCCGCGATAAATCGTGTCGCCATGCCATTCATCCCTTGGTTCGGCGCCAACTCTCGAAACAATGGCCGCCATCACACGCTAGCCTCCCTCCCGCGACAGGAGGAACCCACGGCAGACCAAAATCGTGGCGCCGGACTATTCGCTCGGTCGGCTTCCTGGTCGCGACGCCAGCCCTCTCTCACACAACGAGCACGGACAGACCTCCTGCTTCTCGGGCCCCTGCACGCTTTCGCAAATACGACGATTTTAATCACTGCGCCGCCGCAGCGCATCGTGTAACAACAGTCTTCATTTTTATCTTACTTTCGACAACAGCGACCGGATGGATTACCATCCCCCAAAGTGTCTTGGGATCGATCGATTGCATTCCGACACCGTACATCATTTAATACGCATTCCTCCGAAAGAGACGACACAATGTTTGCCTGGCTCACTGCCACTTGGATTTTCCCAGTACGAAAAAGGACAGGCGCGAAATGTTTTGTTTTCCACAAAAGGAAGAGGGTTTCACACACGGCGAGAATCTCGTCCCGGGGCTGCACACGGCGTTCAACTAGATCGGATCGGGTTTTAGATTGGGGGCAAGTCAGCTTGCTTCTGTCTGTCAGACGTCAACATTTTCACATTTTTCCTTTTCTTTTGCACCGCACGTCGCGAGCGCGCAAGCCTTGGGCGAAGTCGGGGGCGAACCAAAATGTCTAGCGATTCCTGCGCCTCCTCCTCGACCATACGACACCGGCATTCATGTGTGGACGAGCAAGCCGCTTCGCCTCGGCCGCATTGTTTGACATTTTCTTACTTGTCTTAGTTTTTTTTGGGCATGACCGGGGCTGGGTTACAGAAAAAAGGATATGACTAGTGGGCTGCAATTTTCGTCTACTTCTTTTTTTGTTGTTTTATTCGCAGGTGCTATGGAAAGAGATGGAACGGATCACAAAAAAGGGTTGAGAGGATTGGGAAAAAAGAAAACTGGCCGGGATGCATATAGACCTGTTTTTTTGGCTTCACTGCCGCTTCCACCACTATCCTCCTCCCTTTTCCACCCTCGTTTTTCTTCCCCCCTTCTTCACTTCGCTTCAGAGCCATGTTTTTTCCCACCACCAAAACAACATTGTTGTGTCTAACACATGTACACATAGCGTCGAAGGATCTGGAGGAACTTCGATAATGGAAGAGGAGAGAGATTGTGTCTGGCCAGCTGGGCACCCTCGGGCTGGCACCAGGAGGAGAAGAAAGATACCCCCGGGATTTAGAGGTTGCCTGTACAGATTAGTAAGAAGCACCAGCTAGCTACACAGCGTTTTTTTGCTTTTAACAACGATTTTTTCTCAAACAAATGGTCCACAAGAATAAGATTGACGTTGTCCATCACGCTGCGATGACGGTTGCAAAGATGTGAGAACTGAGGTGGGGGAAAAAAAAAGAAAACGACGAGGCCAATCACTGAGCGCCACATGCAGGTCTCAGGATCACAGATAGGCGAGGCGGCGGCGCGGGGGATGGTGGCGGATGGCGCCGTATGTAAGGGCAATCATCAAAAAGCAGAATGCGCATCTCATGTATGTTTGTCTCTGGACATGCAAGGTGAATCTAACGACGATCTGCGACGAGGCAGGTCCGGGGCTGATGCATCTCATACCGCTGTTATGTCAGTTCGACGGTGAGAGAAGATCGATGGAGAAGGAGAGATACAGTGAGAAAAAAAAGGATGCGCGGCAAGAAGAGGATGAACACATGATGTGTTGAGTCTTTCGGGGTTGAGCTTCTTCTTCCCAATTTCCTTCTCCACCTTGCTCCCAGCCCTTGACCAGCAAGATCACGACGTCGATTGGAGATTATGGATTTCGTCTACACCCACCCACCCACACACACACACACAAAGTAGAGGGAATATTGTGCGAGACACGAAAGCTTGGCGGTACACAATGAGGAACTGAGTCCTCCTCCAACAGGTCTCAGCCTCGCCTGCAAGGCGAACAGACATAGTCACTCATGCACATGCCCGACATCACAGCAACGCCAGTTTGAGCCACCTCTATTGAAATGGAAGAAAAGAGAAAAGAAAAATGGACCCCGTTCCCGTTCCCGTTCCTGCGGCAAGGGTCCTGCCCCCAGACACTACTGTTGACTAGACCAGGTAGAGAGTAAGTGTGTACATGAGCATGTATCTGGGCGAAGCCAGGCTAATGTGAGCGGAGAGGGTGAGAGAGGGATCCGCCGTCCTGGGTCGGCGAATGAGAGGATGGGGATGGGGCAGCAAGCGTCGGCCTGAGCCGTCGTGACGAAAGTGGGCTCTCTCTCCGTCTCTCTCGCTCTCTCTCACACACACACTCACTTTCGCATCTCCCACCTGTACCAGCATTGGGTTTTGGGCCTGGGATGGGCTGGTCGTTGACCGGCTCTCCCCTTCCTCACCGTGTATGACCTGGCCATGACTAGGCAGGCCTACCTACCTAGTCAAGGCCCCATCTCCGGGACGATGCATGGTGCATATGGGGCTACTGCACTGCACTGCAAGGTACGGTACATGTGTCAAAAAAAAAGTTCCCACAATCTCCAATCCCTCCACCCCAGGGCCTGCGTCATGTACTGCGGTACGGTACGTATGTGTGTCCATGTACGGGGGAGATGCTTGGCTTTGTGCTAGCAGCTGGGCTCCACCTGCTCCACTGCTTCTGGAAGACAGACACCCGCAGCGTTTGTCGCAGGAACTGGAACTGGAACTGGCCGCTGGCGGTGGCACTGACTGACTGACTCTGGCTGGCCATTGCTGTGTGTGTGTGGTGTTGGTTGAGCCACACCGAGAGACAGCCAACATCCCCGTGGGCCCGTAGGTTGGGAAATGCCCGCCCTCTGATTTTATTTTTTTCTTGCAGAGAGATCTCATCCTATCTATCGACGCCGCATACACCGGCAGAAGTTCCCCTGTTTCATGGGCCCAAAACACTGCGCCTGTGTTGGGGATTGGACGGGAGCGCCACCGACGGGCCTCCAATCGCAGCAGGTGTTTTGTTTGTCGCCTCGAGTGCGAACCCCTTCTGTATGCAATACCTGGGCTTGTTGGGCAGGAATTGGATGCACAGGATCCCCTGGGAAGGGAACCGGTGACATTCAGCCTGTTCAGAATCTCTCACCGGGAAGACTCGCTTTACCGTGTCGCTGATCAGCGCCAACCAAACCCCCCCCCCCCCCCGGGGGCCTGACCTCGTCGGCCCTTCTCGAGGGGATCCTCCTCGTTGGGCCGTTTCCAACGCGCCAAATCCTCCACCTCCAGACCGGTACATCCTCCCAATCTCCGTGGGGGTCCCCTACCTGGGGGATGGGCCCGTCAATCCCTTCCGCCGCCTTCCAGAAGGGGGATAGCATGGCCAGAGATCGGAGCCACACCGTCCAGAACATTTCCCCTTTGGTCCGGCGTGGGCACCGAAACTCAAAACCGCCTATCCCAATCCTTCGACGGCCTCTTCCTTCCCTGACCCGTCACCGAACGCACATCACCCAGCAAAAAGAGAGGAACAAAGGAAGCTCTTGGGCCATTCCTGGTGGGAGGCCCTCAAAAATCCCCTGGGCCACTCTACCTGGATCCCCAGCGCAGCCCCGGGGCCCTCTCCCTTCTCTTGTCATCTTCCTGAGACGTGCGGTACCTCGGGCCTATGCACCAAAATAGAAGAACCCGACGAGCCCGACGACATTACGACGCATTCCCGACGGCGATTTGGTGAGTGACTGGCCACGCTCTTTTATTTTATTTTACCGGGTGGTGCCCGCCACGCAACAAACAAGGGAAGGCCCGGGACGAGCTCGGCCGGGGGCACGTGGGTGAGCGGCTGACCGGGCTGGAGAAGGTTTCCTCCAATCCCACAGACAGTACTACCGGTGGCAGCGATCATGTCTATTTTCATAACGTCTTCGAGTTTAATCAGAGAGCATACCGTGCAGGAGCAGGACCAGGGTTCCTGATGCAATCTCTCCAAGACCCGTGTGCATAGCCAACGTGTGGGAAGCATCTGACAGACGTGCGGCGTCACCACGCATATCTAATCTACCAGACAACAATACCCTGTGGTCTTGTGTCTGCGCCTCTTTGTCCTTCCGAATCCTACAACCACTTTGAGCAGACAAAAAGACCAAACCCCTTTTTGGTCTCTTCGCAAGTGAGCATGTTTCAAGATCATGTCCGACTGGATGCCAGAAACTCTCATGGGCGGATTACGTCACCGCACCTTTGCACATCGCAATCAGATCCTCCCAATATACTTCGTGTTATGTGTGTGCGTGTGTGTGTGTGCTGGTGACAAGACCACGCCACCACCGATCACCTGCCTCGCATGATATGTAAAGTTTTGTCACATCTCAGAAAAGACATCCCTGGCACGTGTCAGCAGCAGTATTCCAACGGGCAAGATAACATGGGGGGGGGGTGCAAATCATCAGCCTCGGCGAAATGTTTGACACCAGCCTCTCGGTGTCATACATCGAGACGCAGAGGCCATGTCTCTGTTGAGATAACAGAGATGAAAGGGAGACAAGCAAGGACGGAGAGAGTTTTAGCGGCCATCAGACTCACCTCCTCCTAACCAGTGGCATCCTCTCCCGCACGCTCTCCCACAACCCCAGGTCAATGTCCACCAGGCCGAGAGCCCCCACCGCGCCCTCTGGTACCGACATCTCCCCGGCCCGCTCCTCCACCACCGCGGGCAGGGCGCACCGCACGCGGCCCCACGGGTCCACCACCGTGCTCCCGCCGTAGCTGACCCTCCCCTTGCCGGGCACGCCCGAGTGCCACCCGGCCTGCGCGGCGGCAATGACCCAGCACTGCGCCTCGATCGCCCGCGCCCGCAGCAGCGCCTCCCAGTGCGCCGCGCCCGTCGGGACCGTGAAGGCCGACGGGTACGTGAGGACCTGCGCGGGCTGCCACCCGTGCTGGCCCTGGCCCGGGGCCTGCGGGTGCGCGAGGGCCGTCGCCGCCTCCGGGAAGCGCAGGTCGAAGCAGATCAGGCTGCCGACGCGGCCCACGGGGGTGTCGAAGGGGGCCACGAGGCCGGAACCCGCCCGCGTGTGCGCCGACTCGCGCAGGCTGCCGTAGTCGAAGAGGTGCAGCTTGTCGTAGCTCCTAGCCCCGTCGACCTCGCCCGTCGGGAGCACCCAGATGGTGCGGTTGACGAGTTTGGTGGCGGCTGTGGCTGCGGGCCCCGGTGGAGGTGAGGATGAAGCCGGTGCCGTTGGTGTCGGCTCGGCGGGCACAGGGACGTGGACCCCCACGCTGATGTGCATATCGTGCCTCGTTGCCGCGACCCGAAGGCCCAGCACGAAGGGCGACTCCGACTCTGGCCTGGCCAGGGAGAGGGACTCTTGGGGCGAGGAGGCTATGTAGTCTGATGCCTCGGGGAAGAAGATCGCCTAGGGGGACGGGAGCATGTAAGCCTTTTCTCCATGACAGGTAGGACTGCTGCGGAATTTCCCCGGCTACGGTAACCTGTTGAAGCCGTGGCAAGCGTACCGGTAGCGCGCACCCGCTCTCTAGAGCCTGTCTAACATCTGTCCCCATGCGACGAGGCCTGATGTCGAGCGCCTTGTCAACTCTCACTTGAGAGGCTGAATGCCTTTGGTAACAGCCCACGATTGACGTAGAAAGGTCCGCGGCCCACCTTTGCTCCCGCCTGGGAAGCCTCCTTGACCAGCTTGAGGCACTGCTCCAGGTTGTGTGACATATCCGGCGTCGAGCAGATCTGCCCAATTGCCTGTTCGCGTAATCAGCAAATCAGAAAATCCGGCCCTTTCTGGATACGAAGGCACTGTCTCACAGCAATCGCCATCCTTGCAGAAGTGGCCGAGAAGGGCCGTCCTTTCAGGCCTTTCAGGAAGAGGCGAGGGGATCCGATGGCGGCGAGGTGCGCTGTGCGACAAGTAGACCGAGTGGAGCTTGACAGATGTTGCCTCGCCAATCTGCACGTCAGGAACATCAAGTTGTGAAAGAGGCCTGCTACCTGCTCACCAACCGTATGTACATAATCCAAGGCTGAGAGCTGTTAGAAGTGCAAGATAGGTATCACCCAGGAGAGGAACCAGTCTACATGTGGGCGGATCACGAGCAATGCCGTCATTTTTTTCAACCTGCCCATTCCAGCTCTTATCTCCGAAAACCTTTACGGCGTGGTTCACTTACGTGCAGGGCGCTACCTCCGACTGGACGCACTTAAGATGCTTTCATAACGATATTGAATGGGTATTCTGACCGTTTCAGCGCTGCTGCTGCACTGAATTTCTATCAACCCACTGAATTCCAGCCTGCCACACCGAACAATCTTGATCCGCCCTGCCCGGGCGTAGTCGGGCTGCCCATCAGATGGATGAGCTTCAAGCACTATTGCTTGATGTCGCTGAGAGGCCAGGAGCGCGCAGAATATAAAAAGGCCCCCCTATTTTTGTGTAATCACCAAGCGGATCAATGCGTGCCTTCCCTCCATACCGATGCCCTCTCGTAGAACGCCAGGCTGAAGTCATAAATCAACACAATGCGAGGTATTAGTCTCGTCGAAGCGAGATCCTTCTGATCCCCTGCTACCGCATCCCTCCATTCCCTCCCCCTTCATCATTTGCTTCTGCTTCTGCTTCTGCTTGCTGGGTACCAGCACTATCATAGCAACTCCTCACGATCCAGAACAGGGGTGGAGTCAAAAACCCCCAGTTCGTAGGTCGTGATATGAAGCCAAGGTACCGTGCTAGTCAGTGGCCCAGCAGGTGTATTTGCTGCTCTGCCTATCTTGCTCAAGAGGGTGCGTAGCCCCCAAGGCCTTCCACACCGTCGTATGATCCCGGATTTTCCGAAAAGAAGCCGAATCTAATCGTTGGCCGAGCGATAAAAAGCCAACGTAGAGAGCATTTCTCGGACAACCAGCAGGTGCCTGACCTTCTGAGGAGGTTTTGATTCAGAAGATATCATGTCATCTTTGTACGACTGGCGCCCCGAGCTTCCTCCCGCAACTCCGCCCGAAATTGAGCTGAGATGGAACTGATTCCACTTGACGGCTGTGGCTCTACCGCGGCTCAGACGCGTCCAGCTTCATGTACGCGTACTGCAAGGCCAACTTTTCTCGACCGTCACGCTCTAGGACGGTGATCCAGTCCCTCAACTGGATATCTTTGCCCTTTTCGCTGTACTCCCGCCAACTTCCAAGCTTGTACCGGCCCTCCTGGGTCAGAGACTTGCTCTCTGGTGCTTTTGATGCCGAGGCAGAAGCAGCTGCGGACGCAGGTGTCCCTGCGGCGCTAGCTGTCGGCTTGTTAGGAGTGCTTGGGGTGTTTGCTCCCATCGACATCCACGAGTACTTCTTCTTGCCGCCGCCCAGAAATTTCATCGTTGTCTTGTTGACATTGTCAGCTGAGGCATCGTGCTTCTGGGCCGCAATCTTCTTCTGCTCCTTCTTGGTTGGTGCCTTCTCGGGTTCCGGAGCCGTGGAGCCTGGGGTTCCAGGCGCTACTGAGCCTGCCCGCGATCCATTTGCTGCACTGTCTCCAAGCAACCGCTTCTGGCGCTTCTTAAGGCGCAACTCCTCTGCCTCTCGTTCGGCCCTGCCCATCTCTCGCAGAACCTGAGCCAAATGATTTGTCGCCGGCACGTTCGGCCTTCCGCTCACGCCTGAAACATTGCTTGCGTCAAACGAGCCTGCCCAAGAGTGTCAATAAAAGACCAGTTCGACCGTTTGAAAAGGCTTGTCAACTCACGCTTGCGTGGATTGGTGCTGCCGTTAGCACCACTCTCGACGGCCTTCGTCGCCGTCTCAACATCGTTGACAGGAAGGCCAGCGCTATCCACCGGGACGGCAGAATCAGCCCAGTCTGAAGGGATCACACCATGAGAGGTCTGCTGTCGCGTGGTCGCAATCTGATCCACATCTTCAAGGAGCTCTCGTACCCTGTGCTTGGTGGCAATGGACAGTAGAGCAAGCTGGTCAATCAGAAAGCTATCTGGCGGTAGCACTGACCCATAGACAGACACCATGGCGCCATCAGGACCTTCTTTGGTTGCCACTGTGACCTTGGGTGCAACGGGGTAATCGGCGGGATTCCTGGATTTCTGAACGGGCTGCGTCTTGGTATCGAGGTTGAGGTCCAAGTTGTATTGCCGAGCGAACTTCTCTGCGCGAGCGTGCAGATTTGCCAGCTGCAAGAAAGGGTCGCTTTGCTCTACAGCCCGCGTTGCCGATAGACGAGCTGCCGATTCGTTCCACCTCTGCTCTGCCAGTGCTGCCTCAAACTCCTTCTGACCAGTTGTCGGGGGCGCACCGGGTTGATTGGCTGGGCCGGCACCGTAGAACGACCCTCGACTGCCAGGCGCGTTGGCGGGAAAGCCCGTCCTGGAATCCTGGCCGAAGGATCCGGCGTAGTACTCAGCGAGCGCGTTCTCTTCTTCACGAATATCGACCCCTGTGCCCAGAAGGCTGTCTGTGACTTCGTATTCGTAAGTTCTTTGCGGCCGATCTTTCGCTGGAGGCGGGCCCATCGCGCCGGCGGCAGGCTGTTGGCCCCCAGTCGGTACGAAACCTGCGTTGACGTATGGTGTGGCGCCAGGAGTCCCCGGAGTGCCAGGGATCGGCGTCGTTGGGCCGCTCATGGTTGGAGTAGACGGGTGGCTCGGATGAGGATGGGAGAACGGGGGGAGCGAAGGCGTGTTTCCATTCGTGTAAGTTGGTCGGCTGAACTGCTGCTGTGTTTGTTGAGTGTGCGCTTGTGCTGGCGGGGGCGCCGGCGCAGGCGCAGGGGAGTGGGCGGGAGCGGGCGAGGCAGAGGGAGCGGGTTGTATGGCAGCATATGAAGGTGAGGTTGCCGAGGTAGGCGTGCCGACGATTGGACTTTGGGGAAACGATGGAGAGTGCGCGTGTGGCGAGGCCGGGAATGGCGATGTCGGGTTGGACTGCGAGCTCGGTGGAAATGACATTTGTGGTTGTTGTCTCTTATTACCGATGTTCTGGCTGGTCGATGGGAGCGCAAAACCAGGCTGGGGAGCAGGCGATTGTGCAGGAGAGTAAGTCCTACTGGGCACTTGCTGAGACACCTGCTGAGGCATCGGTTGGGTTGGTTGAGCCATGGCGACCGTCCTGGGTTGTGAGTCGTCTGGTTGTAATGAGAGACCACAAACTTGTGTGGATGAGGCGACCTGGGTCTAGCTCAAGCTGTCCCTGGGGCACGCCCAGTGTTCGCCTGCGCTTTGTGGTGTGTTCGCAGTGGTGCAGACTGAGGCAGAAAGCCTGCCTAGCCTGTCAAACTTCCGTTACCGCCGCCCATCCGGTGTGTCTGACCGCCTGGAATTAATCTATACGATGCTTTCCAGTTCCTTAGATTGAGGAATGGCGTGCGCGATGGACGCGATGGGATGTATGGTGGTGGTTAGGCGATGATTTGAGTCACTCCATCGGGTTGGTGATGGGTCGAAGTTGCGCGCCTCCGCTTTGGATAGCTCCTCGACTTCGGCAGATTTGATCACGTGGGGTGCATGGACTGTACGTACTCCCCCTACCAGGCCAGCCTCCTGCTGTAGCCTGTCGCGTTTTGGTCCGTGCACCGCATTGCATTGTTGCTGCTGCTGACAGTCTTCAACCACCAAGTCCCTGCAGTACGTCAACTGATGACCTTTTGCTCCTATCCGCTCACCCTTCCTCCCTCATCACAAGAACACTCGTAGAGTCTGCGAGGTCCTCTTGGGCCAAAGCCACCCAACATACTGACAGCACGCCATAGGAATTGGACGAAGAAGACATGATCCTAGGTCCAGTCATCAAAACATCTTGAGTTGACCAACTTAGATGCCAGCCAAGGGGTGGATTGCTGCTGGCCTGCTGCCCGCTCACCTCTCTGACAGCCGAGCCTTGTGAGGCAAGACTCATCAAAATGGCTTCCAAACGCAAAGCCTCGGCAATGGCCAACGCAGCCAGCGAGGAGCCTGTCGACCCAGCAGATGAGCTCAAGTTTCATTGTCTTGGCGGCGGCAACGAAGTCGGTCGGTCCTGCCACATCATCCAGTACAAGGGCAAGACTGTCATGGTGAGAATCTCCATCGCGTTGCTTCTCATAACCATTGCCCAAAAATACTGAACTGCACTGCAGCTTGACGCAGGCCAGCACCCTGCATATGATGGGCTAGCCGCGCTCCCGTTCTTCGATATCTTCGACCTTAGCACTGTCGATGTGCTTCTCATCAGCCAGTAAGTCCTTTGAACCCTCCTGGAAGCGGGTGGACTCGCGTTTCGGTGGATTCCCATGGGTATGGGTCGGGCTCATCGCGCGCTGCTTCGTCCTGGTGGGGGTGCCGTGACTATCATGGTGTCACCACTTCTTCGCCCACTTCTATCAGTGTATTCAGAGATCAATACAATCTACAACAATTTGCCAACCCTTGCCACCTTTGTATTGAGCCCTCAGCGTCGTGATTCCACGCCCGTCCCTTCCCTCGGTGGTAGATAGACAGCTCACCGTGCCACCGCACCATGCACCAGACCAGCCCGACAAGATACTGACAACCTATCAGTTTCCACGTGGACCATGCGGCCTCGTTGCCGTATGTCCTGGCCAAAACCAACTTCAAGGGACGAGTCTTCATGACACACCCCACCAAAGCAATTTACAGATGGCTTATCCAAGACAGCGTTCGTGTCGGCAACGCATCGTCCAACGAATCATCACAGCCTGTGTATACAGAGCAAGACCATGCCAATACCTTTCCCATGATCGAGGCTATCGACTACTATACCACTCACACCATCTCTTCCATCCGAATCACACCTTATCCGGCAGGCCACGTCCTAGGTGCTGCCATGTTTCTCATCGAGATCGCAGGGCTCAACATCTTTTTCACGGGCGACTATTCGAGAGAGCACGACAGGCATCTTGTCTCAGCAGAGGTCCCACGAGGCGTCAAGATTGACGTCCTGATCACCGAGTCCACGTACGGTGTGGCCTCACACGTGCCTCGTCTCGAGAGGGAACAGGCCCTGATGAAGTCTATCACCGGCATTCTGAACCGCGGCGGGCGCGCCCTACTGCCCGTCTTCGCGCTCGGCCGGGCCCAGGAATTGCTTTTGATCCTTGACGAGTACTGGGCCAAGCATCCCGAGTTCCAGAAGATCCCGATCTACTACGCAAGCAACCTGGCCCGGAAGTGCATGGTGGTTTATCAAACATACATCGGAGCTATGAATGACAACATCAAGCGCCTCTTCCGGGAGCGCATGGCCGAGGCCGAGGTTACTGGGGATGGAGCGGGCAAGGGTGGCCCATGGGACTTCAAGTACATCCGGTCCCTGAAGAGCCTTGACCGGTTCGAGGATGTCGGAAGCTGTGTCATGCTTGCCAGCCCTGGTATGCTCCAAAGTGGCGTGAGCAGAGAGCTCCTCGAGAGATGGGCACCGAGCGACAAGAATGGTGTCATCATCACTGGCTACAGCGTCGAGGGAACCATGGCCAGACAGATCATGCAAGAACCTGAGCAGATTCAGGCTGTCGTCACCAGGAATGCCGCCGCTGCTCGCAGGGCTCCTGGCGGTGACGCAGAGAAGGTGATGATTCCTCGGAGGTGCAGCGTCCAGGAATACTCTTTCGCGGCTCACGTAGATGGCAACGAGAACAGAGAATTCATCGAAGAGGTTGCCGCACCAGTGGTCGTAAGTTGAGCCACAGCCTCGGCATCCCGATCTGGGTTCGCTAACATCATCAGATTCTTGTGCATGGAGAACAGCACAACATGATGCGATTGAAGTCCAAGCTTCTCTCTCTCAACAGTAATAAGACCGTCAAGGTCAAAGTCTACAGTCCAAAGAATTTCGAAGTGCTCCGCATCCCATTCAAGCAGGACAAGATCGCCAAGGTCGTCGGCAAACTTGCATCGATTCCACCACCCACCCATCTCCCAACCCCCGAGGACGACACCCAGCTCGTCACTGGTGTCCTGGTTCAGAACGACTTCAAGCTGTCTTTGATGGCTCCAGAGGATCTGCGAGAGTACGCTGGTCTCACTACTACAACCATGACCTGCAAGGAGCGCATACGGCTCAGCGCCGCTGGCATCGACTTGATAAAGTGGGGTCTCGAGGGCACGTTTGGCAAGATTGAGGAGCTGCCAGAGATGAAGCACGACCAGGACAACGGCAACGGCGCTTCTCCCAATGGCGATGTCGAGCCCGCAGACGAGGAGATCAATCAAGTCGTCGCAGCCTACCGTGTCATGGGCTGTGTGGTGGTCCGCTACCGCAACAACGGCGAAGTTGAGCTTGAGTGGGAAGGCAACCTGCTGAACGATGGCATCGCCGACTCCGTCCTCAGCGTGCTCCTGTCAGTAGAGAGCAGCCCCGCCGCCGTCAAGCGGTCCGCACAGAAGCACTCCCACTCGCATGACCAGGTTCACACCGACCTCCCACCGCGCAACCCCCACGCGAACCTGACACCAGAGGAGCGCCTCGAGCGCCTGTTCATGTTCTTGGAGGCTCAATTCGGTGCAGACAACGTCGCGCCCATCGAGGAGCCAAAGCTGCCCCCCGTCCCCAAGGACACGCCCAAGAAGAAGGAGCTCACTGACGGCGAGGGCGGGGACGCCTCCATGGAGGATGCCGCGGACGGCGAGGGCCAGGACGAGGCAGAGGAAGAGAGGGAGCTCGAGGCGCGCAAGAGGGCGGAGCTGGAGCGGCTGCACCGGCTCGGCATACCCGTCCCCGGCGTGGCGATCAAGGTCGACAAGATGGCGGCCAAGGTCTGGCTGGAGGATCTGGACGTGGAGTGCGGCCACAAGGCGTTTGCGGACCGCGTGCGCAGCGTAGTCGACCGAGCTGTCGAGGTCACCGCGCCGCTGTGGGCTTAGCGAGCGGCGAGCGAGGCACGATCAAAGCTATGGAAGGGCGGCCATTATCCTGGAACTTCAAGGTACCAGCAAGAGGCAAGTGGTTCAAGGTGCCATCAGGCAGATGATGGACTCAAGGGTGTTCCGGCTGGAATTATAGGCACCAGAATATTATTTTGCAGGTAGAATGCACGGTCAAAATGTCTCCATGGATGTTTCGCACAAGGTCTCTTCTCAGGATGCAACGTTGGCTTCGCGTTGATTTATTGCTGGCAATCATCTTGCCTTGCCTAGTACTCTAGCTAGTATTGCTCCCATTTCCGCATTTCCGCTGCCGCGGCGTAGATTGCATGGGCATGAATGCTCACCCCTCCCTTGCCATTCGTCTGCCAAGTGGGTGAATTCGAGCATACTCCCGGTCGATCCAGGACATATATGCCCGTTGAGCAAAGCTCCGGAGAGTTGTAAGCGCCTCCTTAACCTCGAGGCACCAAAACAGCATCAAGTCTGCCATAAGAGCCTCCTCCTCACGCCTTGCCCTTTCCCTTTTTGTCCTTCTTCTTCTTCCCGCCGCCGTCCTCGCTTGCGTTCCCGCTTCCGCCTCCTCCGCCGCCCGCCCCGGCCAGCAGGCTCGCCATGTCGCCGCCGCCCTGCATCTCCTTCATCATGTCCTTGAACAGGTTTTCGCTGACGCCGCCGCCCGTCATGGCGGGGCTGTAGTACGGCAGGAACTCCCCGACCTTCCAGCCGCGGGGCACGGCGGGCCGCGGGTAGGGCTTGCTCCTGTCGGGCGCGGGGGCGCCCGGGACGCGGTCCCAGAGGGCCTGGCTCTTGTCGTTGGTGGGGTTGTTGCGCAGGTGCTGGGCGACGAGGAGGTACAGCTGGTGCTTGTTCTTGACGCCAGACGAGGACGAGGGCTGGATGGTCTTGCCGTCCCGCACGATCGCCTTCAGCTGCACCTTGATGCGGCCCGGGTTCGCCCAGTCCTTGGGGTGCATCTTCTCGGGCTCGAAGAGCGTCTGCAGCCGCAGGTCGCGGCACGCGTTGATGATCTCTCGCGCGAGCGGGTTCGGCACCGCCAGCTCCTTGGACACGCGGCGGCCCTCGGCGCGCGTGCGATTCGCGTCGAAGTAGAGGGGGTAGAGGCACTGGAAGCCAGCGTAGGCCTTGGGGTTGGCCGTCGTCTGGATGTCGTCGGCCTGGCCGGGCCCACTCGAGAGCGACGGTATTTGCGACGGGTTCATGAGGTGGGACGCCGCTCCCGCTTGTTGCTGCTGTTGTGCGGGCCTCGCGGGCGCGGGCTTCTTGTCGTTGCGCGCGCGGATGATGTCGGACTCGACAAAGTCGTCGATGTCGTCTTCCGAGGGGTCGGACATGTCGACGTCGCTCTCCTCGACCTCCTCTATTCTTGGGTGCGACATGCTGGGCCGGGCGACTGAGGAGTGGGTGTGTGGATGGTTGATAGTCGAGGTTGGAGGCTCGAGGGTGGGCGCAACTCAGCTCGCAGGTCAAGCGTACCGAGCCGTTGTCGACGTGGAGGATCTATGGTGGGGCTCCATCCCGCTCGACAATTCGTTTTACACACCTGACAGAAGCTAGCTAGCTACCCCTGTCGCTGGTCCGGACCAAGGCGGGCAAGCAACCCACAGCCCACGGCCCACAGCCTTAGTCCACGAGTGTGGGGTAGGTATTTACTTCTAGGTTGGGGGCCAGGGGCCCAGGGCACCCATGAATCGACATTTCATGATTACAGTTTCGAGCACAATTCTCGCATGGGGGAAGATGCATTCTCTGGCATAGCCATACTATGAACAAGGATATTGGTACTCACACAAACCAAGCCGCTGAGTATTACCACCTCGCCCGAACGGGTAATGCCTGGACAGCCGCACCGAAGCGTCGGGAGCACAGGCATCGGGAGAGGCTTGCTCAAAAGACTGGCATGCATTGACAGGAGAGGGGAGGCCCAGATTAAATAGTCCGTAAAAGTCAACGAAAGCAAATACCAGTAGCCCAAGTACTACTGTTTTTCTTTTTCAATCAAAAAAAATCCGCCCAGTGCATGCAGGGTCAGTCTTGACCAAGACCTACTCGTCATCGAGCCACTGATATGTCTGCCTGAACTTTGTACCGGGTGGATGCTCGAATACCTTGAACTTGCAGTACGGATGGGTGCACATCCCATCGCGGGTGCTGGGGCACTGTAGAAGCATGTCAGCTCACATCGCAGCGACACTGTCCGCGCCGTCTACAGTCAGCAACACACATGGACCGGGACAGGGCTTACATGATGGCCGTAAATACAATCGTCGACCTCACAATCTTGACCATTGGTGCAGGGATTCAGGCGAGCCAGGAAGGCTATGGCAGTCCTCTCCGCTTCGTTTGGTCGATATTTGTGTTCAAAACAGCACGAGTCCCCCTTCGCACAGGGGCCCCGCAGGTAATGATTATTGCAAAGTTTGTTGTTGTCCTTTCGTTTCTTGATGTTATCCAAAGCTGCCTGGTTGACCTCCAACGGTGGATCCAGTCCCCTGGCGCCCGGATTCCAAGTGGGAGCCTTCTCGCGCCGCACGACCGGCGCCTTGACCGGTTTTGGCTGAAAAGGCAGAGTTATTTGCGGAGGCGGGCTTGCGCTCTTGATGGCAGTAGCATAAGAGGACGCAACGCTCGCAGCAGTACTAACCGGGGTGGCGGAAGGAGGCGGCAGCGGCGACATGCCCGCCACGACAGCAACCGGGGAGGACATGGCCGAGGGGGGCGTCGGGCCGCGGAGCGTCTTGTCGACAAGCTTTTCGGCGCGTAACAAGTCGGCATTGAGGTTCAGCGTGTTCAGGTTCGCCGAGGCCAGGTCCCGAGTCGAGGGGGTGCCCTCGAGGATTGTGATGCGCCGCCGGCTTGCTTCGTCACGAAGTATTTCATCCAAAAATGGGGCATAACCAGCGTCATGTGAGACCCCAAGCACAAGTTGCTTACAGTTGTGATTGCGAAGGTTCCACCTGATCGCCTCTGCGGGGGGCTGTCAGCACTCGGCCTGGAGGGCGTTCTCCTCCCGGTTTTCGACTTGCCTTTTATTTTAGTGTCGGTCCTCTCTTTTCCGTATCCAACGTCGATAAAATCAAAGGATGCCATCCCCTGGCTGAATCCTAGTGTGAAATCCTTCAACCTGGACTCGTGATCTAAAGAGCCGTCGTTTCTCATTGCCTTTGCGAGGCCCGAGAGGTTGGCCACGACCCTGGCTATGACTTCGACTTCGCCGGCAAGGCTGTGGCATTCCTTCAAAATGGCAGTGCGAAGAGCGTAGGCGGCCTGTTTCCCGCCGTCGATGCCCTTGTTGACGTACTCTTGTTTGAACTGGCCAAAAAGGTCAGTCAACCGAACAGTGGCTGGCCGCGACTTGGAGGGCAACTTGCATGGCAGCCATCGCCGTCAATTAGGATGACAACGTAAGGATTGTAATTCTGTACTTGTTCAGCGCGAGCACCACCAAGCCGACGCGGGCATCTACCTTTAAATGATCAACGTCCATGGTCATGAAACCTATTTGATGCTCCAACTCTTTTACACGTTGCTGCAACTCGCGCCTCGACTTAGTAGCATCTGCGAGATCGAGGTTCGCATCGCTGATTTGCGAACGGAGATGAGAGTTCTCCTGCCGCAAGCCGGACTCGACATGTTCGCAATATACGAGGAGATCCTGGGTGGTGGACGACAGTCAGCAGAACGCGACACATAGGCGGAACTTGGGGCTGAGGGCGGGAGGAGCCCCAGTATGGTTACGTCCCGTATTGGCCCAGAATGAGTCGCCCACGAGAGGGGAGGCAAGGCACGAGGCCTGTCAGGTGAGGCTGTCCCAAGAGGACTGGCGCAGCCGGGGCACAGCTTACCTTGATTAATTCGTCGCTCGTATCGCGCTGGACCTGAAGCTGCCGAAATCTCGAGACAAAGTCCATAAGGTTGCCGCCATCCATTGTCTTGCGGTCCATGAGATTGCCAGGCAATCACGAGCCAACTTGTCGTGTTGGGGGAAGGGGAGTAGGCCTGGTCGAGAGAGACGAGCAGGGCAAAATAAAAGGCCAGTCAACGGGCCAATCCCACAGGAAGGGTGCAACGGTCGGTCGGGGCAGGTTGGGCACATGTGGGTGGGACAATGGGCCGTTGCCGAAGTCGTCTTCTCACAGCGTACCTGGAAACCTTGGAAGGTAGGACGGTGTCTCGCTTGGGTCCAAGTAGAAAAACTCCACAGTTGGTTGCGCTTCTCTTGGGGGTAGAGGTTTTCTGTGCCTCTCAGGACTGGGAAGAGAAGAGAAGGCTGGCTGCAACGCGACAGCTGCACATGCAATGCAGATGGGTGCCGGTGCAATACTTATGGATATCCGACCTTGTAGACAGACAGACCTACGTAGCGTAGCAGGAGGCAGGCAATCTAGTAGTCTACCCAGGCCAATGTGCGCAGTAAGTGCAGTGCACATGGAGAGAGATGGGAATTGGAAGCGAGAAGCGACGCCCTCCACGGTTCATAAATTTTGTGGGGAGCTTCAGGGAACCGGGATCTAATGCGACGTTGACGGGCTGGATGCTGGATGCTTGGATGGGGACCTCCAGCTGGGATTTTTTTTTTCGCAGCGTGCCAGGCGTGCCAGGTCGATCACTGTGGGTCCCACCGGCCGGGAGCAAGCCACCAACGGGGGGACGAGGGGGGCGTGTGGAGGCGTGTGAGTTGAGGTGAGAGGTGAGGGGTGTGAGCTGGCCCGTCCTGCCACTGCGCACTGCAGGCTGACTACATGACTGCGGTACATGCACAAGTACGGAAATGATTAATTACCTAGACTACCATCTGCAGCATTCTATCTTCTCGACAGGCTCGCGCTGGGAAGCGGAGCAGGGCACAGCCCTCGGGACCAGAGGAGGAGCTCTGGTTTGTGCCTTCTCTTTTCAATGCTTCTTTGCTGTCGCAGGGCCACTTCCCAATAGCCCGCCCCCATACACGGCCCAACCCAGCCTGAACGCCTCTCTGCGGCGTCTGTCTGATATGCCAATCCCTTCTTGGACAACGAGAGCAAGCCCGTCCTCAGCCCCAAGTCCTCAGTCCTCAGTCCTCAATCGTGATACCTCACCTCTCTTGACCAGCCCTCCGCCCTTTCCACTGTCCAAAACCCCTCCTGCACCTCCTGCCCTCTGCGCCACAGCTATCATAAAGACATCAGAACACTTCCCTAGTGGAAGGTCGTGCGACCCAAGATGTGCTCCTATGGCTTGAGGGGCAGCCAATAGGACACGTCTCGCTCCGTCAATGGGTGAGGGGGCTTCAAGCTTTCACGGCTGAGTCTTGTTGCGGGCGGCTAATGGGTGTCGACTACTGCTGCTAGGTACCCATGCATTGGCAGTCTGACATTGGACTTGGCACATGCTTTTTCCCTATTCCACCCCATCACTACCGACCGTCCGTACAGTGCTGTGTTTCTTCAGGACCGACCGGACAGGTAGTTTGCATGTACCTAGTCTATGCTAGGCCATGTCCGCATGTATTAGACTGCCGCGAAGCGAGGTGGTTCGTGCTAGCTGACCTTGGGGCCGAATGCCTCCCTTCCCCCCCCCCCCCCCCCGCTGGCTGTTGTGCACTCCGCCCACTCCTGCAACACCCAGATACAAAGTAACGCTCAGAACTCAGAAAGGAGATGGGTATTGGTTCAATAGACTCCAGACACTGTCGTTCCCAAAGTCACCCCCGAAAAGCCAAGGCTGCGACTCTCCTCCCCCGGCAGGAACATCGTTCAGCAGCGGCGTCCCACCGGCCCAATTTGGCAACGACGACGATGTCGCTTCCCCAACGTTGCTGCTGATCCCCATGAGATCATTGTAAGCAACGTCAGCCATCGCGTACACGGGCTGTATTGAGCTCCAGTGGAACCCCTCAGGTAGCGTCCAGTCACTTGCTGCCATGCCCGAGAGCCCAGGGTCGATGGGCGGCGCACCTGACGGGCCAGACATAGACCCGAACGGGTCGCCCGAGCTACCAGAAGTCGTAGAAGCAGCCGGCGTGAGGATACTATTCCTGCTGGTGTCGCCGCCGCCTGCCATTGTAGAAAACGGTGACACTGCTTCGCTGTTCGAGGCCGACGGGGCTGACGGTGCCAACTCTGGCGCGAGCTGCTCGAGGCTGTCTCCTTCCGGCCTCTGAGTGCACTTGACAGCGCTCTTGAGGCGCATATATACAGCTTTGAGCACGTTCCGCGCCGCAGCGGCCAGCTTGTTCCTCTCAGACATGGTTTCGAACCGCTCCATGGCCCACTGGAAATGCTGGAGCGCTGTGGGCACATACTCGACGTTCTCCTTGGGGAACAATATGAATATACTCGCCATGAGCACAACGGCATCGAATGTGCCGAAGAATAACGTAAACCTGTTGCAGAAACGGGGTGTGAGCAGACGAACTCGCCATTGTAACCTGACTGGACAGTCGCTTACGCTTTGTAGTGCTTCGGCCCAATGCTCGCAAAGTGGTCCCTCTGAGACACCAGCATCCTCAAGCTTGCCTTGAGCGCTTCCTTCCGGCTGTACGGCCTCGTGAAAACATATGGTCTGTGGAGAGCCATCTTGTTGAATGACAAAAGGAGGGGCACCGTGCCTCGGACCAAAGGCACCCAGAAGCACTCTGGCAGGTCGTCATACCTCGTGTCCGGGTTCTCGGTGCGGAAGAAGGCTGGTGTCTGAGCTTCTAGCTCCTCAAGACTCTGGTGGACCTTGTCTACTTTGTCAAAGTCTTTTGGGCAGGGTCCATCCTTCTCTAGCTCGATGATGTCTCTCAGGGCCATAGTGGTCCGGTAAACCCAAAGTGTCCTTGTCAGGGGCGACGGAGGATCATGTTCTGAGCGCAAAGTCACAGGCACTTTGCTTGGGTCCTTCGGCGTAGGCGCGTCGAGAGGCAGCGTATACCTGAAACTTGTGTCGATGCTCGTTGGGCGGCCGAGAACGATAGCTGTATGCACATCCCAGCTCATGAGAATGATCCAGGTCTTCCGCCTTCGTTGTATCTCCCATTGATTCTCTAGAACATCCTCCAGCTTGTCGCTCTTTGGCTTAGGATCGAGGCTGGTACGGTGCAGCCCGCATTCTTGTCCATCCCTTATCGCAGATCCTATTGCATGCCTGCAAATGTGTTAGCAAAGTGTTGGGAAAAGACTTTTTTTTCTGTCAACGGCTGGAAGAGCTCGCAACCCAGGTCAAGTGCTGGACGAGATAAACATCACGATCATAGACTTTTGGGTGACCCGGGCAATGAGAGCCACCTAGCGCCTGAGCACAGATCGCACGAGCAGAAGGGTGGCGAGGGCCTGAAACAGTACTGACCATGCCTCGGTGACGAGTCCGGAATACTTCAAAAAGGCAGCTCTGACAAAACCAGCGATGACGGCCGTGTGAGAAACCTGTCTCTTGCCCAGCACTGATATAATCGCCACCCCAGATTCGGAATAGTCGAGGGCCAGGTCCTCGAAGGTCATGCTCCCAGCGTACTTCAAGGAATCAAAAGTCGGGTCTGGACCAGGAGGAAGATTCAGAAGGGCCGTGGCGATCATCTGAAAGACAAGAGCTGGGAAGGCCCTGAGATCGGGCGGCAGCGCTTGCGGGCCTTCCGCATTCAGCACGCTGAAGGTCAGGTTGAACCACTCAGCCATCTGCTTGTTGAACACCCACTGATCGACTGCCTAGAATGGCTCAGTATATCGTGTGTCATCACATCGTGCCCACATGGACTCACATTGTACTGCCAGTTGAAATCCTTGAAGTATATATCCACCAGCTTCTCGGTATATGACCTCGCCGGCAACTGGCGGATAAGGCTCTTGTACCTCTCCCTCATCCCGAAGTGCTCGACGCTGTTCTCACGGCCCATGGCCATGCTTGACAGTGAGGACTCATTGGCGTTGGTCCCGTCGATCTTGCTCAGGAACCCCAGCGTCGACGACGACCCCGTAGACGAGTATCCAAAGTTGGTCAGCTTGTCTGACATGCCCGCCGCCCCCGCCCCGCTCTCCGCCTTGAATCGAGGGTCACTCAGGTGACTGCCATTGTGAGCAAGGCGCCCGTCGCCCGGCGTGTGCTGCACGGCCTTCGCAGTAGGTGCTCCGGACTCATACCGGCATGAGTCTTGCTTGTTTCGCGACACGCAATTCGCACAGGGCAAGCTTCGGTCGCACTTTTGCTTTCTGCGGTGGCACTCCGTGCAGGAAATTATAAGACGTCTTCTCTTCCTAGGGGGCGGCCTTGCGGGGCCAGGGTCACCTTCCTGTTGCTCAGGACCCCCGGACGAGGGAGTTGATGCCGGAGACAATTCGTCGTCCGCTGTCATCCTGTCACAGTTTGAACCACTGAGTAATGTGCACAAGTTGGGAGCAACTTGAATTGAAGGGTCAGGTCCGAAAGAGGGTGCATGAGGGGAGATAGGAAGGAGATCAGTATGAGAGGTTGCGGGTTTAGTCAGCCTATCTGGGTAGCTTCGGGGCTTAACTCCAGTAACTCCGGCGCGTTCTGGCGCGGAGGAATGGGGTGACCCTCATCCTCGATTCGCATCCAGTTGACCTAGACTGTGGTCTCCGTCCATCTGAGTAGTCTACCTAGTAGACCAATGCTCGAGAAGATTCACGCAAGACCTTTTTCGCTCTTGAGATTGGTAGATGCTACGCTAAAGGTACAGTCTATGATACATTGAGACAAAGGCGATCAAATCACTCAACCCAGATATTCCTTCAGCTCCTCCGACTCCTCCAACATGTTCTTGAAAGAGAAGGGCGTGAACGCCCACCCGTTGAATTCCGCAAACTTGGAGAAGGACTCGACCCAGGCCAACCTGAGCGAGTGAAGCATAGCCGACACTCCCTCCATGATGATGAGAATGATGACACTGAGAATGAGGAATGCGGCAAAGAAGATGACGATGGCGATCACGCCTACGACACCAGTCATGCTCAGAGCCGGCCCGATGGTCATGGACCAGAGCACGGCACTAAGCTGCTGATGAGCCAGCGACAGCGCCCAAAGACGCAGGTACGAGGCCGTGTGGGAAACACAGTTCAGGCAGAATTCTAGGTCGGGTTAGTCATTGAGGGATTTGTGTTGCGAGTGTAACAGGTCATCTTACCAATGGTGTGAATAATCTGGTGGATCATGACTTCGCTGAATTCAAATTCTTCGTGCTCTTCCTCGTCGATGTTCTGTGTGATCATGGCGACACCTTCATCGTCGCTGTTGATGCTCGGCCTGCCGTTGATCGCATGGCCATTGTCGTCCTCATCGTCGCCGTCTAAAGCACTGACGCGCTGGGTCTCTCCGAGACCGCGGTAACCATGGGCCCGAGCTTTGTTGTGCTCCCAGCGAAGGTAGAAGGGCTTGAAGAAGAGGAGAACGGGGACCTGTAGCACCGCCAGGAGCAGCAAGAAGACCTGCACTCCGCTCTGTCCAGGGTACAGCTGCTCGTCGAGCGTACCAGGCTGCAGGAACATATAAATCAACATGTTCAGCAGACCCGGAGGCTGCTGTCCGATGGCGAGCCAGTCCACGGTCCACTTGTAAATGATGCAGACAACCAGGTATCCAAAAATGGACTGGAAGAAGATCATGCCGGGAATAAAGTTTCCGAAAATGTCAACTGGCTTCTTGAAGTGCTTCGCGTTGATGTAGGAGAAGCAGAGCGAGTATGTCATGTGAGCCCAACCAAGGATGATACTCATCTTCATCTTGTAACTGTTCGAGAAGAGCAGATCGTTGTCGGTTCCATGCCACATCCAGTCCAGGCCGAAAGGATAGCGGTAGTCGCCCTTGAGCTTGGCACTGATTTGACGGCCTTCAACATAGTCGTCCGGAGCATCCCACTCCCACTGGCTGGGGAACAGGGTCATGGACTTGGAGAAGACGTCGTTGTAGATCAGACCCGTGAACACGGAAAAGACAGCCATGACGAGAGCAATGTATCGGCCATAGTAGACCATGGCGAACAGTTCAAAAGTGACCTTCTTGAGTGGCTTCTCCCAGTAGATCATGGCCAGGGCAGCACACAACATGATGCAGGCGTGGCCGAAATCACCAAACATGACGGCAAAGAGGAAAGGGAACGTGACGATGACAGGGATGGCCGGGTTGACCTCCTGGTAAGTGGCCGTGCCGTATGCGTTGACGATGGTTTGGAATGCCTCGGTGAACTTGTTTGTCTTCAAGTAGGTTGGCGGGGTCTTGTTGGTGTGGATGACATTGATGATGGACGGGACGGACAGACCAGCTCGGTTGTTCACGTCCTGAAGCGTGGACCTGATGAGCGGCAGGTCGTTGGTAGGAGACCAGCCCTCTGCAATCAGGGTGCGCCGTGCTCTGTCGTAGGAGAACAGGTTGAGGGTATTGTAGACAGACTTCTCCTTGTTGACCAGCACCATCCAAGCGGACAAAGACCTTGAAATCTGGGTAAGCTCGGCGTTGAGAGTCTGCTGGGTGTTCTGCAAGACGTTCTGAACGTCGTTGAGCCGAGCGTTGACCTCATGGATCTGATCCCTCCGCAGGTCGCTGTTCTCATCGACGTTGTACACCTCGGCACCCATCGACTCGGAGATCTTCCTGATCTTGGCCAGGATTTCCTTTCCGTGGGCGAAGATGACGAAGACGTTCTTGTTGATCGGCTCGTTGTTACTGGGATCGATCAGAGGCTCGGGGATCTCTGACTGGTTCATGTAAAGGTTGCCACGCAGGGTACGCCACAGGATACGCTCGAAAGCCGCAACCCGATCCCTGGAAATGACACCAGCAACGAAGCCGATGTTCAGACCGGAAAAGGACCGCTCGACGTCAAGGGCAGAGTTGTTCTGCTCGACGTCTTGCAGGAGAGGGGCATCATCCTCGTCGGTTGAGGCCCTGATCTCTTCGACGTTGCCATGGGCGCGGTCGAAGAAGCCGCCAGCCTCCCTCAAGACCCAACGCCATTCGGTCAGCTCGACCTCCCGTTTCTTGAGGGTCTCGTAGCTGTCGTTGAGCTGGAAGATGCGGTTCTCCAGGCCCTGGCTTCGCTCAGCGAGCTCATCGATCTCAGTCGTGGTTGGGGCGGCAAGCGTTTCCATGTCGAGGTCCAACTTCCTCAGGGGGATTCCGGTCTTTTCCATCTGTGCATAAAAGTATCGGAGTTGGCGTTCAACGTTATCGAGTCGTCGGATCTCTTGGGTGAATGCTCGCTGGAAGGCGCTGAGCTCGCCGTTCAACTGCATACCGAGGCAGGTTAGTCGCGGGTGCCACGGCTGGGGCTGTGGCGGCCGAGTTGCGAAGGCAGGACTGGACTCACGTCTCGGAACTGGACCAGGCCCAGCTCGCCAAGGGCGTTGACGACCTCTCTTCCGATTTCATTGGAAATGTACAGCTGCACCATGCTCATTTCCGCAGAGCGGAACGGGGTGTCGCGTGTTGGAGCCATGGTGATGGTGTTGGTGTAGCTCACGACGAGCTCTCTTTTGGTTGTCGTCAGCGACTTGGACTTGGGTGGACGGATGGAGCTTCCAACATCGTCAGCCACTTGCTAAAATTGGCTCTGCTGGCCAGCAGGGATGGCGCTAACATAATGACTAAGCAGAGCGACTCACGGTACGTTTACGGGGGACTCTACCTAACTACGGGGAAACTGAACCTTGAGATTTAAGAGAAGATGTAAATCTGACAGCTTTGACTCGAAGAAAAGCTCTCAAACGCTCAGACGAATGCTCTTTTTTCTTTTCTTTCGACCTCCTAGTATTGTGGTATTCTACCCCGTCTTTGTTGAGTGACAGCTTGGTCCTCATGAACCAGTCGAACACGGGCCACGAGGACAGCCGTTGGCTCAATATTGAAGCTGACCGGACATACGCACGGCCCTTTCTCAAGAAACACTGCAGAGGTCTGCAATGCATAAGATAACAGAAGCAACATAAGTTTACCTTCTTGTTACATGTCTCAGGGGTTCCCGCAGTTTTGCACTAGTCCATGTGGTCTATATGAAGGCTCCAAAACGGACCGTTGTTCCCTATTTTCGGCGAACACGACTTAGACATCTTATAAGAGGTCTGTGAAGCGACACCGCAAACCGGCATCACAGTTGTCCACGAAGGTCGATACTTCGACCATCACTCCCGTTCGATAACGACCTGTGACAATGACATCCCCCATGCCAGTAACTTGCGCCCAGTCTCGCTGCTAAGACGACCATCCAACTAACTGCTGCCCCCTGACCAAGTGCCATCATCGTCAGCGTATCCCAGAACATTCGTTACCGCAAGACTTTAGCATGCAGCACTGTCGCCCCGTTCTCTCTTACATCCATACTACATACAACAGAGCAACATCCATTTTCAGCAGCCTGTATTGCCTCATTAAACCACCTTAATGACGAGCAATCCGTCCAGGCTTAGCAGCGGCTAGAAGCAACGCCGATCACCCGGGAGCCTCCCGATTTCGGTCTGCTAGACCGGCTCGGGCACGCCAGCCCGGCAAAGACATGCCTTGAAGGGCGCACTGAGCCGAGCACCGTGCCGCGAGCCGCCGTGCCCAAGTCAGTCTTGTCCTTAGCCTGCAGTAGTTCCTTAGTACAGAGCTGCCGACTGGCTCCATCACCTCGGGTCGATGCAGGTTAGCATCTGGTGAAGCTCCGGTCTGGGAAACAGACTTTGAGGCTCGTTGCCTGTTGGCTTGAGATTGGCGAAGAGGAGTGGGTGTGTGTCCACATGTCTGCGAGGTTGGGGGCGAGTGTAGTCAAATGGGTGAAAGGGGCATGTTGCCTGTACTCGTGGGTGTGATCACACTAGTTCCTGGGAATATGAGTGCTCGACTACATTTGAGCTGGTCCTTTGCCCGGCCCATGGGAATTAGCGTTGACCCAGTCACACAGTCAACCGCGGGGTGACTGGTCATGTCATCGATGCAATGGGTATAAGTCCACAATACCCACTTTCTTATGTGCCTTCGACTGTTCCCTCGCCTTGCATAGTCCCTGCTTCAACCTCAACATCTTCTTCTATAACGATGCCGGCCTGCGAATACTTGCAGAATCCAAAAGTCCTTTCATTTCCTCATCGAGTCCTGTCGTCAGAGCCCAACTATCACTCTGCCTTGTTCTTTGCTTAATCCATCACACAACTTGAGACGCTTGTCTCAAGGTGTACGCTTGCACCGGAAACACAGCACCGAGCTGTACTCTCGGCCTCAAAGAAATTATGGACGGCTCGTCATCCCGGAGCCCAGTTGCGCAGGAGCAGCATTACGAAGGAGAGGAGGATACCACGCTTCTCGGCCCCGATGGCTTTCATCAGTCTTCCAGTCCCACAGGAGACCTCGCTCCTCTGATGCCTGACTTGGATAAAGGAATCAAAATAAGAAGTCAAGATTCACCCCAGCTCCTGAAACCGATCGGTCCATGGCAATCCTCGACCACTTCTCCTCGGATTGACGGACGACCGGCTCTATATCTTGGGGCAACCCCAAATGATACAACGGTGACTTCAAAAATAAAGCAATTTTGGGAGACGAACCGCAGCTGCATGTTAGTGGTGACATCATCCGTGTTCAGCTCGGCCATGGCTCTTTTTACCAAACTCCTCGAGCTTGGTGACGATGGCATGGATGCGTTCCAAATCCTTTTCATCCGAATGGCGGTAACAACTATATGGTGTACGTCAGTATTGTGGTGGGAAGGGAAACCTGATTCTCTACTGGGTCCCAAGGAAGTGAGAGGGCTGTTGCTCTTCAGAGGAATCTCGGGATTCTTTGGAATTCTCGGTATATGGACCGCGATAAAGTTTCTCAGTCTCGCTGACGCATCGGTGATAACCTTCTTGACGCCATCAATCGTGGGGTTTTACTCCGCCATTTTTCTCCGCCAGCCTTACACTCGCAAGGAACAGCTGGCATCCCTGGTAGCTTTGGCAGGTGTCGTCTTCATTGCTAGGCCTTCCTTTCTATTCGGTAACAACTTGCCGAGTAGTCCTTCATCGCCGGCTCATGACGTCGTGTCACCAGCTCCAGGAGTGGCAGACGGCGGGCCCACAACTGCACAATACTCTGTGGAAGAAAACGAGAACGCAGCCCATCGCTTGACGGGAACATTGTTTGCACTTCTGAGCGCTTTTGGTGGTGCTGGAGCATTCATCGCTATCAGGGCCATTGGTGACAGGTGCCAGGTGCTGACGACGACCAACTTCTTTGCCACGTGCTGCACTCTGATCAGCGCAACGGCACTCACTATCGCTCCTCTAGTGGGATATGACCAGCCTCATGTGCGGTTTGGGCTTCCGCATGACCCAAGGCAATGGTTTCTGGTGTCCATGATCACTGTTTGCGGCTTCCTGGCCCAGTGGTTCTTGACAGCAGGCCTGGGCAGCGAGACAAGGTCCCAAAAAGCGCCAGCGATGGTATATACGGGCATGTTGTGGACTGCTGGGTTCGACCGTTTCTTTCTTGGTCAGACTATGCACTGGTCAAGTCTTCTTGGGTGTGCCCTAATAGTTGGAAGTGCCGTATGGGTGGTCGCAATGCCCAAGCCCGGGAACACGCATAGCGAAACTGGAGGAGACATAGAGAATTCTGCTGGAACAAGAGCCCAAGACATGGGTGTGATGGACACAGAACAAGCGCAAGTGTCGGTCCAGATGCAGATTCTTCGGAATCACTGAACAGCAAGTAGATCAAGAACCAAAGAAATCAGACACAGTTCAATCAAGAAAATTGGCAAAGTGTGAACCGTAGGTAAAGTATGAGTGTTGACTAAGGTGTCCGTAACTGGAAAAGTTCGCACAACGCTCAGGGGTGTGATTTGAGAAGGATTGCGAGTTGAAACTGCTTGTAGGGTCTACGTGTGGTCTACTTTACCTGGGTTGTCACCGCCAAGGCCCGACAGTTGACTGTAGTAACAGCAAATACAATATAGTGGGTATTTTGCACTCCTTTGCTTGTTAGCAATAGCACTAACAGTATCGAAATAACTGTTCTATATACGTTGGAGGAAAGAAGGGGGCAGACAAAAGTGGTGAGATTGGGATTACATAGGCTTAATGCTGGTTAAGGTAAATTTACTGCAAGAAGACAGTAATAAAGATGTGAATGTGAATATTGATTAAATTATTGCAGCTTTGATAATACGTTCCATTAGTAACATTGAACAGAAGTCCAAGTTACATGAGTGGCAAAAATACAGATTGGTATCAACATTCCAGCTATAACACTGCGGAACGGAGCAGTAGGGTGGGAGGAGGTGAGTATAGGAGAGCCGGGCGGTCATGTACGGACCACACACACATACACACACATATCAAGAGCTCTCTGGGACCCCTTGGGTGGTGGGAGTCTGGCAATACGCCCACTTCGAATGCAAACATCCTTTCATTCACCTTTCAGACCCCAATTGTCCTTCCAGAAGCGAAGAATTGTTAGGTGCACTTTTCTGGGATTTCAGATCAAAATGCGCTTCTCGGCGTTGCAGAATCGCTGCTCAGAACCATGTGTTCAAGTAATCGGGATGAAGGAATCAGAAGAAATGAGGATAGTCATATCTCTTCTTCTGATGAGCCCAATACAAACAGCAATGGGTACGGCAATTACAGTGAGAGGGGGAGGGTGGCTGAGGCGGGCGTTGCCTAGGTACCAACGGGTCCTCTTTCAAAAGGGTGCCTTCTAGGCTTCCTTCTGGACTCAGATCGCACATCGCACACTTTTCCAACCCAAAGTTGCCTTCCACAGTCCTTTCAAGAACCTCTCTGCCCACAATTCAGACCACTTGTAGAGACAGACTTTCTTCATACTGGCAACACGAAGCAATCCATCATCCACAGCGAGACAAACATGAAACTCACAACCATCAACGTCCTCCTCTCCTTGGCCATCGCTATGATGGTCATAGCGACCGAGTTGCCAGACACTATCACCTCTGCCGCCGTCACCGTCACCGTGACGGAGTCAATCTGCATGGGCAGCTGTGCTGGAGAAGCGACTCCACTCTCTGTGGCCAATGCCTTGGCCACCGCCGCCGACGTTTCAGCTGCAGCTTCCCTCGTCGCCAACATGATCGCTGACCGCCCCAGTGGAGATGGCGAGGTCCATCAGCTCACTGCAAATACCACGACTGTTACGATCGCGGCCAGCGCAACCAACTGTCCCGCCCCACCAAACTTTGACCTGAGCCCTGCCGGGCAGTTCTGGAGCATCTTAGATGACGATATCAACAGAATTACCGCCAACAACACTGATGAGAACGGCACCGTGGCCCCTGCTAAGCGCTGGTCCAAAGGCCGCCAATCGCTCTGCATCACCTCGGCCTCCTTGGGTCTCGCTGGCTACTATGCAATCTACCTAGACGGCTGGGGCCAAGAGATGAAACCCTGTGGGCAAGGAGTGCTCGACAACATCCGCGGCCAATGTGGAGGCGTCGACCACTGGGGGTGCGATCATTGGGGCACCGGCTTGTTTGTGACCTTCCAACTCCCGGCTCCATTCAGGGCCAAGTGTGCTTTGGACGGGGTGTGGCTTGCTTCGCCAAAGGACAAGAGGGAGGAGGGCCTTTGCTGCGTGTGGCTAGGTTACGGCATACATGGCAACACCTGCTAGGTTAGAGCGGATCATTGCGATGATATGAGGCTTGGGCGTTGGTCCGAATCAATGGGGGGTCGGCGTCACATTCTCTGATCAAAGTCATTTACCCCTCTTACGTGCATGGCATAACAATGGAACATACCGAATGAGGCTGAGAAGATTTTCATGAGCTGTGAGAACCACAGAGTGTCTACTTTGTTTTGTTGCTCTCAGTCCTAACTACTGATGTCGAACCAACTCAGGACCGCCACCATAAAAAGGCGGGCAGCATGGGATAAGCTGGTGTGCTTCTCGCTGGAGAACAGGTTCGGCTGGGAGCGGATCTGCTCTTTCTTGAAGAAAGTTACCACGGCGGTCAAGCATTCTCCATGCAATGCTCCCGCCGAGTTTGAGAAACCGGATTCTTCGATCCCAATTCATGAACTTCGTGTTGTGGCGCTGGCGACGATTTTGACAGCAGCGTGGTCCTTGTACACATGGTGAGTCTCACGACAGGAACACACATGTTCCTTAGACGTAAATATTCTGGTCCTTTGTAACATACCGGCCAATGTAGTTATGAGGCCAAATAATTCCAAGTTCGACTAATGGGACGCACATCAGGCGCCGGGATGACCATGCAAGCTGGTGGAAAGCTCGTGTCTCCATGCGGTCCGTGCACATACGTCGCGTACCTGGTAGATCGTCCCAAAATTTGGGTAGGCTTCTGCAAGCTCCTAGCTCTTATTACTGCCCCAGCGCGTAACAGAGAGGACATCCACCCCCAGACTCCCACCCTGCCAGCCTTGCTAGCTTTCTGCTTTCTGCATCGCCAACATCACAAACAGACCCATCCCGCTTCCAGTCCTCTCTCTCTACTGGGCACTGGGCACCTCTCCACCTCATCCTCCCACCACCACCTATTCTAGAGATCTCGCGAGCAAGATGGTTCAAATAAGCGAGGTCAAAAACCAGGGCCGCGACAATCGCACCTCAGCGCACACCCACATCAAAGGCCTGGGCCTGACGCTTTCTGGCACCGCCGACAAGCAAGCTGCAGGATTCGTGGGCCAGCAGACAGCACGCGAGGTAAGACATGCGACAAGGCTATGCCTCCTAGATCGGAATCATCGACTGACGTTGCAATACGACTTGTAGGCATGCGGTGTCGTCGTCGATCTCATCAAAGCCCACAAGATGGCGGGCCGAGGCGTGTTGCTTGCGGGAGGCCCTGGCACAGGCAAGACAGCCCTTGCGCTTGCCATCAGCCAAGAGCTAGGAACCAAGATACCGTTCTGCCCCATTGTTGGCAGCGAAATCTACTCGTCAGAAGTCAAGAAGACGGAGGTGCTTATGGAAAACTTCCGAAGAGCCATTGGTCTCAAGGTCCGGGAAACGAAAGAGGTGTACGAGGGCGAGGTCACTGAGCTCACACCAGAAGAGGCGGAGAACCCACTGGGCGGCTACGGCAAGACCATCAGCACGCTTCTGATCGGCCTCAAGAGCGCAAAGGGCCAAAAGAAACTGCGATTGGATCCAAGCATCTACGAGGCGATACAGAAGGAGCGGGTCACCGTTGGTGATGTCGTCTACATTGAGGCCAACACTGGTGCATGCAAACGCGTCGGTCGCTCTGATGCCTACGCGACCGAGTTTGACCTGGAGGCCGAGGAATATGTCCCAATCCCCAAGGGTGAGGTTCACAAGAAGAAAGAAATCGTACAAGACGTGACACTGCATGATCTCGACGTGGCAAACGCGAGGCCACAGGGTGGCCAGGACATCATGTCAATGATGGGCCAGCTGATGAAGCCGAAGATGACCGAGATTACAGACAAGCTGAGAGGGGAGATCAACAAGGTTGTCAGCAAGTACATTGACCAGGGTGTTGCGGAACTGGTCTCCGGCGTCTTGTTCATTGACGAGGTGAGTCGAACCAACTTCGTTTGCCCAGACGGCGCCAATACGAGCTGGCACTGATTCAAATCAAACCTAGGCGCACATGCTCGATGTCGAGTGTTTCACATACCTCAACAAGGCCCTGGAGTCGCCAATCTCACCAATCGTTGTGCTTGCGTCAAATCGGGGCATGGCTACGATCCGTGGTACCGATGATATTGTCGCGGCTCACGGGATCCCTCCCGACTTTTTGGCCCGTCTCCTCATCATCCCCACCACACCCTACGACGCAGAGGAGATCCGACGGATTGTACGGATCCGAAGCTCCACAGAGGGGGTCTCAATTACCGACGCGGCTATTGACAAGATTGCGGAACACGGGGTGCGGATCAGCTTGCGGTACTGCCTGCAACTTCTGACGCCAGCAAGGTGAGCGGCCAATGCCAGACCCCAGACCTGCAGGGGACACTTGTTCAGCTAACAACGACAAAGCATCCTCGCACGAGTGAACGGTCGCGCCCAGATTGACGTCCAGGATGTTGCCGAATGCGAGGACCTGTTCCTCGACGCTCGGCGCAGCGCAGCCCTGCTCAGCGGTGAGACAGGCAAGGGATATCTGCCTTGAGGGCATTTGATGTATCTGGTCCACGGACCCTTTTTTGTTACGCGTCGTGCGCAGACTCGTCATATTTCTAATTTCTCCAACAAGAATCGGTGTTCAGCGATGATACAAATGGGATAGTCATGAAGGGAAAAGGCCGGTTGGGAGTCCCGAGTGCGCGTTGATTTGGTCCGGAGACAGGGTGCTGGTTGGTCGTCCGTTTGCCGTCTAGATGAGACAGCAGACCCTCTCACTCGGATCCACATTGCTCGCTGAGATAAAACTAAAATGTAAGATCACGTGGGTAGAGAATGGAAAAGCGTGCGGATTGCCGTGTTTCGGCTGACATAGTCTTTGTTTCCAGCTTCACATTCCAGAGGCGGCCCCATGACTGCCGTACCAACCGCTGTGCATTCCGGTGGCCGTTGTCGTGGTTGCAAAGCATAAAATCTGATGTCTTGTCCTGAGCAATCTATCACTTCGGCCTGGGGGGCATGGGAGGGTCACTGCGAACGGAAATCGCAAACGCTGAACAAAGAAGTCGCTGTTGGCGCCGTTTCGCTCTCAGTAGTCTCCCGCTCCTCTCCCGAGACAAAGACTCCCCCCAATTGCGCCCAGCCGATTGCCCCATCATCACCACCACCCTGATAATGGCAGCCAGGAAAGCCAGCCATAAGGCTATTGAGAGGAAAGAGAGCTAGCCTGGTCATTGTCAGGTAGCCCGTGAATTGGTGAAGAGAAGAGGGGGTGCATCTCACAAAGCAGACAATCCAACAAGACCTTGGTGGTCATTTTTGCCCCTAACATGAAGTTGCGGAAGCCCATTTCCTTCTTGGACCAGGCCTCCTTCATTCGCCTTGCTCGTTGCTGAGATTCGACTGGTGGTTACCGCTCACCTCACGGGCAGCCACCACTGACCGACTCTGGACCTTGACCGACAGAACTCACCGAACAATCCCATTTGCCCCCTGAACCTGGGTTCTGTCCAGTCGGTCTGACTTGTCTCCTGCTGCCTCCCAGCTGTTCGAATTCCTACCTCGTTTGTCCACCCAGCCAGCAGGTCTTTTGCAGCAAAATGACAGACGTAGCCACCAATCCTGCCTCTTCCTCTGACCCTTTCCCTTCTCACCCACTCACTCCTCCTCATGCCCTCACTTCACCTACTGGTAGCACTCATGCCATGTCTACAAGATCCAGCAACGGTCTTGGGAGGCAGCAGCCATCATCCCAACAGCAGCAGCAGCCACAAGAACAGCAGCAGCAGCAGCAGCAGCAGCAGCAGCAGCAACAACAACAACAACAACAATTTACTCAGCCTTGTTCTCCTCCGAGGGAAACCCACGGGCTCCCTGCTGTCCCTGGACGACTGACCAGGAAACGGGCACAGTCCATCAACATTGAGGAGGCAAACCACCCCAGGCTTGACGGCCTGTCCATCCACTCCCCGGCGCTGGTGGGCACACCTCCGCCTTCAGCTACCACGACGGATCTCATATGCATCTGCCCAGCGCCACCAAAAGTTCCGAGACCTCGCAACGGTATGTTCTATCATTAATATATAACCGTGCCTCCAGCCCTTGCATGGGGAGTTTTGTTGTTGTCCTCCAGACGTTGCTGGTATTTCCATTCCCCTTCGTCTGTTCCTGAGACGCAACTCGGGCCTCATCTTCTTTGTTCTTCTGAGTCACAGGTTGCTGTGATGACCTGAGAATCTTCATTGGCTGATGTGTAGCAATCTCTGGTTTCCTTGTGAACAGCCTTCATCCTTTACCGCCAACATCACCAAGCCGGTGTGGTCCTCAAATACCCCGGCCTAGCGAACCCGGAGATCTCAAAGATTATTGGTGAGCTGTGGCGTGAGGAGACTGAGGAAGTCAAGAACTACTGGAAACGTCTCGCGGAGGAAGAAAAGGCCCGGCACCAGCGCCAGTATCCACAGTACAAATACCAACCTCGCCGCGGCGGGAAAGGGGGTCCATCGGCCAGACCTGCTTCTGCTTTGGGGGAGGATCCAGGACGGTGTCCAAAGTGCCAGGGACGATATATCGCCACGCCCAGGACGCCTTCGACACCGTTCATGACGGGTGGCCACCACGGGCACCCATTGGGCTCGTCTGCAATGCAGCCATTCATTGCCAATAACCCGCGGGTGATTGAGCAAGTGCAGCAGCACCACAGGCCCTTGATGGACATGGGCCCTCCTCAGCATGGAGGGGACCCTCGCCGCGTGGCGTATTACCCACAGCATCAAGAGCAGCTCCGGACAATCGAGGAGAACTATGACGGCTTGCCGCCTCACATGTCAAAGAGACGGACGCAACACGGCGACTATGAGGTCATGTCGCCGGCCGAGGCAAAGCGACGACGCGTGGGCGATCGAGGTCGTTCACCTGATCACTCAATTCCCGTTTCGCAGCACCCACAACACATCCAACAATCTATGTCATCTCCGGTCAACTATGCTGCCCACGGCTCAAGTGACCGGCGAGCCTCGTCCGTCGGCAGCAGTGGCTACACTGGGACGCCCGGAAGCAGCACATTTGGCCCTGGCCCGATGGTTCCTCTTCCTCGTCCACGCATGCCCACAGTCCCGAGTGGCTTGCAGCAAGACACGACGATGATGGCTCCACCTCCTCGCCCGAACCGGCAATTCAGCACCGGTGCTCCACCGCCATCAGCTGGCCACACATCGCGCAACAACTCCACGTACGATGAATCTCTGACACTGGCGCCCCTGCAAATACCTACGTCGCCCACACAAGCCTCCGATGCAAGCGGCGCCCGAACACTCTCAGGTGGCGGAGCTACCGGCCTGGGGCTCATGAACCAACAGGGTTTGTCAAGGGACAGCCAGGCGAGGGGCATCGAGGCCATGGTCATGAGCATCCCATACATGAACAAGCTTGATGTCTTGCGCAAGATCAGCCCCCCTCTCGGACCACCTGCACCGGGAAGTCCCTCCGTCGAAACGCGGGGACCGGTGATAGCTATTGAGGGGGCAAGTGCGGCACTGATGCGCGAGGTTATGCCCGTGATAGAGAGAGCATTGAGGCAGTCGGGGGAGTGCGAGACCAAAATCTGGACTGACTCGTCCTCAGCGAAACAGAATGACGTGTCCGGGCCTCGTAGCCCTGGAAAGAAGGGTAAGGGCGACGGGGAGGATGCAGAGATGAGTGATACGCGCGACAAGGACAAGGACAACAATGAAAGCCGAGGCGGAAGTGCGAGCAGCGTCGTCACCAAGAAAGATGCCAGTGGCACTGTCAATTCGAGCTCACACGCGACGGGTACGTTCAAATACCTGCAGACCATCATGGAGTGGCATTCCAAGTCAGCCGAGATCATCAAGCACATTACGACCAAGCAGACTACCCCTGCTTCATCTTCAAAACCCCTCCTCCCAGTCGCACTCATACCTGATGGCTTCAGCCTTACACTGTCGGACAAGTTCGCATCCACCGTCGCCATCACGGACCCCTACTCGCCGGTGGATCACTGGCAGTGGATGGCAACGCTGTGGAGAGGGATCGTGGGGCCAGACCTGGTGGTGTACATTCGAGCTTCGACGTCAGATGAGCTGGCTAGGAGCGGTTCCAGTGCGGTTGAGTACCGAGCCCCTGGTATCATGATTGTGAGGGTCGACGCCGAGAAGGGGACGGTCGACGAGAAGACAGAGAGGAGGCTGGCCTTTGAGCTAATGGAGTGGGTCAGAGCGGGTAGTTTTAGAGACGGCTACTCCTTTGGAGACGAGTGAAGGGGCAGGGCAGAGGGAACATGGCAGGACTGATGCTGACGACGATGGTGATGTGTGACGGGCGCTTCTCTGTCACCCCACCCACGTGAACAAGCTATGATTGTATTTAAATTCTCTTTCCTTACTGTAGCTATGCAAGCTGAAAGATAATAGTGTTCAAATCCAGCAGCAATTTGGAATCAAATCGCACTGTATCAACAAGAGGCAGCCGTGGAATGTGCGAACTCGCGGCTCGTGTTAGTGCGCCAGGGGTTTAACCCCCGTAGCTACCCGTTATGAAACAGAAGGGCACTAACACAGTAGCTCCCGGAGCTAGGGCATCGTCCTGCATTGTCCCTGCCGCCTCTAAGTGCCCAGTGAGCAGCAAGGAAGCCAACACCCGCGTCGGTCAGGGGACGCGACAAGTAAACAGCTCTATGTCAGCGCCACGACCACGACACCAACGACGACAACGACAAGACCAACTCCGCGAAATGCTTATCCGACGATAAACAACTCAGGACGAGCACCGCCCTCCGGTCAAAATGACAGAGCTGATACCAGGGCAGGTCATCCGCCTGGCCGATGGCCGCAGTGCCGTCGTCCGCTTCGTCGGCGAGACGGCCTTTGCGCCCGGCGTCTGGGTCGGCGTCGAGCTGGACGATGGCTCGGGCAAGAACGATGGCAGCGTCCAGGGTGAGCGGTATTTCGACTGTGACATGGGCAACGGCATGTTCGTGCGGCCCGCCGCCGTCGCTGTTATTGCCCAGCCCCCGCCGAAACCAAAGCCTGCCCCAACAGCCACAAGGAAGACAAGCACCTCGAGGCCGAGCAGCATGTTCACTTCGGGGTCGAGGACTGCGAGCGCCTCTCTTGATACTGGCGTAGGAAGGAGGAAGAGCCTGAATGCCCCCAGCCCTAGTCCGGGTCCGAGGACGTCACGCCCTTCTAGCATTGCAAGAGTGAGGATCCTGTTCCCAGCCTCTTGTGTCCTATTGCCTATACCGATGCTGACGTGGAACAACACTGTAGTCGCCTACCAAGTCTCCTACAAAGCAGCTCGGAACCGCCTCGTCAAGCGCGGCCACCTCCCGCACCGGAACCCCTGCGAATGCACGAGGGACCACGACTACCAAAGCACGAGCCGCCTCAGCTACGACGAGATCGTCTATGGGCCCTCCCGCTGTTCCCGCATCCCGAGTAGGCCGCCAAGCATCAGTCTCGTCTGCAGGAGCCTCCCGGCCCACCACAACAGCAAGGACTGCGAGCAGTCGGCTATCTCTGACCACAGGCAAGGCCCGGCCCGAGGCCTCAAAACGAGGCTCTCCAGGCTCACAGTCCGGTGCGGAAAAGCGGAGCTCTATTGACAGGGGTGCCGCGTCACAGAGGGCTAGCAGTGATGAAGATTCCCCATCACAGCCGAGGAACCCAGCATTAGAGAATCTCAGTGGTCCAGCAGAGACTGACCCTGCAAGAAAGGTGTCGAGGCCCACGACACAGGCTCTTCAGGCCTCCAACCGGGAGATTGAAGACTTGAAGGCAAAGTTGAGGGTCATGGAAAGGAAACGCATGGAGGATCGAGACAAGCTCAAGAATATGGACAAGGTCCAGGGCGAACGAGACAAGTTTGAAGGGATCATACAGAAGCTTCAGGCTAAGTATGCGCCGCAGCAGCAGGAAAATACGGAACTAAGGAAGATGCTCAAGGAAGCAGAAGAAAGGCTGAATTCGGTCGAGACTATGCAGGCTGAGCATGAGACGACGCTAGAGCTGGCGACTCTGGATCGTGAGATGGCCGAGGAGACTGCCGAGGTGCTGAAGGCCGAAGTTGAGGCGTTGAAAGAAAAGGCCGAGGAGCTCGAACTCGAACTCGATATCCTGAGAGAGGAAAACTCCGAGTACACCAAAGGCATGTCACCGGAAGAGAAGGCTAGCACGAACTGGATACAGATGGAGAGGAACAATGAGCGATTACGCGATGCCCTCATCCGCCTGCGGGATATCACGCAGCAGCAGGAGGAAGAGTTTCGGGACCAAATCAAGAGCCTTGAAGAGGACGTCACGGAACTCGCCACTGTCAAAGAGCAGCACGAGGCCGCCAAGGGCAAACTCGCGCAAGCTGAGGCCATGGTCGAGGATCTTCGGCAACAGCTTGACACGGCCCTTGGCGCTGAAGACATGATCGAGGACCTTACGGAGCGCAACATGAGTCAGGCCGAGCAGCTTGAAGAACTCAAGGCCATTATCGACGACCTCGAAAATCTCAAGGAAGTTAATGACGAGCTTGAGATCAACCATGTTCAGAATGAGAAGGAACTGCAAGAGGAGATCGACTTCAAAGACAGCGTCATCACAGAGCAGGCGAGACGCGCTGCGGAACAGGAGACCATGATGGAGGATATGGAGTACACCCTCTCTAGGTTCCGTGAGCTCGTTACCAATCTGCAGAGCGACCTGCAAGACATGAAGGCATCGCAAGCTGTGTCGGATACGGAGTCAGAGAAGCTAAACAGCCGATCGAGAGCCATGGAGGACCTGACGATGAGGCTGCAAATCTCCGCCGAGAAGGCACAAGCAAAGACAATTGACCTCGAGCTGCGGCGCTTGGAGGCCCAAGAAGCCGAGCAACATCTGGAGATTGTGAAGATGTTCTTGCCAGACAGCTACCAGACTGATCGCGACTCTGTCCTGGCCCTCCTTCGATTCAGGAGGCTGGCGTTCAAGGCAAACTTGCTGCACCAGTTCATCCAGGAGAGGGTCAAGGGCCATGCGCACCCTGGTCATGAGGACGATGTTCTGTCTGGCTGCGATGCGATGGACAAGCTCACGTGGGTGTCGTCGATGTGCGAGAGGTTCGTCAACTCCATCAGCCACTGCTCGCTGGAACAGTTTGCCAAGTATGCAGGTGCGCTGTATGAGCTTGAGCCCGTGGAGAGAGCCCTGAACCAATGGATTGAAGGCCTGAAGAAGGACGAGCTGAAGGAGAAGCAATGTGCAAGCGAGCTGCAACGCACTATTGCCCTCATGACGCATCTCGGCGAAGTCCACATCTCGAGCGACCTTGAGAGCTTTGCAGACGATGTCTACATGAAGACGTTGATGATGCAGAGCCATCTCGAGTCCGCTGCTACTACCTTTACCACGCTGCAAACTATGGTGCAGCGCATTATTCCTTCCGTGAGCGAGGAGGATGAAGTTGCACAATATTTCATCAGGAAGGCAGATGCTGTCATCACACAGACTCGCAGCACCAAGGTCATCTCGGGTAGAACTGTCAAGGCGCTTGAGGACTTGAGGTTGCGGTCCCTCGCGCTGCCGCATGAGACTCAGGAAGTCTTCCAGCGTTGTGAAGAGGTGTCACAAGAAATCGCAGAACTTGCCCGCCGCATTGGCCTAGACCTCCATCAACTGTTGCACGAGGAGGGCCGAACAGAGCCATATACATGGCTTGAGGTGCAGGATCGTGTGCGAAAGACCGTCTTTGCGGTGGCAAGCTCGGACGAGTCCGATCTCTTTGCGACATACCTGAACAAGCTCCGCACACTTACCAGCGAGATCAGCGACCTCTCACAGCTTGCATCGGACTTCACTCAGACCCAGGAGTTCGAGCGTAGTCCGGCACCCTGGATCCTACGCTCTCAGGAACTTCGAGCGGTTAAAACCGTCCCTGTCGACGCCGAAGAGGAGCTCCGGCACCTCAAAGAGGAATACAACGAGGCCCGCCGCGCCATCGCACAGCGTGAGGAGAGTCTCAGCACGGCGACGCTCAAGATCGAGACCCTGGAGTCACGCATGCGTGACGCGACCGCCAAGGCGAACAGGATCACGGACTTGGAGCTTCAGATCGAGAAGTCAGGTGGCAACGTCGCATCGCTGAAGGAGGACATTGAGAAACAGGACCGCGAGCTGAAGACGCTCGAGGCAGACAGGGACAAGTGGAAGAAGATCGCAGGCGACTCGCGCGCGTTCAGCGAGGCAGCGGCGGGCACGAAGGCGGGCAAGGAGATGGCGGTGGCGACGGCGCGCGAGATGGACACGCTCAAGGAGGAGATCACCAGCCTGCAGTCGGCGGTTCGGTACCTCCGGGAGGACAACAGGCGGGCGAGGCTCACGGAGCAGAGCGGGCACGACTGGCTGTCCGAGCCGGTGAAGAGGCCGGCACCGGTGCACGAGCAGCGCAGGAAGCTGGTGGTGGCGGAGGGCAGGGACGTGCTGGGCGAGCTGGTCCGGATGGCCACGGAGGCCAAGGTGTACGACCTGGGCAAGCTGCCGGCGGACAAGCTAGCGTGGAAGAGCGCGAAGAGCACGCCGCAGTACCACGCCGCCAGGCAGATGGAGGACCTCGCGGCCTGGCAGAGCTGGCGCGACAGCGTGACGCGCAAGGGCCAGGTCCTGTCCGGCCAGCAGCAGCACTCACAGCAGCGCCGGGACAAGGACGGGGTGTCCATCAGGAAGGCGAGGAACGCCAACGCCGCGAGGCTGCACATCCGCCTGCCGGACGGCCAGGGGAAGGTGGCGCCTGGCGGCGGCGGGGTCCACGACGTGCGCATTGTGGGCTCGAGGGAGTGGGATGGCCTGCAGGGTCGGTTGGCTGCGATCTAGAGCGATTGATGTACCTGCGGCACCAGCAGAGCATATAGAGAGATACCATTGTGACATGAATTTGCTTTCCCTTCTCATCTTGTCACTTCACGGCGCCGTTTCGGGCTTGTGGTATTGCGAGGTCTTGCATTCATGGTAAGGAAGTGTTCACCAGATCGGAATATAAAGTTTTCAAGCGGTGGACCGTCGTCTGTATCGTCATTGATCGCGCCGTCACACTTGAGAATGCTCATAAGTGGCAATGGGTGAGGGAACACTGAACGAAGCACATTGGCCATTTGGAATTGGCATCTGGCATATCCCAGGCCTCTAATCGCAGCCAAGCCTCCTTGACTAAAAGTTGAATACAAGAGATAAGAGAACCATTGGTTTTGAATAAAGTTTAATTTGTTCGTCATCAATCACCCAGGCATATCACGACCGGAGGCTCAGTCCTTCAAGTCCAGGTGATCGATAGTCCAGCTGGTACACAAGGTAAGAGAGACGGTATTACCAACAACCAAGCCGTTCTACCCTGAGTTATAAATTGTGACTACCATCACAATGAGTGTTCTTATTCTGGCTATACAATAAAGCGCACTATATTCTCCTCCTGCCCCAAGTTCCACAGTAGATTATTCTCACCTATGCCATCCTGTGGTCTTCAAGATGCTCTCATACTACGCCTCGGACCCATCCGCCCTGGCCGAGGATGTCCGCCTATGACGCTGCCACAGACTTCTCCTCGGTCTCGGCTCTCTTGCCTCCCTGGCCATTGGCCGCTCCTCCGTTGACGCCAGACTCACTGCTCGTCTCCGAGGAAACGTGCTTTGGCTTCATGAAGGGCCAGTGGCCCTTGACCTCCTTGAACCTCATCACGATGAAGCTGGCGATAACGAAGATCCAGTAGACGTTGTACGCGATGACGGAGCCGTATGTGCCGGTGTTGTTCCAACCCAGGATGGCGTTGAAGATACCCCAGCCTCCTCCTCCGTTGAACTCGGGGCTACAACACTGTAGGTTTGGTCAGATTCCGAAGCTGTTGAGAAGCATGCGAGTGGGATGGAGACTCACATTGACGTGCCATACGGCCTTGTCGACATCATAAGAGCCAGGGCCGGTTCCGAGTTCAGCTGCATCACCCCCGACAATGTTGTTCCTGGTTCGATGTTAGTGATATCGTCCCCTTGTCATGGAGGTATTTGACACCAGTTGACTCCGTGCGCGGGAAAAATAGCGTGCTTGGATTACTTACCACTCCTGTTGTTCAAAGTAACCAACGGCTCGGGAGAACAGGCCAGCTGCGACAAGGTACAGCAAGCAGGTCGAGACTACGAGAAAGAGTTGCATCTTGGCCGAAGATCCAGACCTGCGGGGAGAAGGTCAGTTGGATGATAACTCGAGGGAGAAGATGGCGAGTTTGACTTACTTGTACAAAATATACCCTACAAGAATACCTACCAGCAACCCAACAACAGCAGGCAAGGGGAAGGCGGTGGCCGGCGCGGAGAACGACACGCCAGCCACGAAGATGATCGCCTCGATGCCCTCGCGCAAGACGGTGATAAAAGGAAGGATGAACAGGGCGTACTTCTCGGAGAAGTTCTTGAGCCATCCGAAGCGGGTGCCCGTCTTGACCACGGGCCCCTCGAGAGCGGCGGCCAGCTTAACGCGCCACTTCTCCTGCATCTTGGAGATGCGCAGGAGGGCGGCGCCGACGACGGTGATGATGATGGCGGCGAACAATGCGAAAGCGCCCTCGTAGTACAGCTCGCTGGTCTCCCAGTTATTGACGCCGACCGTGTAGAAGGTCCCGATGACGGCGGCTGCCACTACCAGGCAGATGAAGAAACCGAGCCCGGTCCCTGCCCAGACCTATTTACAAAGAGGAAGAGTTAGAGACCACCCGGCGTGCACGCCTTGTGTGCGTGTTGTCGTGAATTTGGGCTCACCTGGCGCCGGAGCTTCTTGTAGACCTTGGCATCTCGCTCAGGGCCGTCGAGGGTCTGTTTGAGCCATGCGAGGAGCACCGAGACAATGATGACGGTCTCGAGGGTCTCACGGAAGACGACGAGGAAGACGGGGACGGCGAAGACTTGGGGAGCCATGTTGGCTGTTGGTTTGCAGGATTCTGGGTTGGGACAGGAGGACACGAGAGAGAGGAGCAGCAATGGGGACGAGGATACCGGACAAGACACCAATTACACGGGCACAGTCGGAGGGAGACCGGGCGCCAGGACGGGGTCCAGCTAAGCAGCGGAGTGGGTTGAGGAGGTCTGGATGGCTGGCTGCTCTTGTCCACGGCTGGCAACTTGTGATAAATCTTATCAGATAATCGTTATGTGACACGGGCGGTGGGGTGATAGTTCCTAAAAGTAGGCTGTCCAGGGATTCGGATTCACCAAAGTGAGCAGATGCATGCTTGACCAAATTGACCAGCCAGCCTGGTCGACGCCTCGCCGGTAATGTGTGCCCTGCAGGTCTGTGACATTGGACGAATCAGGACATGCACACCCATTACCGACCTGCAGGTGCAGGGTGTACGGCACGGTGGTAGTGGTGGGTGGGGAGTTCTCGCTTTCGCTGAGAACCGTCCATCGAACAGGGGGGACTATGTGGCAGTTGTGGGTGGGCAAAGCATGACAAAGAAAGCACAAGGTATCAGTCTACAAGCCCAAGTGGTCGTGCTGTCTGGCTGTTCGCCGGTCTTGAACGTTGGCCCAATGGCGTGTAAGAGGAGCAGTAGGGGGGGCCCGCTAGCACCCCTGCTCCCCACTATCTAAGCACTTTGTTAGGCTGTAGGCTAGCCCGTCGAAAGCTTAATTTTCGGGTCAGGATCCTCAAACCCAGGGCAGGTGGTACTCAAGGGACACAATACCTGAACAGCAGTGCACGAACTGGGAAAGGAGCATCGGCACCCGGGCAGCATCCATCCACTGGAACAGAGTCATTGGCAGCAGGACTGGGCGTGTATAAATCGTACGATGGAAACCAGAAGCAGAAGCTGACCCCGCAGGACGTGCCATGATCATCCGTAGGCTGGCTAATAACAAAAAAAACTCTGCGCCGTTAACATCTTAGACCCGACACTTGTTTTGAGTCCCATGCACGGAGCAGGGTCCTCCCAACTGCCTTATCAGATCAGATTCAAAACACCTCCCTGCCGAATCTTATCTGATCCGTCCCCCCTCCCCCCACCGAGCGAGCCATGCACCGCATCGTCCCGTTTCCATTCGGCCTGGAACAGCGGCTAGCCAGCATTCCTCAGGCCGCCATTGCCAGTAGCCTCACACCCCCTTTTGCTCGTCCTCGCCGCTTCATACCTGCTGATGCATCGAGCTGATGCCCAGCACTACTAACACAGGCTGGCGTGCCACCTTCAGCGACGAGGTTAGACCTCGCCGAGCAGCAAAAAAAGCAAATCACAGCGGAACCCACTCCAGCCAAGATGGCTAGTCAAACAAGCTCATGGCACGGGCGACAAGCTTCGCTCCATGTAACAATTTCTGCGGGCTCCAGCCTGTTCTGGCAGCCCCGTCGTCCCACCTCCCACCCCCACCAGTGGATCACCGTCGCATCGGGCCCCCATGCGCTTAAACCTTCCCTCGTTGACCGACATGCCCCTTGGCTTCACCACCCGTGGCCATCTGTTCGCTCGTTTTTCTGGCCCGCCCTTCGCCTTCTCTGGCTGGGGTCCTTCTGGCTGAGCGACCATCGGCGTGCGGGAATCGGGAATCCTAACCTGTTTTGAGACTCTGGTCCTACACGAAAATACTTCACACTACTACTATAGACCACACCACCACTCCGGGGCCTGACCATGACTATTTCTGATTTTGATTGATAAGATAATCTCAGCTCCTTGAGCCCGGTTACAAGCCCCCTTGCTGCATCTGGCTACCCGCCTCCTGCACCCGTGTCCCTCGGTTTTGTGCGAGCTGACCTCTGCCTCTCTGCCCGTCCGTTATTCCCTTGGGCTGCAGCTGGGCGCACTTTCGTATACAACACCAGTAATTCCATGCCTGCCTGCCTCACCTCCATCTCGGCCTCTTCTTTTCCTGAGATGTGCTGTGCTATCCAGAACCTGGACTAGGGTATTCAAATCTGTACTGGCCAGCAGCATGGCTTTCTCAACTCCTTCACGTGTGCTTCTACTGGCACTCTCCTCCTTCGCTGTAGTACAAGCAGCTACCGTCACATACGACTTCGAAGTCGGGTGGGTTACTGCAAACCCCGATGGCGCCTTTGACCGTCCCACGATTGGCATCAACGGAAAGTGGCCTATCCCCCAGATCACAGCAAATGTCGGTGATCAGGTCGTCGTCAATGTCCTGAACTCGCTGGGGAACCAGTCAACGTCGCTGCACTTCCATGGGCTTTACATGTAGGACAAATCCCGCAGTTTCGAGAATCCCTGGACATGACCGAGTGCCGTGCTGACCACAAGCCCTCCAACAGGAATGGCACGACACACATGGACGGTCCCCCAGGTGTGACACAATGCCCAATCCAGCCGGGCTCCAGGTTCACCTACAACTTCACAATCAACCAACCGGGTACGTACTGGTACCACTCCCACGTGAGAGGCCAGTACCCCGACGGCCTGCGCGGCCCACTGATCATCCACGACCCGGACTCTCCGTTCAACGGGCAGTACGACGAGGAACTCGTGCTGACCGTCTCCGACTGGTACCACGACGAGATGCCCGGTTTGATCGAGGGTTTCATCAGCAAGGACAACCCTACCGGTGCGGAGCCAGTCCCCAAGAATGCCCTCTTCAACGAGACACAGAACCTCACCGTCTCTGTCGAGCCGGGAAAGACGTATCTGTTCCGCATGGTCAACATGGGTGCCTTTGCGGGGCAGTACGTCTGGTTCGAGGGCCACAACATATCGATTGTGGAAGTCGACGGCGTCTACACGCAGCCTGCGGTGGCAGACAGGATATATCTCTCCGCTGCTCAGAGGTGCAGCTTCCTGCTGACGACGAGGAACGACACCAGCGCCAATTTCCCGTTTGTGGCAAGCATGGATACTGTGAGTCCCTCGTTGCTTCACCTGCCCTTCCAGGCCCCAAGTGAAACTAACGTTCCTCTCAGGACCTCTTCGACACCCTGCCAAGCGACTTGAACTGGAATGTCACTGGCTGGCTGTCGTATGACAGTTCAAAGCCACTGCCCGAACCGGCATTGGTCGATGAGTTCAACGAGTTTGACGACTATACTCTGGTACCGTACGACAACCAGACGATCCTCGGCACCCCAGACCATCAGATCGAGCTGGAGGTCATCATGGACAACCTCGGAGACGGCGCCAACTAGTAAGTTTACTCGACCAGACCCAGCCCGTCAACTCCCAAAGACTAACATGATTCCAGCGCCTTCTTCAACAACATCACATACAAGGCCCCCAAGGTCCCAACGTTGTACACGGCGCTCTCGTCCGGCGAGACGGCGAACAACGCCTTTGTCTACGGCAGCCACACGCACAGCTTCGTCCTGCAGAAGGGCGAGGTTGTCCAGCTTGTGGTCGACAACGCCGACACCGGCAAGCACCCCTTCCACCTGCACGGGCACGCCTTCCAGGCGGTGTGGCGGTCCGCCGAGGACGTGGGGCCCTTCGCCGACTCCAACGCCACCGAGGCCGACTTCTCGCCCGTCCCGATGCGCAGGGACACCTTCGTTCTGCCCCCGCAGGGCAACATCGTGCTGCGCTTCCGCGCAGACAACCCGGGCATCTGGCTGTTCCACTGCCACATCGAGTGGCACGTCGAGTCCGGGCTCATCGCAACCATGGTCGAGGCGCCGCTCGACCTCCAGCAGACGCTCACCGTCCCGCAGGGGCACTATGACGCCTGTGCTGCTGCGTCGCCCGCCATCCCGACGACCGGGAACGCGGCCGGCAACACGGTCGATCTCCTGGACCTCAAGGGCGAGCCGTCGCCGCCCGCGAGGCTGCCGGACGGGTTCACCGCCAGGGGCATCGTGGCCCTGGTCTTCAGCTGCATCAGCGGCATCCTGGGCGTCGCCGTCGTGGCGTGGTACGGTCTCTCGGGTGACCCTGCGGCGGCCAAGACTGCGGGCGCCTCGGGTGTGTTCCAGCAGGGCGTTGGGCATGACACTGCCGCAAACGGCAACGGCACTCGTGTCGAGGAGGTCACTGCTGTTTCTGGAGGTGGGGGAACCGGGGCTGGGAAGGGGTGATGGGGGGATACCGAAGTCTTTGAACCTATATTTATTGATGAATGAGACCGTTGTGCACCGTGGTTGGATATTGTCTTTCTAATCGAAGATCTGAGCATACTATTGGGACCTAGGTCGTGGTGAGTCGAACATAGCAACCCAGGTTTATATACTACTACATTGCTGTCACACAACTCATGCTCTACATAATCACACATGCTGGACTGCAAATACCCACACAGCTTCCATACCAGTTATGTAGTGTGACTGAAGGCCGTCCGGTGGGCTTTGCAATTCCAGCCTCCAGTTCCGAACTATAGCATTCCATGTGCCATTGACCAGAAGAAACGAAAAGTGAAACAATGACAACACACCAGCAAGGCGAGAGCACCCCCTCAGTAACATTTGGCAATGTTGGGGACCAAGACGCCGCCTTTACACTTGGGGTTGGGGTTGCCGTCCCAGCCTCCGGCGCGGTCCGGCCTGATATTGACGGGGTCGCCGCAGTTCCCATACGCAATAGCGATGTTGAAGTTGACGCCCAGCCCTTGGAAGAACTTCTGCCCGGACTGGCCCGTGTTCTGCTGTCCGAGGCCGTAGACGTCGTCCCGGCAGCACTTCTCCGAGATACACCTGACACCCTTGCCAATCATTGAGCCACTGAGCGGTATCTCAAGGTCGCCGTCCTGCACCGACAACGGTACTCTATTAGTCTTGCCTGGGGCCTTTTTTCCCGCGTTTCTTGACCACGTTTGGGTATGGGATTGCAAAATGGGAGGGAGGGGGAAGTGGTTGAATATTGGTGGGAAGAAGGGGCCATGGGATACACATACATTACAGACGTAGATGCCGCTCGTATCGTCGCAGTGCACCCTGTTGCACTCGCCGGCCTTGATGTGGTACCACTTGTCCTTGAGGTTCCCCGTCGACAGGTCCCTCTCAAGCCCCGAGACGGTGTCCTTGTCCGCGGACCCGAAGTTTCCGCAGTACAGTGTCCCGTCCGTAGAGACCTGTGCGGAGGAGCGCTCGTCCAGATTCGTGTCGCTCGGGACCAAGCTGGCCGCGGCGCTGCCCAAGAGGCAGGCGAGGAGGAAGGACGCGTGGTGAACCATGTTGGTGGATGCTGTGGTTGTGAGGCAAGCGTGGGACTGTTTGGATTAAATTGAGCCGTGGGTGATAGATGTTGAGTATATTGAAGGGGGTCGTTTGATGTGATAGGTATCTTGCACAGACGAGTGTAGAGGCAGCGGAAGCCCTTTCTGCCGGGGGGGGGGGGCACTCGCAGCCATATATACACTCTGGCAGCTGCGAGAGCCTCACTCAAAGAGCCCTCGTGGTAGCGGAAACATCCAAAGCGAAAGTCTTGCCCGCTCGTTCCATCCTCGGCGCATGTGATGCCTCCATTCCGCTGTGCTGGAGGGCCCCATACTTGGCCCACGGTCGTGGCAAGGCGCTCCAGCCTTCCGGCCTTGTCAGAAGGCCCTATTATCTCAGCGGCAGGGCCTCAATGAGATGATTTGGCGATCGTCGCCCTTAACCTTTTGTCAGGTGTGGGCGTTGCCGGAGGCAGAAGTTGTGACTGCGTTGTTGCAGGACGCATAATATTAAGACCAAGGCGGACAATACCAAGGTTTCCTAAGGGCGCGTCTTACACACCTCCGGGTGACACTGGAATAGCGCGGCCGCGAGAGTCGTCCAAATCAAAGGCGCGGCTCGGCCGACGTTCGACAATCGAATGGCGAGGATCGAGGCAAAGTGGCCGGCGCCGTACTCGACGACTCAACTCTTTTTCGTCGGATTGCTCTCATATGAGAGCAACTTGGCTGTGGCCCACCAATTAATTCCCTTGAACAGACACCACCACGAATGAATGGCACGACCAATCATGCCTGAACCGCGCTTTGATTATCTCGCTGCTCTTCTCTTCTCGTCGACAACTCCTTTTTACACCGCGTTTCCTGGCCCAGTCCCAAAAGTAAACAGCAATAGGAGCCGAATCACCAACGAGCCCCAACGCGCGCAGTGCAATGCGACATCCAAGAAACAAATGCTCCGATGGCCATTAGAACGTCACTCGATCCAGCCAACAATCCCTCACATAAAACACACCGGGAACAACTAGCTTCAGTCTTCTAAAGTAGCCGTTGATCCTGCCCAAACTCCTTTGCTGTGCTGCGAACCTCCTTGCGGCACAGTTCAACCTGACCGTCCTCTTCCGAATAGTCTTGAAACGTTTGGTACAAAGCAAAATACAACACTGTGAAGCATATCCACCAGACTTCTAGTAGTCTGGTACTTCCAAGGGGACTTTGACCGTCCCACCATCACCCTGACTCACCATTCGATGAATCCTGGTGCCTCCAACTCCTGTTTCGACCTCCATTGCACAAGAAGGCCACACGAAATGCAACAATTTCTCCTTAGCAGTCACTCCATCGTGGAACGTGACTTGGCCAGCGGCCGTGTCATATACTGAGCCCCCAATTCTCAAAAAGATCTGACGTGTGAGCTTGTCCTGCCTGACGCAACCGAACTGGTATCGCCCTTCGTGACCCAATTCGCAGCGCGTAAGCCAGCCCGTTCAAGCAGTCTTGCCCTTCTTCCTGGGCAGGCCTTGTTCTTGCCTCATGGCAACATCTCCTTCAGCCAGCCACTTGCTAGCCTTGACCAGCTGAATGACATTCATGATTTGCTTGTAGGCCATGACAGGGAAGCTGATGCCGGCGAGAATCCAGGGCACGGTGCTGTCCATCTTGTTGGCGCGGGCAAGCTCGAGGGCTGCGGCGCTGTAGGGGCTGGTGAAGACCTTCTCCAACACGGAGCTGTTCACCTGGGCTCCCGCCTGGAGGTTATCCGCGACGGGGGTCGACAGGAGGGCGGGCGAAAGGGTGGGCGAGGAGAAGGACAGTAAGTACAGGGCGATGAAGAACAGCTCATTCAAGGCGCATGCAACGAACAGAACCACCTACAATCCCATGTCAGTTTACATTTGCAGCATTTGCGAGTGGTGCATCCTGGTATTGGTGGTCGTGTTGAAAGGGGGAAGGGTCGCACCTTGTTGGTGTAGTAAAGGTTCAGAAGCCAGCTCCTGCTCTTGTCCACTGACTTGTGGCTCGTGTTCGAGCCACCCATCACAAGGGTAGTGTACATGTGCATGTAGTGGCTCGCGAAGTCGAGCGAGATCAGGCTCTGGAAGATGATGGCCCACCGGGGGAATGCGGACGAGAGGAACACCAGCAGGCACGAGGTCGTGCATCGGTCCGTCACCATGTCGAGGACGGCACCAAAGCGCGTGCTCTGCTCGTAGTACCGCGCGGCATATCCATCGAGGGCGTCAAGGAGGCAGGAGACGCTGTAGAGGAGCGAACAGGTCCGGGGGTGCAGCGGCATGTAGTAGAGGGACGAAATGGCGAGGACGATGCGGACGTAGCCTTCGGGAAGAGCTGTCAGCTTGCTATGCGTGTCGACGAGGACCCCGAGAACCCGAGATGGGCATCCTCGTGGGGGCCGCAGCGTGGCCCTCGAGAGCAGAGACTTTGCGTACCAATCAGGTTGGGTATGAAGAAGAAGATGTTCTCCGTGGGTTGAGCAGTCTGGGCGACGCCGTCGCCGGAGGCATGGGCTGAACCATTGCCGTTGACGACGACGTGCTGTTCTTGCGGGGACTCAGGCCTCGCCTTGATGGGGGTTTCGTCAGCCGCGGCGGCCAGAGCTGCCTGTCTTCGGGTCCTAGCTCCAGACATGACAACGTTTGGTTAATGAATCGCAGATGGGATGTTCGACGGGGCGAAACACGAAGGGTTCGGCGTCTTGTTGTCGATCGTGGCTTGCCGAGGTTTGATGTGCTTAAGTGAGTCTCTCTGTTGTCTTCCGGACAGGCCGGCGTGAAAGACTGGATATCAAGACCCGTTGGGAGGTGTGTGGAGCTGGCTTGTTGGCTCTACGTGGCGTGGGCGTGGCGTGGCGTGAGAAGCAGGTGGGGAGCTTTTCTTCATGTGCAGTGACAGGGTGAGCTTCTGTATGTTCTGCAGACACTATCTCGATGTTCACGGTCGCGCCAATGGTGAAAGGGAGAAGAAGGCGGGTTCACAAGCGAGATGGGCAGATGCGAGTCCAAATGTAAGCGTCGCCAGACCGGAGTGACTTATTAGGAATAGGAAACTTGAACAAGCCCGACGACACAGCTCCCAAGGCCGATAAGCCTGGCGATAAGGCTTCCCAAGCAAACTGGCAGCCTGGGCAGGGATTGTGTTCCGGCCGTTCCTAGCGCCGTCGCCTCATCTGCCAGTTGTGCTAGTCCCGGAGCAACTGGGACGAACGGCAATGTCGGCGATGTGGCAGAGCAAGTGCCTACTCACTGTTACGCTCCTCAGCGTGGACTTGACACAATAGACTTATCTGCGCAGGCTTCATCAACTAAGACTCGACCGCCTCTGGTGAGGTCGCCCCCTACCTTCTCTCCGCGAGGCGGCGCCAAGGAAATTGAAGCTCACGGCATCCACCAGCAGGTCGCATTCCGGCCGCATGAGCCGTTCCTGCCAGCCAGCCCTGTCAGCCAGCCCTGCCTAGAGTAGGGAGACTACGTGCGCATGGTAGACTGCCCAGGCTGCCTGCAAGGCAATACTGCTCGCAACACTGCTCCGGTGAAGAGCACTCCGATGCATTTGTCATCTGCAATGGACTTCCATGATGACATCTGGGCACGCTCACGGCTTCCCTGGTTTTTGGACTGCATCCCACTGCGCACCCCAAGATCGGCGGTAGGCTCGCCGTTGCTGATGCAAGTGATGGCTGCTTCAGTGTCGGTTGGGACGGAATGACCACCATGATGAGACGGGGCAAGTCAGTTGAGAGCCACGTTTTATGCAGCCTTGTCTGTTGGATCTTGCGCGTCAGGCCGATACTTATGGTGCCAAACAGGCCGAGCTGGGCTGATAAGGGGTTCGTTGAAGTTGTGAGTCGTATGTAGGCGGCACCACGGGAATTATCCATGTCACCGGCAGCTCCGGTGAAGTGGATGGGATCACCAGAGATAAACTCTCGGCAAACCCTACTGTAGGGATGCCCCGTGTGGCCGGGAGTACCGACAAGAGCAAGTGGGCGGCGTCAGACCCCGTAAGCCCCGTCCAGTGTCCCGCAATCTCCGTGACAGACGATGTGCGAGGCTGGCCGGTCGCTTCTCTGCATGCACTTGTTGACATCTACCGGTCTCTGCCCACCACAGTATGCATGGCATGGGCGGGGTCGTGGCCGAGCCCTTGACTCGCCTGCGCGTTGCAGCTTGCAGGTGGAGGGCGTCTTGCGACCGTGTACCAGTTCGTGTGCTCTTGTGTGTTCCTGCAAGCCGGCCCGCCTCGCCCTGTGCTCTTGTCCTGCGTGGTAGGTGCGCTGGACGGACTGGGAGGAGCCCCTCCTGTGCATGTCTCCGTTATGAACATGGGATGTGAACATGGACGAAGACGGCATAGGCATGGCATGGGCATGGCATAGCATAGCAGCCAGCACCCGGACTCGCCTACGTCATCAGGCAGTTGCAGATATATTCGACAGCGGCCAAGTCTCAGATGGGGGCGGTATGTTGCTGTGCACCATGTAGTCTATGGTGCGAGCAACGCCTGTTGGTGGCTGGGAGGCGGGAGGGAGAGAGATCATCACCATGGGTTGGTCCAGGACTCATCTCGGATGTACACAGCAGCACCCAGCAGCCCGTGGATAGGACTGCTTCTTCTATTCTTGGGCCGCCCCCTGAGGAGAGCTATGCTGTCCTGCCGGGCTGCCAAGCCAGCTGACACAGGTTCGTGTCCGTAGCTCTGGGACAAGGAGTGCGGGTGCAGGTCGGCGCCGGTCAACCACGACTCACGGTCCAGAATTGGTGACGGCCGACAGCAGCAAGTGGTGCACAACAGGACAAGCCCACCAGCCAGATCAGTCATCTGCCCGAATGGCCCCGCCCAATCCGTCCGAGCGGTCGCAAGGGCAATTGGCCTGCAAGTCGGATATGACGAGTGCCGTCACAGTCGAGTGATACGTCCGCCGAGGGATCGGGTCGAGGGGGTGGTCCTGTCATATTTGGTGGTTTGATCGCGCCAGGTGATGCAGGTGAGGCAGAGAAGGGTCAGTCTGGTCTAGCTTGTACAGTACCTGGTCAGCTACCTACCGCATTCTGGGGTCTGAGGCTGCTTGCTCCCCTTGATCGAGTTGCCTGGCTGCCAGGGGGCGTCTATCCACATCCCACACCACAGTAGCACTGGGGCAGGTCGCAGTACAGGGTTTTCCCCTAAAGAAGGTTAATTCGTGACTTCCGGTACATTAGCGAGAGGCCCCCTGAGTTGATAATAATGAATCACATAGATTTCTTGATCTTAGCGGTTAATACATATTAATAATATCAGTATTAAATTATATAGTAAAAATAACTTATATTAATAGGTTATTTAATTATAAAGTTATATACCAATCCAGCCCCTATTTACTGTAATAATTACTGCTATTTACTTTAATATACTTAAATAAAGATATATTAATATATTTAAGTTAATAGCTTCCTAAATTAAAGAGATTATTATTATTAAATTTTTACTTATAAGTTGCTCCCTAGGTTATTTATTAATTTACTTCTTTATAAATACCTAAATATATTTAATTAAGTTAAGATTTAATAAATAAGCTAGCTATTTAGTAATATAAGCATTAAGAAAGTATTTATTAAAATAAATTTTAATTAATTTTAATTTATATATTAAAGCATTATTTTATTAAATAATAAAGGAATTATTAGATTTTTAAAAGGCTTTTAATTTTAAGAGGATCCTTAATTAATATAATTCGTTATTAATCTTTCTTTATTTTTTTTTTTAAATAATTAAGGGATCCTTTTTATTATTAATAAAATAATTTTAAAATATTTAATTATTAAGCTTAAATTTAGCTTTAAAGAATTCTTTAATATTTTTATTAAGGTTAATTATAATGAATTTATAGTAGGTATTAAAGTTATTAAATTATATTTTATTAATTTATATTTAATGAAATTAATTAATATTTAATAAATAAGATTATTAAAGGATAAAGGTAAGTTAAGTTTATTTAATATATAGTGAAAGAGGAAAGTAGGTTAGTTAGATTATATAGTAATACCTTATAATAAATATAATGTTTTATAGGGCCTTTTTATTAAAGGGGAATAATAAAGGGTATAAATTTTAAATAATTTTATATATTATAATGTATTTTATCTTTTTAAATATATTTATTAAAAAAAAAAGGAGGTTAATAATATTATATAAAATTATATAAGGATAGTTATAAGGTTATATTAAGTTTTATATAATAAGGGTATATTATATTTATATAATTATTAAATTAAATATATAAGTAATAATAAGTATAATTAATTAATTATAATAATAAAAGGTATAATATTAATTACGTTTATATTTTATAATATTAGCAATATATTAATAATATCTTAAGAATTATATAATCTTAAAAGAAAATATAAATTAAATTACTTTATATTTAAGGTTTTTATTATTAATAATAATAGAGTTATTTAAAAAAGATCCTATTTATAAGGGAAGGGGAAGTTAAGATATATAAAAGGGAAGGGTTTTATATAGGGATTAATTAAGAGCTTTATAGCGCTTAAGAGTATATTAAGCTTATTAATTTTAAATATTAGAAAAGAGAGGCTTATTAAAAATAAGGGGGCTTTAAAGGATTTAGGAATTAAAATATAATTAATATAGGAACCTTTAATAAAAAAGCTTATCTATAATATATAAATTAAGGGTTATTAAGGTATAAAAATAAATAAAGGTATTAATATAATTAGCTTAGCAATATTTTTATTTAATTACTTATTAATACCCTTTTTATTATTATTAAAATTATTATTAATATTAAAGAAAGTATTAATATTATAATAAATAATATTTATAAAAAAGGGAAGTATTTATAAGGTAGCTAAGCTAGTTATTAGCTGAATATTTATTTAGGGTAAAATATATATTATTATAATAATATAATTATATAAAAAAGGGTAGGTAATTATTAAATAGATTTAAGATATAGAAAGTGCTTAATTTAAATATATTTTTAACTTTATCTTTATTATAAAATTATAGCCTTCTTATAAATAATAATAATAATAATAAGGGTATTATTAATTAGCCCTTAAAGACCTTTAATTACCTAATTAAGAATATTATTATAATAAAAGCTTAAAATATTTAAGAAATTAAGGAAATTATATTTAATTAAATTTAATTTAAGGGCTTTTTAATAATAATTTAATTAAAAAAATCAGTATATTTATACCCTTAATTAATATAATAATATAAGGGATAATAATTTAATATATAGGTATTAATTTATAATAATAAAAAGGGCTTATTTATTTATTTACTATTTTCTTTTAAGTTTTTTAATTATAAGGATATTATACCCTTATTATTATAACTTATAACCTATTTATTATTATTTAATTATAATTAATAATAATTTTAAAAGTATTTTTTTTATATAAATTTATTAAGAGAATTATTTTTATAATTAAAAAATAATTAAAAGAAGTTTTTTAATTCTTAAAAGGTTAAAATAATATATAATATTATATTTTAATTATTAATTTAAATTAAATTAAAGGCCTTAAATTTTTAATAAGGATTTATATAAAAAGATAGCTAGCTTTAAGATTTATTAAATTTAAAGTTAATTTATTATATAATTAATTATTATATTAATTAATTAGAAGAGTTAAAAGGTTAATAGAAGGGTAATTAATAAAAAATTATTTAAAATAATATTATATATAATAATTCTTATTAAAAAAAGATATTAATAAGGTAAATTAATAATAATAATTATAAATAGCGCTTTAAAAAAGGAAAATAATAATATATTATAATATTATATAATATAAAAGGGTAGTTATATAATAAAGGGTATATAGGGTAGGTAAAGGGTTTATAGCTTTATAATTATAAGGCTTAAATATAGTGAATTAATCCTAATTTTAAAAAAGTAAGGAGGAAATAAGGGGTTTAATAACGATAAGGTCCTTAGAGTATAAAAGTATAGAAAAACGCTTTGATAGGGTGATTAATATTATAATTGCATTTAGAAGAGAAGAAATGAGGGTTTTTAATTGGTAGGAATAGCGTTGCATTGTTAAAGGGGGTTGTAGCGATATGGATAAAGATTAAGGGAAGACCCTGTACTGTGTTGTGCTGCGCACTTGCCGTTGCAGCAGCTGTGCTTGCAGCGTGGTAGATCCAGGGCGATGGCCAGCCTGCCCAGCCTGCACGCAAGGGACCCAGGGCTCCAGGGTTTTGTCCAGGTCTGGACAGCCCAGACAGCCCACCTCCGATGCATGGGCCATGGGGTCCTCAGGGCAGCGCGAGGATCTGGAGTCTGGGCCCTTGGAGCTGGCATCCATGCCGACCGTCGCCCTGACTGGCCTTGCGGGCCTCACAGCCCTGGCAGCCCTGGGAGCTTCGACACTCGCCCACCCCGCCCTCATCTGCCCGCAGACAGGCCTTTGCTTGCCCTTCTCGCCCTGCCTGCACGTAGGTACTGTCCCGACTGCACACGGCCAGGTACCTGGACTACCCGGGCATGTCGTACTTGTAGACGAGACGGAGCTGCGGGTCAACAAAAAGGAAGGAAAAAAATAATACGCAGAGCAGAAACACACAGGCTAGATAGACACGGCGCAGGACACACGGCGGCGATCGATAAATTCTTTCCTCCTGCCTCTCCTCCTGCCTCTGCCTCTGCCTCTGTTCCTGCCTCTCTGCCTCTGCCCGCACATCCTTCTGCTGCCGGTCCCGACTTGTCTTGATAATCCTTATTAGGCCGAGCCAACCGCCCCCTCTCCCTTCCTCCTTCTCACTGACACCACCCCTCCCTCTCTGGTCGCTCTCACATCTCGGCTTGGCCTGCGACCCGTGACACAACAGCCACCCTCCAGACGTCGACGTCACTCGGGACCACCTGCATATCTACCTCCTGTGCACAATTCCAACATCAGCTGCCTCTCCCACCAGCAAACACGCCCTCTTCAACCGCCAATTCTGAGGCTCTCGACGTTACATCGGTCGTCGTGTTTGCGTTTGCTCCACTACCTACTCTTTTCTGCTCTGCTCTGCTCTGCTCTGCATTTGCATGCTACTCCAGCCGGGCAAACCATCCTATTCTGCCCTGCACCACCTGCACAGCTCGGTGCCACCGCCAATACGCCATACCGTACCGTACCGCACCGCACCGCACCGCATCACACTGCACCACTGAGAAGAGCCGTCGCCCTCTCGTCCCGCACACCAAAGCAGCTCCATCCCAAAGAACGGACGGAGTAGTGCTTCGACGACTTGGCAAAATACAATTCCGGAACCCCATCCCCGGTCCTGATCAAGCCATCCAGTCCTAGGGCCCCCTGTCACATCACACCGTCTCCTTCGTCTTCGTCGCAGCGGTGCGTGCTTCAGGTCTGGAACTTTGTCTTGTCGGAAAACCTGTGAGGTTTTGTGTGCAAGCCTTCTCCAATTGGACTTGTAGACGCCTCGGTTCTTGCCCCGGCACTCTTCTCCCGATACACGACCGACCGATCATCGCCAGTTAGCCCCACTCCTCGTAGTTGGTGTCTTTGCCGCACAACAACCTCTCAACGAACGTCAGCAGTACCACCCTCCTCCAGCCTGCTTCCAGGAGCCTGGCTCTCTGGGCTATTGAAAGCTGAAGTCGAACGGCTCCAACGTCGTTCTCCTCGCCTTCGCTTTTCCAACTCGACTCCAACATCTCCAGCACCCGGCGATTGCTGCTGCACGAATTGAAGTAAACAACGGTCTAGCTTGCCCTTAGCTCCTACCAGCGAAACGGGCCGTCAAGAAACAACACTTGCTTGCAATCCCACCAGTCTGTGCGGTGAGACTCGAGCGAAGTGTTCAATCTCAGACACTCTAGTCGATTCCATCTACTAGCAGCAACCCCTGCCTCTGCGCCGGCTCCTCTCCGCGCCAGACAGAAATCTACAGGACTATCAGTTACACTGAATTACAGCACTGGTGAGATACCACCATCCTGCTCTCTGTTGTCGGTTCGTCCATTCTAATATCCGTCGCCGGCAGCCTCAAGCCAGACACAGGCCGTCCCGCGAATCTTGGAATCCGCGCATTACCCTCCCGCGCGACCCCCGCCCCCGCGCCAACATTCACGATGTCGGCACCAAGGCATTCCAGTTTAACGAGTAGCTACGGCGACCGGGCAGCGGGCGCGACACACCCGCTGACAAACTACCTCCTCCGGTTAATGGAACTCAAGAAGTCAAACTTGTGCGTGTCTGCCGATGTACACAGCGCACGGGAACTCCTGTCTCTGGCCGACAAGGTCGGCCCCTCAATTGTCGTCCTCAAAACGCACTATGACCTTGTCATGGGCTGGGACTTCAATCCGCAAACGGGCACGGGAGCGTACCTTGCAGCTCTGGCCAGAAAACACGGCTTCCTGATTTTCGAGGATCGCAAGTACTGCGACATTGGCAGCACGGTGCAGATGCAGTTTGTTGGTGGAACCGCGAGGGTCATAGACTGGGCGCACATCGTCAACGCGAACATCTCAGCGGGCAAGCCAATGGTGGGAGCAATGGCCGAGGCAGCGGCCAAATGGCGGGAAAGAATCAATTACGAGGTCCGCACTAGCGTCACTGTTGGAACACCCGTAAGCGACGGTTTCGAGACCGACCCCGAGGATATGGACGAGGACGAGGAAGAGGACGAGAATGTTGCAGCTCCCGGCGCCAATGGCAAGAGAAAGCCCTCCGCCGCACTGGAGGCCAGGGACATCAATATGATGGCGCCGCCGCCACCACCTCGGGACGCCGATGGGCGAAAGGGCAGTATCGTCAGCATCACCACGGTGACACAGTCTTTTGAGCCAGCCGACTCCCCGCGCCTGTCGAAGAGCCTGTCCGACGTCGATGACATCGTCTTCCCTGGCATTGAGGAGGCACCACTCGAGAGGGGTCTGCTGCTCCTGGCACAAATGTCCAGCAGTGGTAACCTCATGGATGCCCGCTATACAAACGCATGCATCGAGGCAGCGAGGGAGAACAAGGAATTTGTGATGGGATATGTGGCGCAGGAGAATTTGAACTCGGAACCCGATGACAACTTCATCCATATGACTCCGGGCTGCAAGCTGCCGCCAGAGGGTGAGGAAGAGAATGGCGAAGGAATGCAGGGCGATGGAATGGGTCAACAGTACAACACGCCATCGAAGCTGATCGGCATAAGCGGCACGGATATAGTCATCGTAGGAAGGGGTATCATCAAGGCAGGAGACCCGCAGGGCGAGGCTGAGAGATACCGGGTGAGGGCGTGGAAGGCCTATCAGGCAAGGCTGAGGAATTAGGGCCAGATTATGACTAAAGGCCATATGGCGAGCAAAGGTTGAGGAAGTTGGTTTTGGATACCCAGTGGGATGTTTCAAGGAGGACCGCGGCCATCATTTTTATTTTTCTCAGGAGATTCATTGAACTTTCGGTGGCACTGGAAAGCGAAAATGAGGGACTGATTCAGCCCGGCTATGGCGGTCTAGACAGCAGGTGCCTCTGTTGCAGGGTGTTTTGTACATACGAAAAGCCCCTTGCAAGGGTTATGGGAGAAATGCAGGTCTACTATCACATTCGACACAAGTCTGCGTATTGTGCTCTGCCGGGATAGCACTGTGTGCTGACACCTCAAATCCCCGGTCCAATTAATGCTCGTACTGTATCGTACGGAAAGCGACCTAGTCCCGGAAGATTCGATATCGTCGAAGCAGGTGGTCTCGACGTTCAATGCGGATGTGTGTCTGTTCCAAAGATGCCGTCTGTTGCTGCCAAACACGGCTATGGGGAGTGAACCCCAACATGTGAACAGGCCCAAGTCTATCTATCATCAGGATAACGCTCCCAAAAGTAATATCTATGCTCGATCAGCCTCACGCCACCTCCTCAAGGAAAATCACTTGAGCCATTTAGTCGTCGCAAACTCCCTGCCTCCAGCTCCCATGTCGTCCTCTGGCGTCCAGTCCCACTCCTCTGCCATGAATAGCTCCAGAGCCATCCGATCAGCCGCCATGGCGCCTTCGTACCTAAGCCGCTGGTCCTGGGCGAGAGACCTCGTGAAGCGGAACACCTTACTCTTCCCCGGAGACCTACCCTCTCCACTGGCGGAACCGACGGTGAAGTCCTTCTTCCGGCCCGGCTTGCCCCTGTCGGCGTCTACACCCCCGCCCGACGCTGCGATCCATGTCGCGGCTTTGGGCTCCTTCTTCCACGCCTGCAGATTCACGCCGACGACGTTAGAGCTCAGCATCACCTGAACGTACTCGAGAATTGGCGTAATCTTGGATCTAAGCCCGCAGTTGGTGTGGTTCTTGTCTATTTGGTAGTGAGGGCTCTGCCGCAGCGCTGCCAGGACCGAGCTCACATCCACGGCGGCAAAATCCTTGACGCTGTCCTGGGAGGATGGGGAGAAGTTTACGAGGAACAGCAGGTTCTTGGCCGTGAAGAACTTGACCATCTCGCCCAGCTGGAACGAGTCGCAGGCCGCGCTCGAGTCGTAGCCGAGCTTACACTGGCGCACACGGGAGGAGTAGAGGCGGAGGAAGTGCCCTACTATAGAGGCCAACGTCCTGACGATGAGGGTACGGCGGTAGTGGAGTTCCTCTTGACGGGTTTCAGATTTCAGCTAACATCACAGGAAGACACCGAGACAATTGCGGGGATGGCGGTGTAGAAGGTATGAAGGCCTTACCCTCCAATGTTGGCAGATACCACCACAGAGCATCTCGACGAGACGACTCGGGCTGCTTGACGGGCTCAGGGCCCGTACCCTCATCTTCCTCGTCGCAGACCGCAGACCAGCCGTGGGAGCCGTAGAGGACCAGCTCCCGCGTGGCCGCCTGAAACTTGAGTGGATGGTCAAGCAGCCACGACACAAGTGCCTTCTGGCGCAAGATCTCTTCCCCAGCGATGCTGAGGCTCGTCATGCCCTCCACCTCGGCACTCGGCTTGGGCTGGGGTGTGGCAGGCCACTTGAACTTGAGCCCCGTGGCTAGATAGCGCGAGACGGTGGGGGCGCAGGCGAAGCGATCAGCCATAACGGCCATGTTTGCCACGTACAGCATGGTCACGGGCCTTGTGGTGATGCCGCCACCGTGCAGGATCCTCAGCAGATCCCGAAAGACATCCTCGCGGCCGGCGGAGCGCGTAGCCTCGTCGTCGTCGACGATGACGACGCGGGGCAGCTGGTCGGAGTCGACGTCTGCCGGCTTCTCATTGCGCAGGGAAAGGTCGCGGAACCTTGACTCGATGGCGCGGGCTTCTTGGAAGCGCGTATCGGTCAGCAGGTTGGTGAAATACCTCGAGTGTTTCTTGAGCGTGGAGAGGTCCACACGGTAGGCAAGGTGAATCCGGGGCTTCAACAGCGGCTGGGGCGCGGGTGGATCGCGCTGGGCGGGGCGATGCTTGGGAAGGGCGGCGCGGGCTGCCTTCAGAGTTGACTTGGACGTCTCGAAGGTCACGTCCAGGAGGATATCGCCCTTCGGGGCGATGGTGATGACCTGCGGGAGGTCAGTGGGGGATGCCGGGACTCCATCATCTTGGGCAGTCTCGGATGCTTCGTCCATGGGATAACTTTGGGAGCACAGTCGTCGTCGGCGGCGCAGATCATAATAGGTGGAACAACGCTGCGAAATTGAACTAGGTAGAGAGGTCTAATGTGAGGGCAGATTGGGTCGGATTCCACAGCCTCGCCTGATCGGTGACGTCGTGGTGCACGTTTGGAGACGGAACTCGACCCCTGACACGCGAACCGACGGCCAGACGGCGCCCGTGGGGTTCCCGGGGTCTAGGAGGATGCCTGTGCCCATGCCCATGCCCGAGCCCATGTCCGTGCCTGCCGGCTGCCTGGGAATGGGTGGGACTCAACAACGGCTCCTCAATGGCCACCAGACGGGAAATAACCTACGATGATGGCATTTGGAATCCCGAGTATTCCTGTTTATTGCAGTACCGTGGTATGGAGCTTCCCAGGCACGGCAGCCTTTCTCCTTCTTTCAAGGTTCCTATTGTCCGACCTTGGTCAACGACCGACCTGAGTTTCTTCTATCCTCCAATTTCGTCTTCCACTCGTTGAACTCCAGCTTCCTCTCTCCATCACTCAGCAACATCGTCGACAAAAGCCCTTATTTCCGCTCAACTCGAACTAACCACGCCCACGGCCCCCGACGAGCGGGCCCACGATACGTCAGCTTGTACCTTGGCACTTCCGATCCTGTGTTTTCGCTGATGGACCTCCGATTGCCCTCGAGGTGCCACTCAACCAACCCTCCGCCTCTCCTCTCTTGTCCAACTGGCTCCTCTCGTGGCGTCTTCTGCGTTCTTGAGAGGGGCAAGATTCCAAGCCCAGTCTTGCCGAACTTTCACGACCATGGCTCGGCCAATATCGTCGATGGTGCCGCGAGCGCGACCCTCAGTAGCCAAGCCTGAAGACACCGCCGCGCTTCTCGAGGAGTTCATGGGTTTCGTGGCCACATTTTTCCACGATGCAAGCCCAGCAGTCTCACAGACAGCCCATGTTGCTGCACGAGGCCGCACTGCAAGCAGGCGCTGGTTCCATGCCCAGCGTCAACTGTCCATGGACAGGACCGCGCCCGCCTCGTCGCCGTCTCACAGCAATCTGCAGCAACAGACGCCCCAGGCACATTCCAGCCGGGCTCGTGGTTTTCACAACTACTTTGTCACCCACCTCCCTTCGTCCTCCCTACACCCCGACTCCAGAGTCGTCAGCGGTCCGCATCACAAGCTTCCCCGTGCCGCCTCGACCCCGCACACTCCTGGGCCCGGGTCCTCGACTCCAGCATCGCCCCCGAATATGCTGTCCCGAGACCTGACCGTGGTGCGTATACCATTGCGCAGTGCGAAGCACCACTTCGGGGCCTTCAGCGGCCGGGGCAGCCGTCCCTACAACGAGGACACAGATCAGGCTGGTACAATCGACATACCGGCTTTCGCCAAGCGGGCACCCATGAGCTTGGTCAGGAGTGAGAGGAGGAACAACGCTGGCGAGGCGACAACTGCGGACAGCTCGTTCGGAGATCCTCAGATATTCTATTTCGGCGTGTTCGACGGCCACGGTGGCTCTCAATGCGCCGAGTTCCTCAGGGACGAGTTGCATGGCTACGTTGAGGAGGCTGCCAAGGAGTTCGAGCTGAAGAGTAGTCTCAGGAAGAAGGCTAAAGCAGCCAAGGGATCGTCAGATGATGCCAGCGGCCAAGAGCCTCTGAAGCCTCCTGGGGGGTCCAAACAAGAGGCTTTGGAAGGCATAGATATCAAAAGTCCAGACGAGGTTAAGGCTCAGATGAAGGAGACATCTGCGGCAGATGGCAAGATGCCGACCGTCCCAAGCCAGGAACCCGTTCCGGTTAAAGCAGATCTTCCAAAGGCCATCAAACTAGAGAAGGAGCTTCTCGACGAGTACAAGAGGACCATTGGTGGTTACTTCAAGCGATTCAGACCAGCTCTTTTCGACCCTGGCAGCTCCTCAGCAGTCACCACCAACGCAAAACCCGCCAGCCCGAAGGTTTCCATAGAATCGATCCTGACCTACGCCTTTCTCCGCGCTGACCTTGACTTCGTCACCGCCCAGGCCCGCAAGCCTGACCCAGACGACCCGTACGTGAGCGACAACCAGCCGCTCAACCAGGACGAGGTGCTGGGGTCGTCACCGCACTCCGCCCCGTCGGGTCACAAGATCGGCGGGCCCACGCGTTTCAAGGGCGGCAGCACGGCGTCCATCGCCCTGATCTCGACGCCCACGCCGGCGCCGTACTGGCACCCGGCGACGCACAGCACCGTCGTGGTCGCGCACGTCGGCGACACGCGCATCCTGCTGTGCGAGACGGCCACGGGGCTGGCGGTGCCGCTGACCAGCGACCACCACCCGTCCAGCCCGACGGAGAGCCGCAGGCTGGCGCGGTTCGCCGAGTCGGTGACGGACAGCTTCGGCGAGGAGCGCATCGGCGGGCTGGCCAACAGCAGGTCGTTCGGCGACATGCAGTCCAAGCGAGTCGGGGTCAGCGCCGAGCCGGAGCTGACGCGCCTCGACCTGGGCCCCGCGCAGTACTCGTTCCTGGTGCTCATGAGCGACGGCGTCAGCGGCACTCTGAGCGACCAGGAGATCGTGGACGTGATCAAGGAGGCCAAGACGCCCGAGCAGGGGGCCAAGAGCGTCGTGGAGTACGCTAATGAGGTGAGCCACAACGGCGACAACGCCACCTGCCTCGTGGTGCGCCTGGGCGGCTGGGAGAGGAGGAGCGAGGGCGGCCTCGGCAGCCTCGGGACCAAGGAGATGCGCGACGCTAGGAGGGCAGAGGCCCTCGATCCTCGACGGGGTAGGAGGTGAGGAGGCATAGACTGGCTCACACGAGAGTCTTAGATCCTTGAGATAGACGTGATGGGAGACTGTGTCATTTGTTGAACCATGAGATACCCAACATGGAGGGAAGGGAAGCTACACTGGCTGAGGATACTTGGCACATAGGCATACACGCACAAACAAGCATTTTGAACACAGTCTCGTGTCGGCGTGCTGACTTTCCGACGTCCGTGGCCTTTTCCCGAAAATACGGAGATTCGTACAGACGAAAACGGAGGGTACACAGATACCTCACTCAACTCGTACACCCAATTCGCACGCTCAATTTGCATACCCAAAGCCAATTTATATATTTAGGGCTCATTCATATACCTAATCAACCCTAAGTATGTAAACTAGGCTTAGGTATATAAGTTAGCTCTTGGATTGGCCTTAGGTATATAAATTGGCCCTGGGTATATAAACTGGCTCTGGGTATGCGAATTGGGCGTGTGGGCGTGTGGGCGTGTGGGCGTGTGGGCGTGTGGGCGTCGGGTGTTGGGTTTTGGGTGCACTAGGGGTGGTATGTATATGTGTACCCTCCGTTTCAGTCTGTACGAATCTCTGCATTCTTTCCCGAAGTACATACAGGAACACTTGTGATAGGCCAAGCCAATATCGTTGGATAAGCCGTAGTCTACGAAGTCTGATGTCCATACCTAATGATCATCTGAAGACTATGGAGCAACAACGCACAGGCTTAGGACCTAGTGGCAATGAATGTGCCCCAACCCAGTGCGGAATGAGTAATGTGTAAATTGCGAGTTCTTGAATTGCGTCACACAGGCATGACCACTGGTCAGATTCATTTACATTGCGGCTGTACCAGTTATACCTTGGGGAAGGAAGTGCCTCGATACGGAAGCCTTGCCAACAAGCACAGGCTCGCGAAACCCGTCTCCCATCAACGGATGACGACTCGCGTGAGCAATCGAATGGGCCGCAGAAAAGCATGATATTAAGGACATAACGTTTACATGACACAAGGCCTCCCCCTAACCATGATCGTCATCATCGTGCGTCTCATCCTCAACTAGAGTATATGGACCGCCAGAAACGCCTTGCCCTCGCAGGCATCCCCCAAAACCCGCTGGTTCATGTCCTCTCCGTCCGTGGCAATATCCTGGCCAGCATCAAGAAGTCCTAACGTGATCGGTGTAGCTCAATATCTCGGCGGGTAGCCACCCCATCCGCCCTGCCCAGGCGGAGGCTGTCCATATGGCCCGGGTGGGTACTGCTGTCCACCAGGGCCATGTCCAGCTCCAGGATATCCCCCTTGGGGCGGGGGTGGCCCACCACCCCAGTATCCTCCCTGCCCCGGTGGAGGCCCTTGAGCATACTGCGAGCCTTGAGGCTGTGCGGGATATCCGTACGGCCCAGGAGGTCCCGGTGGCGGTTGTCCATAGGGTCCGGGAGCTGGGGCGCTGTATTGATTTGGGGGAGGCGGCGTGTGGCCGTAGTACTGTTGATCAGGCTGGGACGGACGCAGGTAGTCGTCGGCGGCTCCTCCAGTGGGAGGATGGTCGGACTGACCGTACCCATATGACCCATAGGGTCGGGCCGCCTGCGCTGGCGCAGGCTCCTGGCTCATGTACTGGTCCTGTGGCCGGCCATCGCGGCCTCCCATGGCGTCAAGATCTCGCGTCTGCACCTGGGACCACAGAGAACCCGCGACCTTTCCGTGGCCGACCTCACCGAGGGCGTTCGTCCAAGCGGACCAGTCGTTTGCACCGTGGTTGTGTCCGCCTGCCTTCTGGTCCGGCCGGATGATATGGTTCTTTCCATTCTTGACGGATTCTGAGCCTAGTGTGCTGTTGAGGTCGTGGTTCCGCGAGTACTCGTTGGCCCAATTCCGCACAGTGTCAAACATGTCCTTCTGGATCTGGATGTGCTCGTCGCGGATGGCTGGGTGGTGGAAGGCACGGAGGACGTCGTTGACGACTTCATCCACTGGCACGGCTGTGTGCTCCCAGGCATACAGCACGCGGCTGCGCAGGGTGGTTTGTCAGCCCAGTGGCTTCTCAAGCTACGGTATGGGGAATACTCACGGGACTGTGTACTGCAGAATGGTGGACGCAACTCTGCCGGCGCACGGGTTCAGGATGTTGGTGAAGTGGTCCTTGGACAGCATCGAGTGAGTCGGATCGGTGCAGGAGGGGTTCCTCCAAGGCTCCAACTGATTGTTGGCGCTTGCGCTGATGACCCCTGAGCTCCCATCCTTGAGTGCCTTCGACACCTGGTTGATGATGGGTCGCACGAACGGGGCCAGGAGGCCGAGCACGAACGCCGTGAGAGTCTCACTGATGTGCTCCAGCAGCTTCTCCAAGCCAGGAACCTTGGCGATTATGCTCGACAATGACTTGACGATCTTGTCTCGAAACTCAAGAATCGGGTAGATGCGCTTAGCTGTTTGCACGGGATCGAAATCTGGTGACATGCCTGGGACCTGATTCACGTTTGCTCGAGTGGTCTGGTTCTGTCGCTCTTGGTCGGCGGAGGCTTGCTGGAGGTTGCGAGCCTCGGAAGCAAAGCCGGACCCTACGCCGGGCAATTTGGAGATGCTCGAGATGAAGTCCGATCCGACGTTGCTGCTGCCGCCGCCGAAGTTGATGCCGAAAAAGCCACGCTCGCCTGACGAATCACCACGACTGGTGGGACCTGAAGAGGCTCCTTTCTCGGCATTCTTCAGCGCAATGTCCACCTCGTCAACCTCAGACTGGGTGAAGTGGTCAGTAGCCTCGCCAAGAACCGAGTGGAGGAAATCCACGCCTCCAAAAGTGCCCGTCACGATTGGGTAGACATGTTTTCCTCGTAGGTTGATCTGAGAGGCAGTTCCACAGTGTGGGAAGACGTTGTGGTAACCCATCTCGCGCAATGCCAACTCGCAGTAGTTGCTGTGTGCACTGAAGTCTTCCATGCAGTGGAGGGCCTGGCCGAGGCACCTCAGAGCCTCGCAGAGATCAGCTTCCTTGCCACTCCTGCCGCTCCCTCCGCTGGTGTAGAGCCTGCCAAAGTGGATGCTCCTCGCAAAGGAGAAGCGCAGGTATCCAGCGCTGGTAGCCCAGTCGCCAGACTCGTTGGCGATGTAGTTCTTCATGCCTGTTCGCATATCGATTTCCGTCTCTCTCTGATCGACGGGGCCTCTGAGCCTGGAGTCAAAAGTGCGAGCATCCATGCCGTCTGCGTAGCCAAGCGGGTTGTCTATGTGCTCCTCGGGCCGGCTTCCAAGCGTCAGTTGCATGTTACGGGGCGCAAGATTCTTGTGGAATTCCTGAAGGGGTTTCAAGGGTAGAGGAAAGGGAAGCCGTGCAGAGATGGCCTTATACGTACTACACGCCCAGGCGTTCCTCGGTGACCTCGAATTCTTCAGTGGCGTAACCAAAACTCATGAACGAGAGCACCCAGACCAGAATTCGAATTGTAGGCGCATTGCAGCCCTTCAGCGAGCCGACGTCTACAGCTTGGGAATAATCGCGTAGCCAGTTGCCGAAATACGTCCGCTTCACCAGCATGCTGGTCCATTTCTTGCCGTGCAAGAAGGCAACGGTCTTGAGCATATCCTCAATGTCGCCATGGCGCCAGTTTGTGCCTTCGACCTGGGCTGTGGTGACGGACTGTCAGAATTCTGGTTTATCATGCACAATTATAATGCGCTACTAGAGTGACTTGCCAATGGATGGGATATTTCCAGCGCCGAAAGCGTGTGCTTTGCCGGGCAACAGCACCAGGATGACGCAGAAGACGAGGAATATCGAGGTGGTGGGGCCCCACCTCAGGCTAGAGGAAGCCATGCTGAGGTTGGCTTGTTGCAGGAGAGGAGCAGGAGACGGGGCGCTCGTGGATGAGAAGAATTGGATACGACAGAAGTGTGCTGTGCTACAAAAAAGAAGTGAGAATTACTGTCAAGTGTGGAGTTGAGGGTGTTTGTGTGAAGAAAGCAGAGGCTGACATTCCAAGTTCCAAGGTTTTGGCTGGTTCGTTTGCTAAGAATGAGTTCACCACGGAGGCGGGGCAAGATTACTGGATTGTCTGACTTCCCTCCTGCTAACCATAGTACCTAATACCTAGGCAATGGTAGGCACGTACGGTTCAGCTAGCTACCCTGGGTATCCTTCCTCGCCATCGGGCACTTGGGAAAACGATGTTTACTGTTCCTGTCCGCCTCTGCTCTCGTCCTCCTGTGGCTGCGCCACCCGCGTCCTGTTGGAATGCCATCTGTGATAGGCTGCCTCTGACGGTTCCAGCTTGACTGCGTCGACAAAGCCACACAGCTGATGTCGACATTATTACTTCTACCTGCAGCGGGGAGCAGTTGCATCGACTACTGTGCCGTAGTCCCGGGCTTGGCGAGGACGAGGTCATTGGGAGCGCATCTTGGGCAGCAGCACGGACCAGGCGGAGGCCGTTGCTCCCCAGTCATGTTGGCCCGCCGAGGGAAGGGCCATGGAAATCTATCTACTGTGTATGGCGACAACTGACTGCCATGGCAAAATGTGCTTATTTGAGCTGAACCTGACTTGGGCTCGGCTGGGCTGGGCTGAACCGGCTGGGTGTCAGCTCTGGCAGCTGGCTGGGGCTGGTTTCTACTGGTCTGCCAGAGTGTGAACGACTCTCTGCTCTGCTTGCATGTGACGGGGGATCATCTTGTCAAGGGTTCCGTGTCAAACTCCAACGTTGGATCCGGTGTGTGGATTGCGCGGACCCTGAAGTCTTGGGGATGCGAGGAGCTGTTCATTGATTTGATTGATAGGCACTGCATGCAGATAAGCAAGGCCACTCACTCACCTCACTGCTGTAAGTCAGCACTGCGTACCTGACACTGTCACAACGCAGACAATAGTTTGTTAGTACAGTACCGTTGATGAATGATTACTGATAGGATCTAAGGACCAGACATTGCCAGCGCACCGCAAGATTGGGAATACCGCTCCTCTTGGAGCCACAAAATCATGCCATTGTTCGGCCACATCCAAATCCCGGGAGCGCCACTGAGCACTCAGTGGGGTGATCATCTATGGCTACCACTCGGGCTGCCCATCGAATTTCAAAACCCTTCCCAGGGATCCCGAAAGCGCTGCAAGGAACGGCACTTTGGGGGAATTAAGCAGCGCGGCCGGTCAGGCCACCCCGGCTGATGATAGTGTAATACATATAATCTTGAGCCCAGATCTGTTCGTGGAGGCACTCGAAACCCATCTCCCTCGCCCCTGGTCCCTGGTCCCTGAACCGGTCGAGGTATAATTCATTTCCTGCCCTGTCTATCCGGCTTCATTTCATCTCCCATGATCTCAATTCTCGCCGTCTAGGTGATTGACTGTGTTGGTATTTGTTCGCTGGCTCCCTTCTCATCGTCCAGTCTGCCTCTACGAGCCGACCGACCAATTGACCCGTGCGCCCGCCGCCTCGCCTTTCCCGCACCGAAGCGCGACACGGCGTTGTCTGTTTGGTAGTCTGACCTGTCTACAGCTCCACTCCGCTCCCTTTCTCGTCCTTGCCACCAACGCCAAAAGGACACCCAGGTTCACCGCACCCTTCAGCCCATCGCTGATCTGCAAGACACGATGCCGTCGCGTACGCTCCCTTTCTTCACGCGCGCTGACGTCGAGGCACATAGCTCGGCAAAGTCCTGCTATGTCACTGTTGGCGACAACGTCTACGATGTCACAGATTTTCTCGACGCCCACCCCGGCGGCTCCGACCTCGTCCTCGACTGGGCTGGGAAGGACATCACGGCAATCCTCAAGGACCCGGACTCTCACGATCACTCCGAGGCTGCCTATGAGGTGCTCGAAGACTCCCTCGTTGGCTTTGTAGCCGGGGACAAGTCAAGGTCGGGCGCGAACGGTTCAAATGGGGTCAACGGCGATGCTCGCTCGAACGGCAACGCCAACGGCAACGGTGCCGCAAATGGTAAATGGGTTCACCCGAGGACGGGCATGTCGACCGAGGAAGACTTGAACAAGGAGACGGACTTTTCGGAAGACTACAAGAAGCACAAATTTCTCGACCTCAACAAGCCCCTCTTCCCACAGGTGTGGTTCGGCGGCTTCAGCAAGGAGTTCTATCTCGACCAGGTCCACCGCCCCCGGCACTACAAAGGCGGACAGTCCGCGCCTTTCTTTGGAAACTTCCTCGAGCCCCTCAGCAAGACGCCTTGGTGGGTTGTCCCGCTGATCTGGTGGCCCTGCGTGGCCTTTGGCGTCTACTCGGCCGCCCAGGGCTTCGATCGTCTCTACAACCTGCCTCCCTTCCTCGTGCTGGGCTTCTTCATCTGGTCGCTCATTGAGTATCTCCTTCACCGTTTCCTATTCCACCTTGACTAGTAAGTCTATGCCTCATCATGTCATCAGGTGATCACAGTGTGGCTTACTGTTGGTGTCTCAGCTACCTTCCGGACAACCGAGTCGGTATCACACTGCACTTCACCCTCCACGGTGTCCACCACTACCTGCCGATGGACAAGTACCGGCTCGTCATGCCGCCCACGCTCTTCCTTGTGCTGGTTGCGCCATTCTGGAAACTTGCACACTTCATCTTCTACTGGAACTGGTTCGTTGCCGTGGCTGTGTTCTCGGGCGGCATGTTCGGCTACACATGCTACGACATGACACACTACTTCCTGCATCACCAGAATCTGCCGCTCTGGTACAAGCAGCTCAAGAAATACCACCTTGAGCACCACTTCCTCGACTACGAGAACGGCTTCGGTGTCACCAGCAAGTTCTGGGACACTGTCTTCGGCACAGAGATCAAGCCGGCACCGGTCATGAAGACCAAATAGGAGCACAGAGTGCCTGGGCCCGTCGACACTACATTTTAGTGTACATGTATATTATTCAAGACATATAGGACGGCATTTCGCGGCGTGCGCCGACAGAGGCAAAGCAGGGTTGGATTGGTGCCGGTCTACATACACACATGTGCCCCTTTTGCAAGAATGCCGTAGCTTGGTATCGCCAACATCTGCCGGATCGAGGCACAGGGAAGTAGATGTTTGCCCGCCGGCTGCTCCAGCGTGGAAGCGCTCGATACGATAATAAGTAATAATGAAACAAGTCGCTCTCAATGAAACTTGACATAGACCAAGGCACCTGTTTGTGCCTGCTCTCTAGACTGCCCACCCCTGTGCAGCAAGCAGATCCGTGCACGGTCCACCAGCCTAGAAATTTGTGCAATCAGAGTGCTGGCCCCACCTTTTTGTGTCTCCTGATAAAACACCACATCACCCTGCTTGCCTGCTTGCAGCCGCCCGACACACACCATCGCTATCGGCAGTCCCTGCAGATTCGACTCCCCTTCTGACTCTACTCGCTGTTGGACACACCATCTCATCCACACAGTTCAAGATGGCATCCTATGATGTCGAGGCGCTCCTCGAGGAGACTGCGAAGCAAGATGTGAATATGGAGGATGCGCCATCTGTTCAGGCTGCAGCCGATGGTGCCAGCGACGAAAAACCCAACGGCGAGTCTCGCCACCGAAGCCGCGAGAAGAGCCGTGACCGCGAGCGCGAGAAAGACAGAGATCGTGACCGTGACCGCAGCCGCGACAGAAAGCGACGTGACCGTGACCGCAGCCGAGACCGGTATAGCAGCCGTCGCGGCACCCCAGACGCCGAGAGGACACCTCGCAGCGATGCCGGCAGCCATAGGAGCAGTAGGCGCCGGAGTAAGAGCAGGGACCGCGAGGATCGTTCCTCACGCCGCCACAGAGACGGTGACTATTATCGCGGCGGGCGTCATGGTCGATCGCGCTCTCGGTCCCCGGGCGGACGTTTCTACCGCCCTCGAGACCGCGACGACCGGCGGGATTATAGGGAACGCCGAGAGCGACGAGATGACGACCGTGATCGTCGTGGCGGCCGGACGCCTCGCACGGATAAGGATGCTAGCGATCCTACCCCGCCGCAGCTCACCGAGGATGAGAGGGATCGCAGGACCGTTTTCGTCCAGCAGCTTGCCGCTAGATTGAGGACGAAGGAGCTCAAGGAGTTCTTTGAAAAGGTTGGCCCCGTATCTGAAGCTCAGATCGTCAAGGACCGCGTCAGCAACCGATCCAAGGGGTACGTTTTAGACCCCCACCCATCGCAGGTCTCTCCCAGGCTACGCTACATCGATGCTAACTCTTGGCTACCAGTGTCGGCTACGTTGAATTCAAGGACGAGGAATCTGTGCAGGCTGCTCTACAGCTTACTGGACAAAAGCTCCTAGGTATTCCGGTCATCGTCCAGCTCACCGAAGCTGAGAAGAATCGACAAGTCCGCGAAACGGGCGGATCCGGCGGTCACCCCAACTCGATCCCTTTCCACCGTCTGTACGTTGGCAATATTCACTTCAGCATCACTGAGCAGGATCTTCAGAATGTCTTCGAGCCATTCGGCGAACTCGAGTTCGTCCAGCTTCAGAAGGATGACACAGGACGCAGCCGCGGCTACGGATTCGTGCAGTAAGTAGACCGATCAAACCTTCCCGCTCAGACGCGTGCTGACTCCATCGCAGATTCCGAGACGCCGGCCAAGCACGTGAGGCTTTGGAGAAGATGAACGGATTCGATCTTGCCGGTCGACCGATCCGCGTCGGACTTGGAAACGATAAGTTCACCCCTGAATCCACTGCCAATCTCCTGCAGAGATTCCAGGGCCAAAACCAACAGTATCAGGGGTCTGCTTTCTCGGGCGCTGGTGGCCGTGGTGCACCGACATCCAACTTTGATCGTGCCGGTGCCCGTGATAACGACAAGGGTACTGGCGCGAGCGCTCTGGACGACACCGACGTTGCTGGCGTCAATTTTAACAACTACAGCCGGGATGCTCTTATGAGGAAACTAGCGAGAACTGATGAGCCCCCGAGCGCAAACACTGAGCGACAGATTCTCAAACCGAAGACGGAGCCCAAGCCGCTGCCTGTCAGCGTCAGCCAGGCCAGCCGCTGCGTTGTTCTTCACAACATGTTCGATCCCGATGAGTAAGTACCCGGTCCACTTGTTCTCCAAAGATCACCGTTTGCTGACGGAATCGCAGGGAAGAGGGAGACAACTGGGTCAAGGAATTAGAGGAGGATGTTCGTGAGGAGGCGGAAAACAAATACGGCCACGTCGTCCACATCTCCGTCGAGCCCAACTCCAAAGGAGATATCTATCTCAAGTTTGACAAGGTGCAGGGAGGCGAGAACGCAATCAAGGGCCTTAACGGTCGCTACTTCGGCGGCAGGATGATCACTGCTGCGCCGGTGGTAGATGCCGTCTACGCCAGTCTCTTCCGAGCAAACTCGAAGGCTTTCTGAGTCGCTAATTCGGATCCACAAATGCTTTGCTCTAGGCTTTCTCCCGACCGGTAAGAGAAAGCATGGGCGACACGCAAAACTTCAGCGGTACTGATGACTGCAAGATTATTTTCAACTGCATTCCCTTGTGGGAACTCAACCTCGCCGTCAAGATCGAATCATCTCTCGTCATCCCGATCACCGCAGTCGCCACCATCTCACTGCCCCCTCTGGAACCCCTCGGCAAGCACGGTTGCAAACGGACAACAGGCTGGTTTGATCCCGCAACTGGAACACGACCACTGACGGGTTACGAGTTACAGGTTCCCACTGAACTGGTAACACAGTGCACGACAGCTCGGCCCATCTTTTACACTGATTATCATAGTACCCGGCGTTTGAGTCTCCGGTTCTATTATCCGTACAGGTCTCCATTTCGAAGAACCATCATCTTGGAGTTAGGGTTGATTAACAAAGATACTGATGATTGTACATAGGAGGATCAACAGCTTGACGTCAAATTCCCGTCGTCTTTAGCTGACGACCCGCCATGCTCGTGACCGAGCGATTAATGGAACAAATTAGATTGCTTGCAATATAAACCTCTTCTTGAGGGGCGCTGCCTTGTGACTATGTGTCTCGGTCAAGTCTCGCCGTCCCAATTTCTCAAGGTCTCGGATCGGTGGGGAGCAGGATGGTTCAATGGCGATAGTTCGTTCATGAACACATGGCCCATCTACAGTTGACCAGTCTGGTCTTCTGCCCCTGGTGCTATTCTTTTCCTCGTCGACTTGCTCTGTAACTTACTGTGCTTTTGCGTCTGGTCCTCTTGCCCGCTGCCCCCGACACCCATCACGTCTCAGAGACCCACGCGTCGGCCAGAAGGTATAAAACGAAAGCCCATATTTCCCGGAGCCACCTGCTCATGCTTTACTATCATCCCTTCTCGCTCATCCCCTGTCAGCACCTGTACCATGATTCCGACTCACGGTTTTCCCATTGTCACCGTGCAGTACGCCAGCGAGTCAGGCAAAATCCCCTGACCAACGTTGGTGGAGTAAATGAATGTATGCACTTTGACCCTGACCACTTGGTCTGAGGTTCAGAACAAAGCCCCCTGCGTCATTGACGGCCGTGATATATGGAGCTGGGCGTTTCTGCTCTATTCTCGTCACAGCAGGCAGGCCCGCCGAAAGTGCCGGCTTCACTCGGCCTCGGCCCGTAGGCTTGGACACATATTGATGTATTTCCCCTTTCCTATAAAACAGCTTTGCCCCTGCCCTCCATTCATGTTATACACGAGTCTCTTGCTGTGTCGTTTCATTTCCTGCGGCTGCCGGGGTTGACGATGCCTTTCTCTTTCTCTCAGAGAAGGCACGGCGTGGGAACGCCTTCTCTCGTATGTGTCGCACTTTTACATACGAATTGGTCCTTTACTTCTCCAAATCACACCACCTTCCGTGCCTTGTTTCTTTTTTTTAAAAGAACGGATATTCACACCTATAAAAACGGATGATACACCGGTACATTACCAACACCACTCACACCCAATTCACACACCTAACACCCACACCTAGCACCTATATACTCAACATATATATACCCAATTCATATACTTAATTTATAAACTTAGTCCTTATATAGGTAATATAATTATTTGGTATATTAATATTAGGTATATAGGTATTAGGTATATAAGTATTAAGTATGTGGGTATTAGGTATGTGGGTGTTAGGTATATGGGTGTTAGGTGTGTGGGTGTTAGGTGTGTGGGTGTTAGGTATATGGGTGTTAGGTGTGTGGATGTTTAGGTGTGGGTATGTGGCGCGAGTGATGTACCGGTATATGTACCATCTGTTTTCACAGGTATGAACATCCGTTCTCTCTTTTAAATCTCCCACCACAGCTTTCGGTATGGGCCAGCGGTCCCTTGATTTCCATGATATGCACTGTCCCTTGCCGGCGTTCATGCACTTTCGAATGTTCTGGCTTACGGGTTTTGCTTGGTCGGACGTGGCCTGGTCCTATGTCTTCTCCTGAAATATCGAGTCCACAGCTCTTTTATTGACTAATCTCGTGAGAACAGCCTTTCACTGCGGTCTTGGGGAGACGAAAGCCCCTTGGGCCGGGGTTACTGGTCACGATGTGCCCCTGAATGGCAGCCCCAGGGCGTCCCATCCGCCGGCTTCTTTTCAGCTTTCTGTGGAACATAAGTCTGAACTTCTTGGGATACAGATGGACGTTCAGTCCTCTTTATCCTCCAAGCACAACTCCTTGCAAGGACCTCACCAACTGCAGCACATCGCCGTCTCCTTGGGTGCATCTTCATGCGGTTCCGGTTTGCCTCCTCCTGCAGACGGCACACACCCATGGTGACTCGGAGCAGGTGGATGACTCGCCCTTGTTGACGATACTTGGGCTCCTCCGGTTTGCCTGCAGCCCAAAAATTCCGCATGGTTCTGGAAAACAACACTCAGCAGCAGACCACTTTTCTTGCCCCAAGCATCGTTGCCTTGCTAGGGCTTTAAAGTAATCTCCCCCTCTGCCACAACTTGATCCCCTTTCTTCCAGCTTCCTTGCAGGAATCCCGGAGAGCCTTCCGTCGTCCCCTTCCCTTGAGCATCTTCTTTGATGGTCTAGAGAGACCTTCATCTCTTTATCTTTTCATCCCCCTCACACCATCACCAGCAGAAGCATCCCTAGCGACATCATTCAGCCCTCCCACTTGTGAGCTAACCTTCGGGATTTAGGCAGCGTAGCCCATCCCAGGGATCGCACATTAACCGGAAGTGTGTTTGCGTACGCATCAATCGACACACTCACTCAAACACCATGAGCTCACTCATATCCGGGAGCGACCTGTCCCACCAGGACCTTCAGCCTGGCTCAGATGCAGGTGACCAGGATCAGGACGTGGCCACCAGTCCCGAGAGCGTCAAGGCGACTTCTGGCCTACTGTGAGTCTTCTTCTGCCCCCATGTATCCAACATGAGTGGCCTGCTCCGCTGACTTCGCTTCCGCAGGTCGACCAGCTCGCGGGAAACCACAGATGGCGCCGCCAATGCCAACGGTCGTGCTGCTCAGCTGCTCCAGACTCTCCAGCTGATGACGAGAGACGTGGTACGTTACAGCGTGTCTTGCGAGTTTCTGCTCTTTTGAAGCGAACAGGCTCTTGTTTTACCGCTGTTTTGTGCTTTATGTCTGCAACAATGGTTTCTTCTCAGCTGCATCCTCCTCGACCAGGGGGGACGGAGCTGTCTTTTCAAGCGCTGGCCACCCAGTCCAGAGGGACTGGGACCTCGTCGGTTGATCATCAAGTCCAGAGGGACTGGGAGCTCAGCTTCTCATCACCCGGGCCAGAGGGCAAGGGGTCTCATCGTTTCAACACAGTCCAGAGGGACTAGGATATCCATCCATCACACAGTCCAGAGGGACTGGGATATCCGTCAACCATCCAGTCCAGAGGGCCTTGAACAGCAGTGGTCACCCAGTCCGGAGGGCCTGGGATAGCCTTGATGACCCAGCAGTCCAGAGGGCCTGGGGTTATCAAGGCTTGACACGCTGTGGTGGTGTCTTCCTGGGCCAGAGTGGAATGTGAGTTTCCTACCACTGCATGCCTGGTCCCATGACACATATAGTCAGTCGCAGTGCGAGTTGCATTCTGATGACTGCCTCAGCATTGTGCTGCACAAGCCCCAAGGCGCTGGCTGCCACTTCACTTACCAAGTCGTGTTCGGCTGCCCATTCACTACACAACTCTCGTTTGTCCGAACTGGCTCTGCTCTCAGCGTCCCATGTTCGTTTGTCTTTGGCAAAATCCAAACCTCAGACCAGCCTTGCCAGACCGCCTGAGCTTTCCTTCCCACCAAGCCATCCACCTGCCAACCACAACCTCAACTGACAACTCCTCTCAAGATCCTCCACCGCAACCTTGACAACCCATCGCCTTGTCAACGAGACTGTCTAGCGTTCTGCTTCGCCTTTGTCTTCGTCTTCGTCTTCCCTGCTCCTGGTCATTCTTCACAGCATAACCTCACTCCACACCACTTGGATTCTGCGTTTTCTTGGACTCTGCTCATTGTTTGATTCCACGCCGCGTTTTCTTGGAGTTCTTGGTACCTGAGAGAAGCGTGTTCTACCATCGCGTGCCAGCTGTCCTTTTCGAGCACAGTCGTTCGCAGTGGTTCAACACCTTCTTCTGGAATCATCTGCAGTCGCCCATTTTCTGGAGTACCTTGGGAATCATTCCAGTCTTTACATCCCTTGCGCCGTCCTTTCCCTCCTCCTTTCACACGAACGCCTAGCATTGACAATGAGCTCCAAGTCGCCTGCCGCCAATGGAGCTTCGCTCTACTCGCCAAAGGAGTCAACGCTCATATCAGCTGAATCAGCTAACCCACGGCGACAGACTCCTTCCACAGACCACTCGTACCGTCCCGGTCAACCTTCGGGACTTGCGATCACCGCCAGTCGAGAGGAGCCCAGCCAGGGACCTAGTGTTGCGCGCCTCGTCAATGTAAGTATCTCCATGGCTCGCAGCAGACGACATCACCACACAGGCGACAATCTGACTTCGCACATGTAGGAGGTGCGCAATGTGTGCACTGCAGCGCAGGAGAATCTGCAATCATTGAACCAGGCGATCCACCACACGCCTGGCATACCTGGAAGGACCGCAGATCTCATTGGCAACGACTTGATGGCCACGGCGCACCAGTTCATTACTATCAGCTCGGTTTGTAATGCGCTGGAGAACAAGTTCGACGAAGACAAGCTCCACCATCGCCGAGAACTGATAGCCCAGCAAGCCTCGCATGAGGCTTACCAGGGTGGTCTTCATGGACAACTCGCCAAGGCCAACATGACGATCGACGAGTTCCAGAATCGTCTTCGACAAATTGAGAAGAACTCCAAGGGTGAGCTGGAGGCCAAAGCACAGAGGTTGAACGAGAAGGTCAACAACCAGAAGCGCCGCATCAATGAGCAGCAGGCTCAGATAGAGGTATGCTTTCCCCAAGATACTCGGGCAAGCAATTTACGCGCATGCAGCTAACCTGACATCCCAGACCCTGAAGCGGAAGCTGAGCCAAGGAAGCAAGCTCAGCAAGCTCACTATCAATGACAGGAGGGAGGATGACAGCTCTCCCCCGTCGGAATTCCCTCACTCCGCGACTTCTGAGCTCACATACAGGCACCGCAGGAGTCCTCCCGTCCCTCAGCCGAAGATGGGATCCTCCATCACCCAACAGGACCAGGAGTTCCTCCTCAACAACCTCAGAAGCAACATTGATGGCCGTCAGGGCTTCCCTCCGCGTCAAGGAGGTACCCGAATGGAGAGGGATTCTCACTTCCAAGGTGGCCCTGCGCCCACAGCTCCCTCGTTCGGCCAGTTCGGCCACCAGCTTCCAGGTGCTATCGGGCCAAACAACCCCATGGGAGGCGCTCCAGGCTACTACGGTCCATACCCTCCTGCTCCGGCATACAGACAACACACTGGTGATCCCACCCACGGACCACCCGTATCGCATCACACGTATGGAATGCCGAGCATGCAGCCTTCTGCGTCTCTGTCTCACCACCGAGTTGGCCCCTCTGGCTATGCCCCTCACACCCGTCCTAGCAACGCGCTTGTTCTTCGACAAGACGATGGCGACGACCCTCAGGTGACCTCCTGGAGAGAGATATTTCAGAAATTGTTCAATGCTGTCAAGGGATGGACCGAGCAGTTCGACGAGAAGGTCGCCATTAGTGTTGTTCAACGTGTTTGCGCGGAGAACCGAAATCTATGGGACTACATTGAGAGTGTAGCGTCCTGCTACAAGAACTCCCAGAGCACTCCTGGACATGCTCAGTTCATGCTGACATCCAATGACCACCGGACGAAGTTCATCACCCGCTTAATCCTCCAGTATCTTGAGCAGGAGGTGCTTCGTTCCAAGTTCTGGCTGGGATGGGACAAAAAGCTAGACGTAGTTCTGAAGTCCTCCGTATTCCCTCAGCTGGAGGCCACTGCGTGTTCGTTCGACCAGCGCCGCGTCGGACGTGAGCATCTTCAGAGCGTCGTCGACCAAATCGTCAACGGCCCCGGATACAAGACAGAACATGACAAGAGGATGAAAACTCACGCCAAGGCCCTCCAAGACATTGCGGGGTCTTTCTATCTGAACAACGCTCATCAGCAGAGCGCCGTGGTGGGACTGCACAGCATCGCCAAGATTGCGATAGAGGTCAGCGCCAAGATGATGCAGAGCCGCCTGTCATTCTCGTTCATCTGGAACGAGTGCGGCGTCAAGTTTAGCCACGACTCACACTTGGCCATCAACGAAGACACCCATGGCTACGCGGTCCAATACAACAAGCACATGCGCGTCGCCATCGTCGTCACGCCAGGAGTCAGCTACCGCGATGACAATGGCCCCAGCATCGTGGCACGCAGCCTCTTCAAGGCGCACGTCATGGTCATGCACTGAACAGAGCCCATCCCCCGCCCGCAAGGTGTGGCGCATTGGGCGTCTGGATTGGGGGTCTCTGGCCATCCTGGGCGAGCTGCTTGGGAACGGCTGCCTGAGTTCTGGCAGAGGTCGGAACGCGCCTGTCCCCATGGCAGTATCACTACGGCCCTCGAGGCTGCTCACGCGCTCTTCTTCGGCGTACATATTCTTCTCTCTTCTCGGTTTTCTCCTTTTCAACTGAACGGCGTTTTTGACTTTTGACTCTTTCTCGTGCTGCTCGCGTCTTCACCCGATTAGGAATGAGCAACACTCTTCAATGGTTCTGCCGTTCGACTTGGATTCCCAGCTTGCCCTCTTGCAGTGTCACCCGGCAGTGGCTTGGCACAGGCCAACATGCTGATGGCTTCCTGGTTTGCGGCTCTTCCTCTTCATCATGATAATGACAGCCTTCTCTTTCGGCTTTCCTTTCTTTCTCATTTTTCGGCATCTCGGCCTCGTCTATGGCTGATATGAGGCATAATTTGGCAACGCAGTGGAGTGTTGTGGGTCCATCAGGTACCTTTTCGACAGACAAGGCTGTCGGGGCACTTCCTCTCTTTCAAGTTGCCCACTGCGGATGCTTTTCCTTTCTTTCATGAGGCATACGAGGCACGACGATATGGGGTCTTTACCAGGCAGATTGCCGGGCGATTGGACCACGTGCAATGGATAAGGAGTTTCTGGACACTCCTTTCTTGTTACGGACGACGGTGGACTTGGGCACACGGCTACCAAGATGCGTCCAACTTTGGAAGGTGTGACGTCGGCACCGACAATGGAGCCTTTGGAGGCTGTCAGGATCTGGAGAGCTCTGTTTGCCCAGGGCCATTGACGGAATTCGACGATAAACACCTTCTCGGGTTTTGTAGGTAGAAAAAGAGAAAGTCCTCACAGGCACCAAACTGATGATCTCCTGCTTCGTGTGATGTTGCTGTTTGAAATGATGCAGGCTTAACAATTGTAAAATGCTGCCACTGCTGGCAAGATCAATCCTGCTCATCCTGAGGGATAATCTTTCGAGCCGTATAAAATTTCTCAACGCTTGAATTCGTATTGATGATGGTGGTTACTTTCAACGGCGATTTTACATCTCTTCATGGCACAAAGTTTCTGTGGGTTGCCTTGTTGTTGGCTGTTATCATGATCAACTTCGCTCAAGGAACATTAGTCACACTGCCTGGTAAGAGCCACTCAGGCTTATGAATTCAAAGTATAATTCATTGAGAGGAGAATTTTAAAGGGTATCAAACTAAAGCTTCATTTCCTAGGTAAGATTATGTTTCGATAACGCACCACCAACGCCAAGAGAACAAAGCTGACCATCAAATGTGGTCCTCTGCTGTCCTCTTCCTTTGTCTGATATGCCTTCAGAATTGTATGAGATTGCAAAAGTCTATGGGTGCCAGTATAGGTTACCACCTGACGGGGGAGGGAAACCTTGCGCCCGCTGCTCCTCCTCCTGATCAAGCAGGCTTTGGTGGAGGGCTTGTTCCTGCTGCTGTTGCCACAACTGTGACGACGACGGTCTCTCCTGGAAATTACCAGGCCAAGCGGATTGTTGCTGCTGTTGTTGCTCCCACCGCTGGGACGAGTCCGCGCTGGGACGTGTGTGAGGAGGAGGAGGAGCCGGTGGGTTGCTGCCGTATGGGAGCTGCGCAGAGGGCGGTAGAGATTGCTCGGCATAGGCCAGGTGGTATGAAGGCTGCTGCTGCCACGCATATTCTTGGGACGGGCCGGACTCATAAGGCCGCTGGTAGGGTTGTTCGCCGCCACCGTGGGATCCTTTCTGTCCTCCGAGCTGCTGCTGAGGAGGCTGCAGATGCTGCCCGCTTTCCCCCTAGGGACGCAACATGCCGCTCCTGCCGCTCCTCTGGCTTCTCCGCTCGGCATCCATGATCCTAGCACGATCGAGTCTCTTCACAACAGCGCCGAGGACCACCTTGAGTATTCCATCTCCGCTCAGGGTGGTTTGTGACAAAGAAACGGTGTCAACCATGTCCCGCACACCACCACCCATCTCGGCCAGATCATCGTCCAAGGTCCGAAGGGCGTCAGCCGCACCGGGCTCGTTGCCAACCTGGAAAAATTGCACGCCGACCTGGTGTGGCGGGGCCTCCAGGCGATCGAGCTTCTGGGCGACAGACAGCAGGACGGACTCTGGGTCGTCGGAGGGCACGCCGTCGGTGATCATGATGACGTTGATGGGCTTGACGTCTGTGGCATCCGGATCGCCGCCGGCTCGCTCCACGGCTGCCTCGTAGTGGCGGAGATAGGCCTTGAGTATGTGGTTGAGCCGGGTGCCGGTGGGCGTCATGCCGCCAGGACGGACAGAGGTGAAGATGCGGTCCACGGCAGAGACGTCCTTCACGTTGGCATATCCGCCCGAAGCCTTGCCTTGAGACTGGCTGGCGGGATAAGGCGACCGGTGGTTCAGGAAGTAGATGTCGACACCGTCGGCGTCGTGGGCAGTACAGATGGGGGTGATGGACGAGAGGGCTGACTGGACTTCCCGCCAGGACCGACCCACCATGCTGCCGCTGTCATCGATGAGGAAGATGGTGTCAAAAGAGCTCAGGAAGGCATATTGATCCTCCGGGGTAGTGACGGTGATGGCAGAGAACCTGGACGGCGTGGGACTTGGATCACGCGCGGCGTAGGCCGGTGATGGTGCTGATGGGTAGGCGCTGGCTCCGCCGGTGGGTGCACTAGTATATGCCGGAGGAGGCTCATTATCTGCAAGGAGGCTGTTAGTATCTGCGCGAGATGGTCCGGGCAGTTACACGGGCGGGGGTGGGACTCACGAGGTACTTGTGTGGGAGGAGCAGCAGTGGAGAAGGGGTTGGAGAAGGGGTTGGCGCTGATGCCTTGACCAGAAGTAGCACCTGCTGAGAGTCTCACGGGCTGTACCTGAGGCTGAGGCTGATGGCGAGGCTGTCTGGTCGACCCCTGAGACGCATTGCTGGGGGATCTGGAGAGCTTGTCCTTAATGGAGCCCTTGATAGAGCCGAGGAAGCTGTTCCTGTCGCTCATGTTGGCTGCGACAGGGCTCAAAATGCGGCGAGAGGCTGACGAACGACGGCTTAAGCGACTGTTGCGAGAACTGTTCGTAGACGGGTGAATGAGCAGGTCGGACATTTGTGAGGAAGGAGGAAGTCTGTAGATTATTTCGAGGTGGGTTGTTGGAACCAAGGGATGCAGACGGCGGAGACGGTAGCGAGTGACTCCTAATTTAGAAAGAGTTGATGTGAAGGGAGACAAGCAATCAGTGAGTGGCCCTGCTCCTGTGACTTGCACTTGCGTTTGCACTTGCAGTTGGACTTTGGACTTGAACTTGGCCGGTCTGTTGGCAGCCTTGAGACGATGGTCGACGGTTGATGGCCGATGGTCTGTCTATTGATGATGGTGATGCCCGTTCATAGCAACTGCCCCGGTCGCATCTCAACAACGACGGCGCCTTCTTATCACATCGCCATCAACCAGGACACGAACGGCAACCGGCAAGTGTGTGTGCCTTGCGATTGCCTCCCCCTGGGCGGAGCATGGAAGCGCTCACCACCAGGCCCGACCTGGTTGGGAAACTAACCCCTTTGTTCATCATGTTGATTAAGTACAGGCACCTACCCAGGCAGAGAGCAGACTGGAGGGACGCAGAACCAACATACCGGACGTTTTACTACACACACAAAGGGCATGAGTTGTGAAGCAGACGAGGGGCCGCGGCTGCATCCAGAAGGATGGGTGAGACCCGCTGTCATCAGGTGCGCACATTGTCAGTCGTCGGGCTGCGCTCAGCCTCCCACGCCGCTTCGGGAGGAGAAGAGGAGGTACATGCACTGCCACCACGCAGCCCAGTGGTCAGAGGTTGCACAGCATGCACTACATGTGCTTGGCAGCATGTACATAATCCAGTCTACATGTCAGAATTTCTGCCGGCCGGTCTGCGTTCTGCCTAGCAAAACTGATTACAGATTACGGTATCCGCCCAGGGGCTGCGCCGTGCACACGCCTGACTGATTCTGCGTGTGATGCTGATACTAACATCTGATGGGCATGGCAAAGGCAAAGCTAGCATAGCATCGTGTTGGCGGGGCTGAGGCTGAGGCTGAGGCTGAGGGTTTCCTCGCCCCCTCGCCCACCACCTAGCCTCCGTCCACCACCACATCCCACATGGCTCACGACCTTGAGACGGGCCTTTCAGGACCCCGCCAAGTACCTGCATAAGCGAGGCCTTCTTTGCAAGGGGTCGTCGACTTCCATGGACTGTTTAGACTTCTTAGTAGTGGTCGCCTCGTTGCCTCCTCCGGATGCAGACCAAACGCCACGGCGCACCACCGGCGTCTGGTCGGCCATCATTCATACATGCATCTCACTGCCCGCTGATGGCAAAGTAGACAGGTTCGTCCGGGACTGCGGTGAGGCCTTCTACGGCGCCGCCGAAGAGGAGAGGATGCCTAACACCACCCTCCTAGCCATCATGCAAGAGCGCCAACACCAGGCATGACCTGCCTAGGCCGGGGAGCGGGCGTTGGTCGGCCCAAGACCTCCAACGTTCAGGCTCCCTTCGGCCCGGGATCAGGGGGTCTTTCGGGCTCCATCCTTCTCGGCTTCGCAGTGTCGCCAAGACTGTCGGCTCCGGTCTCTAGGGCCCCGGCCATGGACATCCTGAATCTGAACCCTTCCTGCAGGTCCACACGACTGGCCACAGCCCAGGCACTCGGGTTCTGGCCTGTGGGAATGGCAGCATCAGGGCTGTCGTTGGCTTGGAGTCTGTCATATGTCTCTTCTCTCTTGTTGCCCATCCATAGCCATCCCTGTCCACCCGTGTATCAGCGTTGCATATGAGGGACCGGGCGGCCAGCACGGACGGAGTGGGCGAGGCCATAGACGCCGAGTCCTCTTCATTATGTAGAATGATTCCTGCGAGACTGACACACAACAACTTCTCACACAAGTCTAGCTACCTCGGAAGGAGCTGGGGCCCCGTGGTTGGTTCTGACCAGGTTTGCCACGGAAGCTCAGCACTGCAGCTCGCAGGAATCCCAACTGTTTGTGTGTGACGACCTCTCGTGGGATAAACACTTGTGAGATGGACTTGAGTGACACAACATCCCATAGGACAAGATCCAGTAGGGAGACACCCAGTAAGACAACATCCTATGGGATAACCTACAGCGTGGTATTGGATAATCCACCTCCATGCGTACTGTGCGCAGGCCTGGGATCTCTTCGCCCCTTCCACTGTACTTATACCAGCCCAATATTTCTGTGATCTATACGCAGCCGATAGATAGATACTTGGCACACTTGACTTCATCGAAACTCGGAGTTGTTTCGATGGAGTGTCCCTGCGTCGCGTCGCGTCGAGGGCGATGTGTGCCGAATTCGACGGGTGAAATATGACAAGTAGGTAGCATCAAATCGTCACCGCCTTATTGCCTTGGCCCCGTCACACCCTACTGTAACTACCCCGCTGTTGCATTCTCGTCTGGTGGGGCTGATTTTCGATCCAGGAGATTCAAGTGGGGAGCATCGGCACTGGACCGCCCTATTCACTGCTTCTCTACAACACACTGATTCAGTCCTCCTCCGGGGCAGCTCTGGGGTACAAGACAGGTCTCCATCAGGATGAACCCCCAGCAACGGCAATGGATCGTTGACGGGCCCAGCGGCCTACAATCTGGTGTTGCTATCCGAGACATGTGCGCGTGCTGTGCGCGTGCTGTGCGTGCCTGATGTAGACCAACCAAGGGCGTAAGCCATGCAACATAAAATGTGGGAAATAGGGATGGAGGTCCAGCACAAACCAGCGTGGGCAGCCCCATCACACCTGGGTCGACCTGATGGAAACCAATCAGCCGCCTGGTGTGGGAATGCCTCGTGTCTCTCTGCCCGACGGATAACCTATCAAAGACCCCGGGTGTTTGAGCAAGCATGGCGACGGTGAGCTTCCCGGCGGCCCGTTTTGCTGGCACATGGCCTACTCGTGCACACTGCCTTCCTAGTGAATGCCACGCACGGTATTTATTCAGCTGCTCGTCTCAGCTATCCCTTTCAGCGCGGGGTCCACAGAAGTGGCTTTCTTGTTTGCCTCCTTGTCTCAGCAAACAGGCTCGACGAGAATTGCCCCCCCCCCCTGAGACTGTTGTGTTGGGCGCTGACGACTCTATTTTTCCCACTTTGAAGACGACCTGAATCGCCAAAATCTCTGCCAACCACCACCCGCGAAACGCAGCAGCAGCAGCAGCAGCAGCAGCAGCAGCTATCCATCATGTCTAACGCCATGGCTTCCGTGGTCGGGGCTTTTGCCAACCGAAAGTTCTCAATCAACCGTAATACCGGTGTACCTCGAGAGCGTCGTTTCTCTATCGGTGAACCTAGTGCTACAGGTGAGTTCGGACGTCGCTAGCTCTCTCGTCTTGGCTGTCTTGGCCATTCGACGTGCAACGCCTGCAAGCCCCCTGCACCCCAGAAGATCCCAGCTTCAGAGCTGGGCCCTATCAAGAGTATATAGCATCTTGCTGACGAGGCGCCTCTGCGGAATCCAGAGCACAGCTCTAAAATCCATCGGCAGTTTCGAGCTGCTCACGAGTAAGCCCGTCAACGAGACAAGACCTGCAGCGACCACGGGTCCGCTAGAGCACGCACTTACATATATGTGTCCACGTCTGTAGGGGTCACTTGCCGCATGCTGGCCTGGATCCCTCGCGATCCTCTACCGGTGTCGTCTGGTGCACAGAGCGAGCGAGCGAATTCGGCTACCTCGAAGAGCCAGAGAGATGGGCCAACTTGGGCCAGGGTGCTCCTGAGGTGGGTTCCTGCAGCAGCAACATCGGCGAGACCAAGTAGTACAGAGCGGCAGGTCAGGATACTGAACGATTTTTCATGTGGCTAGGTCGAGGACGACATCGAAGGCTGCTTCCAGAGGCCCACCCATATCGACGTTACCGTCGCCAGCAGAGAATATGCCCCGACCGCTGGCATCAAGCCCCTTCGCGAGGCCGTCGCCAAGATGTACAACGAGCATCATCGCCAGGGGCAGGCCAGCCAGTACACGTGGGAGAACGTGGCTATTGTCCCTGGAGGCCGTGCCGGTCTGATCAGGATTGCCGCGGTTCTCAACCAGGCCTACCTGGGTTTCTTCATCCCAGATTATACCGCCTACAACGAGATGTTGTCGTTGTTCAGGAATGTGAGTCTGACTGGCCACACCCAACACCCACACACCTACTCCTCATACACCCAACACCCAATACCCATACACCTAATACCCATATACCCAACACCCAACACCCCTGCTGTATCGCGGTTTGCGTGGGGAGCGACAATTCTCACAAAACACCACCATTCTAGTTCGCAGCTATTCCCGTGCCCCTGGATGAGGAGGATGGCTATCATATTCACCCTGATAAGATTGCCGAGGAGATTCGACGTGGCACCGGCGTGATCTTGACCTCGAACCCTCGCAACCCGACTGGACGAGTTGTGCAGAACCCGGAGCTGGCCGAGATCCAGGACATCTGCCGCGGTCGGGCCACCTTCATCAGCGACGAGTTCTACTCGGGCTACAACTACACCTCCAACTGCGACGGGTCGACCATCTCTGCCGCCGAGAACGTTGTCGACGTTGACGAGGACGACGTGCTCATCATCGACGGCCTGACCAAGCGCTTCCGCCTGCCCGGCTGGCGTGTCGCCTGGATCCTCGGCCCCAAGGAGTTCATCAAGGCCATCGGCTCCTGCGGCTCCTACCTCGACGGTGGCACCAACGCCCCCTTCCAGGAGGCTGCTGTGCCCATGCTCGAGCCCACGCTCGGTAAGTTATCAAGCCTTCCTCTGTTTCACTGCTCACGGCAACGATCACCCCAGGCCTCGCAGTAGTTTACTGACGCCTCGCAGTGAGGACCGAGATGCAGGCGCTGCAGACCCACTTCCGTGAGAAGCGTGACTACGTCGTCAAGCGTCTGCGCACCATGGGCTTCGTGATCAAGTACGTGCCGGACTCGACCTTCTACCTGTGGCTCAACCTCGAGGGCCTCCCCGGCCCCATCAGCGACGGCCTGAACTTCTTCCAGGCCTGCCTGGAGGAGAAGGTCATCGTCGTCCCGGGCATCTTCTTCGACCTCAACCCCGCGAGGCGGCGTGACCTGTTCGACTCGCCCTGCCACCACTTCGTGCGCTTCTCGTATGGTCCCAAGATGGAGACCCTGCAGCTGGGATGTGACGGCATCGAGAGGGTGGTCAACAAGTAAGTGATATATACCACATGGGCGCTCTTCCCGAATATCCGGTTTACTAACCTCCTTTGCAGGTTCAAGAAATTTGGAGACAACTGAGTTGGGTCATGGATCGGTGGGTAGAGGCATGGTGCTAGAGTAAATATATAAGCTACAGGCTCTGAAGGAGGACGTCTGAGAGACTATATAGGTGATATTCAATGACATCATCCTTGACTTCCGGCCCGCCTCAAATGCAGACCTGGATCTGAAATGTGATAAAGTGTACTTGCGTGAACATCTGGAAATGAAATACCAGTTTGAGCTGCGATGGACGAATATGCCTATAGGGTATGCGCTCAGTGGGATTCTAGACATCATCTCAGCTCGGGATACTCCCTGCGGGACAGCTTCCCGCAGATGAACACCATGACCTCCCGAGGATAACCTTCTCTAGGATAAGTCCTCTCCGGATAACCCCTTACGGGATAACTTTCTGTGGGAAACCCTTATTTGTGAAGCTAACTATGAGAGATCAGTCCTACGGGATACTTGGTTTGACTATCTCATGATGTCTGATCCCTTCCAAACATGTACGCTTGAGGCTCTCACGCCGAATCATGAATTCAAGACGCCTCCCAAAGTACAGCGTCCTTGACACAGATTTTATGGCTTTTGTGATTTGATATTGGTGAACAGAGTACGCTCCAGTGAGAGACACATATATGGACAGAAGTGGGTTTCTTACTGCTTCGATCAAGTCACTGTTCAATTCTTCCAAGGTGGGTCAGTTGTATTCCGCGGCACATTCCTACCAGATCAGGGAGGTAGTATCAAGCCCGGGAACTTGGTATTTACTTGACTAAAGCTTAATTGACCTGTCAGAGTACCACCTTACAGTAAGGCAAGGCGTGGGGGAAGTTCGAACTTCGGTCACACCTCAACTACTGCAGGTCACCTGGAGCTCGCCACCACCCGTCACCTCACCTTGGGGGGCACAATTTCTCGGAATCTGGCACCAGCCTGTCACATGTGTTAGCCAAGACTCACTCGCATGCAGTCCCTTAATTATTTGCCCCGTCCTGGGCGGTTATGTTCTCTCCTTGATTCCGTGATTTGGCAGTGAAGCATTTTGAAGGTTCTTCTTCGGGAGAATTCCGGAGTTTGCTACATACTAATAGTCAAGGTAATACGAGCCCGGAGACCTTGACCGATTTGTACTGTAGCTAGGAATAGTGACACATGAAAGAGCATGGGAAAAGCCGCGTTGAGCGGCAAGGAATATTTTGTCACCGAGCTTGGACCATCCGGCCAAAGCTATCCTAGTTGGGCTCCCGAGGCAGGTAAAGTCTATTCTAGAACCGACCCGAAGTCATCGTCCAACGATCGCCGATGAGCCTCAAAAAACAGGGACGGACCTCAGTCAGGCGCTACAAATACCGGTGTTTCTCGACACAGCCCGCCCTGAACAGGTGAACAGACCTGACTCGAGTCGGGGGCAATGAGGAGCACCTGTGCAAAGCTCGCGAGACTACTCGGGCAGCCTCACCGCAGCTGCTCACCGGCGCACACCACGGCCAGCACCAATTTGACTACCATAGCGGCGGCAAGAACCCACCACCACACCTGGACCCAGGCGCCTCGGCGGCGACGACCTTCCCTCCCCGCCACCAGCCGCGTCTACCCACAGCTGCTACCACACCATTACTACCACCAGGCCCAGCGGCTCCAGCAGCAGCAGCTGCAGCGTAGAACCCCCACGCCCGCGGAAGTAGGGACCACCCCGGTCGCCATGGGAGTGACAGGCAGCCCCTCGAGCACGCAACCCGCTCCCGGGAGCACACAAGATGGGCCCTCGCCCGGGGGGGCCAATCACACCGCGCCCAGGGACCCAGGCGCACCGAATCCGTCTGGGGCCGCAGCAGGGCGTGCCGCAGATCTTCGCGAGAGTGCAGGCGAGCATGGAGAAGCAGCTGCGGGAGGACACGAAGGATCAGAGGGACCACCAGCAGCTGCAGAGGTCCAGGGGGTTGGAAGGGGGGGAGGAGGAGGAGCTGCTGGTGGCGGTGGCGGCGATCCGAAGGCCCTCCCGCCGCCGACTGAGGGCGGAGGCGTGCGGACCCTCGAGGTGGACGGAAAGCCCATTAGCCTGGACCACATGGGCCCCTTGGTGGTTCACAAGGACGGCACGCTGTCCAGGATCAATAACTGGGGTGAGATGACTGAGATTGAGCGGCAGAACACGCTGCGGATCCTGGTGAAGAGGAATCAGGTCAGGTTGGGCGCTCTGAGGCAAGGGTTGCAGACGGAGAGTGATGAGACCAAATAATCCATCAGTATTGTTGCTGAGCATAGATCGTGTTATCATCCGACCCTAAGACATGCCGTGAACCAAAATTACATTTACCACATAAACATAAACATGAAATCAAGTCAAGTGAAGTTCCCCCATGTTTCCCCATGTTCCAGGGGAACTATGCTCCTTGCCCGATTTCCCTGCCCGTGCCGCACGGAGCAGAACCATAGTGTTGGCCGAGCCCAACCCGAAAACGCCTGCCAATGTGTGTGCATCTAGGGACACAATCTTGTGTGAACCTAGTAGCTAGCGGGTATATACTCGAGAACAGACCACCCGGTAACTCAGGCGTTATGAGGAAGTTTCGGCCTTGGCCCTCTTTGCGTCCGGCGCCCCGTCCGTCTTGGCAATGATTTCAGCCTCAGCCTTGTCTTCCTTCTTGGACTCGCCGGTCGCTTTGGATGGCGCCTTGCTAGGGGCGGTGCCTTCGTTCTTCTCGATAACCAGCTTTTTCAACCATTGGTTCTCAGTCTCCAGCTGTGTGATCTTCTGCTCCAGCGCGGCCACCTTCTCGGACATCTCCTTGGCACTCTTCTCCAGTGCTTGCTCCCTCTGCTTCTTCTTGACGCGGAACCGAGCGCTGGCAGCAGTGTTCCGCCGGCGCTTGTCCTCCTCGGCCGCGACCCTCGAAACCTCCTCCATGTTCATGGCTCGAGCTTGGGGCTCCGTGGCCCGGCGCTTTTCACCAGTTTTGGGTTGACTGCCGGCATGGTTCGCATAGGCGTGCTGGGCAGGGTAAACGGCCTGTGGGTTTGGCTGGATAGGCTGCAGGCTTCCGAGGTTGTCGGGGAAATTGTTTAATGTAGGAGACGCGTATGCGTTGTTGAAGTCGCCAAAGTTGAACTCTCCTGTACGAGGCATAGTGCCATGATCAGCACAAGTAGTTGACGGGAATTCGATTCATCAAGGTTGCGGGAATGGTGACAAGACACGCTGCGAAGAGAAGTACAGGTTGAGTAGAGAAGACTGGTGAACAAGCTTCACAGCCCCCAGTGTGTTGACCATGTCAGACATATCAAGAAATGGACGACGCGGAACCATGGGGGGTAGTATGGGGATGGGTGCAGTGAGGCATGGGTTCTGTCGGTTCTGGGTGAGGCAGAGTGACGCTGCAGAGTCACGGGGGATTGCGCCATCGATGGCCATTATGGCGGATGCATATCTGGCACTACCCCAGAGGCTGCCCTCGCAGGACGCAGCCGGGATTGACATGTCCTCGCATCTGAAGACGACCTAGGCCAATCAGATCGGCGGCTGATGGCGCAAGCTGGGAGCATGTCGCAGGCCGCAGGTGCAGGGTGGGGAAGCAAGGCTGTTCCTCTGTGTGCGATAGCAGAGTGCCATTGGCTTTTGGTCAAAGTCTCGGGGGAGATCTGAGGTATTCGGAACCGGTCTGAGGCTCAGAAGGCACTTGCCTCTTCGAAACAGCTCTCGGCACTCACCGTCCCCTGCCGAGAATCCGACCCCTCCCAGCCGGGGTTCTTCTTTTCTCGAGAAAAAGAGACTGAACTTTTGATCGTGATGGCCCGCAGTGTCCGAGATGGCTGACCAGGAGCCGTAAAGGACTCCCGGCGCCGCACAGACTGGGCGGGGGGGAGGACAAGTAGAGCGGACCAGGCAGAAGTATAATTGCAATCCAAGCCCTTCAAGAGCAAGCATCAGACGGAAATAGAAAATCCAAAGGGCCTACCATTGTTCATGTTGAAATCCATGCTCCCAAATTCTCCTGGGATCGTCGACGTGGCTGATGTCGGCTCGGGTTTGGACGACGCCGGGCTGTCGGCAGCGGGCTTGAAGTCGGTCTGAGTCTGGGTATCAAAGTCGAAGAACTGCGTGTTCGCAAACAAGTCCAAATTGTCGATGTTGCTGAAGTCCTCCTCGGGCTCGGTGGTTGGCGCCACGTTCAGCTGTTCCCTCATGAACTGGGCCAAGTGGGACCCTTGCCGCCTGTAGTTGGCCATGTCGACGTCTGGTGGTGTCGGTCGAACCACGCGGTTAGTTTCGAATACTCGCAGTATCGCTGTCGGAGTGGTGTTCGGCCGTCGCAGTCGACGTCGCGATCGTAGTCGTGGCAGCGCCGCGGTCTCTTCGTGGGTTGCGTTTTCGAATGTCTGAACTCGAGTCGCGATGATCAAATTGATCGGTGTGATGTGGTCGGCGCCCCTGTTTGCAGCGGGTGTCGATGGGGGTGATTTGTGTCCTTGGGGGAAGAAATGCCACGAGTCGAGGGTTTTGTGTGGTTGAGTCAGTACGCAGAGGCGGGTCCCACGAGGGAAGTGTGAGGGTGGTGCCAGTTGAAGACGCCGACGATCGGGGGGTCGGATTACTAGTGGCGATCCAGGTCACACACTGTAGAAACGGATGATTTGGCGGTAATCAAAATGCAGTAAAGCCGAGCGTCATCCGGGACCCGTGCACGCCGTGACGACGACAAAAGGCGATGCTGGGCTCGGGGGCAGCGACCAGATAGAACCAGCGATGGACGGCTTGTTTGGGTTGCGAAGAAGTCCAAGACAAGAGTCAATCTTAAACAACAGGTCAGACGAGATGTTGAGAAGGGGATTGGACTGGGCGGAGTGTGTTTACGAAGCTCTTTGATCTTGGGAGAGGGGGGAAGGTGAAAGAAAAAAAGACGGGCAACGTAAGAGACCGGGGTCTGAACAAGGACGTCTGCGGGGCCTCACGAGAGGTGGTCGTGGATGCAGGAAGGAGGGAAAGAGGGAGAGGGACTTCAGAGCAAAGCGGGCCGGCGCTAACAGTGCATCGGTAACAGCCTGCTGTCGGAAGGGCGCCTGGCCGTGTGCAAAACCCGTGAGGGGCCCCTTCCCGCTGTTAGAGGGGAAATCTCTGACCCCGAGCTAAACCACTTCATCCTTCATCATCTCTGCGAGAATACATCCCCATCCCACGCGGGCCTGGCGGGGACATTTTCCAAGATCGGAAGCGCCCCACACTCAGGCCAGGCCACGACGCCTCTCTGGTCAGGTCTCGCCGTCCCCTTTCCAGCCTCTGGGCAGCCTCACAAGTTCTCGTCCCCTGGGGTCCCCCCATTGGCCGTCTGCCGGTTAAATTAAGAGTGGGCGAAGAAACGACAGCGTCACCACCCACGGCAGCCCATCCCACATGGCGAGGATTGAATTATCTAATAAGTGATGGGACCCCAGTCAGCTACCTCGGAGCTTGTGTCCATCCCGCACAGCAAGCCACAGAATGCAACCAAGGCCGTACGGATTCCAGACGATGGCCTCGACTAGCCCACGCAGTACCCACGCACACGGGACACTTGATCTCTGGATAGGCAGCTGCACGCGAGCTCCTGCACGACGCAAGTCACCAGGGACGCAGACGTGTTAGTGGCGATGCTGCCGCTGCCAATCCGACGTTGCTGACCGAGTGACTGGCTGACTGAGAGACTGACTGGCATGACAGCCCGCAACTCACAACCCACACAATGTTGTGTTTGGTACGTAGTATACAAATCCACACGGCATCGGAGAATAGGTCCTTGACATTTGAAGCCACTGATCTTCATAAAGGGCCCACGGACCCAAGGACCCAGCGGACGACAAGACAGAGGGTTTCAACTTTCAACTACACTACAGTAGCGAGAATGGGCCCGATCGTTGCCGACTCGCCGGAGATGCGCCGCCTGCCAAGCCTCGCAATGCCGCACCAACCACTTGCTATGAGCCGTCCGTCGACTTACAGTAGACGATGGACCCACGATGTTGACCCTGCACATTTGTCCCTACGGTACAGTGCAGTCAGCACACTAAGCAATGATCATTAATCAGCAACAGCCCGACGGCCAGTCGGCCCTGACAAAGTTCTACACTAAATACCGCCCTTTCATTCACAGGCCGGCCCTACGTTGCACATGGCACAAAGGCACATGGCAGAAGGAGTCTTCCGTCCCCGCGTTCAATCGATGCAGTATCCCGAGCGCAGTCAAATATCCACTGTTGCTGGATATCCCAGGGCACGTAGGCGGCCTGGATGTAGCCAATTCGCAACCGATTACAGCACTGTATGTACCTAGCTAGGTAATACCCAGCACCAGGTACAGCCAGCGTAATAAGTGTGGTGTAGACAGTATAAAAATGTGAGGGCAGCCCCGCCATTGCTGATAAATCAAGCCTGCAGTTCCCTATTCTTATCTCTACCTATGTGTATGCTGTGACAGGTAAGAAATGCAAACGCCAAGCCCAATCGTTATCAACGTTTCGGTCCTGCATTCGCTTAGATAAGCCCTGTGAGCGTCTGCTATGATCCAGAATAGACTACCTCTGGTGTAGGCGTCTTGGCCTTGGCACCAAGGGTTCGCGTCACCCAGAGCCCACGACGCGTCTCGCCCTGCAACCATCGCATCGTCGTATGACGTGGGTCGGTCGCATCAAATGCCTTTATCACCAGCCTTGCGATGATGCTCCATGTGGGCTCTATTGTTGAGAAGAAATGGCGCGTATCTCTGTCCCCACCACAGCCCGCCTCCCTTCGACCTTGCGACTCGATTCTTCCAGCTCTACGGTCTTGAAGCATCTCAACCGCCTGAATCGTCCGTCCCTGCTCGCCCTCGTGCTTGACTGGCTCGACGACAACAATGCCTCCATCTGTGCGCCCTACCTCCGCGGCCATCAAGATGACGATGACGATGATGATCCCGCCGACCTCTACCCCCCGGTCTCCTCCGTCGACGAGCTCCGAGACCTCTATTCCGATATGCAAACCCGCAAAGGCTCGAAGCGCGAAGTCGTCGACCGCATAGTAGAGGGCGACTGGCGCCATGGCCTGACTCTTTACCAAATCTCAATGGTGGATCTGCAACACCTCTACCAGAACTCGACTTCCCAAAAATGGAGTGCATACCAAATCATTCCTTTGAAGACACCCATGCCCCAACAGGCCGCAGAAGATGAAGGCCCGCCGAAAATCGACACCACGTCCTTGGTTGTACCGCGATTCCACCCGTCTACGTTCCTGCAGAACCTCCAAGCCCAGGTGCTACCCGATGTGAAGGCGCATTACAGTTTTGACCGCCCTAAGGATATGGCCCTCCTATTACTGCGCATCTTCATCCTCGATTCACCGTACAATACTAAGCTGGCGACATCGGCTGCTGATGGTGACGCCAGCCGGACAATATACGTGGCTTTCCCTGACGGCAGCCCACACATATATATCAGCAAGCCACAGAGCATTGGTCCCGCCGCCAGCAGCGAGACGAAGAGTCTGCATACCCTCGTCATCGAGGGAATACCCAAGGCGTTGTCGCGACCCAGGCAGAGATACACACTAAAGCCCACTGCCTTGAGCACAAGACACATCCAAGAGCTGCTGCACAGACGAGGGCCAGGCAGGACGAACTCGGCCGGTGGTGGCTGGAGTATTTACGCTGATGAGAAGAAGAAAGAGTCGCCCTTGGGATCACTGCTCCCCTCGCCGCCGCTCAGCGAGGAGGATGACGGTGGCTCTACGAAGAAGTCGGGCCATGGGCAAGCATCTAGGAGTCGAGCTGTTTCACCCGAGACGGAACAGCATGAGCGAAGGGCCAAGCGCGCGAGATTGGTCGCACAGGGCAGATTTGGCGATTCGGCAAGGATTGACGATGGCAGGGGCGTAGAAAGGGTCGACATTGTCATCGACGACCCGTTCCATGTGAACACAGATCCTATGCACGATGACGGGGAAGCCCCTGAAAGGGAATCAGATTCTCCACAAAGCCGTCCAAAGGACAATTCTATCCGCAGAAGTACGATGGACGTGGCGTTTGACCGGGCTCGCGAGCAGGACGACGAAGGCGGAGGCAGTGGTGATCTTGACGGCGACGACGGAACATGGCGTCCGACTGTCAAACTGACTTTCCATGGGCCACACGTTTTTGCTGGGGTGCGGCAGCTTGTCGAGGCTGGCATCATCGATGGGGAAAAGATGCCGGGCTGGCTGACGGGCGAGGAAGGTGTGACCATTGGTGCTGTACGGCATGGCAGAATCAGGGGCCACAGAGGCTCTGGTATGTGACGGCTGCTGCGATAATACCGCGACGGTCGATTGTGTCATAACTTTAGTCTACGATAACTCAGCAGACTCATGACTCTAAATCTAGTGGCTATTGCTACACCATTTGTGGCCACGTCTATCTGCCACATTCTATGCTCGCTCATCGTCTCTTGGTCTATGATTCTTCTATTCCGAACACCTTGACCGTATTTCGCCATGCAGCCTCGCATACCTCCTCGACCGACACGCCCTTGATGCCGGCCACGATTTTGGCCACCCTCTCTATCATGCAAGGTTCGTTGCGGCCCTTAACCATCGCACCTTCGACCCATTTCTCCTTCTTGACCGTCTTGAACCTCTCAATGACCTCTGACTCCTTTTTCTGTGGCTTCTTGGTTGACTGCTGCTTCTTGGGCGGCTGCTTCACCGCTGGGGGCGCCGCCTCTCCGTTCTCCGATGAAGGAAGGGCAGGCTCTGATGCGTCAGCCGCGGCCAACTCCTTCTTGTCTATCTCGACGAGGTATTTCCAGCCCTCGTGGCTCGGCCGCACCTCACACCACGGCCCGTCCGTCTCGATCATCAACCTGTCCAGCCGGACGGCGCGGACAACCTCACAGTTCTCCGCGGTCTTGAAGCTGCACCCATTCAGGCCGATGTAGAGGCCGAGATCCATCAGCTCCCTCATCTCTTCTATGGTGCCCGTGAAGCTGTGAACCACGCCGCCTTTGTCCAGCCTCTCCAGCCTCTCGCCGAACGCGACCTTGAGGCACGCGACAAAGTCGCCATGCGCCGCGCGGCTGTGGAGGAACAGCGGGAGCTGCGGGCTCAGCGAGGCGGCGAGCGAGAGCTGGGCCCGGAACGAGTGTAGCTGCAGCGACCTCGCGCAGTAGTGCAGCCGGTCGTAGTCCAGGCCGAACTCGCCGAAGGCGACGAGCTGCTGCTGCGGCCCCGCGGCCCGGGCGTCCTCGACCAGGCGCTGGAGGTCTGAGATGATGGTTTCGGTCTTCTCGTGGTCGACGGCGAGGTCTTCGTCCGGGAGGGGCTTGTCCGGGTCCGGGCCGCAGGCGGGCGTGTGCTCGCCGTCGCCGTCCTCCTCGTGGGAGTGCGGGTGGGCCTGGTCGAATATCGAGGAGGAGCACGGGTGGATCCCTGCGGTGGTGTAGACGGTGCCTGGGTATTCCTTGGCGAGCGCAAGAGCGTCCCTCGAGGTCTTGAAGCTGGACCCCGTGACGATGAGTTTGGTGCAGCCGACCTGCCTGGCTCGGTCTACCAGGCCGCTGAGGTCGTCATCATGCCTTTGCTTGCCGTTGTAGACACCCCGGAATATGGGATCGGCGAGGTTGATTCCGATCTGGGGCCGGTCAGGATCTTCGACGCGCATGCACTGCAGACGGCCAGGGGGGTTCAAGAGGGGAAACGTACATCTATGTATCTTGGCCTGTAGGTTGAGGCTGAAGTGACGTTTGGAGCTCCGTTCTCGGCGGCTATTGACGGGGGTTGAGGCGGAGATTGAGACGCCATCCTGGAGGATGCACGCACAGAGAAGTGTGCTGCTGGTCTGCTTGTGCTTGTGACTGTGGTGAGAACGCTGGTTCGGACTGAGCAGAGTCTGGCTCTTGTGGAAAAGGACGTGAGTATGTTCACGGTCATTCCTAAACACACGCAGCCCGTCTGTGACCGAGTTCAAGTAAAATACTCCAGCAACAGGCAACAGACCTGGTGTTGACTCACACTCGGGCAAGCCACAGCAACCGCGCCGCTGGGATGCTGGAGGATCGTGATGTGTGAGTGATGTACTGGCTACCGCTTACCTGTACCTGGGCACTATCATCAAAACACGTCAGAACCGCGGGTGAGCTGCTAGGCGCGTAAAGTGGCCCGGCCGATCGGGCTGAAGGCTGGCCCCTGCACTTATCAGATCTTGCTGCATACAGTAATACTGGGGCACTGCACATGCTTGCTGTACGCGGGCAAGGTATCTGTCACAGGACTCTAGGCCATGTCTGCCCCCATGCACAGTTTCCCAGGTACCTGGGAAGTGCTGCAAGTGGTGACAGGGGCAGCACGAGCCTCTGCGCGTCTTCTTCCAGCCCGCCCACAACAAGACGCGTTTTTGCTGGGCTTGTTAGCAACACGCGCTCTCCGGAGCACGACTACTTAAAACTTTCCCGGAACCGCGGTGCTTTACTCCCTCTCCCATCTTCACTTCCACAACATCCACCCTCTGACCCCCGACTCGCCCTCTGCTTTTCAGTTTACCGGGGCATAGGACCACTCGCAATTGCCTTTGCTGCACAAATCAAACTCCCCGGTGCCTTCAGTATCTTCTCCATCTTGCCGGACCTGCAGGCCGCCACTGCGGAACGCCTGCCCCTCTCCGTTTCCGTACCCCTCTCAAGCAGCCCTCGCAACATATCGACGCGATGTTTGTAAGGAAGCGAGGTAAGATGTCATGACCCATCCATTCCCACTGCTACCGGAAACTAATATTCGCCCAGATGGACGCCAGGAGCGCGTCCAATTCGACAAGATCACGGCGCGTGTCTCGCGACTGTGCTATGGTCTTGACATGAACCATGTCGACCCTGTCCAGATCACGCAGAAGGTCATCAGCGGTGTCTACGGAGGTGTCACAACCATCCAGCTGGACGATCTTGTCAGTACTCTTGCCACCCTGCCCGCTTCCCTCACACGTCAATGTGCTAATTTCCATTGGGACCCAGGCCGCCGAGACTGCCGCGTACATGACTGTTACCCACCCCGACTATGCCATCCTCGCTGCGCGTATCGCAGTCTCCAACCTGCACAAGCAGACCAAGAAGCAATGGTCCGCCGTGGTCAGCGATCTCTACCACTATGTCAACCCAAGAAATCGTACACCGTCGCCCATGATCTCCCAGGAGACATACGACTGCGTCATGCGTCATAAGGAGGAGTTCGACTCGGCCATTGTATATGACCGCGACTTCGGCTATCAATACTTCGGCTTCAAGACCCTCGAGCGCTCATACCTCCTGAAGCTCGACGGTAAAGTTGTCGAGCGGCCACAGCACATGATCATGCGTGTTGCCGTCGGCATCTGGGGAGACGATGTGGAGAGAGTCATTGAGACCTACAACCTGATGTCAAACAAGTTCTTCACCCATGCCTCGCCCACATTATTCAATGCTGGCACTCCCCAACCCCAGCTGTCGTCATGCTTCCTCGTCGACATGAAGGAGGACAGCATCGAGGGCATCTACGACACCCTCAAGACATGTGCCATGATCTCCAAGATGGCGGGAGGCATCGGTCTGAACGTCCACCGCATCCGTGCCACCGGCTCATACATCGCTGGCACTAATGGTACTTCCAATGGCATCACTCCTATGCTGCGTGTCTTCAACAACACGGCCCGTTATGTCGACCAGGGTGGCAACAAGCGTCCAGGTGCCTTTGCTATTTACCTTGAGCCATGGCACGCTGATGTCTTCGAGTTCCTTGACCTGCGGAAGAACCACGGTAAGGAGGAGATCCGAGCTCGTGATCTCTTCCTTGCCCTCTGGATTCCCGACCTTTTCATGAAGCGGGTCGAGAAGAACGGTGACTGGACCCTCATGTGCCCCAATGAGTGCCCTGGCCTCGCCGACTGCTATGGTGAGGAGTTTGAGGCACTCTACGAGAAGTACGAGAAGGAGGGCCGCGGTCGCAAGACCATGAAAGCCCAGAAGCTGTGGTACGCCATCCTCGAGGCTCAGACCGAGACTGGCAACCCCTTCATGCTGTACAAAGATCACGCAAACCGAAAGAGCAACCAGAAGAACCTGGGTACCATCCGCAGCTCTAACCTTTGCACTGAGATCATCGAGTACTCTGCCCCAGATGAGGTCGCCGTCTGCAACTTGGCCTCCATTGCTCTGCCGGCGTACGTCGATTATGACAACAACTGCTACAACTTCCAACAGTTGCATGAGGTTACGCAGGTCGTTGTTCGAAACCTGAACAAGATCATCGATGTCAACCACTATCCGGTCAAGGAGGCCTACAACAGCAACATGCGACACCGACCTATTGGCGTCGGTGTCCAGGGTCTTGCTGATGCATTCCTGGCCCTTCGCATGCCTTTTGACTCCCCCGAGGCCCGTGAGCTGAACAAGCAGATCTTCGAGACCATCTACCACGCTGCTCTTACCGCATCAAGCGATATTGCCAAGCTGGAAGGCCCGTACAAGACGTACGAGGGCAGCCCCGTCTCACAGGGCATCCTCCAATTTGACATGTGGAATGTCAAGCCTTCTGACCTCTGGGACTGGGAAGCCCTTAAGGACAAGATCAAGGAGACCGGTGTCCGCAACAGCTTGCTGCTGGCGCCAATGCCGACTGCATCCACCTCGCAGATCCTGGGCAACAACGAGTGCTTCGAGCCATACACCTCCAACATCTACCAGCGACGTGTGCTCGCTGGCGAGTTCCAGGTCGTCAACCCTTGGCTTCTCAGGGACCTGACAGAGCTCGGCTTGTGGTCTGAGGCCATGAAGAACCGTATCATTGCCGAGGATGGTTCCATCCAGAACATTCCCAGCATCCCGGCTGATATCAAGGCCCTGTACAAGACCGTCTGGGAGATCTCTCAGCGGACAATCGTGCAGATGGCCGCTGACCGCGGTGCCTTCATTGACCAGTCTCAGTCACTGAACATCCACATGCGAGAGCCATCCATGGGCAAGATCACCAGCATGCACTTCGCCGGCTGGAAGCTCGGTCTCAAGACTGGCATGTACTACCTCCGCACCCAGGCAGCTGCCGCACCCATCCAGTTCACTGTCGACCAGGAGGCACTCAAGATCCAGGAGCAGACTGGTGCTAAGCACAGCGGTCTCGGCAAGCGTGCGCCTCCAGGGGGCATGTGGCAGCCCTCAGCTAGTAGCTTCGTGCGCCCCATGTATGCGAAGAAGGAGTCGGTCAGCGGCGGCAAGGCTGTGAGGTCTAACGGAATCCCCACGCCGAGCATCACGCCCCCTCCTTCGACCCCAACTGTCGACCAAGAGGCAGCGACTCGTATATTGGCATCTCCCTCTAAGCCCAGGACCGTCCCGTTCAAGGCCGATCAAGAGGAGGGTGAGAGCCCCAAGGCTCTGCCCATCGAGCCGGCCGAGAAACCTGTGGAAGAGGAGCTTCTTGACGGCAAGAAGCCTGACGGCCAGTCCGAGGACAAGGACGGCGACAGCGCTGACCGGGAGCACGACATCTACTCTCAAGCTGTCCTGCAGTGTAAGCAATCGTCGACCACGTGATTCGATCTCCATTGACTAACAACCTCACAGGCAGCATTGACAACCCCGAGTCCTGCGTGATGTGCAGTGGCTAGAGCAATCAATCAGCATCGGGTGTAAGAAATGAGTACGAGTTGACGTTGACGACAGTAAGTCATGAGGATGGGCGTCGTTCTTGCTTTTTGGTTTCATTCGGGCATGTGGTTTCCTCATTTCAACGGTGCAAGGGGGCGGCGGCATACATAAATCGCTTGCAAGACAATTGGGTAATATTGCGAAGCTGCGTCTCGTTGCACAGCAGCAACGGCAACACAAACACTAGGTACGAGTCGAGCAACGGAAGGTTGCAGTCATGGTGAGGCGTGTGGAAGCTCATCTCTTCATTGAGGTGCCACATGTGACCCCCCTTTCTTTCTTGTCTTGTTATACCACTCTCTATTTGGAAGTCGGGTCAGGGATGTTCATAGTCTTTTCTGTGTGAATAAAGTGTTTTACAGATAACAACTTCGCTGCTGTGCTTGCCTGACCTCTCCTGACGGTCCTGGCCATGCTGCCACGGATCAGTAACCAGTGGCTCCGTGCACGGTTTTGCTGTTCACTTTAAACTCCAGCCTGCTCCTGTGTACAAGCGCCAGCCCATCATATCATTCCGGTCGTTCCACTGCGATGTGGCTCCTTGATTTCCCCATGACCAACAGCACGTACGAGCAGCGTAGCGCAAATGAACACGTTGGGAAAATACCGACTCAGCCTGACTTTTCGGGTACCATAGGAGGGCGGGATTCACTGGGACTCGAGACATGACCTCTCTCCGAGGCTCATCGGGTTCTACGTCCGATCTACGCAAAGCTTAATTAACACCCTGGCGAGGTTGACCGATAAGTCCTGGAGGATGCTGCGGCAAGAGGTGATTCCTTCCTTGCGTTGAGCCCCGGGGCAAGATGCCTGTCTCCCGAGGGAGGAGACCCGCGTGAGATGCACGATGAAAAACGTGTTTGGAATTCCGAGTGGTCGGGACGCCGAGCTCTCGCCCATTCAGATGAAATCGCCCCCTCGTGGGAGATCGCATGGGACGGATTGGACGTGGCCTACTGGAGGGAATCCCACATCCCAGAATGAGGCCTGCCGCTGTGAACGAAGGCATTGGTAGGCTATCCTCTAGGCCGCCACAGCAGGCCAGCCCACGTCTCATTTGCGCCAGGGAGGCCGGCTCTCTCTCTACGGTCTGGCCATGGTTGGACAACAGCAATCGGCTTTGGTAGCTCACCACCTATTGCTGTCAACTCTAGAACTTCGCTGGGCCGGCGACCGAGGGCTCCTATTCGACTTCCTTTGTGCAGGGCTCAATTAGAGGCAAGTCAAATGATCGGACTCGCCGGTCGACCGAGACGGTGGTGCGCCGGTAATGTGAACTGAACCTTGAGCCCAATTTGCGCTTGATATCGCCGACGAATCCGGACTGGCGCCCATCAATTCGCGGGACCTGGCGCCGACGCTAATTTGGTAGACCTGTTGAGGCAAGACAGTAGCGACGGCGGCAATGTGCTTGCTCTTGAATTTTGGGGAGAGCACAATGCTTTGCACGTTCCTGAGAGCTCTGGGGATGCCGAGACTATCCTTTGTGCTCGAGCCATCGGGACTAATCTGCGAATGCGTGCAATGGCGATTTACGAGCACGTCTCTCTTGAACGGGCCTTGTCTCGTGACAACGACGAACAAAGGCATTTGGAATAACCGTTTGATGAGCGCGGTCGTACCAGCTGTCCTGGTCTGGTTGAGGTGGCGGCGGTTGGACTAGAATGACGTTCCGGAAATGACTGCCGACAGTGGGCAATGCAGGCAGATGCAAGCGCTCGAGGGCTCAGCTTGCCTCGTCCGTCCAGTTTGAGGCCTCATTTGGAAATGGCCCAATGGGATGAGTGGCTGACCACGCTGGCGCCACACGACGGCCAAGCCTGTAGGCCTGTATGTCCCTGGTGTGGTTGCACTCAACCCTGATAAGCTGCTGCACGCCAGGGGCAGCAGCACAGAAGTGCGTTTCCAAGGTTGTTGCCGGACGGCCAGCTAGGGAAATTTCAGAACTTGATGCCGCCGGATGGCAGTCGGCGGCATGCTCTTTCGGGCTAGTGGCCTGCAAGTCACGAACCACGAAGGCAGAGAGTTCTGACCACGATCTGTGCTCAGCACGTTGTTTTTCCCTGGTGATAATGCGATTCGTCGTGAGCGGTGGTCAAAGAAACGGCCAGGGAGCTGGTGGCTGGGGCTGGGTGTGTACCCTTGTCGCTTCTGATCTCCGTCTTCAAAAGCCTGAGATATTGCTCGACCGACTGCGGCTTTCGCCCCAATTGCTGTGACAGGGTGGCTCCACGAGAAGTAGTGCAGTTGAGGTGATTGTGAAGACAAAGAGCAATCTCTCGGCCTGGCACAGTCGAAGGCACCGCATCCCAAATCTCAAATTGACGGAGCTAACCCGCACGCGGATACGCACGGTGGTCACGCCGATGAGATTGAAAGAGTCGGGCAGATAGTTGATAGTTATAATGCCGCCGAGACACAGCACAGACGAAACAGAGTGTCCTGCGCGTGCTTAGTGGTATCTTGGAAGTCCCAGGTGGTAGTAACAGGATGACACCTGCACGACGGAAAAGGACAAGGCCGTGACATGTGGTGCCCGCAAATTAAGGACGTTACACACGTATCAAGTCTGCGGCCGGGTGTTTCTGGGCGGTGGTAATCAACGACAAGCCTGGAGAAGCTGGGGGAGAAACATCCCCAGGCGGCCAATGGGCCCGACGGTGAGAACCCAATCGAGTAAGTGGAGCGGCTGGCTTCTCGCACGGGTTCGCGTGCGTTCGTGCGTACATTACAGCACAGAGGAGTAGGTACCCAAGTAACTACCTCCTAGATACCCAGGTGGCTTCTATCGTCGCTGGGATTTCTCAATCTTTATGACATCACCCGGAACCACGCTCTGGGTTCGCAGACGTTGTCCATCGGTGCTTCTCCGTGGTCCAGCCTGGAGTCTCCATCTTCGCGTCGTTATGCAGCAGGAATCGGCTCTCCGCCGACAGTCATGATGGCAAAATACGTCAGTCAGGCTCGGGCTTTTCCATACGTGGCGCGTTGTGTTCTCTTCTCCGGGTGGCCTCCCCTCAATGATGCTCGCGCACTGATGCATGTCTCTGCCCCTGCCGGTGCAATGTAACGTCAGGACTGGGGCTTCCCTGCTTGCCCAAGGCCCGGCCCAGATGTGGCATTGTCCAATGGCGGTCGGCCGACGTTCGGGACCAGCCACCCAAGTCGACCAACAAACACTCAAAATTGACCTCATCTGGTCTTGGAGAGCTTGTGTTCCCTGCTTTCAGGACACGCTAGAGCTGCCGGTTCGCCGTCTACTTGCATTTATCGCGATGGGTGCACCTTGTTACTGGCACCTGAGGGGGCCTCCAGAGCTCAGAAGATTCCAGCAACAGACTTTGCAGGCCTTCAACGTTGTCGAGAGAGCGGGCCCATCTGGTCAGTTCGGCTGTTGCATCCATCGGTGAGGACCTGCCGGAGTCAGGCCAGTCCACAGCGTGCCCACGTAACACCACGGATCAAAGGTGGGCGGGCCAGTAGCAGCAGAGAGACGTACGGACTAACGGGGTAGAAATGGCGGTAATTGAAATGTCCCTGGACGCCCACTCCAAAAAGCCTGCTTGAGGGCACGCGTGCTGGAGCCCAGCTAGCCTTGCGGCTCGAAGCCCTGAGTCCTTGATTCTTTCGATCCTGACCGCTCTCGTGCTGCCTACATGTAGCCTTCCAGGTTTCAAGGTCGTCGCCGTATTGCCTTGTACCCGGGCCTGTGAGAGGGTCGTGGGTCACAGTCCCGCCAGATGAGTGACACCGTCATTGCAAACACCGCTTCTGATTTGCTTCCTGGCCCCATTCTTTGGTTGTCCGGCCAAGGAAGGCTTGGTGCATGGGCCGGTAACGTCCCCAGTGCACACCAGACCGAGAATGGAGCATGACGGCCCCACGCCCACACCTGACAGAGCCGACAACACCAGTGGTCCCCTACACTACGTCGAGGCAGCTCTGGGCTGGGCCGGCCCCGAGAAGCGTAACGCGCGATACTTGCGTCAAGAGAGCCAGAATAGAACACGTACAGCAGTAGCAGTGCACCCGGGCACGGGAGTTGCAAGAGGTCAATGGCTTCGCATGCCCTCGGCCTGGCACCGTGCTGCGACGCGTTCTTGTGTGCTACCGTAGACTATGTAGACCGGAGGGCATTGTGTAGATGCTGGGCCGTAGCCACGGAGAAACGTCGTGGACCAGGTCGATCGTCGGAGGTTTCCAGGCGAACTCGAAAGATTCTGGAAACCGCAGCTGGAATGGGCATGTCCCAGCGGCCATATGGGCGAGGCCCACCTTGCCCACCTAGGTGGGGAGACCGACATGCATCATGGGGCGGAGATCGTCAAGATCAGGGCCAGAGCTGCAGCTTCCCAGCAAGAAACAATGACACCTAGTCCAAGGCAGGGATGCCCACGCCGGCTGAGGAGGCCCCACAGGGACAAGAGCAGGTACCGCACGATCCAAGCTCCATGACGCCAATTGGGCGGCAACGCCCTTCCGTCACCAGGTACCCGAGCTTGTACCTGGGGCTGGTTTGCTCGGGGCTGGGAGGTGCAGCTGGGCAGAGAAACTGAGTTGCTGTGGGAGGTAGCGTTCCTAGTAGTAGGTAGTATCAAGGCAAGGTGCAGTGACTGTGTGCGCGTAGTGACGACCTGACGACAAGCTGCCAGCAACTCGCAAGGACGCCTTTTCCCTGCCCGCCTTCACCTCGCTTCACATTAACACACACACGTACAGTAGCACGGAGCCACCGCAGTAGAGACAACAACCAACCGCCTGCCTGCGTACCTGCAGTACCTTCCCTCCCAGGTGCCTTCTTCTTCCTGACCGTCACCCATCCCATCAAGCTATCCCACCTCGACCTTGCACCCTGGCAAGCCTCGTCCGTCGATCCAGTAAGTGCGTGCCCCTCTCCCAGATTGCATACTGTAGCACCTTGCCTACCTTGCCTACCTTGACTACCCTGTCCTTCCATCTGTCTACCCATCTGCTGCCCATCCTGGCCTTGGCTCTTTGTGTTTGTGAACCGCTGCACTGTCAAAATCGCACCTTCCCCAGCCAGCCACCTCACTTCGTCCGCACCTGTGACCCCGTCTTTAAGTTCGACCTCGCCCGCCTCTTCAGTTTCCCCCAAACGTCCATCGCCCTCCTCTGTTTACCTTCACCACTTACACCACAACCGCGCCTCTTCACACGCGTTGACCCAAGTTTTCATCCCAACAGCTTTCACCACTTTGAGTATTACTGCCGCACATCGACATTCGTCAATCTCATCTCGCAGCCACTATCAACCCTCCAACCCTCCAACCCAACACCAAAAACCAACAGTCAAGATGAAGTCTGTCGCCATCCTCGCCTGTGCCCTCCTTGGTGCCGTTTATGCCCAGGACATCAGCTCCGTCCCCCAGTGCGGCGTAAGTTCCCCCCCCCCCCTTTTGTGCCCCCAGTTTGTCACGCGCCTCGTACTGAAAACATCACCCAGCAAACCTGCATTCAGAACATGCTGCAGGAGCAGGCCAATCTGGGCTGCCCCCCTGTCAACGGCCAGCCTGACCCCTCCTGCCTTTGCAAGAACGCCGACTTCAGCTTTGGTCTGCGCGACTGCTCTCAGCAGGCTTGTGGCTCCGACGTCGCCGATGCTGTCGTTTCGTACGGTGTGGCCTACTGTCGATGTAAGTCATACGCTGCGGCCCACCCGTGCATACCACCCTCCGCAGCTGTACCGAATACTGATATTCGTGACAAACAGCCGCTGGTGTCGACGTTCCTACCACCGTCATCGTAAGTTCTTTTCTCCGTCGAAACCTGCAAGTGTCAAATCTGACGCATCCACAGTCTGGTACCCCTTCTGCCACTGGCTCTGCCACCGGCTCTGCCACCGGCTCGGCTTCTGGCTCTACCACTGAGAGCGGCTCTGCCACCGAGTCTTCGAGCGCCATCACCACTTCGTCTTTCGCCACTACCATCACCAGCGGCGACTCGACCATCACCACCTCTGCTGCTACCACCATTTTCGGAGTTGGTGGCGCAGGTGCTTCCGCCTCCAGTGCCGCTTCGGGGGCTTCTGAGTCTGCTTCCAGCGTCGGCGAGTCTGCCTCGAGCGCTGCCTCGAGCGCCGCCAGCTCTGCGTCTGGTGCTGTCAGCTCTGCCACGGACGCCGCTGGCTCTGCCGCTTCTAGCGCCGCGGGCGAGGCAACCAGCTCTTCGTCTGCAGCCTTTGTGAGTTGACCCCTTTCCTACCCTCCCGTACCGGACCGTTCTAACATTACCGACTCGTAGGCGCCTCAGATGACTGCTGCCCCAGCTGCCGGCTTCCTGGCTGCTGCCGGTGTCGCCGCCATGCTTCTCTAAGCTGATTGAGAAGTTGACAAAACCTAATTTTGTTCTCGGTTCTTTTTCACACTTTTCTGACGTTGCCACGTCATACATTAATTCTCGACTTTGTCGACTTTCTCAACGCTCGCTCTCTTCACATTTCAGCCCACGGTTCATCTGGTCATCGTCTTCAGAGTCCACAAAAGGTTCGGTAGATGGCGTACAAAGGCAACGAAACTAGAGCAGTGGATAGGGGGAGCCCGACTGAAATGAATGAAGGACACATTGGAGTTTGCTGGCGGGAAAAAAAGAACATGATGACGAAATATGCTGATTTCCTCTGCCAGGCGGCATGATGGATGTACGATTGGAACGGTCTGTCCGGTAGCACTTTGCCAGGACGTAATGCGGAGGGCAACAAAGCCTGCGGACTCGCGCGGGCGGTAATGAAGCCTCACGACGAGGCTTCCACGAATGGTACCTGAGATACCCCTCCCTGGAGCTTTGGTCCAGGTTGGTTTTTGCAGTTTTAGGTTTTTCTCGCTCTCCTTAATGGCAACGTTCATAGAGAAAGTTCACACGTTGATGATGAAGTGCTGTTGCTGCTGTGGTGTTGTGATGACCTTTTGGATTCAGCCGCGAGCGGACTGACTGACTAGGAGTAAGTGGTTTCACGCATGTGTTTGTTCCCAACGTGAGGTTGAGGTGCGAATCAGGGGCTTAGTCATCCAGGGGCTGCCATGACATACGTATGTCCGGCTCGGCGTCGCAAGCTCACATCTGGTAGAGTGCTGGAATGTACTTGCATGTCCTCTCGTGCTCAGAACACACGGGAATGCCAAACTGAGCCAGCTCCAAGGCAGGATGGCAGAGACTACAGCGACGGGAAAGAAGAAGAAGACAATTGTCTTTTTCCATCCAGATCTTGGCATTGGCGGTGCCGAGAGGTTGGTGGTCGACGCCGCTGTGGGACTGCAGAACAGGGGCCACAAGGTTGTCGTCTTCACAAGCCATTGTGATCCCAAACACTGCTTTGACGAGGCCAGAGACGGTACATAGATTCCTCCCGCGTCCCGCGCCGTCCCGCACAACTCTCCACTGTGGGCAGCTGCTGACTCCGTCTTCAAAAGGAACCCTCGAGGTTCGCGTGCGCGGCAACACCATCTTCCCACCCTCAATCCTCTCCAGGCTCAGCATATTCTGCGCCATCGCGCGGCAGCTGCACCTCCTCGTCCAGATCCGCCTCAATGGCGAGCTTGCCTCCCTGCGGCCCGATGCCTTCTTCGTCGACCAGCTCAGCGCGGGGCTGCCCCTCCTGCAGTTCTTCCAGCCGAGGGCGCCCATCCTGTTCTACTGCCACTTCCCCGACCTCCACCTTGTCCAGGGCCGCGACAGGTGGCTGAAGAAGCTCTACCGCCTTCCCTTCGACACCCTCGAGAGGTGTAGCATGAGCTTCGCCGACGCGATCGCCGTCAACAGCAAGTTCACCAGGGGCGTAGTCTCGCGCACCTGGCCGAGTCTGGCCAGGGGGAGGGACCTCAAGGTCGTGTACCCCTGCATCGACATAAGGCCCGTAAAGAGCGTGGGTGAGGGCAAGGATGGAGGCCTGGTATGGGAGCACGGCGGCATCATACTGAGCATCAATCGCTATGAACGCAAGAAGGACATCGCCTTGGCTATCAGGGCATACGCCGGTCTGCCACGGGATAAGAGAAATGGCGTCAAGCTCGTCATTGCCGGTACGACATCCTCTTGTGTTTCTCTGGTCCCCTTCTATGACCTAACCCTACACTATCCATCCATCGTGTTCGCCTGACTGACACATTCATGCCCTAGGTGGATACGACTCCCGCGTGTCCGAAAACGTCTCCTACCACAAAGAGCTCGTTGAGCTCGCCAAGTCCCTCAAACTCACTGAGGCGACCGTACACTCGGCACAGACCGCCCTGGCCGTGCCGCCCGAGATCGACGTCATATTCCTGCTGTCGGTCACAAACACGCTCAAGCAGCAGCTCCTCAGGTCGGCGAAGCTGCTCGTCTACACCCCTTCGAACGAGCACTTTGGCATCGTGCCCCTCGAGGCCATGCTGGCGGGCGCCCCCGTGCTTGCGGCCAACACCGGCGGGCCGACGGAGACGGTCGTCGAGGGCGAGACGGGCTGGCTGAGGGATCCGGCCGACGCCGCCGCCTGGACCGAGGTCATGGACAAGGTCCTGAACGGGATGGGCCCGGACCAGCTGGCCGAGATGGGCCGCAAGGGTGACGAGAGAGTCCGCGGCCAGTTCGTGGACACCCAGATGGCCGAGAGGCTCGACGGAATCCTGACGAGCGTCGAGAACCCCAGGCGCGAGGGGAGCCTGGTTGCCCTGCTGGGCTTCTTGGGCTCGGGTGCCCTCGTCTTCTTCGTGCTGGCCGCACTGGTCGTACTGGTGGCCATCGCGTTGACCAAATAATAAACATATACTGGTAGCCCGCGAGGGTTCCATGATTCGGTCACGAGAGTGGACCTAATTGCAGATGCGCACGCACACAACAATCTCCGCAAGACCTCTTGACCGTGCTGCTATTCAGCCTGGACGGAGGCTGGAGAGAAGTCCAGACTAGGCCATGGGATGAGTTTGCAGGTGCGAACAGCCCAGTTTCGAAGACAAGTCCCGGTCAACGGGGTGGAGTCGTCCGCATAGTATGGGGCATCGGACAGCAACGACCAGCGGCCGCAAGAGCCTCGAGATTCTACTGATGAAGTTGGGGAGCAAAGAGGTGGTGTCCTGGGTGGTTCGCGGCCGCGCAAGTTGGCAAAACAATGATATGCTCTCGATCGAGGAGATATCGGCCATCTAAAGGGGTCACCTGATAGGAATGGGTTGGTACCGTTGGGAGATAGATACCCGAAATACCACAGCTTTTTACACGCTGAACTCCTCATGTCTCTCCGTTCTTATGCGGCTTTCGACCCATGTCTGCCTTATTATTTCGCGGAACTTCGTGCGTGGTGAGACGAGATTGCGCTTTTGCCCAGAGCGCAAAGAGGACACAAAGCAGCTTCGTAGAGACGACGCGTTCCCAGTGGACGCTAGCCACATGAACACTATGATACGTGAATATACTTGCGGATATCACGTCAAAACGTCAAATATTCAAGGGGTTCTGGTCCATCTTGTTCCATTAGACTTGTATGACCTAGGCCAACGTAATTAGATTCTTATCATACTCTCCCTCCATCATGCAAACAATTCCCCAGAAACCGCTGCACCCGCTATGATAATGTGATCTCTTGTCTCAGTGGGCGACCATGTCTGGGTCTCGCCTCTTCCTAACCTGGCCCTCTGTCCCCCCATCCCTCATCGCTCAATGGTCATAATGAATACCAGACATACACACACACATATATATATACTGGGCCCGTCCATCAACGCCGCCGCTCCAGGGCCTCTACCCTGTGTTTGTCCGACGTCGCTGAAAAGTACGGAAAGATGAGGGAAATCTCTGGTGTTCCGTGAAGACGACAATCGACCCCCCTCGGCGCCTTGCTATGACCGTCAAGCGAATCTTCCCATATTTCCCCCCGAATGCAGAATTCTCCCAAACCATCCGAAACATCCAGGGGCCTGCTCTCGCGTCTACCCGCTCCTCATGCATCCTGTCGAGGTCTTTCCCATTTGAACCCGTCCCAAAGGACGAAAAAATTATACAAATATAGAACACTGCTCATGCAAGACTTCGTCAATGACGGAGGTTGACTGTGGCGAGAATGCTCCGTGAAATGCTATGTCCGCATGGCGGCTTCCGCTCTTCCTGTCTGCTCTCTCGTTGACTGAGCCACGCCTCTCCCTTGACGGAAGAAAGTTGAGACGCCTGCACATTCAAGAGGCGGCAAGGAAACAGCCAGGTCTGTGCCTTGAAGAATAACAGTGACTCAACCGGAATGGCAATCGTGAACGCCCCGAACCTCGCCTCTCGTTCCCATATTCGGGAGGAGATGGCGCTATGCAAGTAATAAGAGATGCGATCTTGGAGCCGCCGTATAAAAGGATAAGTATGTACGTGCTGGTAGTAACAATTGTAAATCAGATAGCCGACCGATGCAAGTTTTTGTGACGGGTCGTAATCTTTGGTACTCAAGATCCAAAATCGAGTCTGAAGAGGGGAGTTTGTGGCGGTGGAGTCCATGTACTCAGTGATTCGGTTTGTCGCTGCTCAACGAGACTGGTCCAAGCAGTCTCATTGAGTGGTGTGGTAGAATAGCAAAGCTTCTTGTTGTAGTCGTACAACGGGAGTCTTCACTCCCCAGGAGCAAACACCTTCTTGGCTGTGTCGGTGCTGCCCACGGACGCATTAGTGTTGCGCCTCTTGGACCCGAAAACGATTTTGCCCATGGAATTGGGTGAGCCTTTGGTAGCGTTTGACTTCTTAGATCGATGCCCCATCATGAGAATCCCATCATCACTGTCGCTGTCATCGTCATCAAGACGTGCGGGTGGGGTTGGCGTGGAATTCCCCACAGATCCGGGCTCATGGTCATCAACAAAGACAGTCTCGCTGCGCTCATCAAGCTCCGTTGCCTCTAGAGGAAATCCTGTGACAGGCTCCTTTGCTAACGCTGGTGGTGTTACCGAGTCGGTTGTTTCGAGGACAGCGCGCCGGCTGACAGTCTTGGGGTCGCCTGGGTTGCCCAAGAAGTCTCCTTCCGGGTCGGCAGACACCGACGAGGCCCCGCTGAGCAGTGCCGGTAGAGATGGATCAGACTGGAATGCAAGAATTTGTTCCGCATCTGTCTCCCGGAGATCCTTCTGCGACGCAGACGTGGTATAGCTCACTGGGCTGGTTACCACGCTAGGGCTTGTCCACGGAGTGGCAATAGCTTCGCGGGAGTTGGATTTGGATGAAAACGTCGTACTAAACGTCTCCCCCCGGGAAGGTGCTCCATTGCTAGCAGAGTCGTCATCATCCGGCGAAGGAGGACACGGAACACGGGCCGCATCAAGCTCGGCAGCGGGTTGCAATACCTGCTGTCGCTGTGCCTCCTCGTGCGCAAGCCTTTCACGTCGACGCAAGGTTTCTTGAGCTCGAGCAAATGACTCTGGAGTCGACGAACCATAGTGCCTTGGGGGTGGTGTCTTGCCCTCGGGTATATCCTGGACGCGGTGGGCCGTCATCGGCCTCTCTTCAATCTTGACGACTGTTCGAAACTTGTCAAGCATTGGATCCGACCTGTGTTGGCCATACTGATACGAGGAAATGGTGTTGGGGGAGAAGAATTGAGGCGAGGGCAGCGGGCTTTCTCCAAAAGCCCGGCCGAAGTCTAATGACCGCATTTGTGAAAGCTTCTTCGGCTGCTCGAAACTTCCCGGTGCAACGAGAGAGCTCACACCAACCCGTGCTTCAGCTCTCTTGTCAGGGTTGGAAAACACTAGGGCTCTGTCGACCGATTGAGACCTTGTCGAGTCGTCGGAAGGCCTTGTGTCTCTACCCTTTCTGCGCAGGCCGCTCAAGGTTTCCGCGTGGTCATCAACAGCTGGGGTTGTTGGTGCCGTGCGAATCTCAGCAAGGTCGTTGTGCAAACTTATCACAGCATTCGAGATCGACCGCGAGTGCCTGTGGCGCGGGAATTCCATTTGAGCCGAGGTCGGTGTCTGGTGGTCTGTGATGTCTTCTTTGCCATTAAAATTCGTGGCAATGTCAGGAAGTTGGTGTGATGGGTGGCCGCCTACCGCTCCCGGCTGTTGCGAGGTTGATTCCGTCTCCAACGGTGGTTCTTCTTCTGGACTAGCCGTCACGCTGTAGGTTAGGGGATGTTCGCTATGTGTGTGCGAGTGTTCTCTCACGGTCGCGAAGTAGTCACCGTCCCCACGTAAACTCTTCCTGCGTGAGTCGCGGATATGATTGATGATCGGCGTATGGGCAGGGCTATCGCCAGCTGAACTGGCAGCACTGCTGGTGGCTCTCCGCCGGGAAACGCCCTCGGTGCGTTCCACCGATCGGCTTGTCAGTTTGGTGAGTGTCTTTTTCAGCGTAGACCTCGCTCGCTCTAGAAGTGTAAGAGGCACAACGGCATCATCCACCTCCTTCTCGTTGACTTTGATCTTGTTCCCTTGAGTCTGCCTCTGCGGATCCGTGTCGTCGATCCAGCCCATGATGTTGGGTAGGTTGGAAAGAACCCAGGGATGGTATTTCACTCCCCTAAGTGTTATCCGCTGCCTTGGGTCCTTGATGAGCATCTGTCCCAGGAGATGTTGAAGACTGTCATCAACATCCTCATACAGGAGCTGGTGGTCGTCACGGTATGGAGCGCTGTTGACGCGCTTGTAGAGCGAAGACGTGTCCGGGGACGTGGATGGATCCACAGGTCTCAGCCGCCTGGTGGGGATGTACACCTTCTCGGTTGCGATTTTCCGAAACATTTGGAACTCATCTTCTGCCAGGAAGGGAATTCGAGCAAATATCATACAGTAGAGCGTTACACCTAGGGACCAAACGTCGATTTGTTCAGTGACCTTGGGTGGAGGGGTGTTGTCGAGGTCTGTGTAGCACAATTCAGGAGCGAAGAAAGCAGGTGTCCCGACAGTCTTGGACAGTTCGTACTCGTCATCAAAGTCTTGCGCTTCTGATTCGGAGACGGTATCGTCAGGTTCGCCGTCTCGCATCGGCCTGCCAAAATAAGACACACCGAAATCCGAGATCTTGACGCGATGATCCCGAGTCCAGAGCAGATTTGCCGGTTTAATGTCACGGTGGACAATTCCCTGATAATGCAGGTACTCCAGACCGAGGACGACGTCCCGGAACGCATTTCGCGCCTCGTCAATGGTGAAACAAGGAACATACGAGAAATCGTCGGCGAATGGATCATGAGGCTGCGGGTTGAAGTCGATCGAAGACATGTGTGATATGATGGAATCAGCCATGCTAGGAGATCGCTCTCTGAATCCTAGATCGTCATAAGCCCCGTACATTGTTCCGGCAAGCGCGCTAGAAGAGCCAGGATTCGAGTGAAGGGGCCCTGGCGTTTCCATGTCGTCTTCGTTCGAGGTCGGTGGCCCTTCGGATGCGACGGCAGACATTGACTGTACTGACTGCGTTCTTGACGGGGCCTGTGAGGAAGGTGCAGACCTTCGTGAAGCTGGTGAGTACGACCTCCGGGAAGCAGATGCGTGCTGCGTGAAATCCGCCTCGGAAGGCCCAGATCTGAGTTCGGGCTCATCTTGACCTAGTTCCAGGCTCCAAGGGTCGGCGTGTGTACCGGTCTTCTCTGCAAGGTGGGCGCGTTTCATCTCCTTGACATTGAACCTCCGTTCCAAATCGAGAAGATGCTGCTCTTCCTCTTCGGTCAGAGTCTCGCCCCTCATCTCCCTTTCGATACGCCGGCGCTCGAAAGCACATATGTTCGGAAGGCCCTTTTTCCGCCAGATGACCTCTCCACATTCGACATGCTCGAGACATAGGTAAATTTTCCTGTAGTCGGGGTCGTCGATGACTTCCAGCAAGGCCACCACGTTCGGGTGTCTGATTTTCTTGAGAATGGCGATTTCCCTCTTGGATTTCTCGAAGGGAGACACGTTCTGGGTAATCCTGCCGAGCCGGCGTTTTCTGGAGAAGCGGGGGACAATTTTGATGGCGACATTGTGGCCGATATCGAGGTCGCGGGCCAATTTCACCTTCCCATGTACACCGCGGCCGATCTCCTCGATGACCTCGTAATGGTTGATGATCTTGCGCCCGGTGGTGAAGTCTCTATCGATATTGGCGACATGTGTCCTAGAGCCCTCTTGTCAGTAAATCTATTCTTATTCCATCATTTACACCAGCACTTGCAATGCTGGCTTGGTCAACGCCACCGGTCAAGCAGCCGTTAGCGCGCTCACCCAGGCGGCGCCGGCCAGGACGGTTTCAGGTCTCTCGACGTTGACCTCCGTGTGTAACAAGGAAAGGGAAAGGCCGCAGGGGTGTCTGGCTTGCTAGGTGGTGGACACATACTCTCTAACTCTGTGGTTCTGTAGGGGATGAAGAAAAGGACTGTTGAGTGCAGCAGGCGTTGTACCCTCGGACACGGACTGCGAGGGCGGCAGAGACATGGTGGTGCGGGGGTTCGACGGACTGAAGAGCCCCGGGGACGAGACGGGGGTACTGCTGGCAGTGAGCGAGGGGTTTTGCGGGTGTGCGGGCGGAAGCGTGTTGTGAGGTTGAGGTTGAGGTTGAGCAGGCGGATTAGGCGCCTGGTGCTCCATTTTGCGGGCGTGGTCGAAGACGGAGACGGGATCGGAGTCGAAGTCGTTGTGGGCTCGAATGCTGGTGAGGAGTGAGGAGGGCACGGCAACTCGACATAGTGAGCTGTCGAGGTTGGCTCCGGAGCCGATCAAGCCTCAGTCGGAGCGAAACAGTCGATGAAGAGAGGGATTGTCGTCCCTAAGCCGCCATGGCGACCGAGCAGTTCGAAAGGGTGCAATGCGGGCAGTGGGTATGAAAAGGAGAGGATCGTGGTCGGTGGTCGGTGGTGGCAGTCTCGGTGCTGAGGAAGAAAAGGCCGGTCGGTTTCGAGTGAAGGTAAGTGTCAGTGTGTGAGCGCGAGTGTATGGTGGCTGCTGGCTGGCTTTGGGCTTTTGGGTGAAGAGGGGGGGGGCTGCAGAGCAGGGCAGGACTGGACTGGGCTGGGCCTAGACAGGAAAGGGTGGGTGGATGGGTGTGTGGATGGGAGGGTGGGGAGGTCGTCAGTTTTTGGGACGCTGGGCTGCGGACCGGGTGGGCTGCAAGGGGGGATACGGAGGTACAAGAGGGGCCAAGCCGGGCATCCATTGACGAAGTGAGCAGAAAGGAAAAAAAATGAAAAAAACCTCAAGGTGCAGAGCTAATAATAATGGCCGCAGATGCGATGCATATGCGCGGACCCAGGCTAATAAGGCATGTATATTCCAGATCCTTCCTCACAGTACGTGCAGTACTGGTGTTGACCAGGCAAGAGAAGGAGAAGGGGAGAGAGAGAGAGCGAGCGAGAAGGACCTCACCCTCGCATCAAGGTCCCCATGTTCCAAGCTGCCCATGCCATCACCATCTGCAGGTGGGTGGATTGGGGGGGGGGATGGTTGATGTGTGCACCAACCCGCCCGAAAACCAGCCAGCCCTGAGAACAGCACTCTGGAATCCGCCTTTCACCACCACATTGTTTTTTCTTCGGCCGGGCTTCTCTGCACCCTGCCCTTCCCTGAATTGAAGGCTGGCGAGCTGAGCCGGGCGGAACGATGCGGTGCCCGCAGCGGACCAGCGGACGAGAGTGAGCCTCGACCACGCCCGTTGAGGACGACTTACACAGTAGGCACGATTACTGTATCGGCTCCAGCCCCGAGTCCCGTTTCTCCACCGCCTAACACTCCACCTATCCTACAATGTGGGCTCGAGTTACTGCGTTGCCGCAGCCGGGCACGACACACTAGGCAGAGAATCGCCCGGGCGCCATGCTGAGTGAACAATGGGATAGATGGCCAGTCCGCAGGCTAGCATTCATCGGAGTAGTTACAAGTAGTCTACCTGCCGTTCAGGCTTGTTGCAGAAAGTCCCCATCAGTTTCCATTCAGCTTGTCAGATGCCCCAGGCTCACCAGCGCCAGTGGCCAATTCCTCAACCGCACCTCGTCGGCCCGGCGAGCCATTTACAAGCCAGGTCAATGTGGTGGCAGACAGAAGTCTGTTCGCCTTCCGCCTTCACACAATCACAGGAGCTCGGCCGGGTTCGGTCTGCATTCGGACTGGGTTCGCAGTATGAAAAAGCCTGCTTCAAGATAAACCCAAACCCAAAGCCGCGCCGAGGGGGAAAGGCTGATAGGATGGAAGCCTCATCAGATAATGATAGAGTTGCCCAACAATTGAGGTCGAGCCTTCCCTGCTCCCTGCTCCTTGCTCTCGCTGCTCCCACAGACTTCCCAAAGGGTTAAGGACGACGGGAGTTAAATTGCCCTCCCAGACGAAGCAGGGTCCAGGATCCAGGGCCCAGTCGGTCTTGGCGAGCGATAAGGGTGGTCCCATCCTGGCCGCCCTGATTGGCCGGCCGCACGAACATGGGTTGACCGTAACTCTTCGTCGACGCATGTGAAGTGGGCTTCTGCTGCACGATCACTCCAGGCGCTACGTACTTGGTACCAGTCCACATGTGGATGACTGCGTGTGTGTCCAATGCAGCTACGTATTCCGGTACCTGGAGACGCTCATCACTGCCCGATTGCCACTCTCACCACACTAGGTTTCCGCCATCGTTTTGGCCAGATGCAGGTGCACAGAAGCAGACATCTTCGACTCTTCGCTCGCCAACAGACGCGACGAAGAAGAAAAAAATAAGCCTGCGAGACCAGGTGGCCGTGCTCATACCAACCCAGCCCATCACACTCGAGACGATGCAGCTGGCTGATCCCAAACGGATCAATTATGAAGCCGCCCACGCGACGATTGCCATAGTACATTTTACAGGGCTGGCTGCTTCAGAAGACGTGCCGGCCTGTCGACGGGTTTCTACCCAGCCGTACTACGTCGTGCACTGCACATGCAGGCTATGATGTGACGGCGAGTCAGGCTCGTCTCCACGTCGGTGGTGAGGCCGCGATCCCGCTCCGATCTTCACAGCCGTGTGCCGACTGGGACGTCTCCCTCCGAGGGCCCCTTTTGCCTCAGTATCCAGTGGCAACGGCATCGTCCTTGCGGACGAGCATCTGGGGAAGTGCCCGACTGGTGGTGGTGGATATCTTGGGTTCGCTGTGCATGCCCGTCAGGCCAGAATCCAACGATACTTGCCGTGTGTGTTGTCGCTGAGCAAGATCTAATCAGTGGCAGACTCATCGGCCGGAAGCTGGGGGATTTGTCCAAGCGCCTGTTTTGGGGTTTCAAGACGACAACGGGAGACGGGATGATCTAGCAGCGATCACCACGGTCAAAACACGATCTAATCTTTGTTACCCCCGTTGGCCAACTGCGGTTAGTATCTGGTATTGCCCGCGTGCGGTACCGCGTACGTCGGCGCCCCATATTTGCCCGAACACACTCGAGATTGACATGTTGCACCCAGAAGTCGTTACATGATGACGGACGCCGTGAGACCACCGAGTGGCCCCTGTGCCCTTCATTTCAGCGACTTCATTCTGGATGGAACAGGATGGAGCCGCTCTCAGGTGTCCATCGGGTGTGGAGCCCGGTGGAAACGTCCAACGCTGACCAGAATGGGCATGAGACGCTTGTGAAGGTGGGGCGAATTGTTCCCTGAACTTCTGCTGGACTAATCCTGTCTGGTCTTACAGTCGATACCTCATTGTCTTGCCTTGTCTTTGTTGACGTGCACGATTCACAAGCCCAAGTCTATTCGTTTCCAAATTACTGCACAGGTTGGGGCTTATCACGCCAACGGATCTGCCGTTTCTCGGTGCAAGTAGGCCCAACACTAAAACGTCAGGCACGTTGGCATCCGTTGTCGTCCCAAGAAAACCAGGAAGTCTTGTCGGCGCCCCAATTGACTTTGGAGACAAAGGAGACACCGACTTCAGAATCCCACATGGACTGGGAGTGTGCGTTATTATGGGCGGACGCTAGTGACGTTACCGTCTCCTGGTTCCGTTCGGGGGCTGCGCAACCCACCTCGACAATGCCGGGGCCTTAGCAGAGGTGATATCCATCGGCAGCAGGCTAGCCGTGCTTGGGCCTTGCTGAAATCCTCAAGCTGAGGACGAGATGCTCCGGTACCTGACGCTGCATAACACAACGCAGCAAATGCCTACGGAGTACCGTGCTGTGCAAACCTCACCTAGGTTGTACTAGCTCTGTTTCTCCGTGACTATCGACGAGCAACCGTGGGTCTGCCATCCCGAATCCCACCCAGCCTCATGTCAACGACGCCAAAGCGCCGTGAGCTTTGGCAGCGTGGCCCAGTCTTCGTCTGCGTCGTTCGGGACCCCGTCCCGGACCCAAGCAGTTCAACACATGGCGTACAGACATTGGGGTTCGGCCTGTCTGTCCTGGCCAGCGCCTGGGTGCCTTGCTTGACACGGGACCAGTCGTCCGTGCAGACCTTGGGCCGCCATTGAGGCTGGCGCGACGAGCTAGCTAGCACATTGCCAGACGTTGGTGCATCGTGGCATGTCAAGAGGGCATCGTGAGGTTCGCCCCGCCCCCGAGGCCTGGGCCTGGGATTGCATGGGCCTGCGGCAACTGGCTGGGAGGGACGGGGCCAGCGGTGACTGACTCTTGGCGAGATGGCCAGGCCGGCCCTTTCTCTTTTCGGGTTCCACAAAGACTCACGATGCACACTTCTGGCCTCACTTGCATCATACCCTGACCAGCCCAACCGGGTCGGCCGCGCCGTGAAGTTCTTTGTTACTCGGCTTGCACCGCTCCAACGTGCCTCCTCGCCTGGCCACGCTCCACGGCTCCCTGACTCTGGAAGTGCTTTCGAGGTCTCTGTTGTCGTCGACATGAAGCGGGCATGGCCTTGTAGCCAATCGACGGGCACGCTGGCAAAGAATAGCGCGGGCATGGGTCACAGCGGTCCAGCGCATAGATGGTCCTACCCGAGTAGACGCTGTCTCTTCCCGTCACCGAGTAACCTTCACGCCTGCTACCTCATGTCTGCCTGTGGATGAAGCTATCGTGACTTCCCCCGTGCGACCCTCCCTTACTAAACAAGCAGGTCCACCCAGACAGGCCGGGCCGAGTTATTTGATACTCAAAGTACATGTGCGGGCAGACCTCCCTTCCAGTCCAAGTTTCACCACCGATCATAGTCACAACCAACTTGATTGACCTATCACTTGCATGCCGTTCCAACTCCTCGTGTTGCTTGCAGTCGTATTTGCTACAGCAAGACCCCTTTTCTTTTGCAGCACCCACAGATCATCTCACACTGCCGCTTCTACTGCAATACAAAACTGCGCAATATGAGCTCGATCGATAGCTCTAGGGGCTTGCCACCCTCAGCGTAAACGACTGTGTGCGCCGGCCTCGCGTTGACTTGCCTTCCCGGATAACGTCAAGTCGACATGATTCGCGTGTGTCAGCCCTTGATATCGAGTGGTCAGACTCTACTGTTGGGCTGGGTGGTTAGCAAGGCGACAGGTCACTTTTTACCCAGGTCCTCCGTTCCGCTGGCGCTGCCGCGGGTTGATCTGCCCAGCGGCTGTTGACATAGCATGTCCTACTTGGCATCCCGGGTCGATGGCAGGCATTTGGCACGCTTGAGCACGCACCCGTGTCTCTCGCTCCTCGTCACAAAGTGAGATACGCCAAGATAATGCAGCCACCCACCCATCCATTCCCTGCCTATCCTAGCCATCCTGGATCAGTTGCTTCAGCCTGGCATGTGCTGCTATGTAGTACTGGCTCTGCCAGTGGCCACAGCGAGGGGCCTCGGTGGCCTAGGGCGGATCTGACAGCTCACATATCACACGGAGGTGCAAATGCTCTCCGTAATGGCTTCGGTATGTCCCAGCTGGGAGTTTGTGTCTGGGTGTGTTGAGTAGCCGCCTATTGCTTGTTGGTCCTGCCTGGTTCCCCTTCCAATATGGCGAAGCTGAGTCCCTGCGTCCTTGTGTCACCACCACCTCAACTCTCCATATTCCCTTGGGCCGCCACAAGCCGTCGAGACATGGCTGAGTGCCCGTCTCGATACCTGCTGTATGGAACCAGACCGGCCCATGGCATATTCTATCACGGAGGCATGGCGAAGATCAAGATGAGATCTGCGGGCACTCTGTCTGTCTCTGCTGTACTCTATGCATACAGTTTGGAATGAAAGTTGTTACCACGGTAGTACCTCGGTACCCAACTCATTGGCTGTCCCACGCGAGCCATGCACATGTTTAGCTTACGTAGAATCCGGGGCCCCAGGATTTTGTCGAACCCACATTATCATGGCTAAGGACCAGACCAGACTGCCATAAGCTGCGTAGGGAATCCCACCGATTTGACGCTCGCATGTTACTTCTTTTCCCCAGGGCCCAGGCACCTGGGCATGATGACTACGACTGCAACCACATCCACCCCCCAGCTCCCACCTGGGGGCAAGTTTACCCATCCCCAACTCTCGTCGAGAAAAAGCCTACCGGCCCATTCCCGAAGCAGAACGACCTGCATACGACCCACTAGGGGATCCGACACGGCGTCAAATCAGCCGCTCCGCCCTCCCTCCTTCTCAGGACCTGGACCCATCTGCACATGCATGCACGACTGTGACGGGAGGGCGGCCACGATGAGATGAACAAGGTGGCCGGCGGGCCTCAAGGGCTCGCATGTTCTTCGTCAAGGCGACAGATCGAGATTGGCCGTGCAGCCGTGGAGGTTTAGCGACCCCTGTTGTGGGCCAATCGTCATGGTGATGTTCAAGTCTTGTCATTTTCTCGCAAGTGATAGACGGCGTTGTTGAGACGCTGGGTGCACACACACGTGAGTTTGGGACCCCTCATCGCCGCCGGATGACCGTGGGACGAGTCGACGGTGGTCGTCGATGCGCGTCATGCTCCGAGCGGCGATACACCACGCCGATCCGCTTGACTCTTGTTTTCTGAAACGTATGCGAGCCCTTCAGCATCTGCCCGTGTGTCACCAGCACCTTCAGAGGTAATAACCGCCGTGGATATTTCTCCGCATTACATGGTCATGCCGGGGCAAATAGGAGCTTTGTGTCCGCAGACGTCCACATACGTCCACATACGTCCGCGTCCTCCGACCCTGGGGATTATGGGATGGCTACAGCGCCATAGCAGACGGTTCATATCTAGTGTCTTCCTTCGCGATCGCGGAGCCAGCCCTCGTCGGCTGCAGGCCGCGCCAGCCGCCAGGCCTGTGTACAATACCGCGTAACTTTCAAAGTTGCGAGGTAGATGGGCCATCTCACTTGTTTGTTGGAAAGAAATGCAACCAAGATGCGAAATAACGCCGGGGATCTGAACGAGACCGACCAGAGTTAATCAGCCCGTGCCACCAGGATCCCCCTCGTAGCTCTTGCTTGCAGGTTGACGACAAGCCAAGGGCCAGACCTCCCCTTCTACAACACTATCACACTATATCGGGAGCCACTGCTGATCGCACTTTACCTGGTATGTGAATAGAGTTTGGTTCGCTCCGTGATGGGGCTTATTTTATTGTCGAGCCTCCCAAGGGCTTACAGCAGCACGAAGCACACAGTGGCAACCAGCAACGAGACTAGCAGACTCTCTCCTTCGGTCCGACCACATGCCACCACTCGTGCTGAGTATCAGACCGGGTGTCGTAAATTTTACGAAAGCGATGCATTCATGAGATGCACATGTGCCCTCGCACTGCCTGTTGCTCCACACACATTCTCCTCAACACACCTGAGCACTTTTATCACGACCCAACGCCAACGGCCTGCGTAAACAGGTAATGGCCAGCCAGGCGAGCCGGGGAGGAGGGCAACGAACCCAGCCACACACACACACACATACACACACACCACCACCACCCATCCTTCTAGATCTCAGTTTCCTGGCCTCTCCTTGGACCAGCAGCCACGCCTCCTTGATCTATGGTCATGCAGGACCCCGAGATCAACGAGAAGGTCCCGACGTGCATATATGCAAGAAAGGTGTTCGCAGAGCCGGCCACCCTGTCGCTCGCGACTCCGAGGGGCCCTACCCACACAGTAATCTGCCGGCCTCCATCTATCTATCTATGTCTCTCTGTCTCATCTGGCTTGTCGTGTCGACCGGGGCAAATCAAGACATCCGGCCCACCATTACTACTCACTACTCACACTCCAGCAGGGAAAGCTGCGCCTGACGCGGCCAGCTCGTGATTGTCCACTCCCCCCATACTCCCCGCCAAGGGCTCCTCGGCTAGCACGCCTCCCGGGACGCGGGGCTTGGGACCATCGCCCGCTGGGCCCTGCCTCCCTACCCTCCCGCAAATGTGCTGGGCGGCTCGTCGCGTCCCTACACCATCATTAATTCGCCCCCCTTCGAACCCTGAAGTTCGGGCAAGCGCGAGCAGCAGTAGCAGCAGCTGTGTCCCCAATCCATCCAGTGTGGCTGGGCCGGCGAGCAGAAACTCGAGCCTCCATCCACAATGGCCGCCATCGTGACTTACCTCCTGCCCATCTCTCATACCCCAGTATTCCCCAGCCGCCGTCGTAATGGTGCATCAAGCTCCAAAAGATCTCGTTTGGCCCAAGCCCCCTCCCCTCCTCTGGAGTCCCCTGGCCACCTTCCAAGACACATTGCCTCCTGCCCCCCCCTTCCCGTCCCCAAGATACCGCCTCCCGGGGTCTAGCAATCGGCCGAGTGAAGTCCACGGGGCTGGTTCTGTCGTGTGTGCCGTAGTTCGTTCCATCCCCGCGAGGGGCGACTTTCGATGACGACAGGGTGCCTCCCACATGTTTTTTTCTTCGCGGTTGTGTAACAGGAAGGGGAAAGGCGGCGGGTCTTTGTCAAGGTGCCTCCCACGCCGCGAAGTTACTGGGTCTCGAGATCCAAGCACTCCCGAAGGGGCCGAAGGGGGGAGGGATGGGGGAGGGCATGGTTGCGGGACACTGTGAGAGTCCGGCCGGGCCTCATGTTAGTAGGCACGGGCATGTCAAGGCATCCAGGTATACAGATTGACAGGCTGTTCATCTATATGCTCTCTCACCAGTGCCCGGCCTCCCAGAGTGAAGCTTGAGGGTTTGCAGCGTGTTGCTTGTCCAGCTCTCAAGAAAGGTGACCGTCTCCGGGTACCGTATAAGCCCTCAGCAGTCCAAAATATCAGCGGGACGCTGAGATCGAGATGGCTGTGATAGTAAGACCATGGTGGCATCCACATGTCAGTCTAGTACAGCAGAGAGGATGAGCATTTTCGAGCAAGCGTAATCAGAAAATCGGGCGTGAGCGCCCATTATACTCATTATCTTCATGATGAACTCCCGTCGCGGTGACCCAAGCACCCCAGGCGCCTGGAATCCCAATAGATGTACATATCTGTATGCTCGCAACCAGAACAGCGTGCTATCGACCGAAAACACACAGGTTAGCCCCTGAACTTGACCGATAAATCAAAATGGCATGCTCTTTTCCAACACCAAACGCCCATTCTGTATGATAGTGAAGCTGATGACCACCGCTTCCGTCGATGATGGGCAGCACACATGCACACCCATCAGCCCGCGAAGCTGTCCTCGATGCCCCAGCGCTCGCTCTCGTCCGCGGCGCACTTTTTCTTGGCCTTCTCGCCGTCGCTCTCCCCTTCACTGACATACGAGGTAGGGTCCTCTTCCTTCTCGAGTTCGTACTGAGACAGGTCGAATGGCATGCCGTCAGGCCGAAGCAGCATCCCCCTCAGCACCATGTTCTTCCATACCACATCTCTTATATGCCGTATCTTCCTGTTCGCTGGCAGGCCGTCCAGCTGCTGCAAATGCTTACACGAGCGCACACATCTGCGTTCGTATATCCGCCGCTGTATCCGAGTTTCCATATCCAGCCGACCACAGTACCTTGCATCACGTTCGGGGTCCGCGTCAGGGAGTTTGAAAATGTCGGTATTTTGCCCTTCTCCATCTCGGAGGATCACACGTATGGGAGGGTAAAATCCTTGCGTGACCGAATTATCGCGCAGGTCAACCTCCGTCAGCCATGGGAACTGGCTCAGAACACCGAGCAGTGGTTTCAAGTCGGCCAGCCGGTTGCCTGCAAGTAGCAGGCGTTTCAGTCGCGGGATACTCGTGAGCCCGCTGACGTCGGATAGACCGTTGAAGCTGAGGTTGGCCACACGCAAGTTGGGCATCAGTTGTCCAAGGTTATCAGGCAGTCGCTGCAGGCCGCAGTTCGCCAGGTCCAAGAGCTGCAGGTTGAGGAAGTCGCGTGGCGGATCAAAGAATCCGAGATGATTCCCTGAAAGGAACAACTTTCGAACCTCATATGCGGTCTCCAAGAAGGACATGTCGAAAGGCCTTGATCCGCCCTGCTCCCTAAGCGATAGACTGTCCAGATGAGGAACTCGAGACAGGCCATCGACTGTCGTGAGCTTGTTGCGATCGGCGTAAAGGAGGTGAAGTCGAGGCATCGAGGCGACATCAACTTTTCTCAGCTTGTTGTCGCTGATGATCAGGTGCTTCAGTGCGAGTGGCTCAGCAGAACTGAACTTGACAAGCTGATTCCCTTTCAGGTTGAGATAGGTCAGGGAAGAAAGCTCGTGCAGGCTCTCAATTTCCCGTATCTTGTTGCCCTCCAGGTCGAGGCTGGTCAGCCTTTGCAAGGTTGTACCGTCGAAATTGAGCTTCTCAATAGAATTCCCCCTGGTCCGCAAGGTCAACAGGGAGTCGTGAAACCTCAGGCCATCCAGGTTCGCCAACCCGCAATTATCGGCAACCAAGCCGCGCAGATGAACCAGACCGTTGAAAGCTGAGAGACTCTTGATGTCGTTGTTCGAAACGTTCACGTACTGCAAGTTTCCCAGTCGATCCCAAGCAGTCAGCTCGCTAAGCATGTTGTGGGTGATGGTCAGCTCGCGAGTAGATGGCGGGATACCATCTAGAGCCCTGATCGTATTATGAGAGACATCGACCTTGATAAGGCTCCCACAAAACCGTTCTAGCATGTGCAAACTTGCCAAATCTTTCTCACGGAGTATAATTTCCTTCAAGTCCTCCCAATACGGCTCGAATGGCTCCACTTCCGCAATTTTGCTCACAAGGTGACGAACCGTCTGCGACATGCGCTTCCGTGAGGTATCGCCCGTGACAAGGTTCTGGTCACCGACAAGGTAGCTCACCTCAAAGGCGTATGAGCGGTCCTGGTGTGCAGTGAAGTCGGATATCGGACTCAGTGATAAATTGCCGATTTGGTGGCTCAGCGTTTCCGCATTGTCTGGTCGAATGCTTGATTTGGGCCGACCAGGAGTTTTGAACATGATGCTCACACTTGCTTGGCGACGTTGAGTTGGCTTCTCTTCCGCAAGACTCTGGTCCCCGGCCTTGCTAACTTCTGTCCTATCCGCAAAGCTCTTCTCGTCACTCTCCTCCTCAATGACCGAGACTGGTCGAGGTACGAATGAGGCGCCTTTGACCGACATATGGCGTGATGGTGCACTCGACGAGCTTCGTGGCCGTGGCGCGCCGTGGCCGTTCAGAGACTGAACAGGTGTTGCACGGCGACTATGCCTTCTTGTTGACTGGAGGATATCTGCGACAGATTGCTCGAACATGCTTGTGTTGTTTTCTTCGGGGCCGCTTCCTGATACCACATCTTGTATGATTGAAGCGATTGGAGACGAAAAGCTGATGGTCATTCGTCGACGGGGCGACGAGTCTTCCAGGCGATCTTCATGTATCGTGATCTCGTGCTCAACATCCTCGTTGTCGGCTTCGGCAAACTTCTTCATAAGTCTACTGGTAGACCTCATCGAGCCATTCTTACTTGGCTTCTCCGCAAAATCCCTGACGAGAATGGATTTGAGAGACTGGCCTCGGACCGACTGCTCCGGACTTCCCACGAACTTGTCTGGACCAAAGAACTGCTTGCCTGATTCACCCTGCCGACTCTGTTTGTCTCTCAAGTTCTGCAACTCCCTTGTCGCATCCACAGTCAAGTCGGGAATATCAGCAAACGGGTCGTCCTCGCTATTCTCGGAGACAAGGGTGCTGCTTCTCTTCGGGCGTGCCGCATGCACCTTGTTGCTCTTGACCCAAATGTTGCGTTGTCTATCTAAAACCATGTTGCCGACCTGGTCGGGGATAAGATGGGACACACTCTGTGGTGCGATGGTCCTCCTGGTATCTGACCCCCGGGAGGACCCTGTTCGTATCGATTGTCCAGTGGAGATGCCAGATTCGGAGCCTGAACTGTGAGAGGGAAGTCGGTCTCGGAATTGCTGGGCCTGTTCAGCTGAAGTGGTGTTTTCATAGCGATGAGGGTTCTCAGAAATCCGAATGTTGGGTGGGTCGCTGACGATTTCATCATGCCGCAAGACGCTATGCTCAGACGCCTCCGACATAGAGCTATGCGAACGGTACTCCAGTGCTTGTACCGCCTGAATGTCCTCTTTAGAGACACCGAGTGACCGCAGAGAGGAGGCGATGATATCACCCATGTCGCTGTGCTCCTCGTATTTCTTCAAATGGTTTACTAGCTCGGGATTTTGTTGCCGGTTGATGGCCCTTGGGATGGGCTTCCCATCACGGCTGGGCGGCCGTGAAAATGGTTCTCGAGTCGACTCCTGGAATGACGAATCTGGCAAAGCTGGCTCCCGGGTGACTAGCTTGATGTTTTCCGATTCGGACTCTTCCACGCTTGTAAGGCCACTCCGCGTACCGTTCTTGCCTCTGATAGCCGCCATGATGCGGTGTGCTTCATTGATGAAGTCTTCTGTTTTGATGGAAGGCTTCCTCCCTCCGCCGACCGGAAAGTTGGGTTGATGCTGAGGTTTCTGAACGCCCTTTCGTGCACGTCTCGCGCCTTCGTTCGCAGGGACTTGTAAATGATCGTAACGCTGTTCTTCCCTTTGAACTGACGACCTCTGACTTGGACTCGGGGTTGGAGTTCGAACGCGGAGGACCTTGCGAGAAGCTAGAACTTCGGCATCAGCTTTTTGTTGCATTTCGCCAGCGCGAGCATCCTTACGCTTCCTCCCAATGACCACTTGCATATGCTGGTGGGAAGTCTGTATTGGCTCTAGCATATGCTCGTCTCCAGCGCCGAATGAGATATCAGACTCATGTAGAGTTCTCCTGCGCTTCGGCGTTGGGTCTTTGGTGGGTGATGTCCGCGGTCTCTTGTACTCATGGTCTTGGATCTGGTGTTTCGGGGTGGCTGCTAGCACGGCTGCAGACGCAGCTCGTGAGGCGGCCCCCGAAAGAGTCCTGAAGTGCAGCGCTGAGATGTTGTCCGGTTGCTGACGTCGTTTTGCAATGGAGATATTAGCGCCTCCCGAAGGCGAAGAGTCCACCGTGGCATTGAATGCGACCGACCGTTGGAAGAAGACCTCGTCGTCGTCAGACTCATTGGAAAGACGGGAGAAGTCCTCATCAAACTCAAATCCATCAAGCTCTCCTGCCCCAAACTGACTGACCACCCTAGTCTGCCTTTTACGGGGATCGGAATTGTGCCCTGGATCTTCCTCATCTGATTGCGGCTTGAGGTCCGCATCGGTAGTGTTTTTTGACGCACTTCCCAGCGAATTCCGCTTGCCGAGGATTGGAGGTCTTTCTGACGTGGGCGATGTATGTGGATCCTCGAATTGGCTGATTCGTCTCAACAGTGTTTGGTTTGTGAAAGTATCGTACGGTCCAAAAAGCTTCAGTGGGCTGCCGCCACTGCCTTGCACACGAAGATGCTTCTTCTCCGGGCTCGGGAACGGCGCAGCAGGCACGGGTGGCGTCTCGGATGACATGTCCTGAGAGTCTGGCTTGTGACCACGGAGGCTCGGGAACTGTTTCGGCGTGCTTGCTTGAAGGGATTCTTCCGGAAGCATGTCTGATGTGTTTCCCAGTGCTGGTGTCAACACGGGATGCTGAGAGGAGCTGTCAACCGACTGACCTCCCCTACGGAGGTTGACAAAGCTGCCGAGCCTTTGCAAGCCATCCGTGGCTGCTGTTCCTTGGGATCTGCCTCTTCCCGCAGACGAGTGACCATGCTCGGAGCCGCTTGTGCGCGACCGGTCCTTCTGAAGCTTCTCAAGACGCTCATACAGGACTGACGGTGACAGGTCCAGCGCAGAGAAATCATTTTTGCCATCTTCACCACCGCGCCTACCGATGAAGATGGGGCTGAAGTCCTCATGACGAGCCGCACTCTGATTGCTTGTCTTTCGTGACTCGTCACCGGCCGTGGCTGGGGCTAGGAATCGTGCTGCGGACCGACTACTGTCTGCTTGCGCTCCTTCTCGTGGCACGTTTCGCCGAACGGACATGTCGCTGAACTCACTAGTGTCAGATCCTCCCTCGTCGGCTAGTTTGTACCTGACCGAGCGACCCCTGGATTGGTTTGCTCCAATGTGCTCGGGCAGTTCCTGTTCCGTGTATCGATCAGAGTAGACCTCGTAGTTGGAATAGTTCCCTGCGATTTCCGGCGGACTGGAAGGAAATGTTGTGTTGTTCCTCTGTAAGTCACTGCGGTCCTCGTCTGGGTGTCCGGTAGGGGCCTTTGCCGGAACTGGTGGCTTGAACATGCCCTCAAGACCGGTACCAGCGGAAGTGAAGAGGTCACGCTGCTCTCCATAGGCCAGTTCGCCGTAAATCAGCCTTCGTTTCCATTCTGGGGTGTCGAATTTTCTCTTTTCGGGCGATGAGCTGAGCGACTGGCGCGCTACGGTATTGTGAACAACCGATCCTGCTGGAGAGCCAGAAATGGACCTGCTCGCCGTGCGGCCTCGAGGGAGATGAGACCTAACCTCATGGGAGAGCTTCGATGGAGTTCTCTTGGACAGCTGTGCGGGGATGTTAATGTCGCTGGGGCTTCGCTCGCTCAGAGCGGCGCTATTGTTCCGGTTGGGCGTGGCCGACAATCTTCTACTAACGCTGTGGCCACTGGATGGCCGCGGGATCTTAGTCCCGCTGGCTCTGACACTGGATCGTGTTGTGCCGTTCCTGGTTGGAGGCTTGGAGTTGGTGGGAGAGTTTGGCTCTGAGGGCCAGTCCTCCGACAAAGAGTCAAGCCAGGCATGCGACGACATGGTTTCGGCTGGCTACCGCAGCTGCACTGGTTGTCGCGTCGGGATCAGCTCGCATCCATGAAGTCCGTATGGCCGTCGCGATCAGAGGCAGGGTCAGCTGGTGGCGGAGAGATGCAGGCAATGTTGGTGGCTGCCTCACGATGCGCGCAATTGAAGACGTGCACAGGGTAGTGACGCGATGGAGACGGGCCAGCCTCGGGCTGCGGATACCTTGCTGGGTATCCAGTGTGCGATCGGGCGGGTCATGCAATCGCCTGCAGGGTGGATTGGCACGGTATACAGTACAGCCCCGGTGGAGTCGCCAGCGGTCGACAGACTACCACAGAAACAGTGAGATGGTGATGCGGGGCTGGCAATTGATACTGTAATGGAAGTTGATCCGTCAAATGGTTACAAATTGTGCGGTGTCGTTCTCGATGTTGGGAAGATACTCCTCCTGTTCCGTCAGAGAGAAAACGCGTTGTCGGCCGAGAGGGCGGAGCTCTGATTGCCCAGGTTTGTCTCTCTTTCCCCGTCGCAAAGCATTTTGGGTTGCAACCTGCACTTGTGCAAAACACAAACCTCGTTGGGGACGTGATTGGGCTGCTGGACGGCTGTTGTCACGGCAACCCGCCCTCCGGCATCTTCCTCATGAGAGCTCGGCCTCAAAACGGGCTCTGCCATCACCAGTCGTGCTTCCAGTTTTTCAAAGACCTACAAACCGGACAGGCTCAAGTTATCTCGGCTGTTGTGCTCAAGAGACCCAAAATAAACCTGGTGTTGTGTCTCTCCTGCAGGTTGGACAAAGGAACTTCTCCGGGTACCTAGGTACCTCGTGTGCAGGTGGCAGGGGTCTAGAGTACTTGCATGACCACATTGTGGTCAGTGCGCCAGCAGCGTGTGCTTTTCGCGTAAAGTGGACTAGAGAAAGCGCGTGTTGCTCTTTGCAACCGCGCCTGTCTCCATTCGAACTCCGGCGGGCCAAAGCTTTCCGCCTCCTGCCTGCTCCTGTGCCCCCGACAGCAGTTAGCCCGGCCCCCTTCTTGCCCGCCCTCCTCACCACCACAGAGGTTCTAACTCTTCCGTTTCTGTCACTCACAAACGGGACCGCACAGATGCTATCGCGGATCCGACCCCACTGTATCCGGACAATTCGGGTATACCGTCGCCGCCATGCCACCAATACCCTTCCATCAGCTCAGCGATGAGCCCCTTTTCTGTGAGGCGGTGCACGACAAGGACGATGGCGACTTTTACTCAGGCTCGGAGGACGATCACTACGAGGGCCCTCTGCACCGACGCTTGCATATCGAGCAAAAAGCTATTGACTTCTTGTCCGGCAACGTGCCCATCTTACTATCCGCAGCCCTCCACGGGCCTTTCGATAGGAAGCAATGGAACAACCCATGGCGGTCGACGCGAGCCGAATCACATGCTGAGCCGGCCAGGGCTCAGCCTACCCGATCGAGACAGACGGCTGCCCCCGAAGAGGACCTCCCTGACACCCAGGGCACAAGTCTATATCCCCTGCCCAGCCCTGAGATCACGAACCCACCATCGGCAAGGAAGAACCCGTATATGGACGAACAAGACTACAGTCGAATCAAAAATTGGAGAGCAGCAGTTAAGAGCACATCTGCCTCCAAAGACCCATTCTGGCAATCACAGCGGGACGACAAGGATGATGAACCTCCCGCGAGGAAGAGATCTGCAGATCCAACGTGGCTGCACAAACGTGACCGGAAGAAGCCAAGGTCTGCCAACCCCAAGGATTCCGTGCCGGATGACTCCCCGAGTCGTGTAGCAGCCCGAACCAAAGGCAGTCAGACCCGTCAGCTACATGCCTCTCAGATGGTCGCTCAGTTCCTGCGAGACTCCTCTCCGCCGGAAGACGAGCTTGCAACAAACGGACGTACCAGGTCATCATTTCCGAATGCCTCGAATAAGAGAATAGGAATGCGCAGCCAGCTACGGTCAGGACGGACTACGCCCCATCAGAGAAGACGACTCCGTCAAGCCGCCGAAACTTCTGAAGACGAATTGTCTTTGCCGGCCGCTACGCCTACTTCCAATGCTGCACGCAGCTCTACCATGGTCTCGACGTCTCCGACAAAAGACAGGTCGCCCAGCCAACGGAGAAAGTCCATCAAGAGCAAGTCTCGACCACCTCGCGGCCGCGGGGATTCATTGCTAGGAAGAGAAAAAGCCAAAAAGCCACAGCTCTCTCAGTCATCAGCGAGCCAAGGTTCGGGTCATGATTGGCCCCGAGAACGTTCTCGAACGGTAGCACAGATTGCGGGAGCAGCACTTGAGCGCATGCATAGAAGCCCTCAAAAGTCGTTTACCAAGCAGTCCGAGCCATACCAGGATCAGCTTCTTCCAGATAGCGCTGCTATAGTGGAACCGATGGCCCTGTCTCAAGCCTTGGCTGCTCTGCCTTCGACTCAACAAGACAACAGCTTTCTCTTCCACAAGAAAGTCAGAAGCGCTGCAGGTAAAAAAGAGCGCGGGCGATCAACCGGCGTTCTCACGAACGGGGCTGCATTGAGCCCGTCTTCGCTTCAGCTCCGTGCGACTAAGACAAATGAGCAAGGAGACCACCTCATCCCCGGTGACGACCCAGCTGCCCCCGTTGTGGCCGGTCCAACAATTATGATGAGGAAGGATTCCCACAAGGGACAAGATTTTTCAAGCGAACTCGTGAAAGAGTCCAGAGATTCAATTTACTCACCCGCTGCGGACGAAGGCGTACCACCCAGTCACTGCCCAACAAATCTTGAGATGCAATGTACAGACGGCAATAAGACGGTTGGGGAGATTATGACGGCAAATGAATCGCCTGCCAAGGTCAAGCCTGGTGCTGCAAACGATTCGGTAGAAGTGGTACAGCTTCGAAGTACGAATAAGTATGAGGCAGTCGAAGAACCTCGGAGCCTTTTGCAGGTGGACGGCTGTCCCCAGTCGGATTCGGAATGGTCGACTTATTTTGACACTCAAAACCGATCTCCTGCCTCATCCTCGGAAAGAGAAACCACGAAGAAGTCAGATGACATACCTGTCGTGGAGTGTGGCGCCGATAGCTTGTCCGATCCGGAATGGTCAACTTTTATCAACACACAAGACATCACGCCCGTCATCCCTAGCCCAGAGGCACCCGTCGACTTGGAAAAAATGGTCACAAATATTGCCTATCCGGGCCCAGATGTCCAAGTCGGCTCCGACCAGACAATGATTGCCAACTTGGAAACTCTGCCACCCGTGTCTCCCGAGGAAGCTGTCATGGCTCACCAAATTGCCCGGGCTGCGTCCGTCAGCGTTCCCTCCCCAGATCTCGCTAGTCAGGCAGGCGATGCTTCTGAAGACTCCACTCCAACAGGAGGCTCTCAAGATGCAAAGCATTCCCAAGCTAGTGTGGGATCCATCATCGACGCATATGCCGAGATCAGCGTCATGTCAACGAACTTCGAGACGAGTACGACGGAAATGCCTGGAGTTAAGCATGAGGAACCAGAAGCCGAGTTGTTCACGATGCCCTGCTCTTTGCCAAATCAGATTGCGACTGTCCCGGTGGATGAATCTGATATGCATGATGAGAGTATTTCTAGTGGGAAGCTGCAACAGCTTCAAACAGCAGTACAGAAGCCGGCTGCCACAGAATCCCAGTCAGGCCCGACTTGCGATCCAAGCGAGCCTGATGAGATGACGATCCATGTGGAAACACGAAATGTTGAGGACTTATCAGGTCTTTCCTTGCAGACTCCAAGAGCATCCGAGGACATTGGAGGCTGTGATGGTGGCTCTAGCTTCTTTGATGAGCCACCGGCCGGTCCGCAAATACCACAGCTTCAAAGTCCATGGACAAGGGAAGCAGCCTGCTCTTTGCAAATGCCATCTCAGGCTCCAAGCAATGGTACAATATCAGAGTCTGCTTCTTGTGGCCTGGATGAGGCAGCAGTTCAAGTTCAAAGCCCATGGATAAAAAAGGCTGACATTGCCTCGCATTTGTTTGTTCCGATGACGACCTGCACCAGCTCCACTACAAGCACACCCAACCTGAGCATCCTCGCTGGTAAAGCACTGGCGATGTCCCAACCACCCCAAAACCCTTGGGGGCCGCAGACGCCGGCAGCCCCAGACCTCCCAGCTGCGGAATTTGAGATGTCTATCAGAGCATTTTCAGACTTCATGTCACCCTCGCCGGTGAAGAAGCGAGCGTCAGCGAACGGAAGCATTCTCAGGTGCTCAAGCGCAAAGTCCGGTATTCTCTTCAAGACACCTGAGCAGCGAAAGGCAGATCGTCAAGTGCACTTCGCGCCCCTTTCCGGCGAGCAAGAGTCATTCATCACTGAACCTGCCCCGGATGAAAAGGACGCCATCTACGATGAAGAGGATGTTTCCTACTTCGATCTATCCGGCCGGAAGACTGGCACAGTGCGAATGCCTAAGCCAACTATGAGAGCAGCTTCTCCGCCGCCCATGGAGATGAGCTCTGTGGAAGTTGGCGCACTCCCCGATCACGACCAGAAATTCGCCAAGCACTTTGAGGCGATGTCGAAACGCAAGAAGCCAAGCCGGAAGTCTCTAAGGCTCCTGCCCTCGGGTTCTCAACAAACGACGTCCGCCAGCCAGGGAGTCGGTGCTATGGCAGAGGCTTTCATCCAAGCCTCACAGACGAGGAAGAAAGGCTTGGAGCTCGCTGCTGAGAGGACAGCCGAGGCAGAACGCGGATATGAACACGAAGAGAAGACCTCTCTTCCCATGGCGATGGACATTTTGGAGGACCAGGAGAATGTGGAGCCGGTGGACGACGTCAGCGCAGTCCTCGATAACCTGGACAAGTTCCTTGACAACACTTGGGGTATGGAGATGGGCACCGACGATCGTCCCGCGAACGATGAGCGGAGCAAGCAGGGGAAAGAGACTGCTTCTATTCAGGCTGCACGAAGCAGGATTGAAGACCCAATGTTTTCTTTGGAGGACAATGTTTGGGCCGATTGAAGAGTGCATACCTTCAGGGTGGATCGCTCTGGATGGAAACTCTACATGGCCAATCGATCAACGGGCTGACATGGAGATTGACTACACGAGCGAGCATCATGTCAACATGGCGCGCATGTATAATATTAGCGCCCAATCTTGTTGCTATTGCTGGAGACAGATGGTCTGATGCTCATAGAGCACCGTGAGGATATTGGAGTTCTTTGGTACGGTCGATTGCATTGGTAGCGCGCGGAGTTGCTTTGTCAGAGATATCCCATCGTGCTTAGAGCACGTCGTCGTCGCCTGTCACGGCAGGAACACAGAAATAAGACAGACTTCTTTACTGCTTTTTCAAGAAGCGCCTTAGCCTGCGGTCACATTCAAGCACATGGCTTAGATTCCGGTCCTAAATACTCTGCCCGATATCAAAAATCCACAGCCAAAAAGCCCAAGCCCACCATACATATTTCAGTTCTGACCGACTCCAGGAGTTCGCTTCCTCCAACTTACACTGGACGAAGGCTATATCTCTGACACGGCATTTGGGAAAGACGACCAACTGGGAGTCCTGGTGCATTAAGCCCACCTCAAGATGATCCATCCTGCGTCTAGATCCTCCCCATTACCTACATCGCAAAGTGAATGCGCAACATGAGGGGCCCATTGGTTGTCGGCGCAGGGTTGAGTTTCCGCGTCACCGCTAAGTCCTCATCCCTCAGACTGGAGCCCCTTTGATGCCAGTCATGCAGAATACTGCGGGCCCACGACGGCGCTCACACGCTACTGCATTGTCATCGAGTGCTAGTCACATCAATCAAAATTTCGGGTTCACTGTGAGCAGGAAATCAAATGTCCCGATGTGATGGATGCTATGGCTCTGGGCAGTGAGGTTACAGATGCCCTTGGAAGGACACAATGGGTAGCGAGAGACGTCGTAATAGCCTTTACGGAGATGCAATGCAAGAGGAAGAAAAGAAATAAAATGGGCGAATCAACTTGATACTCTGCGAGAAGCCTTCACAAGTGGGATCTGTACAGGTACGTTGCTATGACACATAGATGGGTATTGGTGGTGTTGGGATTAAGTGCAGAACGCGGCAAGGCATCCGGCAAACCGCATTCTCTTGCTGTCAACTGGTTGGAATGAAGTGGAAGCTTCACGTGCCTGCCATCACAGCTCTTCTGTGCATGTTCGCTGATAGGATGAATGGAGTACTCGACGGAAATAGAGTAAAGCAGAACAGAGTACTACTCGAGAGCCCAAGGCCTTGATCTCATCTGTCGTGCGCCGGTGCCTGGACCATCAGCTGCTATATAAACCAGAACGGATCGAAATGCATCCTTCGTACCCGGAGCTCAGGCTAAGTCCGTCGAGTGTAAACACCTGTGGCTCAGCAAGTTGTGTCGAAGGGGCAATTGGAGTTGAACCTAGCCGAGCACAGCACTTGTAACTCACCAGACACCAAGACGAGCGTAAGCCCAGGTGGAAAAGCTGTCCCTTCCCACCACGACTTCAAGAGTCTCGGCTCGACGTGGCATGTCTCTGGCCGTTGGACGCACTCTTCCATCCATGTCATAGGTGTCTTCCAGAACTAGAACAAGATGTGACGGGGAGCATGTGCGGGCTGTCATCCCGGATGGCGGTGACGTGGACAGGGGAACTGTATTATCAGGGGATTTCAAGACTGGCACATCATTAAAAAGTGTGCTTTCCCAAGCTGGTGATCGAACAGTGGCGGGTGGTTTGGGCAGAGCTGCAGGAGACAAAGGACCAATATCAAACTCACGCTGTGACAGAAGGATGACACGGACGACATAGATGCTGTCGGGACATGGAACGGGCCCAGACCGTGAAGCAGTAAAGCTAGCTGTCCTATTTCCGTGATCCTGAAGGAGAGCTGCTCAATCTGGAAGCCGGGGCGCATCCGCGATGGCCCTGCCCTTGAAGAGACTCATACACCTTTTCACCGTCCGCTTGGACTGCCTCAGACTCGACCAGACTCGACTAGACATGAACGGCCGGCAGGAAGGAACATATCCCCGGGAAGGATACTGTGTACACTTCGCCTGGTTGTGGTCCCTCGCGACAAACAAAAAAGGGGCGGTGACCACGGAAAGGCACAAGTGCCCACGGCTCCCCCGTCCGCCGAAGGGGATCAGCGCCTGATAGGCTGGGACAGGCGGAGATACAGTGGGTGTACTTGGGAGGGAGGTCGCGTCCTGACCAGCTTGATCGGATTCCGGGGCTTGGGACTTGCGAGGTGAAACTAAATTGAGGAAGCTTCGGAAAGTGGCATTGACTCGAGTTGCTGATGATACTATGCGGAGGAATAGGAGGCTGTACGGAGAGCACGTTGTCGGATGATTGGCGAGTGTTTTGTCTCGGGCTCTTCTGAGCATGGGCTCTCTTCATTGGGCCGTTCGCCCTTGGCAAAAGTCAACGTTCAGCCTCCATCCATCATACCACAGTCCGCCTGTTTGACGGCTAATGAATTGTCCATCGTCTGGAGTAGCGGGAAGATAAAGTACGCAAGGACGGACGCAAGTGACAAAGCGCAAGTGACAGATCGAAAAGCAAGGGTGAGTGTTGGTCTACGTGCGCGATATTCTTGACCCAGCTGGCTGTGGGTGTAGGTGATAAGAAACCGCGCCGACCCGTTGGAACGGTCGAAGGAGGTGCTTACCACAAGTGAAAGGTGACAGGCAGATGGGCGAATAGATGGGCAAGACGGGCCTCCCTACTATGGACGAGGTAGCCGGGATAGTGTCTGGGGATCCAGGGCCGACTCGTTCTCACCGGTCGGGCCAGGGTGCCAGCAACGACCGGGGGAGCGATGTACCATAGTGCCTGCCTAGCAGATTCCCAGGCAGATAGATACGTATCTACTGTGCCAATCCGAGGCATCATGGATGCGCGGCGAGGGGTGGGAAGGGAAGCCGTTGCATGAGTTGCGCAGGCCGGCTGGTGCTGGGCCTCGGTGCGACTCGAGCCTGTCAAAGGCGGAGGTGACGGAACGTGATACTGGGGCAAGCGGGATGACGATGATGGGTCTTGGTGTCTGTTGTCGTTTGCGTAACGAAGCCTGGGCCAGCCGATTCTGCGGAACAAAACCTTGGGCTCCGCCCAGGGTCGCGCAAGACAGACGACTGTCCAACGCAGTAACATTGGCTGTGGCCCACGAGCAAGACAGTCACGATCTTGGAGGGCGGGAAGCTATGGATCTAGGTTTTCTCGGCTCGCTTCCCCGTCATAGAAGGACATGGCGAGGGAGCGGAGTCGAGCGCCCCATCACCCTCAGCCGGCCCCGGGGTCATGACAACAATAAGGCTGACGAGTTTGCAAGCTGGGGCTAGTTATGGAACCCAGAACCCACCAGTGACGCCCACGTGGTACGTACTGGAGTTCTGGACGATTAGCGGGCATTGAGCGACGCCTCCCCAGGCCCTTTGAGGCTGGTCTACTTGACACCTTGGTGGCCCGTACCATCGACAAAAGGGGCCGAGGAAACAACGCAGGTACTTGGCCCGTCGTTGCTGCCGTGCCAGGACGAGCCGTTCCTTGGGGCAGGTGAGCAGATGCGGTGGTCCTACTGGCAGGGCGGGCGACTCGGGCACAGACTGGCCTGGCTGGCTTACATGGGCCTACCGAGTATCATCGTAGGGATATCAAACGTGATTTCAGATGTCGTCCTCAGTCCGATGATGCATGCAATGACGAGGGAAGTCCCCAGCAGCAGCCGCATCCAGCACCTTGGGGCGGCGTCAAAGTGGTGCACCTGTCATGGGGCTGGCTAGCGTCAGGTACGTACTTTGGTCGTCGGTGCCCGATTGTCGGACTGCCTGGAAAATGTGCATGTACCTCTGTACCAGTGGGCCTGGTATTAGCGTAGTTACGGCACTGCCCAGTATTGTATGTCGCCCGCCACAGGGGTTGCGGTTTCTTGCGTGAACCTCTGGGTGCTCCACCCCTGGGAGGGCGGCCAGGCCTTATCTCGTGGGCGGCCTAGCGAAACACCTCCGCCCCCCCTCCATTTCTTTCCCACACACCGACTCTCCGACTCTCCCAAGAAACGACAATTCTGCCACAAATCACGCCCGCCGTCCAATTACTTGCCCGCAACGGCACACAGGCCCAAAGCCGACGAAGCAGCAGCACATGGTTCGTGCCGTCGCCCGGTGTCACGACATTAGCATCAGGGACAAGCAGCGCAGGGTTTGCCGTCCTCCTCATTCCTCCTCCTGCCACTCCCTCTCCCTCTCTCTCTCCCTGGCCCTGGCCCTGGCCGTGGCCGGCTCGCGCCCGCGCTGTCTTGCTTCTTCCACCACCTCCCGCGCAACCGTCGCCTATCAACTCTCCCACACCCACACCTCTACCCATCCACAGCCAATGTCCACCACATGTCGCCGTCAACTACCTCTGGAGCTGTACCGGTGAGCCCCCACAGTGGTGAACCCGCACCTGCACACGCACCTGCACCTGCACTCGCACCCGTATCTCTGCCCGTGCCCGTGCCCGTGCCCGAGCCCGAGCCTGAGCCTGAGCCCGAGCCTGAGTCTGTACCGGTACAGCCACTTCCAGAACACCGAGAACAAGATCAAAATCAAGGACAAGGGCAGGACCAGCTGCGCGGCGATCGCCCTGCCAGCGCCCCCTCCACTCCCGCCGCTTCCCAAGCCCCTGGCACGTCGAGCTCTCTGGCAGCTGGGGAGGATGGCCGAGCAGGAACAGCAACATCCCAGATTACCCGTGTACCTAGTTTCGAGAACAATGCTGTTGCACCAGACCTGATAGATAAAAGGCCCAGGGGACCTACATCTGATGCCTCTGCCTCTGCCGCTGCCTCTGCCGCTGCCTCTGCCGCTGCCTCTGCCTCTGTTGTTCCCAAACGGCCTCAGGGGCCCTCTTTGCTGACACAGCAACTTGCAGAAGCTCGTGGTATATCTCTTGCTCTCGCTAGCCAGTCCCTCGATGCACCTTGTCCCAGCCCTCGTTTGCAAAACCATACGTACGACCCTGCCACCGGTAGTCACCCGAAACAAGACCTCCCTTCGGATAGGCTTCCATCCGCACAATCCCATCACGACGACCTCCAAGAAGCGTCTTATGACAGCGATGGAGGTTCCGTGACGCCCAGAGCCTCACCAAGGGCCCTCGCCGCAATGGCTCGCACTGGCACCGTCGAAACACTTACTCTTCCTCCCCGGACCAGCGAATCTGTCCTATCTCGCACACTCGACTCCTCGGAACCCAGAAGCGTGGACCCAAGGCCCTGGAGTCACCGAGATATTCTCAGATCCAGTGGAAGGGGCACGTCGTTGGAGAGGACAGACAGGGAGAGGAGTTTGAAGGACGTTGCGTTCTCCAGTCGCACGTACTCTGATACCTCAACCGCACCGTCATTCGCTCCCTCGACACTGGACCGAGATCTGGAGCCATCTAACGGAAGGCTGGACGCAGGTGCTGCACCAAGCCAACGGTCCCCGGTCAGGCCTCGCAAACCCGATCATCGAGTGTCAATGGGGCCTGAGAAGGCGTGGTCAATTGGCTCGGACGACCTTAATAACGGCCAAGATGGCCAGGTTGAGAAGTCCATCGCAGAGGTGCTGGCAGGAGTGGAGCCGAACGCTAGAAGCCGCAAGGCGAGTCACAGCCTGCGCTTCTTCAAGGAGGGACTCCCGGAGGAAACCATGAAGAGGAGAGAATCACGACTCGGCCCAAGCCCCAGGGAGAGACTGCCGCCGTCCACGAACGATGCCGAATCTGAGAGACAACGGGGGGCTGGCCGCGGTGATGATCATTTCAAGAGCCTGCAGCCGTCCCCTGGCCCTACAGAGGATGCCCCAGGACGTCTGTCACGCACCAGAACATTCCCGCTGTCAATAAGTGCACAGAAGTATAGCGAAGAACCCCAGGATTACTTCCACCTGCGTCGCGAGCATAAAGGTCACGCTGATCCGCAAACGCCTCTGGATGAGGGAGATGTGCACAAGGAAAAATTATCCAAAGCCTCTGGTGGTCTCCCGGCGGATCGAGATGTGCAAGCAGGCCCAAATGATACAGCTGACGCTGTAGAGGACGGTGAAATTTCGGGAGAGGAGAAAATATCGTCTGCCGTTTTCCTGCCGCACAAGGGCCCCCATGCTGCCCCCGATAGTCCATGTGATGTTGAGGAAGACCTCGATGCGACAAGTGAACCTGGCGTGACACACCAGCGGAACGCCGATGGCTCAGCTTGGCTGGTAAAGGCTGACGAACCCGAGATTGATGAGCCGAAGTCGCCTGAGGGCCCCATGGAAGAAAATGTGCGGGATGCTGCTCCCAACCGTCCCTCTGATTCCGGACCGCGTTCCCCCGGTATAAAGCCGCCTGAGAAAGCCGCACCTGCGGCGTCTCCTTCCCCAGAGCATGATCGTGCACAACAAGAATCCTCTTTGCCTCCTCAACTGGGCTCACAGGAATATGAAGATCATGTGCATGACCATCAATTAGGCGTCCAACAACCGCTTGATGCTATAGAGCTTGTTCCTTACTCACACCAGGTGGGTGGGCATACAACTCTGTGGAAGTTTTCGAAGCGAGCGGTTTGCAAGCAGCTCAATAATCGAGAAAATGAGTTCTACGAAGATATCGAAAGATACCACAGGGACCTACTACCTTTTCTGCCAAGGTATGCACCAGCCCTCCGTAGACAGCTTTGTCGACAAGGGAGTGTGCCGGACAAGCGGCTAACATCATTGCAGATATATCGGCGTGCTCAATGTGACATACTCAAAGCAGCCTCGGCGGAAATCTACTGTCAGGAGAGATGAACCTGTTGCTTCCGAACGCAAGAAAGGCGAGCAGAGGGAAGAGAGCACGTGTGTGCGGGCTAATGGCCTTTCGACTCACGATGCTACGGAGAAGCCCAACCAAGCCGGTCAACAGGCGAGCACGCACAGTAGAGTAATCAGCCAATCCTTGCAATCAAGCTCGATCCCAATCCCAACGGTCACGTTCATGGACAACCAGCATATCCTGCCCCGGAGCCTCCTCCACCCGGCAGCAAATGCGGCCCTCTACTCAGACCGTGCTCGTAGCTCGTCAATCTCTGTCCCGGCGTCGCACTATACCTCCAATGAATCAACGCCTAGCGGAATATTGGAAAGGCCCTCTCTGGAAGACCGTCATGCTAATAGCTGGGGAACCACCGTGGTCAACAAGAAACTCCGTCACGAGGTCTTCAACGACGCCTTCCGGAACCAGCCCATCAATATTCACAGGCACAAGAAAGCTCACCAGCGAGTACTGCCCAAGAAGACTTTGGACCGCCTGCTTCGGCCCCAGAGTTCAGACTCAAACCTCATGAGAGCCAACGGTGTGGAGTTACACCTACCCGTGGTACGCAGCCAGGAACACATTGAGCCTGTGTCTTCACGCATGCACCAGAAATCGCAGAGTGACCTCGGCCCTTCCAGTGAGCCTTGCCCAGATGGCAACGGCGAGTCAAAAGATGTCACTGGGACTAGTGCTCCTGAGCCAGACATCCTGAACGAGACCATGGTGCCTCAACGCAAGAAACGACGGCATTCTGGCAGCGCTCTGCGAAGGAGGCCCAAGGACGTGTCGGACTCGAGGGGCGATCTGCATTATTGGGAAGAGCCTGATGAGGCAGGCTACAAGGGCGACAATGAAGAATTTGGGGGCGCAGCCCCCAGTTCGGACGCACCCACAGCAACGCCCACCCAGGGTCTTAACGGGGCAGCTGAAAACCAAGTCGCGGCATCGTCTACGACGTCGTCGGGTTGTGAATCCGCAGTGGTCTCTGTGGCGACAAGCCCCACAAGCGAGTTCAAGAGGATGTCAAGGCCAATGAACCCCAAAGAGGCCCAGACTCAGCGTGGGTCTCGGGTATCGTACTTCCTGCTTTTGGAAGACTTGACCGCCAGCATGAAGCGCCCTTGTATCATGGACCTGAAGATGGGCACACGACAGTATGGCGTCGAAGCCAACCCCAAGAAGCAGAAGTCTCAACAGCGCAAATGTGCCGAGACCACTTCACGGGAACTCGGTGTGCGGGTCTGCGGTCTTCAAGTGTGGGATGCACAGACCGAGACATACGTTTTCCAAGACAAATACTACGGTCGCAACCTCAAAGCCGGGGACGAGTTCCAGGAAGCACTCACCCGCTTCCTTTATGATGGAAAGGACCTCCACAGCATCCTCCGGCACATCCCCAACATTCTGCAAAAGCTGAGCCAGCTTGAAGTCATCGTACGTCGGCTACGAGGCTACCGATTCTATGCCGCGAGTCTGCTCATGACCTATGACGGCGACCAGTCCGGCAAGGACAACTACGACACGGCGGTCGAAGACTCGACAACGGACTTTGCCACTGACACGGAAGATGCCAGTCGGGTGCGCAAGCGGAAGAACAAGGGCGAGATCGATTTCAAGATCGCCGATTTTGCCAACAGCCTCATTGCCAGTGACATGGACAAGGACAAGCCCTGCCCACCGCGGCATCCTCAGGATCCAGACTGCGGCTTTCTCAAGGGTCTGCGGAGCCTGCGCAGGTATTTCCTCAAAATCCAACAAGACACTCGCACCGAGTTGGGGCTGCCTTCCGCGCAGCGAAATCTGCTCTACGATCCGCAAATGGATGTCTCAGAGGACGAACCCGTGAGCGAGTAAACAACGCTGCTCCACAACCCTTTCTCGGGCACCCGTTGTATTCGATGCATCTTCTCAGCTACTCCCTCCCCCACGTTTTTCTATGACAGTGCATGATAGCGACTCTGTTTCGCGTTGTGCTAGGGGGAACTGTATGTTCTTTTTCTCCCTTTTTGTACCTGCTAAGGTCACTAGTGCGTTTGGCGTCTTCAGAGAGTGTTTTGATTTCAGGGGATCGCCGCTGTTCGGTCCGAGTACATTGAGACTCGGCTTCTTGTGGAGTTGAATGGGCCCAAAAATACATCAAAAATGATACCAATGATACCAAAAAGTCAACCAACACCAACCATGCTACAAGGAAATAAGGGCCGGAATACTCGGGAACGAGGGTGGAAAACCGGAGGAAACCAGGCCGGGCGTGGGACCTGGATGTACTTAGTATTGTGTATGAGACCGACTTCAACAGGGCTGAGCTTGACCTGCGGACTGATGGATATGCTGGGCCAAGGCCAAGAGCCAACATTCTTAGACTGGACGGAAGAGGGAGTTGGTGGGTCTGGACGGCGAATGGTTTATTGCATCGGTAACGCATTCTAGACGCTCTAGAGGAATGGACATCAAGATAATTTGCCCCACGATGACGCATGGTTTGGACTGCTTTGACTGCGTTCAGTGTCTTGACTGTGTGGTAGTCACAGTATTTTATTTTGAGTCCAGGCCTGGTCAGAAAATATGTGGCTCAATGTACTCGCGTCACAGCTTCGCCTTCTCATATGCCTTGACCAAGTCCTCGACCCGCTTCTGGCCCCTCTGCTTCCTCTCGTCCTCCCCCTTGAACCAGGCATCATCCTTGGCCTCCTCCCGCTCGTGGTTTTCCAACAAATCCAGACACTCGCGGTACATCTCCATCTTGAGCAGACCGTACACGCCCGTCTTGCCCCTCTCAGTCAGCTTCCTCTCGCCCACCAGCGCGAGCACCTCGTCCCACCCGCCCGCGGCATCGACGATCCCCTTGGCGGCAGCCTCCCTGCCGCCGAAGCGCCGCGCCTCGAGGACCATCTCCCGGTAGGTCCTCGTGTCGGGGAGCTTGACGCGGAAGATGGCCGACATGGGCGGCTTGAGCGGGGCGCCGAACTCGAGCTCGTTGAGGCAGCAGAAGCCGCGGTCGGCGGACATGACGCGGTAGTCGTGGTGCATGGCCAGCATCAGGCCGCCGGCGAAGGCGTGGCCGTTCATGAGCGCGACCGTCGGCATGGGGTACGTCAGGTAGCGGCGGAACAGGGCCCACAGGCTCCCCGACCAGTAGGCGCTGCCGTGGGCGACGGCGTGGCCCAGGTCCAGCCCGTTGGAGAAGAACTTGGGCAGCGAGGAGGTGGTGACGACGCAGCCGGGGGCCAGGGAGAACTCGACCATGTCGAGCGCCTGCAGGAGGGCCTGGCACACGGCCGTCGTGAGCCGGTTGTCGGGCGGGGAGGCCAGGGTCAGGAGGTAGACGCGGGGCGAGGGCTCGGTGATGGTTACGGAGCCGCCGGGGTGCTGATCACATGCCGGGACGGGGATGCTGTAGAGCGGCTTGGATGTGCTTGGGGCGGCCATGGTGGTCTTGTTTTCACGGGCTGCCTTCCACTACGAGAGCTTAGAGGTAACACAGCAGATGCGTGAGGGAGACACAGGCCTGTTGTGCAGTCTGGTCGTCACGTTGATGGCATTATTACATAGTAGGGGGGAGAGATATTGTTGACGTTGGACCCTTTGTAAGTAATCAACGACTTTTACCTCGGCACCTGCTTAGCCCTCGGCCGTCCCGGGGGGAAGGGGGGGGGGCCACGGCTGTCAACTAACAGCCGACCCCGACGCCCAAAGGTCTCGGCGACGCTACCGGTGTGGGTACGGGCTGACACAGTATCTCGGCTCTGCAATGATATCAAAAGCCAAGGGTTGAGTGGTTCTGATAACTGACTGGCTTCATCGCAGCCAGCCAACAGCCAACAGTGCAGAGAGCATGTTTAGTCAGCCCAGGCCCATACATGACAGGTCCATCTCGGTCTGCAGAAAGAATTCAGGTCGGTTTGTTGGATCGCGAGAATCTCATACTTCACACCCTGAGAACGCCCTACAAAACACCGTGCTGTCTTGCCACAGGTGTCTGTCTGTCTTTGCGCAAGATGAGCCCAACGCCACAAAATCAAGTCCCTCGCCGCCATGCCAAATCTTTGAACCAGCAAAAACGAGAAAACGAAAAAAGGTACCCCTGTCTCTGTATAGTCATTCTCATAGCCCGTCATACTTATAGACCTTCACTCTCTCATACTGCCGAGTAGCCCCCTCTGGAACCGGTGCCCTGCACGGTGTTGAGGACCCTCCTCGTCCAGTCCTTGAGAAGGTAGGGGATATCGCGTATGGTGTCACTGTGCGGCAGCAGGTCCCAGCCGCGGGCGCCGTAGCGGTTGTAGTTCAGCCAGGACCCAAAGATCAGGTAGGACGCAGTAGCAAGGAACACGCTTTACGGATGCGTCAGTTAGTGAACACAGCAATTCCCATGAGGGATAGACAAGGAACTTACAGGATGACAAGCCATGTGAAGAAGCCCCAATGCTGGTTGCTCGGGTACTCGTCTTCCGGCAGGCCCTCACATGCGTATTTCGTGTACCATGTCAGCCTCAGCACGTCGATTTGCTTGTCCTCGCTCAGGGGCCCGTAGCTGTCGAAGATCAGTGCCGAATCCGGCTTGAGCAGCTGGTGCTCCGATGACCCGTCCTTGTTCTCATCGCCGTCGGCCCTCTTCCGCTGCCCAGCGGCTGAGCTGCCCTCCTCCTCGGTCTCCTCCTGGCCCGGCTCGTACTTGTCGTCTTTCGGGTCCCATTCGCCCTCCTTGCCAGTCTTGTCCTTGTCGCATACCATCTCGACAATGGCTTGCTGTGCGCGTTTGCTGACGTTGTCTTTCCCGCCGTGCAGAACGAGCCGGACACCCTCCTTCTTGGCATCGGCGCCCGAGTCGGATGTCTTGAGCCGCGTTACCTTGGGCTCAAGATCGCTACCGCCGTGGTTGGCCAGGTTGCCTGCGATCGGGATGACGGCCTGCACTAAGTCTTGGTCGTCTTTGATGCCGCGCACGATACCACAGACTGCTCATGTCCTCCTTTAGCATGACGGGCCCACCCACGATGATGTTTACGAGAAGCACTCTCCGGTGATGGAAACTCACCCCTTGCTCCGTTCGGACAGCTCTCCCTGGTCGGGCCGTCCTTCTTCAGCGGCGCACACAGATCCAGCGTGTACGTCGTGTTGCGAAACTGAAATGGTTGGTTTTCATCCAGCTCCTGCGTCGTGACCACCGAGTGGGGGCCCCCGAGGTCTTTGAAGTTGAACTTTTGGCGGTCGATCAGGATTTTATCGCATTGGAGCATTGCTGTCGCCGGCGTCGCTAGTAGGAGTAGGTATAGCAAGCCAGCGGCGGACTGTGCCGCTGGCGATGTCGTCGACGGGCAGCGCATGTCGATGGCAGGTTTGTGGCCAGTGTGGTGTACGGTTGGAGGGGTTTCGCGGTGGATGGGCTGGATGGGCTGGACGCGGACGGGTGGAAATACACACAGAGAACGAAGATGGATATGGAGACGTGGGCCCGATCTCGCGGACTGGTCAGGTTCGGCAAACGAGGGTTGCTAAGAAAGCTTGTGGACGATCTACAGTGTTGGATGGGGACGGTCGAGGGTCGGATTTGTCATAGAAATGTGTTTTACGGGGCAGACAGACGGTTCTTCGGGAAGGAGGTTGGAGCTTGACGTCCCATGTATGCGTATCACGCCGAGCGGTTATGTCATGAGCAATCTGGGAAGTGATGCAACCTCCGTCCGACGTCACGTGCCGCCCAAGAGCAGTCGGAGACAACCTTCTGGGAACAGCTCGCATGAGCCCCACAGCCCAGCGCATTTGCACACCGCAGACAATCACCTACAAGGCCAAGAACCTCAGAGATTTCCCTTCCGGAAGCCACGAGGTTGTTGAGAAGAAGAGTGTACTGCCCCGCCACTCAAATCACGCGCCGACCTGTGTGGCGGAGATGCTCAAGTGACCATGGCTGATTACACAGCATGCTCATTGGCAACATGTCGCGCCCTGCAAGCAAGAGAATCTCTTGGCCCATTTCACAGCATGATCTTCACAAATGGCACAAGAAATAGTGTCCAGGAAACATCCACGGTTTGAATCATTCACATTCCATCTGCGCGAGCAACTCACCCCCCCCCCCGCTACGTCGTCCGAGGGGGATACCAGGCCTGAGGATAAGCACGCCATGGTAAAGCACACTCGACTTCCACACATGTCGAGAGCCGGTTTGATCCAAGCTCGCAAGACGTCAACGCAAATAAGTAACGCGCCGCAGGAGCAGCCAAGAGATAAAAGCGAACAAAACTCGACAAATCGCTCGGGGCCGCCCGGGGTATAAAAGACCTTGCTCAAAGTCGACAAAGTAGCCTGGCTTCGATGATACCGTGTATCATTCAGTTCCATGTCCCCATTTTCCTTAAAACGCCGAGATTCGCCCCTTGCTGCCCGTGGACCCAAAATTCAGTAAGAGTAATTATCGCCGTGGTGATTTGGATATAAGCCGTGCATTCCAGGGTAAGCCGGCAGAGACGTAGGCCATCGCGCCTCCCTGAACACGCACTACATGCCCTGGGGCATCATCCCCTGCTGCTGCATAGCTTGCTGCTGCTGCATGGCCAATGCCTGCTGCTGTTGCTGATGCTGCTGTTGCTGCCTCAACTGCAGGATCTTCTGCCTGGCCGAGCCCAAACATTGCATCTTAAACTTCTGCAGTAAGTCGGGTGGGCAGGTCTCTTGCGTGAGTTGTTGCTGCGATAACCAGGTCGGCAGGTTCTCCTGGAATAACTTGGTACTCAACATCGAAATCTGCTGCTGCGTTTGCACGGCTATTCGCTGCTGTAGTTGAGCCTGCTGTCCCGCTGCCCCCATCATGTGGTTCTGCTGCATCTGCTGTGGGTGGCCCTGCTGTTGCTGTTGCATCTGTTGCATCTGCTGTTGTAGTTGCATCTGCTGCATCTGCTGCATTGATTGCGGGAACATCTGGCCCCCCATGTTGACCATGTTCTGGCCTGGACGCATCTGTGCTCCGTTCGGCATTCCCATGTTGGCCTGCATCATCCGCTGCTGGCCCATGTGCATGCTAGGCTGCTGCCCGTTCCCCATCTTCTGACGCATCATATTCTGCTGCTGTTGGATGTATCGTGCCTGCATCAATTGCTGCGCATTCTGCGGGGCACCGCCGTTCATCATGTTGTTCTGCATCATGGCTGCGTTCATGTTTTGTGCTTGCTGGTACTGGCGTTGTTGCTGGGCCAGCAATTGAGCTTGTGCCATTGGGTTCGCGTTCTGTGCCATGTTGCCCATCCCTGGACTGTTCATCATCATCGACTGGTTGAGGTGAGGAGCCATCATCCCAGGGGGCGGGCTGGTCTGAGACATGCGCGGAGTGTGGGCCATCTGTTGAGCCCGGCTGATCGGGGTTGCTTGAGCCATGTTCGGAGTCGCGCTGTGCATACGTGGTGTGCCAGAAGGATGGCTTTGCTGGCTACCTCTGGCAGACATGCTAACTGCCATAGGCGTGGACATCGGGGGCTGGTTTTGAACGACGGATGACGGCCTTGCTGGGCTGCCTCCCATGTTGGACCCAGATGTCTGCATGGCAACACCACCGACCATGGGTGATGACATATTCTGAGGGGTATTCTGCTGCACAACTGGCGAAGATACCTGAGGCTGCGAGACTTGGCTGTGGAAGCGCGCCTGCGCCATCGGCATACCGTTCGGCGCTGACACCGAGACTCCATTGGGCAACTGTCCGCCCTGAGCGGGATGCCCATGTGCATTTTGATGCATCGCTCCACCGCCTTGATTTTGCTGTGCCTGCGCCTGCGCCTGAGCCTGTGCTTGCGCCTGAGCCTGAGCCTGAGCCTGGGCTGCCGCCTGAGCCTGTGCCTGTGCTTGAGCCTGGGCGTGCCTCTCCCGTGCTTGTTGCGCCTGTTGCAATTTCCTTCGCATCTCCTCTTGCTGCGCCCTTTGAGTGGCGGCGGCAGCCTGCTCCTGACGAAGCCTCTCTTGTTCTGCTGCTTGCTGCTGCTGCTGCTGCTGCTGTTGCTGCTGCTGCTGGGCCTGCGCTTGTACCTTCTGCTCGGCAAGCTTGCGCTCGTTTTCCTCCCGCTTGAGTTTCTCTTGCTTGGCCCTTTCCGCGTGCTCCTTCTTAATGTCCTCGATCTTCTTAAAGCGGTCAAAGGTAAGATTGAAAGGCGCGACCTGTTGCTGCCCATCGCCACCAGGAACTGAGCTGCTGCCTTGCGTGATCTTCTCGTCCAGTGTAAGCAGGAACCTCTCATTCTCAGCCGCCTGGGCCTCATCCGCGGCCATTTCGGCAACTGTGCGCTTCCTAGTCTTCGGTTGCGGAGGCGGCTGAAAGCGATGTGCATGAAGCTTGGCTTGTTCCTCGAGTTTGCGAATTGTGGTTTCTACATCCTTGCTCGGCTCCAGATCCAGGGGTGGCACAGTGGCAAGCAGCATTGCGCCTTCGGCCGCGTATATGTTGCTACTGTCGAGCTCCATGCGCTCGCGCTTGGCTTTCTTGGCTGGGGGTGGCATGCTTGAGCCTGTAGGCGTGGGCGGAACGAGGGCTGAAGGGGTTGGAGGAGCCATGCCACCACCCGGGACGTCTTGCCGGCCATCGCTAGAGCCGCGAGGATTACATGCCCTGATTGCGAGGTCTGCTTGCCGGCTCTGGTGCGTGGGAAAGAGGACGACAGTGGTTATTTTCCTTTTCGGAGGAGCTTTGCTTTTCTGGCTCTGCGGCGAATTGGACAGTTGCCTGTTCCCTTGATCGGTCGAGCCCGCTGATTTGCCTTTCGAGTCAACCTCCGGACTTTTAGCTTGGCCGTTGATGGTAGTCAGAGGGTCCCTCTGAAATGGCTTGTTTGGCGACGGTGTGATATAAGGATTGTTCTTGTGAACCGAGGTCGGTACGTCAGGTTTCTTTGCAGGAGCATTCTTTGCGGCGTCTTCCTTCTCAGCTGCTACGCTCCTGTGGTCATGAACCTCCACGATCAGACAGCCCTCGTAGAAAGGAACTCCCGCCTCCGTCAAGTCGGCGAGCATATCATGTGGAATGGTTCGCGTTTTGAGGTGGTCGAGAAAGGCCTTCATTGGCGACGAATAGAGAAAATAGTCATCCTGGGCATCGAATTTGAAATGATTCGGGTAGAGATGGACGATGAGTGACGGCGGGTTTCCGTAGTACTTCTTCAGGATGTATAGTCGGGATGGAGCTTAGGCTTTGTCAGTCTATGGGACGCATTTCGCGCTGTAAGCGGAACTCACGCTGCTTCACGACCACCGGTATCATGGCTGGATCGGCCGCACCGGTCGAGACGGGCTGAGTGGCGCCATTCGTGCCCGCGCGGACGGTCCCGTTGGGTTGAGCAGTGATCTCTTGCCGTATGCGATTTGGTGGCCGCGCGACGGTGACGGTGCCACCATTTGTCGAGGCAGAGTTGGGGGCTTGTTTGGCGCTGTTGGGTGGTTTTTTTGCCGACATGGAAGGTGAGGGAGAGGATGAAGAGGGCGCGCCATTCGTCTGGATGCCGGCAGGGATTGGGCGCTTCGTTTTTGGATGGGGAGGAATGATGGGTGGAGGTATGGGAGTCGTGCTGGGAGCCATGGCGACCGGTGCGCTGCTTCAACAGACTGCGCGATGCGCTGCCGGTGAGGCCCCGCGGCCAGATGCTGGTGCTGGTGCTGGTGCTCGTGCTTGGTGCCCGGTGCTCGTGCGCTCGGCTTGGCCTGCTTCCCAGGTTATTGCAACACGGTGTGAGGGGCGCGGTTCGATCGCATTTGGCCAGATGGGACTGCACACTGCTGGGCTTTTGTGGGCGTGTATGCAGGTGCCGGAGATGGCGGTGTTCTGGGGTGAGATGAAGTCGCTGACGATTGGGCTGTGGGCTGTCGGGCTGACGCGCGCTCAAAGAATCTCGTGGCCCTGCTCCTCCCGTGCGGCGGTCGGAGACAATGGACGAGGCCGACAATTCTCGCGCCAGCGGCCAGGTACGACGGCGACGGCGACGGCAATGTGGATGATGGAAGCGGGCTCGGATGGTTTCGAGATGGTAGTGATGCTGTCGGGCGGAAATAGACGGTGATGTGATGCAGTGTAATGCGATGATGGGCGCGTGGGGAGGAGAGACGTCGGTGGTCGGAGCCTGGGAGTCGGCTGGGTGGATCGAATTGGCGCTTGTCGATGCCCAGGGTCTGCCCCACCCCGTCTTCTCTCCCCGGGCCAAGGAGCAACATGGCGACACCTGACAAGACAGGCCAAGCATCTTTCAGAACAACCACCCCATACATGCCTCCTGTCCATAATTCTTGAGTTGGCTCCGTAAAAGATGATAAAAGATCACCTGCACTTCGCTTTAAATATATCTCCAAGAAACTAAATTGTCTATGTCTTGCTCGAGTCTAGCTTGCAAGACATCCGTCTGGATATCTCTAATTGATCTATGAGGCTGAAGTGTAATGTTCAGACTCTGCCAGGGTGCTTACAGAGTTTAGGCTCTACAAAAAGACTTCAACAAGTCAGGTCGGCCTTTGGAACGGAGTGAAGGCTATGTGTACCTAGGCACCTAGGTAGGGAATACGGAGGGGGTGTTGGGTTTGTCTTGCAGGGGTCCGGTCAACCAGGCCTGGTGTCCTACCGTCGTGTCCCCTCGGTCGCTCGACTTGAGCCTCATTCTCATATAGTCTGCACAACGAAGGCATACTTGTTCAGTAACTTTAATATTCCCGAAACTTATTTCCACCTTTTTATTAGCCTATCAACAGAAATATCTACTGTGCCTGTCAACTATAATCCATAATCGGCAATATCACCCCGCTAGACACTGTGCTCCCACCCTTGGGCGAGCCTGTCTGGCTGGTCCAGCTCTGGGGCTGAAGCTGGGGCCGGGGTATGTCTCGTATCTCATCATCTCCCTTCCTGTGCCAGGTCATAAAAGTCATTGCTCGTTGCCCTGGACGCGACGCGACCAGTCATCATTTACTCTCATCCCGTCCACGACGATCACTCCTCGGCCACGGCCCACACGATCCTCCTTCTGCCACCACTTCTGTGCCTGCTCGGGTCTCTCTGCCTCGGACTCGCTGTCTGCTAGGCCTCCATGGCCACTTTCAGCGCCCACAACCAGAATAATATCGTATCTTAGCCAAGCTTGGAGTTTCTGGACGTGAAGTCCATTTTCACCGGCAAGGGATTCCTGCAGGTAGACAACTTCCGGTTTAAGGTGGTGGAGTATGTGCACATAGCCTGCCGGCGTAGTAAATGGGAGGACGCTCGTCTCTTTCTCAACCAGGCCGATGGCCTGCGAGTAAACCGCATTAAAGGCCGGGTTGCTGGACGAGGACAGACTTTACAGGCCATGTTAGCTCAATTTAATTGCAGAATGATCACATCGACGCAAAGCACTCACAGTGGGCTCTTCGCTTCGTCTCCTGGTGTTAGGGCCTGCTCAGGGCCTACCACAGAAAATGATGAGCTGAGTGAGGCTGGCGCCCGAGTGCTCGTCGTTTCCGTGACCGTATCCTTCAGCCCAGGTGCGTATATCAAGATGAACAGCTTGACCTTTGAGAAGTCAGTGTGCTTTGGAATATGCGACAGTATTGACTGCAGTCCTCTGTCAGCTTTCGAAGGGCATGCGTGAATGCGTAATCGCAGGGGATCATACGGCATGCTCATGATAACCATCTTCGTCCAAGTCTAGCTGTGTGTCAGCAGAGACGACAATGGCTACTGTCTTCCTCTTCTTGCTGCCGTAATCGCGTGCTTGCGCGGCCGGGCTCTTCTCGTTCTTTGCATCTGCTTCCTCAGACCACGTCTCGTGGTCGGCGAACGCGGCCTTGTCCTCCTCCCGAATGGCAGCCAGGGCGCTCCCCATAGCCGTGCCCGCCGCTGCGACACCTGCGGCGACTGTCTTTCCGGCGCGATCAAGGATGTTTTGCGGGCTGGGGGTGCGTCGCAAGGCACCGGACATGCGCGCTCCCCAGCCTGGTGCACTCGCATCGGCCTGCGTGACCCCGTACCCGACCTCCTCGGGCCTCAGGTCGCTCCTGAATGATGGCGGAGCTCTGACGCTCACATTGTCGCCGGTAGCTCCGTATGGAGGGTTGTCGCCGTAATCAGCATGCTCGTAGTCCAGATGCTGGTTGATGGCCTCCTCTTCGTCCTCCTCATCGTTGCTGCGCTGGCTCCAGATCCAGGCCGCAACCCCAACAGTGGCAACAGTTACAGTCACTGCCAGTGGGACCCAGTGGCTCCAAACACCATTTCGGCGGCGCGACGGGCCGCGGTTATCATAAGGTGAAGACATCATCAAGAGGCGCTCATCGCATCAGTATGTCGGTTGGGCGCATGCGTTATGCGGTGCTGGGCGCAATATTCTCGGTCAGTTGAACTGTGGAGCTGGAAGGAGGCCGGAACTTGTGTCGCATGTGCAAGTGGGTTATTTGCATGCACAATAGATGCGAAAAGATGTGGCGGGATGATTGTCATTTGAGTCCTGGGATGCGCGCACCTCACTTGGCGTTGGAGGTGGCTGGCGACCTCGGGCCCAACCCTTGCATAATAACCCGGGCTTATGGGCAGGCCACCAGCTCCCAGCTCCCAACCCCTGGCCCTGCTGTTGCTGGGGGGGGGGGTATTTACGTAAGCGAGCTCGGCCTGTGTCCTTGTGGGGATGCGATGTGAAAGCTGCGCTGCGGCCAAAGATTGGACTTCATCAGTGAGTCAGCCAGCCAGCGTTTGTGAGAGTGAGAGCAGTCACCTCTTCTGCACTTCACACCATACGAGTCTTCACACGTCTATCCGATCACACACACGAGCCGGCAGACAAGCATTCAGAAATACATACTAGAACCTACACAACCCTATTTTCTCCCGAGGTCTATCAACATCGTGCAGCTCCTGTAGCCCCAGAATGCCGCACGCCGTTTCCTCAGCCTCTCCTGGGCTGCAGGCCCTTATTCTCTGTGGGCCGGGGTCGTCGTTGCCCACGTACACGGCAAACCCAGATGAGCATCCCAAGGCCCTTCTTCCCATCGCCAATAGGCCAATGGTCTGGTATCCCCTCGAGTTCTGCTACAGGGCGGGCATTGCAGGTAAGTACCTGTGAAGCAGAAGCACATCGCGGGCCGGCCAAGACTCACGACTTTTGTCAGACATCACACTCATCTGCCCTCCCTCGGCCGAGAAGGCGATAGCTTCAACTCTGAGTCTGAATCCTGCCCTGACGAGCCTTCCTTTGCCACGGCCTGATTTGCTGGCACCAAAGGGCCTGGATCACAACACCGGTACAGCAGAGATCCTGCGACTTCCCGAGGTCAGGTCGGCCGTCACCGGAGACTTTGTGGTTCTTCCGTGCGATCTCGTCTGCGAGCTGGGTGGAGATCAACTTCTTCAGGCGTGGATGGTGAACTGCGAGACTTTGAGGGATCTGGTAGGGAACGCATCTGGTCTGATTCCCGAAGACCACGGCCCGCATAGTGGCGGCATGGGAGTCTGGTATCAGACCAAGACGGAGACTCCCGTCAAAGGAGAAGAAACCGATTTCATCGCCACGACACCTTTGGCAGCTGCCGCGCCCTCCTCTAAGGAGACTCTGACCTCACACATGTCGAATCTGGTCTACTCGATGCCTACTGACTCGCTGAACGACTTGATGGAGGAGAGAAACGGCTATCCTCTGCGGCACGGGCTTATTCGAAGACATCCCCGGATCCAAGTGCGGACGACGTACCGAGACGCCCATATTTACATCTTCCCCAAGTGGGTGCTAGACTTTGTTCGCGACAACGACCGCCTCGACAGCATCGGAGAAGATGTGATTGGCTGGTGGGCTAAGGCAGGTTGGCAAACGGGACTCGCGCAGAAACTAGGGTTCGACAAGATATTCGCCCCCAAAGACACGAAAAAGACAGACACAGACTCTTTGCACGATGACAGCATGTCTTCCGAGCTCACGGGTTCTGATGGTATCTCGGGTGGAATGGTAGACGGTGCCACAAAATCATCCGCCGCGAAAGACTTACCCACCTCCACCGACGATGTCGTGCCTCCCATCCTTGCCTACATCCTCCCGTCCAAGCCAACCGCGCCCATCGTTCGGAGGGTGGATACCGCTCAGCTGCTGCTGAACGTCTCGCTGCAGCTTGCAAAGCTTCCCTCTGTTGAAGAGGCCGAGGCTCGCGGCGAGACGCCGTCTCCTTTTGCACACCCCAAGAAAGTTATGTACCCGGAGGGCGTCAAGGGCCGAACGACAATCACGCGCCCAGACAGCCTCGTTGGGGAGAACGTGATGGTAGACGAAAAAGTGGCCATCAAGGAGTCAGTGGTCGGTGCCAACTGTCAGATCAAAGAGGGGGCCAAGCTCTCACAGTGCTTGCTCATGGACGGGGTCGTGATCGGCAAGGGATGCAAGCTTACCCGGTGCATCCTGGGAAAGCGGAGCGAAATCGGAGATAATTGCACATTGACGGACTGTGAGGTGCAGGAGAACCTACTCATCGAACCCAGGACGGAGGATAAGAACGCCAAGCTGATGAGCAGCTCCGGCCTGGAGGCTACAGAAGAAGAGATCCAGGAGGTGTATGAAGAGTTCGAGACCGGCGATGCGGCTCCGGGAGGTGACGTAGCAGTGGTTTAAGAAGACAGCAGCAGCCTATGAAAAGGAAGGAAAAAGTACTTGGTCACGTTGGCGACAGCTCGCAGGTGTAACGGTCCAATGACCACTTATCGGGAGCCGCTGATCTACCTCAACGTGCTACCCCGGAACCGCATCTCGATGCTCAAAGCGTTATGCTGGCTGGCTGGCTGGCTCCACTGTCGCACGCATGCAAGGCAAGACTTGGTAAGCGGCTCAGGTTGTCATTTGGGGATCTTCCATCGCTAGGGCCGACGAAATGTTGTTATCGGCCGAGACAGGACTACGCTGGATCCCCGCGCTGGAAGATTGCCCCTGTCAGATATGACAGGTCATTGAAGTCGGAGACAGGTCTCGAAAGAAAATCTGATAGGCCTCCATCGAGGTAGATCGAACCAGAGAGCTTATGAGAAATTGACATCGCAATAGACTGCAGTTTTTCAGTCCCCCCGTAAGATGCAGCCAGTGTATGCTCGGCGTGCCAGACACTTGTCGTGTAACGTCTTGCATCCGAGGAAATCCAGTCCAACATCCCGCCCGCAAGCGATCTGACTCGACGTTATCTCCTGGTCAGCTGCTGAAGAAGCATAACATGTGTTTGCTCCTTTCGGCACCCCAACGCCACACTCAACGGGGCTGTCATCGGGTGGCGGAGAGTCCCGATCACGCAGTCCGGGGGAGGGAATCTCTTTCTCCTGCAGCTCCTTTCTCCTGCAGCTTCCCGAAAGAAACGCCCCGGCAGCCCGGTCGAACAGGCCTGCCTTCTTCTGTGGCGAAGACTTCCCAGACGGGCAGCTGTCAGGCCGTATTCATGAGCTTGTGAGACCTGTTGTATGTGGCCAGCCGTCAAGGCCGTGCGGGAGGCGGGGCGTGGCTTGAACGACCGAGCATCGGGAGCATCGAGGCATCGAGACATCGAGACAGGCCTTTTCCGCCTCCTTTTCCCTTCCCAACGGCGGAGCCTGCCATTTATCGCGCACGATCGGATCGCCTTCTACTCTGAGGCTTTCCGAGCACTCATGTGGTGTCACATCAGGCCATCTGCTTCGTGCCGACCGGTAGGCTCCCAGCGGCGGCTATATACTCGTGCCGGAGAGATTGTGGCTTGGGCGGTGCATGGCGTTCGCCACCCGGGGGCCAGGTGGGCTTGATATTCGCCAGTTTCCTTGGCATGTCGACGGATGCATAGCACAGCTGGTGTTGGGTTTTCCTTTTATCCCCCTTTTCAATTTGAAAGACTGTCATATGTGCACGTATTTTTGCCTTATGTCTTTGGCATCATGCCACTCAGTGTCATGCCACTTGTGATCCTCCATCCTCCACATTGGTTATTGGCGTCGATGTGAGATCTTCCTGTCCCTCCACACATGCATGCGCCGTCCTATCCCATGTCCGTACGATCGTGATTATCCGAACACAACTAGGCCCTGTTCCACTTTCCCCTTCCATGCCCATTCGAAGTGGACTCCGCCCGGATCCCGGATCTTGAACCGAGGCCCAAGACAGGAAGTGATGCGAGATCTCCTAAAAGGCATTCAGTATTGATACTAATTTGGTACATCAGAAATTCGTATGCGACTTTACACTGATCATGGGGATTGTCAATCCCATGTTTAGGACATGGTGACATGTGTAATATCTCTTGAAGGAGCATGCCGCCCGCTTGTCCGGCTCGGGTCACGTCAGACTGGCCGCAGTCATACCCGGCAAGGTAGGAAGGACAGTGAACTACAACTTGCTCTACACATCCCCCTTTGCATGCGTAGCACTGCTTTTTCAGGGTACACATGGTGGCGATGCTGGTTGCGGTCCCAGATTTTGGTGTTGCTGAGGTTCTATAGTGTCCGGTTCTGCGGTTGAGTAGAGCCAGTTCAAAACGAAAATAAACACTGGAGATGGGAGGCTAGAGGAAATACGTTCCAGCTCCTACTTATCACTTGACTCTTTATATTCTATTGCCTTGGGGGCAACAGTAACGACACCCTCGGAGAAAGCAACCGGAATGTCCTCGGAAAAGACAACCACAGCGATACTGACCTACCTTTCTGCGTCGTACTGCTTGATGATTACTCAATGACAACATCCACGTCCTGCAGGATAACTATTACGGCCACTGTTCTTCTCAGTGGAGACAAGTCGGCGTGGCCTTGCTTCGACTAGCTGGTCTGGGCCCTTCATACCAGAGCAAGATATGCGCAGGGGCCAAAATCGCCCCTCTCGCAATGGAGGCCCCGGTATGTAGTATTCTTAGCCGGTGATGGTTGTTGCCATATGAGGGGGGCTTCGTTCGTCGCCAGGGGTTACCTCGACTCCAGACAGTGGCATCTTCAGTCCACTTCGGGCAAGGGTGGGCCGACGTGCCGCACTCTTTTACTTAGTATGCCGCGAAGAATCAATCTTGGTAAATGGTGTGATAGGTCCTTCCAGCCCCACAGGGCTGGCCGGTCGCAAATTGACGAGTGGTATGCTGTTCGAGTGGCCATGGACCAGAAGCGAGGCGCGATGCACCATCGAGTATGCAGTTCGTCAGCCACACTATCCCATTCACAATCAAGTGGTTGTAATAGCGGCTGTTCGTAGGCTTGACTTTGAGGCACAAATTCCACATGAAGGGCCAAGTCATAGGACGGTGACGCTGTACGACTGACGCGCGCAAAGATCGGAGTCGAAGTCGGGATTCCTTGCCGAAGCTCAGCCAAAGGGTCACTTCACTCCACCTCCTAACGATCCCTTGAACATTCATCTAGCAGGAATTATGCTCGTGAGGGACGGGATGTGAGGCTAGGTACGCAAAAGGTAGTAGTCGTTGTGGTCCCGACAGGGTCGGAACGGCATAGTTCACGATTCGGACATCAACGCAGCTTCAAAAATGGCTTGCATTGGTAGGATCGGGCAGCAATCCACACGAGAGAATCGACGGTTAATGATGTCCCGAGGCCGTGTCCCCGCTGAGGGCATCCACCCACCTCCAGCGAGAGCCTGATCAAGACGCCTTGCGCGCAGCCAGACGGGGTCCCTGGACTGGATCCTCGGCGAGACGCGGTGAGATGACAGCCGATCAAGGTGACATGGTTCACGCAGCGGGAAGTACCGTCTGATGAAAATCCTGTTCGAGGGCGAGTTGGCTTGTCCCCTCACTACGACGCGGAGCCAGGAGGGCCCAGGCCTGCCCGTTAGATATCAAGTGCCATATCGCTCGTGGTATCCGATTGCGAGCTGTCGTCGATGAGGAGGATGAAGTAGACTTTGTCGCTAGGCCATTTTGGTCCGGTGCTGCATTCGACTCCTAGTTCGGTGACACATGGCGCGTGGCTTGGTGCTCCTCAGAAACAGAGAATATGAATTCAGGTTCATGTGGTGCAAGAGGCCGAAGGAGCCGATTTGTCCTCATGCCACACCGGCCAGCTAAAGAGACAGATGATAACTTGATTAAAGCATCGGCCAACCACGGTTGTGGTCAGTGGCCAAAGGCTGGGTGGGTCCTCGGTGAGCCGGAGTCAAGTTTGACTGCGCCCTAGAAACTGAATATTTTGTGCGCGCGGCCGAATCAGGAAATCATGGACATACTGGTCAATTGACGCCCGGGTAAGCTTCCGGAAAGGGCATGCTAAGAAGGCATAAGAGAGGTGACATTTGACCCATTGAGTTGCAGGAGAACCGGCCACTCAACAAGCGGGTGGATTGTACGCACTCCAACGCGCAGGCGGAATACAGCCGGTGCATAATGATCGCAGAGGCACAACAGGCTAAAATGTGGCGCGATGATCATCTGCAAGACGCATCAAAAAGAGAAAGAGGCCCCCAATGAATGCTGGGCTGAGCCAGGGGCTTCTGACAACATACGTTCTCAGGTGTTGCCTGACACCAGGAAAGCCTCACGAGCTCGATTTCCGCCGTCTCTGAGACAACATGTGGGAGCCCTGGGTTGATAATGGCATGCTGAGGGGGTGCCCACCCCCGTGAAGGGAAGCAAACCATGTTCAAGGCGGTGGGACATGGTGGCTTTATTTGATCGTGGAAGGCGGCCCCTTCAAGGCAACTTTGGCGTGCCCAAGGCTGGCAAGGACCGAACTCAAGGTTCGTGAGAGGCTTGGTTCCGACGGGCCGTGACGGGCAAAGGCGGGGCTACAGGCGACAAGACATGGTGTATTCAGAGTAGAGCCTTCGACTCGCCGAGGGTTTGTGGGCATTGGACAAACAGCTCACGGCGGCAGTGGCTGCCCCTACAACAGCAACTTGACGAAGAGGCCCCACAGTCCCTCCCACCAGCCTTGCCGAGCACCAACAGGCAGCACAAATGACCACGGGCCAGCTCGGGTGTCTCACAAGATATCCAACAAGTCAGATGGTAAGGGGTTATCCTACAGGGAGGACTTCCCAGCCGAGTCGTATGCCTGAACGTTCTGGTTCTGGATGCCCCTGCGTGGGCGAGCTTGGCTGTCTTGGTCGTATTCGAGGCCGAGGTACACGTCCACTGGGGCTCGCTCGGCGCTCTGCGGGGTGCCTCAGCTTTGTGAGGATGGGAGAGCAAAGAGAAGCCATCGTCTCGAGGCAGAGCAGCCGGAAGGGTGACTGGGATTGGATTGGCGGGTATGACGGATGACAAACGACGGATGGCGGATGACGGATGGCAGTTGCGGTTGACAGGTGACAGGTGCTGTGACAGGCAGGGGTTGCTCGAGCCAACGAGCAGGGAAGCAGGGAAGCAGGGAAGGTGCAGTTGGGCGTAGTACTCGGTACTGCACGGCAGACTACCACATGCTGATCCTTTGGGGACGTCTCGTCTCGCCCGCTCGGCACGGAGATTTGTGATCTTCACAAGGGGCCTCGAACACGCTGAACGGTTGTGTCTGTGCTCGCTCGATCCAACACAACCCAATTTCATCTTCTCCGGATCATCTATCTATCCATCTACATCTAATCTCTTGACTAGGCTCGGCCGGGGCGCCACCATCATTCTACTATGCGTCCACCGGGACAAGAGACAGACAGGACTCGCCCCGAGGGCACAGTGCCGGCCGAGACGAGGACGCGCTCATGGCTTTGATCCCGCTCGTGGCCTCGTCACACGGTGTATGTTCCGGAGTCTGACAGCCCAGGGAACGATCCGACGGTCCCCACTGGACTGGGCGACCCCTTCTGGCACGCGTCCAAGCAACCCCATCATGGTGGGCGGCCACAAATTGGCTGCATCCGTCCTGCTTCTTGACGGACCTGGACAATGGGGGACCAAGGATCAATAGGGCTGCTCAACTTCGCTTGGCAGAGAGGCTTGTTTGGACGTGTGGATGCGTGGGTTCGACCATGGACAATGGGCACGTCGCCCGCCTGCAAGAAGAGCGCCTCTTTGCACTAGACGTGGCCCGAACACAGTCAAGTAGCAGGCCAGGAAGATCATCCTGCAAGGTCCCAGCTGCAGGGAGACAAGGTTCCCCAGGAACGGCAGACTCAAGTGAGCCCGACCTCCAGCCCTCGCGGCATGTCTGTCGAGCAGCACATAACGGCGACTAGCATACACACCATTACCACCACCATTGTCCAGACACCTCAAACGGTCAATGGTTCAAGGCCCAAGGCCGATGTGTCCATGGTCGAGCTCACTCTTTGTCCCTTGTCGCGGGGCTGTTCCGTCCAATTCTCAGTACGTGGCTCTGCGAACAAAGAGGCAACCACTCTGCTACTGCACATTCGCAGCATCGCAAACGGGAAATGCAGACTCGGAGAACAGCGCTCCTCTGAGGCCTCGGGGCCAGCAATCGGCATCGAGCATGATAAGCTGATCATCTGGGCCTCAACGAGTTCGGTCCAAGTGCGGCTTGCGGCACGGTAGCTCCAATTACGTCTGAGCATGCTTGCTTTTCCGTGGTGCCCCCAGCTCGATCTCTTTCGACCTGCATGGTACTTCGCGCAGCCTCACTGGCGTCATGGGCGGCCTGGAGGCTTCAGCAATCTTCCAATGGCGAGAAGGCTGCTCTCGCACTGTCTGCCTGCCCCAACCGTGGCCAGATGCCGAGATTGTCCCTTGAAGACTGCGGAAGGCACTTGGTGATGGGGTCCAGCCTGTCAAGCTTGGCTGCCCACCGCAGTGTCTCAAATCCGGTGGTCGCGAGGCCTGCTCTGGAAGGCGCCATTACCGTATAGGCGAAATTCATTCCAGTTTCCCACCATCACGATACTCACTGTGGGGCAGATCTACCGGTTCATGCACCTTGTTTCTTCTCCAGGCGCGAATCTACTTCTCCGTGTCGGCTGGGGGTAGCTCTGTCCCTGGCTGCGAGCCTGTACTTTGGTTAAGAGGCAGGGTACTGTGAGGTGGCCAGGCCGCTCAGAGGTACTGATCTTGCTGCAAAGATCCACCGATCTATCGATAGCTCTTGCCCACGGTCTGCCCGTCTGCTCGCCAGGGGCACTACAAGTCCCGACTAAAACAGATGCTTCATGCAAGCAATAGGCTGGTGTAGGGATGTTTCGCTCAAACGTCTTGACAGCCCAACCTCGATTCTGTATTGGACTGGCCCAGGTCTGCCGCGTCTTTTTTGGGTGTGCCACCCCTACGTATTGAGCAACCACCGGTGGCTCAGGGTCTCCATTCCAACGAGCCGCTCACCTGTCCGCGCATTCTTATATTGAGCCCCGACGACCTCCCTGTCCAACAAGCCCACGCCCCAGTGAAGCTCGACAATCCCTTGAATCTTGTGTGTGCCCTTCGACAGATCTGGACTATATCATTCTGGCACTCCTTCATCACATCCCTTCTCGACACCCTCGGGCCGTGATTCAGCTTACTCGCCTCCACCCTTGCGACTCTTGGAATGACAAGCAGGGGACAGCCCAATAAGGAAGTTCTCGGCCTAGACAGCTACACTTCCAGTAACTGCCAGAATACCCATCTGCTCGATCTGAACATGGAGGCGGACGACAGCTTCACCTTCGGCTTCAACGGCCAGTCTATGCCATATTCGTCATCCTGTCCCTCTTCGTCCGGCAGTTTCTCTTCAGCCTCTTCGCTCTACGATGCCTTGACCCCGCCGCCCAGAAACTCGACCCCACAGCACCCCATGGACTTTGATATCGCCTTTGGCAATGACACCATGATGTTCGACGACTTCACGCCCTCGCCGCCATCGACTTCTGGCTGCTTCCCTTTAGACATGAAATCAACCGTGGCTCCCAATATGCTGTGCCATGGTATGCCAATGACGCCGTCTCGCAACAGCAGCTCGGCGGCGGCATTCCAGAACAATGTGGACTTTACTCCAACACAGGGCATGGACGCGTACAATTTCATGGATTCTCTCATGATTCCAACTCCGTCTCCACTGTTTAGTAACCATATCCAAAACTGCGACATGACAGCAATCTGGCAGCACCATGCGGATGGGAGTCCCATCACTTTTGAGCGGACTTCGTCACCGGCCGTGGCCATGACAACGCCAACGCCCGGCCCTCTTGGAAGTTCCCACGGCAATATCAGGCGGAGGATCGTCATGGACGGGCCTCAGCAAAAGTCGGCATTATTGCAGCAGAGCCTTCCGAAGACAAATTCCGGCAAGGGTCGTACATCCAAGGCCAAGCAGGTGGCAGGAAAGCTTCCTCCACTCCAGGAAGGCTTCAAGGTCTCCAAAGCCCCGGCGAATAGACACAGATGTGAATACCCCGAGTGCAACGGTAAAAGCTACTCGAGGCAGGAGCACTTGAAGAGGCATTATAATGAGTGAGTGACAATTCTATCCGCGGGCGTGATGTGACCCCAGATACTGACGGACCATCACAGAGCACATTCAGACAATCCAGAAACATGGCGCTGCGAATTCTGCGAGACTCCCAAAACGTTCGGTAGATGCGACAATTTCCGAGACCATCTCAAGCGGCACATCGAAAAGTCTGCTGGAAGCAGGACGAGACATGAGATTGGGGCTGCCATCTTGCTTGCGGAAATGCAGAGTAAGATGAAGAACAAGAAGAAGGCTACCACGAGGTCAACGACACCAAGCACAGATGATGGTATCAAATGCGATGGCAGCCTTCTCTCGAAGTCTGCGCGGAGTCTGGTCAAGGCTGAACCCTCCTAGCGGGAGGTTGACAAGCTCACGCTGCAACGACAGAGGCAGCATTGGCTTCGCATCCCGCCGAGACGACTGGGTCTTACGCACATTACGCTCATACGTTGAATATGCCCACATCAAATCTCCACCCTCATACCACCGCGCCCGCGCGCGCACACACATCCATCCATAATACTTGACGATGCTTCCGAGTGACGCAAAACATGTCAGTGTTCCGACGACGCGGCGTTCGCGACATCGGCATCTATCCGGCGCATATCTATCTTGTCGAGATGTTGCAACAGGGCTGGCGCGCATTATTTTCACAGAAATTCTGTACCAAATATATTCTATCCACTTGAGGACCTCGCTGTCTGTAACTGTTTCTAAAAATGGGAAAGGTGACCCCGGGGCCGGAAAATGGTGGGATGGGGGAACATGGAAGGAACTCCAATGTGAACGGGCAAATCATGTTGGCAGGCGTTGAAAAGAGCGATGTGCAAAGAAAACCTTGGGATGGAGTGGAAAGGCGGCGGAGGTTGTACATGTTCTGGTTCTGTCAGATACCACTTTCCTTGGGCAGCTCTTGCTACAGACCGAATTCTAGAGGACCACTTCTGCTGCTTGTACCCTTTCTTCTTTGCCAACGGTCCCATTCATTTCGGGCTTCCTCTCTTGGTGGTGACGGAACGCCTTCGCAACAATAAGCCAGGCTGCGGATTGCGTCTCAGTTCTTTGTTCAATCTGCCCTCCTCCCCAGCCAGCATTCCTCAGCTCACCTGGGCCGCGGACTGTGAGGAAGAGCTCGTCGACTCGAGGACAGTCTGTCTGCTGGGAATCCCCGTCTATTGTTTCTCATTGCCGTTTCCCTCTCCGAAACAGTGCATCCAGCCACACTCTCTTGCCTTTTGTCGGATCGCTCCCGAGTGAGACATGGTGGGCACTGTGCGACTGGTGTGTTGCACGGGTATGCACCGGAGATCTGAACTGACAAGAGGCTACCCGAGACTGGCAGCTGGCAGCTTGGATGGGAGCACAAAGGTCTAGTGTGAGGAAATATCAGGCGCCTGGAAGTCCCCGTCCACACTATTCATACTGTCCATACTGGGCGGGCCAAATCTGACTCTTTTCCTTCGCGCCGTCATCAAAGCACCACCTCATCGGCCGATGCGCTGTCGCAGGCCTCCTCACTCCCACCCGAGACAGATCATGTTCATCTTCCGTCACCAGATGCCGTGACGCGTGCTCTCCTCATCTGACGCGAGCTGAGACCCTGGAACGCGTCCCCTCCATCGGGCGAGACAGACAGACAGTGCTGAGTGAGACCCTTCCGGGCCCCAACCTTGTGCGACCGCTCCATTCCACTTAAGCACCGAGGAAGCTGAGCCACCCAGCCCTGCCGGCATTAACAAAGGCCATTAGGCCAGATCGGTGAAAGGCCCATGATATCTCTCCCCCCCTCCCCCCCTCCCCCTCGAGGTCCCCCATCCTTCCGCACTGACTGGCCTGGGCGATAGTCCCAAGACCCCACGCGTCCAGCATGGGAGCTCCCGTCGGAAGACGCGGTGCGCGTCCTCGCTCTGGAATGAATGTCTTTGCCGCTTCGATTCGTTCCGCCGATCGCGCGGGGGAGAGGGGGGATATGTGGGCTGTTGCCCCGGCTGGGAATATCGTGCCGGTGGCTACGTCAAGGTGAGCCGGGCAGTATCTCGGCCAGGTGGTCTAGGATATTTTCGTGTGTGAGAGAGGTGCAGGACGAGCTGAAGTATGCAGCCTGCGGCCTGCAGCATGCGGCCTCTACATGCCGGTTTATGCAAGTAACATGGCTGGGTGCCCTGGGTGCCTTGCAGGAGAGTGTCGTTGACGTGCAGGTATACCGGCTTTCCCTCCTGGCTGGCACTCCAGCCACGTCACGTCCCCTGGCCACCCCCGGCGAAAGCCACGGGCGGGAATTTCGAATTTCCACTAAATCTCACAGCTTGTCTTGATGGGCTTCTCTAATCTTGATGCCGACGAGGGCCGGGGGTCACGGCCGGATGACAGACACCTGGGTAAGGTCATTTCGACGTACATGACGCTTCTGCAGGCACTTGTACGATTCTGCAACCACCTGCAGATGCTGGTGCGAACCGGCGCACATCGATGGGCCCACGCCTGCATATGATCCGAGCCAGATGTCTCATTACTTGCAGGAGAGCTACCCTCAGACATTTTGGGGCGAGGCCGATCGGTTGGGCGAGGCCGAGAAAAAGATGGGAAAAAGCAACCGCCAGAGTGTGGGGATCCAGCGCGAGATTCTCCTGGCTTAGACCTCTGTTGAGGAGAGTGGTGAACTGCCTATGCCATCCCTGGTTGTACGTATCAGAGAGGCCAGGCTCTCGACCTGGTGTGCGTTGGCTTCGTCTCGTCATTTCCGCGGTCTCTCCGCCCCTTCCCATGTTTATCCGAGACATTATGTGATTACGACATCACTTTTTAATCAACCACCCAGTATTTTATCACGGCCCGTCTTTTGGAGGGCCGTTCCAACTGCGGCCCGGTGGGAGACTCGTGACAGCGTCTCATGTACTGCTTGCGTGGTAGGCCAACCAGGAGGTTCAAATAAAGTCCGCATTGGTCATGCATGGATCGCAACTCACAATAACAGAAAGGTAGCACAAGTGTTCTGTGTTGGGCTGACGGACGGATCCGGATATGGCATTGTGCGAAGAAAAGACAGTAATGATAAAAATAATGGGTCATGGGGCATGGCTTGTTTGTTTGTGGCGCCAGATTCATTCCCACATAAGTACAGCTGATGCCAAAGCCTCTTCTTGACAAGTACGACCAACGAAGCAACTTGCTGGCCAAAATTAACTTCCCAGCTGATGCTAAGGACACCACTTGGCCAAAAAGCACGGCAATTTCGGAGTGTCCAGAAGCCGGTCCTTGGGTATACACAGCCGCCCCAGCACACTTGCATCTTGGTCCCCCAACCCACATAAACCCCGTCCGACCTTTTGAGCTGACCTGTGGCAAGGCTCACAAAGACAGCGAGTCTTGCCCGGGGACGACTTCTGCCGCTCACTTCCCCCTTGGCAACCTGCCACAAATTGCTGACCTCAAGGTACCCTCGTGGGAACAAAGGGACAGCGCAATGGCAAAGGGGATAGAGAAGAGCTCGGTGTGACTTGAAGCGAAGAGCCTCCCGGCACCGATAGGTTTCGTCGAGGGGAGGGCCTTTAGAAATGTTGGCTCTTGCGACGAGTCCGGCGTTCTTGATCGGCCGGGATCTTGTAGCGTTGTGACGATACCGCTGTGCATGTGGAGACGGTGAGAGAAAAGGCCCGGGACAAGTCTTGCATTTCCCAAGGCCCCCCAAGGTTCCTCGGTAGCCCCAACGGCGTGGCTGTGGTTGTTTCGTCGCTCGGGATTGTGGTCAGGCTGCAAACCCTGAACTCGAGGTGTTACTACGTGCCGCCAGGAAACTGTACTCACGAGGAATCGTATAAGGAATGTATCAATATATGGTTTGTGCCTGCTCCATGGAGGCAGAGTAGCCGTGCGAGCTCACCGAGGCTCTCTCGCAAAGCTAAGTAGAGTTTGGCCGGACGCACATCAGACCCCGGGGCAAGTCCCGCTCCTGGCGCCCCGTGAGGAAGATGAGGGTGTGTGTGTGTGTGTGTGTGACTGGTATTCGTCACTGAGACTTGGTCTGTGGACTGTGTAGTTTTTAATTCTTGCCTCAAGCTGAACGTGTCTAGAATATAAAAGGTGATCATGTATGCTGGTGTATAGAATAGTGTTTGGCTCGGTATAAGCACGAGGCTCTCTCATGTCCACTCCGCTGTCGGACTTGACGACGTTGTACTCCATACAATCTTACACAGGCGGCCATCTCGCTCAGTCCTCCTCCGCCAGGCCGGTCAAGCCACCAGCGAGGCCGTGCATCCTCCGCCCGAGGAGGTCATCCGAGCTGGCGAGCCTGTTCAGCTGATCCTTCTTGGCGCGGCCGTTGGCCTTTCTCTTCCCCTTCCTTTCCGGACTCTCGCGATCTGCCTCGCCGTCGTTGGCCTTCAGGGTCTCGAGGTTCGCGGCGTCCTTGCCATTTGTCTTGACCCCGTTGGAGGCCGACTTGCCCCTCGCCCTGGTCATCCCGATCTCCAGCAGTCCCTCGTCGCCGCTCGACTCGGCCCGCATGTGGTGCCTCCCCGAGCTCTCTGCCGCCTTCTTGGCCATGCGCCGCCGGTTCTCGCGCTCGCGCTTTTCGCTCGACGCGAACGCCTCCTCGATCCAACCGGCGGAGCGGTCGATGAGCTTCCAGGCTGGTGGGTAGATAGTCGGAAATTGTAGGAACCCGTGTGACGTGCCCGGTATCAGGTTTACCTCGGCTACATCTTTGTCGTTGAAGCCCTCGGCCAGGGCGTCGGACTCCTTGTAATCCAATCTTTGCCCTCCCGATGCATACATGGCGGCCTTGACGCGGCGGAGGCGGCCTGCTAGGATGACAGTATCATCTACCAAGGGGTCGCGCTCACCGGTCAGAAAGTATGTCTTTGGAAAGCGGGCGAGAAGCATGTCGGGGGCAAGTATGGGCGATAACAAGTAGTCTTGGCTGAAGTCCGGCCGGTTGTGCGGGCCAATGTATAAGATGATCATGGCGCGCATCATCTCAGGTGCGAGAACACGATCATTGAAGTAGGATAACATGGAAGACATTGCGAGCCTCGTCTGAAGTGGCTCGGAATGGTACGAGGTACTGCCGGCCCGCTTGCTGACGGCAGGCGAGTCTGGTTGCGATGATCGACGTGTTTTGCTCCATTTGGTCGGGGTTGCGTGGGCGTATTCGGGTTGGGGGGTTCGAGTACCTTCCGAGTTTGCCAGCTGCTTGGTTTCTCTGCCCCCATCGTCTGGCGGGTAGACCACATACTTTGGTGATTCATCCTCGTCGTCGGAGTGGTGCGGTGTTCCGACGAGGTTGTTGTATTGCATGCTCTTGCGACGAGCAATGGCCTTGTTGGTCGATCGCATCCTCCGGTCTTGGATCAGGGCCATTTGCTCATCGGACATCCAGTTCCCAATGTTCATGTCGAGGCCCGGGTAGAACAAGACCAAACCGTCAGGTATCGGCAGACCGGCCTGCCCCTGGAAGTGACTTGAGGGGAAGAGCCCCCCCTCAATGATCATCAAAGTCATCGCCGTCGCTAAATTGCCCCCGGCACTGTCGCCAGTGACCACAACCTTGGGCGTCTCCTTGCCAGACATGCCGATGCAGCGCCCGCGAGTCTTCATGAGGGTTGCGTAGACATCATAGCACTCGTTCAAGGCGTACGGGAACGGGTACTCGGGCGCTTTCCGATAATCTATACTGAGGACAGGGAGTCCCGTCTTGGACGCCCACGAGAGCAATTTGTCGTCATTGCAGCGCGGATCCATGGCAACGAAACCACCTCCCGGCAGGTCCAGCACGACCCTGTTCTGATGCTCAAGCTCCGACAGTGGCCCGTCAAAGTACAGCCAGGCTGAGACAGGCTCCTTGTAGTCGCTTGTGGACGGCCTCGGGATGCGGATAGCGCGCGGGGGCCAGCGGGAATATCGCGGGCGCATAAGTTTCTGGAAGAAGTCGATGTATGGGCTGATGCCCTTATTCCAACTGATCCTCAGGTGCTCGACAGTCAGGTTTGACCGAACCTTGCGCACCTTCTCATCGGCCTTTTCCGCAGCGAATAGGTAGAAGATTGAGAAGACGACGCTCGACAAGTCCCTCAGCCACTTGGACTTGATCTTCATGGCGGTCCAAAAACCTGCGTCAAGCGCAGTTAGGATCCAAGTGGCTCGAAAGTAGTGCGCGTCGTACATGTTCGAAAGCGGCTCTGGGCTGGCCAGGCCGACCAGAGTGCTGAAGTTGCGGCCAGCATAGAGGAATGTCATGGTTACGACGACGATTTGCCATGCTGTCAACTTCCTGGAGCACAGCTTCGAATAGAGACGCACAAGTGGAGGACCGTGTTTGTGGCCTCTGCTTTAGTGTCAGCCAAGGATCAGCGGGCTCAGTGAAGGAACTGAGAGGACGACGGACTTGAAGAGGTACGCGGACCAGAAGGCAAGCACCGCGAGGACCTGCAGTCTTCGCGACTTGGCAGACGGCCGTCCCAGGACATGGTCTATCATGATGTGTGAAGACTAGATGCCGGGTCTAGATCCATGCGACTATGAACACTTGCTAGGACGCTTGAGCCGCGAACCCGCCTCCCCTCTTCGGGTGTCGCAAAGGCGATGTCGTCAGGAAGGACACAATTTCGAATAGGTCGAAGGCCGGCTGCTCAATGGTAAGTTTTGTTAAATGGAATTCAGTAAGGCCGCAAGCCGGCACATACAGCCATTCCCTGGCACCGGATGAGAAGTGAAAGCACGGTTGCGCTCGTGACTGTAGTCAGGGACGGAGACAAAGTGGCCAAGTAGAGAGACGGCAAAAGGTGGTCTTCGGTATACTGGAGAGGCCCGTCTACAGAGACAAAGGATAGGGTGATATCCAAGGGAATGGAAGGGAAAGCAAACAAATGAAACTACAATAATGATAAAGACGACGAGAAGGTCAGGTGAGGATGCTGATGTTTCGGCCCGGAGGCCCTGGACGTCAGACGGACACCGAAGCTGGGGACTGGGTGACTGGGATTGGGGACTGGAGTTTTTGCATGTGACTGTCGCAGGAAGGGAGCGAGCCCCATCCTCGACCAAGCCCACTACCTACCTAGGTACCTCCTGGGCTCACCGTCCTTAGTAGCTGGACACAGCCTGCAGCGACAGCACGCCAGCATGCTCAGCTGAGATTGGAAACGATGCCCACTGATTGGGACTCGTTATGCTGTGTTTCCCACAGCCATTGGACTCGGTTCTCAATGTGTACAGTGGCGTAGTGCCAGCAGCCACGTATAGTAAGTGCCAGGTGGTGAGAAGTGACAGAAATAGGCCATCGATTATTTGTTGGCACCCGACAGGCTACCTGGTCACCCCACATTCTTACCTCCCTCCTGGGATCGTCGGATTGTCGTGGTTTCTTCCGGAGTGGCATGTGACGATGACAACCTTGCAAGCTTGCAAGCTTCCAAGCTGCGGCGTGTCAGGTCCGGGCGCCGCCCCGAGTCAGCTGCGCGTTGTGCCTTGTAGCCGTTGCGATGATCCAAGCCGACAGTCTGGTCCCAGCCGAAGCAGCCGAACCTTTTGGAAACATAATAGTAGAGCCCCTGATGGATACTTACATAAACACACCCATCCACCCGTGGAACCGGTCGCAACACAACAAGAGCTCAAGAAGGAGGCGAGGTTCATACAGGGCTACTCAAGTAATTAGTCCAGACACTCCAGCCCGTCCCCACCCCTCCCGACCTCGGGAGCGACATGCTACGGGGTCCCGGAGGCCCTCGGGCTGATGGCCCTGTCGACTGGGTCTTGGAGAGACAGCCCCCAGCCTGGGAGGCCCTGACTCCTCCCATGAAAATTTCACCAGGGACCGCTATCGGGGTTGCCCAGCTGCAGATAACCTCTCATCCGCTCGACTATCTATGACTGATGCGCCGACAAGCTTCACCCTCCATCGCCTGCGACATTTCCTGCGCATCAGCTCGGCATTGACCTGTTCCCCTCTCCAATTGTCAAAGTCGAAGCCGCTGTGCACCTCAACACCCACCTCGACATGGCTTTCCGGGCTCGAATCTCCAGGGCCGCGGCCGGGCTGGCTGCTCGCCCTTGTCGCCCATCCTCTTCCTCCTGCTCCATCCCAGCCAGGTTGCGCCCCTACTCCCAGGCTACGACTGCCCCGGCCAGCAACCTGGGCTCACATGTCCAGCAAAACATAGCTGTGAGCCTGTGCCACGTCACGGAGCTTCGATTCGCCCGTCGCTGACACCTTTACCCCCACAGAGAGATGCCAGCCTCCCGAACCCAGATCCCGCCGCCGACTCGCCCAGTGCCGCCATGGTCGACGGTCATGCCCCCTACATGGTCGCCACCTACGCCCGCCCACCGCCAGTATTCGTCCAGGGCGAGGGCTCTTACCTGTGGGACGTTGAGAACAGGCGCTACCTCGACTTCACATCCGGCATCGCTGTCAATGCCCTGGGACACTGCGACCCTGAGTTCTCCAGGATAATTGCGGATCAGGCAAAGACCCTCGTCCACGCCTCCAACCTCTACTACAACCCCTGGACCGGTGCCCTCTCCAAGCTCCTGGTCGAGAAGACGCTCGAGTCTGGTTCCATGCGCGACGCTGCCTCCGTCTTCGTCTGCAACTCAGGCTCCGAGGCCAACGAGGCTGGCATCAAGTTCGCTCGCAAGGTCGGCAAGATCCTCGACCCTTCTGGCGCCAAGCACGAGTTCGTTTCCTTCAACAACTCCTTCCACGGCCGGACCATGGGCAGTCTCTCGGCCACACCCAACCCCAAGTACCAGCAACCCTTCTCCCCCATGGTGCCCGGCTTCAAGTACGGGAACTACAACGACATCTCTGCCATCAACGATCTCGTGACGGAAAAGACGTGCGGTGTCATAATCGAGCCCATCCAGGGTGAGGGCGGTGTTCAGGTGGCGAGCGATGAATTCCTGGTTGCCCTGGCCAGGCGGTGCAGGGCGGTTGGCGCTGTGTTGCATTATGACGAGATCCAGTGTGGTCTCTCGCGGACTGGCACATTCTGGGCCCATACCAGGCTGCCAAAGGAGGCTCACCCGGACATTCTGACCACGGCCAAAGCACTTGGGAATGGCTTTCCAATTGGCGCTGTCCTTGTGAGCAAGGACGTAGCCGACAAGATCAAGGTGGGCGATCACGGGACCACTTTCGGCGGCAACCCTCTTGCGTGTCGCCTGGCACACTACATTGTCAACAGACTCGCAGATCCTGCCCTGCAACAAGATGTAGTGGCCAAAGGAGCCGTCTTTGCCAGCGGTTTCAAACAGCTGCGGGCCAAGTTCCCCGACTTGATCACCGAGATACGCGGCCGTGGCTTGATCCTCGGTCTACAGCTCACCGAGGACCCAACTCCCATCGTAAAGGCCGCCCGCGAGAGGGGTCTCCTGGTGATCACAGCGGGAACCAACACACTCCGATTTGTGCCTCCATTGACTATTTCCGAGGCAGAGATCCAGGAGGGCCTTAACATCCTGGAACAAGCAATTGCTGCTACTCGATCTTAAGTGGCTTGGACGATGTACGAGATGCGCTACGTGCGTCTCAATGCGGCAGCGAAATTATGCCGTTAAACCTGTATATATTTGCTTCAGCAGGGAGGAGTCGGGGCTTTAAAAATCGGCCGGTGTTCTGACACCTTATTGCACTTTCTGATTCACTGCCCCTCCGCCTCCGGCCTACTAACTGCAAGTATTTTGATACCCAGTCAGTCACCTCTCACGAGCCAGACGAAAATGTATGCGATGGCCCTCGTCCCTTTGGGTGGAAGTAGGAGCAGATGCTCAGCAACATGAGAAAGTGCGGTATCATATCTCTCTTATTCTCTCTTTTTCCCCCTCTCTTCGTTCCCTTCTTTGAATACTCGTTGTTCTGGCTTCAGATGTGGCCAAGTCGAATAGGCACTCTAGCGGCTGCAGCCAATCAGTGCAACTCAGCCTTCTAAGATCAAGTGATCACTAAGCCCATGGCCAAGGCAGAGATGACGATCAAGTTGGGGACCATTCCTTGAGCCTCATGCACACCACCACCAGATGTCTTTACATCAATCATCATGGAGTCAACTGTCACTTGTCTGCTATTGAGTTGAACAAGCAAACACCACAAGCAAATGTTGACACTTTTACTGCACATCTTACATCCTTGCAAGGCCCTTCACCCCATCTACTGTCTCATCCGGCCTGGAATCTCTCCTCCATGATCTCCTATGATCACCTACATGCCAGGCACATTTTGTCACCGTTTCTTCCGAGCAAATCGGGATAACGCTGACCTTCGCACTTTGATGTGAGACCAGCTTCATCACGACTCCTCGTCATCACCTGACCATCTATTGTCTGGATAGCTATCTCCTGTCAAGCTGGACCCTGCATCGATGATGGAACAACTGCCCTCATATCAGGATGCTACTGGCAAGAAGCAGTGGCTCGAGCTTGTGGCGCCCTACATTGAACCCTCAGACTACCAAAGCCTGTGCTGCGTCTCGAGGCAATTCCACAGTCTTTTCGCCCCACGAGCATGGAAGGATCCTCTTGCCGTCGTGCGCACCTTGAGTCGTGACACAGCATACGGTGAGTACTCCGCCTAGTTATCGCTCCTTGCTGGGTGCGCTCCCGGGGCAAAGCGGTTGACACATCTCAACAAGACTACCAGTGGTACTCGAAATTTCTTTCCCGCATACGGTACGTAGACGAGTCGACTGCGTCGATGGTGGCCGTTATGGATTTCCGTAGCTTTCCTCCTGTTCCTGGACCAGACGACCACCAAGAGGCGTACAACAACAGCTTTGGCGAACTGGCAACTCGGCTTCCCAACCTGCGCTGCCTGTTGCTCGATGGACATCCGCACCTGAACCTCTCCATGCTGTCTAGACAAGCCTTGCGGTCGAGCACTGCCGTTTCTTTGGATAAGATTCACCTTATCAGCATTGCTAATTGTGGAACGTCCCTTCCCGCAAGATTTTTTGGTGGCCAATGGCTCACTGGCCTGGTCTACCTTGACATGTCCAATACCCCTGGAACTCTTGGGAACCAAGGAGCGCTCATACCTCACGACCTGCCGAGCCTCCGCATCTTGAAGCTCAGAGGAAAGCACCTAAATGACCCGACGGCTGGTGCGATCGTGCGCGCATTCGGCACACAGCTATGGAGTCTTGACATATCCAGGAACGGTCTGACGGACGATTTTCTCAGCATGTTGTCAGAATGCAGCCTCCCTATTTACTCAAACACTAGGCTACAGTCAAATGATCATTTCAAGGTCGAAGGACAAATAAGACCGGTCTATGAAAATGGTGACCTCCGCCTCAACCGTGGACCTTATTTTATCGATGAGTCTGAGTGGAGCGCGACATTCTTGTCGGCTGACCGATATCTTGCGGATCCCCCCGTCTACGGCGCTATGAATGGCGATTCCACCGGCGAGCGAGGTCAGGTCACGGTGCGTGGCCGGTCTAGGGGACGAGAACGCATCAGAGGCGACTCAGCACAGGACGCTGTCAGGGTGTTGGCAGGGGCTCAAGGGGAAGACCTACCCGATGCATTACATCCTCAACACCAACGGCTTCACTGGCCCCCTCCACAGGCAGGCACCACACACTTACACCTCAATGAGCTCTGCCTCAGTGCATCTGCTGTCAAGTGTCTTCTTCGCGAGTCTCCTGGTTACATTGAGCACCTCGAATGTGACAGAACATCGCTACCGCCTCATCATACTTCAGCCTGGAAGAGCAGAGCACCCTACCTCTCTAAAGCTGCTACCTTGTATGCAATTCCAGGAGCTGCGTACCTCTTTCGCCCCGTCATATCGTCGAATTTACGCGTCCTCAAGGTCCATCACTCCTTGATCACAAACACTCCAACTCTCGAATCTCGCAGCACTGGTGAGTTGACAAACTTGTGGCTGGCGGAGACATACATGCGCGAGAGGCTTGACCTCGCATATCCGCAGACGTACGTACCGGATATGAACCCGCGCCTTTACTCACTCACCCTCTCAATGATACCGCGGTACTCGACCGGTGTCGTCGCCCAACGACTCACGAATTTCTTGCGCCTTATCGCTCTTCAGGAGCAAGCGATCGAGGCCACGAGAGCCTTGCTGCCCTTCCGAGGCCCACCGGTATTGCAGGGTCTCCGCCACGTCCGCCTAGAGTTTGAACCAGACGCCAAGGACGAGCTCGATTCTCTCGACAACGAGACCGACGAGATGGACTCGGAGGCGCTGCTAGAACAGGGAGCAGAACCATTTTCATTCTTCAGCGAAAGCGCGTGGGGCCCATCGTCCTCGCCCGTCGAATCCATAGTGAAAGATCAAGCGGCCGGGGCCGCAGGGGCAGAGGTTGCCGATACCAAGGACGCGGTACCCTCCACGGCCGAGGAGAAAATCGACGACTACCCGTTCAACAAGGCAAGAGACGAGCAGTTCAGCTTCACCATAAACCCAGGTGGTAACTACGGCCAGCCCCCAAAGCTCGTTCCAGTCTGGGTCGGACCGGGCATAATCAGCCCGGAGAACCCGCCCGCCGTCAACGAGTACATGAGGAACGTCTGCGACGCAGCCAACCGCGTGGATGTCTGCCCCGCGATGCCCTGCCATGTCGCCGCCGGCGTGCCGGCGGGGTCTTTCATCTTCGGGCGCGCGTGGGACTCGATCATGCTGCCGGCGAGCACCGCGGAGTTCAGGCTGCCCACTAAGGCAGAGTTGCGGGGGATGGAGGACGTGGTGGCACGGGTCAAGGCCTTCCGGCTGGAGTCGCGGCGGGAGCACGCCGCCCTCGACGCGGGCCGCCGCAACGTCGGCGGCCATGAGTATTGGCGGGGCAGGCTGGAGCTCGTACTGCCCCAGGGGCGCGCGCACTCGTCCGATTACTGGAGGTAGACAGACCGCAGTTTGTCGGTTATGGGAGCTGGTACAATCACGTGTCGTCTTGTTTCTCCGTGTCGTATATCGCTCTGGTTTCATTCTATTCTCGTGGACTTGGCCTCGTCTTAGATGCCCACTACTAAGCGACCGATACAGTGTGAGGGCAGTTCCTGCTTGCGGGTATAACTCTCAACTTCTGTATCGATCCCAAAAGAGGTATCTCGCGACTGCGTTTAACGACTACGGCCCTGTTGGACCATGATAAAATACGGTGGATTCAGCGCCGCTTTCATCGATAGTGGAGGCTCTAATTCGGGCTCGAGGGCCACCAGAATACCTCGCGCTTGCAATCGAGGTAATAGCAAAGCTTGGACGGACGCGTAATCGGCTTACGCCTCGGGAATCCGACCTGCGGGAATCATCCACCTGCCTGGGAATTCTCATACTACCTTGGTAAAAGTATACTCCAGAGGGTGGGAGATGTTGGTGTTCCTGTACTGCACGCATCTTAAAGTCCCCGAAGCAGCCAAATAGCATCGCGGAACTATTCCCATTGGATCTCTCCAGACTCCCTTTACCACCCCCCCCCCTTTTTTTTTTTGTAAAGACATTCCGGTATGAAGAAGATAGAAAGGGGGGGGGGGGGTGGACAAGGGAGAACAAACAAAATTCCCTACTTCTGTGTCAGGGGAGGAGTGCGACGGCCATGACCGTATCCTCTCAGCGCTGGTCCTACACCGCCGCTGCCCCCGCTGGCGGCGGAGTATGTCCTCTTCCGACTCATTTGGCTTGCGACCATGGCCTTTTCTCTCTACACTCCGTCTACGGTCCGCGCGGGTGGGTTTGTGGGCGGTGCTGCTTGCCCCTAGTTAGCCTGGCCCGAGCGCTGAAGTGGGCATCACGACTGCGTGGCGTGTGTTAGTCGCTTGGTGGATGCGCGATAGGATACGCTGCTGTCAGTGGCACCGAGAGCAGATGGCCCGATGTGAGCCAAGGTGTGGTCTCGTTTCCTTCCTCCGCCGTCTTTCTTTTTCTCCCTTTTACGAGTTATCACCAGGCGACCGTCGGTGCGCTTGTGATTCACAGCAGCGAGTGACTTGATTGTCATCACAAATAAACAGCCAAGGTCACACAAATTTTCTAGCGTCAGATTCATGTGTTCAGCTGCATGCAATTTTCATTCCTGGCGTAAAGTCATCGTGGATTGTTGGTGTCTTGAGACTCGAGGAAGTTCTCGAACCTCCGACACCGAGTAAGACCAATCGCCCTCTTCTCAGGGGGTTTCTTGTATCTTGCTCTGATGTACAGACCTCGCCGCCCAGCTATGGTCTTTGTGAGGGCCTCGCCCCCACTCGGTCAAAATGTCCTCACTTGGTCCGTCACGAACCAAATGAACCGAAGAAAAAAACTCTTTTATATGTACAAGAAGTGAAGCAGCTTTTGGACCCTGACTTCGAGGTCTAGGTATCTCCCAATATCCGTCCCATCCCACCATGATCACCGCAAAACCCAAAACCGAGTCTAGGAGCTCATTTGAACGCCAGTGACCCTTTCAAATAATGGAGCAAGTCAAAATCAGAAGACGCTGATAAAATCAGCGGCTGGGTGATCAGGAGCCGTAGGCAAAGGTGTTGCCGAAGCTGCTGGCGGAGGTGCCAGTGACCAGGGAGCCGTCGGCGACGTAGAAGTACGAGTACCTCTCGACGAAGCTGTAGGTGGAGTTGTTGTCGAGGGCGTCCTGGACCTCCTCGAGGAACGAAGAGATGGTGGCATCGTCGGCGCCGGTGGGGGCGAACTCGGTGATCCAGACGGTCTTGTCGGTGCCGCAGGCCTCGTGGACCTGGGTGACGTAGTTGAGGAAGTCGCTGCTGCTCGCGGGGGAGTACCAGTGCGCGGCGCAGAAGCTGAACTGGCACTGGCCGTTGCAGGCGCTGACCCACTGCTTCAGCCAGCTCACGCCCTCGCCGTCGGTACCGCTGTTGGTGATGGCGGGGGAGCCGAGGCGGACGGAACCGGCGTGGGGGGTCAGGTACTGGATATAGGCGGCAGCGGCGCTGGCGGCGTCCATGTTGGCCTGGCCCGGGTTGTCGGGCTCGTTGAAGCCGAGGAAGTTCTTGGCGCCGTTGCTGATGGCGGTCTTGGCGTTGGAGTCCCAGGTCGAGATGAAGTCCTCCCTGTTGCTCCACAGCATGGGGACGTACTCCAGAGAGCTGTCAACTTCGTCAAGGCCATCGCTCACCTGGCCCCAGTTGTACGCCCAGCTGATCTTGCTGCCGGTGCCAACCAAGGGGGAGACCAGGCTGGCAACGTTGTAAGCGGCACCGCGCTTGTTACCGGAAGTGGAAGCCGCAGCAGTCGTAGCCACAGCCGCAGCCGAGGACGAAGACGAGGACGAAGAAGGTGCCGCAGCAACAGCTGCAACCTCAGGGGTCTCGAGAACCTGGGACGGGGTGGCCGGCGACGGGGAAGCAACACTGGTAGCCAGCGTGGTAGGAGCCGGGCTTGGTGTCGGGGTGGGAGTCTCGACGACGACGGGCGCCGCCGACGAAGAAGAAGAAGAAGAAGGAGCCGCGGGCTGGGCGACGCTGGGCACCGAGGGAGTGGCCTCGACCGAGGTGGAGCTGGAGGCAGACGTAGCCTCAACGACAGGAGGCGCGGTGGCTGGCTCGTTGGGGTCGACAGTCACGGTGACCCAGTCAATATCAGTGACGGTCTCGGTGGTCTCATAGATGAGAGCACGCTTCTGCTCATGACCGTGACGGTGGCGGTGGTTCACGGCAAGGGCACCGTTGCTGACGAGCGCGGCCGAAGCAAGCGCGAAGCAAGTCTTGGTGAGCATATTGTCGGATGGCTGTTGCGATACCGAATGAGTTGGTGCTTGGGTGATCGTCTGATGTGGTGGTCGTGGTGACCAGTTGGGTTGCCTATTCGGGTCAAAAGAGGGAACCACGAATAAATCCGAGATCGAGTTCAAGGACGAGAGATTGCTTTGTCCAGTAGATCCAATTCTGTATGGCCGATCTGGGACAGAGAAAGGAATGCCTCGTGCCGACAGGTGGTCAAAGGAGGGCGAGTGAATGCTTAAGAGCAGACGAGAAGGTGAGGCGAGATATACAGCTCTCGGAGGTGTAAATCCAATGCAATGCGATGCAAATGAGTGCTGTCTGTCAAAGACGCAAAAAGAGTGCTTGCGCGTTCTCGGGGACGTCGTGGGACGGAGGCGGAGAAGGGTGAGCTTCAAGGGGACGCACGCGTCAGGGTCGAGGCTGGCGACCTTTTTGTTGGAGTATTTTGCAGTGTGGACCCTCGGGACGGGGGACTGGGGGGGGGCAAAAGAACGTGAGAGTGACTGTTGGAACTGAGTGACAGGGCACAACGACCGACCAGGTTGCGGGCGCGGGACCGGAAGTGAAGGACAGTGAGGAGGAAAGTGGGCTCAGGCGAGAGAGAGAAGAGGAAACGAAGCAAGATACGGGCTGATATGGCGTAAGGTACGTGGGCGGGAGGGGCAGGCGTTGGATGGAAATACTGGGGCCGGCCTGGAAAGTGGAATTGTTTGTCGGCGATGCGCCCTGTCTGGCAGGTCTGGGCCAGGCTGGGCTGCTGGATGTGATGAGGGATGTGGTCACCAAAGTGGGGTTTTTGACCGGTACCTACACCATGTAGACATGCTGGCGCCAGGGGCAGCACCGAGGAGGACGACGACGAGTTGGCTGCTTGGACCGACCCGAGAGACAGGGACAAGGAAGCTTAGCCACGACTAGGACCAGGGGGCTAGGGCGGGCCCGCTGGCGCTACTACGTGGTACCTGGTGGGTAGGTGCGGTCGTGTTTGTTCCCGGGAGTGGCAGGAGGCCATGTGTTAGAGACTCGGTCCTTTCCACGAGCGTGGACTATCTAACAGTAGCTATCTCATCCTCGCCGCGCCCGTTGTGTAACAGAACAGTACGGTTTTACGGTCGTACACCTGGCCATCAAGCCATTGGATCTGAGATAGACTAGGTCATTTACTTTGTAGAGTATTCGAGCACCCTGCACACACACACAACAACTGTGTAAAGAAATGAAAACGAGCAAGGCTCCCGATGACCCACGTCTCGGCACTTGAAGGGCAGGCAGCTTGTGCTGCTCACCCAGCAGTGCCCAATTTATTACAGTAATAACAGAAATTACCCTCTCAGCCTCTGTGTGTGTGTGTGTGTGTGTTGGTGTGAGATCCCGGCCTGGCTGTCTATCTTTCTGCTGTCATTGGTGGTGTGGCAATGCTTTTCTGGCCCCTTGATACAGTACGATCATTTCACTGTACCGGGAGGTAAATCGCGCTACTCTGCACAACACACCCACTAGTCTGCAGGGGACATACCGGGTGTGCTGGGCCGCGGTGGTGGGTCCGCGATGCAGGAACCAGGCACAGATTCCGGCCCTGGACCAATCGACGCCGCCCTGGGCCTGACAAGCTCAAGGTGTGCCCTGCCAAGCCGCGGCAGTCCGGTTGCGAGCCAGCCAGTCAGCAACTCTGCGTGTGATGGAAGCTTCGATTGACTTTTCACTCTGTTCTGATCGGGCCCCCGCCTCGGCTGGGTGAGCCTAATATCCAACATTTTGTCTGTCCAGAAGTGCTGCCAGAGATGCAAACACGCGCACGAGAGGGCCAGTAGACTACCTAGGTATTATGACAGCCGCCACTGACAACAGCCCACCGTCCCACAGCCTGCGCCGTCCCACCCTCGACGGTGACGCTGGCGATGATGACGGTGACGAGGCCCAGGTCGACGTTTGCCGAATCAGGCGCCTGCGCCCGTGCCGCCCCCCTGCCTGCCTCAGCCAGTCCTCACCTGCCGACGCCGTCGTTGGACATCCCCCTGGCTTGAGCCACGAGGCGCAATCATACACTACTCCTCAGCAGTAATGAACACCGCACTGGCCACTTGCATCCACTACTTCATCCGAAAGAAAAAAAAGCAACAGGCCCTTTAACATCGCCGGCCAGGGCCTGGCAGATCTACGATTGGATGGGTGCGACGGATGGATGCGCCCACGCGACTCGCAGCGGCAGCCCGGATCTCCGCAGGGGATGTGCGTGCACGCGAAACCTAACCGAGATTGCGTACGCCCACAGTCCACGCAACAAGTCGTGCGTCTGCCCGACTCACCTGGCCTGTCATGCTGCATTGTCCCTGGCACCACCCACCCCCGTGTTGCTGCTCGCCACTACCTGACGGGATACTCGCTGCTGGCTGTTTCACCATGTTTTGGTCTTCCGTTGCCTGCTACAAGTACATGCCCGTGTGCTCGCACCCGCCCTTCTGACAGGCTTTGGCCGCCAGTCGTTCGGATGCAGGTGAGACGCACACAGCTTGACAAAGGTTATTTGGAGGGACCGGGCCCAGCTCGACCGCTGATGGGACGAACTGTTTCCCCAGAAGTTAATCTGGATGCCAAGCTTCTCATCCCAAAATCCTCCGCTGCGCACACAGTTGTTATCAATGTGTTGCTCTAGTGATCTGCAAAGGCGCTTGGGGCATTTCGGCAGTCGCTCTCGTCAAACCTCGCACGGGCTGTCAAGTAGTCCACGCCCTGATTCGTGACGCTCCCCCGTACATTTCCTGTTTTCTTCCCAATTACTGCAATTGCATTTCCAGCCGCACTGCAGACGTGCAAAGAACGGACACTAACAGAAACAGACCCCGTGGCGGCACATTGTTCGCGCCACCACCGGCGGCTGCTGGAAAAGATGCAACATCTGCCGCACAAAGCACCCTCGGAGCACTCAAGCCACTGCGCAGATCCACCACGCTCCTGGGTCCATGGCAATGCCATCGGGAAGCGACTTTCCGGCCCGCCGGATCTGCTGCATTTCCACCCATCATTTGCTGTGACCCAGGTCGTACCGTGTCGCACACCCACGTCAGTGGCCTCGATCGGCTCCTCTGCATTGCTCAGACATATATAGCCCTCGTACAGCCATCTCGGCCGGACCCGACATGGCTGTGCTCTGTCGACCTCACTGCGTCTCGTGCTTCCCTCCTTCTTGATAAATGTGCTCTCACAGCCTTCGGTAGGTACCCAGGAGCGCGGACTCGAGGCGGCGCATCTCTCCCGATATGGCCAGTGATCGACATGTACACTTCTTGGCGAGATGCGCGAGCGACCGCTCGCCTCGACCATACGATCCGTCTCGATCGGGCAGCAGATTGTGTGCATTCAGCCAAACTGCTTCTTCTGTAGTGTCTTTTCGTGTCTGGGTGATATTAATGATGGGGCATTATCGGATACGAGGAAACGTATTATCTTCATTTCATACCGTCGTCCGAGAAGAGGACCGGGCAATGATGTGCACGTGCAGCCAAATGCCTATAAGCCTGCGTCAAATAGATTACGGCTCCCAAGATCTCCTCTGGAGGCAGGAGTAGTGTCGCACAAAATTTGCTGCGGATAATGAGGTATCTTATAACACGCTGATGTTACAGAGAAGGGCAGAGTCGTTCGCGCCTCATATGTTTATACGCGATGCAGGAAAAGGACTGGTTTCATTACACCAAGGTTGGTACTCAAGGCCTGCTGGCGGAAGTACATTAAAACGTTGCACGCCTATCTGCTTCCATTTCCATGATGTTCGTCACGCATGACCAAGCGGCAGCGTGCCGATCCAGCTGGCTAACAGCATATCGGCTTCTAGATCCGGCGACCTGTACTCGAGCTGTAAAACCGAACATACCATTCGTACAGCGTTCACGGCATTTTCTAGGTGTCGCACTTATGCAATGCACCGCATCTGCGAATGGCAGGTCAATGAAACCTGCGACGTCTTCGATGGGGGTTTGGTGCCGCGTGACAAAATCGCCGATGTACCGTTTTCTCGGTTGCGCGAGAAGAGTCGTTCCACACCGGCCGGGTCAATCGCCGCGTTGAAGTTCGATCGGCCGGGCCGGCCCCCACAAAACCCGGCCGGGTTGCCGTGATCAAGACTGCACATAGAGTCACGGAGTTTGACTCTCCTAGGGATTTCCAGAACCACACCTAGACTTGCACATAGCCGAGATACATGATCGATTCTCGTCATGAAAGCCTACTATTTTCTCCGCCGCCTCGCACCCTTACGGTACAAAATGGGGTTGATTCTCGGCGAGTTCTCGCTGGGCGGTGTTGTTCAGCTACCGGATTTTGAAACAGAGTATCCTATTCCTGTTTTGTCAGAGAGTAAACAAGATTATAGACCATAGCGGGATTCTGTGTTGATTCACAAACGATTGTTGATGTCCTCTGGGTTGACGAAACGGAGACAGCCTAACAGGGTGCCTTGCTTGCTCGTCCGAAGGATTCGCTGCCACTTGTCGACACAGCCGGCTCGTCTTGGCATCTCAGCCTCACTGCTGATCGACTGACCTCACACCTCACACCGCAGGTCTGTCTTCTGTGTACGTGATGACTCTTGCCGTCTCTCCGACAAACCTGATTCTTACTCTTCAACCCAAGACGATTTCAGTACCGTCGCCTAGGTCCGCAGGGGAATGAGGAGACTGCATCAAGCTCGCATCCACTCAATTACACCACCGCATAGTCGACCAAGATGGATCTCGGGCCCTGGGACCAATTAGACTTCGCTGGACCCTCTGGGGCCCCAGAGTCCAGCGAGTATGTATTCGATGACCCTCTCCATCACCTCAGCGCCGACAACTCGGCCCGAGAGTCGTCGTCGTCCGCGACCCTGTCAAACTCTCCACAACAAGCCGTCGTACCTCGCCAGCCCATACCGATAGCCCCCTTGGGTGCAGTCACCAGGGATCCTGTGAAGAAGAAGAAGCTTGAGAGGAGAGGACACTTCAAGTCCCGCAACGGATGTTTCAACTGCAAGAAAAGACGGATCAAGGTATTCACAATGCCTCCTGAGTTCCTAATTCATACCCGGCCGTGACCTGAGCTAACCCAGGTGGAATCCAAGTGTCAAGAGACTCACCCTGCCTGTGGCCATTGCATTAAGGGAAAACTGAAGTGCGAATACCCAGTCGTACCCCAGATAGTACACCAGGTCAGCAGAGTCAATATGCACATGATGCGGGTTAACTGGGGATAACTAATCTTGGACTCGACGGGATCCAGCCGAAACACCAGATACCCCTTTTCACCATGCAGGACATGCGCTTCTTTCAGCACTTCCTCCAATACTCGTTCCCCCACCACCCCCTTGGTAACGACGCAATCTGGACGCATGAGGTCCCCTGTCTGTCTTATAACGCATGTGACCCAACCCGCGTGTCTTGTCCGTACGGCAGCAGCAGAAGCAGCAGTCCCCATTTCAGGCCAGATAATTCTGACCTCCAGCGCTGACGATCTTGTCCACGCAGTACGAGTTTCTCATGCACAGCATTCTGGGTCTCGCTGCCTCGGAGCTGATCGCGTCCGATGCCTCGCTCGCCGAGGCAGCCATGGCCCATCGTCTCAAGTCCATACAGGCAATCAAGCGCAAGCTCGCGGAGAGCAACCAGGGGATCACCTATGCTGAGGGGAACGCCTTGATCGCAACCTGTTTTGCTCTCACCTTCCAGAGCGTGATCTTGGAGGACGGCAGTAAGTAGCATCCTCAAGACACATTCCGCTAGGCATTTTATACACGGTCCCTATCAGCTCGTTGGCGCTCGTTCACAGTTGGAAAGGACGCCATGATATTTCTTTTCCTGACCGCTGACCACCAGGTTATAGTGGCCGAGTACATGGCGTTCATCCGCGGTGTCATCATAGTAGTAATACAGATGTGGAAGGCGGGTGTCAACTTCATGTTCAAGCACCTTCTTGAACAAGACCAGAAGGATCTCCTCAAGCCTCACATAGACAAGGTGACTCTTCCGGATAGGATGTGGGAATGGAAGGCCGGCGCCTTGGCGTCCCTGGCGGGGATGAGGAGCCTATGTGCCGGGGACGACCTGAAGATGAAGTACCTGCAGATGACTGAAGACATGGCCAACGGGCTCCACGAGGAGTCGCCTTATAAAGGTTTGTAGCCCCGCCAGCTTTTCAGCCTCTGTTCTTCTCGTGCTGACTCCCACCCCACGCAAAAAGCGTACAAGGCCATGGGTGATCACTACTCTTGGTGGATTATGCTCCCGCACGAGGATTTTTCCAGGATAGTAGACCCTGGCGATCAGGCCTTCACGCTGCTGGCTGCCAACTGTACGTCTGCGCTCGATCGTGAACCCCCTTCTCGACTTTATGTCTCGGGGCCTTCAGGCACGCCCACTACTAACTTTCGTTCTCAGGGATCGCCATCAAACAGATCATGGCCGTGATCACCGAGGTGGAGAAGGAATGGTCCCAGAAGCAGAGCGACAAGGGCAACGTGGACGAGGGCATGGGCCGGTGGCTGAGATACCTCAACCGGCAGGTCGAGCCAGACTTTGTCCGCTACAACCAGTGGCCAATATGGGTGCAGGCGCAGCTCGAGAATGACCCGTGCTTCTTCGGGAAGGCGTCCAGGGGCGGGAAGCCAATAGAGCGCTCGTGCGTGGGGTATGCGAAGCTCATTACGTGATGCCCCGTGAGCTTGGCTGTCCTTTGGTTGTGTGTGTCTCAGCATGTTCGGTTGTCCTGGTGATTTGTCTGCTTCTGATGTGTATATTGAGCTTGGGAGAGGATTAAACAGCTAAGGAATGCCACTCAGACCTCGGTCTCAAATGTACCGGTAGAGGTTTATGTTCACGTCAAGTTTTGGAAAGAGTGGAGAAAGCCCTCCCCGATGTCAAAGTTTCACAAGTAAAAAGCCCATAGTGACCAAATAACGGTTTAAAGATGTTAGACATGAGTTCATGCGTATTATTCATGCCCAACGCAAATGCAAGGACTATATCTGCTGTGGCAGTGGGACAACGGACATGCCTATTTATTCCGATGGAGACTCGAGATAACTGCAAGAAGCTGGGGTTCACTGCAACTACCGCACAATATAGCCACACTGTAAAATGGCCACGTGCATGCATAATGATGAGCTATACTCAAGACTCGAGGCCTTGCACCAGCGTCAAGATTGCATACTTGCTTGAGTATTGTGAATAAATCCAGAGCACGCCCGGAAACGGTCGAGGCTCAAGCGGCTTGTTACACCCAATTGGTTCGAGTCCACAATTGATCAGCGCAGGGTCCTTCCCTTACGAGTTAAGCTTATCGACCCCAGCGGGGTGGTCCTGTAGGGCTGAGGCCGGATGCAACCCCCCTTGCATTGTTGGTTTTTTTTTTTTTGGAGGGAGGGGAGGGTGGCCCCGAGTCTGGACGAGATGATGCAACGCACTATGCACTCTGCACATCAATTCTCTCCTCAGCCGTTCATGCGTCTGCATGGTGGGATTTTTCTTTTGCCTCAAATTCGCTTGTTACGACTTCTCTCTTTTGGATATGTCGCCACTCGTTTGTTCGGGACGTTCAAATGTTATATACAATTGTCCGTCTAGTCTTAGCTGGTGTGCGTGACATCCAGTACTGCAAGACCTGGGACGTGCTCCCTCGTCTCCCGGCAAGAGGGAAACAAAAAGGAGGGGGTCAGGGAGATAATAGATCGAAAACAAGAAATCCACACCCGACGCTTCGCTTCGCATCGCATACATGGTTTGCTGAGACTGTTCCTGGCTAGAATAGTCCAGTGGAACCAAACCGAATTTCACGGACATCCACCATCTCGTGATTGGCGGTGAAGCATCTCAAGAAGACCCGTAGCATTGAGCACTGTAGCTGTCATCTATGGTCTATCTATCAATCGTTGCCAATCCGAAAGCCCGGTAAAGTGAGGCAGCCCATTCCTGCCGTCCTGAAAACGCCTGACCACCGCCGCCCTGTAAATTGTACATGCTAGTGTATCAAGTCTGATCATAAACCATCCCGCCGTCTCAGTTGTTTCTATCAGTCGCCTTTTGTGGTTTATAATCTGGCAGCTCATCAAACCATCCCGCCGGCTCGTTGTACTTGTATGCGTGAAATTCATATCCGTAGGGCTTCGGTTCGATGCAGAAGAGCATACCGAGTGGCACGTCGAGGTCGGCAATGCCGTCCCGCGAGAGGTCCATGAAGTACGCCATCAGCACACGGCAAACCGAGCGGTGGCTGATAACCAGGACGTGGTCCGTAACCCGCTCAATCTCCCGGACCATGTCGCGCAGCCGCGAGATGACCGCGAGGTACCCCTCCCCGCCGACGCCGGGATAGATGTAGTTGAGCTTGTCAGCGGTACGCTTCTGGTACTCGTTTGGATACTTGACAGCAATCTCATCGTAGGTCATTCCTTCGAATGTCCCCGCGTTGAGTTCATTCAGCATCTCCCAATTCTTAACATCGTAGTCGTCATCATTGTCGAAATACGCTGCTGTCTCGATGGTTCGATGCAGCATGGATGTCCAGACGCAGAAATTCTTCTGCTGAAGCTCGTGGTACATTTCGGGGTACGGAGGCGTGTCGTCTCCAGCCTTTGGGGGGAATGAAGACTGAGCAAGTCTGTCCTTCTGGTCTATGAGCCATTCCTGGCGTTTCTTGGTCATGAAGTTGTAAAGTGCTGCTCCGTAGCACTGGCCTCGGTCGGTCAGGTGAGAGTTGCCGCCTATCTTTTGGAGCTTGTTGTCCTCGCTCTGGCCGTGTCGGGTAATCCAAATCTGCCTGGGTGCCAGGTTGAACGTCGTCAGATATGAGGCGATGGTCCCACTCAAGAAACCCTTCAACCTGTGATGGATCACCTTGCGGCCCACGTCTATCATCTGGATGTACTGGAGGTCCCGCTCCTCCTCGTACTGACCAAGCGGTACGTATGCGCTCTCGTACGCCTGTACCCTAGCCTTGAAGTCTTCCAGTGACTTGGCTGGGTCCTTGTCTTTGTAGTCGGGCCCGGAAAGCTTGAGGCGCATGTTGGCTTCCAGGAGCTATCGGCGGTGTCAGTTCTTGTTTCGACCAGAACCTTGAGGGTGAATACTTACGTTCTTGTCCTGGCAAATGCTCTCAATGAAGAGGATGCCCAATTTTGGCTCCCGCTGTCGTATCTTCTTGACGAGAACCTCCCTCCTTGCTATTGTGCTGTTTGTCGCATCCAGGATTCCAACGGCACCAGAGCTGTTGACGAGATAGTCGAGTAGTTCGTCCAGGGTATCCATGGCCACTTTTTCACGGAGCTGGGCAGCTGTTGCATTTGTGGGGTCAAAGAACTTGGCAGACTGGTCAAAGTTGTTAACATCATGGCCTTCGCTGAAGTTGCCGTTGGTGGGGTCATTGTTTAGGTGTACCGTTTTCTCGTCATTTGAATCGTTCAGGTCTAGGGCTGTTGGCTCGTCCGAGGAGGATTGAGTGACGCCGTTCAGCAAGATAGTGGCAGCCTGCAGTCGGCCATCGACGCTCTTGGTGTCGTCGGAAGCGGTGGGGGCCTTTGGAGGCTTCTGACCGGCAGCAATCCGCCTTCTGTTTCCGACGTTGAAGATCTTGGTATCGTGCTGCTGCCATGACAAGTAACGCTGGATCTTCTTGGTAATGTATGACTTCCCCCGCGCGGGCAGTCCGACCATAATTATCACGAGTTTGGCAGCAACGTCCCTCTCTGCGATTTTGCCATCGGGTGACACTCTCGACCTTGTCATGCCTGGAATGCTCAGGGTGGTGGCGTGGGGCCGCACCCGTGGTGTCTGGCTCCCGGAATTTTGGCGCACAGGCGGACTGGACAAACAACGATTAATACGACAGACTCATGGCAGCAAGATCTTGTTTCCCTAGTAAGCAATGGGAGGAAGAAGTGCTTACATTCGTGGCGAGCCCGGCGCGGTCGAGTTGGCGGAGCGCGCGTATGGTGAGTCAAAGGAGTGTTCGCGGGGCTTCTCGCGGAGTGTCACCAGAGGGTCTGGTACGCCATTGATGCCCTTGAGGGCGTTCACCAGCAACGGGGGAGCTGATGGCGGCGGAATGAGCCCCGGGTCGCCGACGCTGAGCCCGTTGGCGTTGGGGGCATCTTGTTGGCGTGCATTTTCTTTTGGCTGGCGGGGTGGGCTTTGCGACGTGGACTTGTGGTGGGCTGCGGCGGCTTGGGAGCGCATGACCTGTTTGAAGAGGGATGACGACGATGGCTCTTTCGGATGTTCCCAGTAGGATTTGTCTTGATATCGGATCTGGTCAGCCGAGGGATTGGGTGTGTGGTGAAGGATACGGCAGATGTTGTAGGGAAGAATTTGAAAGGAAGAACATTCGATGCAGGAAAAGAGACGAACCTCTGGTGTGATTATTTGGATGGGATACTCCGAAGATCGCAGCGGAAGCCATCATTTTTCTGGGGGTGGGCGTCGCAGCTGCCAGGATTTGATTTGGGGCGCACAGGCGGGCGGGTGCCGGTGCGGCTGCTGGTGACCTGCCTGCCTTGGGGTGCTGTGAGATCGAGTTTACGTATGCGCCGGCCAATCGGTGACTTGCTTAGCCTTGACTGGCAGGTCCTGGGCAGGGGCGTACTGTGGCAGCGGCAGCAGGCGCAGGCGCAGGCGCAAGGTCAAGGTGCAGGTGCAGGTGCAGGTGCAGGTGAGTCCCCGGCAGTGGAGTCCAGGGCCCACGTCACTGGGGGTGAGGCAAACACAGACAGGTGCTGTCTAAGTGGGGGATGAGGCGACCCCAAGCGTGAGGGGGGTGGGGATCAGGTTCAGAATTATCAGGGTCCAGCAACCAGTCAGTCCACACTGCCAGCTGCTCGGCGGGCAGGCTCTGCAAGTTTTGCAAGGCTTTGCAAGGCTTGTAAGTCTGGCGAGTCTGGCAGGTCCTGCTTGAGGGCTTGGGTGGGCTATAGTCGAGGGCTGTGGGAGCCGGACGTTCCAGCTGTCGTGCGTAGGCTTTTCCAGTTCTTATTTTCTGCCAAGGTGTGAGGCACAGCACGCTACTGCTGGCTAAGAAGGCTTGGTTGGAACTGGAGGAATCTCTCAACAAACTCTGTGAATGGGGGCTAGGCTGGTCGCATCCAGTTGGCCAGGTGAAGCTCTGGGCTTAATATTGCAAGTGCTGAGATCTGCCAAGCCGGATCAGAGCGTCGGGAGCAGCCAGCATTGACTTTGGATAAATAGGACGACTTCTAAATCGGACGTGGGGTGACTCTCTTCACGTCTGAGGCCTGGATGTTTGGAGTTTGGGGGGAGCCGTTACGGATGGTGATGGACGTCTAAATCGGGACGTGTTGGCAGGCCTGGCTGTTTTGGGAGCCAAGTGGGCAGCCGCGCTCCCAAGGCGGCCCCAAGAGATCTTAATCTCAGAGGGTCTAATAATGTATCCAGGCCCTGCGTGCAGGTGCTCTGGATAAAGTCCGAGTGGGCTTCCAAGCCTCTGCCCAGAGGCATCTGCTGCAAACACCGATTGGAGCCCCATGCCCGGGAAACAGAAACAAGACGGACAGCCACAGGACGTGTCTCCGGAATCCGTCTCACCTCGTCGTCGGCATGCGCATGCCTGACAAGCTGACAAGGTACAACGGTACCCCAAGGTAGCCAGCGGCTGGGATCGCCAGGGAGAGGTCCAGGAATGGGGCATGTCCACAGCAGCCAGAGCAGATGGCCTGGGGTCGATCATGACTCTGATCTCCTTGGCATGCTGTCCATCACAGACTCGGACTGTCAGAGTGTACTGGAGTATGTCCGCCATGGCACTGGACCTGCACGCTGGACCTGCGCTACGGTCCGCCACTCTGTACTCCCCGAAGGCAAACGCCAACGCCTGTCCCGGGGTGCCTCACTCCTTCCGTCCAGCCCGTCTGACCGTTGTTTCTAGGAGGGAAACCTATTTCCCGAGGTGCCCCCAGCCCTACAAATACTGGCCTGCGTGTGTCGTGCACACGTCTGACAATGGTAGACTACCTCGAGTTGCTCCTGTTTTATTGCATCACCCAGGGTCCACTTTCTGAGCAGACCCCAGTCTGTGGCTCCGCTGTCGTCAGAGCGCGTCTGACGACCCAGACCTTTTGGCTGTAACTCTGCTGACCTGCATTGGATCTCCTCTCAACTGACGCAAACCACCAACTGCTGGCAAACATCCTGGGACAACACTCAACGTGTCGCGTTTACCGCATATGCCCCAATCTCCTTGATGTCGTGGTCTGCCAAACTGAGCAGTCACCAATCCCTGAGGGAATTGATTCAGTTCGGGGCATATCCGCACAGTCGCTGGGCTGGGCTGATTGAGTCTGAAGTTGATGGGTTGAAGTGGGCCTCTTTGCCTACCAAGCTTATTCATGAAGTCTTCATGAAACCTTCTCTGGAGGCCAGTGGGAACCATTTGTCTTGAAACAGACTGGTTCTCAAGACGCGAGCGCATGAGACACACACCTCGCTTCCCTCTTCTTTATTCGGTGAAGAGTGATACACCGACAGAACCTGGGAGCCAAGCCGTTGGCAGTTTAGGATCGACAACCGTGCCTGTCGGTATCGCATACCCGACACCCGCCTCAAGGGAAGCCCTTGGGGTCTCAACCTCAACGCCCTCCCAGCCACGGCCCCCACTGTTTCATTCCGGGGGGAGACATGGAGAAACGCCCAGTTCGCGCGGAGAGGCCCCGGTGCCAGCTTACGACTCCCCGCGAGGCGAATCGTCCCCGGTGGCCGAGCAAGAAACCCGACTGGGGGATCTCTAGCACTGAAGTGCATCTGAGTTGATGTGTTGTGGCACACGGGAGATGCCGAGCTGTCAAGTCCAAGCTCTGTGGCCGAGCTGGATGCGATGTCAAACAGCGAAACGAACCCCGAGCAGCCTCAAAACAATTGCCTCGTAATGCACCACCCAGTAGAGAAAGGGCAGGGGGTTAATTAAAGCAGCAACCCCCTGCAACAAATTACCCCCACGCCGTGAGTATTTGCGAGATCTGAATCTCTTGTGTGCCATGGCACAGTAGACGGCTGAGACTCACCCTTATTTGATAACGTCCTTGTCCGTAGGCTCAGAACAATCGAGGCTGCCACAAGGGTTGGTCTGTGGTCACGGCAAGGACAACAAAGATCCACGTTAATAATGTACAATACCGGCCTTAATTGCTTGGTTGCCGCCGCTGGGTCATGTATTTTGAGTCTGACACATCCATACGTCTGTCTGTTCAGCTACTGATATCAGAGGAAATGCTTGGTCTGAAGTGGTTTGAACGGCCAGAAGGAGAAAAGGCACCTCACGTGTGTAAGTTCTACCACCAAGACAGATACTTGACGGGGACAACGTGGTCATACTCGCACTAGTCCACAGATTTAGTGTGTATACTCGTCAGATATCCTTGGTGAGGCTGCTCGAAGGTCAAAAAGTTTGTGTACTCTGATAATGCGGCTGTGGTTATCGGCATCTTGATCTTGCGATCCAAACATCTCTCGAGCAAGTACCCAGGGTTTGCCCGTAAAGGCACTTGCCTGCTTTTCGGGAGGCTCTCCCGCGTTGGCCATCAAGGTGCCTGTCAGTTTGGGGGACCCTTGGACCCGCATCGTTGGGGGCACTGCAATTGGGTCGCTAAGGGTACCTGAGTACCTGGAGAGAGCTGTCCGCCCCACATAATGCAACCTGCTGATAAGATCTGCCGCATTTTCGCGATTGCCCTCCAAAGAATCACGTCGAGAATCGCGACAGCCTTGACTTTGCGCGGCTACATGGATCGAACTTTCCCTTCTCTCGCACTTCACCAAAGAGCTGTGAGACGAATTCGTTTTACTACCTCTCCTTTGCGTCTCATTCATACCAGGATAGTTCCTCGCACTGTAGTCATCTACGCATGCTCCTTCCCTCCTCCTTCCTATTTCCTCCCACCGTCGCCCATTCGAATCCAATCAAACTACATCGCGAAGCACCATGCGCACCTGCCAAGACTAGGAGATCTCGACAAAAGCAGTCTTCGACGAGCTGGTCCTGAGCTCGACCCAGCATCCTCTGATTGCTTGCCTACGACCGCCGTGAGAGTACCGACCTGGTGTGGTACTCGGCCATTTTTGGAGCTTCACGCGATACCAGACCTCTGGCGACGACCAGCCAATAAGACATCATAGACCAAAGTGGGCATCTTTTGCTCGAACGCTGGCACCATGGCCGCCGTGGATACTCATGCTTCCTTCAAGAACATGGACGACATCGTAGCGGCCCAGCAGCAGGTGGTTAAAGACATCTTGCCAGCCGGTGTCAGCCACGGCGTCTTGATCCCTTTGAAGACCACGCTGGAGCTTCGTGACGACCACCGCTGTGTCAACGTGGTCATCACACGAGTGCCTGTCAAGAGCGCCAACGCCGTCATTACGTGAGCTCCCTTCTGCCCAGCTGTCTTCCTTGGCCCAGGATCCTATGGACTAATCTAATCTATCTGCAGCTTGCTTCGCAATCTCCTGCCTGAGGCCATTGCTAAAGGCATGCCTCATTTGCGTCGATGTGCGAAGCCCGTTGACCTACCTGCCCACCTGAAGCTGCAGTTCATGCATGACGATGCCAGCAGCCGACAAATACACACAGGAAAATCGCAATGGATCTACATTATCGTCGGACCCGCAGCCAACTTATCCAAACAAGAGCTGCTCAATGGTTTGTGCTCGGTCGAGGGACTAGTTGATGCCAATGGGTCGGCCCGTGGCCCGTGGCTCTCTACTATTCCAGTCCCATCTCTGGCCCCAACCTCCCAGATACAGGCTGCGATGTGGTCTGAGCAATATTGGCCTTGTGTGTACCGAAAGAACAATCCGCTTGGTCCCCACCCTAGCATGGTGACCCGGTATACGGACGAGATCAGACCAGATGCATCCATCTGGATAGGCTTGGCACACCAAGTCGCCGAGAGGGGCAAGGAGGCGGGTTATGGTGAGCCCATGGGCGCTTGCATCGTTCATCGTGGTCCAGATGGCTGCCGCATCGTGGCTCTAGCAGCCGACGCTCGGTGGCACAAGCAAGCGAAGACATGCAGCACCGGCAACCCGATGGCCCATTCTGTTATGCGGGCAATCAGCATGGTCGCTCAGAAGCTCGTCCGGGCAGAACAGAGGGAGGGCGGAGGGCCCGAGCCGATATTGGAGTTCGAGGCATTCCAGGACAAGCCTCTGCTTGACGAGGAGCAGAAGGTTTTTAAGGAGGATCACCCAACGCCGGACGGATACCTCTGCCACGACCTTGAGCTTTACGTTACCCATGAGCCCTGTGTGATGTGCTCCATGGCGATTCTGCACTCGCGCATGGGCAAGGTCGTGTTCAGCGAGCGAATGACTTTGACGGGCGGCATGACATCGGAGGTCCGTGGGCATAATCAGCCACATCTGGCAGAGTTTGGCGGCGGACATGGCCTCGGACTCTTCTGGCGCAGGGAGCTGAATTGGAGCTTGGTTGCATGGGAGTGGGAGGGCAAAAAGTGCGTCCAACATCACGAAGTTCACCCCACAGTCCACGCTTGACCTGCGCAAAGTTGCAACCGGAGCACTAGCAACCATGGAGGGAGATAATGAGCGAAAGGAACCTCGTGGATGGGGCTCGTCATCGCCTTGACTCGGCCTCGGCTGTTCGATGGCTTATGAGCGATACTAGACGTCTGTGACATGGTTGTCTAGCCGCAAGATTCAGTCGTGCTCTACGGAAAGGCTCTTTTAGCCTGGGGTCATAGGGACAGTTTCCCACTGCCGAAAAAGCGGAATAAGTCCTGCGATTGTTGCTCTACTACAGAAAGAGGTGTTTGTGCGAGAGCCGCATCACAGCTATTCATCATTAAGAAGCAAATTCGCCTGGATGCTGAGCATTGCAAACAGGCCACCGCCCAGATAACTGACCAGTTAGTTTATTGTCACGGGGCTTTACAGCTGTTTCAGGAGTCTGCCCTCCTCCAGAGAGGATGTGGCGCCTGGCAGGGAACCAGAACCATCCAATTCAGGGCTCCGGCAGGCATGACCATATCTAGATAGTTGACCTATGGAGGGTGAGCCGTTAGGAGTAGAACCGAGGACAGCATCAAGTGCGTGCCAGTCTTACAGTCTACGGCATCTTCCCCAAGTTGCTGAGTGACAAGCCTTGAGGTTAAGCCTCGCAAAGAATCTTATACAGATTAGCCTGATGAGTTCAAACCACTCCGGTCAGTACCAGTGCATGTGAGAGAGCGATGTCTCACATCTACACTTGTACGCTGTTGACAGGCAACTGCGCGGGTGGGTTGAGTGACAGGAGGAGAAGCAGAGAGGTGGAAGGGATGTTCCAGTAGCCCGGTTATACCCAAGATTTTCCTATCCTCAGATGTTTGGCGGCAGTGAATTGGTATTTGGACAGACGAAGGCTCTGTGTCTCCCGCGTTCTGTCTTGAGTTCTGCCTGTCTGCCTGTTGGCATTTATTTTCTCGCCCTCAGCACAACCACCTGAGCCTGCTGATCAGCAGTCACAGCAGGCCATTTCTCTGGCCCTGCAGCCTATCTTCTCTTTGCATGTCAAGGCTGTGTTGCTGATTCAAACCACGATCACAACTTGATCGAGTGCATTTAAAGGTGGTTGAGTGGAATAGATAACAAGTATCCCAGCAGAGGAGCTGGGCGCTTCCTGTTTGGTCGATAAATTCATTTGCGGGGGCCCCCCTCCAAACTGCTGGACATCAACCCAACAACCAGCACAGACGCCGATGCTGAAGGGGCAACAACTTGTCTGGAGCATATGTGAACACTCTTCGCGACGGACGCGACCTCCGACGCGTGTATCCGCGGCGTTTCTCACCGGTATTAACAAAGGCATACCACGAATATTCCCCCTTCATTGTCCCCCACCCGACCCTTTGCCCCAGACTGCCCGCCGCAGCAGCCGTTCGCCAACGACCACGTTCTGGATTGAAACCTACGAGAGCGTCAAACTGACTCGGACGCAATTACGTTCACTCCGCCGAGCGAACCGTCTTGCGACACGCGCGACCACCATGCCCGCAGCAAGAACTAAGAAGGGCGACGCGCCCGCCGCCTCTGCAATGGCGAACGACGCCAGCAAGATGAACTCAGCCCCCGTCAAGCGAAAGCGCAGGCCCGGCGAGCAGAGATACTACGCAGTGCGCGCGGGCAAGATTCCCGGTGTCTACATGTCCTGGGCCGAGTGCCAGGCCATGACCAACGGTTTTGCTGGTGCCAACTGTGAGCTACTTACCGACCCTTCGAGCACCCCCCCCCTTCGGCCCCGGGCCCGGGACACCCCCCCCCCCCATTTCTCAAGCCTCCACCCTTTCAGCAGCAACCCAACTGCCGTGACCGTTCCGCCACTGACAAGGCAGCTTTGAACAGACAAGTCCTTCAGCACGCGTGAGGAGGCCCAGCTCTACGCGGCTGGCAAGAACCCCAACCCCGGCATCGCACCCACTCGATTCTACGCAGTCGCGATCGGCAACAAGCCAGGCGTATACACGGAATGGAGTGAAGCGCAGGCTGCTTATGTGGGGGTAAAGGCGCCCAAGTATAAGAAGTTCGAAACACGGGAGGCGGCCGAAGAGTGGATCCAGAGCATCCAGCTGAGTGCTGGCCCAGCGCCCGAGGAGACGTTCGACTTTGAGGATGAGGACGAGGACGAAGACGACGAGGCTGGAGTGAGTCCCGCAGCAAAGAGGACCAAGCTGTCGAGTGACGAGATCGCCCTGGCTATCACCGGCGAGACCGTCGAAGATCTGCTCGAGATCTACACCGACGGCAGCACTCTCTCGAACGGGCAGACTGGGGCTGTGGCAGGCGTGGGTGTGTTCTTCGGCGACGGTGACCCAAGGTACGTAATAGCATCTGACACCAGCTGCCTCTTCCTCCGTTGTATGAACCTTTATCTGACGTCGCGCAGGAACATCTCTGAGCGGCTGTCAGGAACGCCCCAAACTAACCAGCGTGCCGAGCTGACTGCAATCCTGCGAGCGCTCGAGACGGTTCCCGTGGACCAGGGAGTCATGATCTGGTCCGACTCCATGTACGCTATCAACTGCGTGACGGAGTGGTTTGTAAAGTGGGAGAAGAACGGCTGGAAGACGCACAAGGGGCAGGTACAGAATCGCGATCTCGTGGAGGCGGTCCTCGTCAAGATACGGGAGCGCGAGAGCCACGGCACGACGACGCTGATCAAGTGGATCAAGGGCCACGAGTCGAGCGCGGGGAATATCTCGGCGGACAAGCTCGCCGTCGGCGGCGCGAACATGGCCAAGTCGGGCAGGGGACGCCGTTGAGGAGGTGTCTCTCGGATGAGGGGTTTGTTCGACATTCATCACGGCCGAAGGCACGCGGTCGAGCCTTGGGAAGGAGGTCACGGGCATGATCTTCTACTACGATACACGGAGCCCGCAATGTGTTCATTCTGGGAACTCGCATCCTTGAGGGGTGGAACCTCGCAGTGTCATAGCGACGCAGGTGTCGAGTATTATATCGTAGAGCTGGTGTTGTGAACTCTTTGGAAGCACAGGCACGGCCTGCACTGGCTCTACAGCTTGCAGAGAATGGAGGACCTTCGTGGCTGGACATTCCTAGCGATCTGGGATGGTCGGGTCTTCACAACAACCCTTTTTTTTTTTTTTTGGAGGGGCGTGGCGTTGTAGGTTGCGTTTGCCGACTTTCTGGCCTCGAGCTACAATTTAGACACGGTTCAGCTGTACACAATTACTTGCGCTCAGGCACATAAGAATGAGTCCTTGAACGGATGAATTGATTTGAGTGCCTTCCGTAGATCATCAACATGCATCTGCAAGTGAGTCGGTGATTATGAAGGGCGTCTGTATTATATGCTGTGTACCGATGCATCAATATCAATCAAATGGCGGGTTAGCGATCCAGATCGGCACAAGTGTCGGTCGCCTCGGCGCTTCCTCCGGCCGGTCCTCGCTGAGCGGGACGCTTGGGCCGAGAAATATTTTTGTTTCGCTGCCGTGGCTGCCCTGTATCTAAGCAACAAGATACCTAGGTACCTAGGGTCACTCCCCTTCCTGCTCGTCGGACAGCGAGGAACAAGGCCTGAAGCGACAGCAAGTGCCACGGCGTTCAACACGACAGTGCAAAGCAGAGGTCGAGGCGAATCCGCACGGCAACTCTTGTCACGGCCCCACCTCTCAGAGCCACATGACAGGTCAAGTCTACAAGCCAATGAAGTCTCAATCTGTGTCCCGGTCAGTCAAGCATACCAGTACCCGCCGAAGTCGTTGACCGCCAAGGAGTGTTCCGGAGTGTCATAGACGAAGCCGACCCCAAGCATCCCGTCCTCCGCTACGAGGCAACAGCTCGTGGGTTCAGACGAGCGCAGAGTTCAAGATGCCGACCCTAGAAGTGAACAACTTCAACATTGTGTTATCCGTCCTGGGGGGATGGATCTCCTTGTTCGGCCTGGTTTCGTACCTATGCAAGGAACACTTCTACCTGTCCGAAGCATGTGAGTCGTGCCCGGCACCGTTTCGTATGCGAGGAGGCACTGCATGTCGCTTTTGTTGTTGTGCCTCGGAGAAATAAGAGAACCGGCCCCCCCAAGCTGACCCAACCGCAAATCAGTGATATCGCTCTTGGCGGGCGCGGCATTCTCGCCCCATGCGAGTAACCTGATCAGACCACTGGAATATGCGTGAGTAGGCACTGCACACCGACCCCACGAACCAAGGACCAAGTTGATCGAGTTGTGTCACAGCGGATCCCCGGAGAGTCTGGACTCGATCATCCTCTACTTTTCACGCCTCGTGCTTGGTGTTCAGCTCGTCCTGGCGGGAGTACAGCTCCCCAGCCGGTATCTCAGAACAGAATGGAGACCTCTCGCCATCCTGCTGGGCCCAATCATGACGGCCATGTGGCTCTCGACAAGCCTCCTCGTCTGGGCGCTGGTCCCCAACCTCCCCTTCCTGCACGCGCTTGTCGTAGCGTCGTGTATAACTCCTACCGACCCAGTCTTGTCCAACGTGATCGTTAAGGGGCGGTTCGCCGATCTTAACGTCCCTAAGGATCTTCAGCACATCATTACTGCCGAGTCTGGGGCGAACGATGGCTTGGGGTACCCATTCTTGTTCCTGGCCCTGTATTTAATCAAGTACACTGGCAACGGGGCCGGTTCGGCACCGGGAGGCGTCCGCATGGCAATGGGCATGTGGTTTGGTGAGAATTTGGGCTACACGATCATCTTGTCGGTAGTCTACGGCGCTGCTGTGGGATGGGTCGCGAAGGAGCTCCTGCATTGTGAGTGGTGGCCACCAGGGTTCGGCACATATCTGTGGTTGCGCATCATGACTAACCGGGACTCAGGGGCCGAGAAGCACGACTTTGTTGACCGCGAAAGCTTCCTTGTCTTCGTCTTCTCGCTTGCCCTCTTCATTACCGGCACATGCGGTATGATTGGAACTGATGAGTATGTGTCCTGCACATCCTGCTCCCTCTTGAATACGAAAGCTCATCACGGTCAGCAGTGTCCTGGCATGCTTCATCGCAGGCAATGCTTTCACCTGGGACGACTGGTTCCGTCTGGAGACCATGGATGACTCCCTTCAGCCCACCATCGACATGCTCTTAAATATCGGTATTTTCATGTGGTATGGTGCGGTTGCTCCTTGGGGCAAGTTTCTACACAACGACGTGATCCCACTCTACCGGCTCGTGCCGTTGGCCATCCTCATCCTAATCTTCCGGAGATTGCCCTGGGTTTACGCCATCCATAAGAAGATCCCCCAGATTGAACGCGCTCGTCAGGCCATATTTGTTGGTTTCTTTGGCCCGATTGGAGTGTCTGCTGTCTTCTACCTATACATCACTCAGGAGTTTTTGGAGACACTGAGAGACGGTGATGGGAATCTTCGGCCTGATGGTAAGTAACAACACACCTCCTAAAACCCCTACCCAAGCGGGCAAGCACCCATTGCTCTTTTGTGGTGTATCGGCGGAGCTGTCGTGCCTCGTTACAACAGTAACTAAATGGCTCGAGACCCGGAGTTTGTATCACAATGCTCTTGCTCTGTCCCCTACTCCAAGAACGGAAATAGTTAATTTTAGATCTTGCAGTGAACAAATTGCCGGAGGCCGTGCTTGTAGTTGTCTGGTTCCTATGCATCTGCAGTGTGGCAAGTCTAGACCCTATCCATACAGCTTTTTACGCAGCTTCATTCTAATAACATGCACGAAACAGGTCGTTCATGGCCTCAGCATACCTCTAGGCAAGCTTGGATACTATCTGCCAAGGACCATTTCTCGGAGCCTCACCGAAGATACAGACACCGGTGTGGCTATGAGCACTAGGAGCCGCCTGGACAGATTTGCTCAACGCTTACCGACCTTCTCTACATCACGCCAACAGTCTCAGAATCGTGATCGAAGGAACTCATCTGGACCGGACAGCCGAGGGTCGTCTCGTGTTAGCCCCGCCAGGGCTGTTTGGCGCATCGGTGGGACAGTCATTCCAGCGGAAGGCCTTCCGGCGCAGCAGGATCAGCAGATACAATCTCCTCCAGAGCGCCCCGAGCCACCGGTCGCCTCGTGCGACCAGCCGAGGGGCGAGAGAGGGACGATCAGGCCGCATATTCCTGGGCAAGAGGTTGACGGGGCTCCTACGCCTCCGCCCTCTACCCCTGGGCCCGCTCCAGGCCTAACGAGCCGCACGATACGGTTTCACGATGAGTCCTCGTGATGGGATTATTGAAGGACCGGAGACGTCGCTTTACCTAAACCGGGTCGAGATTTTTGTCCTGTGCCAGATTGTCGAGCCATCAGGTCAGGTCAGGCCGGGTCCTTGGACATGGCGTTGCGGATCATGATGCTGCTGACTGGCACCTGACAACCGGTGGGCGAGAAGACGCTGAAGGCAGGGAGCCATCTTGGCCTGCTCTGGACATAGCGTGGGGATGTTTCGCGGCCGTGGTATTAGGCCAGAGTGAGAAGCTACCGGTGGACATTTGACGCGTTGGAGATCAGTACATTGAAAATCAACGCCCACTGCAACATCCTTCAGCCCCAGGGAGGCAGGGGCTGCCAATGCAGCATCATGCACCACCAGGAGCCACAATGATTGCAAGCTGCAGACGCGATCATCGTCGGTTATGCACGCGCGAGCTCCAGCCCAGCCCCGGCAAACCAAGCTCCTAATTATTTTCGTCGTCGTTGAAGCAGTAGTTGGGAAACGGCCCCGGGGCCTGGACCCGATTGGGGTCGGCTAGGTAGAGCACCAGAGTTAATGTCTAGCCATTCGCGTCAACGCTCATGCAGGTCACGACACCTGCCAGTTCTCTGCCGGGATGGCCTTGGATGTGGACGTGTCGGAGGTGTGCTCAACTCGTCACTATGAAGTGGCGACCACTCAATTGTGGTAATAATGATGGCAGCTACTATGTAGAGCAGTTAGCCACCGGATTACGCCGTCGTCGTCATGGCTAGGCAACACACAAATACACTCACCCTTCCTTACACACCTACCTCTCTGCTGCTAGGCAGCTGGGCAGTCGCAAGGTCAAAAGGGGCCTAGGCCACAACCACTTTGGGACGTGCTGTCATGGCCAATTGACAGTTCGCAAAACAATGCCCAGTTCAACGGACCGACCGCGATCAGGGTTTTGGCGAAGGGAGCGGGAGTTTGGTCGTAGAATTAAATCCCGGATGGTTTAGTTAGTGCCAGACCGGAACGCACGGCCGCCTGCAAGAAGGTCACCTCTTATGCAGGCCCTGCATGCCAGGCGGGGGAGCATCACGTCTGAACACAGCAGAGGCTTTGTGCGAGAGTTCGGCCGGCGAGCAATGGCAAGGCGTTGGGGGGCTCGATTGACAAGGGGAGCAGGAAAGCTGCAAGTTGGGTGAGGGGTATACGAGCCTCCTCATCCTCCTCGTCGTCTCGTGCCCTGGACTGCGTGGGCGGAGAGAGCCCACAGCCACAGCCACAGCTGCAGTAGCTACAGTTACTGCTGCTGCTGCTGCTGCAACAGCGGTGTCGGTCGGGCTGATAATGCACACAAGGCTGCTGTGTGACGGGCTACGGGCATCAATTACCATGTGCGGAAGCGACGGTGACATCAAATCTCGTCGGCCTGCAAGTGCTGTATGCCAGGCCCTGCCCCGTGTGGCCGCACAAGCTCATTGTCCAGGCAGGCAGATGATACCTGGATACAGCAGCACTGGCAGCCAACAGGATAGACAGGCGGGCGGGCTGGCAGGCCGTTGCAAGGGATTGCGAATAGTTGCACCGCATATGCCGGATGCATGCCCTCCAGCCTGCCAGCTTGCGTGATGGGACGGCCGTGAGGGCTGTGGAGGCTGCGAGGGCTTGGCCCCCAGACAAGCCCAGGCTGTCCATCTGGGCACACAGGTACATCATCAACAAGCAGCCAGGCTGGCAGAGCACACGCACACGCACACACACATGATGGGCAAGCAATGTACCCTACCTAAGGGGGCAGGAAGGTTTGTTGGCTTACGTTGCAATATAACACAGTACCTGCATGTAATCATTGATACTAGGACGAATGAGCACAACAACGTTTTCTGGGCGTGGGCCAGGCAAGGAAAACAAGACGAGCCCCCGGCACCGGCAGCAAGACGGCAAAAAAAGAAGGGAAAGAAGCAAGTGCAGTCTCAGAGACGACGGTTGCAAAAAGGGAGACGATAGACATGACCACGGACGGAAGATGCCATTCTGGCCGTCCCCATGGGGAATGTAGGTATAAGAATCAAAGATATCCATCGACAAAAGGGTCTCAGAAGTCAGAGCCCCCGGCGTGCCAGGGTCCAGGAGCTGCAATCGGTCGGGTATCTAGGTACCGATTTCGATCCCTCAGACCAGACAGACGGGTAGGACGGGCAGGGCAGACTCAGGTTTGGGGGAGGACGGTGTGGGGGCCTGCCCAGTAATCTGTAGACTAATAATCGCGGAGACGGGATTGCAGTAGCCCTTTTCTTCCTTCTTGTCGCCGCGCTAGCAGCTCTGCCAACTCCACTTGACTTGTCCATGTCCTATGTTCCAAGACCTGTGTGTGCATCTTGTCTTGCCTGGATCCTCATCCCATCCCGCCAGCCCGTCATATCCCATCGCGGCGGGCAATTGCGGGTAAGTTGGTCAGTCATCCTCGACAGCCAGAGCCGGTGCAAGAGCCCGAGCCAGATAAAGATGGATAGATAGATGGGTGGGTGGATAGATGGTCGGACGGGCAGTCAGTCACTCCCTTGTCTCCGCCGTTTATTATTCTATCCAAGGGGGGGCGAAAATGGAACACCCAACTTGCTTGTTCCAAATGAAGCCCTATCGAAGCGAGCAAACGCCCGCCCGCAACTCGGAGGAGCCAAGTCATCCCCAGTGCATCCGTAGATACGGCACACACACACACACACAGAGATGGTTCATCTACGTACAAGGGCAGTACATCTGGCGACGTGCTCCCTCCATAGTGTGCGTCCCTGCTGCATGGCACCGCATGGTACTGCAAGGTATCTGACCTACCTACCGTGCCCGCTCGCGACCCGCGCTAGACGGAACCTGGATTGGTAGCATTACAGCCACGCTCCTGCTGCGTACGACACCTGCAACCTGCTAGGGTCCCACGGCCCACGGCCCAGAGCCCACCTGGTCCAGATCCAAGGTCCCCTGTCCCCAGTTATTTACCGCCTCCCCGAGCATTCCCAACCTGCCAGACAGCCAATCCTCCACTCAGCGCTGGTGCTGCGTGCCCCGAGTCTCCACCAGCCTGCCCTGCTTGCGTGCTGTCCGCGCTGCGCTGTGCGTGCTGTTGCTGCTGTTCGTGCTGTCTGGTGCTGGGGCTCGTCGGTGCGGGCTGCCCTCCATCCCAGGAAATCTCCTCCGCTTCCTTCTGCCCTGTCATCCATTCTTGTTCCCAAAAACGCCACTTGACTCTTCCCACATCGCTACTACACACACCCGTGCCCCATCATTCTACCCACGGCTGTTTCCCACAGACCACGCCGACGCCAAACGGCAGCGACGGCAGCCACCGCACTCAACCCGACGCCCAATTGATTGAGGAATCACCAAAGCCGCGCAGCCGCTGGACAGCATCCGCCCAAGACCAGCCCAGCCCAGCTCCGAACCCGTATCCCACACCTCGCAACGCGCTGAGTCGGGATCCAGGTCGGACACAGTCCGACTGACGACGCCCTGCACCGCATTCGTCGCTGGTCATGCCGCCCACCAGTCCCAACGACGGTGTCTCCATGTCCGAGCTCAGCTTCATCAACTACGACGCCTACTCTGAACTCGACCCCGACCTCAGCATCGACGGGTCTGCTGATTTCCTCGACCTGATCCAATCCAACCCCGATCTCTCCCAGCCCAAGTCCCAGCCCGTCCTGCAGTCCACACCCGGCCATATCCCCTCCGCCCCCTCACCCACCGCCTCCGACCAAGATTCCGCCTCCGACTCATCCACCACACACAGGGCCGACAGCTCCAACCTGTCAGCGGCAGCTATGAACGGCGGCGATGTCGACATGGCCGGCATGTGGGACCAGCTCGACTCACAGCCAAGGCTGGACTGGGAGGACCACGGCGACTTTGTCGATATCGACCACATGCCTTCCATCTTCGACAACGCCAACGGCACCATCAACCCCGCCGCTCTTGACCAGTCTCCATACGGCGAGCATGTAGACATCGGCGACGCGCAATTTGCTCCCAGGCACGACTCCTCCAGCCCATCAGACAGCAGCCAGAGCCCCATGGCTGCCAACGCCTCGGACGAGTCTCCCCCAGAGGATACCGAGAACCACAACGTCTTCTCCTTCAAGGGCTCTCCGCAATCCGTACAGTCTCCCTACTCGTACCGGAATAAGCGTCACTCGGTAAGTCCAGTAACCCGTCCCATGATTCTGCTCGGCTCGCTTTCTCAACATTCGAAGCAGAACTATTCTCTGAGCAAGTCCATGAACGGTCTACGCACCGGCGGCTCCAGAGAAGTGTCGCCAGCCTCACACATGGTATTCAGCCAAGGGTCCTCGCCGTCTGCGGTACCGAACTTCGCTTCTGTTGAAAACGAGATGACCGACTTCAGTGGCCTCCCGTCAGGCAGCACATGGTTTGGTGCGAACTCACTATCACCAAACAACACGGCCACCGGGCCGATGGACTTCGCAGCAACCGCACCAAACGCCGGCAATATGGGCTTTTCGATGATACAGCAGCCTTCTTTTGCACCGCAAAGGCCCCAGTTGACCATCCACTCGATCCCTCCCAAATCTCGCGTGGAGACCCAGATTCCCATCAAGATGACTCTGTACCCTGTGCCAGCGGGCGTCAAGAAGATACATCTCCCGCCGCACACTATATCGAAGCCCAAGCTACTGGCCAAACCCAGGCCCGCCCCCGCACCAGACACGCTCGAGCTCTTCACGCAGCTCGTCTGTACCAGCGCCATGGCCAAACCTGGGCTGAAGGACAAGGCATTAGCTCGTGCTGCGGTTTCCGGACATCCCGTGGAAGTGAGGGCTGAGCCAGAGGGTGATGACAAGCCTGAAAATGGCGGTGAGGTGCACATTTGCCCTGGCTGTGTGACGCGAGAGCACAAGCGTGCCAATCGCAAGAAGGTCAAGAAGCCTGAGGAGGAGGAGAACTGGAAGAAGGACGAGACGAAGAGAGTCATTGTTTTCAACACCCAGGAGGTTAAGGAGTGGCAGCAGCCCCCGCCGGAAGAGATCAGGCCCTCCGGAACCCTGCAGATCGAGGCGCCGATGCGGATTGCTTGCTACTGTCGCCATCACCATGAGAAACTCGGATTCCAGGTCATTTTCACCCTCAAGGATCACCTAGGCCAGGTTGTCACCCAGGGCCTGTCCCCCTCGATCATGATTACAGACGATCACAAAACACAGCCGCCCCCAAATCCTATCAACTCGATCGTCGCGAGTGATGCCACCGATCCGTCAGCCGCCGCAGTGGCTCCCACAGCATCGAGCGGCATCAATGACATGAACGCCATCCAACCTGGGCACCCCTTCCGCCAATCGCAGTCCACATCCGATATACAGGCCTTGAAGCGCAGTGCTAATGCTCTGCAACCTCCGCCGATCCATTCCGGCACCTCATCTCAACGCACCTCTGCCGTGCCGACCCCGCGAGTCCTTTCGAGACCGCCTTCTCCTAGTCAATTAGGCCCGTCCGCAAAGAAGAGAAAATCAAGCGGCGCTAAGCTGCCCACGACCCTCCACATGACCCGTCTCGAGACGGCGAACTTTGCTCCGCAACCACCGAACGGCCTGCAGAATGGGCAGCCAGGACCCTCGTCCTCGACGTCTCCTTTCACGCCACCAAGTACGATATCCTACTCCGACGGTGGCGGCGATGGTAGCTTCATCCCGAACGCGGTGGCTCCTAATGCACCATTCCCAGTGGGACCACCCACTCCGAGCAGCAGTGAACAGGTCGTCTTTCCGGATGCCAATGGCTCCTCGGCTTCTGATAGCTTGACAGCCACGCCGATGTTCTCCGCTCCTCCTTCGGCACATACCAGCAGACCGCCGAGTCCAAGCGGGCTGAGGAACGGTGGGCTGCAACAGCCGCAGCTCAGCCAAGTCGGCCAAATGTTGGCCCACGGCATTCCCGTACCTGCTCCATTCCCAAACACCAATCAGCTGAGACAGCCGATGCCCATGTCTGTGATCCACAAGGTCATTCCCAACGAGGGCCCGACGACCGGCGGAATCGAGGTTACTATACTCGGCTCCGGTTTCTACCAAGGGTTGGACGTCATGTTCGGAGACACGAAGGCCACCACAACTACGTTCTGGGGCGAGCAGGCACTTCACTGTCTCTTGCCACCCTACCATGTAGCCGGAACAGTCCCTGTTAGCCTCAGGGGCCCCAACGGCCAGCCTCAGCTCCTACCGTCCCTGCAAAACAGGCCGCAGGCCACCTTCACCTACAAGGACGATAGCGAGAACCACCTGCTTCGCCTTGCCCTGAATGTGCTCTCAAACAAACTGACGGGGAACACCAATGAACTACGTGGCTTCGTCAGTCGGATCATTGACAACTCAAACTCTCCTGCTTTGAATGGCAACACCTTCAACGGTGGTCCCTCTGGTTACAACATGAACTTGGAGACGAAATTGCTGCACGTACTCGATCTCTTGGACATGGATGACAGCACTAACAAGGCTCGCCTTAACCTCCGCCGGAAGACTGGGCACACGATGCTACACCTGTCATGCGTCCTTGGACTCCATCGGTTCACCGCAGGTCTACTGGTGAGAGGCGCCAACCCCAACATACAAGACGCTGGAGGCTACACCCCATTGCACTACGCCGCAATGCACAACCATCCCGAGTTGGTGAGGCGGCTCATCCAGCACAAGGCGGACCCTGCGCTCAAGACACGGCAGAATTTACTTGCCTCTGATGTTGCCACGACACGGGACGTTATCCGCGCCATCAAGCGTGCAGGAAGAAGAGGCAGCACGATCCACAGCCGCGCCAACAGTGCCACATCACTTCGCTCGTTCTGGGAGCCTCCTCGCGCGTATCCTCCATCCGACGAGTTCTCGAGCAGTGAAATGTCCGAGTCAGAAGACAACGCCGCTTTCAGCTCGGATGAAGACTACGAGGAAGACACATGGCTGCAGATGAAGCGGAGGTCCTCGCGGGGCAACATGGGTCCGAGTGCGAGACCGTCCGTCATTGATATACCAAATGCTCCCGAGCAGGGGGGCTTGGCCTCGCCGGCGGTTGCCATGGCAGCTTTCAGGGACCAGCTCCAACAGCTTCAACAGTCCATGACGACACATTTTCACAACCTCCCACACCTGCCGCAGATGCCTAATATGATGGCGATGCCAGACTACCAAGCGTACAGGCAGCGCATGACAGCACTTCTGCCGAATATTGTAGGCCCACGCCCTGTCGCGCCAGGGGAGGAGAACCGATGGTGGGATTTGTCTTCCCTGATGCCGTCCTCGGTCTTACCACCTGCGTATGATGAGATCTTCCCTGGTGGACAACACGACAGGAAGATCTCCCAAGGCGAATTGGACAGCAAACAAGTATCTGCTGCGCGGGCCGCCGCCGACTATGATGCGGACAGGAAGTGCGCATCGCTATACGATCAGCCGGAGGCATCGACAACACACCAGCAGGTGGACGAGCCCCACATGGAGGAGATGCAGACGGCGAGACAGTTGCCGAAACTGTTACAGATTGGCCGCAAGAACAACATCACGAAGGAACAACAGGACAACCTCCGCCAGGCACATGCGCAAAACATGAAGAAGCTGAGCAGAGACCGGAACTTGTTCTTCGTTTGGATCCCGCTGCTGCTAGTCATCTCCTGTGCGATGTTGTACAGTCACTTCCCCGGCATCTTCACTGCCGCCTGGGGTTTTGTTTCTCCGGCACAGAAGCCACAAGCCGTACCGAGGGCTGGTGGTTTCGTTCTTGGCGAGGTCTAGCCATTGTTCCAGGCCGAACAGAGCGAATGTACTGGCTGAGCAGTGCCTAGCGAGCGGTGCCTTCTTTTGATATTGAGTGGATTGGTGCATTCCTTTGGTCGTATAGTAGTGGGAACTGACATTGGGGGTCTTGGGATTGGGAACGGGAAATCATTCAGTCAAATTTGGTTCGGGACGGTTGGTGTTTGAAATAAGGGTTGTGGTTTCCGGAGCATCTGCACAGCTTGAACAACCTGGCACCCACCTCCCAGCCCACATGCTTAGGGCACACAAGCGTGTGCGTGGTTTATAGACGATCTAATGGACCGAAGTACCTCGTTGCGAGTGTTTCGCACCCAAGAATCTAATCGCATCGCTGCGTTGGATTGTATATTAGTCTGTTGCGAGATGGCCTGTATATAATCACCCAAATCAAATTACAGGCCAGCAAGCAATTCTCCCCAGCCTCGTCTACCCTTTCGATACGGGCTTGCGTGCTGCCGGGTGAATTCTGCTAATGTTTCCGTCCCATCGCCCCTCATGTCTTTCCATCTCAACTTGACAGAACCATGCCGAGATGATCAAAATACGGTCGTCAACTTATCATTGACAATGTCTTCTATAACCCATGATCGCCGTTGGTGGTGTGCACTGTAAAAGCGCATAACAAGAACCCTCGTCCTCCTTTATCCGTCTGTGTTGTCCTTCTTCGCTGCCGACCATGTTGAATGAGAACCCCACAAGATATCAACCCCACCTGACCAACTACGGCTCCTATAAGAAGGAGCAAAATAGACACTTGTGGATTTCAATATAATTTTTATTCGCGAGGTCATATATCTCTACATCATCATAATCGTCTACATTCGTTAAAGAGAAGAAGGAAGAAAAGAACCCCGGGACCACCCCAGGCCACTTTCCGATGACGACCGGTCCTTGAGCATGCGGTCGGTCAGTCAGTCGTCTACCCTCGTTCTTAATTATCCCGCCATGCAACCAGCACCCCGGATCCAAACTGAATAGCACAAAGCTAGGCAGGCGGTGGGTATTTCCGTCGAGGAGGAGAAAAGGAAAATGTATCGCTCTGTTTCTCCGCCATCGGGCCCGCAGAAACATCGCAGAAAAGGCGCAACACCATAGCAAATGCATCTATACAAACGCCGCAAACTCCTGGCCCCGGACTTCACTGGTGGCGCACGCGCAAGACCCGTGCCTTGGGTTTGTATGTGCGCATGTGCGTGTGTGTGTGAGAGAGAGAGATCAGGCCGCCGCCGCCGTGTCACCACCCAACGTCTCACTACACGGCCTGCGGGCTGTGCCACGCGCCCGCCTGGGCCCCTCCACCACCACCACCACCGTCGCCGTCGACATCATCCTCCCCGTTCTCCCCCCTCTCCCTCGCGACGATCTTAACGTCCCTGAACTCGCCCGGAATGTTGGGCACACTGGGGATACCACGATTGGCATCAGGGATTACTGTGAGCGGATTCCCCGGACGAATTCGGTTGGGGAAGTGGAAGGATGGGATGACGAACTCGACGGTCTCAACACCGTCCATCCTGTCGTCTGCGGCAGCCGCCACCTCGGCGCTGCGGCGGGGCTCGAACGAGGCGGCGGCGCTGCTGGTGGTGAAACTGAAGGAGCTGTCGGTGCTGTGCGCGGTGCCCGGACGGGATTGTGACTGTGACTGGGGCTGGGGCTGGGGCTGCATCATCATCATGGATAGCTCCGACCGCCTCGGCCTGCTCCGGCTCCGGCTCTTGCTCCTGTCCGAGTGCCGTGTGCTCTGCCAGTCCATCGTCATCGCGACGTCGCCATCACCCGGTGGCGAGAGGAACGGGGATGGGCCCTGGTGAAGAGGCGGTGCGGGAAATGACCTGTTGTTCGCGTCCTGGCGCCGCAGCCGACGGCCGCGGATGTCTCTCTTCTTGAGCTTGTTCCGCTCAGGGCTCTCGGGGGCGTCCATGATCACCGACAGAGACGGTGGCACGAAGCGCTCGTTCTTGAATTGGGGTGCAGTGGGCGCTTCGAGGGCTCTGTCAGTGCTGTCGCCACTGCCGGTGGCCTCTCCGTGCCTGCTGTCATCCTTAGTGTCCGGGGCTGATCGTCCTATACGCCAGCTGAAAGATCGCCGGATGGAGGATGACATTGACTTTCGAGGAAGTGAGGACGAGTCGGTGATTTCTACATCGCCGTGGTTTGCATCGAAATTTGACGAAGCTGGCCGCGAGATGGTCTTGCCCAGGTCAATTGAGATGCGACTGGCAGACTTGCGCAGCTTCTTGACCAGCTTGCGCGCGCCGCTCTCGTGGCCGCCATCGTCCGAGGCAGTGACCATCGACCCACTGCCGTCTCCGTTGATGATGTCGTACGATGGCCTGTCAAGGGACATCTCGGAGTCGTTTGTCGCCGTAAAAGGGCGCTTGACGCCCCGGTTCGAGTCGCTGCCCAGCTGGAAATCAAAGCTCCTCCGTCCAGAGTCCAACGAGAACCTAGCAAGTGACACTGGCGGAGGCCGGAACGGACGCGAGACAGAAGGCTCGTTGGCGGGGCGGGTTGAGGTGTACGGCACCGAGGAGAAAGACAGGGATGGCTTGTGGCCAGGCTTTCTCTGCTTCGGCGGTGATGGAGGTGGCGGCATATCCCTCGATGCTTGTTGCTGTTCCTCGGAGCCGGGTGGGAACAAGACGGCAGAGCCCGACGACACACCGACAGACGAGGACGGCGAGGTCGTGTCCATCGACGCGATGGGAGGTGGCGGCGGCGCTTCCCGATCTGGGGGTGGCGGTGGAGGATTTCGCTCTGGGGGAGGGAGTACGGGAGCGTCCTGGTGCTGCCGTTGTTCTTGTTGATCATGCTCAGCGATGCGCTGTGCGAAGGAGTCGGTAGAGGGCATGCTCGACCGGTGCTGCATTTGGCCGGGCGGCGAGAACCTCGTGGACTGAATGGCACGGTTCCCAAAGAAGCCACTAGCTAACAGGCTCTGGTAGTTGGCGGCAATCTCGTCGCGTGTTGGTCGCTTGGTCGGATCGAAAACGGGCGGGCCGGGCATGCTGGCGTCGGGGATGGCAGCGCTGGGGATGGCGGCAGCGCTGGGGAACTTCTTCAGCTTGGCGCCGTCGCCGCTGGCAGCGAGCGAGTCGGCGTCAGCATGTCGCGAGCGCCTGCCGACATTGATGCTTTCGGACCTCTGATGCTTGAAGGTGGGCGATATGAAGTGGCCGTGACAACTGCTGTCCTCGTCGCGGTCATGGACGTTGTTGGACGACTTGGAGCGGTTCAGACTCAGTCTCTCCTTGACTCCACCCCACAGCGGCGCGAGAAAGGAGGGGCCATTCTGCTTGCGGGTCGTCGTGGCTGAGGACACTGCCGAATTGACGCTCATGAAACTGGTGCGGGTTCCGTGGTGGCGAAGGCCAAGATCCGGCGGCTGCCAGTCCAGTGCAAACTGGCGCTCATACTCGGCGGTGGCATGGGCATCGAGGCCGAGGAAATCGGGTGGCGGGGCATTGCTGGCACGGTCGTTCATGGAGCCCTCGAGGAAGCGGCTCTGCGGTGTGGGCGCCATAATAACGGCTGTGGTGGAATTGAGGCGGACGGGACTGGCGTCACCGGCGGCATGGACAGACAGACGCCTCTGAAGAAGGGTCGGGCAGGATGCCTTTGGCTCAATGGGTCAATGGAACAAGACTGGGCCGTGCTCGGGTGTTTGTTTACTTTGATCGGGGCGAGTGTTGGCATTCAGATGAGCTTCCAGTGTGCTTTGATTTGATGCGCCGCGCCGATGGCCAGCGCGATGGGCGAGCACGAGCACCTGCGAGCTGGGAGGACAGTCTTGCCAGGTGTCTGAGCACGCGTGCAGGCTGCAGAAGAGAGCAGACCTCGACCGCCCGCTGGCTGACACCTGGAGGCAGAGAGTCGCGAAGGATCGGATGCATGCTGGAATTCCAAAGGCCAATCAATACAGCACCACTACTAGGCTGCAGTCCTGCAGTCCAGTACAAGCGCGGCTGTGGAGGCTTGTTGGCGGGGCAGCAGCGCAGCCAGCCAATGGCATATGAGCCCTTGCACCCGCGACAGGGTCCCATAAAACACGCACCTGCCATAGCACAGCAGGGTGGAACAAACATTGACGAGTAACAACATCCCATGACCCTGTGCACCCAAAGACATGTTATTCATCTACGTTGCCAGAGACACCACACAATAGCATCTCATCACATAAAACCACCCTGTCACAGACATTATACACAATAATGGCAATGAGGACTCCTCATACTGGTAATCTAGATCCAAACTTTTAGCCCGTGTCTACAGGAGCGAAACCAAGGAACAGTGCTGATCCACTGAAATTCCCACACTAGTAGAATGTCTTGGTGAGCAATACAGGAGGTCCCCGTCTGAGGCAGTTTGTGCTGCCAGTGTGCTGCCAGTGCGCTGCCCACTCACTCTGCCCGTTCCCAAAACTAGCCAAAATAACAAAGTAAAACGCCTAGTCCCAGCATGATTCGGATATCATTCCCGGATTCCAAGACGCCTACAGTCAATGACACCCATCAGACAAAAGAAAGACGCAGGGACAACCTGCGCGGGGAGTTACGCCTCCCCCGCCTCAAAAGTACACACCACAAGAGAAATATATTACGGGCACAGGCCCTCATGAGCACCCTCTCCCCCACAGCCCCTCATCCGTGAGGCTGCGCAGGTTCAGGACATGCCCAGATTAATCCCGGACTGGAGCGAAGAGGGCCGGGACGCGGTCTCCGGACGCACGGTCGTACTCGGGGGCACTGAAGTTATACTCGCGCACTCCGTTCTCCCACCGTCCGTGCTGGGGCCGCCCGTAGTCCGCCGTCGAGAAAGCCTCTCCGTGCCGTCGCTTCTGTCCACTGTACGATGCTGAAGGCGCCGGTGGCGGCGACACGTATTCAATCTTGTGGTAGGAGGGGTGACGCTGCTCCATCTTGTATGGCGCCATCTGGTGTTCCATCTTCGAGGGCGAAGCCAAGTCCGGCTTGTGAGGCTGGTACTGCTGAGGACGAGGCGGCATCGGAGCGATTGGCTGTGGGGTGTATGAGGACTTGCGATGTGGCGCAATGCCGTTTGCGAACTCCGATATGGGCGGGAGGACAGTGTTCCGGGGCCTTTGTGGCTCCACGTCCGGCTCGAGCCTCGGGGCCAGTGCTGGTGGCGGTGGGTTTGCAGCCGGTTGTGGTCGTTGGAACACGTCTCTTGGGGCGGGGCCAGTCTGAGGGGTATAAGCCTGCGTCGGCGACGGCTCCGGCTTGTAAGGGTACGATGGCCGATGACCGTAGTGCGTCCCGGGCGGCGGGTATGATGGTGAGGTGGGAACTGAGTGCGGGTGAGGATATGCCATGGGTTGACCACCGAATGTCAGATGCCTGTTTGCCGAAGGCTCAGACGCCGCAAAGGACGGCCTCGGAGGGGCGAACTCCATCCCCGATGGACGGCGGTGCAGGTCCTGAGGATACGGGGCGCGCTCCAGGCTGGCGTTGCTGGAAGACCGGCCGCGAATGGTCGGTGTCCTTTCTGGGGGTGGGGCGGCAGAGGCTGCTGCTGCTGCACGAGAGTACTCGTCGTCCCGAGCACTGGCGTCCTTGCCCTTGCCCTTCTCACGGCGTCTCATTCTAACATCGCGACGGATGCGCACCCGACAGCCTTGCTCGGCGACGGTGCGGCTCAGCTGCGTGCTTTCCTGTAGGCCTGGGAACTTCTTGGCGCTGTACACATCGAAGTCGTCCGTCTGGACGGTCGTTCGGAAGTTCCAGCAGCGCACCTCCTGGCCGGGACCAATGTCGGGACCGACGATCTCATCAGTGCCAGACATGGGCTCATCCGCATCCTTGTCCCTGTCCTCCTTGACCTCTTCCATGAGGGAGAAGGTGAGGTAGTACTTGCCCTCGTGGCGCACGGAGAGGTCAGAAAAGATGAAATAGCCCGCCTCGGTTGGCCGGTCCAGCAGGATCATGCTCGACACAGGCATACCGGTGAGCACTGGGGGCGTGCTGGGTGGAGCGACTCGGCCGCTGGCGACATCGTGGGCGTGGTGCAGGTTAGCGTAGAGGAAGAAGTCGGCGTTGTAGGCGAAGGTGATGTCCTTGGCGTTCTCCCGGTGCGAGCCCTCGAATATCTTCATCTGCACCACGGGCGGTGGATCAACCGGTCGGCGATCGGCAGAAGCTGTGATTACCCAGTCAGTTGGTGCTGCACGCGTCAAAAGGTGGTGGTTTATTGGCTTGTCTCACACTTTGGGCCAGAACCGCAGGCACGGGCCCGCTCCGGCTGCTGCAGAACCTGGAGGTCGTAGTGAAGGCGTCGCCCGTCACGGGTGACTCTCGAGATGGTCATGACCTCGCCCTCCCGAGTCGGCGGCGCGGGTGGGCCGAGAATGGACACCATGTTTGCTGTGATGCGTGCCGAGTACGCGAAGGGAAGTAGTGGTGATACAGAACAATACACTACAGCCAAAAGGAGCACAATAGAAGACCCTGCACTTCAGGAATAACACAGTCAACAAACCCCGCTGCAAGCCAGTCGGTTAGCAAATGTGTTGTTGGCTGCCGTGCGCAGCCGATGGCCTAGCTCTCGTCCGCAGAGGCGGTCACAGTTGCGACGGGGCCGCGTGGGCTTGGAAGGATGTGAGAACAGGTGAAGGAGACGACAAGGAAGAGTGGAATTTGGGAGGCCGGGGACGGCCGGCGGGAGTAATAAACTTACTCTGGCTACGTTCTGGTATTCCTGGTCCTGCGTTCCTGTTCTGGCGACTGACGGGTGGGGGACTGCAAAGCAAGACAAGTCGAGGCAAAACCAGGCGAGAAGAAAAAGGAAAAGAAGCAGTGCTGCTGGGATTGGGACGGGTGGAATTGAGTTCGGTCAAAGCGATGAAAGTGACCAGGCCGACGCTGGCTGCCGACGGAGCCAGAGCAGCGTTTCAAGACCAAAGCGAGCGCTCTCGGTGCAGCACGGCGATAAAATGACCGACCTGCTGGTGCGTGATCGGGGAGCCAGCCGGAGGATGCAACGAGAGGGCTTGGACGGGGTCGAGGGCGACGGAGAGAGAGGTTGAGAATGAGGGAGAGGGAGAAAGATGAAGGTCGGAAAGAGTGAGAGGGCGAGTGGGAGGAGGATGCAAGATTGGCGGAGGACGAGGGTGGTAGTGGGTTCATCAAGAGCGGCGGCGCAGGAAACTGGCTGGGATCAGCCCAGGTTACCAAGTACCTGGGCAGGTACCCAGGCTGGCGCTGTGCAGTAGCTGGTGGGCTGCTGGCTGCTGGCAGGGGACAAGTGGGGACCAGCCCATGGAGAGAGGCGGGAGGAAACGCTGGACTGGGACGGGCGGGGAGTGGTCTCCTGTGGACATCTGGACATCTGGGTGTGGGACAGACACCTGGGACCGGCACACCTGGGACATTGGGGACCTCTCAGCTGGGCCAGTCCCAAGGTTGCGGAACCAATGGGCGTCCCGAGGGCCCAGCAGCAAGATCCCTGGAAGCGTGCTTCCATTCCCCGGTGGAGCATGGTCATAGCGCTGGGTGGGCGTCCCTGCCTCGACCCTCCGAGGTTCCTTCCTGCGGGCCGCGCTGCTGGTAGGTACATGTCAGGGAACCTGGGGATGAGAGGGCAGGGGCCTGGCCTGTGGCCTGCCCACTTGGGTAAGCTTCTGCAAGCCAGACGGGATTTGAACCTTCCAAGCTTGGGATATCGACCCACACGCCAAGCACCCAGGCATCTGCGTACATTCACACTGTACTGTCAGTCAGTCAGCTTGTCTGCCCTGCCTCTTGTTCGCATGTGGCCACCCTCTTATTCTGCCCGACAGCAGTCACCATCGAGCAGTCGTCGCTGCTTCAGTTCGTGCCTGCCACAGTCAACGCGATGCTTTGAAGGTATCATGAAAAGACCGGTGGCATCCGATTTTGCAGGTACTAGGCAGCCTATGATCTAGCCCAAAGTCAAAAACGCATCTTTGCAAAAGCCGAACCCGCTGTGCGGTAAGAATGCAGAACACCAGAGACCGTGCCCATGCCAGAGCGTCGCACGGCCGCGGTTCACCTCTGCCGCAGCAGTGGCCCCAGTTTCAGGCGAGCCACCACATCCCCCGACCCGCGCTGCTCACTTGCTCACTGCATTTGGGACGGCACGGGCATGAGGAATGGGGTCCTAAAACCAGCGGCTCGGTAACCAACACCAAACACGACCCATCTTCGTCCTTGGAACAATCCGCAAACCTTGAATCCTTCGCACCACCCCCAAGGCATCGAATCAAAGCTTCCTTCCCCTCGGTTCAGCTGTCAGATGCACACCCACGTCCGTTGCCGTCACCGAGTGCTGACACGTCTGTTGGTTTGGGTTAAGCAAATGGACACAGGCCTGCTTGAGGGGTCCTGTCCAGCGCCTCACATCCTCAGCCATTTGCTGTGCTGCAGCTACACACTACCACGTCTGCATCTGCGGGGGGGACGTGGCTTGGCCCGGCCGAGAAAGGAGAAGGAGGGAGCAGGAGGGAGCAGGACCTGATGAAGCCTCGAGCCGCCGAAGTTTATTTGCGACCGAGCAACCTTGGAGGGCTGGCTGGCCAAGGCCCAAAGGCTGGGCGCTTCGCTTCGCTTCTCATGGCATGGCATCGCGTCGCACCGCGCAGCATCGCAGCTTGCCACAGTGCGCTTCTTGTGGCAGCGCCGCGGCGCTACGGGCACGTGTACTGTACCAGTACATACATGAGACCGATTCCCGACATGATGGGCGACGCACCCTGACGTGCTCTGAGCACGGCACCGTCGATCACAGCACGTCAGGCCTTGCCCTATCAGCCTCCTCTGCCCGCTTGCCAGCACAGCATATACATGCCCACAGACAGCTCTGATGGCTATTTGTCGTCCTTGTTCGACCACTTTCAGAAGTCTGCCAGATTTGCGGGTGAGACGAGGATGTGGATATCTAGATGCCTCGCGGGAGGATGGGGCCTCAAGATCTGTAGACGCCGGCCCAGCCCGCCTTGGGCTGTTGATCGCCCTCATTCCCTCATCCCTGTGCTGCCCATGGCGACTCACGAGTCTCTCTACGCCAGTTACGCACACTGTGTGACTGTGCAAACTGTCGCACGAGGCTTGGTCATTTCGGGGAATCATGGAAGCACTGTCCAAGCAGTTCCAAGCCCAGGTGCTGCGTATACATCGTACACACCACCGTCCCGAGGGCTGGCCTGGCTGGCTGGTATGGGCTGCTAGGCCGCAGGTGCAGGTGCATGGGCAGGGGAGGGCACCCGCTGTGGCATACTGTGTAATAATTTGCGAAGAGTCTTGACTGACGGACAGGCTGACAGCTGATCCATGCCGCACTATGACTGTTAGTGGCTCGTGCCCCCCTGTGCGGTACTCCAAGTACCACGGTCCTGCGTGACGGGTCAGGGTGGTGAGTGGAGCAGCCAACTGGGCACTCGTCACATTCACATTCGCTCTCTCCCTCACTGACTGACCAAGCCCAGATTCTGACAATCTGCCCCGGTACCCTACTCTCCTCGCACCGGTTCGAGTGCTGACTGCATTTTCCAGCACAGCCAGGCTACTACTAACTCGTCACTCAATCCGAGCAAAATCCTCAACGTATGGAATGTCGGGACACAATCGTTCATATCTGGGCGGTGATCCGGCACGGTGGGATTGGGTACCACTAGGGCCCCAGATCAGGATACCATCTCCGCCCGCGGAAGGCATCCATGCTTGCCCCCCTAATAATACTTGTCTGCACCTATATCCCATTTCCTCCGCCAGCCGCTCATCATTCACGCCATTCTGTCGGCCGAACGAGTTGCCAAAGCCGGGCCAGCCTGAATCATGGAAGCTTATTCCAAGCTGTCTGTTGACTCCTGCCGCGCTGTCTTTGAGCGGCACGGGAACACCACCAGCGGTAGCACACGTCTTTCGCGATGTCAATGTCTGAGCACCAACCATCACTTGCCGGGCGACCAGCTCTTAACAAGCCCTCGGCCGAAGCCCAGGCCCACGCTCTTCCGCCTGTCACTGGAAAGGTGCTCGGACTGGCACAGCTGTCCGCGGTCCGTCCGCGCATCGGTCCGTCTTGCACAGGCGCCGTCGTCAAAGCTCGGGCGACAACCAACAAGTCCCAAAAGCATGCTCTCACCAATCCTGCCCCGCCCCGAGACACCTGACCGGCAATCCGGTAAATGTCCCAAGGCCACGGCTCTGGATGCGAGACGGTTCTGGTGACCCTTGGATCTGCAACGGCAGCGAACCGTCCGTCCTCAACCGCTGAGCGATTGCTAAATCAAGACTCGCGGGGGGAGACAAGGACAAAGCACACTCCTCGTGTTCAATTGATTCAGCTGGTAATCATGAAGATTGTGGCACCCCCTCTCTCTGCAGGCCGGGTTCGCTAGCCTACAGTCCGTCGAGCGAGAAGGTTTGCCTCGCACTGTCCAAGCTTCAAAGCATGTGCAACAGTGTGTCTCATTCCGGCATCATTCACCCACCAGAACAGGCGGAGGGGCTGAGAGGGAGGGCAGAATGGTGGTGTCTGGCCGGACAAATTCCACGGCCTGCACGCCCTCATTCCCCCCGCCGAGGCCGCAGGGCCGTTGGCCGGTAGGGTAGCACTGCATCATGTGTGGTATCAAAGTACAACGTCGGGGTCACGCCGGCTACCTGGCTATGGGACACCTCCCTCGCCCAATTCGGGCCATCGAACCACTTCTGAACCCTCAGCACACAAGCCCAGCCAGTCGCTGCTAAGCTGGGCGCCTCAGTCAGACTCGCCGGTCTGCAGCCTATTGGTCACCGCGGGGCCCCCAAGTACCGTGCCGATGGCTCGGAATCTTCGCGTAGCGAACAAGCGACTCATAAAGCAGCCCGGTGCCCGGCTGACCTGCATGAACACAGTCAGCCATCTGCACGGGAGCTGCGAGAGCTGACAGGCCGGTTGGCCAGTGATGGGAGCTGCCATTAGGAAGAAGGAAGCAGTGGTGGGGAGATGGCACTCCTTTTTCTCAATTTTTAGTATGCCCAGTCTGCCATTCTCCCCAACACTTCGCGTCGTCATACCTGAGTTTGCCGTCTAGTGACGATCTGTGGCTGCTTTTGCACTGCTGTGCGACTCATCCGATGAGAGCGAGCAAGTGCCCGTGGTAGCATAGTAGATCGCCCATCTCGAGACCGTTGAGCCCTCCAGTATGGGACGGTCGTCCGAACAATCTCACGTCCCAATCACTCGGCTGCCCTGAATGTTGCCCGGCAGAAAGCGGTCCCTAGTCATTTTGCGCGGCGCAGCCACTACACCTACCTATGACGCCAATGGTGAGCGTATATCAAGTTCTACCACGCCTCGGTCAAAGACGGAAACTGGACCGGCTGTGGCTTTCTCACACACCACACACACACCACCACTGCGCCCGTCAGACGCGCTGACGAATCTGGTCCGCTCGGCTCCCAACAGCTTTGGGCCCCGCCTCGCCGCGCACCCAGAAACGGCACCGGCCGGTTGGTGGCGTCTCGTACCTCCAACCAACTCAGGAGGGCGCCAGTCTGTCCTGATCGAGAAGCGGTAGGCGAGGCAAACGACCGTCGGCCCAGATTCGCTGGTGTGCCCGCTAGAGTCCCGTGAGGCGGATGCCATTACGAGTGAGGCTACCAGAGTATCTTGGTAGAAGGGCGTCATTGGCTTCTGTTCCGGTGGTGATCTTAAGGATTCAACCCCCTCTTGGTGCACGCTTTCATCCTCGGTAATCGCTCGCTGAGGCAATATTGATCGTCGTCCGGTGGGTGAGGTTGAACGTTCCACTGCGTATGTGCTCCGCCTAAGCACAACCTCCAGCCCTCTGTGTGTCAGACGTACCTCATCTGGGCTTTTAGGCAACCTTCTCTCGCCGTCTTGCGTAGGTGCGTGGGGCAATTCAGGCAACGACATGTCCTCTGCGGGGTGCCACGTATACAGACGAGACTGGAAGAGGCAAGTTCTCGTCGCGGACGAAGCCAAGTGGACAGGTGAGACTGGCGGTGCTGTTCAAATTATCTAATCGGCCTCAGTCTGTGTCTTCCCATCAGTGCGGGAAGCCGCTCGAGCAACACACGGGCATTACCTCTACATGAGTGGCCGAGAGACACGAAGAAGCAATTGGCACACTGTAGAGAAAATTCCATGACAGCTATCATGTGACGTTCGACACGTGTGATTGTCTCGGGTTTCATGAACACCACTCTCGTCAATTCTCGAGGCCATGCAGGCTATCATCGCAAAACTGGCGAAACGCCAGATGCGATTTGTTTTACGTCGGGACTGTGGAACCTTTCCAACACAACAGAATGCCACGTGCAAACCCTGGCTATCCCATCCCCTGCCTCGAATCACAACCCCCTCCTGCATCGCTCATGCCTTTATCTCCTTGACATCCTCCCCAGTCTGTTTGCTCTCTGGCGTCTTCGGCTGGTAATCTTCCTCATAAGTCATGAAGACATCATCGTTGACGTTGCGATGCCTCCACCAGAAGATGGCAGTCTGCACGGCAAGCGCGATGGCGGGGGCGGCCCAGGCCCAGATGAGCGTGGGGTCGGCGATGGCCGGGACCAGGATCTGGCCCAGGGCGCTGCTCAGGGCCGTCATGAAGAGGAACAGCGCCACGACGGTGGCACGCATGTTCTCCGGGGCGCGGGCGTAGGCCAGCTCGTACGAGGTGACGTTGACGAAGATCTCGGACATGGCGCCGAGCGCGACGTTGGGGATTTGCAGCCAGATGGAGATGGGCGCCACCTCGTCACAGTTGCTGGCGAAGTAGCCGCTGTTTTTGAGCAGTCGCGTTAGTGGGTATGGTCAACGAGGGAGGGGACAGCAGTTGGCTGAGACAGTCAGGGGCCACTTACCATGGGCTGGTCGCGTACACGCGGTACTGGACGACGGCGCCAATGACACCCGAGATGGTGGCCAAGACGAAGCCAAATGTCATCCGGCTGATTCGCCCGAACCTGATCTTCCTCTTCTCGAGGAATGGATATACGAAGTGTGCCATGAAGGGGGAGAACACGATGATCACCAGGGGGTTGAAGTGACCCAGCAGGTCGTTCGGCGCGCCGTCGGAGATCATGCTCGCGCCCTGGTTGCTCTGGACGGCACCAACGCCCCCGTCGTTCAAGTTCCAAATAGGAATATACAGGAAGATCTGGACTGCCTGCCAGGTGCGGCAGGTGTCGTCGACGTCCTTCTCCGAGTAGGAGACATGGATGTTTCTCTCGGCCAGTGTCGAGGGCCTCACATTGTCCCAAAGCTTCTTGGAGAAGAGATTGAACTTGCTCGCCTTCAATGCCGAGGTCGTGATCTTGATGAACCGGGTCAGGTCGGAGCCCTGGGGCTTCTTCCGGACTGTGCGCTTGTACATGGCTGCCAAGAGGAATGGCAGAAGGAAATACACAACGCCCGGCACCAGGTAGGCGAGCCAGAAGCTGTGGTACTTCTCGATGTACACGACGGCGATGGAGAAGAAGGCGCCTACATTGATAAAGGCGTAAAACACAAGCATGATGTGGCTGATGGTTGTCTCCGGGTCGACGAGCACCTTCTCCCCAGACTTGAGCACCTTGGTGTACTCGCGTTGGTGCTGGTACTGGTCGATGACTAACGGGGCAACGTTTGGCTTGAAGAGGCCGGCCCCGAAGGCTAGGAGGATGAAGCTGACGAGGAAGGGCGCAACGCCCTTTCCGGCCTGTAACAGAGCGGGCGCAGCGCCTCCTATCATAATCACGTGGGCGACACCGCCAACGAACACACCCCACAAGATCGCTTGATAACGGCCGATCTTGGTATCAGCGAGCCAAGCGCCGAAGATGGGGATAACAAAGGCCAAAAAGGTGAACAGAAGGCCCAGGGCCGAGGCGGCCTGGATGCCCAGGTTGAGGGCACCGGCGTGGGAGTTCGGCTTGCTGGGGTCGATGGCACCGGTGCCGGGCCCGCCCTCGGGCAGGGGGAACTGCATGTAGTTGTTGAAGGCGGCCTTGACGCCGTAGTAGGAGGCGCGCTCGGCCATCTCTACCATGCAGAGGGACCAGGAGGCGATGGGGATGGAGTCGTAGACCTTGCGCAGCGTCTTGCGCTCCTCCTCCGTGGGCGGCGGGTACGCCTCGTCGTCGACGAGGGCATGGTCGTGGGTCCCTTCCTCCGTCGACGCCTGCGAGGCAAAGGTCTGGACGTGGCGCGCCTTCTCGGCGTCGTGGACGCCCTGGTCCGCGTCGGGCTCGACGACCTTCTGGACGTTGAGGCCGACGACGTTCTCAGCTGTGGGGTTTTGCTTCTAGTCAGTTCATGGACACGCTTCCACGCCCGGCCGCAAAGGAAGCAGGGCCGTGTACTGAACACCGGAATACACACCCATATTGGTAACCTGGTCTTTCCCGTAGGCGGGTATTGAGAGATAGGTTCCTGGACTGGTCGGCAGGTTTGCAGGTCTGTGGTCACTCAGACGCAGAATGCAGGGAGAGGGGAGCGTGCTCGCCCTTTATCCAGCAATACGTACTCACATACAGACACGCATTGCTATTTCCGTTATTACGTGCAAACTACCTACGGCATGTCGCAGCGCTCCGGTGCCTCCCTCCAGGACCGCCCTGACTCCTGGCAGCCGTTGCCCAGAAGGGGAAGCTTGACCCGTGCTAAGACGGTAACGAGCTTGGCCATGCTTGTTGCGCCATTGCGACGCTGGAAGGGGACTCTGCGTGCAGATCAGGTGTGAAGTGCCTGTGTCTCCCGGAAGGGGTGGCGGGCAAGCGTGGGCGGGCATGCGTGGTTTGTATAATTGCGTGATCGCAGGGTGATATGGCACCCATGATAACGTATGAGTCGACGTCTATTCGCCAAGAGCACTTGGTAGAGGAAAAGCTTCCCAACCATGGCTAAAAAAGGAGAATATAACGGCGAGGTGGGGCAGTACATCGCGGGTATCCACCTTGGCGAATCATTTTCCCTATGCTAATAATACTGTACTGTACAGTAGTGTTTTCAGAAGACTAGATTTCGGCATCTTCCTTGGATATAAATATGGTCTCTCGCCAGCTGCCGCCAGCTGCCGCCAACGTCGACCGCCATTAACCCAGAAGAACAGACATAGCGTCTGTGCAGAAGTAATCGGCTTGCAAAGTTTCTCAGATCGATATGCATAGAGCAATCGCCTCGATCGTCGATACTGTCAGGAACTTCTCGATAGTCGAGGGCGTGTTTTGGAAGAGAGTAAAGGGGGAGGATCGACGGCGGGAGTGATCACTTTTCGAACTGCATTACTCGTCCAAAAGGTTGTCGGCCTAGCCGCCGCGATAAAGAACTTGCTCTCGGCTCGTTGTTACTTAGTTTAGATCTTGGCTGCCGTTGTCAAAACAGGACATGTAGAATTCAGAATGCCGGCTCTCTGGACTGGGAAGACAGGTGGGGTTGGCAGCTTGCCCAGGGGCGGCAACTGAGGCCGAGTGAGCACGCGACACGTCTGATATCCAGGCATGTTGGTCGTGCTTGGTCGATCGAGCTTCCAAGTTGTTATCATTTACTCGCGATGCTCAAGAATCAGTAGTCTGCAACCGCTGGGCGATCGACCTGTCATTGCCCGCAATGTCCACCATATACCCAGCCTCCGATCCATGCTCTACTTGGCACCTGACTTGGTCTCATTGCAGGATTGTTTTCCAAATAATTGCAGGACCCAGGTCACAGTGGCAGTGGCAACTCGAGTGATCAGTTGCGGGCCGTCGACCGAGCGTTTGCGAGTCGCTGTCCACACCACCTTGGCGAGCCTTGCATCTGGGAAAGTATATCTAAAAATATATTCCCTGATGGCTGTTTGAGGGGGAGCTTGATAGATATATATCCTACAAGACTATTCAACGAAACCTGGGTAGTCCAGCATGAACATTGTCTGCTCTAGAACGCCGTCAACTGGACTCACTGCCACTCAACTCAACTGCCACTCAAGGACGACTCCCTACGACAGTCTCGTATATAGATTTCTAACACACATTTATAGTGTCATGCTGATCACAAATTTTACGAACCTTTAATTCGCTTGGTGCGCTTCCTCTTTGTGGAGTGCCGGCGTAAAGGACACTCAAGCTTCAACTGCGAGCACCCTGTTGCTGGAACGTGCACCAAGGTTGGACAAGACAATTTAATGTCCATGCCCATGGACTTCTGAATTCCTGACACGACCTACAGGAACAGAATTCCAGCAGCATTCTGTGCGAGACAGTTGTAATCTGCCAGTTTCTTCCTTCTCGAGCCGATGGCTGACAAGACACGAAGGAGAGGCCGCGTACTCGCAAATGGCTCTGTGAGCTGGGCTGAATCTCAAGAAAATGAGTTTGAAAGGCCAGAGCATTCGGTGCACCGTAAAACCCTAGTGAATTGCTGTGGATGGAGAGGTCACCCGGCGATCTCGGGTTCACAGATTCCACACCGTGTCTCCTGTCAAGTTTCGGGGCTGCCTGACAGCAGGCGATGAACTGCATTCCAATGACTTGCTATAACATTATTTCCAACTATTAAAGTTAAATGTGATGGTAAGAAACTCGAGGACATTATATCAAGGCAAAGTTATTAAAACTGCAAAGGGAGTGGTATCGTGGTATCCAATACAATGATCATCCGCGTTCCAAATTTCAACCTCCGTAATTACTGGGAAGCAAGTTGCTCGCACCCAGTTCCAGTTCACATGTCCATACCGGTACCAACAGCAATAAACACCAAGTTGGCGACGTCGAAACTTCTGGCAGTCTCTCCGCATCATTGACGTTGCTTTTACTGGCCATCGTTGCCTTATACTGCAGCGGGCGCTGGCTCACCGGTCACAGGCCCGCCAGCGGGGCCAGTGGCAGTGGTGCTCTTCTCAGGGTACGTACCCTCGGAGGCCCTCACTCTTCCATACTGGGTGAAAGCGATGTTCATGCGACCGTAATCCCACTGGCGAGCCAGGAACAGGAACGCAACGGCCAGTACTGGTACCATAAGCAGGTCGAGAATGCCAAAGTAGATAAAGCTGGGCGTGACACCGATCCTGTTACCTCCATCCGAGATACCGAAAGCAATTGGGTCTAGATCAGGTTCGGAGTTAGCACATGCCCGTCTTGATGGATCAAGGGACTGCTCGAGCATCAGACTTGAGAGAACCCTTATTTCTCCGAGTCATAGCTCAAGCTCAAGGCCCACCCAGGGGGTGGAGGGGACGGGGGGGGCGAGGGGGTTGCCGTGAAGTGCCGTGATGCTTCACTTACAATTAAGCCAGAGAAGGTTGGTCCAGGCGGCAAGGAGCAGGTGATGACTGTGAGCTGGCCCAAAGTCACGCGTGGCCAGAGATCGCCGGCCCTCGAACAGGGTGCTGTAGGCCAGAAGAAGCCATGCCGCAGTGCCGAACGCATAGAAGCCCCATTTATACGTCGACGCCGTGTAGGCGGTGAACAAGTATGAAAGGACCCAGACCCAGGAGAGGGTGACGTTGTAGAGGATGCTCGCCCCTGTGAATTGTCAGAACTTGATCTCGTGTTCCCTCGACGCAAGCAATGGCACTTCGAGTTGCCTCTTGTGTGAAACGACAATGGCCTTCACCATTGGCCGAGAGTAACAGGAACACGGTTTCGATGTACTCACAAGAGACACCGCTAACAAGGCCAAGGGCTATAGTAACAACAGGGAAGGACACAACCCAATAGACATATTTGGCGAAGAAGATTTGACGGGTGCCGTTCTGGGTCTCATTGACTTGGCTGATGACATCCCAGGCCAGATCTGAAGCCATGGCATAGTAGGCGATAGAACCAACAAGGAGAGTGACAGCAAACAGATAATGGAATATCTTTTCCCTCGATCGAGCCACAAAGGTCAAGCCGAAGAAGACAAGCTGCCAAGTACGTCAACCTCGAGTCCTGTGATACGTCCAGGCAGTATAGACTCACGAATTCCAGCACAAAGACAGCCGTGACGGCCCAGAGCCAGTCAGAGCCCCCAACGGATAGCGCCTGGTTCCCCGAAGGCGGGTTGATCTGTAACGCCTTGTTTGATCTTGGTAGAATCATTGTGTCGACGGTGTACTACTGGGGTCGGACGTAGGAGAAGATGAAGGTACTTATTCCGTACAGCCGCAAAGGTACCGTAGGGACTCTCAGGGATGAGTCTGTAACAAGCTCTTCCCAGGTATAGATCCTTGGGTTAAGGCAACATGAGCAGAACAGGAGGGACTGGGACGAGGGGAACCCCCCTTCTCTTATACCAGCGCGCGCGTGCGTTCGCGAGAAGGCCAAGACCATTCATGGCAGCATCGCACCGCATCCCAGGCCTGCTCGTTGGCGGATGCCGAGCAGCCCGAGTTGCAAACTAGCAGACCGAGTGGTGAGATAATGGGGCCCAGCCGAAGTTTCCAGACAACCTCGACCTCGCGGTCGACCAACGGAAAGGGAGCTCGCGGTCTGGACACAACTCTATGCCCGAGCGTCAAGCCCGCCCTGCGGCCAACCGTTGCTTCTGCACATGCAAGCCCAGCCTGGCTGGCGATCATCATGCATGCAGCCTCTTCTTCCCTTGCCTGAGCAACGCACGTCAGTTCCCTCTCGCACCAGAGACACGACACTGGCCGGCCCATCTGCCTGCCCAGCTCATCGCCGATGCAGATCTGAACATGCAGACGGCACGCAAGCATGACGCGGGGTACCAAAGGAGCACTTCAATTGTGACTTGACATGTCAACTGCCCTGCAGCCTCGGGGCGGTCATCGCTTGCTCTCGACCAACTGCTGGCGAGGCCGGCGCCGGAGGGGCGAGGGCAGTCAGTCACGCCGGAGCGGAAGCCCCGGGATCCAAGACCGCGTCGAAATCTGGAAATCTGGAAATCTGGGACGGATTAGAAGCAGAATACCACCATGGGCTGGGCGGACTGCTGGTCCTGTGCAGGTGACTCGAACGATCTGTCTGTATAGGTCACGTTGTGATGACTTCATCCGCGCGAGCCGTCAGAATCGATGGGTGAGCATCTTTGCTGCCAAACGCCCTGCCCGGTTGCTCCGGAGCACCCCTGCCGGTCCGACAACAGCGAGGCCGGCTCCCCATTCGACCACAACATGGCTGCAGCCATGGGGCAATCGAGATCTCGGCTCGAATGGGCAGAGAAAGCAACGGGGACACGATTGCTCGCCTCCGAGGACAAGAGGACGGGGAAAACTGTAATGCGTGTCCATCCCTGATCTCTGACCCCTCAGCGGCCGACCTGGTCAGCCTGTGCACTGTCCCTCCCTCAGTGATGTTGTGCAACACCTGGACATTCGATTTCGTTAGGTTGCTGCATGTTTGCATGCGAATGCCGTGCCCAGGTGGCGAGTTCGCAGGTTGGGTGCGGCCCGCTGCTCGACATGATTGATCACCTGCAGCTTGACCACTCGCCTACAGACCATGCATCCCATTCGTCGGCGCCCCTCAACGTCCACACGGTTGAAGAGGACTCAACATTCCCAAATGGCATTGGCTCATGTCATTTCTTGTCAAAAGGCGACCATGGTCTATCCTTGTCCGGTTTCTTTTCTCAAAGCTACATCCCCATGGATCAAGATGTCTGGGACATTTACTTTGTGCTTGCCCCCTGAGGCTTATGACTGTTGCTTGACAGGGCGTAGACCAATAGCTGAACTCTCCATACGTGACTCTACTGCACTAACTGTGCAAACCGATGTCAAGGCATATATAGGCATAAATATATATATCATGGGAAGCCTCGCTTAAAGACTTCCGCCACAGTATATATATCTTGCATCTATGTGTATGCACCTGTACACACACACACACCCATGGATTAACTTACAGCCTCGTTAGACAGTGACCAAGTCAAGCTTTGTGAGCAGAGAGGCTTGGCGATAGGGGAAGCGCTCGTCTCATAATTAATGCATTCCGGGTATATTCACTCTCCCATTTCGTTGTAGTATCTTATAGCCAGCCTCCGTTCTAGTCACAAGTGTACAAGTCCCATGCCCGAATGTGCTGTCTCCCATTACCACTTCGTAGCCTAGCCTGGCCTGCCTCGAGGTTCTCAAGGCATCGTGCTCAAGGGGTTTGTGTCTGACCCAATCCAATGCTTCATAACCGATAGAGCGCCACCAAAATGCATCGAATAACAAGTACCACGTTTCGCTTTGGGTGGGTCGGTCTGGGAAAAAAAAATTCATTGTGCAGCTGTTTCCGACTTTTTGGCCGAGGGTGATTCCTAAAACCCTCTGGGCTGGCTGATCTGCCAGATCGCTGCCTTGGCCCTCTCCCTCACGTCCAGCTCCCCGTCGTCGCTCTCGAGAGTCTCCAGCTTGGTGAGCAGGCCGAGCTTCTTCAACTCCCCAGCCCGCTGACGGCTGCTATCCTCGTCATCCGGGTCATCGCGCCAAGTCAGGTTGGTCATGAGGTGGCAGAGCGCCACGCGGACATCCTTGTCCTTGCTGTGGAACTGCCTGCCCAGGTCTGATAGCAGATTGGTCTGTGAGATTAGCACCTGTCGGTGCCGGGGCACGCTGGCTGCCATGTGCACCAGGATATATACGACTGCCGAGACGATGCGAGCCTGGGGGTAGAGGACACGGGGTTCACGGCTGGTCGAGTACTGCCGGCCGAAGGGGTGAAGGTACTTGAGCTGTAGCTTCGCGTGTAAGATGTCGAAGAAGCGGTCTTGGCCGAGGATGGTGAAGAGATAGTCGATCATGTCCGCATGATCTCTAGCCGAGTCGGTTGCTGACGTTGCGGGCCCTATGAGGTTCCGCACGAAGTTGAGTCCCTGCTCTTGGACCGCAAGATCGTCGTCCCGGACTTTGCGCGTTAGACTCAGCTCTGTTTCGCGAAGGTCTGCAATCTTCCTCTCAGCCTGGCGCAGCCTTGTCGTTCGGCCTTGTTCATCGCTCGTTGGTAATGTGGACGTGTCGGGTAGTGCTGAACCCGAGGTTGAGCTTTCTTCGCCAGCCTGGGCCATCTCCACGTCTTCGTCCATGTCGTTTGCAGCTTGCTTTTTGGACTTTGTCGTGCGCTCGTACAGCGCGTCGTCTTCAGTATCGTCGCATATCAAGTGAACCAGCCAGCCTGGAGAGAGCTCTTCGACACACTCCTTCTTCGCATCCATGCCTACGCCATTGATCCAGTGCTTGAGAGCCCATAGCGCGTTCAGACGCAAAGCCGGATTCTGAGACCGCGTCTGCTCACAGAGTATCCTCATGACACCAATGCTGTTGAGATACTTCGTCGTGTTAGTGCTCTGTCTCCAGCTGCGAGGGTCACTGGAGGTCACTTACTGCTCTCATTGGTGCGACGTCAGTGACGAGATTACACATCAGGGCAGACGCCGCAATTTGGATATCGATGTCCGGATGGCGTAGAAGGCGGAATGCCGGAGTAGCGACCGCGTTATCTTCAAGAGTGGTCCGAAGAATACTCACGCTTCTAGCGAGCATGCGCAAGGCGTGGCATGCTGCGACGATGACTGTGATAGGGTTAACTCCATACGCTGCATCATACCCACCACCCTCCACCGAAAGTCGCTTGGGCGATTTTGGACGCTCCTTGTTCTTGGGGTTGGATGGATTTGGCGAGAGCGACTCCACGACGTAGGGTACCAAATCTTGTTCCACGAGAGCCTTGCGGTATTCTTCCTTGCTCGCTGCTAGTCCAGCAACAGCTTTCAGAGCATTCTCCCTCACACGCGTGCGATGAACCTGGAGGGGCAGCTGTCCCGCAGGGCCGAGGCGGCTTGTCGGCAGCCCAATCTCACGCTCTCCCGTACTCTCATGCCCAGCATTTGGGCTCCATGCTTTGGACGACTTGCTTGTCAGAGGCTCGTAGGCACTCTTCAGATAAGTGCCGACGATCTTGACACCATCGCAATCAAATGCACATTTCTGGAGGAACTCGCTGTCAATAATCAATCTCGCCAGAATCGACAGGCTGCGCTCGACAATGGACCAGTTGCCGGCGGTCTTGGAATCAACAAAGGTTGCTTCAGAAGCAGCACCACAAGTGATACCGATGTCTTCTAGGGTGTGAAGCAGTATCGGCACGATCAAGTGACCCATGTAGGCCTCCCTGGACTTGTTGCAAAGGCCAGCCCTATGGAGCAATGTGAGGACTGATGCAGCCATGATCCTCTCCATGCCCTGGGCCGACCGGACCGTGTATATCAACCACGGTATTAACGGGCTCTCCGTCTCTTCAACGACACCCTCTGCATTTGTTCCAGCTATATCAGCTTGGGCTGTGTCCCAGTTCAAAGAGGAAGCAATCCATTTGATGGACGGTGCTTTTGAGGAAGCCAGATAATCTCTCGACGGAGGAGAGCCTAGCGGTGGGAAGGAAGATACTCCTGCGCCCTTTGCTTGGTATTCCGGCACCACAGGAAGGAAGCAGTCCATGGCGCCGAGGTCTTTCGACGCTACATTGCTCAACCCAGCCACCTCGAACGAGTTGACACATGCTTTCATGCCCTTTGACCGCCGCGGAGACCCAGGATGGGGAAACACAGCGACCACAGCTGGGGCATAGACAAGGACGGAGGCCCTCCAGCGGGAGTCCCCTACTATGGCAGACAACGCCTCCAAGATGGCGGTAACATCCGTGCTCGGGGCAGCTGGGCCAGGGATCAGGTCCAACACCCCTTCGCTTCGAGCAACAGTCTCTGCGCCGGGAACCACGAATCCCCGGGCTACGACGACAGCTGCCAGGTTCGTTGCCAAAGCTTCCAGTATGCCGTGGTTCGTCAGATCAACCCGGGAGCGCTCTTCCCTGCATAGCAGACCGAGGAGCCTTGCCGCCAGATTTTTTTGAGTTTGTACGGTTTGGTTTGTTGCAGGATTCGTCAAAATGTCGCAGAAGGCATCGAGGAGTAACGGCACAAAGGCAACACCTGCCAGATCGGCGATGTCTGTGGCGGAGGTTGGCGGAGCCAGAGTCGAGGCTTCGGCAATATTCACAGCAGCTCTGAGGGCTGCGATAACGACTCGAGGTGGGTTGTCGACTGGGGGTATGTTGGATAGTATGGCGGACAAGGCGCCAGCTGCGAGTATGGGAGCCAGGAAAGCAAAGCCACCTGTGAATGATTGTTAGCTGCGGCGACACGGTGTGTCCTCGGTACAGAGCCTGGGGTTGCCATACCGTTTGCAAGACTGGCAAGAATCTGGAGTGCTTGCAACCGCACCGATTCCTCGCCAGTCAAAGGCCTCGACGGCGGTATGCGACCTCGACTGCTGTCCTTTCCATTTGTGCTTGGAGAAGATCTGCTGGATTCCAAGATTTTGACGACAGGCTCGATGATGCCGTTCTCGACCCACTTCTCCTTTTTCTGATCGTGCCCGACGATTTCATTCTTCAGAGTCCGTAGAGCGGATAGTTGCTCCTCCTGGTCGGGTGATAGCAGAGCCGTGATGTGAAGGCGCGCCATGGCATGCGATGTCGCGCAGGATGGCCGGAAGAGCAGGCAGCCTTGCTGCTGATGATGATGATGAATTATATTGCACAGCGAGGACGACGCGAAAAAGACAGGTGGTGGTTCGGAGAGGGCGTCGCTTTGCTCGGGGTCGGACGTGGGCGAGAGGTTGAGTGAGCTAGAGCGATCTACTAGACTGCGCACTCCAAGAGGATGGATTGCTGATTTGCTCGGGCCGGCGCGGCACGCAGACAGAGTCAGACGAAGCTTTGCCAATCTTTCATGGACTGTCCAAAATGGCAGGCGACGCTGTCAGGACCGAGGTTACCGTCCGGCTGTCGATCTGGCGGGGGTTTGGGGCGACGGCGGAACCAAAGTTGGTCGGAGTGTATTCATTCAAATCGACCATCAGGGCCCGGGTTCTGGAGCTGGGCCACGGCGCATGGCGTCATGAAATGGGGATGGAAGATGGAGATGGAGAGCGTGTTCTCCTCCGGGTACAAGGGCCCCTGCCTGTCAGCCGCCGCCGCAGCTAGGTCCAATGCGGCCGGCATTCTCTGCCTTCTCCAGGCCGCGTGTGGAGGCGGGTGTCCTCGACCACGGCATGCACGGGCCAGTGTCTTGATCATTGGCCTGTGATTATCAGCCCGTCTGCCTACAGTTATAACAAATCTGCCAGCCAGGACTTGTCACTGTCACATATCTATCTACCCACTGTACTGTTGAATACCGAGTAGTCACTAAGAACCATGAAATTGGAAGGTAGACACCTGCCGTGTGCGCGAACAATTATCATATGATAGGAGCGTCTTCTAAGTGCTCTCAAGTAGGAGCCCAAGTGCCTAGGTAGGCTGCAAGTGCTACTACAGTGCTTGGAAATGCGCCTGGATGTGTTGTAGCCAGACGTATGCATTTGCGCAATGGCAATTACAATATGCATCAAGAGCTTGCCGTCGGATATGTTGTCTCTGCCCTGGGAATGGGGGACCCAGGGCTGCTTGGCCAACGTCTGCACATGCCCACTTTTATCACTGTCTGGTGCGGTCCAGGTCCAAGTGGTGTAGCATTTGAGACTTTCCAAGTGCGAGATGAAATTTTTACTTGTGGCTCGCTGGGTAGACCTTGCGCGACAGCGACTGGGTGACTGAATCAGTACCCCCTCGCTCGCCTGTCGGGCACACCCACACCCAAGGAATGGGTTCGTCCTTGCGATGCCGGAACCACCTCGCCGGGACGACATGGCATGGACTGTCGGCCCAGATTCAGCCACGAGTACCGAGCACGGACACAAGCACAGCCAGAGTGCCAGAGGGCCAGAGGGCCAGAGTCCCAGAGTGCGCAGGCAGAGGCGGCTACCCGCCTGGGCGGTCCGTTGTGCCTTGCTACTTCAAGTACCTCTGCCAGCCAGCTTCGGTGCTGACCGCCGACAAGGCTTCCCAGAGCCTCGGTGTGCAACTCAGTTTAGCCCAACACCCCCAAACTGCCACTCTCGTCATCGCCGTATCACCGATTCCTCTGTGCCCTCCTGCCCTCCCCCCCTCCGCGCCTGCTAGTCCGACAAGAGACCGCCCCGGCGCAAACTACCCTCCTTGGCCTGCTTTGCCCTCCCTGACGCGCTAGACTCAGGACAGCGCCTCTCAGCCTTTGGACACAAAGCCACCGGGCCCATCCAGAACCCTTGGGCTGAGCTCTATCGACTCCAACAGCCTGGGCGGTGTCTCCTGCTAGGCTCATGACCTGAGCGGGCCGGAGGCAGCAAAATCTGCGGGCGAGGGTCGACACCCGTCCTGCTTCCCCTCCTCCACGACGACACGGCCGTCCATGTTGTACTTGTGTGATATCTGGGCCCAGGTAATGACAGATACCCACAGCCTATCCGGGAGCCTGCCGTCTCGAGTCCTGCCCCGGCATTGTGCAGAAGTGGGGCTGCCATATCTTTGGTTTTCCAAGGTTGACGAGATCTCCAGTCCGGCCGCCTGAGCCTCAACACGTGGGCTGTTCTGGCCATTCAACTCGGGTGACAATCTCTGCCTACCTCCCCGTCGACCTTCCCATACCACTCTTTCAACACGGCTCTTGACTAGAACCCCCAGAGCGTCCGACGCACTGTCGCAATCGATATCTTCCTATCAGTCTGCCCGCCCGCCCGCCTGCCTGCCCACCGAGTTAGGCCACCTGCAAGCTGCCTGCTTGGGCCCCATCTCGAACCCCCGGATCTGCCCCTACTAGCGGCGGTTATCCGTCTGTCAAACACTCGATCCTCGCTTCCTTGTACTCGATCGCGGCTCCGCAACACTCGGCGGCCCTCTCCACGCTCGTGGGACCCGGGTGGCATACCCATCCCAACACTTTCGCGTCCCTCGAGCCCGAGTCCCAGACGATGCTGCGGAGACCATGTTGACTCGCTCTCCCGTGCCTGCAAGGTCTCCCAGTGCCTCGCCCAGCTCCTTCCACACCAGTTTCCACTATGCGCCCGCCTCCCCACAAACTCGCTCGCCAAAGGTGCCGACCGCTGTTTCGCGGCGGCCGTCGACAACATCGCCATTGGGCGCCAATATGACCTCACCGTCATCGTCGTCAAAGCCGCAGTCGAAGCCCCCGCCGAAGTCGCAAGCGCCACCCGAGCGCACCGCCAAGTACGTCGGCGTCGATGCCGCGACACAGTACTCTCCCATGGAGCCACACAATTACTTTGCGCCGCGCAAGGCTCCCGCACGATTCTCGCCATTGAGGGACACTCCTTCTGTGCCCGGTGCCTATCCGTCACAAGCCCAGTCCGAGCTGGCCTCCCAGGGCGATTCCACCTCTACGGTGCCTACCGAGCAGGCCACGACCATTGTTGACTCGCAGTCTGAAGCTACTGGCGATACACTCCTGGATGAGGAGCCTCCAATGCTGAAGGCGCCGCACCCCCTGTCGCCGGTCAAGCGGCGCAATTCCCAAGGGCCCGGCGCATCGATCGGAGAGTCATCGACCGCTGGGCAGCACTCGGGGGCTTTACCCAAACGCGTCAAGCCCGACACGGCACCGCCCAAGGTCCTGCCCGTGCGATACGAGCTATGTGCCATTGAGGACATCGTGGTTCTTATAGCGAACATGCTTTCGGAACTTATAGAGACCAATGACGCCCTGGCAATGCGGTCGGGGCATCTCACAAGATTTCACAGCCGGTATGCGCTCAAAGCATGCGCGATCCCGATTGTCCTCTGTAAGCAGCTTTGCTAACCGCTGGAATAGGACAGCGCCAGGGATATCCGTTCTGGACTATTTGCATCGTCTCGCTAAGCACGCAACGCTGCCTCCACCATTACTTCTCTCCATGGTCTACTATATTGATCGATTGTGTGCATTATACCCGGATTTCACGATCAACACATTGACAGTTCATCGATTTCTTATCACAGCTGCTACGGTGGCGGCGAAAGGGCTATCGGATTCCTTTTGGAACAATTCCACGTACGCGAGGGTGGGTGGCGTAAGGGTAGCCGAGCTGAAGCTGCTAGAGCTAGAGTTCCTGCACAGGGTGGACTGGAAGATCGTGCCAGACCCAGAGGTCCTTGTTGCCTACTACAGGGGACTGGTACAAAGGTCGCCAGCTTATGTGCTCGAGGACGAGGTGGACCAGGAGGACGAGGACGGGTCAACCGAGATATCTGACGAAGCGGACGAAGATGTCGAAGAGCTAGAGAACGCAAGTGAGAGCGAGATCTCCCTGCAGCCTGAACCGCCAGAGACGTCAGCTCAAGCGCAGTCTTGAAAGTTGCCCGAAAATTTGACCAGAGAAAGAAGCTACTAGCAAATGTTGAGAGGGTCGGCGTACATCGAGGTCGGAAACAATGGTGAAAGTTACAAGGGAGTTCATATGATATCCTGCATCGTTGCATTTCTGGAGAAAGGTCCGGAGCCCGGTTAGAAGCATGAGATGAATTAATGTGTTATGAGACATAGCTGTGCACAGGTGCTGTTCATGACAAGAAGTGGTGACATTGACGTGAGTACGTACTGAGGTTCTCATTGGAAAGAGCCGTACTCGGTTTCAGTGCAACTTTACGGCATTCCCACACAGCTTGATTTGGTGGCCCGTGCGGCGTCTCGCCCAAAACCGCTCTCAGGCTCGACCCGCCCACCTGTCACACGTACACTTTATTGCTGTGTAGATAAACTATATCCCTCCAGTTAGCAGCTCAACCTACCCCCCTACCCTCCCACCATTGCGCTGCCGCAAAACACCAGAGCTCCAGGGCAAGTCACCAGGCAAGATGCGTGTCATTTCTATCGCGTCAGCGCTACTAGGCGCAGCATCTGTCGTCTACGCCGAGGCCAGGACGGCAAACATCTACATCCAGCCCCTAGGCTCGAGCTCATCTCCGGTCCTACTCGCCGGGCTCACTTACGACAGCAGCGCGCCAGACACAGCCAGCAGCGCATCAGTGACATCCTACGAAGCCCCTGATCTGCCAGATTCCACCGACCTCGTCCGGGTCGGCATCTACGACGCGAACCAGAAACAATGGGCGGGCTCGACCAGCGTGGCGAGTGCTGAGAACTTCGGGAAGGGCTACTCGCCTCACTTTGTGCTATCGGTCGACGGCACGTCGGGCGAGGAGGTTGTCCTGGGGGCGAGCGTGAGGGGTGTGAGGATAGATGCCGGGCAGACACGAGATTTTGGACCGCAGGCGAGCTTGCTTTTGACGAGCAGGGGGAAGCAGCCGGACCTGAACAAGCCGATCGTGCTGAGTCCGGAAGGAAAGAAGGTCGAGAAGGAGGAGAAGACCTTCCTGCAGAAGTTCGTGACATCTTCCAGCCCCCCTCTGAAGGCCCCATGCGTGGTTGCGCTGCTGCATTGGAACCGCCAAGCTAACTATACGGTCAAGATACTGGTGGATGATCGGCATCGCCATGTTGCTAGCCATGGGCGGCGGCGGCGGCGAAGGCAAATAGATGCGAAAATGGCTCAACACGATTCTGACGACACGATGCGCGACTATTCTTTTGGTACGGTGGACGACGTGATATGAGCGCCTTGATGCTTACGTTTGGCCACCAGAGAACCAAACTCCTCGCCATCAGCTTGGGCGACGAGAAGTGGGAGGCGTCTCGATTCTACGCGCAGAAAGTTGCTGTGTTCTCTCCCGATGCCTTTGAACTCGCCTCCTCTCCTAGCCTCAGGTCATTCATTCTGTCTGCACCACCTCGTCTCTCTTCCTGCCGCCGTGCTGCTTAGCGGTACCTGCTTCGCTTCAGGTAGGCCTGAAAGGGAGCAGACCTAACCGCATCCCTGCTCCCTAGAGCTGAAGCTTCCTCCCCGCCAACCAGTGTTGATTGGACCCACAAAATTTCGCAAGGGAACATTGAAACCGCCTGCAGGCAGTCTAGCAGCTCTCGCCTTCTTCTCTTCTCCCTCCCTCCACCACCTTTCCTTTCCCTGCCCTCGTGATCGCAAACAGAAGCCACCGTTCCCACCCCTACGTTTTCTTCATTGTCAATCGACCTTGACCTTTTCTCAACACCACATCTACAAGCAACATCCACAATGGCCACCGAAAACGATCACGTCACCGAGAACACCGCGGGCGCGACCACCGCTGCCCAGGAGACGCCCGTCGCAGATGCTAAGGGCAAAGGCAAGGCCACCGCAACCGCTGAGGATGTCCCCGCCGATGTCGCCATGGACGAGGATGAGGACGATGAGGACGACGACGAGGATGAGGTGCGCCCGCCAATTCCCCACCATGCACCTCTGCGCGGTTGTGATGAACCCCCGCTAACTGACTGCTTGCCAGGCTCCCGAGGATGGTGTGTTTGCCCGCGCATCACAACTGCTCTCCCTTCGATTGCCCCGCATTTCTAACCTGACATAATACAGCCGAGGAGGATGACGAGAGTGGCAACCCTGAGGAGGCCATCTCCCTAGACAACGTCGTGGGTCGTCGCACGCGCGGAAAGTATATCGACTTCGCCAAGGCCGCCGAGGAGAACCCTGCCGACGAGGACGAGGACGAGGATGACGATGACTTCGAGGAGGATGACGACAAGATGGACGAGGACTAGACGTTGTAACCTGCTGCCCAGCCACAGTGGTCTTGCGCTCATGGCGACGAGCAACGCTCACCTAATGGAGGATCGGCTACGATGGATTTACGAAGATTACGAAAACAAGAAAAACCACGGTGGCATTTCCGTGGACTATGTGAACACTGGAATACTGGATTGAACCAGACGACTTCAGGATGGATGGCCAGATGCTCAAGCGTCGGATCTAGGTGCGATGACCGACTGAGCTGTCATTTGGTGATTGCTTGATAGCATGTCAAGATCTGAGAGGTCAAATGGACTCTAGGTTACCAGCACAACAATTACCAGTGAAGGTACTCCACACAAAGGAATAGTTGCCTTGTAGTTTGCAGTGATGCGCCTATCCCTTGTGATCCCCTGCATCCTGCAATCGAGAAGAAGTGCCGTAAATCGCTGACTCGGGATGCCACGTATAACACGTACGCTTTTGCATGAAGCTTGATTTGCCATAAGACAGAGCGAGGCCTCGTCACAGGTAAATCGAAGACTGGAAGCAAGCGGTTGTCATAGGCGGTGGGGAATACAGCGGCCCATTGTGGGTGGTAGGTACGTACCCCGCCAGTACCTAGAAGACGCCTAGTGGTACCTTACATACGGGCAAGACAGGGCCCCTCATGAATGGGCAATCAATTCAATAGAGAAAGCTCTGGCTCTTCCTGAAAGCGAACCGGACAAAGTGACCCTCCAGACGGCCTGGCCACTCGCATCCAGACAAATGTGAACAACTTCGGCGACTATCCATTTCCTAATCTTCCAGATCCCTGGCTTTGCAGGACCATGCAGGAGCACCCCTATTTGGTTACCTAGGTACCTAACAAGCCCGATTCCTCCTGCACCCACTTCCTCTTTCTCAACACACTCATACGCCTCGCATGTGAAGGAGGGCGCCGTCAACCATGGCATCCAGGTGAGTTCGCACGCCCGACTCCTCGTGTCTCATGTGGCTTTGCGCATCCGCCAGCGCCAAGAAAGCACCGACTTCACCGTCTTGAGTTGCATCTAGCCTGGCTGGAGAAGCAAGAAGCCACGATTTTCTTTTGCGACGGTTGCACGATAGGCAACGGAGAGAGGATGCATCCAGCACCATCTCCGGCGTCTCCGCCCGCCGGCACTTGCCGCATAGCAAGACACTCTGAGAGGCCTCTTCCTTACTGACGCTCACCCCGTCTCGGAACCAGGTTCAACTCCTCCCTCCATCAGCGCGACTCGCGCTCCGCACTGTTCGAGGGCTACACGGGCTCCGGCGCCGACAACAGGAGGGGCATCACGCCGAGCCCGAGCCGGGGCTATGGCTACGGATACCCAGGCGGGCCCGCGCCGAACGGGAACGGGAACGGGACGTCATCACACCTCGGCGTCGACAGCAGTAGCAGCAGGGGAGGCTTCCGGCCCGCGACGCCGAACAGGAGGGGCCAGTACAGCGACGCGGTGCTCAACGAGCTCGAGAGCCAGAACGACGCGCAGATCGACGGCATCATGGGCAAGGTGCGGGTCCTGAAAGACGTACGTTCGAACATTCCCCCATCTGCGGGACAGCCGCGCGGTCTATATCACACAAATACGAGTAACGCAAAGCTGACAAGAGCCCGCCACCCGGGACTGTAGATGACGGTGGCGATCGGCGACGAGATCCGCGACTCCTCCGCCCTCGCGGAGAAGATGAACGACCAGTTCGACAACATGCGGCTGCGCGTGCGCGGCACCATGAATAGGATGCTGCTGATGGCCGAGCGGACGGGTGTCGGCTGGAGGGTCTGGCTGGGCTTCTTCGCCGCTGTGATCCTCCTCTTCGTGTACGTGTGGCTGTTTTGATTGCATGCAAGCACACAGGCACGCAACGCGAGAGGTACGGTTGGGCATGTGGGGTTTCTCGACACCGAAGACATACGCCGGTGTACCACGTATGCCCACCGAGCGAGTCGCGCTCTTCTTGCGTTGGCCCGCGGTTCTCTGCGGCTGGGTTGGCGGTCCCCCGGGGTCGGGTGTGGCTCAACTACAATGGCTGGCCATGACGGGGTCGAGTTGAGAAACGCGCATCGGTTATGAACCGGCGTTGGGGCGCCTCGTTTTCACGAGAAATGGAATGGAATGGGTAAATGAGCTTCGAGGAGACTGGGTCATACATATACATATACCGCTTGGACCTTCACATATCATGGGCAAGCACCAAGCTCACCAATAATGATGCGTAACGCACCTTTTTGTACAAATATCTACATCGGCCTGCAATCATGAGGAGGGCCATGGCCGCAATGCTGCATGGCAACTAGCGGCGGCCTCTGATGCGTGCTATATTACCATATCTTTGGTTGGGTATCATACTGTTGTCACCCTGTTCAACTTGCGCTCAGCCCCTCCGCCTCATCTGCGGGCTGCTTGCTAGGTAGCTGCTCTCATTCGTCGACAGGAGACCACTGAAGTCTATGTCGCTCTGCGCCAGGCTGCCCCTCTGACTGCCCCTGACACTGCTCCTGGGCAGACTCCTCCTGAAGCGGGATGACTGAGGCGCGCGGCCGGCGCTGGCAAAGGATACGTCTCTCGTGCCCTCGTCGCTGAGTTCGGCCTCGGAGTCGGTGTGTTCATAACGCCCTTCGGCCTCGGGGATGTCGTCGTCGAGGTCGGCGTCCATATCCATGTCCATGCCACCCCGGTCGCCGCCGCCGCCGCTGCCCTGGTGGTAGTCGTGTATGAGGTCGTCCTCCTCGAGCATCTGCGCCCTGTCCTCCGCGTCGACGGCGTCGTCTTCGAGCATCGTGAGGCCGCCGCCCTCCTGGCCCTGGGCCATCACCTCGCGCACCCTGTCCTCGGTCGCCTGCATGTCCCGCCGCTCCGCCGGGCTGACCAGCACCTGGCCGGCGTTGTTCTCCGTCTGGTCTACCTCATCGTCCGTCTCGTCGTCATCCTCGTCCTCGTCCTCTGGCGCGCTCTCCTCCTCCCCGCTGTCGTCCCCGTCGAACCCGAAGCCCTCGGCCTCGGGGATCTCGTCGTCCAGGTCCGGCTCCCCCTCGACCCCGTCCGCCATGGGCTCGTCGTCGAGGTCATCCGCGCCCTCGGCGTCCGCCTCCGCCTCGGCCAGCTGCGCGGCGAGCTCCTGCTCGCGCCGCATGGCCTCTGCGTGCTCCTCTGCCTCGCGCCGCTCCTCACGCATCTGGAAGAGCGTCTTGGGCACGCCTGGCGGCTTCAGCCACGCGCTGCCGAAGTTGGTCACGTTCTGGCGGCGGCGCTCCATGATCTGCTCGTCCAGTCGGAGGCGCGCGAGCGGGGTGCGCTCCACAAGCGCGCGCCGATGGTCGCGGCCATGGCCTGAGGGGTGCTGGCCATGGCGGTTCGGCTGGCCGTTGTTGTGGTTGCCATTGTCGTCGGTTGGCGACACGTCGTGGCCGTTGAGCTGGTGCAGAAGGGACGAGTGAGTGTGGCGGGAGGTATACCAGAGACTATGGGACTGCAGGGATTTTGTCAGCATACGGCGCCATAGCGCGTGGGAGTCCCGGAGGGGCTCACATCGCGAGGCGTCAGATCAGGGAGCATCGGTGCGTAGTCCATAATCCCCGTGTGCGCCCGCCTAGACGGGCGAGTTGGCGAGACACGGCACCTCAGTCATACGATTATTGGCGAGTTTCGACGACCAGAGCAGTGGGTGGGAGGCGTCTCGCGAAGAAACGGAGCTTACAGGCTGGATCTCGGCGTTCAGTCGCGCTTTTCGCTTGTTGACGTGCTGCGTGCTGCGTGCTGCGTGCTGCGTGCTGATCGTTGGGTGCCTCGCTTTGACCCCAGGTGTATAGTAGACTACCTACCCCAAGGTATGTAAACTTTACCCCACCTTTGTGAGTACTTCAGCATTCACATGTACTCAAGTACCTGCGGCTAAGCATGGGAGAGCCGCGCGGCTGAGTGGCCCCGGCTGGGCGGCCAGATCTGGTTATGTGGAGCTGATCCTTGCTGAGATCTGGCGTTGACGTTTCACCAGCAGGACCACGGGCAAAAAAAACCCGGGTAAACATTCCTGGCTGCAAAATCCCTTCATCGGGGCCTGCAGGAAGCCTCTCCGCACATGTCGAGCTTGCGTGTGGTGACCACTGTCTGACTGTTTACTCTCACCGCTTGGGATGAACAAAGAGCTTGCTGGTCACATGGTCTTAATTTACCAGTCAGCCAGCCAGACCCGCCAGGCAAACAGCTGGCTTCCTTGTTTTTCCCACGCGGATTTGCTCGCTGCCAGCGGTGGGCTGTTTCTGCCGGAAGACGGGCTTCGGTCCGGATCAACAGGAACAAGGAGGAAACGGCCCAGTGCATTGATTTTTATCAAGTAACTACAATTGCTCTGTATGGTGGCTGTCCAGACGCAGGCCGGATTGTGGAGCTGTCTCGTTTACGCGAGGTAGACAGGCCATTCCGAAGAGGGACCGGAAGCTTGTTTCGCAAATCGCGGAAGATGGTATTCAAATGAATGAATGCATGGCTCGGCGACTCGTCATGCACCGCCTGGAACCTGGGTGATTACGGTGTGCTGCAAAGAGATGACCCGCGGAAATTGCTAGCAGAAAACTCGATGGATCTTCCCCGGGAAAACTCGGAACACCTCTCATGACGCCTGGCTCTCTGGTGCGGCAGTGGTCGGGAATGACCAGGGCGTTCATTGCATCAGGACATCTCCGGGCCATGCCAACAGCCGACCTCGGCCTCTCTGGGTCACAACCGTTGGAGCGAGGTTGCTGCTGGTGGCCAGGCTGGCAGGCTCGTGCATGCAGGATTGGACCCCGCAAGCAATAGGCTACGTATCTGCCGTATGTTAGCATGGCCTTGGATTTGCGCCGTCGCACAAAGGATCCGTTGCGGACTGCCACGACTGCCCAGCGATCGCTCCGTGACTGGAAGACGAGGCGCTGATCAGGATGGAAAGACGGACGGACGCCTTGAATCACCGGTGGAACTCCAAGGTCGTGGTGTCGCAAGCGATCCCAGTCCCGCTGATCTGATGGCTGCGCGGGGTAAGGCGCTCCGTTGGCCCTCGTCCTCTCCCGTTTGCTCATGTGGTGGTCGAGACGAGGCGAGGCTAGAGCCTCGGATGTCTGTCGTTGGCCCAAGATAAGACTTTCCCTCGACGGCATCCGATCTGATTGGCCGTGTGGCCTGCGAGGCAAATGCTGATGACGATTCTTTGACAGCAAGCTACCGAGAAGGTTGGTTGGGCTCTGAGAACACCAAGATTCGCCCGAGACGTCCTCCCTAGCCCTGACAGGTGCTTTCGGTGCTATGACTTGCGACGACTCAATTGGCACCGGCCATTGGTGGGCGAGGCCAAGACTGCCGCTATGGTAAAAGTCAACATACCTAAATGCACAGGGAAACGAGGCGAACGAGGAACACACCGTGCCCATGCCCGTCCAGCTCTGGTCCTCCCTACCACTTTCAAAATCTCCCGTTCTGTCACTTGCCTTCCAATATGCATTGGCTTGTCTTCATCTTTTATCTACATGGGTCGCGAGCCTTATTAGCATGCCTATGCAGCCTGGCAGTCACGGGGCGAGGGTCTATGGCTCCGCGGGTTCCAGGCTCGGCGGAATTTATTTGAATTTGTGATGAGCAATACAATTGCAAATGCATACCTAGGTAGCTCCGACCTGGCTGCTGCTGCGAGATCGGCGGACGCCCGGTGTTGCTAAAGCCGACGTCCTGATAGGCGACGAGTGACTGCCTTTTTTTTTTCTTGCAGGGGTCTCTCAAGCTCGCATGCGGGACCCTGAGCTAGCTGGGGCCCCCCTTGCTAGCCCCGCCGGCCTGTGTGGGGGAGCTTGGGGTGGACAAAGGAACCGTCCAACCGCCTTATTATTATTGCTGGGTGGTACAAGCCTTGGGAGTGCCGGGCACTTTGCTTTGCTTTGCTTCAGTTCACATGCCACGCTGGCAGATCGCCCGAGACATGCTGTCATCAGTAGATGTACATTCGTAACTGACCAGGCAACGCGGCGATTTGCTCTCTGCTGGACCAACAACAAGATGTCGGGGAAGACGACGAGGAAACGTCTTGCCTTCCTAATCACATCTGCCCGGGACGCCTGGGCACTCATTGTGTTGCACGGGGAAAAGTCAATGAATACCCAAGGCCCTTGTCCCAGTCGTCACCACCACACAACCCCAGACCAAGTGCATGAAACGTGCAGCTCTCATGTGGAATGCGCCAGCTGTGATTGGTCTCTTGGGAGGGACAAGGCCCAGGAGGCTACATCACTTACCACAGCTCTGGTTCTGGCCGGAAACGACAAAATCTTCTGCCCCCACCAGCCTCATCAGAGCTTGGTGGGTAGAGCGCGAGGAGGACAGACCAGCCGCCGCGCCCAATGTGCCTGCCACGCATCGAGTGTGCGTCAAAGCAGAATGCAGACAACGCCCAGCAGCAAGGTCATTGCAACCGCAACCGTAACCGCTTCCCCGGTCGCCCTACTAGTAAATGGCAATGCACGTGGAGTCTTGTTTGCTAGCCTCTCCCACACTCCCACGCCCACCCCTCCCCTCCCCCAGCTCCTCTAGGAAGGTCGCTTAGGACCATTGCAGCGTCAGCGTGCTGCAAGACAACGCAGTGCGCATCGCAAAAGCAAGGTCGACCATTTATCTGCAGAGGGGAGGTAGGGGACATTCCAGTCATGGCGACGGCGACGGCGACAGCTTCAGCGGCGGATGTGCAGACGGCGATGGAGGTGCGACTCGGGGCTTTGGCATGATCGAGAATACCCTTGAGAGCCAAACGTCGGAGGTAGGAATTAAGAAGGCAGTGTCACAAGGTCACATAGCCTTGCAGCCCTGTCAGCTTCACAGTGCCATTGCCATGTCATATACTCAAGCGAGGTCGGCCAGTGACAATAGTGTAAATAATGCCGTCTGCTGGGGCGCTGTGGTGTTTGCTGCTGGTGGCGCCTCTCACAGTCCCACCTCCGTCACTCGCCTGCACAGCCCACGTTTCTGCTCTGCGGGCCCCACCTGTTTATTGTAAACCCTTGCAATCTCTATGGCTGGCGTGGATAGCGTACAGTACTACGGCTACTCTCATAGCAGACGACGCCTTGCCCCTCTCTGTCCCAGCTCAATTAGACGCACTGGGGAGACACTGGCACTGCTTGCCTGAGGTTGTCCTAGAACGGAGTCTTGGCTTCCCCCCAGGCCTGCCAGCCCATCCTAGGTCTCCCACGCCTCCCACGCCGTTCCATCCATAAAGTCTAGTCCCCCTTCTGTGGCCAAACTTTTTCCTGTCTCCCCCCCTTCTCTTAACCACCACACACGTAGTGCCTACCAGCTCTCTCACAGACTTTGGCGCCTACCACAAGCACTCGCTCACTCTGCAAGCCTCCGCGTTTCCTCGCTGAAAAACAAACAACTCTTAAAGTAAGTAGTAGTCAAGACCCGGTCACATGCCAGCCCGCGCCGTGAAGAGATGGGAGCCAGCCCAGACGCCTTTTGCCCGCTCCGCCCTGCGCTGCCCACCAAGGAATTCGACGACATCTCGTGTCACGCATGGCACGGCAACAAAATGCCGTATCCACCAGTACCGCCCGGTCGGATCGACAGCACAGCGGCAATTCGGTCCCCGAAGACTGTCCACCGAACACGCCCTCAGCGAAATATCGGCTGTGCCGCGCGAGCAGATGCCGGATTCGCGCGTCGGCGTAGATCCTCGTGGCTTGCCTCGAGAGCCGACTCGCTCCTGTTTGTGTTCGTGGCGTCTTCGCGACAGTCCATGTGCGGAGAAGCCGGGCCAAAGAGAACAAAATATGCCACTCTCCTTATCAGAGGCCGCGCTGTAGTTGCACGAGGAGCTCTACGCCGGATTGCTCTCATTGGTCGGTGCCACACCTTGCATCACACGCGCCAGACTTCCCAACCCGGCTCGGGCGACGCACCTGATGACTTCTCCGCATGCGACGACCATCAGAAAAGGAGCGGCTACAGAGACGTTACACTCATCGGGGAATACGCCTCGCCAGCAGCACCAAACACTTCCAGGAGTTGAGACTTCCCAGGCTGTCAATGCCCAGAGCGACTCTGTCATCAATTCAGATCATGGCCGCCAGGACACAGCATCTTTTACCGGCAATAGCTTCGTCATACGATCCAGCGAGACCCGGCCCTGCATGATGCAGTCACAAGAAACGGGCATACCAGAAAAGAGAGAGGCAGCTGCTCGGGATCCATGCAATGGGATTATGTATCACAAACTATTCCAAGACGGGCAGTGGGTCTTCCTGTGAGGCTCTTAGAGCCGGGCGTGACCGACCCCGCTGAGAGCTCGGGCCTGCTTTCTCGAGTGTGCATATTCCCGTGTCATACAATGCTGCGCAGGCTGGTCAAAGCCGATTTGCACTCTTCGCCCGTCCGGTCAGCTTTTGAGCCTTTGACACCGATACTTAACACCTATCGCAACCCAAACCAATGGCCCGGATCTGTCCCAACTTCCATTACCACCCAGGGCTGCCGATGGATGGCTACTCACGTTTTGGCGAACATCTCTTCCGGCTTTCCAGTGCTATTGACTGACAAGGCATCAAACACATAGACTTGCTAACAGTGCTTTCCCTTTTAGACTAGCCGTCAAGAGCAGCGCTGCTGCTCTCAAAAATAAACAGCAGGCTCATCTCGGCTACTGTCAGAGACGAGTCTCGAGTCCTCCAGTGACCTAGCATCCCACCCGGAAATTTAGGAGTGGTGGCCTAGCATGGGCGTGGTTACTGAGTTCGACGACAGAGACCAACATTTACTGGCTGAAACCGAAGCGTACCATCCCTATGAATATCAGGAAGAGGGCAACGGCTCTTGGGCCGGTGCCCTGCCGGTGAAGCAGTGAGTGTCCTTGACCTATCTTGGAGATCCACAATCGCTAATTCGCACAACACAGGGGACTTTATGATCCTGATCTTGAGAAAGATGCGTGCGGTGTCGGTTTCGCCTGGTGCGTAGCCCTGTCCATCCGACTCAAGCTCTAGCTAACGGTGTGTAGCCACATCAAGGGCAAGGCAAGCCACAAGATTGTCAGCGATGGTGAGTAGAAGGAAAAAGTCCGAAATCGAGTCTTTCAGCTTGGACTAACTAACCATTGCCAGCTCGCAACCTTCTTTGCAACATGACCCACCGAGGTGCGGTGGGATCTGATGCTCGGGACGGCGACGGCGCTGGTGTCATGACTTCGATTCCCTTCAAGTTCTTCATCAAGAACTTCGAGCGCGATGTTGGCATCAAGCTTCCGCCTCCTGGACAGTACGCTGTGGGCAACCTGTTCTTCAACCCCGAGCCCGAGAAGCTGCAGGAGCAGCAACGGCAATTGGAAGATATTGCCGAGTCCTTGGGCCTGCGAATCCTGGGATGGCGAGAGCCTCCCACCGATCCCAGTCTGCTCGGGCCCGCTGCTCTCAGTCGCCAGCCTATCATTCTGCAGCCTTTTGTAGTCCTCGCGTCTTACTACGGCTCCGGGAACGCGCCAGAAATGACCGACCCCGAGAAGTTTGATTTCAGGCACCTTGAGAGGCAGCTGTTCGTGCTGCGAAAGCGCGCAACTCACACCATTGGCCTCCACAACTGGTTCTACATCTGCTCGCTGTCCAACAAGAACATTGTTTACAAGGGCCAGCTTGCACCTGTCCAGGTCTACCAGTACTACCATGATCTGGTGAACGCCGACTACGAGGCACACTTTGCCCTGGTACACTCTCGGTTCTCCACCAACACATTCCCTTCATGGGACCGTGCACAGCCTCTTCGGTGGGCTGCCCACAACGGTAGGTCACACATCCCTACGCCGGTTGCATCAAGGTACTAACTCGTTCCCAGGCGAAATCAACACCCTGCGTGGCAACAAGAACTGGATGAGGGCTCGCGAAGGTGTGATGCAGTCGGACGTGTTTGCGGAAGAGTTGGAGGCGCTGTATCCTATCGTCGAAGATGGTGGCTCTGATTCTGCTGCTTTTGACAATGTCCTCGAGCTGCTCACCATTAATGGTGTGCTTTCCTTGCCGGAGGCTGTTATGCTGATGGTTCCCGAGGCGTGGCAGGATAATGCCCACATGGATCCCAAGAAGGCCGCTTTCTACGAGTGGGCCGCGTGCCAAATGGAGCCATGGGACGGCCCTGCTCTTTTCACCTTTGCCGATGGTCGCTTCTGCGGTGCTAACCTCGACCGAAACGGACTTCGGCCTTGCCGGTTCTATGTTATGGACGACGACCGCATCATCTGCGCTTCCGAGGTTGGTACCATCAGCGTAGAGCCTGAACGTGTGGTGCAAAAGGGTCGTCTGCAACCTGGCCGTATGCTGCTGGTTGACACCCAGGAAGGGCGCATCATTGATGACCGCGAGCTGAAGGAGAGAGTCTCCCAGCGACAAGACTTCCGCTCTTGGCTGGACAGCGAGCTTCTGAAGCTGGACAACGTCCTCAAGCAGTCCGAGGCTGACAAGTCCCTTGACTTGGCTGCGAAACCTGATACCCATGCTGTCCAGGAAGACCCCCTCCTGCATGCCTTTGGGTACACCTTTGAGCAGGTCACACTCATTCTTGCCCCTATGGCGGCCGACGAGAAGGAGGCTCTTGGCTCTATGGGTAATGACGCTCCTCTGGCTTGCCTTTCCAAGGAGCCGCAACTGCTTGCCAACTACTTCAGACAGTTGTTTGCCCAAGTGACCAATCCTCCCATTGATCCTATCAGGGAGTCGATTGTCATGTCTTTGGAATGCTATGTCGGACCCCAAGGCAACCTTCTGGAGATTGCTCCCGAGCAATGCGGTCGGCTACTCCTCAAGAGCCCTATCCTCACTATCCCGGAGCTCAACACGCTTAAGACGATGTCAAAGCTCTACCCTGAGTGGACTGTTAAGGTCATCGACATCACGTTCCCCAAGAAGGATGGGATTCAAGGCTACATCAAGCACCTCGACTACATCCGTAACGAGGCCACAGATGCCATCGAGCAACGCAACCGTATCATCATCCTGTCCGACCGCAACACGTCGGCGGACCGCATTTCGGTCTCAACTCTCCTGGCGTCCGGCATGGTCCACCATCACCTGGTCAACAACAAGTGGCGATCGATGGCTGCCATCGTTGTCGAGACTGCCGAGGCCCGCGAGGTCCAGCACATGTGTGTCCTGCTCGCCTACGGCGCTGATGGGATCAACCCATACCTAGCCATGGAGTGCATCTTGAAGCTGAACCGGGAGAAGCTCATCCGGAAGAAGATGACCGACGAGGACCTTATCAAGAACTACAAGCACTCCTGCGACGGTGGAATTCTCAAGGTCATGAGCAAGATGGGTATTTCTACACTGGCCAGTTACAAGGGTGCCCAGATCTTTGAGGCTCTGGGAGTCCACAACTCCGTTGTGGAGTTGGCCTTCAGGGGAACCGCCTCCCGTATCGGAGGTGTCACTCTCGAGCACATCGCAGAGGACGCCTTCAGGTTCCACGAGCGAGGCTTCCCGTCCCGTTACACTGTCAGTGTCCCCGGCCTTACCGAGTCAGGCGAGTACCACTGGAGAGACGGTGGTGAGCCTCACATCAACGACCCGGTCTCCATCGCCAACATCCAGGATGCCGTCCGCAACAAGAACGACAAGTCATACGAGGCGTACTCAAAGTCCGAGTATGAGCAGGTCAAGGCCTGCACGCTGCGTGGCATGCTGGACTTCGAGTTCGACGAGTCCAAGTCCATCCCCATCGACCAGGTCGAGCCCTGGACCGAGATTGTCCGCCGCTTCTGCACCGGCGCCATGTCCTATGGATCCATCTCCATGGAGTCTCACGCCACACTCGCGGTGGCAATGAATCGCCTCGGAGGGAAGTCCAACACTGGCGAGGGCGGAGAGGATCCTGAGCGTTCCCAAATCGATGAGTATGGTGACACTAGGCGGTCGGCTATCAAGCAGGTGGCCTCTGGGCGGTTCGGCGTTACGTCCGCATACCTGGCCGATTCGGATGAGCTCCAGATCAAGATGGCCCAAGGCGCTAAGCCAGGTGAAGGAGGAGAGTTGCCCGGTCATAAGGTCAGCAAGAGTATCGCAAGGACTCGTCACTCGACCCCGGGTGTCGGCCTCATCTCGCCACCGCCTCACCACGACATCTACTCTATCGAGGATCTCAAGCAGCTCATCTACGACCTCAAGTGTTCCAGCCCTCGCTCGCGAGTCTCGGTCAAGCTTGTCTCGGAAACTGGTGTCGGCATCGTCGCCGCCGGTGTGGCCAAGGCCAAGGCTGACCACATCCTGATCTCCGGCCACGATGGTGGCACTGGCGCTTCCCGATGGACCGGTATCAAGCACGCTGGTCTCCCCTGGGAGCTCGGTCTGGCCGAGACCCACCAGACGCTTGTCCTCAACGACCTGCGTGGTCGTGTTGTTGTCCAGACTGACGGTCAGCTTCGAACAGGGCGAGACGTCGCCATCGCTTGCTTGCTTGGTGCCGAGGAATGGGGCTTCGCCACCACTCCTCTCATCGCTATGGGGTGCATTATGATGCGGTAAGCAGCTTTCAGATACAATCTTAACCCCGTCAAGAAGCAATTCCTCCAATTTGTAGCCTGCCCCTCCTCAAAGGTGGCATCAGGCCGCAGATCTCGAGGCTGGCTATGATCACCATTTGGCCTATTCCTCCCTGCATATATGTGGAACTACTTGCTCGATGCTTTGATAGCTAACTCTGAATGCTGTAGGAAATGCCATCTGAACACTTGCCCAGTTGGAATCGCTACGCAGGACCCGAAGCTGCGTGAGAAGTTCAAGGGAACACCTGAGCACGTCATCAACTTCTTCTACTACGTGGCGAACGAGCTGCGAGCCATCATGGCCCAGCTTGGTTTCAGAACCATCAACGAGATGGTCGGCCGTGTCGAGTGCTTGAAGGTCCGAGATGACCTGCGGACACACAAGACTGAGAACCTCGACCTCGACCTCCTGCTCACCCCGGCGCACTCGCTGCGGAGCGGTGTCGCCACGTTCAATGTCAGGAAGCAGGACCACCGTCTCTACGTCCGCCTGGACAACAAGCTCATCTCCGAGGCGGAGCTCACGTTGGACAAGGGCCTGCCAAGTCGTATTGAATGCGATATTGTCAACACAGACCGTGCCATGGGCACTTCTCTTTCTTACCAGATCTCCAAGCGTTACGGAGAGGCTGGTCTGCCGGTCGACACAGTCCATGTTTCCATCAAGGGATCCGCTGGGCAGTCCTTCGGTGCTTTCCTGGCCCCTGGTGTGACTCTGGAGTTGGAGGGTGATTCCAACGACTATGTTGGTAAGGGTCTGTCGGGCGGTCGTCTCGTTATCTACCCACCTCGCTCCGCCGTATTCAAGGCGGAAGAGAACGTCCTGGTTGGCAACGTGTGTCTGTACGGCGCCACTGCTGGCCACTGTTACTTCCGCGGTGTTGCTGCCGAGCGATTCGCCGTGCGAAACTCTGGCGCTCATGCCGTCGTTGAGGGTGTTGGTGACCACGGCTGCGAGTACATGACCGGAGGCCGCATTGTTGTTTTGGGCAGCACAGGCCGCAACTTCGCCGCCGGCATGTCAGGTGGTATTGCGTACGTGCTGGACAAAGACCACGACTTCCTTTCCAAGCTCAACACGGAGATGGTGGAGGCTTCTGGCGTCGATGACCCTACCGAGATTGCCTTCCTCCGGGGTATGATCGAGGACCACCACCACTACACCGGTTCCGAGCTTGCTGCTCGTATCCTGGTCGACTTCAACCGGGTGCTGCCCCGATTCATCAAGGTTCTTCCAGTCGACTACAAGCGAGTTCTCATGGAAGATGCCGCCAAGGCTGCTGAGGCCAAGAAGGCTGAGCTCAACCTGCCCGTCATTCCGGGCAAGAAGGAAGAGAAGGCGAAGGCTGCCCCTCTCCAGGACATGGAGGAGGCCATGGGAGACAGCAAGGCCGAGTCTAGGCGCGCTCTTGTCCTCGACAAGACCAAGGGATTCATGAAGTACCACCGTCGCGCGGAGAAGTATCGTGACGTCAAGACCCGCATCAAGGACTGGGCTGAGCTTTCCTCGCGACTTGACGAGGACGAGCTCAAGTATCAATCTGCACGATGCATGGACTGCGGTGTTCCCTTCTGCCAGTCCGACACCGGTTGTCCCATCTCGAACATCATTCCTAAGTGGAACGAGCTCGTGTTCCAGAACCAGTGGCAAGATGCTCTCAACCGCCTCCTCATGACCAACAACTTCCCCGAGTTCACCGGTCGTGTCTGCCCAGCGCCTTGCGAAGGTGCATGTGTCCTCGGCATCAACGAGGACCCCGTTGGCATCAAGTCTATCGAATGTGCCATCATTGACCGCGGTTTCGACATGGGCTGGATGGTACCTCGCCCGCCTCAGGTTCGCACTGGCAAGAAGATTGCCATCGTCGGCTCTGGCCCCGCTGGTCTTGCCGCTGCCGACCAGCTCAACAGGGCTGGTCACCTGGTCACCGTCTACGAGCGGGCCGACAGACTTGGTGGTCTGCTGATGTACGGTATTCCCAACATGAAGCTTGACAAGCGCATCGTCAAGCGAAGGACCGACTTCATGGCTGCTGAAGGCGTTCAGTTCAAGACCGGCGTCAGCATTGGCGACGAGCTAACGCTGAATGATCTCCGCGCCAACAACAATGCGGTTGTCATTGCCACCGGCGCGACAGTGGGACGAGACCTTCCTATTGAGGGACGTAACCTCAACGGCATCCACTTCGCTATGGAGTTCTTGCACAAGAACACAAAGTCCCTGCTCGACTCGGAGCTAGCTGACGGTGGTTACATCTCGGCCAAGGGAAAGCACGTTGTCGTCATCGGCGGTGGTGATACAGGCAATGACTGTATCGGCACCTCTGTCCGTCACGGCGCCAAGTCCGTTGTCAACTTTGAGCTCCTGCCCCAGCCAGCCGAAACCCGTGCGCGTGACAACCCTTGGCCACAGTGGCCTCGCATCTACCGCGTCGACTACGGTCATAGCGAGGTGCGACAGCACACCGGCAAGGACCCTCGTGAGTACTGCATCAAGTCTACCAAGTTTGTCAGCGATGGCAACGGGAACGTCAAGGGCATCGAGACGGCGCGTGTCGACTGGAGCAAGGACGACACCGGAAAGTGGGTCCTCAGGGACGTCGAGGGCAGTGAGGAGTTCTTCCCTGCCGACCTGGTGCTCTTGGCTATGGGCTTCCTGGGCCCCGAGCAACGTGCGATTGGCGACGAGGTCGAGAAGGACGGCCGAACCAATGTCAAGACGCCGGCGGGCAAGTACTCGACAAACATCGATGGCGTATTCGCTGCTGGTGATTGCCGACGTGGGCAGTCCCTCATTGTCTGGTAAGTTCTAACCGTGACATTTCTCATCTATATTATAATGCTAACAAATCATTTTAGGGGCATCAACGAGGGTCGCCAGGCAGCTCGCGAGGTTGATCTGTACCTGGAGCACTCCACCAACCTCCCGGTCACCGGTGGTATCACGAAGCACTCCGCACAGGAGATACTGAACACGGTCAAGGCCTCTCCTGCCGTCGCGGCCTAGACGACTCTGCTCGCCACACACACTCTCACGATTGTACGAAATGCCTCTCATGTACTAGTAATCACGACCATCTACGCATCGAATGAGGTTATGGCTGGGCAAGGAAAAAGCAGGCAGCAGTCACAGCGAGGAAAAGAGTACCGGACCGGGCAGGAGCAAGCTTTCATTGTCGGAAGGGATATGAGCGAATGTTTCCCCTTCGTCTTGCTATTTGATACCACCTGGTGCGCAATGATTTTATCATTTTGGATGGTCAGTTGCTATTGATGTCGGACTGGATTAAAAACATGATTTGTGCTTATTTTGTCTTGTTTTCTTGCTTTCTCTGTTGATATCTGCTTCTTGGCGTCCACTTGTATGTGAACTCTTATTTCGCTTCTGTTCTGAATAAAAGTAAAGAAATTCAACACCATGACATCTACTGAAAGAGCAGAGGGCTGTATCTCTGGCCCTTGTCCCCTCTGTTACCGCTGAATGATTTACAATGGGATGGTCCACCAGGTCCGAGACTCAAGCACAGTAACAGCGGCAACATGGCGGAAATGAAGGCACACGACATCAAAATGGGCTGCAATATAACCTCTATAGTAAGTAACCCCGTCCTATTTAGCCACCCCTACCAACGCGCGCTGCGGCTCACCTCGATTAAGCTCCACTCACAGCAACAGTAGGTATTACGGCAGCAGGACACAACTGCCTACATCTTGGAAAATAAAGTTCCATAATTTCGTGTTGATGAGGACATGTGAAGCGACAGTTACTGCCATTTAGCTAAGACGTGGGCGCAGCTTGGTTTTGTAGATGCTCCCATCTCCCAGCACTCTACTCACTGAGCAACCTGGCTCTGCCTTCCAGCTGCCGTTCTATCCTCGCTCGAGATCTCCATCGCCCTTCCAGACTCTGAGAAAAACACGACCCATTTCTAATTATCCCGAGGAATGAGCTCCGCCTTGATGTCTTGGTTGGGCAGACGGAAGGCAGCATTGGCTTCCTTGTATCCCGCGGTCCCCCAGCCAGTGCTTGACGTCAAAGCGCAATAGGATAAGGCTGGCGAAGGCTAGAACTCGTGTACATTGTCACCCCAAGCAGGCGATGAGTTGTGCTGGACAGTACTCGGGATGAGGGCCGTGTTTCCCCTGCATCCGTTCGTCATGAGCATGGATGTTCGCACCCGCCGAAACGGATGGTACCACCGTACACTACTCATGCCAAAGCTACAGCCCATTAGAACATATTGGCCAGGCCCATTTGTACACCCACTCGACACCCACACACCCAACACCCATACACCCATACACCCATACACCCATACACCTATACACCTAATTTACATAAGTATGTCGTGTATATGTAGTGGGTGTATAGGTGTTGGGTATTGGGTATATTGGTGTTGGGTGTGTGGGTGTTGGGTATCAAGGTGTGTATATGGGTGTTGGGTGCGCTATTGTGTGTGGGTGGGTAAATAAGGCAGTATGAGTGATGTATGGGTGTACTCTCCGTTTTGACAGGTGCGAGTATCCGTTCTCTTAGTTATTGTAAGTTGCATGTGCTTTAGTGGCTTCTCAGGGCGGCCCAAGGACCACGTGCCCTCACGGACCGTAACTCAGTGAGAGGACTTACTTTTTGAGAAGATACATTCCGCCAAGTACGTGGTCTTCCATGACCGCGCGGGCCGACATGCCTATGCTATGGAATCGAAGGGCTTCCTGCATTGTTGATGCCAGAATAGGGCATGAAGTCTTGATATAGGCGAGATCTAGATGGGTATCCCCGTTCTCGCTTACAGCCTTGGACATTTCTTCACGGCAGTCTTTGAGGGCGACTGGTTCAGAGAGTAAGTGGTAGAGCGTCCAAAATGTTGCTGGCATTTTGTTACTGGTAAGCCCAACTGAGCCTCCTGCTTCCATCCTTGCAACATCTCTCATTGCTATACCAAGCTTGGAAGGGTACTCATATCTGTTGAGTGCATAGACTCTAGAGCTGATGATGAGCCTTCATCGAGACCGCCTTCAGTATAATACTTCGTAAAGGCCTCAGTCAGAACATCACGCGATTCAAGGCTCTGTCTGGCTAATACTGAGGGCAGAAAGCCTGTGGTAAATAAAGGCGTGGTCCTGGAAGTCGTAGCGTATAGACGAGCGGCTTATATTTGTTTCTGATGGGGTGTGTCAGCTTCTTGACTTGCATGTGTAGAGCCCGTGTAATTACTCTCCAACACAAAGAACTTGCCTCAGGTGACTGTGAAAACTCGAGCCTGTTCTGATCATGCTGACGATTGGAGTGAGGAAGGGAAAGCCATCTTCTACTGACGGTGGCTCCCTCGCATCTTGAGTCAATCGCAGCAAAGCCCAAAGAAAGATGTAGGTGCCAGTGAGACCTGCCACCACGGCCGGAAGATTGGAAGTCATTTCAAAGCTCGCGGAGTGTACCGGTGCAGAGTCGGCAAGAAGACTCGATTGTGTGTACTTGTATTGTCAAAGAACGGGGTCAGAAAGATGCCAGGGAAACTTGTCAAGTGGGCGAGTGTTGAAGGGTGTCCAAAATACTTGTGCAGTCAGAACAAGAGAGAAGTAAAACGTGGTGGCGGGCCGATGGGTTGCAAATGGATCGTGGCATCCTGAGTGGGCATACAGGTGTTGTCGGTGGGTGACAAGGGGCCTATTGTCAACCAACGCTGCCTCAATTGGATGTTGGTTCTGCTATGTCTATGGACCATGTAACGCTACCAATAATAGCGAACCTTTGCGCCTTGCCAAAGCCATCAGCGTGTTGGCGGTATCGTCCCGAGGCCAGGATCTGAGACCAAGTTGACCTGAATGGGTCTATTCAGCACGGTGTAGCGGTCAACAGCAGCGACTAGTCTATTGATAGAGAAATCATCACGATAATCTGTGATTGTCGGCGCCGGCCGGGGCGCATATGTTGTTCGGCGTCGACGTAAGATGTGGTGGACAGCACTTGTGCCCTAGGCACTATGCCAAACGCCAGGTTGCTAGGTCATCTTCCTTCTTCTTGCCGAATTATGAACTCGAATTGTTGGGTTGGCTGGAAGCAGAGACGAGTGGAGCCCGACATGCGTTGGTCTCCTTGGGGCCACTGCCTCCGAAATGGCAAGTGCTATCCAAGATTTGGAGGAAGAGACTTCGATGTTGAATAACAATACCGTTTGCCGTTTTCTGGGTCTCAAGGCATACAAGACGTCCTTTTCATTCCTCCAAATGAGGTCCTATAAACCCGGATTGTTACCAGATCCTCTGTGTGCAGCCAATTCAGAAGGCATCAGGCCCAAGGCCTCAATCATTTCACAACCAAGCAACGGGTTTCTATTTGTTGAGCAGAGAGGTGTCGGAAACCGGACCCCTTAGGCCGCCCGAGCACGTTGCTTCTGACGGCAACACACATGTTCATGTGCGAAGCCACGTAAGGTCGACTGATTCACTAGGAAAACACGAGCCGGCGATTGAAAGCAGCTAGGTAAGGGGGTGTTGTTGAGGTTATGTAGACAGTGAGCCTTGCTGATCGTGGGTGAAGTCAAGATGGGTTGCTGATTAACCTGGCTAGCATGCGACGGCCAGCTAACATGTGGGAGCGTCTGACCACCTGATAGGCCAATTGGGCGCCGGCTAGCGCTGCAGAGGCAAAGGCAAGAGACAAGCATCATGCGCTGCCGCGCGTGGGGGCCCTCGGCACCGCGGCGGAGAGGAGCTTCTTAGCTACATACTGTTCCCCATTGCAATGCGACCTCATCACTTCCACTTTGCAAGAATTGCTGTGTCTCGACTTTGCTGAGTCTTGTACTGCCCCGAGTTTTGCCATATAGATTGTCTATGATTGCCGACCAGGGCCGTCAGAAAAGAGCGGCGACAAGGAACTGCGCCGCTTAAACTACAATCGTTATCGACTGCCTCCGAGTCCTGGGATCTCTCTCTCTCTCTCTCTCTCTCTCTCTCTCTCTCGCGCGCGTGCTCTCTCCAGCCACTGCATCACCAATCAGACCACATCGCTTGGGAATATAATCATCCTTGCCGAAAGGACCTCCCGCCGCCAAAATGCGTTTCGGCAAGACGCTTCAGTCTTCCTTCTACGAGCCATGGCAGGACAAGTACCTCGACTACCCGAAGCTGAAGAGCATGCTTCGTGAAGACGAATACGAGGAGGACGAGTCTTGGACGGAAAACGACGAGACGAGATTCAGCGACGAGATCTTCAACGTGCAGCTCGAGAAGGTCACCAGCTTCCACGAGGCAAAGTTCAAGGAGCTCAAGGACCGCGTCGACTCCGCCTTCGAGAAGCTCAAGGAGCTGCCCACTTCCGAGGATGGCCAGCCGCGGAGCGAACTTGCCACCCAGCGCCTCAAGGAGCTCGAGGCCGAGCTGGACGCCATCACGAACGAGGTCAACGAGCTCAAGAGGTACAGCAACATAAACTATACCGGCTTCCTGAAGATAGTCAAGAAGCACGACCGCAAGAGGGGGCTGCGCTACAAGATCCGGCCGTTGATGATGCAGCAGCTGTCGGACCGGCCCTTCAACTCGGAGCAGGCGTACGCCCCCTTGATCCACAGGCTGTCGCTGGCATACTTCACGGTTAAGCAGCAGCTGGAGGAGGGCGTCAGCGAGGGGGTCATGGCAGAGTTGCAAGATGGCGTGCAGGAGACGCGCAACGGCGAGACATATTCGGCGCACAAGTGTGAGTGAGCCCCGTACCACCAAGGCACAATGTCACCCTCTGATCGCTGACCTGTCTTTGGGATAGTCTGGGTACATCCCGATAACCTGCTCGAGGTCAAAACCTTCATCATGCGCCGCTTGCCCAACCTGGTTTACAGCGAGGTCTCGGCAAAGGAGGTCGACGGCAACGACGACCCCAGCCTGACCTCCCTGTACTTTGACAACTCTAAATTTGACCTTTATAAGCGCAAAGTTGAGCGCGAGACCGAGGCGTCTTCTTTACGGCTACGATGGTATGGGCAGTTGAGCGCCTCGCCCGAGATCTTCCTGGAACAGAAGATCGTCCACGAGGGCGGCAGCAGCGAAGAGCGCAAATTCACCATCAAGGCAAAGTATGTCAAGCCTTTCGTCGATGGCGAGTATAAGATGGAAAAGACCATCGCCAAGATGGAGCGACAGGGGCAGAGCGAGGACGAGATTGCCAAGTTCAAGTCGACCGTGAACGGTATTCAAGAGTTCATCAAAGAACGCAAGCTGCAGCCGGTAGTACGGGCAAACTATAAGCGCACAGCATTCCAGAAGCCGACAGATGACCGCATCCGCATATCTATTGATACTGACCTGGCATTTGTCCGCGAGGATACCTTGGACTCCAGGCGACCGTGTCGCGACCCTAATGAGTGGCACCGACTTGATATCGACAACAGGAATATCGGGTATCCTTTCAAGGACATCAACCAGAGCGAGGTCTCGAGGTTCCCTCACGCCCTGTTGGAGATCAAACTGAAGGAGGATGGCCGGCGCAAGCGACCGGAGTGGATCGAGGACCTCATCTCATCCCACATGGTTCACCCTGCAGCTCGCTTCTCGAAGTTTGCGCACGGTGTTGCTGTCCTTTTTGACGACTACGTCAACACCCTGCCCTTCTGGCTGAGCGACCTTGACAAGGAGATCCGCAAGGACCCGCAGGCGGCGTTTGAGGAAGAGGAGCAGAAGAAGGCGAGGCGCGCCGCTGATGAGCAGGTCGTAGGCAGCCTGCTCGGCAACAAGATGGGCTCGTTTCAGCCATCCAAGAGCTCGCCTGTCAGCAGGTCATACCTGGCAGAGCGGATCGCCAGCGAGAGCGGGGCCGGGCCCGCTGGGTCATCCGCGTCCACCGCAGTGGCCGGCCGAGCACCCCGCGAGAACGGCGAGTCCGCGCAGGGCGGGCAGCGAGAGGAGCAGGGTGGGCAGCCACAGCAGCGGGGCTACGGCACCATCATGCCCTCCTTCTCGATCATCACGCGGTACGCCAAATCGCGGCAGCGCAAGCGCGACAAGGTCCAGCTGCCCGAGGGCGTCACGGAGCCCGAGACGTGGATCAAGAACGAGGGCCCGCTCAAGGTCGAGCCCAAGGTGTGGCTGGCCAACGAGCGGACCTTTATGAAGTGGCAGCACATCTGCGTGCTGCTGGGCGGCCTGGCCGTCGCGCTGTACACGGCCGCGGGCAAGAACATGCTGGCGCTGGCATTTGGCATCGTCTACCTCGGCATCGCCGCCTTCGCCGGCGGCTGGGGCTGGCTCATGCACCGCACGCGCAGACAGATGATCATGGACCGCAGCGGGAGGGACTTTGACAATCTCGTCGGACCCATGGTGGTCAGCTTCGCGCTGGTGGCTGCCCTCGTGCTAAACTTTGTGTTCCAGGTGAGAGCGTTCCCTTCCCCTCAACAAGGCCCTCAATGGACTATCTCTTTGCTTAGCATCATATTTGCTAACCCATGGCCTTTGTTCTAGTACCGCGCTGCTACTAAGAGGTTTGACGCAGCCGCATCGCTTGGAGGTGCCAACTCGACCATGGCACCGTTACCTGTCGTGGATGAGCTCCTGCGATGAGCAGGTCACCGGGCCCATGGACCAAACGGGCGTTGTTGCTGTGACGAGGCGCATGCGGGCACGGCAGGGGAGTCCAAAAATGTATTAGGCAACGGCGCATTCACAGTACGGTAGATAGTAGTCACAATTGCTTCAACTTCTAGCGAATCGGGTAATGCATCACTATTGGTCATCATGTTCCACTTGCTGGTCCTCCCGTTTCACTCCTGGACGTCAGGGACTTGTGGTATCAAACGAAGTAGCTAACCTCTTGTTGCTACCACACGGCGTTGATCCAACAAGCAGGCTGTCAAGACCAAGCTCCAAAGGGTATATATGCGCTCTACAGCCGGGGGGGAATGAGTGAGCGAGTACATGACGGGGAGAATTGGCCATTAATTCTCGATAGGGAGGGAAGCAGTCGAAGTCCTCCAGGGATACACAGGAGGTGGGACCCGGCCTCTGCTGAGCCGGCCCCGAGACGCAGATGCCCGCCCATCAGAACCGTGTCGCCTTTCGTCCATGGTATAATCTCGACTTGAGATACGGTCGCGGCTGTCTACAGTCTAAAAGCGGCCGCTGGAATGGTCCAATAGGATACTCGGACCCTGCACTTGCGCAGCTGAGCCTCATTGGGTCCGCAACCTCGTTCACACGGGCTGTGCTAGTTAGGACGAACACCAGAGACGTCGTCTATCAGAGACTGGCCAATAGGTGGTCTTGGTGTACCTGATTGGGCAGTGAATCCCAGACAGGGAACTTTGCTTGGAAAGCCTGGGGCAAGCGACAAGCGAATAGGCGCACGCCAGCATATATTGGTGCGTGAGTTTCTCTTATGTAGTCACAAACATCTGTGAGCCATGATCTAGGAGCTTGTTGGCAAGCATGGATTCAGCAAGGACTTTTTATTCATCTATGTCGTCTTCGGACTACGGGCTTCCTTTGAGTTAGTATTCTATGCCGCTCTGTGGTCCGCTTCTCGAAACACACATCATCCGCGGTCTGCACTCATATCTGCGCAATCGTAGCGTCATGGTGCAACATCCAAGCGCACTCCCGACGTGAGCGTCGGATAAAACGCATGTGCGCCTAGGGAGCAGCATCTGCCCCCGATTGTGTCTCAGCCCCGGGCTTTTTTGTTTTGATATCGCGCAAACTTCCTTTTCGGCCTTTTGCATCCCTTCTACGCGCCGTGACCTGAACTCCAATTCGCGTTGACCGCATGCAGAAATATTGTTGTTCCCGTGGCTGGGACCAGGTGCCAGAATTAGGTATCGCACAACCTTGAGCTTCCAGGTGCCCTGTCCTTGGAGACAGCTCTGGAACATCCAACTGTGGAGGTATAGCAGCCCGAGGTTGGTGGACAAGTAGACAAAACAGCGACCATGAACGATCTAGTGAAACTGTGAAAGGGAATTAGAAGAGCTGAGAGTGTTCACAAGCACGGCCAGTGCTGTGACGATCTAGGACCAAACGGAGGCGAGGCGAGGCGGGCCAAGCGCGTAGCTCTCACCCAGGGGCCATCAGCACGTAGGAATCGTTGTCGAGTGCAAAAGCTTCTTTTGCAGGCGGCATTGGTAGGTGAAAGGTCAAAACCAAATGGTCGGGAAGGGAGGGAAAATGCTTGGACTCCTGATGGCGAGTCTCATGGATCCAGAGTCGGCGTGGCTACCGCTTCATTGTCGAACGTTCAAGGGCCTCCCGTAGCTCCGGCCGGTCCTTGAGAGCCTCCTTCGCCTCGATGTATGTCATCCACTTGCGCTCGCGCTTCTCCACCTCGGGCCAGTCCCGCTCCTCCTTGACGACCGTAACCTCGTAGAAGCGGTAGAGGGACTTGTGCTTGGTGCTCTTCAAGGATCTCGTCTCAACGATGTCGCCCAAATCATAGTCGATGCGCACCAAGATCCCAGCCTCTTCCCAAGCCTCGCGCTCTGCGGCTTGGGTGCACTCCTCGTCCGTCTCCCAGCCGCCCTTTGGCAAGACCCAGCCCTTGCGCTTGGTCGACTGTATCATCATGACATATCTCTTGTCCGCGGTCAGCGGGACAACGCCAGCGACGAGGCGTTCGCCCTTAGAGTTGTATCCTAGAGCAGATGAGTTGGTCAGTCCGCCGGGAGGGAAGCGGAGAGGCTTCGGCATGTCATGGGCAGAACAGAATGAAAACTCACGTTGCTTGGCCCGTCCGGTCCGGGACTCCATGGATCGACTACTCGAGCCGCCTCCTGACATTTTGGCGTGATCCGGTGTCGTGTGTGTGTGTGTAGGTTGTGTGTGTGACGTAGGAATCCAGGTGCAAATCAGAACTTTTGGTTGGTGGGAGGTTGGTGAGAGTGAACGGAACAGCCCAGACAGAGAAGAGAGTCAGGAAGAGATCCCGGGACTCGAAGAACCCAGGCTTGTACGGGGTCGCGATCCGAGTTAGATCTCAAAAAGACCTGGCGTCTTTCAATTGCTTCTGAGCGACATGGTGGACGACGTTACAGTGAGACGCTGGTTTATCAGACAGTTCCAAGGTCGCGTCAAGAGCTTGCACCAGGGCCAAGTCTAGTTCCTCGAGGGGAGCTGGACCCTCCAGTGGGTCCCGCGGTGAAGAGTGAGCCGCGCCTAGGTGGTGTGATGACTTGACAGCAGGCGACAGACAGACAGCACGGGTGAATTGAGGGGGCCGTCTGAGGATTCTGTCGGTCGGCGCACTGAGCCCAAGTATTGGCGATCGATCTCCTCCGGGGGTCGAAGGGGGAGATGATGTGCTGTGAGATGCAGAGTGAATGCAGCGGTCGTGCTACATTGGCACCAAGGGGGGGGGGGGGGTGGTGGTGTTGGAGCGCCTCTCAACAGCAGGTTGCGCGCAGGCCCTGGGGTTGGCTAAGCGCGTGACTGGCTCAAGACTGTCAAGATGCACAGGGGACGTAGGGAGCCTTGGGAGCAGGCAGCAGCAGCAGCAGCGAGAGTGGCAGCGACAGCGGCAGCGACAGATTGAGGCGGACCGGGAGATTAGCCCAGCGCCGGGGCGGCGTAGTTGCTAAGGTTGAAGTAAGGCTGGATCTGGATGGGGGCGGGAGAGGGTCAGGGAGGCAGCGGTGGGCGAGGTTTGCTGAGGTGCTGGCAGAAAATGTGACGAGGCAGGATCATGAGAGAATGCGTCGGGGAGTCTGACAGAAAACCGGACAAGGAGTAGAGCTCTACTGGCGTGGGCCGCCGGGAGAGCACCAACTTGTCGTGTGCCATAGCAGGAGGGATGGAGGGGCGGACGAGAAAAAAAATAAGTCGGCTTCGCTTTATATACGGAGTAGTCCATCTGCCCTGCACCCAAACCTGAGGTACCGGGGCCCCTGGCATGTCACTCAAGTCCACTCATGTCACTCACGCAGATCGGACCACCTTTCCTGACATCCAGCTCATTAGACCACGAGACTATGCGCCCGAGGGACCAGGAGAAGCTCAAAGCTCAGAGCTCAGAGCTCAGAGATGGGCCCGTCCCCGTGAGAGTGGGGGTAGACAGAGAGGGAGAAGGACAGACAGGCACACATACATACATACATACATACATACATGACAGAGACACAGACAGACAGATAGAAAGAGAGAGAGAGAGAGAGCACACGCGACAGGATGGCATTGGGCTTGGGGCATGGACAATGGAGCGGGAGTCAGCTACCGTAGCGGCTAACAGGTCGCCCAGGGAAGAGAAAGAGGGACGAAGAGAAGGGGGCGGCCAAGGTTCGTTCCATGGACAGCCCTCCCGAGGCCCGAGACTGAGGTTTGACGTGATGCTGCGCGAGGCACGGGAGCACCAAGGCACCAAGGCACTGAGCGACAGGATGAAAGCCGTCCAAGGGTACCTGTGTGGTACATGGTCAGGCCCTTTTAGCCACGTACCGTCTGGTACTGTGACACGAGCAGGTCCAGGCGAGGCCGGCAGGGTCGGTCATTGCACCTCTCCTAGTGCCTTCCTCTGTCTGGCTTGAGTCCTGGACAGTTCGGGAAGGGGCCAGTCGGCATGGGAGATTCTGCGCGGCAGAGACTGGTAGACTACTCAGCACAGAGATTTGCTGGCTGCTGGCCCAGGAGCAGGCGCAACTGTCTTGTCTGAGCGTGGAGCCGCTTCCAGAAGTCGCCAATGCAATGCAAGGAGCCCTTGGATTGGAATGGTGCAGCCCCCGAGAAATGGGCTCCTTTGTACCCGCTACTTTCCAAGGCTGCAGAAGATCTGCTGACTCGTTGTAACTTCACCCCGCGGCCCTAACAGCACCTGGCGCCGTCCACCTGCGAACTCTCCGTCTCATGGCAGCAACTGCCTGCTGCCCGTTTTGCGACCTTGGCCGGCCGGCCGGGGGACTTCCGTCTCCGTCGTCCGCTCACCCTTTTTTTTTCTTTCGCCCAGCCGTTGCCTCCGTTCAAGTCCTTACCATGCGCTGCCCATCTCCACGTCGCAAGAATGGCTCCATTGGTATGCGCGCTCTGGTCGCCCGATCCAGCGCAGATGGCAGCGGCACTCCTACTCCTACTAGGTACTAGGCAGTCTAGCTGGCCCCGATGGATGGGTAGCTGCTGGCTCGGCGCATCATGGCATGGCATAGGCCGGAAGCGAGGCAGTTTCCGCGACCCCTTCTGCGGCAGGTTTTGTAACCCGATCCTGCACCCAATGAGCCCCCGCTCCGACTCATGCCCACGCGAGATGCTGCTTGCTGTTGGACGTGTCCTCTCCAGGGCGGGAGCTATGACATGCATGTCTGTCGCCTGGAGCCTAGATTGTGCCGCTGGTCAAGCTCTGCTGTGGGATGGAGGCACGGCGCTGCCAGTCTGTCTCACTATACCACGGCATGTACCCAGACTAGGTAGTATGTAGTCTCCCCCACTAGTACGTGCCTAGCAGCAATCTTGGCACTTGGGATGCAGTTCGAGAGAAGCTGGGACCAAGCACTCCTGGCACTGCAAGTAAGTCTGCGATGGTGGAACAGGGGAGCAAGTGACAAGTGCACGCGAGCTGTGAACGGTGGACGGTGGGCGGTGGATGGGCGAGCCGTCCCCTTCCTCCCACCGTCTTTGTCTCTCTGCCAGAGTGAGAGCCAGTTTGTGAAACCAGCCCAGGCCCTGGTTTGATGCTTTCTATGATCCGAAAACGAAATGGCCCATGCTCGTCAACGTCGAGGCTGCCAGCTCGGTTCGTGACAGACTGTGGACTGTACATGGTAATGTCCCGACGTGGACTACATACCTACTGTACCTACAGCATATCGACCGTCAGACAGACCTCGACCCTCGACCCCAGCCGGCTACCGTGCAGCCTATCAGAGCCTGTCCCGAGGATCCCTGGGGGCCCTTCAGCTCGACCTCAGCACTCGAGGCCAGCCCGCCTGCCCGCCTGGGCATCGGCGGGCAGAGAGGCAGCATTGGCCGCCGCCAGTCACGATCACTGCAGGCCCGGCAATTGACACTGCATCGACCTGTCCTGAATCCTGATCCAGCACTCTGTCCAAGCGAGCGTCTATCGCCCGCCCTTGCCGTCAACAACACCCGTCGCAGCACACAAGTGCTTCCCTCAGGCCTGGCACAACCTCTTAGTTGCAGTCCACTGTACCATCAACCTCGTTTGAACGACCCAGTCGGCTCAGCAAGACTCGCCATCACCGCCAACCCAGTCTGGTCTTGACCTCAGCCAGGCAAGCTCATCGCCGCTTCAAACGTCGAGGTCGAGGTCGAAGTCGAGGTCAGCCCAGTCCGCTCAGGTCCCGCCTTCGAAAGTCCATGTTTGAGCACTCTCTCCGATCCAACCGGCGAGGCATCTAGAGGCCCTCCATCGTATCGTCACCGCGTGGTCTCACCCATAGCTTAGAATTCGACGAGACGAGGCCCAAGGTTCCCCAGACCAGGCACAGAGCAGCAAACCCCTCGCCCCTCCCCCCTCCTCCATCCCATCAACCCCCGCGGAAAACGCTGGCTTCCGTCAACGGGTGGCCCCCCACCCCTTTTTGCAATCCCGTACCGTACCGTTCCGTACCGTGGGAGTCGCCGAGACAGCGTCGCTTGTTGCAGGCGTCCCGTTAAAAAGTTAAGGGCGGCCATGGAAAGCACAAGCCTGCAGACCCCTGACGATGCATTGTCCTACATTGCGCCAATAGGTGAGTTCGTACCCTATACGTGCAATGTCACCGCATCTCACCCAACCATTCGGACCCGTGTCAGATCTTTGCAACGTCGTTGGCTGCTGTCTTGCTTGTCAGAAATAGGGCAAACCTTACTACTGTTTTCGTGCTGCCTCGCGTGTCGTCTTACTTCACCTCACCTCCCATCACCCAGACTGCCAAATACCAAAGCTGGTACAGAGTACGGCCAGCCCGCTCAATCGCATCTGACTCCGGGTCATGGGTTGAAACATCCCACGCCGGTCCTGCGGTCCAGTCACACCGCCGACTTGATACCCAGATATGCCTGTGCAGACTCTTGCCCATGATCTTGGCTTCCTGTGCAGCGGCACAGGGAATGCCAATCCAAGTTGATGCTGCTTTCGAGTGAGAGTCTCCCACTTGCTGTGCCATTTGGTTGCTGAGTCGATTCGCGACTTGCCCCCCAAAAGCAACGCCGGCCTCAAAAACTCCCCGGTGTAACACGTCCCAGGATGTCTGCTCTGACGTGGGCTCCTGGGAAACATCCTCCTCCCATAGTGCCCAGGTACCACTACCTTGGACGTCGTGGCTACGGCCGTCGACGGTAGGGCCGGTGGTATCGTTCTTGTTTGGCGACGTACTCTGCAAACACCTCGGGTCATCTACCTGCACGTCAACTCGCGACGGGGCTGCTAGGAAGCGCCCCGATGGCGGCTACTTGTGCTCGTTTCCACTAACATGCTGTTGTGATACAGGTTACAGTAACTCCTCAGACTGCGGATACTGCCGAAAGACTCGCAGCGGTCAGTCAGACGTCAAACGTGAATCTCTCCTTGACCCCCATCCACATGAGTGAAAGAGCCTCGCAGGCCCTTGCCGACAACTCACATGCTGCGATGAAGCACCATGCACCTCGGTCGTTACTCTGATCGGGGCCGCGCTGCTGGCTGGTTTCGAAATACCCAATCATACCCAGGCTGCATCCTCGTGTCAAAGGCGCACTCTGTTCTGACGGCTATCTTATGAGCAGGATATTCGTACTATGCGTCGGGATACTCTCTGACCCCTGAATTCTACGAAGCACTCATAAATCGATGCTGGAGGCGCTCAGGAACCTTGCTGTACCGACCGAACCAGAAGAGCGCATGCTGTCCGCATTACACCCTCCGCCTGGACTCGGCTCAATTCAAACCATCCCGGGACCAGCGTCAAGCAGTGAACCGGTTCAACCGGTTCGTCACTGGAGAGGACTATGCGAAGGAGGCCGCCCGGCGCTATCCTCTCACACGAGAACAGGCCCGCAAGCGCGATACCTGTTTCGACCTCGTCGAGAGGATTCATGAGGCAGAAGCAGACCACTTGAAGACTCCACCTCAGCCAGCGCATGAACTCAAGGTGACACTGGAGCCAGACACGTTCACTGATGAGAAGTTCGCCGTCTTTGATAACTATCAGAGACTCGTACATGGGGAGCCTCCTTCGAGCATCAGCCAGAGAGGATTCAAGAAGTTCCTCTGCAACTCGCCAGTCAGGCGAGGTATACATACTGATTCCGACGGGAAGAGTCGACAGGTTGGCTCATTCCATCAATGCTATCGCCTGGACGGCAAGTTGGTGGCAGTTGGGGTTCTTGACCTACTTCCCGAGGCAGTCAGCGCTGTCTACTTCATGTACCATGAGTCCATACATAAGCACCAGCCGGGTAAACTCGGCGCGTTGAGAGAGATTGCCCTGGCAATGGAAGGCGGCTACCGGTACTGGTGGGCTGGCTATTACATCCACAGCTGCCCCAAGATGCGCTACAAAATCGACTATCACCCGCAGTACGTGCTGGATCCGGAGACGTTGACTTGGGACCTCTTGGACCGAGAAGCTCTAGATATATTTGACAAAAAGCACTACGTCAGTCTGTCCAGAGACCGGCAAGCTGCTATGGACGGTAGAGAAAACGACGCCAGCAACAACACGGGAGAGGACTCTGCCGAAACCACCAATGTTGACGGCGACAGCGAGATGGACTTCAGCGACGAGGACGACGGTGAAGACATCTCGCTCTTCCACAGCGACATGCCTGGCATCGTGACTGTGTCCGATCTCGAGAACAAATTCGACCTGGATCACATCCGCGTCATGTCTGACAACACAGATGGTTTCTTCTTCACTGCCGAGGCCAACATCTGGGACCGCAGCAGCATACGTGAAGTCGGGTCCCTCAAGTCCCGAATCGCAGAATTAGCCGCCGCTATAGGACCTGATCTCCTCCCACAGGTCTGCCTCGATTTCCGACGGAAACGGCAGTAGGACATGGATAGGACAGGTTTCATCGTGCGTTCTCTTCACGGGAAGTGTTGAGAAGGAGGCTTTACACGGGGTGGGGAAGAGATGCCAGTGAAAGCAGACGGTACTGCTGAGAGACAAGCCCGAGCCGCGTACTCGGTGTAGGCGATCCAGAGCTCAGAGCCGTTATTGGACATTCATCGAGAACCCATACGCCACCAAGTCCAGCAGAGACATTGCCAAGAGACTTCTGGCACACTAGGCGATTGTTGATACTCGAGGGACAATTTACTATAGCATACCAGTATTAGAGTACTCTCCTGGCTGAGTATTTAAAGTGTATTAGTTCCATCTGTGAGAAGCCGAAGATACTCATCCGACCCAAGGATTGTCGCTCCCCCCCCCCCCTCCCTCCGGCCGACCTCTTGAGCAGGAGCACGTGAGGAGCATATGCTACTAGTGTGACGGGCGACGATGAACGAAATAGCTCCCGTAGCGGACTCGCCTCGGGCCGGTTGATCGATCGCTAAGTGATCGACATAGGAAAATATATCACGCGAGCAGTTGCGGTTTTCAGGTTAGTTGCTGGGTTGAACCTAACGACTGGAAAGCGATGGGCGGGCGGCCAGAGACAGCCCAGGCTGCCATCGAAACAACGGTCTGGTCATGAACAAATTGATCCCTCAACAGGTTGCACAAAGACAATTATATTAAGCATTGGACCAGCCTCGGGGCCGTCATGGGTGGTTTAGTGTCAGTCCTTGAGAGCCCAGTTCCTCCTCCGATCACACAGATCAACTCCTCCCCCGTCTTATCTCGCATCACAGAAGCGGCATCATAGAGCCTCTCTCGCGGCGGGGACCTTTGTCGACAACGCTTCACAAATCTCCTTCCAGGATTGGGCCTGCATTAACCGGGCCTCCTTGCTCGTCAGCACCGGGGCGGACCGGCTAGCGTACTGCGAGTCTGTGAGGTAATCACGCAGAAACTTGCCCTGTGTGGCCGAGGGACGTTAGCGAGGACGTCTCAATGGTGGCCTGAAACCGCCCGAGCCGGAACCCTCTTAGGCTGTCTGGTAACTTACATGGTCTTTTGGCCCGGCGAGCGCACCGGCGAGGTAGATGCGCGCACCATAGTCGGGTGATTTCCCGACCAAGTTCATAAAGATCGGCGCGGCTATCCTGGCGACAACCGAGTTCTCCTGCATCGACCGAGAGAGCTCGGTCTTGACGGCGCCGGGGCACACGCTGGTCAAGATGACCTGCGGCCTGGGACGTAGTTGTCAGCAACGGCGACTTTACATGCCAACGGTAGCAAGAGGCCACACTCACTCGCCATTCTGATCCAAGGCCATCTTGGAAACCTCCTCGAGCGCGTACATCAGCAGCAGCTTGGAGTAGTTGTACATTGGGCTCGTCAAGCCGGCCTCGAAGTTCTCCTCCTTGGAGTAGTGCGCCAGAACGCCGCCCTCCTTCTCGGCGTAGGTGGACCAAGGCCTGATATCGACCGACATGTGCAGGCCCGAGCTGACGAAGACCACACGCGCGGGGGTACTCCTCTGGCCTCGCCGCTGCTTCATCCAAGGGACAAGCAGGAGTGCGAGGAGACTTGTGCTGAGCGTGTTGACCTGGATAATCTCCTCCCTGCACATGATGAATCAGTCACTAGAAACGGGAGGAGGGAGGGCCTGGATCCACAAACTTACATGCCCTCAGGGCTCCTCCGGAACTGCGAGTTGGTGACGCCCGCATTAAAGACGATCGCGTCGGGCCCGCCGGCGGCGAAGCGGCCCTTGACGGCCTCGACAAAGGCCACGCACGAGGCGTAGCTGTTCATGTCCAGCTCCATGATGCTGACCTTGCCCGCCGTGCCCTTCGCAGAGCCGTGCCCGGCGGCGGCGAGTATCTTCTGCCTTGCGCCCTCGGCGCGCGGGGACGAGGCGCTCCTGGCCGTGATGATGACCTCGTCGGCACCGAGGTTGAGGAAGTGTATCGCGGCGGCGAGGCCCAGACCCGCCGTGCCGCCCGTCACGAGGACCTTCTGGCCGGCGAAGGCATCGGCTGGTGGTAGTGGGGAGGGGAAGAATTTCCCGGTAAAGGCCTTTAGGGACATTGTCCTCAGGAACAGTGGTATGGCGTTGACTGCCGACTTTAAGGGGCTGTGCTTGCTCTTGCTCTTGTGCTGGATGCCGTGCTTGTCAGGTCTGGCCGAGGGTTGGGACGGGACTTTAGATGCAGGCGCATGATCACTTGAGGAGGGCATGACGAGGGTTCATATAGAAGCGATGGGATCAGCCTAGTGGGTGTATATACTACATGAGCCATTGTGAGAAGAGAGTTGAGTATTGCGTGGGCGTTGAAACCAAACGGAAGGGAATCCGAAACGCGAGAACTACCCTCCGAGCATCTCATCTCATCATCACATGCAGGCCAAGAGGAGGCCCAATAGAATCGCCATCGGCCACTTTTGGCTTCGTATAAGCCACGGTCCCCTTAGACATAGGCACCGCCGTTGGACAAACTCGTTGCCCAATCCCGGTGGTCGGTCGGCGCGGTCGGGGCGCGAAGGAGCGGGATCCGGACACTTTACTCTCGAGAGGTGAGAAAAAGGTGCCGTCATTCGTCCGGCCTTTGTCAGCACATGGCAGCCGGCACCCACGAGTGCTAAGCTTTGCTGCGTACCACCTAATTGGGTGCTCTGTGTTCCTCGCTAGACGTTTTAAGGTTTGGAAGAGCTGCCCGAGGGCCTGGATTAGGGCGATCCACTGCACTTGCCTGCATGCTCTCCTGGTCACCCTTGTGGACCTGCCCAGCTTTTGCCTGCCGCCAAAATTTCAATCTTTCGACGAAAGCCCAACCAACATCTTGGCTTGTGAAGCGCGTTGCTCGCACCCACGCCCAGCTCAGGTTTATTTGTTCTTCGCGTCACAGGCCGGGCAAATTGTTCTCTGTTCTCACATACGCATCCGTACCCATCATGGCCTCGACGCAGCACGTCAACCTCTCGCCCGCCGAGCTGGCCTACCTCCACGCCTCGCTCTCGCTGACCCCGCCCCTGCGACCGGACGGACGCTCCGCAACCCAGTTCCGCCCCCTCAGCGCCGAGACGGGCATCCTACCCAGCACGAATGGCAGCGCCCGCATATGCTTCGCCGACGGGACCGAGGCCATCGTCGGCGTCAAGGCAGAGATCGGCAAGACCGAGGCGCGGTACGGCGCCGGCAACACGCTGCTGGAGACAGACCTCATCCACGCCGGCGGCGACGACGACGACACCGATGGCGAGGGCGGCGCGGGGAGGGTCAGCATCGAGGGCCAGAGCAGCTGGATCGAGATCGCCGTGGAGATACCGGGTGCCAGGGACGACGATGCGAGCACAATCTACTTGGCCGAGATGTTGAGCGAGGCGCTGCTGGCAGACGGACAATTCGCCAGGAGGCTGTATCTCAACCGGCGCTTCCATTGGAAGCTCTACCTTGATGTCAGTCGCCGGACTACATGCGGGACCCCTTCGCGACACGAAGAACCTTTGCTAACCACAGTTCGCGCTGCAGATCCTTCTGATATCGCCGCCTCTATCCTATCCCCTGCCCCTCCTCTCCCTCACAACCCACCTCGCGCTGCTGGCAACACGACTACCGCGCCTGATATCCGAAGGCGATGAAGACCCGCTATTCGACGACGACTGGGACTCGTCAAACTACCTGTACCCCCACGACAAAGGAGCCTCTGGTGCACGGCCGCCCGTGACGCTGCTCGTAATGGCAGTCGGCGACAACATCATTTTCGACCCCGCCAAGGAGGAGCTCGCCGTCGCCGACTGCGCGCTAGCAATCTCAGTAGCAGATGCAGCCACGCCCAGCGGCGCGGAGGACAAGATGGACGTCGACGGTTCCGACAAGCGCAGCCTACGGTTGTTGTCGATACGCACGATAGACCCTCCCTCACGGTTGACGCCGCCAGGTGTCCCGAGGGCGAACGATGTTGCTGCTGAAGGCACCGACGGCACGGCGAAACCGCGGCCCGAGCAGCAGATCCAGGAGACAGAGCCGGTGGACGGCGTCTGGAAGGCGCCGAGGGGAGGGGCGAAATGGGGAGTCCTCGGCGCCATGATTGCGAAATCATTAGAGCAGGGAGGCGTGGCCGCCGAGGTTCTCGACGGGCTGAAGGCTGTGGAGCTGGGATGAGGTGCCCGATGGAGGTGCCCGGTGGAGGGTAGCGACCAGATGATTAGCTTTTTCTGATCTATAGGACATGTGCTGGGTGTTGGTTCATTCTCCATCAGACACGATGGGCGCCGACGCCCAAGGGCTAGAGTCCCGCCATGCGGATGGGCCCTGAGCGCTCGCCACAGGCGAACCGGGCCGTGCCCCTTCCGCAACGGCCGATGGCACATGTAAAGCCCAAAGATAGGCCTTCGAACGAGCCATGAATGCAGTAACCCTGACCATACATATCCTTAGAAGATCCCGAGCCACTTCTCCCTCTTCCCCGGCTCGGCCTGCGGCGACTGCGGGTCCTCCTTGGCCGTCCAGTTCCCAAACCCGCCCTCCTTCTCCAGGCCGTGCGCCTTGCGGTACTCGGCGCGCTTGACCACGTCGTCGACGTTCTTCTTGCGCTTCTCGGCGACGATGGCCGAGTTGTGGAGCTGGGTCAGCCGCCAGACGTCGTACGTGGTGTGCAGCGACACGATGGGGTGCTCCCAAAAGTCGGATCTCTCGGGGAGCATGTCGGCGAAGGGCGTGTTGCTCTTGAAGCTCTCGGCGGCCACGAAGATGGCGAGGCTGGCCAAGGTGCCCTGCGGTCGGAGTGTGTAGGTCAGCGAAATGTGCGCCTCCTCATTCTGCGGTCCACAGGCCGGGCATACTGACCAGAGTGATGGACAGATGGAGGCCCTGGCTGTTCCAGAACCAATGCGCCCATGTGCCCTGGGGGGCCATCATGCCGGGGTACTCTCTCCTCCTCTGGGAGGAGACCTCGTCGCTGGACAGAGATCCGCCATAGTGCTGTTGCTGGGGACGGTCCTTCCTAGGCAGACGGGCGCCGTGCGAGGGCGGGTTGAACCTCGTTGGCTGTTCTAGGACGATAGGCTTGCCTGGTTCCTTCGCGCCCTTGCTGGACGCGGATGCATATCGCACTATCCGCAGGCCAGGGTCTGAAATTTGGCGGCGGTTGTGGATGCCGAGGTTTGCCCGCCGCCAGATGCGCCCGGACTGGGGCAGCAGGAACCTGGGTATGGCGGATGATGAGGAGGCCGCCATTTCAAAGGCCGAGTGTGGGTAGTGTGGTCAGTCGCCGGAGGGAAAAGGTGGCGACAGGGTAGCGGGTGAGAGAGTGTGACGGAGACAGCGGGAGGCCAAGTCGAGACGTGAAGAGAAAAGAACCTTGACAAGGCTGGCTGACGTAGCTTGTGCCCCAGGGATGGCAGGTAGACCTGGACTCTTGTTCGCCTGAATGAGTTGGGGTAAGTGAATCATGGACTGCAGCCAATTCGGCCGTATGAGTCGCAGCGAGTGCTGGGCCGCGGCGCATCAAACAGCCAGTGAATCAATCTCTCACGTCGCTCAGTCCGTCATTCCCTTTGCTCCGGATTCTTCCTTCCGCCAAATTCTCGCAGGCTCGAAAACTCGACTCTGAGCCTGACCAACCCTGGGCATGTGATTGGCTGCCTCAGCCCCTGACTGGCCCACCTCGGCCCACCCGCCGCCCGAGCGGTCCTGGTTGCGTGGCTGTCGCTAGCCTTCCCGGGGCTAGCTCAGCAGTGACCGACCTTCCAAGGTTCACCCGGGTGACGCTGAGCTCATCGACATTTTTAGGACCAAGAAGTTCGGCCAGCAACTGGTTTCGCGCTCCCTGCTAAAATTTCCTCCTTCTCCTTCGTCCCTGCCAACAAAGCCACCTCTTCCTACATCCTACACTGCAGAACCACTCTAGAGTCTTTGACTAGATCTCTTTTAACACACACTCTACCACCACTTTGACTCCAATCTTCCAGACTTCACACACTCGACAAGATGCCTTTCAAGGACGGTACGTCTACACTGCTGACCACAGACCCTACCCAACGCCATTGAGCCTCGAGGCCACGTTCCCGCCCGGCGTGTCTGGGAGTCAGGAACCGGAGCATTCGAGAGTAGCCCGAGAACCATCCTCCATGCCACTATTCGGGCTCGCGATTCCGCCCTATGGGTCCGCCCCGTGGGCTGTCACGCCTGAGGCATTTTTCCGAGTCGCATTCCCTGCGCAGCTGCAATCACGCCTCACACGAGGCCGCGGATCGCTTATGGGAGCTTCTCTGGGGATTTCGCAGCGGTCTAGAGCCTGCATGGATTTCGCTGGGCGAAGGAAGCGGCTCGGAAGATCTCGTCATCGGATCGTCACGCTCGGCTCGAGGCTCGACGGCTTTTATACACAAGGCACGACCAGCAGTTTCCGAGACACCGTACTGACAGTCGCACAGGTGATGCTAAGAAGGGTGCTGGTCTGTTCAAGACCCGTTGTGCCCAGTGCCACACCGTTGAGGCCGGCGGCGGCAACAAGATCGGACCCGCCCTGCACGGCCTGTTCGGCCGCCACACCGGCTCCGTCGACGGTTACGCCTACACGGATGCCAACAAGCAGAAGGGCATCGAGTGGAAGGAGGACACTCTGGTACGTTGAGGCGCTCACGCGACGCCTCCCGGGGCGGCGCTCACTTTTGACATGGGCACGACTAACGTGGCCCCTTCCTTATAGTTCGAGTACCTCGAGAACCCCAAGAAGTACATCCCCGGTACCAAGATGGCTTTCGGTGGCCTGAAGAAGGAGAAGGACAGGAACGACCTGATCACGTACGTTCCGGCGACTCCCAATTCCCCCATCAGAGATGATGCTAACAGGCCTCGGGCAGTTACCTGCGCCAGTCTACGAAATAGACGGCGAGAGTTCGGACGGTGTTATGATACGGCAGCTTGTTTTTGCATTACGGCATTAGACAGAAGAAAGACAGACGGGAGACACCTGTATTACTATAGACCTTAGAGGCCTTGCACCCTGGCTGCGCGGCGTCTGTGTGTCTTTCGACTTTCTATAATGACTCTCCTCTTCAAAATTTAGATGATGAATCCCCAAGAGAACAAACAATGACGCCTGCAACTGGTACGACGTGACTGCTGTGACCGTCCTGGTATCTCTCGGCTACTTGCTGAGACTGCTGTTTCCGCAGATCCATCCATATCTTCTCGGCAATAGCGTGCTGGTTTGGAAGGCATACATGTGATGGACCGTTTGAGTGTCGATCACATGTAGCCTTGTAGCATTATATAGATAGTGTCCGACGACTGCCCAACATTGCCTACATGACTTTCTCGAACTGCCTTGGGTCGTACCGGCCATCATTCTTGACACTGGGCTTGACCTCGTTGAGCGCCTTTTCCCAGTCACCCGGCGTGATCTCCGAGTCCGCGCCCGTGTCCTCGCTGATATCGCCGCCGCCGTGGTAGTACGTCCTCTCCAGGCTGGCTTGGGCGGCCGCCTGCATCAGGTTGCCCAGGTCGGCGCCCGAGAAGCCCTTGCAGCGCTCGTCCAGGGCGATTGCGCCAAGGCGCTCGTCGGCGGCACGCCTGTCCTCCTTGGTCGAGATGATGGTGTTCCAGTATATGGTGCGCAGGATGTCGACCCTCTCGTCGGCCGTGGGCAGGCCCACAAAGACGCTGGTGCCGAGCCGCCCGGGCCGCCGGATGGCCGGGTCGATGCAGTCCGGGCGGTTGGTGGCGCCGACGACGTAGATGCCGCTGCGGTCGCCGACGCCGTCCAGCTCCGTCAGCAGCGCGTTGACGACACGCGAGCTCGCGTCCGAGAGCGAGTCGTCGCGCTTGGGCACCAGGGCGTCCATCTCGTCAAAGAACAGGATGCACGGCGCGCTGCTCTTGGCCCGCGCGAATAGCTGCCGCACCGCCCGCTCCGACTCGCCCACGTACTTGTTGAGCAGCTCCGGGCCCTTGATCGAGATAAAGTTGGCCTTGGACTCGTTTGCCACCGCCTTGGCCACCAGCGTCTTACCGCAGCCCGGCGGGCCCCAGAGGAGGATCCCCGCCCCTGACTTGATGCCCACGCGGGCGAAGCGCTCCGGGTACTTGATGGGTCCGATGATGGTCATCTCGAGCTTCTTGCGCACCTCGCCCAGCGCTCCCACGTGCTGCCAGGTCGTGTCGGGGATGGCGCTGAAGCCCTCTCGCTTGGCGGCCGGTTGCACGGTCGACACAGCCGCCTTGAAGTCCGCTTGAGTGATGCCCAACGGCCCGCTGTACATCGCGTTGGAAGCTTTCATGATGCGAATCTCCGACTTGGCCGACCGGGTGCCCGCTTCAGCCTGTGCCTTCCAGGATTTGAGGAGCTCTACCATTTCAGCGTCTGTTGTGGGAATCTGTTCGACGAATATCTCCGACTGCAGGTCCGTCCGCGCCTGGATGCTCTTGAACACCGCGGCGGATACGACGTGCTTCAGATCGGCACCGACATAGCCGGGGGTCAGCCGTGCGAGCGCCGAAAAGTCCACGTCGCCGCCCAGCGCCAGGTCCCGCGTCATGGTCCGCAGGATCTTCTCCCTCGCCGGCTCGTTGGGCATCCCGATGTCGACCTCGACGCCGAACCGCCTCCGCACCACGGGGTCGATGCTTTCGGGCCGGTTGGTGGCAGCCAGAACGACCACGTTGCCGGACCTTTCGCCGCCATCGTCTGACCTGCCGGGGCGCCCGATCTTGTCCATGCCGTTGCAAATCTCGGCCACGATCCTGCCCTCCATCGCCTTCTGCGCGTTGTCCCTCTTCCCCGCGATCGAGTCGAGCTCGTCAAAGAAGACGAGGCACGGCGCGAGGCGCATCGCCTCGTCGAAGATGTCGCGGATGTTCTTCTCGCTCTCGCCGCTGGTGCCGCCCACGAGGCTCGGCGCAGACACGGGGATGAAGGCGACCTCGAGGTCGGCGGCCAGCGCGTGCGCGAGCGTGGTCTTGCCGCAGCCCGACGGCCCGTGGAGCAGCACGCCGTCGCTGGGCCGGTACCCCAGCTCGGCGAGGTCGTCCCCGCGCAGGAGCGGGATCCACACGGGGCCCTTGAGCCTGTCGATGACGCCGTCGACGCCCGCCAGGTCGTCGAGGCTGATGTCCTGCGGCGGCGAGCGGTCGACCTCCTTGGGGTCCCTGCGCCTCCGCTTCGGCTTGGCCTCGCCGTTTGCCTGGCGGTCGACTGTGGGCGTGTCCACGTCCATGGCGTCGGCGCCGCCCGGCGTCCGCCTCCCCGTGGATGAGGCGGCCGAGCCTGTGGCCTTGGCCTCGGAGCCCTTGAAGTTCCAGTGCTTCGTAAGCTGCCTGTTCAGCAGGCCGGCATCTTTCTCCTCCCTCGAGCGTTTGGTACGGCTCTCCTGTGCCTGGATCTCCCGCTCGAGCTCCTCATCCGAGTCCTTGTTGACCTTGGATTCCTCCCGCCGCACATCGATGACCCTCTCGATCGAGTCCTCTAGAATGCGTTTCTTCTGCCTCTTCAGGCTCGAGTTGGACCGCTGGATGAACTCATACACCCCACTGATCGTTAATTTGGAGCCGTTTGAATCGTCTTCGTACTTCCGTACGATTTGGTAGACATCACGGTCCAGGCCCTGCCGTAAGCTTATCGGCATGTTGGGGGTGGTGGTTGTCTCCGGCGCATACTTTTGTGGTGGATGTTGAGAAATGCGAGTGAGTTGAGAGTTTATAGTGGGGCCTGAAAATTTTAGACCGAGATGGCAAGTGCAAGTGGTGTAAGCCAGCCAAGTCACGACGTCCTAACATGGCGAACATCAGGAAAATTACATTTGAAAGTCACCACTTGCAGCTTTGCTGAACCGTACGGACTTGCTATTTGTTTTTGTTGAACTGAATACAATCCAAATTCCAGTCTAACATCGTGCCAAATCCGGCCTGGTGGAAACGCAGGCCTCGACACTGTGGAACGGCACTTCATTGAGCACTTGGAGACTCTTATGTACTGTACCATTTGCAACCCTTCTATGTCAGTCTAGGCATCTATCCTGGAGCCATGCCACCCCGGGGTATGCGCCGTGAGCCATATCGACCACTGAAGAAATTAGAAAGCCGTAGTCCCGAATGAAACAATAGACAAAAAAACGCCACGCTTCCTCCCTTCAAAACAATGTGCCCTGTCCTGGGATGTTCTGCCAAGAACACTTCCACGTGCGTGGCATCATTTGCACGCTGCCATCACCGTCGCTGCTCTCGTGCAACGCCTGTTTCATCAATATTCCGAGGCCTCGTCCCAGTTCTGCCTTCTCCCTCGCCCACCAAATAGCTGTGCAGCCTCCATGCAATAGCCGCCACCTCCACTCGCCATCTTCGTCTCACTGCCATAGCATATTACCACCGCGTCCACTATGGAGCTTAGTATGCCCTCCATAGCACCTAGTATACCCCAGCCAATGAAGCTGGCCACAAGACCAACCACGTAGGCATATGCGCTGCCCTTGATACCGGGGTTGCCGTCAGGCACAGAGACCCGCAGCTGCCTCGCAGTCATTACCCACCCCGCAAATCCTAGAGCCGTGGCCATGATGAACTTGGTCGCCTGCAGGAGGAGCTTCGCCAGGCGGTAGGGCAGCAGCGGGGCGCTACCTCGTTGCCGGAACGCGCGCGGCGTCAGGGTCGTTGTTGGCGCTTGCGGGCCAAGGAAGTCCATCTGGCTCAGGCCGCGGGCCGAGTCCACGAGAGGCTGGGAGTGGATGGCCGCGTAGGTGAGCGTGAGAGGGTTGGTCATAGCCATGATGGACGTGGGGATCAAGGTGTAGAAGAAAGCGGCGATGATGCTGGCGATACGCCGGTGGAGAACAAGCAGGGGCATCCGGACCACCAACGCCAACAGCGTGGACAGCGAGATGGTCCCGAATATGGTGGTCATGGAGTGGTTCAAGGCAGCCGCCACGATTTCGCGAGACGCCACGGCTGGGACTGCGTTGCGGTGAAAGTACCACTGTGAGACTGTCGCCGCAGTCGTCCCGCGCTGGACACCTGAGATCATGGACAGCGTCCATAGATACATCAAGAGGAAATATACACCTAACCACCAGCTTGATGCTTGGAGGACGAACTTGGACACAGCGCCCGAGTACGAGCCACCGAGGAAGACCCTGGTGAACATAGCCAGCCAAATCCATGTCCAACATACGATGAGGGCGAGGGTGCCCATCCCAACAAGCACCAGAGCGCTGTTTGCGGCCAGAATCCGGCTGGAAAACTCGAGAATCGCGATGGCCGAGCCCAGTGCATGACGTCCCTTCCACACCATGTAGACCCACACAACTGCGAAGACGCCGGGGACAGTCGAAGCCCATCGCATGACAACATCCTGGATAGTCGAACCGTGCTTTTCGCCCTGGAAGCTCGACACAAAGGGATATATCGAAAAGGAGAGCATGACAACCGGAACGGCAACCAAAATCAGGCCAACCAGGGGCCGGACGAAGTACCGCAGAGCGGCAAGCCACATGAAGGAGACGATCATTGCCACCAAGGTATCCACGGCCAGAAGGTGGAAAGATGATCGCAGAACGGTGTATATCGTATCGCCCAGGGGTTTCTTCCCACTAGGCGCGGAGGTGTGCAGCCACACCAGGATGAAGGTGGCCAGCATCGAGGCGAGGGCGATGAGATATACCCAGGCGAAGAACGCGTCATGCTTGAACAGTTCGCCCTCTGGTGCTGCCGGTGCAACGTCCGGTCGGTCATCGTAAGGAGAGCTCCCTAGATCCGATTCCATTGTGGAATCTCGCCGTATTGGCACGCGAGCCGTCGCGTTGTAACCCTTCAGCCTCTGGAAAGCAGGGGCATCGTCACTAGACTGCTCCATGGTCAGGTCAGCTGGTGGCTCGCTGTCTGCTATTGTCGACTCCAGACCAACATCCTCCATCCTGCCCTTAGCGGACGAGTTGCTGCTGTTGTTGGACACCACTCTTTCGAGATTGCCCTCGTGACCACCTCGCCCTTTAGCGGCGCGGGCAAAACTGCTTCTGGGCCCGTTCCAACTACTCTTTATACCCCTGGTTTGTCCACGTTCCAAAAAGGCCCTGCTGTCTTGCTGCTCCTCGCTGTGCTCGAGTGATGCCGGGCCTCCCTCGTCCTCGGGCTCTGTACTTTCTTCCAGCCGGCTTGCCTGGAAGACCCGACGAGACCTTTGCAGAGCGTAGAGGTCCGCAGCCTCTCTATCCCTCTCATCCTCGTCTTCCTCTTCCCGCAGTTCGTCCCTAGTGCTGTGAAAAAGGGGTGCATCCTGAGGGGTCGCGAGTCTGGACGCGAAGCTGAGGTGACCGAAACGAGAGGCGGCGGGCTGATAAGGGTTTGTCCCACGGCCAAGAAAAGACCTGTTTCCATGCCCGTTCCTTGATGTCCTATGTTGCCATTCGCCTGGCTGGCTGCTTGGTGGTGTGTCGGCGTTGTCGGGCTGGCCTTGGAAGTTGGAAAGGCGGGACTGCGACTGGGCCAGGAACCTCGAAGCGTCTGGGCCGGATTAGCTGAGCACGAGGGACAATACACAGAGCGCAGAACACATGAGGCACCTGTGAGCATGAGAAGGACCTTACATTCTGAGAACATGGCTGAGGTTCCTCAGCTTTTCGGCTGCTGGGCGAGCCTCAAATCAACGGGTGGCGGTCAGTCAGGCCGGGTGGGCGGGCGAGCCCGGTGGTGCCTGGCAGAAGCGGTCGGGGGAATGACGTGTGAGGATACAACTGGAATGAATGAGAACGGCCGGATCGCCTTCGGGGAGGAGACGGGGCGGGAACGTAGATGAGATATGCAGAAGAAGAGATGCGGTCTGACTTGTCAGGACAGAGGCAGAGGTAGAGGCCAAGGCATTGTAGTACCAGACCAGTGGGAGAGAGGCCCAGAGCCGAGGCGGGATGACTAGGCGTGAGCGAGCACGTACACTTGAGGGTCTAATGCCTAATGCAGGGATTCAAGTCGTCCCGCTCCTCTGCTTTGACCTGGCCGCGGCCGGGCAGGCAGTCACAGGTGCAAAGTCACAGGCAGCTATTCTGTCATCACACAGACTTGCAGTACTCCTCATGCCTCCCGCACCCAGCCACTCACGGAAAGCAGTCGGTCTCCCGGCGAAGTTCCTTGGTGACGCCCCTCTTGCCCCTGTGCCTTCCCCCACGAGCTGCAGATAAGCGGGAGATGGGCGATAGTGCCCGCCCCTGTCTCCTGCCTGGGGACTTGGGCCTTGTACCTAGGTATATCCAGATAGCCTAGTCATCAGGTGGCTGCTCCACCCCAGCGTGACATCGATCCCGGATGCTCATACAGACTAAGTACCCGGGTGGATCAGCGGTCCAACGTCACTTGTGATGCTCAGATTCCTGCCATATGTCCCGTTCTCACTCTTCGCTGCTCACTCTGCGTCGTCCTTCCTCCTCAACCCGCTAAACCCGTGATACACCACCCTGTCCCGCGCTGTGCTCTCGTGCGACCTGTTCCTGCTTTCTGTCTAGTCCAACTTTGCCCAACAACCCATCTTCCTAGCCGTCTACACCCCCAAAAAGATCGCCACCTTACCCTATCAGATCGAACGGCCCGCTCGCTCGGAATCCTTGACGACTCCGGTCTCGAGACAACCAAAACTCTCAACCCCGCCCCTCTTGACCGTCGTCCCGTGCATACACTTTCACATCAGATACCCGCCGCCGTCCACATGTCCTCACCGCCGTGGGATTATATCGCCAAGCTGGTCTGCATAGGAGACAGCGGCTGCGGCAAGTCGTCCCTGACCATCCGCCTCTGCGAGGGCCGCTTCGTGCAACACCACGATGTCACCATCGGGGTAGAGTTCGGCTCCAGGATAGTACCAGTCGGCGCTCCCGCCAACAAGGCAATAGCCGCCTCCCACACAGACGCCTCCCCGCCGCCCACCTCCAGCCCCGACGCCTCCTCGAAACCAGACAAGCCAAACGGCCTGCCCGACCCGCCCCGCGCCGCCCCCAAGGACGCGCAGCAGCAGCCCCAGAAGCACATGAAGCTGTCCCTCTGGGACACGGCCGGCCAGGAGACGTACAAGTCGGTGACGCGCTCCTACTTCCGCGGCGCGAGCGGGGCCCTCCTCGTCTTCGACATCTCGCGCAAGTCGACCTTCTCGCACGTCACCGACTGGCTCAACGACCTGCGCCAGATCGCCGAGCCCGACATCGTCGTCATCCTCGTGGGGAACAAGGCCGACCTCGCCGGCGAGAGGCGCGAGGTCAGTGCTGAGGAGGCCACTGCTTGGGCCCGCCAAAACGGCGTCCTGCGCTACGTCGAGACGAGCGCAAAGACCGGCGAGTACGTCGAGGAGGCCTTCCTCGGCGTGGCGGAGAGGATCTACCAGAACATCCAGGCCGGAAAGTACGACCTCAACGACAGACGGTCCGGCGTCAAGGGGCAGGGCGCCGGGTGGGGCGGGGGCTCTGGCGTTAAAGTTGACGCGAGGAAGAGTTCGAGTGGTGGTATGTGTTGTTGATACGCAGGTTCCAGGGGGTCGGGCGACGGAAAAGCGGGCGCAACGCAGATGGTTTCGCGGGCGTCTCCCATGGAACAAGAAAAGAAGTTCATGAGGGCTCGTCAGGTTGATAACACCCGACCGGAACAAATTTTATGGAAGTACTACGACTCCAATGTACAGCACGTAATGCATAATCAGCAAGCTGGGCTGACACACGGCATCAGGCATAGATAAATTGAGCATCACACAACATAGCAACCAGAAACGAGATATGGTATTACTTCTTGAACTGGGGAAATCCCTTCTCTTCCAACTGTCCTAATCTATCAGGCATCCTTGCCAAATGACCAAACATCGAAAACTCCGTCCCGACAGATAGGCCACCTACAGCAACTTGAACCAGCCGTCAGATTTTGGCACAACGCTCGAGATAGCCCGAAGTGACTCCTAGCTGCAGGCTGTAGTGTCAAATGCTTTGGTGTGACCAAAACGGCCACCCAACCAACTCTTCGGTTGTGGCGGGTTGTTCAGTCCGTCACCCTCCACGTGTCGAACCACTTCATGTAGGAGTAGTCCTTGTTTGGTCCAGTCATGCCCCAGCAGATTGGCATAAAGTAGACGTAGAGACCAATGGTGACAGCGTAAAACGCGCCATAGACGACAGCCTGGAGGATCTGGTTGCGGTTCCGCAGGCACCAATCCACCAAGAAGCCCGTTGTCAGGATGGCGAAGTATAGAGCAGGGTAATAATGGTGGACATAAGTGACCCGAGCCATGATGACGAACGGCAGGTAGTGCAGGAACCAACCCGCGAGTGGGTAGAGGCCGGCGTAGTGTATTTGGTCAATGTCGGACTGCGACAGCTCCTTGATACCGCGCTGCCATCGGACAAGGTACCACAGAACAACCGCGCCAATGAGACCCATGGAAAGTGTCGAGCCCCAGTATACGAAGGGGTTGCCCAAGAGGAAATACTTGACAATGTGGTCGTCCCAGCCACACATGCGCAAGCCAACATTCTAAATCTCACATCAGCATATTGAGGTCCTAAGACACACAGAGGAAGCCCTGAAATGAGACGAGGCCAAACTTACCAGAATAGGCCACTGCCACCACTGGGATGCCAAGTCATCCTGCTTGTCTGGATCAGGGACCAGTGCGTTGTTGGATGTCATCATCGCAACGTTTAGATGAATGAAGTCGTGGATGAAGGGCGACTTGTACTGGCCAGGTTCCGCAGGAGGCAACTTCTCGTTCCAATGCGCCTCCACGTTCCAGTGAGTATATGTATCTCTGGGATTGTTCTCCTTGGTGCAAGTCACTTCGATCTGTCGGAACCCCCACTGAGGCAAGTTGACGTTACCAGCTCGCAAATAGCAGCCAAGGCTTTCATGTCTCAGTCGGAACGCGGTGGTTAGCGTCCGGACCCTGCTGCGGTCCCTGGATGCAACGTCTCGCACAACCTCTACCTTCCAGTGGTCTTTGTCGTCGCCTATTGTCAAGTTACCATAACAGGACACCTCCTTGTCAGCCTTGGTGACAGGCGCAGGGATATCATGAGAGTGCAGGTTGCGGCCGGTCTGAGCGTGGATCAGACGGATGGTTTCGCCGTCCCCAATAAAGCGGGGCTCCTCATTCTCGTCATAATCCTTGTCGCGGCGGTTCGGGTAGAAGAACCAATCGTTGTTGGCATCCTTGTGGTGGTAGCAGGTAATCTGTTGCTGGCCAGAACCATCGGGATAAGTTTGGACGTGGGAGTGCAAGAGTCCTCCGCCATAACCCATGTTCTTAATCGTTGCCCGAGAACCGTAGGCCACCTCGAGAGGGCTGTTCTGGCCAACCTCAGTGCCGCGCAGGTTGGCCTGGAAGAGGGAGCTCATCTGGGCGTCACCTGGTCCGCTGTCGGTGAGGACGGCAAAGTGGATGGCGAAGCTGAGCATGTAGATCAGGAATGGGAGGACGATCAGGCCAACTACTCTCGCGGCAAGGTGAGCTCCGAGTTCCGCGTAGGGCATCCGGATGTTGCCGAATTTGTTCCAAAGGTCCTCGGCCGTGTAGAGGCCAACCAGCGCAGTGACGAAGAGCCCGACCAGTTTAACACTAGTGACACAGCCGATGCTGACTCCCGTCATGAACAGCCAGAAGAACCATTCGGGTTCGAAACTCTTGTCCTGCAGCCGGTGGAATTTCGCCCAGCAGAGGGTCGTCGCAACCGTGCCGCATAGGAGCATCGAATCGAGGAGAATAAATCGGCTGATGGTGGTGTACGAGTTTTCGCAGAGAACCATGAGCGTAACTAGCCAGACTGCTGGTCGCTTGAAGTTGAGTTCCCTGGCAGTCCAGTAGGCCATCGGAACGCAAATAGCACCGAAGAAGGCATTGAACTGGCGCATAAAGGTGTAGTTGACATCCGCTGGGTATGTCTCCCCAGATTTGAATTCGAAGGACCCGTTGTATCCAGCAAGATAGCCCGACAGGCCAACAAGGAGCTTTCCCAGGGGCGGCTAACCTAGCATTAGAACATTGTCTGGTATAGGATTCTGGCGGGGGCGACGTACGTGGACATCAAAGTAGTATTCATGCTTCAGGTAGTGAGATCCGAACTTTCCAAAGCTGCCACGATGTCAAGGTCAGCGAATGCTGCTGGTGGGTAGCGCCAGCCTGGTGCTCAACGTACTGGGCTTCGTCCCAGGTCACAATGTTGGACCGTCCGATGTTATAGAGGCGGGTGAAGAAGGCGAGGGCGGTAAAGATGATGGGGGCGATGAGGAACTCCCACTCGTCGAGGACTTGGATGATGGATGGTTGCTAAAGTTGCCCACGTCAGTACGTGCTCTACACAGCATATGACTCGTGCTCATAGCCACCTTGACTGACCTTCTTGACCTTTTCCTTGTCGTTGGCTTGAGGCTGGCCCTGCAGGGCACCGGGCTGGGTGGAAGGGATGTTGCGCCTCCGCAGGGCATCATCGCCGACGTCTGCGCCAGAGGCGACGGCCCGTTCGGTTGCGGCCATGGTGGCGGCGGTCTGAAGTAAGCTCAGTCCAAGATCACGTCTTGAGAAGAATAGTCCCAGAAGGGTGGAAAGGAAGTGGAGATAATAAATGTGGTGAAAGACAGTGTCGAAAAAGGGGGGTGATCAAAGTAGGATCCCAAGGTCCGGGGGGCCTGCGATGAGAATGCAAAAGGCTATCGCGCAGACATGAGTTGCCCGGTGAAGAGGACAATTGGCGACAGAGGATGCACAACCTCTTGTGGGAGTGGAGAGAATGTGGCCGAAGACAGAGCTTGGCTGAAGGGAAAGGGATGGAGCGGAGGATTACTGAAAATAATCGTGGCCTTTACTACGCAGCTCGAGTGCCGACCAAGGAGCAGCCGTCAGCTCTGGATCAGGGACGAGATTGTGTAGTACCTGGGTAGCGCGTAGGCTTCGTACCCGGGGTCCGCACTTGTAGCTTGCTAACAAGGCAGCCGCAGGGTGTCAAGAAGACCCCTGCCTGAGCTGCCCGCGCATGCGGTACCGTGCAGTACTGCAGCACTTTGGGAGCTCCAAATTGATCGCCAAGGCGAGTGGATCAGCACATCCGCCCTCCCTCCCTTGCAGTACTGAGTGACAGCCAAGGATGGGCGGCCCAGGCCCGATTGACCCACAGCTCCGTGGTATGCTGTGGGCTAACACAGCTACGTGTACATATTTTGTTTTGATTTATATCAAACTACATGCTGGTTTCCCAGTTGACTCGGCCATTTCCTCCATCCCACGTCACCATTCTTGTTTTCCTCAAGGTTTCAGCAGACCTATGGACACGGGCTGGTAGATCCCAAGGCTCTGTCAGAATCCATCAATTCTACGTGAACGCTTGAGCAGGGCTGGCGGGGGAGGAAGTGGCCAGATTCGGCACATGCTGGAGGTTGCACGAAATCTCCCTGTTGTCGGGGCGGCGTGGCACAGGAAACCTGTCATGTACGATGTCTATTCAGGCGGCTGATTCCTGTCCAATAATGCAGCTTTCTCTTCGTGCCTGTCTCGGTAGTTTGGAGGCATTGCGATACTTAGTACCTAGGTAGTAACTGACCAAGGAGAGGGTAGTGGAAAGCGTGTCGCTTCTCTCTGTGCACGAGGAGAGAAAGTTTTCACCCAAGGGAGCAAAGTGAGCGTCCGTTCGCGAGATCTGTCCACCGAACAGCTGGGCGGCTCACGTATCGGATGACTATTGACTGAGTAGCGGTCCATAGCAGCCTGCCCATGATCAAATGCCCCTTACTAGGCGCAGAAAGAAGGACACGGTAAAGTGCCTAGCTGCCCCACATGGTACATTTGGTATGTGTAGACCATGCAATCCATACCAAATACCTAGGTAGACTTTATCATGGGAGATCACAAACACCCGGACAGCCCAAACTTTGGGAGCTTATGCATCCGTATGCTGGGTGTGATTTCCGTTCGGGATTATTCTACGGAAAGAGTAGAGCCTATGACTGCCTACCGTGAGGGCCATTGGGAGCTGCATGCGGAACGGGAGTGTTCTGACAATGGGTACCGGGGATCTGTTAGTGTAGCTTGTCATTCTCGCCGCATGTGATGGACTGGGTTGCTGACTTGCCTCAGTTCCCACCTTCCTAGGCACGACCCCAGCAATACCGCTGTAGCGGTGCTGGGCCGAGACCACCTGGCTTTCCCCCGGGTGCGGGCTGCTGGGATGGGCTGCGACATTAAAGATCTGAACATACCCTGCCCAGCCTGCCAGCCTGCACACCTACGCAGTAGACTGACTTACATACATACCATACCACCATTTCCCAGATAGCAGATTGACTTTGGGGTGCCAATTGCCATAACCCCCGTCCGAACTGCCGAGAACCTATCCTACCGTTGTGACCCCTCTGCATATTCTCCTAGGGTCTCTGTGAGGCACCTCACATGGGCCGCCGCTCAGTTCCGCATCGCCCTGCCCGACCAGGTTCCAAATGTCATCCCTAGTATCCGACTACATCATCAACCCCGTCACCCGGACCGTCGTCCGTCGCTTCTCGAGCCCTTTCACCGTGGGACCTTCGCCCGAGCCCCGTCATCCCTTCTCACGAGGCGACTACCCAGAAGAAAATGGCGACGCCATTGCCGATTTCGACGGTCCTTCAACCCCTTTCCCCAGCCTCGCAAGGTTCACAAGGACTCCCGACATAGCCCTTGGTGCCAGGTCCCCACCCCTTCTCATCCCCCAAATGCGAAGGGGAGTCACTGCTCCCGTCACGGACGAACTGTCACGCCCCCTGACAGTCCCCTCAATTGCTCCCCTACGACTCGAGATGGAGCGCCATGAGCTGTCCGACACGGAGAGCGCCGCTGAGCCAGAGGGTGCCATTGACGCTGGCGCACATGCCGACAGGGAGTCCCGCAGGCTACCTGCAGACGACGGGATGCGGGCGATGCGACTACGGATTCTCAGTATCCAGTCTAGCAATATCACTTTCGACCAGAAGAGATACCTCACACAGCAGCTCCTTACCGAAAACTACACCAGCGTCAGGCTCGCTAAGGCAGTCGCTGATGGGAAACCCTCAGCGTCTGTCCCCGCCACTGAGCACGCCTCGGCTTCGACGTCCCGAGATATCGGCTTTGGGGTCTCAGCGCTGGAGACGCTCAAATCCTGGACTGGGCTTGAGGAGAGGGCCAGACTCCACGTCTCAGAGGAAGACCGCCAACCAACATATGTGCCCGCCACGGCCATTCTCAATGACGAGGAAGACATGGAGGACGCCGATGGCGCCGAGGCTCAATTGTTGGGCTGCTTGCACTACAGACGGAACGTCAAGCTCCAGTGTGCGGCTTGCGAGAAATGGTACACTTGCAGGTTGTGTCATGACGAGGTTGAGGAGCACATCTTGCCCCGAAAGATGACCAAACACATGCTGTGCATGCTGTGTGGTTACGCGCAAAAGGCATCCGATACCTGTGTGAACTGCGGCGAGTGCGCGGCGCAGTATTACTGCAACATCTGCAAATTGTGGAGTGACGACGTGAATAAGCCCATCTATCATTGTGAAGACTGTGGCATCTGCCGAGTCGGGCATGGGCTGGACAAGGACTTTTTCCACTGCAAGGTTTGTGGTCTCCTCAATGCCCTGACTATTTCATTTGTGGTGCTAACTTTCTTATACACAGACCTGCCGCGCATGCATATCCATCACACAGACTAACAACCACAAGTGCATAGAACGTGCGACAGACGCTGACTGTCCTATATGCGGCGAGAACATGTTCGCCTCGCACAAGACCGTCATTTTCATGGACTGTGGTCACTCAATCCACCGCACATGCTTCAACGAGTATATGGCCTCGTCCTACAAATGCCCAATCTGCAGCAAGAGCATTGTGAACATGGAGGCGCTTTTCACAAACCTGGCGAACATCATCCGCGAGCAGCCGATGCCGGAAGAATATGAGAACGTCACATCGACAATTCTCTGCAACGACTGTTCAGCAAAATGCACCACGCAGTACCATTTCCTGGGCTTGCGCTGTCAGATTTGCCGGTCATACAACACAGTGGAACTAGAGCGGTCTGAGATGCCCGGGGAGAGGACTGAGAGTGAGCAAGTACCTGCGCCCGGGCATCCAGTTCCGGCGACCTCGGCAACGCAGGGGCAAGCTCAGCGCTCATTACAGGACTGTACCAATGGGTCAAGCTCTGCCGCAGGACTGCAGTCAAATACCTCGCATGTGCAATATAGCTTGAGCCAAGATGCCGCAAGCCCAACTGGTCTACATACGCATGCAGTTCCGGCGCCATATCCCACGATTGAAGACGACGATGACGAAGAACTTGACTTCTGGGGAGGGGAGGCCCGGAGCGGGCCCGAAAGTGAAGAGGACGACGACTATGAAGACGACACAGATGCTGAGGACTCGGAGAACGAGGAGGATGACGACAATGAGGACGAGGATATCATGTTGTTCGGCCATAGGTGAGGAGCCATGGAACTCGTCTACGGGAAACTTCGGGAGATTGCATTGCCATTGGTGATTTGAAAGGCGACGGCGTTCGGCATACCTGGTATCGGAGGCAACCGGCTGGGCTTCGGTGAGGATCGATCAGTTGGGTTAGCATATATGCATTCGATGGGGTTGGAAAACTTTGGGCTCGGCGCAGGGCATTCGGGGCGGTTGTTTTCATTGAATGGTTGGTAAATGCCCGGGGGCCATATTGACTTAATTGCACAAGCCGTGCAGAGGTATTCACATAGCAAGTAATCGATTCGCAAACCTCTGGTGCTTCCAGAAAACTTGGTGTCCGCCGATGCATTCCTCAAACAAGTAATGACCAAAAGCAACGGACGACCTGGTGATAAAGACGCCGGACTCCATGAACCATCTGAAGCGCCGGCCCAGTCATTGCTGCTGCTGCTGCTGCTTCCGCGACTCGAGCTCAATCTTGGTCTCCTGGGCGCCCTTGCGCAGCTCCTTGATGGTGGTCTGCGTTCGGGTCACAGTGAGCGATGCGAACGCCAGGCAGGGAACAGCGTAGGGGAAATGAGGAAGCACACGCGACAGACTTACAGCAAGTGCCTCCGGATTGACTCCCCGCTCAATCAGGGAGGTACATATTGATATCTCCCGCCGGTCGAGGTGGCAGTTCTGTATTGGGCGGGCACGCGGTTAGCACGCGGTCACAGACGGTGGACGGTCGCGCATGTGGACCGGGCGGCTTGCTCACGAGGATCTGGGAGATCTCCCAGAGGAGGTCTACGGCGACTTGAGCCGAGGCTTGCTTGTTTTCCTCCGGTGGAGGCGGCATTTTGTGTTGTCTCTGGGTTGTGTGTTGGTGGTAAGGGTGAGGTTCTGAATGAGCGCGGATAAGGAAGGTACTTAGAAGGCAAACTGATCCACAGGTCACCTGGCGGGGCGCTGGTTCATGGACTGGACCCTGCATATTATGCGGAATCAGCGAACGCCACCTTCGCGTTGTGGAAACATTATGGTGTTCTGAATTCCATGGCTTTGGATTTTAACGGTGTGAATTAAATAGTTTCGCGTCATGTTTCATTCGCATCATTACTCGTCTAAGCCACTGCAGTCTGTGAGGCTGCCACCACGACTTCCCTGTCCGCCTTCCTCTTGTGAGATCAGGCACTCCGGTGGTGGACGGCATACAGGCACTCCGATGGACAATAAGACAGCTGAAAGCAATCATACAGTCGCCCTGGTCGTGGTTAGGCTGCTCGAATCCAAACCCTCCTACAGTTCCCGCGCACGCGTGCGTAAAGTCCAACTTTATTGCGCCAGCTCAGCTCTTGAAGGCCTCCACGAACAACTCCCTCATCCCTTTCAATAACACCGCCAGCTCCCTCGTCTCGTTCGTCCTCTCCAGCACCCTCTCGATGCTCTCCCTGTCCAGCTTCGGCCTGCAGTGCTTCACCTCGTAGTCCCTCGACGTGGTGCTCAGCTCGAACCACGCCTCGCGCTCCCAGTCCTTCTCGTCGATGTGCGAGAACACGAACTTGAGCCTGTCGTCCTGCCCCGCCCCCTCGATCTTCAGGCACAGGTTCGTGATCCAGAAGTCCAGCTCCGGCACGTTGAAGCGTGCCTGCGCCTCCTGCTGGGCCTGGTGCGCTCGCTGCGCCGCCAGCCGCGTTTCGATCTCCTTCTGCGTCTCCTCGATCTGTTTCTGGAGCGTGTCCCGGAGCGCGAGCTGCTTGTCGCGCTCCGCGCTGAGTGAGGCGATGGCGGCTTGCATTTCGCGGGTTTCGGCTGCCTCCTTGGCGATGCTGTTTTGGTGTGTGTTCGTCTTCATCTGGAGTATGTCGATATCTTTTCTCTTCATCCTTTGGTCCTCTAGGTAGCGCTCAAGTCAGTCCCAGCATTGCGGTGTTTCGGGAGCGCAGGGGAGCGCAAGGGAGGCGCGCACCTTGGAGCTCTGTGACCTGCATGACGAATTGGTTCTTCTCCTCCAGTACTCTCTTTCTCCCCTGCTCGATGAACGCGTCGAACTTGGCCGTGAACCTGGCCATGCGATCGCGCAGCTCGTCGAATCCGAAGTTGATGCTCGGCAGGCTGTCCGCCACGGATGGCGCGGCCATTGTTTGTCGGCTCTGTGAGCTCCTGGGCTCAAACACGGTAGACATCTTGTGGCGGTATATTTGATGGGTGGTTCGTGTGGAATTTGAAGGCGTTGTTTCGAGATGAGGTGACTGCTTTGGGCGGAGGAATGTCGCAATGCCAGGCGGAGCGTGGGTGAGGGACCAAATTGGATGCGAAAGCCGATTCCTTTCTCTGTAGATCTCGGTCCGTTGCCAGAGCAATAATCGTGGCACGCTAAGGTACGTACCCGCGACTAGGGGGTCTGACAAGGGTGTCGGTCCATTAGCTGCTCACCTTGACTCGCAGTGGACCTGGCCCGTCTCTCACATCTACTTTTTGGGGCATAAAGTTTTATTTGCTCTCAATACAAGCCAGGACATTCTTCGAACATATTTTCTTACCCATAACGCTTTTCTGGAAAACTCGTGCTGGCTCGGCCATCGCTATGCATACTCCAACCTCGAATTTAGTGAACAGTTTTAAGACCGACAAAGCTTATGGCTGAGGGCAGCCCCAAGTCGGAGGGTGGTGAGCATCACCGCGTAGCTCAAAACAAAATATCCGACAAAATTGAGATTCATCGAGTGAACGACGTCTTACTCGGCCATGTGGGCCAAATCTCATACCACTCTGCCCGTGATGAGGATGCAGACATCGGAGAACTGGGCTTCAGTCGGAAAGTTGAGAACCGTGAGTGACCAGTCTGTGGCATTTGGGCTCCTCGTTGTTTTCTGTATAGGCATAATACTGACCAAACCCACAGTGCCATCGTTTCAACAAGTCTTGCCGTCCGAGCAATGGTTCCCGCCGACGCGAACAAAGTCTGATGCACCCCATGCGGGCAGCTTTAAGGACACCAAGTCTCAAATGTACTGGTTGCTCAAGACTTACCCGGAGGCTTTCCTCGGAAATTTAAGCCTGCAAGGGACCATATCGGAACAGCTTCGTGCCTCTCGGTCGCATGGTGATGGCGTGGAAAGTCAACTAGGATCGGTTCTCGCAGTTGGAGAGGTCTCTGACCTGAGAAATCCTTCTCACCCCGTGTCACGGCCCGCCGTGGCGACGGCGGCTGGCGAGGCTGGCCATATTCTTCGGGTGTCCATGGTTGCCTTGGAAAAGTGGACTTGGGCCGAGTCATCGTTCCCAATAGGAGCACCTCAGTCACAGTTCCATGGGACTTGGAGCAGTGACGGATCCTCCATATCTAAGATACAATTCACCACCAAGCCGAGACAATATGACCCGATTAGATGGCTCATCGCTCAAAGGTCAACGTCAACAACCATCTTCCGACCAGAGATTCGTGCGAAACCTACGTCTGGAGTGGCGCGAACGGCAATATTGGGCGATGCAGATGTGCAGCACATTGCGCTAGGCCCTCTCGTTACGCTGACCAAGGATGCTACCGGAGGAGGTGAACACTCTGACTTCTCGGTCAACGTTGGCTCAGAAACAGATGCTGCACAGATCGCGATTGTGGACGTCTGTGGGAATTGGTCGGTCTGGTTCATTGATAGCCAGCGTAATCACCATGGGGGGCCAGGAATTTATACAGCCATTCCGAAGACCAGAGGAACTTGTGGACTCTCGCCATCGTCTTGGCCTTCCAATCAACCACGTCCCTCCGAGAACAATTATCGGATTGCCTGGGTCTGCAAATCGGCAAGAGTCGATGACTGGGAGCGTGACAGCAGCCCGTCGGAGACTCATGGATCGGTATCCCGTTCGCTCCAGACTGACTACCTCACTAACCATCTTGAATCCGACCCGAAGTACAATGGACTGCTTATTTGCGATCACACACGTGTCCAGGTTTCAGACACTGAGGGGTCCAAAGTCCATTCACATCTCAACTTTTCCAGGCGTCACCGCGCAGACGTGCTGCTTGAAGCTCAATCTATCGAGGGATGTCCATCCCATGTTCTGGTGCTCACCACAGAAAAGCTTTACGTGCTAGACACAAGCAGTATTAAGGACCAAGAAGCAAGGAACCCGAGGATACTGATCTCATGCCCACATTTCAGAGGCCAGACCAAACAAACTCTGAAAATGTCTGTGGTGAGGTTGCAATCTTCTGCTGAATGGGCTAGTTCCCTCGTGTTGGTTTATTCTAGTCACAACTCCCGCGTGCAGCTATTTCACCTCACGATTAACTCTCAAGATGGGAGTGCAAGCTTCCATCATCAGGTGGTGCAACTCCCGGGCTTTCACACCAGTCTCGGTGAGCTTGCAGGCATCGCATCCCTACATGCAGTACCTCTCCGACGTTCCGCATCAAAGGGCCGTCATAGTCCTGCAAGCGAGGCTACCGGTTCTCCCGTCGACAACAACAAGCTTCAACTCTTCCAGCTTTTTGTATTGGCCAATGACCTGAACCTAGCTTCATCAATTGTTGCCATTACATTTGGAAGTGCTCAGTGGCCGGGATGGCCCAAGAAATCGGCGAAAACTGCGTGGGATGACACCCAATGGAGGACTTCACTGAGAAAGAGGGGGCTACGAGAGGTCGAAGATGTCTTCGTCGTTCCTGATGCGGTCGAAGAGGACAGGCAATTCAGTCGCCAGCGTCGGATCAGGAGTTTCCCAAACCACAACACAATTTATTTGAGACTCTGGCTGATCAAACTCATGGAAGAGATCAACGTCGGCTTCTTTGGGGAATACGATTTCGTGTCGGGTGGTGACAACGGCGTCGGACCTTTTGATTCTATCAAAGACATATCGGAGAAGCGAGAAACACATGAGCACGTCGCGTTGCAGCCTTTGCTAGGATTCAAAGACCAATGGCACGCTCTAGATCTCACAAGATTGGATGCTCTGTGGAATCGAGAGCTCGAGCGGCTCAAGAAATCGAGCGACGTCCAGCTCTTTGAATGCGGCACATTTGGGCCGAGACTCGACGTCGCCGCTCTCTTCGAACGGTTCTCCATCAATTGGTCTAGCCTTATGGCAGCTGAGTCGCTGAAACCAACACAGTGGAGATACATGCAGCTTGCGTTGGAGAGAATGGCTGCCGAGGTGTACTTGTCAGAGAAAGGCGTCTACATGGCACCTCAGTCGACTCTAGACCTTGCCTCAAGGGCCAAGCCGAGAGAAGGAAACAGCCAATCCACAGTCGATGACTTGTATGAAGAGCTGCAGTTTTCTCGCGCCGGGTCAGAAATGACATTACCAACACCTTCAGCAACACCGTCATCCTCCCGAGCAACCTCGCAAGTTGCCGAATCGTTCGAGACGCAAGAGGAAGATGACACATCTGATCGGGAATGTCCAGCCGTGACGCGCCTACGTATGTATCTTCAATCGACCAGGTTCACTCCTCCAGCAAAGCAAGGACAAAGCCGCGTGATGTCTCTCTGGCCTGAGCAGAGAGGCAGCGACCCCGAGAATTACAGATACTCGCGCAAGGGGAAGGGGGCGGATGGACTCGAACAAGCGGCGAAGCGCAGGCAGGAGAAAGACGTGGAACGCCGGCGCCGTAGAGCCGAGAGGAGAGCACAGCTTGGGATTAAGCTGGAGGGCTTTGGCGACTCGTTCAGTCAGGCGCATGTGCCGGATGAGGTCCGATCGAGTCCACCGCCTCAGCTGTTCGCGAAGAGCCAGGGACAGTATCAAGGCTTTGGGTTTGGAAGCCAGAGTCAGGCTCAGAGCCAGAGCCAGAACTTCGGTCCTTCGCAGACAATGTCCCAGCCGATCCGGGGCGAGTTCGGGACTAGGACCTCGGTGCTCAGAAAGAAGATCAAGGGGAAGCATAAGGCGAAGTCGGGTTTTAAGTAGAAGTCTTGATTCTTTCAGCCTTGAGAGGAGGTAGAGAAAGTTGACTACGTTCATGTGTGACCTGTGTCTTAGGCAGGCAGAGACCAATTTGACCGTGGATATTGAATTCAGTTCCCATCACGGGAGGACAAAATTCAATTCTTTCCTGTCGAGGGGAATCATTAAAGTAGCGATGTGAATAATCCTCTTTCAAATGTAAGATACCACCACCCTTACAACATCTGGATTGGTGTGCTTGTTTGTGGTTGAACGTTGGCTGGTGGTAGGTACTGTGTACTGTTGAGATGGCGGGATTGTCGAGCTGCTTGAGTGGACCGATCTGCAACCTCCCGGCTGTGACTTACAAAAGTCATCAACTACAGTTGAACCCGTTCACTCACCGTCACGCTCAACTCGCAATTCTCGCAGACTTTTCATACCAACCAACAGTGCCCAGGATGTCTCACTGTCACGATGAGCATGACCACCATCATGGTGGTCATGAGCACGATCATTCTGACGACATAACCCCCGCGCTGCAGTTCTCACTGTATCAGCACATCGACTTCGATAATATCACCACCCTCAACGAGAGCGTCCACGGCTCGGGCAAGGCCATAACCAAGAAGGAATGGACCGAGAGACTGAGCGAGCAGCCCGAGGTGGCCAGCGATGCCGATGAACAGCTGATCATTAACATCCCGTGAGCCTCAAAACAACAACCAAACACGAAAGATCCGCTCCCACGCAAACACACCCCCACACCCCCTCCCACACATGCACACGCCCACAGATGCAGACAGAGATCGACTAATACCACCGCGCCCTCCAGTTTCGCCGGGCAGGTGAAACTGCACTCGATCCTGATCCGCACGTCGCAGTCGGCCAGCGCGCCCAAGACGCTCAAGGTCTTCCAGAACAGGGAGGACGTCGACTTCGAGGCGGCCGAGGACGCGCCCGCCGAGCAGGAGTTCGAGCTCTCGCAGACCTCCGAGGTGCAGGACCTGCCCGTCAAGCGCGCCAAGTTCGGCAAGGTCCAGCGCCTGGCCCTCTTCTTCCCTGACAACTTCGGTGAGGGCGACGAGGACGTAACGAGGATCTCCTACCTCGGCTTCAAGGGCGAGTGGATGCAATTGGGCCGGGCTCCAGCGAATATTCTTGTGAGTGATTGATTCCCCTCCCCATCACGCCCTCGGAATTACTGTGTAATGGCAATGTTCTTCGGTGAGGGTATCCTCGCGAGCTCCATCTTTCCACAGTCCCCGGTGTAGTGCTAGAGACTGGCTTCACTTGGTCTTGTGCTATAAAGCTGGAGATGACTGATATGAGATTTTGCAGTACGAGGCCGCCGCAAATCCAAATGACCACAAGATAAAGGGTACGGATATCAATCAAGTGGGCAGCGGTATTGGCGGTCGTGGTCCGGGCCAGTAGAGATGTGGTCTACATGGGAGAGACGCAAGCGGGTAGTTAGTTCACTTGCATGCTACAAAATTGCGCGAGATGGCAGTATCTCAATGCTTGTCCCAGCCGATATGTGTTATCAGCTTCGACTATCGAGCCACCATATGGCATACCACCATTGTCCCGTTGGTAGCTACATGAAGTCGTCCTCCCAGTCCTCGTCTCGGTCTTGGTTGCTCGATCCCGCCATGTTCTCCTCGCTGAAAATATCATCGTACGCATGATCCTTCTGGTACTTCAGCTGCTCTCTTTCCTTCTTGACTCGGGCTTCTTCCTTCTTCTGGAGGGGGGATTAGTATCGACTGACAGCCGCTGAGATGGTAGCACATTAACACATACTCGTGCCAGCTGGGCGGCCTGGTCCTTTTTCCGCAGCTCCCGCTGCCGGTCGTCCTTCTCCTGCTTCAGGTCGGGATGTTTCTCAACCTTGGTCTTGTTGAGTCTGTTGATGATTGCGTTTTCCCTCTCACGCACCAGAACCCTCTTGACCTAGTAAAGAAGTCAGAAAAGGAGTCCCAAACGCTGAAGGTCTGAGGTAGAACAAACTTTTTTGTCGCTGTGGAAGGAGACCTGGCCGACTGCCATGCTGCCGTCTTTCTTGAGGTTCGACCATGGTGTATAAATGATGGTGATGTTGTCCTTCTTGTTGCCTGAACACGTTTCTCTCAGCACACAGGTTCCCGTTCAATTGCCGGCAGTATAGCGTACCTTCGATCGAGTTGGCCTTGGTAAGCTGTGCCAGATCCGTGACGAGAGGTTCGGGGATATCCTCCCACGTCTCGCCCTCCCTCAGCCGCAGGTAAATATGCGCACTAGAAAGCTTGTCCACATGGAACTAGAAACAACACACAGACAAGTCAGGCTGGTGACGGACATTGCCAAAAAGTACGGTTCTCTCTCATACCCTGCAGCCTTGTGAGCACGTTGTTCCAGCAAGCGTAGACCGCGCCAGCGCCCAAATGAAACTCACCAAACATCCTCTTCCCACCCATGCTTGATTAGATCCTCATCTGTTATGGCTGTGTGAGTTGTGACTTGCCTCTTGACGACGGCTATGGGCACTGGGCTTGGTCACGCACTCTCGAACTTGTCCTTGCCTACGTAAACGTAGGCAGGCGGGTCGACCACCGTTGAGGTGAAGTAGTAGACCATTTTGGATTGGCATCAACGAGAGTCGAAGGCCAAACAAAAGGAATCGTGAGGTAAATGCACCGCCTGCAAGTTCTCAGGTTTGTCGCATCGGCCGCCCAGGGTTGGAGGTTTCGGGGTGCTGTAAGCCCGTAAGTTACGCTGCAGCCGTATTTTATCTCCACAACTTTTTCTCGACCGGGGCAGGCAAACCTCATTCACTCGCAGCATGTGCTGGGTACAGCGACGCCAGAACCTCAAATTTCGGGTGGATTGGCACCCTCACCCTCGCACCAACGACCTCACATCGCCGTTCGTTCGCTTGACACGCAGCGCAGCGACAATGGCGCCCAACATACCCGCGAGGTGCTGGGCATCAATACCCCGACCGTCAAGGGCGCCCTCGGCCCTCATCGCCGGCATACAACACCCCCAGACGACGTCGCTAGCCCTCCGACCCGCACTCTCCGTCGCCGTCGCCTCGCAGACCACCCAGACGCGCGGCGTCAAGTACGGCTGGAGCACCCTCCCGAAGCGTTCGAGCTTCCAGATCAAGTACAACTGGGGCAATGGCCTGCCGGAGCCGACGACGTCCCCCGCGGCCGCCCAGAAGCGCAAGGAGCGCAACACGCCCCTCCGGACGGGGATCCTGGCCACCAAGAAGGGCATGACGGCCTACTACACACAGAACGGCAAGCGTATGGCCTGCACGGTGCTCCAGGTCGAGGAGTGCCAGGTCGTCGCGCACAAGAACCGCGAGACGCACGGCTACTGCGCCGTGCAGCTCGGCTGCGGGTCGAAGCGCCCGGCCAACGTCACCGCGCCGCAGCTCGGGTACTACGAGGCCAAGGGGATCCCGCCCAAGGAGCACCTCATCGAATTTCAGGTGCGTGACGAGGCGGGGCTGGCACCGCCCGTGGGCGCGCAGCTGCTGCCGGATTGGTTTCACAAGGGGCAGTGGGTGGACGTCAGGGCGAACTCGAGGGGCATGGGGTTCGCGGGTGGCATGAAGAGGCACGGGTTCAGCGGACAAGAGGCGAGTCACGGTAACTCGAAGAACCACAGGACGATGGGTAGCGTGGGCCCCTCGCAAGGAAGCGGTTCGAGAATCCTGCCCGGCAAGAAGATGCCCGGGCGCATGGGCAATGAGAGAGTGACGATGCAAAACCTCGCGGTCCTGCGGGCGGACAACGACCTGGGTATCATCGTAGTCAAGGGGTGTGTCCCGGGACCAAAGGGTGCGCTGGTCAGGATCTCGGACGCGGTCAAGCAGGACCCACCGCCGCAGGAGTTCATCGACAGGATGAACCAGGCACTGAACGAGAGGTTTCCTAATGCCGAACAAGACCTTACCGAGGCACGGAAGATGCACTTGGAGCTGAAGCAGTTGAGAAAGGAGGGCAGGATAGCGGAGGCTGTTCAGATGGGTCTACATGAGACCCCTGAGGAGGCTGCGACGCCGACCGCTGTGTAGGATATGTACCCTGGCGAGCAAAATAAAAGTACATGAGAACACACTGAAGCACGCAATGGTGCTGATGAAATATTCCTGGAGTGTACTGACAGACTTCATGACCCAGTCATAACAAACCAGCTCTCACAGTTCCCAATGCTTTATGCGGGTACACGGCTTATCATCACAAATATCTGGCAGGTTCTCACGACAGTTCATCTCAAGGGAAGGCTGCGCTAGCCGACTTGCGCATCAGAGTCTTGGAGCTTCACAGCCTACACATCTCCGGAAGGGCTAATGAGACGTGAAGTGAGACTCATGCCTCAGCAGCACTTCCGTCCACAGCTACTGCTGCCTACTGCCTGCTCTCTGCTGCGACAGATTCTGGCGAGTACAAGACTCCGGAGCAACTCAAAACGGGGACGAGTAGGCAGGTCAACAACCTATTGGCACCAACCTTTTGACTGTAAATGCTGAGAATATTGTACAGCGTATCTACCAAATCATACACAGGTTTCGTTTTGCTGCAATCCAGTAACAATTCCTGTCCTGGTTTGTAGACCGGACGGGGCCTTCGCGGTACCTTATGAGAAACCGACCCCCCCCCCCCTTCCCCGTCCCTGAGCGTATCCTATGCCCGAGAATTGCGGAAGTTTGATACCTCGTGAAGTGTTGCTCAAACGCGCACTCCTGCTGCCACAGGTCCATATTCCATGCTTATGCATCAAGGGCATGTCGCTGATGACTCGAGAATGGCGACCACAAATGTCGTTCCGTTGGTCGAAATCACTGACAAACCTCCCATGATGGGAGACGACCTCGCCTCGCGCCCTGGAGCTTCATCTAATGCCTAAAGCCCCTCGTAGCCCCCTCGTCCTCATCATCGTCCAGCCCACCAGCCATCCTCATCGCGCGGAACGGGTCCCCGTCGTCGAGGAGGTCGATCCTCTTTCCGTCGCTCGTCTCGAGGCTCCACTCGGTGGTCTCGAAGACTCCCTTGGGCGTGGGCCTGAAGCTGGCGAAGTGCATGACGCCCGAGTTCCTGGTGCCCTTGACGGCGAAGGAGATGTCGATGCGGCCGTGCAGCTGGTTCATCTCGCCGCTGATCCAGGGGATCTGCTGCTGGAAGTAGATCTCGTCGCCGAGGTACTCGCGGGCCCTGGCGTTGTGGCGCAGCGCGTACAGCGTCGACGACACCACGGGCGACGAGCTCTTCTGGTAGTTGAAGATGGCGACGCTGGCGGCGGCGACGATGGCGAAAAAGACGGGCAGCGTGCGCGACCAGCGGAAGCGGTTTGCCTCGACGTCTGCGAGCCACCGTGTCAGTCAGTCACTCATTCACTCAGTCCAGTCATCCGCGGACGGTGGTGGTAGGGGCCATGTGGGCAAGGAGGACGGCCGAGCTCACCTGGCAGCTCCCTGTCGGCCCGTCTTTCCATCAGAGGTCCATCTCCGGGCTTCGGTGCGGCGATGAGCGACCGTCTTTGCGGCAAAGCTCTCCTGGAGAGGGGCACCCTCAGTGCCCGGAGGACTGATGTCCTACATATCGGCCTTGGTAACATGTCTGCGACCGTGTGTGTGCAGATTGGTCGTCGGATGGGGAAAGACGTTGGAACAATTCAAGGCTGAAGTCGATCATCCCACCTCAGTGTGGAACCCCAGACCCCTGTTTCTCACGCGGCCGGCAGCGGCTCTTGGGGGAGATCGACGTCACCTAGGCTGCTAGGCCGCGGTACGTAGCTCGGTAGACCTTCAGCTCTCGAACCTTATTTGCGATCCGCCCTGCTGCTTCACTTCATCCCTTGTAACCTCGCCAGCACATAGCTTGCCGCCTCACTTCCAGGTCGCCCTCACTTAAGAGCTCGTCCTCAGCACAACAGCGGGGCTGTTTCAACGCGGCCTTCTCCCCTACAGAGAGTGAAGAAACATGGACATAAGCAACGCAAGGACGCGGCTCCGCCGCACATTCCACTACCCCACCGACGAGAGCTCCAACGGCAGCACCCCGGAGGTTTTGGATGAAGAGGGTATGGTCCCAGGCCCTCATTCATAGAATGCGACCATACGTAACGTTCCCATGTGCACGGATGGCTGACCTTGCCCCGAGCAGAACAGGAGAAGCTCATCCAGACCCTCGCCGAGCAGAACGCAAACACCAACCAGCAGTACCAGATCATCCTCCTCGCGCTGCCAATCCTCTCGTGCATACCCTACCTCCTCGCGCTCTTCCGCCCCTCGACGACCCTCATCGCCGTGCTGGGCCTGACATCCCTGGCAAGCACGGCCTTCCTCCTCTTCAGCCTCCCGCCGACCGAGACGGGCATCCACGCCCTGGACGCCTGGGCCAGTTCGGTTTCCACGCGAGGCCAGCAGGGCGGCGGCGACGGCAACGATGGCCCAGGTGTGTTGGCGTCCGGGCCGGGCGGCGGCGGCCCCAGCGGGATGAGCACCCTCAGCCAGCGGCGGCAGCGGAGACGGCGCGCCAGCAGCTTCAGCGTCGCGCCGCAGAAGAGCCCGCTCGAGAGGCACCTGCCGCTCCTGAACGTCGGGCTCTGCGCCGTGCTGGTCCTGTACGGCCTGCTGGTGCAGCGGCGCGGCGGGGGCACCAGCGAGCACTACGACGGCAACGAGGACCAGCGCCAGCACTTTGGCTGGCTCGGCCTGGGGAACCTGCCCGCCATCGTGTACGCGGTCGTCATCGTGGCCAAGTTGCTGATGGCGAACGTCGACCCGGAGAGGGAGCTGACGGCGCTGAAGTACGACTACAAGGGGGCCTGAGAGCCCAGACCGGCCGTGTGCGCTGCCATCGGGGAAAGGCTGCTGTGTCTGTAGGCGTTACTGTTGATTTGCACTTGTCGACTGGCTGTTTCACGAGAATGAGGAACGCGAAAGCATGCTTCGTGTGATATAGATACCCATATCCAGACTATTATCGGGAGGCCTCAGCCCAAAGTCTTTATCGCAGCTCCTTGCTGGGACATTGTGCGCCATAACTCCTTTGCTGAGTGTATCACTGAGTGGTCCAAACGAAACTGGCCCTCCGATCACGAAATTCGGAGGCTTAGTGAACTGCACGGTAAGAATCGCTTGTATCCACGGACGAAAATATGCGTCTCAAATGTTTGGTTTATTTTCACACCTATCTGCCTGCAAGGCTTATTTAGGTATGTGAGCTTGCCGGTGTGAAGCCAAATGTGTTCAGCTCGAATGTCGCGTTCAATGCGCGACATTGCACCGTCCGGACCAGATCAGACCTGATCTTCCCATTCTTCTCTGGCTTTGACTCGCATAATGACCAACCTCATCACAATGTGGGCTCTTGTAAGCTCCGTACTTTTCTGCGATATCTCTTTCATGTCCGTTCGTGATCTAGGGTTCTCTTTTCTTTTCGGAAATGCAAAACCTCAGTACAAGCTATCACATGTCTATCGAATCGGTGAATCTGAGCACACCAGTGTATTTGAAAACGCCATCGACACCTGGTGGCAGCTTTTCAGGCGGAGGGTTCGAGAGTGGTCCAGCCTCGGAAGACTTGTCGACCACCAGGGCGAGCCCTTGAGCCTTGATGGCGTCCACGAGCGACGGCACCATTTTCTGCCATTGTAATTAGTACGAGCACACGTCCGATGATCGCGGGTGCCAGAACGGGACTTGTTATGACGTACCAGAAGCCTTGAAGCTACCACCAAGCCCATAAAGTTGTTGCCCTGGGCCGTCCTGACCACCTCCTTGATCGAGCTGGATCTACGGCCATGGTTCACAGCCGCGGCGATCATCTGCGGGGGCGCCATCGAGACTTCTTCGCGGCCGAGGTCATTGCACATGAACACGGGGAAGTTCGGCTGCTTCCAGTTGAGCGCGGTGCAGACGCTAGGGCTGTACGAACTGAACACGACGGACCGGACGGCCGTACTGCCCCCACTCTGTTGGGACTGTGCACGCTGCACACGCGCGTGGTCGAACACAATTCCCAGCACCGAGTCAACAAAGTTATTCAAGCCGCGGCTGTTCGACTCATGGGGTTGTGGGTGGGCGTGATCCTCTGCTATCTGGTAGATGAAATGCAGGTTGACGTTCACGCTGGGGGGTAGCATGTCGAGGGCCTCAGTGAGGGTGAGTCCCGCTGATGCGAAGAGGCGGTGGATTTCCTGAAGCTCAGTCTGTTGATCGGGGCTTCCTGCTGCGAGGGCCTTTCTCGAAGGTGAGATTCGAGCCATCTGCTCGAACTGTGCGTGGGTTACCCATGACAGAGGAACGGCCATACCTTCTGTGCCCATGTCCAATGTCCGTGTGGGCCACAGAACTGCAACGCCATCCTTTGTCTGCTGCACATAGAGTCTCACGAAATTACCAACAAGACTCGACCCGGTAACAAAGCTGCTGATATGGCGATCAAACTGCCTGGTCGCCTTCCAGTATGTCTCGAAGTCGGTGATTTCCAGGGGCTTGCCTTGGAAAGGCTTGATAACCTGCGTGTTGAAGCTGATTTGACCAATCGCGCGAAGTCTGGGATCAAACAGGGGGAGGCAGCAGCTGCCAGAACTGCTCAATGAGGCCCGGAAGGTGTTGGGCAAAGCCACCGTCTTCGCAATGACTTTGGCTCCGTACGTCGGAAACACGTCAAAATCCAACGTGAAAGCATCGAGATTGTCGACCTGGAAAGAAACAAGACGGGTATCTTCTGTGAAGGGGAGGATGATATTCTTAGGAATGAAGTCGGAAGCCTTGGACGAGATGGTCAACCGAGCGGCGGGGTATTTGCCATCGTGAAAGAACACCAGAGGTTGTTCAGCATCCGCACCAAAGTTGATCTGTACGACGGTCTTGGTATCCAGGAAATTGTGGCCATATCTACGCAGTGGGATGATGGGTGGCGGTAATTCGAGGTCTGGGATTCCATCTGGATCGAGTGACATGCTGTCGGGCTCCTGGGTCTGTGCCATAGGGCCCAACGAGGGCGGCAATACTTGTGTCGTCCTGGGGCTCGATTTCTGACTCGGTGTACCTTGAAGGGATATCAGCAAATTCATGCACTCGAGATGACCCTCCCATGCTGCATAATAAAGCGCTGAAAGGTCTTTCTCGTCAAGAATATTTGCGTCAACCCCTTCATCCAGAAGTGCTCGCAAGCAAGGGACGTTTCCCTCGCTAGCAGCATGTACGAGTGGCGTCCATCCATACAGCTTGTCGATTTGATCTAGGTCAGCTCCAAAATGCTTCAGTAGGCTCAGCAGCTCGGGATTCCTGGCAGATCTGGCAACGAGGTGCTGGGGATAGAGACCCTCGGCATCGGGTAGGATTTGAGCGCCTTTGGTGAGGAGAAGCTCGACGATGGCATACGAGCCATGTTTGCATGCCAGGTTCAGAGGGGCATGGTCGGTCTCTGAGATGGAATTCAGCCGGGCCCCTTTCTCCACAAGCATCTGTACGCAGTCCAAGTTGTTGTGTATGATCGCATGTACCAATGGGCGGAAATTGTCGTGATCGATCAGATTGATGGTGTCGGCGTCGACTGTGTCTAGGTCAGCAAATGAATGTAAGGCGAGAAAGGGGCCTTTCTTACCAGCCAAGAGTGCATTAATCATGTCCAACCGGCCATGCATACTCGCATAATGCAACGGCACCCGACCGTAGACGTCCGTTCGGTTGACGGCAACGCCTTTTTCCAGTGCGAGGTTCAAGACAAAGTAATTGCCGTAGATCGTTGCTTGGTGCAAGCAATTCCGCTCATTGATGTCGTCTTCGGACTGAATGTCCACCAAGCCTGTGTCAAGCAGGAGCTGGAGAGATTCCCGTGGAGCTTCATTGATGGACGCAAGGAAGGTTCTGGTGATCCTCTCCATCAAAGACAGATCCATTGTTGAGTTGGGCTCCACTGCTTCTCTCATACGCCCTAGGAGGTCTCTCAAAGAATCGAGGTTCCCCGAGAGGACCGTCTCGAGGAGGATGGTATCTGCATCTCCCTCTTCGGTACCCAGGAGATGATGGCTGCTCACGATGTGGTCTGGTCGTCCTTGCCCCTCAAAACTGACGTGGTCCCCGTCTGCCCATGCACCGAGCTCCTGCAGACTTGTTGTGACCTGGTCAGAGAGCTCACTGATAACTGTCGGGTTGAAGAAGGGCTGAACCTCAACAGCCCTGGAGAGATAGAGCTCCTTCGTCTTGGACTTGGAAGTCTTGTCCCATTTCTTCAAGATCTTGGAAAAGGCCGTCCCATTTATATCGACGAATTGCTGCAACTTGTTGAGGTCATTCGCAAATTGTTGGAAGCCCTCTTGAAGGGTTGTAAACTTGGCTGACCGTCTTGATATGCCATGGCGTGACTGGAGTACCTTTTTCTTATCCAGGAGGGTCTTGAGCCGGATTTTGAGCTACAGATTGGACGTCAGATTATTTATCAGGAATGAGATCCAGTGGCGGCTGCATCGGGGCTTTACCTCTGCCTCTTTTTGAAGATAAAAGGCATTGACTTTCTCGAGCTCCCTTTCCTGGTCCACATTTAGCATCGGTGCGTTCAGGCTCATTTTCGCGCTTCCAAGAGGCCATCATACCAGCTGGAAGAAGAACGTCGCTTTGTTCGCCTGCAAAGCGGCCTGTGAATCTATTGTGCCGGTGGAGTGAAGGTGGTCATTCTGGGCCTGGAGCGTGGGAGTTGCGGAAAGCTTTTTAATGAGCTATATGGGAATGCAGTCAGCGAAAGGTCTCTTGCCCACCCTTCCTGCTCGCGCGACAGTGTGGCCCGTGGGAAACATGGCTTCTCTGGTTCTAGTGTACTCCTCGCTTGCTATTCTAGAGAATTTTTGTGGTACCCTTTCTATTTCAGAGCGGACGGTGTCCCAGAGCGGAGAGGGGGCGGTGGGAGGGGAGGCCCTGAAGGCAAAACACACCTTTTTTAGTGCTTTGTAGTTGACAAAATTGGCAGCATACTCAGGGACCTCAAGCTGGCGCTTCTGGATCTGCTTGCCAAACTTCCTGCTGGAGGATCAGCAAAAGCTGACATGGACGCACAGCAGCAGCACAAGCCACAGGCTGAGTAGAACACAGAGACTTGTGTCACGGCCATTGGGTCAGGGGTCACTTACATAGTGCGAATTTGGAGCCGCCGACCTGGGGAGGCCACAAGCTGTGACGCAAAGATTCAATCAAGGATGGAAACCGGCCGTTGCTTTATCGACTCGGACAGTCTCAGACAATGATGTGTCGACAGAATCAAGGACGTATCAGCCACCGGCCCCTCTTCAACAGCCCATGCAGGCGTGACGTCGGATTTGATCAGTGACTCTCTTTGGGAATGGACAAGCCGGCTTTGAACTGTGCAACTTGCTTGGACTTGCTTCCGCGCGGATGGAGACCCGAGACCCTTCCGACAAGCAAGTGGAGCTGAGCCGTCCGGCGTTGGTCTTCCTCCTTGCCAATCGGGATTGCAGTACCAGTAGGTCCCAGCACGAAAGGACGGAGGATGGCTTCGACTGCTGCGCGGAGTCTCCTCCTAGTGGGGAGAGGTAACGTAGTTTCTGTGGAACCTGGCAAGGAGGATGTCAGAGACGGTTCCTGAAGTTCCTGAGTTGCAAGTCAGACCAGACCCGCAGGCTTTTTTCTTCTATTGCCTCATAGAGCGGGAGCATCCGCCGCTCAAATATCTTCGAATTCGAAGACAGTGGAGCGGCTGTCGAGGCTAAAGTGAGGGTCCGCAGCAGAAAAGTCCTGCAGGAGGACCACGCCATGTGTGACCACTGCACGGCGTTGTTGGTCGAATATGTCTCCAGAAGAGAGAAAGGGTGAACTTGTACATGAAAACTGTCTGGTTCGCAACAGACATAACGCAAACGCAATTATAAGGTTGACTCTTTCTCACGGAAAACAGGAAGGTATCGGAAACGGGTCTGGGAAAGGGGGCCCGACGGTACTTGCCCGCAGAGGCTACAAGACTGACGAACCCCCACGCAAGACAAGAAAGCAGGAATAGAAATAGACTTACTCAGCCGGGCAGTAAACAAGCAAGCCAGTGAGTGATGTGACGGGGTAGTCGAATGTAACTGGGCTGGCGTGTCGCGGAATTACCCCTTTGGGTGAGGCTGGGGGTTGCAGGAGACGGAAGAGCCGCGGACTGGAACCCTCGACGGGCATACGCCGAGCTTTACCTGCCGCTGAGATGGCTTTGGTGAGCCAGGTGACTGAAGGTGAGTAGTCGTATGGGGGCAGGTAAGCTACAAATCCCCAGTAGGTTGGGTAGCTTTAGACGAGCCGCCTGCAGACGTTCCGTGTAAACGGAGGGCGGGGGAGTGGGCGCTATGCAGATCGTGCAGTAGATTTGAGAGGGTTTTGGTTCCAGAGACCTGTCTGATAAAGAAGTCCCAACTTGGTCAGTCTTGGTCGGGTTGACAAACACAGCTCGTGCGGTCTGCATTGAATATCAAAACTCGAAGATGACGGTGAGTTAATCATGTACCTCGAAACAGTCCAACCGGTCGATCGCGAGCCGTGGTTGAATAGTCCCAAATAGCTTGTTCCCTCATGCAGGACCGTAGGACAGATGAGTTTGAAGGGTGTGCTCACAATGACCTGCTCTTCCTCGGAATGTGGTGTGGTCGAGGTATTCCAACATCGGCAGGTGTATCTGCTGTGTGTAGGTACGGGAAGCCCGAGTCAGAGTGGAAGAGAGCACGGGACACCAGACTGGTGCGTTGTGCCCAAGAGTGGGCGCGTTCCCGAGGTCCACGAGGCACGAGGCACTTTGACAGGTACTGCGACCCCAATGCGAAGCAGCGACAGCTCCGGTTTACTCGATTCTTTCCCACCGAACACGCCCATTCCCGGTATCGTGCCTTACTTGAGGCTCTTTCCTCGTCCCTGTGGATCATCACGTCCGGTCGGGGCCGTCCAATCACGCCCGGCCCTCGAGGAACGTGCGCCCAGCGCTCCAGGCTGTTTCCGGACTACCCCCGTAAACCTGGACGGCCAAAGTGGGGAGTCGAGTCTGAGTTGCTCCGTCAAGATCTAGTCCGCTCTGCCCCGTACCATACGACCATCTCGAGCCACTCACCAACCCCGAATTGTGATGCGCTTGACGCGCTCGTCAAACCGGGAATTTTCATGGTTAAATAGGGCTTCTCAACATGTCATCATGATGACCTCGGAAACGACCATCTTTTGCACGTCTCACATCCGTCACCCGAATGCGCCTTGCCAGAGACTGGCAAAATCCAAGAACGGAAAGGCGTAACCTTCTGTGGTATAAACTTCTGTCTCCTGTGGAAGACCATCCTACCTCCTGTGTGATGATCTTCTACCTCTCTGAACAGCCTATCGAGATGATAAGATGAGACGCATGTTCTCGCGAACGGATGTCTCATCCATGCTTACAGTCTCAATTCCGGAAGGTTTACCCTGTGCAGTACGGCGGCATGTTTGTGCCTCCTGCACTGCAATGTCATTCGGAGATATATTTGGGGGGGAATCAAGGCTTATGTTTCTAGGGATATCCGAATAATAAGAGACATGACGTCTTGGTGCTTCACGTCCACCCAGTATGCGCAACCTCACAACGGGGCTCAAACCAAGGAAACCGGGGGGTAGTGCTCTTCTGTGCGCCGCGAGAACTTATCATGCCGACGATTCAAACTCATGGTCCAATGCCAGCGACGGGCTGCTCAGGGATCCGGTAGGCCCCGTGAGCTGAATTACTTCTTCGCGTCTTCCTTTTTGGCCTTGTCATCGACCAAACTATCCGACATCGCCTCCGCCGCAGCTTTCCTAAGCCTTTCCTCCGAGTCCTCCGTATCCTCCAGTTTGATGCCGGCCTTGTCTGGCTTGTCCTTGGCGTCTTTGTCATCATCACTGTCACCAAGGCTGAAAGGGTCGTTCTCCGCGATGGGGCTCGGCTCAATCGAGGACAGTGGCTGCCACTTGCTGGACTTTCCGCCAGAAGCTGCAGAGGACGAGTCCTTAGCCGCATTCTTGGGGGAGGTGCTGTAGAGATCGATATCCTCGACGCCGTCCTTGAAAGACACCTTCCGGCCATCATGTGGCTTCGGGGACAACGAGGGTGGTGGCGGCTTGAACAGGTTGGGATTCTGTGTCTGCTGACGACCGGCAGGTGCTGAGTCACATGTCAGTATATGGTATTGGTACGGTGAGCAACTTCAAAATTATACTTACTACCGTCACTGTGGAACTTCATTCCGGCAAAGTCGTCGCTGAGCAGCTCTGGATCGGCATCATACCGCTCATAGTCCCTGCTTCTCCTCGATGACTCCCCGCTGCCCCGCCCCGCGAAGGGACCACGGCCGCCATGCTGCTGGGACGAGGCTTGGGCTTCGTTCTCATCAAATTGCTCGTCGAATTTCTTCTTGATATCCTTGAACCACGTGTTCACCTTGGTCTGCGTCTCCTGGAAGCCCTTTTTGAGCTGCTCCTGTATGACTGGGAGGTCATCATCAATGAAGCTGTGATCTCTGTCATCGTGCAATTCGTTCGGATTCAGGCCGGTCTGCTGGCGCCGGCGAGGCGGGTTTCCTGGGCCTCTGTTGGCGGTCCGGGCTTCGTATGCGGCACTTTGGCTCTCGTAGTGTTGCGCCAGCTGGCGGGCATAGGCCTCGTCTGCCTCGAGCTGAGACTGGGCATTCTGTGGACGCGGAGGCTGCGGTGGAGGCTGCTCTTCTGCGTCGTGCTGAATAGCATCCGGGTCGCTCATGCCCAACAGCGCATTAAATGCTGGGTCCACTTGCCCCCGGCTTGCGATCAGCACCGCCTTGATGACAGCGGCGTCGATGCTGGGAAATGCCTCCTTGAGGATGGCCTCATTCTTCTGCTGCTCGGTCACTGGGCGAGGGGGCTTCGGGGGAGGCACCTCCTGAGAAGCAACTGTTGATGGGTTCGTGGGGGCCGAGGAGCCAGTTGAGGCCTCCGCGAATGCGCCTGTGGCAGCCCCTGGCGCGGGGGTCGGTTTGGTGGTGCCGTCGTCCATGTTGATGATGCCTGATTCTTGAACGTCTTCGTCGTCGGAGTAATCCAGTGGCTTGACTGTAGTGGGTGACTCTGGTACCTTGTCCTGGAGTTGGGAAAGTTGTCAGTCAAGATGGCTTTGATTGGGAGTGGGTAGGCGCATGAACCGAGCTTCGTCTGGTGTTTGAGTCCCGGCTTCTGCTCATGCTTCGGAGATGAGCCAGGGGACGATGCTTACCGACATCTTGAACCGAGATGGCGTAATGAAATGAAACAGATGCTATGGCGGCAACTTGGTCAGTTAAGTTGCTAGGTGAGGGTGATCTGGAAACGTAGCTCGAGAGGATGTTTGCGAATCCATAAAGGTTGCGTGCATAACCTTTGGGAGGAGCTGCCTGGCTGCGTCAGACCTCCAACCGTGGGGGGTAGACGGACTAGTCGGCACCTAAGTACCTAGGTACCTTCCATTGTGGCAGGGTAGTGATTAAATGCATCGAAGTGGGGCACATGCTTCTACGTACCTAGGTACCTACCCGAATATTCGTCCCTCGAGTTAACCTGCCCCTGAGTCTGGAATAGTTGTGAGGTCAGAGTTTGACTGCACTCACGGTGAGAGGGCGTGAACCCAAGATAGTGTTGTGGCAACGCAGGCAGACATCCTTCACCACACCCACCATCCTCACAATCGTCACCGCAATGCCAAGGAGAACCGAAATCATCTGGCTTTTCTCCTCCGCAATTGTTGTTTACTTACTAGGGACTATCGTCATGGGAGGTCACAAATCGCGTCCAGCAGAGGACGCTGCTACGGACTCGGATATGGCCACTGCCACGCCGCGCGACCCGTCAAGCAACGAGCAGTCGGGCTCATTCTACTTGGAGGGCGACACCGGCCAGTGGCGGGTAAAATTCCGTAACGGACCCGGCGCATCTGTTCGTGGATGGCCGTCAAAAGGTGGCCATTACGCTTTAGGTTCCTGCCTCACCGTTGAAATGGACTTCCTCAAATTAGATCGTTTCAAAGACGCAGACCGGCCACGGGACTCGCCCTCTGCCGAGGCAGATGAAGAGGCACACTGTCAACGAATGCGCCAGCTGGGTGCGAGGTGGTGGCCCAGTCCTCATGACGAGGCAATGTGGTGGTTCTCTAACCCAGAGGAGTCATGGCCCCTAGAAAAGCCTATAACCTACTTCGGATGGCCAGCCAAGGGGGGTGTCTGGGCCTTGAACACGACTCTTATTGGTGCTAGTGATATGGGCGCGGGGAGAATTGATGTTGCGATTACTATGGAGGAGCGGTGTAAGGTCTTGGAAAATCTTGGTGCTGTATACTACACAAACCCTGAGGATTGTCCGCTTCTTGACCTGTCGGATGAGGCAGTTCCTAGCATATAGATGTGGCCAGTCAGCTTAAGTGGGATAGGAAAAGATATACGACTTTCCTTTTCTTCAAGAAAGAAAGAAGGAGAAAAATCATACTACACATTGCTGTGCAGATTACTGTTTGAGACCTACATGCAGTTTGAGCCAGCTAAATAACAGCCTTGAAGCTGTCACAGTAAAGAGGACATTCTAACATCCCGTCGTATTGGACATCCGTCGACACATCTTGTTGTATGGTAATTGAGGTGGAGCGGTTTCTTTCTAATATTATAATACGTTTTAGAGCGCTCTTTCCACACAAAAAGGGGACACTCAAAGACAGATAGAAACGAAGACTACTTAGGGTAGGTACACACAGACGCCTTCCTAGGTGGGTACGTTGGCAGACAGGCACCTCTTTGCATGCTAAAGGGTGAACTTGCATACACCACTACTTATGCAATATGAGAAGCTCCATGCAATGATATCAAAGGATTTGGATATTCGCCTCCGAGATCAAGGTGCCGGTTCGGGAAAAATGGCGGTGGCTTGCAACCAGCGACGGCGAATAGCAGGATGCCGCTGTACCGTGCCACGGTATTGGTCTCCTGGGCGAGGTCATGTTTGCTGAGCGAGACTCTTACTGGTCTAACAATCCTGGCCAGGTCCAAGTGTTCCGCCTAGGTGAAGAAAGTTGTTCGAACCATCAGAGAGCAGACAGCCAGCACCAGCTACACATCATAGCTAGCTCTTGACTCGTTTACTATATCTAGTCCACGACTGGAAACTGCATACCTAGGTGAGGTCGGGATATGCAAGAAGTAGCCTCGAAGTAATCGGAGCTCAAGCCAACTAACTGGCTGAACAGCATACTAAGGCAGCACTGGTAACTTGGGACTTGGATAATTTTGCAGGACACTTTGTCTTGTATAGTATGTATGCTCTGTGACTCGTTAGCAGACGAGGCATGGCTAGGTGCAGTAATAAACATTATTGCAATTAACTCTTGCTGTATGTAAAGAGCCAGCATACAACCCCACCGGCAAGGTAGTATTTCGAGTCACTGGCTCATTGACAAAAAGGGAAATAATTGTAGCTTCTGGCTTTCGTGTATAATGAAATTTGATTCTGGGTGAGAAGGATACAAAAATATTTTCCACCGAGTTGATATGACCACTATTGACAACCAACGAAGAGACTCCGTTTATATGATACAAGAGAAGTGATGCCTCTTAGGAATCAAATATCTGCCCAAGACTACTCCATTCCCGCACAAATAGTAACCAAGTTGTCCTCATTGCTCAAACAGAGCTGAGTCTGCTTCAAGAATGGTGATAGCGCAGGGAATGAGCGATGATGCTGCGCATCGTTGAATCCGAGGTGCCCAATGCTGGTGATGGGGTGCATCTAGTTGCACTGATCGAGAAGGGGATTGTTAATGATCTTTTTCTAACAAGAAATGGTATGCAGCCGTTTTACTTACAGACCAGAAAGGAGGAGACTCCTTCCAGTAGTAGCTCTGGCAGTCGCCCCAGGTGTCGCTTCCAGCGCATCCCCAACCACCGGTAGAGCCGTCAGAGCCATCGTTGTAATAGGCGCTGGCGCAGCCCTCAGGGGTGGAAGCACGCTTCTCGGGGATAGAAGCGGCGGAGGCGAGGCCGGCGAGGGCCAGAGAGACGATAGCGAGGAACTGCATCTTGAATGAGTGTTGGTTTTTGGTGTTTTTGTGAAATGATTGTGTGTGAAGTGTTGGAGTTGTTGGAGTGTGATGATGATCAAAAAAAAAAATCAACCTTCAACAGCACTCATCCCACTGCTTATATACTTTTCCATCGTCATCGATCTTGAGCACTGGTCTTAGTGGCGACCCTGAATGTCATCGATCAGTCGAGAGACACGGTGAATCCGACTGTTGCTGGTGATGCTGACGACAGCTGGGCGCACTGCACTTGACTCGAGAATCTCACTCAGTTATGGTGTTGTGTCTCCGAGTTGCGTGTTGCATAGTCGATGCCAAGCATTTGAGTCAAGTTCTATTGTGATCACCGCTGTCTTCGCCATCTCTGTACAACCAAGAAGAACTGTAACGTGAACCTTAAATCCAGCCCTATGTTCGATGGAATTCGAGACAATGCGGATGATTTAAAAAAAGAAAATGGACCCATAACCTAGCTTAAGCACTTACCCGTCAGTAACGCCAGTTTGTGGTATGTTGTTTTGTACCAGTAGCAAAATGCATCTGTGTTGCATAGGTACCTGTTATTTTCGGGTTGCCGTTTGAGGGTAGCAAGACTGCGAGACTGAGTATTCTGACCCTCTCCATCAACGATGAGCTGACGACCGGCTTGTGGCCAAGCCGCCGTGAGGTAATTGCTACCGGCACCACCGGCTACCGGTAGGACTCCCCATTCAAGCCCACCCCCACAAGCCCGGCGGCGGAGCAGTAGATCAGTCGGCAGTCGGACACTGCCTCCCAGCTGGCGGGAGACTCGGCATGCATACACCCACATCACATGCGCGAGGCTTCCTCCCCACCTTTAATCTGGGGAAATTCAGTGCGTGTTTTGTGTATGACAGGCGGTGGATCTCTTTCAGCTCCTCGGTGCTGAAGCACGACTCTTGCCAGGTCGAGACCATGCCAGGACTCGCACATCGCCGCTGCTTCTAAAGCTAAATCCCCAGCAGATCCACAGTTCCTCACTGTGGGAGTGGCCTCACTTCATGCGAGATGGTCTCTGACTCGAATGATTCACCAGATGCTGGAGGACGACGCGAGTCTCTAGGCGCAGGAACGCGCACATCCTCATGGTTTACCCACCCTGTTGCTGGGCAGTGGTGTCCTTTGTGCATTTCCATCAGCTCGCCGAGACCGCGATGTCCGTATCGATCGCCGATGGCGCAAAGATAGCCTTGCGAGGACTCCCGAGGGAATGGGGGTGTTTCTGCTGCTTCTAAATCTGGGTCTGCGACTGGCTGTTTCCTTTTCTCGTTCTCAGTTGCTTCTGTGCCGGCATTCTTTTTTTAAACAAGGTTTTGGTCTAAGAAAAAAAAGGGGAAAGGGGCACCTGGGAGTGACGGAGGAAGACAGACGGAGGGAGGAAGAGAGGCAGAGAGATGAGTGCTTCGGATTCTGAGCTGTCTTCATGGATTCCATGTGGCCGCCTAAGAAACTAATTCGCGAGTGTTCTCTACCAGTGGATTGGATGCGGAGTCATTGTTTGTCTGCGTACATTTCAAATGTACTGTACAAAGTCCGCAAACGGAGGCGTGGATGATATGAAGATACAATCATCATGTTGTAAATGAAGCACACCGGACATTAGCGGGCGAGTGAACAGCTCAACACACCTCTGCCCCTGTGCGTTAGACGTCTTTATTCAAACCGGCCTGGAGATCAGACTGTTGAAATCGACGAATGTCAGCTATGAGGCCTCCACGTTTCAGTTTGAGGGAAATGTGAGGCAATGACTGAGATGTTGCACATATCATCCAACAAATTTCCTCTGGCAATACCGTTGATATTGGCTCGAGATCTCATGTGAAATTACCTCAAGCCGAAGTGATGAGCACTACGATTGAGCCCTCTTTCCTGTTTCGGGAAACAGGTTCACGCTCTTCCTGCGAGTTTATGACCACCACAGGTTTCTTGTGGTTGGTGGCTTAAATCCAAGCAGCGAGATACTGGCCGCCTACGGCAATAGCCTTGGTGACGATATACCCAGAAATGAAGATGAAAACATCGCCACCTTATTCAACATGTCGAATATCACATCTATGAAGCTTCATAGTATAGGTACCTTGAGACAGCTGTGTTGAATATTGATTTATCCAGAAATACTGTAGCACGTACTTGTGCGCACACAACGGACTATGGGCTTGGATAATGACATCTCAATTGGCAATCGCCGGCAGAATTCAAATCCAATGCCAGTATCCTGCACAGAATCGCTGCAACGCCCAACAACGAAGACACAGTCTCGAAAGATGCAAATCTTAAAGGATGAGTCCGAGTAAGTGAGTGTGTTAGAGGATCGGAGTCTACTAGGACCTCATACCGGACAGAGCAAAAAATAACCCGGCTGATCAAGGTGCTTCCCTTACACGAAGTCGGCTTAGGAGATGGAACTGGCCAGATCATAATAGATCTTCTTTTTACACGCAATTTGGAAATCGAGCTCTTTGGAATTTGGTTGCCCGTGTTCTCGTGTTTACTAGAGTACAATACCGACAAGATCAACAGTCATGGTTGATTCACCTCACGCACACCTTTGTCTGTCCCATGCCGATATGGCCGAGAAGCTGACACAATTGGGTATTGCCTTGTGATGAAGCTTTCGTGTCTGTTCAGCCCTCGCAAAAGCCGCGCGGACTGAGAGGGATTTACGTAAGCTGTTGCCGTTGTGAAGGAAAACATGACTCTCGCCATTTGAAAAAGAATGTGACACAGTTACGAAAGCGAGATGAGGATGTGAGCCATGGGTATAGGTAGGTCGCTGACGCTGTAACGGATGGATTGCGCCGAAACAATATCCGCCGGTGAGAAGGGCTCAGCTCCGGTCCAAGAAGGGATGATGGTGTAAAGAAGAATGCAGTGACAAGTAGCCCACTTGGCCAGGCGGTGTTGGCAGCAGAGGGCCAGGAACTCGGCCATCAATCGCGGGGTTGGCAGCTTGTGATAAGAGAAGTTTGTATTGTCACTTATGTTCCTCCCAAAATCCTTCTTATGTGTAAATCTTCTACCCACCAAGAAATGTTAAATTCATGTGCTCTATTCTACTGCACGCAGGTGGGTTGGCCATGAGGCGGTTCCTTGCATGTGACGTTTTCAGAGGTACCTAGGTACATAGGTACTCTTACTGCAGGCCTATTCCGGGTTGTTAAGCCACAGACAGGCAGATCGCTTGGCTGCAACCCTGGGCACGCCTGTGACCTGCCATATGATATCAGCCTGGGGACGTCTGGAACGTTATCGGCCTTGAAACCCTCACGACCTTTTGGTCCGTCCCAAGTGCTCTTCACCATGACTTGACAGGACAGATCGATGAGAACATAGCGGCAAGCCATCAAAACTGCCGGTTCGCACTTCTACATGTTGCAAGCAAGATCATGGGCAACAACTCCAGTCGGGTCACGGCCCAGGACAAGTGAGGCAGCCAGAGCACCCCGAACATCCATAGATCCCAAAATGCTCTCCATCCCCAGATGCATACGCCCCGGTCGCACAAGTACATAGCTAATCGACATGCTCTCCTCTCCCAAAGGGCCATCCTCGACCTCAAAACCCAGCGCGACAAGCTGCACCAGTACCAGCGGCGCATAACCGTCCTCACCGACCGCGAGACCGAGATCGCAAAGCAGATGCTGGCCAAGGGCGACAAGAAGCGCGCCCTGCTCGCCCTGCGCCGCAAGAAGTACCAGGAGTCGCTCCTCGCGCAGACCGACGGCCAGCTGGAGCAGCTCGAGAAGCTGACGGCCAACGTCGAGTTCGCGCAGATACAGAAGGACGTCGTCTTCGGCCTGCAGCAGGGCACCAAGGTCCTCAAGGAGATACACGCCGAGATGGGCGGCATAGATCACGTTGAGAAGCTTATGGGGGAGACGGCCGACGCCATAGCGTATCAGAATGTGAGTGTGACTGGCGGATGTCTGACTGACTTCCTCTTGGGGGCCCCTCCCCCTCCCCCTCTCCCCCCGTGGCCCCTCTGACGTGACCGTTCCTGGCGCTAATTTGTGGGTCCAAAATTATAGGAGGTGAGCGAGATGCTCGGGGGCAAGATATCGAACCAGGACGAGGACGAGGTCGAGGAAGAGCTGGCGGCCATGGAAGCCGAACTGGGAGAGAGGGCGCCGCTGCCCAACGTCCCAGACACCGCACTGCCCGCCCACGAGATTGTACCAGACCCACAGCCTGCAAGGGTGAAACAGAAACAACCGGAACAACAAGCTATGCTTGCATCATGAGACAGGGAGTGGCGCGGTGCTAGGTGTTGGCTGCGCTACCCAAGGTGCGCTTGCGAGGAAAGCATAGTGGCTCTTATGTGCAGCGTCGTGAGATTTGGCGTCGGGTGAATGAATGTCACTGAGCTCGTGGAGCAGCTTCGATGACAACTGGGTGGGTGTATTTGTTGCTTCATCGAAAGTATCAGGTCTATATTGAACCCGTTCACTACGGACCACGTTCTAGTATGGTTACAAGAGGACCTAACATAGTCTTGCACAATTGATACCATACTATGCGAAGCCGTGGCCGAGTTGCCTTGTCAGGTCACCTCGACTTCGTATTCCATTCCCGTGCTCCATTCCTGTGCTACTCCTTGATGCATGGTGATCGATGAAACCTCTTCCGGGTCATGTATGCCTCCTAGACGGCCGGTGCCAATGCTGAAACAGAACGCCATGCTATGCAGACAAAACAGATGGCCAACTATTCGACTGGGCCACACTACCTCACCATTGACACTCTACTTCACTTTTGAAGCCCTTTCCTAGAGACAGTCGCCACCTACAGCCGCAGTAGTTACCCTCCCTGCCCTGCTTGAAAATTTGTCACAATGTAATTGTTGACGCGCATGAGCGCAGACTCGCCACCCAAACGTCGCAAGTCCATGTCATTGTCGAAGAATGACAACATCTCGATTCGGGACTGGCTGCTCATACAAGTACTTAACATCAGCCGAGACAGTCCGAGTATGTGGAATCTGTGGTGGTGTCTCGCGATAAGCACGGCTGCATAACGTTGTTAGTGACGACTTTACCATTAAAACGAGATATTGACTCGCCCTCTGTGATGATACCCCGCTACGTGTTGAGGAGTGGGGTTCATTTCGTGGAAAGACGGACGAGGCGTAGGATCTTGTTGTACCGCTGTTGCTGTTGGATGAACGGGAACAAATGCACCTGGCCGGATGAACGTGCTTCCTTGCCGGAAGCCTGGAGATGGTGCACGGTGGGCTTCGGGGTGATGTAACTGCGCCGAGCTTGAGGCGTGGCCTTGGTCGTAGCCTCTGAACCGGGAAGCGCTAGCTTCTCCATACGCAATGCGACGAGGTTCAGTGCTCCCATATGTCACCGAGGGCAAGGTACGCCCAGTGTACTGATCCATCCTAGGTGGGCTGAAGTCCCGCACCCGTGACGAATCTGTGTCCCAGGTTCGCGGAGGAGAGGCCTCTCGGTGTACGCGAATGACCCGTTTTGAGGTTATAACAGGAGCCTCGCGCGAGCGACGGTTGTCCTCTAGGGGCTCTCGTACTCGATAGACCCTTCTTGCATTTTCAAGCGTTGGGACTGCCAAGTTTGGTTGTGATCCATGGTAATGGTCGCGTTGCGTCACGACCTGCTCACCGGTTCGTGAGGGCATTGCGGGTCTCAGCCGGCCATTGCTGCCAGGATCCGACTGGTCATACTTAAAGTCTCCTGTGTGGTTTTGCAAAGGTGGCGGGTGCGAGAAAGGAATGGTCCGTCCAGCAGGCACTTGCTCTGGACCTCTGGGTTCCCCACGAATTACCTGACGCACAAATTGAGGCACGTCTGGTCCTGCGTGCGGGGATGCAGGCTCGATAGATGGGACGAGATAGTCCTTCAGCTCTTCGTGATACGATCTTTGCGGAGCTGGGCCAGATTGCAGATCGGAATCAACCGGAACGCGAGTAATACGCCTGCCAACGATCATTGCTTCCGGAGGGACAGACTGGGACCCTGACTGAAGGGCAGACGGATGACCAGCATATCTGGCCATAGGCACGTGTCGTTGGGGTTCAAGGTTAGCAACCGGGAGGCGGTCATTTGGGCGGGGTGATGGGCCTTGATTGTGTCCACCGCGATAGAAATGTGACGGAGTCAAAGTCATATATGAGTTCCGAGGAGAGTCAGCTCTGGGCACAGGTGAGATGATCTCAAGTGAGGGAAGCCGCCGGGAGCCCTGGCTGGGTATCCTGTCCATCGGTGCAGCACGGCCGACTGTACCAGTATCTTGCGCATAGCGGTTGCGATTTACGGCTTCTTCCCAGCGCTTGGCCACAGCCTCGTAACGCTTGAAGCCACGATTAGTCTTCTTAGACCTCTGCGGCTTGCTTCGCTGGGGGGAGCGGCCTTCAGCAGCAGATGACACCGGATGTCTATGTGAGAAGGCCTTGCTTGGCCCCGATAGTGTCGCATATCTGAGCCTGTGTGGAGAGTTACCAGCTCTCGAAAAATCTGCGCGACTGAGTTGAGAGTCCGGAGCTGTGGTGATGCGCACAAAGTCCTCATCGCTGGACTCGTCGTCCTCCGAGTCTTCGTCTGAGTCGTCGGAGAGAACAATAACCTCGCGCAAGATCTCGTCGAACTGGTCCCGCCCAGTCTCTTCGTCTCCTCGCCACTTGACGAGAAAATCTAGACAGTGCTGTTCGACAACTTTTCTGGCGGTCGGGTAGCCAGCCTCCCTCAGAAGCTGGTCATATCGGGTATGATTGTGACGAATGTGGGCTAGGACGGCGAGTTGCACACGTCGAGAAAGGGGCAATGTTCCCACCATGCCCACAACTGGCTGTCCTTGAAAGGTTCCGCCCTATAAATCATGACATGTTTACAATCGGTTCTTGCTCATCGGAGTATCATGTACTGACCTTCTTGAAGGCATGCTCGATGATCATCTGCCTGTCGGTATTCGGTATTCGCGGGAAAAGATCCCTGAGCGCAGCGTCGGCTTGCGCATTGTATTCCTCCTGGCTGTCAGGAATCGGTTCTGGCTCCCCTGAGTTCGAGGCAGTCGAGGCATCTTCCTCGCCAATCAGAGCACGCGCCTCTTCGACAATGGTACGCCTGATGTGGTGGCCGCTTCGGCTCATCTGAAGTGCGAGCTTGTTTGCGTTGGCATCCTTTGCCGTCTGAGAATTCGTTCGGTCGTTAAAGACATGTCCTGCAAGTGGTAAGTACAAATGCTGGGCTTGACGTACACTGACGATGAAGATCATCGCGTCACGCTCTCGTGAAAGGTCCTTGCATGCTTTGGTAAGCTCGGGGTTTCCAATAGGGACGAATTCGAATCCGGGAGGAGGGATTTTGTCAGTTGACACCTGCGTCGAATCAGCTGCGTAGTCACGGTGAGGGGATGGCGATGGTGCCGTGTACCTCGAACTCGAGCTTTTTCTCCTTCTTGTCATGGTTCTCGAAAACCTGGAAGTAAGATTTGTGCTTTGATGTGATGTTCTTTTCCGGGAGGGCAATCAGGTCTGTTCGGACGGGTGCCGTCCATGCGCTGTTGTCCCTCCCTGTTCTCTGATGCCTCTCTTTCGCGGTCTTGCCGGCGGTTGCAGCCGCCAGCGTTGTTTTCTTCTCCCTCCCCATGGCGAACGAATCCTCATGAGCTTACCATGATGGTACACAATGTGGACAGAGGATATCAAGAACGGAAATAGAAGGGAGAAAGTCAAATCGGAGCGACCAAGAAGACGACGAGTGTGCACCAAGTGTACGACGAGTGCTCTAGGCGACACTCGGAGCGTCAACTTGTCACTTCGTTGCTCTCCTCGCGCGCACAGGTTCAACAAGCGCGGCTTGCTGAACCAGAGAAGCCCAAGAGCAGGACGAAAGTCAGAGAAAGGAAAGCCAAGGGAGATGGGCTGCCCAGTCTGCGGGCGGGAGAGCCTCGTGGACCACAACTCCAAGGAGGTGCGAGAGGTGGAAGACGAGGCAAGTAGAGAAGTACACGCAGGAACACAGCAGTGCACGAGTCACTGAAGCCGGGCAACAACAATTACGGCGGTCGTGGCGGAGCCTGGTGAAGCGTGGGAAGAGAAAGGAGTCGCTTTCCAAGGTGGGAGAAAGAAGCCTGGCAAGACGGTCATGAGCCATGCGCCGTTCTTGGTGGCGGGCCTGGCGGGCCAGGCGGGTCAGGCTTCAACGCTATCTCTGCTGGCGCCCAGCTTAGTCAGCACTTTCCACCTCACAATCACTGCTGGCCTGCCCATCTACCAGGCTACCACAAGTACAAGTACACTGGACAAATGCATTTCCTGCAAGAAAGCTCATTTGCTTCCCTGAAGAGCTTTACATTTACACCACCTAAGAAAATAAGTAAATAAATGAAGCTTTTAATCAAGTATAAGTATTAAGTGTGTAGGTGTTGGGCGTATAGGTCTTAGGCATGTAGGTGTTAGGTGTATGGGTACTGGGTGCATGGGTGCTGGGTGTTTGGGTGCTGGGCGTGTGGGTGGGCGTGTGGGTGTGTGGGTGTGTGGGTGTTGGGTGTATGGGTGCTGGTATATGGGTGCTGGTGTGGGTGTTGGGTGGTAGGTACCTGGGTGATACGCTGTTGTACGGGTGTGCCCTCCGTTTTGGCAGGTCGAATGCAGTGTGGGGTTAACCAAAGCTTATCGATAAAGGCCCTGCCAGCCGGCCTGGCCTTCACCCATAGGCGATCCCAGGGCTCAACCCTAGAAGCTCTGATCCATGTCTTGACTATATGACGGCCTCGTAACCTCTCTACACTTCAGATGGGCATACTGATGTCTGCAAACATAAGACCACGCAGCACGTGGCCGAGTCCAAAATGGCCGAGTCCGAGCTTGGTTCATCCTTTATCCCAGCGCTTCACAAGCCGTCCGCTCTCTTGCCCATAGCGAAGCATCGGGAGAGCCTGCTCTACCTGGTCGAGACTCGCCAAGTCACCATCGTTGTTGGGCAGACCGGAAGTGGAAAGACAACGCAAATACCTCAATTTCTCGAAAAGGCTGGCTGGTGCGCCAACGGCAAAGTCATTGCCGTCACACAAGTGAGTCCGTGCCTTCTTTGTGACCGACAGCGCTTTCTGACCAGACTCTCTAGCCGCGACGCGTAGCTGCAACAACTGTGGCCGTCAGGGTAGCCGAGGAGACGGGCAGTGAGCTGGGCAAAGAGGTGGGATACTCCATCCGCTTTGACGATGTCTCATCGGCAGCAACCCGCATCAAGTTTCTGACGGATGGAATGCTCATCCGGGAGGCCCTCGTTGATCCTCTTTTGTCTCGCTACTCCGTCATCATGGTCGACGAAGCGCATGAGAGGTCGATCTCGACGGACTTCTTACTGGGGTTGCTTAGCAAGATCCTTAAACGGCGCCCAGAATTGAGAATAATAATAAGCAGTGCCACTCTTCAAGCCGAAGAATTCCTCGAATTCTTCACTAGGCGTGGTGAGACACACGCGCAGGATCAGCCCCAGGTTACAGGTGCCATCATCAGTATAGAGGGCCGGACGTATCCCATTGATATACTCTACCTGGAATCACCTGCTGAAAACTACGTTGAGAAGGCCGTCGGTACAGTGCTCGAAATTCACGCCAAGGAACCAAAAGGTGATATCCTTGTCTTCCTGACAGGAAGAGACGAGATCGAATTTGCAGTCAACGCAGTCGCGGAACGCTCTGACCAGTCAGATGCGGCATCGCAAATCCTGCTGCCATTGCCACTGTATGCTGGGCTCTCGACAGAACAACAAATGTATGTCTTTGAGCAGGCACCAGACAACACGAGAAAGGTCATCTTCTCGACAAATATCGCCGAGGCGTCCGTCACAATCGACGGCATTTCCTACGTGGTAGATTCTGGTTATGTCAAAGAGCGTGCTTACAACCCAATATCCGGGATTGAGACCCTGACAGCGGTTCCCATTTCCAAGGCAGCAGCTGCTCAGAGAGCAGGCCGAGCAGGCCGCACAAGACCTGGGAAGTGCTTCCGACTCTACAAGGAGGAAACATACACGGCTTTACCCGTTGCCAACGTGCCAGAAATCCAGAGATCAAACCTCGCGCCGTTTATATTGCAGCTCGGGGCGCTTGGAATCACCAACTTCCTGCGGTTCGACTTTCTGACACCACCTCCAGCTGAGTTAATGTCCAGGGCCCTTGAGCTGCTCTATTCACTTGGTGCCTTGGATGACTACTGCAAGTTGACGAGACCGCTGGGAATGAGGATGGCAGAACTGGCGGTGGAGCCGATGATGGCCAAAACCTTGCTCTCTGCCACTCTATTCGGATGCGTCAGCGAAGTCCTTACTATCGCAGCGATGACGAGCATTGGAGGCAGCGTGTGGGTTCAAAATGATGCTGACCGGCAGAAGGAGCTAGAAAGCTCGAGGCGGAAGTTCGCAGCGGAGGAAGGCGACCACCTCACTCTTCTCAATGCGTACCAGGCTTTTGTGAGCACGGGGCGGAAGGAGGGCCGTTTCTGTCATGACAACAACCTCAACTTCAAGGCTATGACCCGTGCAGTCAGCATAAGAGCCCAGTTGAAACGGTATCTCGAGCGATTCGACATCAATACGGAAGAGTCGCTCGCCGTCAAGCACACCACAGACAGCGACCCAGCGAGAAAGGCTGAGCAGATACGACGCTGCCTGACCACAGGATATTTCTCACAGGCGGCGAGAATGGTACCCGATGGCACGTTCCGCACCATCGATGGCGGAACAGTCCTCCACGCCCATCCGAGCAGCATCATGTTTAATAGAAAGGCTGATTGGGTCATTTTCACGGAAGTCATGGAAACCGCCAACAAAACGTTCATCCGAGACATCTGCAGGATTGAGAAGGGCTGGCTGCTTGAGTATGCACCCAACTTCTACCAGCTCAAAAAGTAATTCAGCATGTCGCCGAAAACTGAATCGGTTCGGCCTGCCAATTGCAATGGATATGAAGATTTGCAACTGCAAAAACGGAGGGTGCACCGGTATATCACTCACGCCATAGCTATAGCTAATCAGAGTACATCAACCAGGCCTTAGTCATACACTTACACGCTCAATTCACATGCCTAATTGACATGCTATGCTTAGGGGTAATTGGGTATACTGAGTAGATATATAAATTAAGTATAGGAATTAGATATTGAGAAATAGAGGTATGTGAATTGGGTATTTGAATTGGATGAGGGTTGGGCGTTGGGTGTTGGGCGTGGGTGTGTGGGTGTGTGGGTGTGTAGGTGTGTAAGGTGTGGGCGTGTTGGGTGTGGGTGTGTAGGTGTGGGTGTGTAGGTGTGGGTGTGTTAGGTGTGTAGGTGCGTGGGTGTGGGTGTGGATGTGTTGACAACATACCGGTGAATTCTCTCGTTTTTGCAGGTGCGAATCTCTAATTTCATTGTAATGGCCTCAAGTCAGTTCATTCTGCAGGGATCCCAAGGTCGGCACTCCAAAGCACGTAGAAGGAAACAAACCACACCGAGATACCTCCTCGCAGCTTCTCTTGCAAGATAAGACCTCCGACTTTCAGAGGTCTATTATCCGGGAGGAGGTAATCGCGCAGGAAACGGCGCAACGGTCAGGCCATCCCTTTGGCGACCATTCGGCACCAGGTTTTTCCGACCATTTTCTATTGGTTGAGAGGCGAGGGTGGATTATCCGATTGGCCATAATTTCCCTGCCAGCCCCACTGGTGCCGATACAGGGATTTATGGTCGCCAAAGGGATACGCGAATGCTTGGGATCCCTGCGAGTCTGCTTCCAGGCTCATAAACAAATGAGCTCAGCGGACTCTTGATGTACTAAAGCGACAAGCAGGCTATATCCTGGCGGCATGAGAATACTGTACACCCACGCTGGCACGTAGCCCCAGTCCTCTGCTGGCGAAATTGTGTTGCGTCTGCGAGCACATATCTATATGAAGGAAGCATAGGTATAATAACACCGAGAACCCAATGACGCGCAGGCTTGGATTGGGAGCAAATATGAGGCTAATTCGTGTAGCCGAGACGGTACCTGGATATTCCTTCTACGAGGTTACACGAGCCAACTGGGAATACGGGTCTCAATCCGACGTGCTTTTGGTTCGACTAGCCTGTTCTCCACCGGCCCCCCGTTGCGCAGAAATCACCGCATGCCTGGTTCTCGAACGCTGCCCCTGACGACAGCCCTGCTTACACTGCCGGGAGTTGCACTAGGCCCGGGCCCAGGTCTGATTCCATGGGTTGCTCATCACCAGCACGCGGCCGCAAACAGGAGTGCGCCGAGGTGTAACCAGCTGCAGTGCTGGGCAAAACAGGCTGCCAGGAGCTGCTGACTCGGCCGAAAAAGCTTTGCGCTCGAGAGATCGGCGCGACTGGCCCCTTAATCGAGAAGAAGCAAATGCTTCGCAGTGGCTTGATTACCTGTCGCCAAGCAGCAGGCCTATAGTGTCCCAATGGTCGGGTTCGTCAAAGACAGTGGGCGACAAAGGCCACCCTCTGGTTCTGGTTCCCACGGCTCAATCTGCTGGGATGGCCGAGCTGCGAGCCTGTCTCGCAGGTTGGTTGCTGCTGTTGCTGGTGCAGCTTCAGCTGCTGCGATAATTAATAGAGAGCGTCGGTCGCCTCCCAGGTACAACCCCTGAGAGGTGCCGATCCACATAATCTCGGCAGCCCACTTGGATTTTATTTGGAAGTGGATGGGTTCGGTGATGTCCCCTGCGGCAAGGAAAGCACCGACGCTAATCTACAGGCGAGATTAGACGCTCGCAACTGTGCGTTTCATTGACTTGTGCAGCACTTGTGCAGTTGTTTGGCCCAGCTCCGCACGCCCCTGTCCCTGAGATGCAAGGCACATCAGCCCTCTGATTTGCCCGTCCCGCAAACGCTCAGGGGCCCCCGGGCCCAGATTGGATGAACATTTGACGATACCTGTGTGCCCCCGTCCCCCGGTCTCCTTCTCATTTCCCCGACCCGCTCTATCTTGGGTGTCGCCGGTGGGTGCTGGTATTGGTGCTGGGCCTGGGCCGCTCTTCTTTGAGCCGCTTCCTCTTCTGCCGCCCGGTCGATCACTGTTTTGTCTCTCCTTCCTGTTCCTCATCAGGATCCCACTCCTCTTCTCACCACCGACCCTGCCTTGGCGTGAAGCTTCACCGAGAGGACCTCGATGCTCGTAATACCCTCTTAGTCGTCGTCCTCGCCTTCGCAAGCCTGCCAGCAGGTCGCACATTCGTTACAACCGGCCCTGAATCCTTAAGTCACTCATTTTTATATAGTCGTTCTATCTTTTTGAACAGCCGCTCTTTCTCGAAGCTAAAGGCATCTGGAGTTTGTCAATTGCCTCATTCCTTATCCTGCAAGCCAGCCAATCTCTCCTTAGACGCACCCCCGCAGCCCTACCCGATTCACGACCTCGACGACAAAGCATTAATTCCTGTAGGACCGATTGTCTTGTGTGCTTGGACTGTGAACCCTTTCTCTTTGTGTGTGGACTCGGCAATCAACCCGACAGCAACGTGCCCGGCCTTTCGAACCCGTCTGATCTCAGAGCTGGTTGCTTAAAGCGCAAATATGGATGGAATGAACTACGCACACCATCTGGGGCCCAGGGTACCATTGCGGAGGAGTCTCGCGCAGTCTGAGCGGGAGAACGTGGAAAGAGCTTGGAACGTCGTGCCCAGTCGTGTGGTTGGCCGGTCGTCAGGTTCCTCGGACTGCAGTTCGAGCACATCGTCAAACACTTGCGAGAAGCCCACCAACATGAACGTCTCGACGCAAATCACCGTCGGTGTCCTGTGAGTCAATCCAATCCGCGGTGACTTGACAGGTATGGCATGCTGATAGTGACACAGGGTTCCGGTGGTGGTGGCGTTTGCGTGTGTTCTCTTCTACTTCCACCGCAGGAATATTAGACGCCAAGCATTGGAGGATGCCAATGAGGCTCACAAGTCTCTGGATTTCGGTGTGGGAGATGCGGGCAGTTCCAAGTCGAAGCGCAAGAGTGCTCTGGGCCTGGGTGGTGAGAAGTCAAAGAAGACCCGCGGTCTGTCACTGGACATGAACCTGTCGAGCCCTTACCTGCTGCCTGAGCACGTTCAAGGCTCGCGAGAGTCGATGAACTCCCTCGCCAAGACGCTGCACCAACCCGACGACCCATACCGACCGATCGCCACTTACATGAGCGAGACGGGCTCCATCCGCTCCTTCGAAAAGTCCGGCCGATACACACCCTCGATGACCACAACCTCAACAAAGCGCGTATCCCGCCAGTCCTACGCCTATCCCAAGTCCCCCGGCTACCCACAGCCTACCCCTCTGCGACAGAACTCATACCCCAAGTCACCCTCTCCCCTGACGCCCAGTGCTTCGTCGTCAGTGACTGCTGTTGAGTCTCCGGCCTCCGAGTTTGTACCATCCGCTCCCGGGAAGGAACCGACCGTCCCGGAGCATGAGCCTATGCCGCATCACGACACTGCTTCCCCCGTTCCTGTCATCCCCGAAATCCAGCAGCCTGCTCCGGTGGCACAGAGGGGCGCTCCTGAGCCAGTGAAGGAATTGAACATGCCCGACTTCTCAAACCACACCAGCAAGGAATCGGTTGATGAGCTCGCGATACGGGCAACCGCGAACAGCAGCCTCGGCCTCGGCGTGTTGGACGGTCCCCAAGCCCCCAAGCAAAACTCACCGTTCGCCGAGGTTGCCGTCAATGCTGGCCCTGGTCACCAAAGTGTTTCTGCCGCAATCGAGTACACCGACGACTATGCGGACTACAGCTTCCCCCCGGCGATCGAGGAGCCTCAAGAAGAGGAGCGTGGACGTGGACGTGTTCGCGAGAGCGCTCTCGGTGTTCCGGTGCAGAACAACAACCGCCTGTCCATTGGCTTCCGGCCTCTGCCCCCAGATGAGGTGATAGAGTCTGAGGACCCAGAGACACGGGCTAACCGCATCCGATCCTTCTACAAGGAATACTTCGAGGACAAGGACCCCAACAGACAAACACAGTACGCCCCGGGTGGTGCAAACCAACTGGGAGATGGTGCCTACTTCGACCCTGACTCGAACCAATTCATCATGCCCTATGCGCAGCCTGTTGGCCGTCGTGCGATGACGCCTCCTCCATCTGGATCCCGCTTCCCCGGCCCCCGGGGCCCTGGTCCTCGTGGTCCTGGGCCGAGGGGTCCGGGATCGCCTGGACCCAGAGGGCCATTCCGCGGCCGCCCCCATGGAGGCTCCATCAGCGGCATGAGCATGCCACGTGCGGGCTCGGCCATGTCTTTTGGGCCACGACCTGACTCTTCTGCCTCCGCCCGTGCTCCCCGCTCCGGGTCCGCCATGTCCGGGAGGCCCCGGAAGCCCATGCCTCCTCCCGCTGCCTTGAACACCCTGCCCACCCCATCCAAGCTCACGGACGACCACTTCTCCCTTATCAACGCGGCCGACTTCGCTCCTCCAGAGACCTTTAGCGAACGTGCGTCCGGAAGGTCCCAGAGTCCTCTCGGCGAGCGTCGGCCATACGCGCCAAAGCTCCCCGCTGCCTCACCACTCGTGAGCACGTTCGACGAGATGGCGGCTCTCCCCAGCCCGTAAGTACCTTGTCTCCCCCGGGATCCACTCACGAGCAATGCACTAACAGCCTGGAAACAGTCACATCCTGCGGAAGTCTAGCACATTTACCGGCCTTGACTTCGCTCCTCCACGCAAGTTCAAGGACCCCGACACGATGAGTGACGCGGGCTCCATCCGGTCCAACCGCAGCGGTGTGTCGCAAGCGGCCAGCTATGCCATGCGCAGCGGTGCCGGCCGTGTCAGCCGTCTGCCCGGAGATGTCATCTTCACCCAAGACTCAGCAATGGATTCACTGAAGCCGACGTGGAACATTGGTGGTGTAGACACGAAGAAGCAGTCTTAAGAGGCGACCCCCATGCGGACGGTTGATTGTACATATTGCACAACCTAGACTCTTGAGGGGCCGATATAAACTACTTGACAACAGAACTAGGTGTTTCATGGCGTGGCGAAATGGCAGCACTGGCGAATCAAAGCATGGGGCCAGACCATATAAACTGGCCCAGGTTCAACGGAGTTGATGATTTGGGCTGATATTTTGTTCGATATCTTCTTGCGAGGGCTGCTTCCTCCCCGCCACGACGCGACAATTGCCCTACCAATAACATAGTGGTTAATGTCTGCTGCTGCCCGCGGGTAGAGGTGGGCGCAGCCTGTCATGGCCTGGCTGGCCTTACCTGGCACGAACTGCATCTATAGAGGAGTGTATCTAGGGAAATTCCTGTGTTTTATATAATTCTTAACAATGGTAGAAAAGACTTTCTGAATAGATCTGAGGTCTCTCTTGCCCTAGTTCCTGGTCCTCTGGTCCCTTGATTTACTGAAGCAGTACTTGTGAGGCTGGCTACGTTTAGGTCGTTAACAAGACGTTATTCGATTGTCACAAGCCCTGTGGCGTCTCGGTCTCGCTGAATATAGCTCTCAGCCGCGACTAGTTCTGACTGGACGGCAAATTCGCCGTGGTGAATCTGTGCGCCCCGTCTCCAACACTGAATCACACGTTACAACAGGCTTACTGCTGCACCATCCATCGAAACTCTGTTTCGCTCAGTGAGGCAGCCCGCAGAGTGCCAGCGAACAATCCAGAGGTTTCCTAGCAAGCACACTAGCCATGTGCGCGCTTGAGTGAGTGCTGGGCTGGGAATCTTAAACTTGGGATCACCGTCGGACAACCGGCCCCCTTTTGACTGCTGCTCACCATATTTCCTAGAGCCCGTCCACCGTCACAATATGATGTCGGATGAGAGACACGGAACAATCATGGGCAAGGCCGTTCTGGAATTTGACCGGTTCAGAATACAGGGTGGCCCTACCTGCCCCCCGGACCAGCTAATCGGCGATCGACCTCGGCCCTGACCCTGGGGTTTATGACGTGAACGGGGAGCCTGGGGGGGCTATAGATACTCGGTGTTAATGGTTGTGACATCCTTGGAATTTAAAAAACCGACCCAGCTTTTCTGGCCTTTTACCACCGCAATAGATGATGGGATAATGCGAAACGTCATTCCTCCCAGTTGATTCCTCACCTGGAGGATTTCGGGCATGTGGTCATGCTCGGCCAGTCAAAACACAGGGTGCGCGGAGAGGGGCCGAAGGCTCGGTGTGAGTGAAGCACCTCAGGCATAGTACCGGCACGTCGCCGTTGGCATTTGACCTTTTCCATGGGCATAGGATGGCCGACTTGAGGCAATTGACTCTGAGACAATCGACTCTGGGATAATCGATGGCGGGATAATCGGCCCTTGGGTTAACAACGTGACCGCTATGGGATAATCGACTGTAGGACAGACGGGTGAGAGGTAATCGGGGTGGGATGGTTTGTCTGAGGGGCTGACTGCCTAATAGGTAGACGACAGTAGGACAAGCTGTGGTGATACTGTAAGCAGTGGGTGAGCAACACATGTTCTGTGCGTGATGGTTACCACAGAGTAGCTCTTTATCCCACCTTCGCCCCCGGGGATGCGTGATGGTGGTGTCCAGCAACCCCGTCTGAGAGGCTGTACCGTCGTCTGTGAGACCGGGGGGCGGTCTGTACTGTACTGTGCAGGCAGGTTGTTGCCTCTTTGTCGACTGAGATGTGCGTGAAATATGCTCGTCGCTGACAGACGCCTTGCCATACACTACCACGACGATTGACCTCAGCCTTCCCGCCTCCTGCTTGGGATTCATGATGGCTCGGCGTAATGGAGACGCCGAAACACCATGTAGTCATCAAGTGGCATCGCTCATGCTTGGATGGCCCTATTGCCTTTGGACTATGCATTGAGCCAGCCCTGCTGTAGCACCGCATGATGGCTATCATGCAGTGCATTAGGAACGGTCTCGACCGAAGCTTAGGTGCCGTCCATATAGGCAACATGGCATTCATATGTATCCATAGCCCTCGACGGCTCAAAAGTGGTCATGGCCAGTCTCACGGGCGTTGAACTGTGTTAGGACCATCATTGTCGATCTCGCCGACTTGTAGTCTATCATTTATCTATTTATCTACTCGCAAGAGCGATAGACACATTCTCGACCATTCGCACCGAAGCATCCGATCACGAAAGCAACGGCGATCCACCAAGAGATTGCCAATCGCCCACGGGCCGTATCAATCCGGCAGTCTGGAAGAGCACCGTTCTTGTTACACGGTAGATGAGCACACCGGCTCATCTGACGTATTCCAAGAAGTGGAGACAAACAAACAAAAAGAGGGCCTCCTGGTTGATCGTCAAAAAGAGCTCCGACTAACCTGCCAACCACGAGATTGGTCCCAGGACGCAAATAGCAACAGAAGACCCAATTGGCGAGCCTAAGAGAAAAGCGCTTGAGCTTCGCCTCCCGCTTCGTTTTTGCAGCCGGCGTCTCTTGGTGTAAGCTCGACGGCCGGACCGACAGCCTGGCTACCGTGTCGAGGCGGACATCAGCACGGTCGGATCACGGCCACACCAGGACACGAGCGAACAAGACGAGATACAACACCACACCCAGGCCGAACTCGAACAGACAGAGGACGCAAAAGAACAGACCGGAAGACTAGTAGGAAGGATCGTCATTTTGCAAAGCCAAGGCAAGCAAAGAGTAAATGCCAGCTCCACCTATGTGAGATTGAGGAACAGGGCCTCCGTCAACACATGAATCAGCAATCTGACCCTCAGCAATCTGGGCACATTCTGTCCCTCCCGGTCCTGGCCACGAAACAGCACAGCTAGTTTTCATTTCGCCAGCTCAGCCCTGACCGTGTCAGTGCGAGGAAACGGGAAGGAAGTGCATCATCGTCCAGGCGATAACGACAGCAACGCAAAGATCTGCGTCGCAGACACGAGGAGGGGAAAAGGCCCCGTCCGTGGGTTTTTGGACGCCGTCACTGCCGATCCGAAGAAAGACGGAGAGGAGGACCGAGACAGCCTCGGGCCAGTCGACTGGACTCTGGCTCAGTGACCTCACAGTGAGACGGAGCTACGGCAAGTACTGTAAGAAGGTGGGAGGAAAAGGGAAGCGAGGACCAGGGGGGTGTAGGTATTCCGCCACTCAGAGCTGCTCGCTAGCACTCCCGATACGACACACGCTAGAGCACTCTTCCTCTCCTGGCACTCGTCTGAGTCCTTTTCCAGCTGGCCCCTCGAGTCCCGTCCTGCCCGTCTCGAGCCTGTCTGCTTTGCTCGCCGCCAAGAGATCCAAAGCCAGCCAAAGGGGGACTGACGCTGCGCCCACCAAGCTACCTGCTAGCTGCATCGCCCTCCCCTGCCCTGTTGTGCTGCCCTGCCTTGCTCCTCTGGGCCTGACCTCATCCTGGCTCCGCCGGGTCCAACTTCCCAGACGTTCCAAAACGTTGCAGAGGTTGCCAAAAGAGTGACCAAGCCACTTTCCACTCTCGCCAAAACCGACTTGACTGACCGTCAACTCTCACCCGTCAATCACTTCGGACAAATTTGGGAGATTTGGCATCTGGAATCTGTGCATCTGGCAGTCGAGTGCGCCGCCCAGAAAAGGAAGAGGAAGAGACTCGGGGGCGAACAAGCAACATCCTTCTCCGACCCCAAGAGTCAATCAGGATCCTGCCCTGCAGCCGAGCAGTCGAGACCAAAAGTCCTCGCCCGCAATTGGAGAGGTGTGCGCCTTGGATTGATTGCCACGGCAGGAGGAGGAGAATAGTCCCGAGGACGGTCTGACGGGTGCACCACTCACTCAGCACACCACACCACACCACCAAGCCACCAAGCACCACTCCCAAGCCAGGCAAGCCCGCCGACCTGCTTAGCCGGCCACCAGACGCTTGCCTGTCTCGTCTACCCGGCACTACCACCACGCCCTCTCTAATAACCCCATCCAATTCCTCGTGTTCCCCTGGCACTGGAGATTTCTTCCATTCCTCTCCGCTCGACTGCACCCCAGGATACACAGCACACTGCTTTCGACAGAGAGTCGCGTCAACTTTGGGCCTTTCGATCAAAGCATTCCAGCTCGAGACCCGCGTCCCGCGACCCCCGTGTCAACAGGACAGGCAGTAGCTCTGGACCGTCAATCTCCGCCCTGCAGGCTTTCTCCTAGGGGTTCTGGGGTTGGGGCGTCTATCTCGTCTCTTCAGCCGCCCAGCCCAGATTGACTGGCTCTCCGACCATCTTGCGTGGCCGGCCATTGTTTGACGCCCAACTCTCTCGTCCCGCCACATCCAGCAGTTTTCTTTCCTGCGGCGTCAATCCGCCCCCCTTTCTGCTGCAACATCCACCACGGCGAGACGCACTGCAAACCATCGCACGTCCACAACGAGTCCCCAGCTTCCTCCGGCTCCACGTCTCACCTGGGACCTGCATCAGTCCCGTCGACTCGCTGCAGTCGATTCTCTGACGAACCCATCAATTCAGGTACGCTCACTGATCAACCCTGCCAATGCGTTGTCACTCGCGCCTCTGCTTCACATGTGTACCCTTCGCGCGTCACCCAAACAATCTGTATCATCGCACACGCCTGCGAACTGTTTAGTACTGTTTTGTCTGTCGATCTGCGACGTCTCGTTACCTTATCTTCGCTTGCCTCACCTTGCCTCGTTCTCAATTTGCTTCCGAGCGCTGAGTCCCAAGATGTCTCGTGAATTCTTTGGCCTCGCAGCATCGCTAACATGGCTCCCACTTCTAGGCCTACGTCTAGCCAGTTGACGTTCAAGCCCTTATTAATCATGTCGGCGAGCAATACCAATGCCACCTCCCTAAGTACGGGTGAAACTGCTGCGACAGTCTCCTCGGCTACTGCGTCGGCGACGTCGGAGCCGTCCGCGACGCCGACCAGCACGCCGGCCGACACGCTGACAAGTACTCCTGCTGACACTACATCCACCTCCTTAGCTCCGGAGACCACCGCCAGCACTGCGGAGACGGTGACAACGCCGACTACAGCACCGGCACCTACTACTCTTACTTCAGAAACAACTACCTCAGATCCACCAACAACAGCTCCGACAACAACGGCACAGCCTACTACTCTGACAACTGCTGAGACTACTCCAACCACGTCCTCGACGTCTGAGGAGACCACTTCTTCTTCGACATCAACATCAACAACGGCAACCCCGACGCCGACGACAGAAACCTCTGTCTCCTCCTCCGTCATCGTTTCTGACGGGACTACGAGTACTCAGGTTATCACAAGGACCGTCATCAACACACCAACTCCTACCGACGCGGGCTCGGCGTCTGCAACCAGTGCCGGATCGATACAGAGCAGCGAGTCCAACTCCAGCAATGGCATAGGAACCGGTGGGACTATCGCCGTCGCGGTGGTTGTCCCAATCGCCGCTGTGGCAATCCTGGTCGCTCTTGGCCTCTGGCTGTGGAGGAAGCGCAAGGCACGCAAGGAGGCAGCAGAAGAGAGACGGAAGGAGGTCGAGGACTACACCTACAACCCGAATGCGGATCCTACAATTCCTGGCTCCGGTGGTGGCGGTGGCTACGAAATGAAGGAAGACTCCTCGTCAGGATATCGTGGATGGGGATCGACAACGTTAGGCGGCTCGACAGGCCGCAAGGCTTCGACGACAATGTCTGGCGGCATGGTCTCCGATACCCCATACTCAGACCAACCCTACTCTGACGGTGCTTCACCGACGCGGGCCACACACCCCGGCGAGCCACTGATGCAAGATGGGCACCACTCTCCTGAAGGCGAAATACTCGGTGCTATGGGCCCGTCCACGGCCAACAATCGGGGAGGCAACGTTCGGCGAGGCCCGTCCAACGCGTCCTCATCCTACAGTGCCGGCGCGCCGTCGGACGGGTCCGGAGAGATTGGCCAGGCCTATGGTGGAGACCAGTACTACGCACAATACGATCCTTACACCGAGAACGGTGCATACAACAGCCCGCCTGGTGGTCAGCCTGTTATTAGGGATAACCCGGCACGACGAAACACGCGCATCGAGAACCCCTCGCACTTCCCGCAAAACCAGAGCGCCGGCATCTCACAAAACTTCTAATGCATTTGACGGTGCCATCTTCTGAACCGGCTATATTGCGCGTTGAGCCGTTTGCCGGAGACGGTTGTGTACAGCCACCAGGCATGAGCCTTTACGATAGATACCCTTCTTCCACCCTACATCCAGACACGCCTACCCACAATACTGGCTTTAATCCCATCCTTCGGCGTTCGGACAAAATATCATCACCATCACTTTTTTGGGCGGCGTTTAGTGGTGTTCTATGGCAAAAAATCTCTTTTGTTGTTCCAATTTTACTTCTGTGGTTGTATGCAATCATAATGTTCGACTTCGACACGACCTCGCAAAGCACAGTACACGCATCTAATCGGACAACGCACGCGCATATGCTCCGTTGTATGCTTGGAGAGGATAATTCCGACGAACTCGACCACGGGCTATCGAAACCAAAAGCAAAGTGGCTTCGGGGATAGAGGGATCGCTTGAGCCCGAGGGGAAGATAACCAACGGTTGATTGGTAGGGTTAAAGCTGATTCTCGGTGCTCGAGATCTGGAGGACTTGCCCGCACAGTATGGCCGCAGGTCTCGAAGAGGAGGAGCAACAACCAAGATGTTGTACAATATGGGGCCCTGAGTCGTGTTTTGAAGGAAATGGTTGTACATATCTACGTGCCTAGTTGTTGATGCTTTACTAGAACATATGAAGGGTAAGGAGACATGGCTCGAGTGCCTTGGAGTTTCGTCACCGAGTGTGGTCGAAGCTCAGCTAGCCGAGAGGTTAGTAGCATATATATTGACTTTATCGACTTACTTTTGTGTCAGTTTGTCTTGTCCCTCCTTTACCATGGGCCAGCGAACCGACCTGCCCCAATCCTTGGGGTGAGGAGTGCCCATAATCAAGATTCCGTAACGACGGGTCCTGACACGTGGTGAATCTTCCAGGGCAGAGCACTATCGTTTGTTCCTCGTACCGCTGCCTCAAGGGGCTGGACATTAATATGAAGGAGGACGACCACTGCTGACCGATCTATCGGCTAGGGAGACGCCACTTGTGCATTGTATTACCAGAAGTATTCTGAACAGGAGATCACGGGGTCACTATATCCTTCAACTATGGTGGTCATGGCCATTGCCAATGGTGGTGCCAACGTCCAGCAGTCTAATTATAACAACAATGCACACCGTCCCTGTATCGTAGGAAGTGTAGCTCTGGAGCCCGGATTCTGCTCCTTGCTTCCTCCTCTTCATCTGGACCAGTTGTCATGGGGACCGGCACATGGTCTGGGCCGAGAGAGAAGGTGGCCATCACTACTCGCGGGGGAGGGAGAGACACACACATATGCACATCACAGCCTCGACCTCGCGGCGCCCCTCCCCAGCCTGCGACCTGTCCCCTCACTCAGCTCGACGCGCTCCCACCAGAACCGGCACTTCTCGACCTCAGCCTCCGTCATCCTGACCACAGTCGCGGGAACACCGGGCGTCGACCTCCCGGCGCCGCCCATGCGCTCGTCGTTGCCCAGCCCGAACATCATGACGCGCCCGCACTCGTCCCCTTCCGACCGGCCCTTGCGCCGCAGCTGTCCCGGCGCCAGGGCCGTGTCGCCGACCAAGGGGCTGCTGAAGCGCGGCCAGAAGGGCGTCGAGGCTAATGACGACGACGAGGAGGAGGCGGAGGAGTGATCCGCCTTCCCGTCGATGTGCGCTGGGTTCGGGTCACCCGTGGCGATGAAGCGCGTCCACGCCCCGTGCATGGCGTCGGACGTCCTCACCAGGCCCGGGAAGCCGCCGATGGCGGCCATGTCGTGGGCGACCAGGGCGGCCTCGTCGACGTGGTTGGCCTTGCCGCCAAAGTCGGGTCGGGAGAGGGCCGCGAAGTGGTACTGTATCACTGGGGTTAGTCTTTCTGTTCCATCTCTCTTCGATGTCAAGAGCAAGGCTAGCAAGTGGGAGACAGCGCCCAGCTCATATGTAGAGCTTGCTGGTCCAGCAGATTGTGGGTGATCCCCAGGCCTACACACAAAGAGGGCAAGGGGATGTACAGGAAACTGCTGCTACTCACGATCCACACAGGGTAATCATCCCCGCCGCCGCCACTCTCGTCGTGGTCACTGTGGAAGTGACCAGTCTGCAGGACAGGGCATATATAGGCGTAATGCGAGTACGCGGCCTCGTAACGTGCCCACTGGCGGCCGAAGCCCGGCGGCACGCTTGCGTAGGGGCTCGAGGGGTCGGTGACGGGGTCCGGATACAGCCTCGCCAGCGCGGCGAGGTCGGCCCCGCTGAGGCCGGGGATCATGGTGGCGAACTTGCCGAGGAACTCGTCGCCCGTGTCGACGCGCGGCGAGGCGAAGACGGTGCCCTCGTTGGTGTTGAAGCCGGCCAGCACGGGGATCCTCAGGTGGCTGCCGCGGCGGAAGTGGTTGATGGGGAGGTCGGGGATGACGCCGCCGTTGCTGTTCCTGCTGCCCGACGGGAGGGACTCGACGACGGGCTGGAAGGGCCACCGGATCGGGTCCTGGTACCGCGAGAAGACTGTGCTGGAGGCGTAGAGGATTGTTTCCAGCGGCAGCGAGCGTAGTACGGGGAAGATCTGGTCCGCAGGCGTGTGGGTCGGCTCGATCCCCGCCGCGACAAGGAATTCCCTGAACTGCTCCTCTGTCCGCGGGTGAGATGATGACAGGGTTGCGCGCGCGGTGGCGCCCCCGGACTCCATTATTGCGCGGTGGAAGGGGGCATCTTCTGATGTGTATGATTGTAGATGGTAGCCGATCTGGACCCGAATTAGCATGTGTGATCTCTGGGCTGTTGGCAACAGGAAAATGACGGAGAAAGTATTGCGCACTGAGCCAGCTTCCATGGAAGATGACTGTTGGTGACATGCAAAGGGAACATGACCAATACCATCATCAAGCCTCTGGATCCAGCATCAGGGGAAAAGAGCTCACCGAATGCGCCCCCGCGCTCATCCCCATGAGCGTGACGCGGGACTCGTCGCCGCCAAACTGGCCAATGTTCTGCCTCACCCACTCGAACAGCAGCCTCTGGTCCCTCAGCCCCAGGTTCAGCGCGCCCTCGCGCTCCGCCGTGGTCGAGCTCGGGAACCCCAGCGGCCCGACGCGGTAGTTGAAGTTGACGCCGACGATGGGCGTGGCGGACCAGCCCACGAAGCTGCTCATGTCTCGCTCCGTGCCCAGCCCGCCGTTGAAGGCCCCGCCGTGGACGTAGACCACCACGGGCATCTTGCTGGCGCCGCCGCCGGGCTCATACGGCGGCGACGACGCAGCCGGGCGGTACACGTTGAGGTTCAGGCAGTCCTCGCCGTCGAGCATGCCCGGGATCCGCGCCGCCGTGCCCGGGCACACTGGCCCGAAGGCGCTGGCGTCGAAAGGAGTCGCCGCGGACGACGCCGACACGGCCAGCGGGACGGGGGGCCGGAAGCGGTTCTGGCCGCCCGTCGTCTGCGCGAAGGGGATGCCGCGCCAGGCCTCGACGGCGCGCGGCACGGCGAAGCTGGCCGGCAGGAGCACGCCCGTGTAGCGGCCCTGGGCGAGGTTCACCGTCGCCGACGGCCCCGAGTGCGGCGTTGGCGTGCGGGGCCTGGGCCGGAGCGGGTTCCGGTTCTCCTTCTCCTTCTCCTTCTCCTGCCTGGCCATGTCTAGTACCTGGTCCGAGGTAGTGAGGCAGTCCGGGCCGGCCGCGCCTCTTTTTCTACTTGGAGAGCGGTTCCGCGAGGGCCAGTATTGTCGACCCCTACAGCTCCGTAGGATCCAGATCGAGGAGCGCGAGATGCGTTGATGCCGAAAGAATGCGACGAGGCCGAGGACAATCAGGCCAAAGATGAGGGCGAGTGTCGGCTTATGGACGTGGTGCGTTGCTAGAAGTAGCTGCCGAAGCTTGGCATGAATTACTGCGTCCCCGCCGTCGCCTTGAGCCGTCTCCCCGTGCCCAAACCCAATCTGCCCATGGAGCGAGGCTTTGATGAGCAAGCTGGGCGCCATTGGCAATTCGGGCAATACTTGGTTAATGCTGCTACTGACGTTTACTCTAGGTAGGTATTGCGAGACAAAGAGGAAGGAGTGAAAGGCACACGCCTTGGCCCTTTATTGTCTCCATCCTCGGTAATTTGGCAGCCAGACAGACCCTGGTCGGTGAGCAACTATGTAATACGGGCACATGGTTCTTCCTTTCTTACGGTATCACCACATCTCACACATGCAAGGGGTGCTCAAGGCTACGTCCAATGCCTTGACACCTCCGTGGGGAGCCCTGGGAACATATCAATCAGGTACTCATCATAGTTATCTATCCTACAGCGCGCCATCATTTGCGCCCATACACAGCCATGCCCGCGCGTTATTCTCATGCCAACGTAGTCTGCCCCGGGCTTTGCCAAAAAGGACGTATAAATATACATGGTGCTCGAATCCCTCGTGGCTGTCTATCCACCACAGCCAAACGATGGCATTGGCCCGAGTCTCATAACCTCACAAAGGTGATTGAGAACACCCGTTGCTCCGCTCTTCCAGAGTGTGCCTCAAAACCCAATCAACGCCAAAGTACAAAACGTGCAAATCACCACAGACAAGTCCTCCCCGACAGGTGGTGTAGCACCAGCAGGGACAATACGGACAGACAAACGCCAACTCGTCAAATCATCAGCTCGTTAATCACTCACTCCAAACGGCCCTTGATCGCAAAGCCATGAAACTCCCTGTGCGCCGGCACCTGAGGGGGCTCGTCATCTGCTGGCATGGCAGCCACTGCAGGCATGCCCTCCTAGTCGAGGCCTGCCCCGGGACCACTCGACGGCTTCTGCTGCTTCAGGCGCTTGCTCGCCACCAGCATGCGGTTCTGCTCGGCATACTTCTGTCGCGCCAACAGCACTGCCTGTTGGCGCTCAAGCCTCTCTCGCTCCTTGTCCTGGCCATACGAGTTGTCCCGCGTGTAGATCTCCCTGCCACGGGACTTCTGCTCCTGCATCTCCTCGTTGGATACCTGGCTCCGCTTGCTGGCCGACGCGACACTAGCGTTGGACGAGGAGGTTGCGCGAGCACTGAAATGGGATGATCCGACGCTGGAGGTGCGTCCGCGGTTCGTTTGCGCAGTGGAAGCGGACGCGTTGCTAACGGTCCGAGCCACCGAAGGTGTCATCGTAACCGATTGGCGCTTGCCTGCCCCAGACCTGGGTGAGGCCCCCAGCGGGGAGACTGTGCCCTGTTGGTCTGAGGTTCCACCCTGGGACTCACGCTGACGGCTAGTAAAGGTCGAGCGCACAGTCGCAGAACTGCCGACGCTGCTAGGTGGTGGCCGAGCCTTGAACTGGCGCCGCTGGCGAATCTCTTCCTCATCGGCCTTGAGCTTCGCCGCGAGCCGCTCCTTCTTCATCCGCGAGTAATACTCACCCGGCAGCTCAAAATTAGGGACCGTCGGGGGCTTGCTGGACCTCACAGAGCGGACCCGTTGGGTCGGAGGGCTGGACTCAGCAAGCTTTTGAGGGTCGACCTGCATGGACAACCGGGCTGCCTTCTTCTCCTTGAGCTCCCTGGCGACTCTCTCACCAGGAAGCTCAAAGTCAGGGATCGTGGGTGGCTTGCTAGACCGGAAAGAAGCCGGCCGCTGAGACGCAGCCTTGTCATCGGCAAGCCTCAGCGAGTCGAGCTGCATGGAAAGTCTGGCTGCTTTCTTCTCCTTGATCTCCCTGGCGACCCTTTCGCCCGGTAGCTCAAAGGTAGGAATAGTCGGTGCCTTGCTGGTCCGCTGTAAGGGCTTTGGTGGGGCCAGACTGGCTGGTCGAGTAACTTTCCTGGTGGTAGTCGTGAGGTTTGGCTTCTCAGCTTCCGAGTCGGCCTTCGGAGGCGAGGGTTTGCGCGTCGAGCTACGGGGCGAAGACTCGCTTGGCTTGCCTCGCACAGAGCTGACCGTCTTGAAAGTTGCCTTGCCGTTCGGCGTGGTCGTCTTCGATGCCGGCCTGGGAGAAGGTGAGTGCTGAGCGACCTGATCCCTGGGTTTCTTTTCTCCAGCGTTCGACATCTGGGCCAGGCGCGTGGCTGCTGCTACAGCTTCAAATTCATCCTCAAGCTGGTCGATCTCTTCGAGAGAATCCTCGATCGTGCTCATAGGTGCCGTCATTAGACGTCGGGGTGGTTCGATTGTGAGAGTGTTATCGCTCTCCTCTGATGCGTCTGCAGCAGTAGACCAATTCGCACTCCGAGGCGTGGTGTCGAAGTGACCACGTCCGCTGGTTGCGGCGCTGGCAGGGCTGCTCATCATTCGAGAGGTAGCCATTGCAAGATCGTGATCTTTTTGCCCAATAACACAGAATCGGTGCGAAGTAATCTCGGGGTCGGTAGTCCTAGTCTGGTCCGGTGTCAAATCAATGGGCGTTGCTAAAAGCAAGTACTCGTCCTCAGGGTCGCCGGGAAGTTGCTCCTCTCTTCCAACTGCCTTGGTCCAAGTGAGCAAGTTACAGCCGAAGTACCGCCTGTCGCTTCGACTGGGGATGCGGGAGGCAGCGATGTTCAGTTGGCTATCCAATGATTGGCCGGGTTGGTCAGGAGTTGAGCAGACTGATGCTGGCAGGGACAGAACCCATTGAAAGTGCTTCTTTCTGTGCTTCTCGAAGGTGTTCTCCAGCGGATCCAGACGTCTGGCTGCCTTGACTAAGTCGTGGTCACCGAAGGAGTCTAAGTTAAAACATTGAATTAGCCCGTTATCTGGGGGTTTTAAACAACCAGTCTTTGTAACGAACCGTTGTGAGCCGAGAGGCTGTCGATAGACTCGGCGAGCACCTCCGGGGCAGTGAACGTCTCTGCCGCAAGCTGAGGCCGGTGTCGCTGACGGCGAAACTTTTTGTCACTGAGATCAGAAAGAATATCCTGGGAGCGGAGGGTCCACTGGAAGCCCTTGGTGGAGGTGTTGGTTGATGCTTTGTTTTGCTGCGCTTCTGGGTCAGTGTTCTCCTTGACAGAGTGATCTAGGATGTCTTGATCCCAATGTACAGTGTTCCGCGCTGATTTGCTTGATTTGCTCGACTTGGTCGCGCTGAGAGAGTCGTGAGCGGGGCTTGAGGCACAATTGCAGTTGGCTGTAATTGAGGATGGGGAGAAATTGAGGTCTGTGCCACCTGCGGGCGAGACAGCCATGAGGGCCATCTAATAAATCCCCGTCTGGGGAGGGTCGGATGGATCTTTCGGCGAGACAGGCGAGACAGGGGTTGGCCCTTTTCGGAAAGCCCCAGAAACGAGACAGAGTCGTGCCGCAAGCACAGACAAGGGTCGAGCTAATGCAGCGCAATCTCGGTGCATGAACAAAACACGGCGGGCAGAGATGGGATGGAAACGTGGCCGCGCCGGCGACGGGGGCAGTTCGCGAGTGGTGATTGGGCTAACAGAGGCAGTACGAGCTGGTCCAGAAGTGTATTCTTGATGATGGATGCTGTTACCAAAAAAGGCTGACATGCAAGTGTACACAGTAAATGTGGATGAAGCTTCATCCAGAATCGAGGAAGGGCTTGGCACCAGGACTTACAGAAATGCGGCTGGTGGACGCGTAGGTGAAAGTAAACAAAGCTACTAGAAAGTGCAGGAACGATGGCAACGCGTGAGGCCGGCCGCTCTTGCATGTGCAATTGGTATGCGTGACCTTCAACTACCAGAAACTGACTGCAACTGTGTGTGCACCTCTCTTGATACTAGCCTACTGTACATGTGCGAATCCTTGGAATGACAGGAACAAGCCGGCAAATCCTTCATAGCAGCAGGATAGCCTCATTGGTATCGTATCTATGGGACGTGTGTATTTGAACGCATGCAACTGCCGGTCGAGTCCGAGAACCTGAACATATCCTTCTCTAGTCGGGTCTCAGTCTAGTCGGGGGTGCATACCATGACTGGATTTCAGAAGGGGGGGACATGCAGCCTGCAGGTACGGGTGCAGGTTCAGATAATGACTGCCTGTTGTCCTGACAATCCACCAATCCGTGGAATGTGCGCCGGCGGGCAGGGGAGGCGCATCGACACTGGCGTCTCGGCCCCGCAGGCATCGCTCAAACACTTCACCATCCATCCATGGACGCGTCCAGTGACGGCAAGTGCTAACTTCGGCTTGGACGGCATTGTCCGTCACCACCAAAGGATAGACAGAGGGCGGTTCGTCCAGGGCTGTCAGGTCTCGAGCTAGGCACTGCAGCATGAACCTGACTTGCTGCGTAGTGCGGTCGCGAGGGCTGAAACGGATCCAGTCTGGAGGGGGGGGGCGCCAAAAAGGTCGGTCTGTTGAGCCCAGGGAGCAGAACACTGAAGCAAACTTTTGCACGAGGACGCTCGAGTCAAATTGAGGGACCTGTTGCTCAAATCGAGCGTCGGCCTCACTCGTTTGCTTCCTCGGCGGCCTCGGCCTGGGCCTGTAGTGCGGGCGCATGCTCTGTTGGAATGCGAACTAGAGTTTGTGGCAGAGCTGCTGCTGCTTCTGCATCATTCTGCGGCTTCGGCAGTTTGGCTGTGATCAAGGTTGAATATTAGATGACTTTCCCAGATATGCTACTACTGCAAGTTGGGGATGAGAACTAACCAGAGGCCATGTTGATCGCACGGAGGACGTTGTGCCAGTTGCTCATGACAAGAGCGATCGCTGTTGGTTTCAGTCAGACCTCGGCCATTTGCTCGTTGGGGATAAAATATCACAGGCAGACTGCCGGCTGCAGACCATACCTTCGGTGCCGTCAGACAATGTGCCCAGCTTCTGCTCCAACGCCTCCATCTGCGACGCGACTGCAGCACTCAGGTCGCGTAATTCCCGGAGATTCTCGAGCTCGGCCTTCTTCTCGTTGACCCGTGCCACCAACGCAGGAGACTGCCCTGCGGACGATGCCGAGCCCGCCATTGAGGGTTGCCGAATGTGCGGCTGGATAGACCTAGCTGGGAAAGACATGACGGCTGTATGCCTCGTGGTGACGGTAGATGGAGGACGGACACCAGAGTCAACAGGTTCAATTGTCCCAAGGTGGAAGCACACCTTGAGTGACCCTGACCCTAGCTTGCGACGCGATGATGGCATGTGTGGTTGGATAGTGGGGGGAGGAAGGATCCCTTCCGCTCCTGTTGCTCGGCCAACGCACGGGTGCCATCTTGGTGCAGAAAAGCCAGCCCCCCAATAGTACCAAAGGATGAGCACTTTACTTCCTTGACCCAGTCCAACCACCTTCTTAGACCCCCTCGACAGCAGGACAGAACATTCCTATCCACTCGCTCTAGCTTCCCAGTTGCTACCTCTTACCACATTTATTCCGCCCTCCGACCGCTCGCCCCAGGTGCAATTATGAGAGATGGCAAGACTGAACGAAGTACCAATGTCAACAGATAGCATAGAAACGCGTAAGTGCCTGCCGGCTTCCAGGCTTACGTGGGCATCCCGACGTACTGACCCCCGGTTTGTGCGCAAACAGTGAGGAAGAAATTCCTGCGGCAGAATCGAGATATTGCGAGAGTCAATTCGGCACAGTCATTGCGCATCCGGTCGCTCGAGAGCGAATGCGGCCGACTCCTCTCGGACAACCTTACCCTGAATGGGCGCATACTGGAGCTCGAACGAGACCTCGACGAGTGCAGAGAAGCGCAGAGAATTGCCGACCATGCTCTTGACATCAAGGCCAAGATGGAGGCCCAGCTCGTGGAATGGAGCGCAATGCTCGGGGGGCTGGGGGTGGAGCGCGCCGCCAAGAGACACGCACCTTCTTCTCCAGGTGGAACGACGGTCGCCAGACGTCGTGCAAGCATAAGCCGTAGCCCAGCAGCGAGGCAGAGGCCACGGGATTCGAGGAGCAGCGCCGACATGGCTGCTTTACACGAGGGGAGGCTACCGCCTATCCAGGAAAACACGACGTATCCACGACGAACGATGAAGTATGCCAAGTCAACACTGAAACTATTGGCACAGACAGTATGCTGACATTCTCTTAGCCACAATGAAATACTGGCGATCTGCTCCGAGGCCGAGAATTCGCACGAGTCGCCAGATCTCGGGCCACCGCCTACTTCGCGCTTTGTTGAAGAACCAGTCAAAGTCGACAGCCCCAGCAGATCAACTGGCGTCTCACAGCCTAGCCCCAAGCTCAAAATCGAAGCGCTTCTACCGTCCAGCTCCCCTTCGAAGCCCGATATAGAACCGACGAAGCAGGCCAGCGTGGCCTCGGAGGCAAGCTCGCAGGATGATCCGAGACCTGTCAAGCCAGCCCGCACACAAGTCCATCCTCCCGTCAAAGCCGGCTCTAAGAGAAAATTCGGCGACGAGAACGACGAATTCCAAGTGTCTAGGGCATTCTCGACCGCGGAGAAGGCTAGTAACAAGATCGTATCCGATAGACCACTCATTGTGAGAGATTTGAAGGATCGCCGCAGTATAAAGGACTTGTCAACCAGGCCTGACGAGAAGAAGACCGAGACCACAGATCCCACCAAGACACGGCCCAGGCAACCTCTAGCAGACAAGAGCAGGAACGACGGCGTAATCTCACCGAAGAAGCTTCCCAAATCAGCGACAACAGGAGATCTCATGAAGGTCATGGCGGACCCACCCAAGGAGATCTCGCTGAAGGCTGCGCCGTTGAAGAAGAAGAGGGTTGTTCCAATCAAGCTTCCTTCGCTGCAGCCAGCAGGGCCGTCGGCGGCGAAACCACCAGTGGAACCAGAGACACCATCAGCAGACCCTGGAGTTGTCTTTCCCGACACTCCAGAAACCAAATCCACAAGCGAGAAGCCCAGAGACACGCCCCCGCCAGCAGACATCAGCTCTCATGGTGAAACTTCCCGACCCAGCAGGAGGGTAAGAGCATCTGTTAGCTATGCCGAGCCCAACCTCAGGGATAAGATGCGCCGGCCAACCAAGGAGATGTTGGATGCAGTGTCCGGAGAAGGCAAATACAAGCGCACCAGCTCAGCCCACCATATCACCTCGATGTCCGCGTCAAAGCCCACGGCCGAAGGCGAGCTCACGCGTTCAGCGACGACAAGTCAGCTTCCGGCAGCCGAAGCCGCCATGGAGAACGAGGCAGCCCGCCGGCCTCCCGTTTTGAGCCCATTATTACAGAGGGATTCGATGAAAGAAGTACCACCAGCTGGTCACGTAGGCCAAACTGTGGCCGAGCGTCGAAGGCGGCCATCATCTAGGCAAAGCCAACTATTTGAGAAGCTGGAGAAGGCGGAAGATGAGCAAGACGAAGGTGGTGGCGCCGAAGAGAGTCACGGGATCGACCCATACGAATTCCGAGACGAGTCCACCGTGATCGAGCAGCCCAAAGAGATCCAACCAAAAGGGAGAGGCAGCAAGGGAACGAGACGGCCCACAGTGGCCAAGAACGTGGGCGCCGATGACCAAGCGGCATCAGGGGGGGATGCGAAGAAGCCCTCCCGAAAACGGGCGTCGATGGCTGCGCCTAAGAAGTCATCCATGCTTGATGATATACAGGACGAGGATTCTTCGTACGAGGCCAGCCTGGAGACAGCGAGGGACATGTCATCGTCGCTACTCCAGGACAAGGCGTCCAGGCGTCGAAGCATGATGTTGTAATGTAATGAATTCTGGAACGATCTTTGCGGAGAAATTGCAAGCATGGCGTACCTGGTCTGTTTCGAGCGGCGTTGAGCGGTCTTGTGAGATGGGTGGATAGAACCAGGATACCAGCGTGGTGTCTTCTGCAACAAAAGGAAGCGCATGCCAGGCCGAGTCTTGGAACGAGGCATTATGAGTATCTAATGTGGCACTTGAAGTAATGAGACCCTCGCTTGTCCGTCTGCGCCTCTTTCTCTCCATGAAGACCCAACAAGCCTGCACAGCCATTGAATGCTTGTCATGATGTTCTCAACGGTGTGCCACCGTTGTAGTAGTTGCGGCCTGTCCGTCACAACAGCTTGATATTCTCCCATGCAGACCCGTGAACCCCCCTATGATGCTCCTGTCGGTTCTACCGGCTTTGTATACGTTACCTTCTCGACCGCAACATTCTCGGCGCCATTCTCATCCTTCCTCAGTTGGTACACATACAGCGTCAGTGATATGCCTTGGACCTAGATCGAGACCGCGTCAGCTTAATCCCAACCACAAACCTGGGCTTTCCGCCCGCCCCTAAGACCAAGTGCCGCCTGTGGCCGGCAGCAGCGTTCAAAAGGGGGGGGGGGTGAGGTGCGCGACCTACATCCATCAAGCAAAAGCTCGGCACAACCTCCTCCTCCTCACCCTCGCCGGTGCCCCAGCCGGTGGAGAAGGCGCCGGTGGCGGAGCCCGGGTTCACGAAGAACTTGTCCATGTACTCGAAGCACTCGAACTTGTGGGTGCCGCCCCAGCAGAGGACGTCGACGTCGAGCTTGTTGGCCTCGGCCAGCAGCAGGTCGGGCTCGCTAGAGACGAGGGTGAAGCCCTCGAGGAAGCCGATGCGCAGGCCGCCGTGGGCGACGACCTGCGTTAGGGGCAGAGAGGTGGCCTCGACGTCGAAGCGGCCCTTGACGATCTTGAGGTCCGGCGAGATGGAGCGGAGGTACTCGTACGTCGGCTTGTCGGTCAGGTTGCCGAGGCAGAGGGACTGGGAGATCTTGCCCGGCGCGAGGAGCTTTTTGAACTGCGAGACGGCTGTTAGCGTGCTATCCTGTTCGCTTCCGAGAGGTGAGGACAGAGGTGGTGTCTTGTGTGTTTTTCTTTTTTCTTTGAAAGGAGGGGGGGTTGTGTGTCTGCGCGCGCGCCGTTGGCGAGGTACCTTTGGGGGAATATCGAGAGCTCGATCGGGGATGTGGAGGTCCCCTATCACTAGGATGAGGAAAGCCATTGTGCCGCTAGGTATTGTAATGGAACTGGGAAGGAATCGAGGCGAGTATTCGTGCCTCAATGGCTCGTACCGCGTCCAGGGCGACTCGGCCAAGAGGATCGAGCTTCAGCAGGAGGTGGGCCTGGGCGCCGTCGCGCCGGTGATCTCGTAGACACGCGGGTTTCCAAGGTTAGTTGCGGGGAACCTTCTGCATGCTTGGTCGTCGTCTGTGGATCTCCTGACGCTTGGGGGGCAGGTTGCGGTTCGTGACGTCGGCTGCGGTTGTTCTTGGAGCTAGAGTTGTTGTAGACCTCGTCTCATGGCTGACGACCGTACATCATCTACACCACCAAGATACACTGCCTGGTGTACTGTGTACCCGGGCTGCAGGACCCCTGTCTGTCCCGCTCCGCTGCTGGGGTAGCTCCGACCGGAACTGCCTGCCGCAGCAGATGCGCAGGTACGTTGGTACCTCGCAGGCTGGACACTGCAGCCTCCCGAGGCCCGGAGCAAACCCGGACTTGGCAGCCGAATGGCCAAAGTAAGGCTATTTGTCGGTGTCTATTGCAGTTCGGGCGAAGAGAGTTCGGTACACAACCCGAGTGCCCAAGTTATTAGTCAAGTGTCGTTGAAATCGGTTGATGCCCCCGCCTGCCAGCACGCTTCCCTTGCTTGAAACAGGTATAGATAGCGGAGGACAGGACCACACAGGACAGCAGAGAGCAGGACGAGGCTTGTGCTCCACCACTTCCATCTGTGGTTTTTGTTCAATCACTTGCTGTTTGTTCCGTGCTGCGTGGGCGGCACCGATCACCGATTGGGGTACCGGCAGCAGACTCTCCAAAACATCCCAATGTACCGGTCTCGGCCCCTATCGCTCATAGCCATGATACCCCGCGGCAGCTCCGCAAGCCGACGCCTCTCCCTCACGGCGAATCACTTGCTTTCAACAGCACCATCCTCATCCTCTTCTTCTTCAACCTCACCTGCTCAAGCACGAGTGCAAGGCCCACGACGCCTCTCGACTACAGCGACTATAACAACAGCACAGGATCCCGCCACCATGTCTTCCCAGCCAGAACACTCCACCCTGCTCATCCCGGGGCCCATTGAGTTTGACGATGCTGTGCTGCAGTCTATGAGTCACTACAGGTGAGACAAGATATACCCTACTGTACTTCGTCGCGGCACGGTATCAAGAGATGCCACACCAATAGCTCTGCAGCGGCACCCAGGCGCTGCGCAGGAGTGGCTTCTGAAGCCTGACATGACAGCGGGGTCTGCGTTGCCGGAGCTGTTGGCCTGTGTGCCGTGCCCATCCTACCCGTTCGGGGCTTTGCTGTGGCCCGTCTTCCGACAATGTACCCCAGCTGTGCAAGTTATACAGAAGAAGCAGAGTGTTAACCACTTTCATCCCGTAGCGAGAGCCATGTCGGTCCCGGCTTTGTCTCTACGTTTGGTGATACCTTGTCCATGTTGCGGAAGCTCTTCCAGACAACGGACCCTTCCTCGCAGCCCTTTGTCATCTCGGGTTCCGGAACCCTGGGCTGGGACCTGGTCGCGGCCAACCTTGTTGAGCCCGGCGAGAACGTGCTGGTCTTGACCACCGGCTACTTTGGCGACAGCTTTGCGGACTGCTTCAAGGTCTATGGCGCCAACGTCGATCAGTTGAAGCCTGCCGTCGGCTCAAGGCCGCAGCTGCCCGAGATAGAGGCAGCCCTCAAGTCCAAGAAGTACAAGGTCATCTCTGTCACCCATGTAGACACATCGACCGGCGTGTTGAGCACGCTGCCGGAGCTTTCGGAGCTTGTTCAGAGGGTATCCCCCGAGACTTTGTTGATCGTCGACGGCGTCTGCTCTGTCGCCGGCGAGGAGATCGACTTTGACAAGTGGAAGCTTGATGGAGTCGTTACCGCCAGCCAAAAGGCCATCGGTTGCCCTGCCGGATTGTCCATTTCCATGTTCAGCGGCCGGGCTATCAAGGTGTTTGAGGAGCGCAAGGCGCCGATTGGCGCTTATTTCGCGTCTATGAAGAACTGGACCCCCAGTACGTTTACCCTTATTTCGGAGTCGCGAGATGGTGGAGCAAGGACTGACTCTCTTGCAGTTATGAGGAACTATGAGGCTAAGAAGCCCTCTTATTTCGCCACTCCCTCCCCACAGTTGATCCACGCCCTTAACACAGCACTCAAACAGATCCTGTCTGCTGGGCCTCTGTCAGCGCGCTTTACCAAGCACGCCGAGGTCTCCGACAGGATCAAGAAGGCCGTCGAGGCCCTTGGCCTGAAGCAGGTGGCGTCCAAGCCCGAGGATCGATCTCACTGTATGACGGCCATTTACCTGCCAGACAATGTCAAGGCTGCAGAGATCCTGCCTGCACTGGCCAAGAGGAATGTCGTGTTTGCTGGCGGCATCCACAAGGAGATTGCACCCAAGTACATCCGTTTCGGGCACATGGGCGTTTCTGTGACGGATGAAAAGCGAGGCGACATCGACCGCGCCCTCAAGGCGCTGGAAGATGGCCTGACCGAGTGTGGATATCAGAAGGCATAAAACCCGAGGTCGGCATGACAGCTCAGACGCTACGGGAGGCAGGATTCTGGCAACTGGTAGACAAAATTCGAATTTCCCCGAGACAATTAAACAAAAGAAAGCGGCTCGTGTGTATAGAGACAATAGTCTAGATGTCAAAGCTTGGTTGCGGAACCGTTGGCGCTTCTGGGACAGTCCCGGGAGAGTCGTCTGTGTTCTTCCATTCATTAGTAAACACCTGCTGACGAGGATGCACTCCTGCTGAAGAAACGAGCTCCGTTCGATTTGAGGGAGCGCAGTCTTCTCACCACCAGACTGCGCCGAAACTAGCCACTGCTCAGTGTGTGACCAGCCCCACAGCCAGTCATCTGCGAGAATCACCAGTTGAGGTTGAGGACTTGAAGCGACGCGCTTTTTTAGAGTGCTGATGCGCAGAGAGACGCGAGCTGTCAGGCTGCCAGTGACGTGTGGTTAATACCTCTAGTTAGCTGTACCTGGCCCCTGCAAAATTCCGGGCGGGGTAGCGTGAGCGAGCGCAAGTGGGTTGGGTTGGCCTGGCTGCAGCCTCTTGTCTCCCGTCCAAAAGCTCAAGGCTTACCACCTCTCTCGACTTGACCTGCCTCTCCTCAGCCGACATTCTTTTGCGGTCTCGCAACGTCCCTCCCACCACACCAGAGAACAGCCATACCCCAGGGCAAAGACCTCCTTTTCCTTTTCTGCGAGCATATTTGGTGCTTGTGCCTCTTCCCCTCTTGTCCCACCTCTCCGCCAAATACCACCACCTCGTCCCGACTGCACACAACCCCAACCTCCCACTGCCTTGCCGCCAAGCCGTCGCCATGGCGATATCTATCGAGGAGCTCGACGTGCTCGTCCGTAGCTTTTACGAGGGACGAGGCGAACAGGTAGGGTCCTCTTGAGTCTTTGCCACGGCTGCCGTGGACGAATTCGCTGACCATGCTCTCTTCCAACAGCAAAAAGCCGCCCAGGCCGCTCTGAACCAGGTAAGCCACCCCGCCGCGCCGCATGCCGGAACCGACAATCGCTGACTGGCCATGGCTACAGTTCAAGGAGGACCCCGATGCCTGGCTTATGGTGGACGATATCCTGTCCAAGGCGAGCTACCCACAGACGAAGTGTACGTACATGAGAGCGAAACCAAACATGCCGAGTTGGGGCTAACGAGTCGCAAAGACCTGGCGCTGCAGGTTCTCGACAACGTCATCTCAACGAGATGGAGGGTTCTCCCGAGGGAGCAATGCCAAGGTGCGCAACGCTGAGCGGATAGACTTTGGTTATATCGCCTGCTGACCATGGTACAGGCATCCGCAACTTCATCGTCTCCTTCATCCTGCAATGCTCCAGCACCGAGGAGTCCTTGCGATCCCAGCGAACCTTGCTCAACAAGCTTAACCTCGTCCTCATCTCCGTCCTGAAGCAGGAGTGGCCTCACAACTGGCCGACATTCATCAACGAGATCATACAAGCCTGCCATTCGAGCCTCTCGGTCTGCGAGAACAATATGATCATCCTTCGACTTCTGTCTGAGGAGGTCTTCGACTACTCGGCCGAGCAGATGACCTCCACCAAGACCCGAAGTCTGAAGACGACCATGTGCAACGAGTTCTCCCAGATCTTCCAGCTTTGCCAGGAGATCCTTAACACGGCAACCCAGCCAAGCTTGGTACTGGCGACACTCGAGACACTTCTTCGGTTCTGCAACTGGATTCCTCTCGGCTATATCTTTGAGACGCCATTGATCTCACTTCTGCGGACACGTTTCCTGGAGGTGCCCGAGTTCCGCAACGTCACGCTCCAGTGCTTGACGGAGATTGGCGGCCTCCAGACCGGGGGCCCGGCGGGCAACAACTACGACGAGCAGCTTGTAAAGATGTTTACTGAGGTCCTAACCACTATATCGACCATTATACCCATCCAGATGGACCTCAAGACGACATACCCACAAAGCAACTCCCGAGACCAGCAGTTCGTGCAGAATTTGGCTCTTTTCCTGACCAACTTCTTCTCCATGCACTTGAACCTGATCGAGAACCTGCCAAATCGCGACTACCTCTCCCATGCTCACTACTACCTGATTCGTATCTCTCAGATCGATGACCGAGAAATTTTCAAGATTTGCCTGGACTACTGGCTGAAGCTGGTCCAGGAGCTCTACGAGGAAATGCAGTCCCTTCCCATCGGCGACAACCCACTGATGGCCATGGGAGCCATGTCCGGTGGCGCACCAAATCCCGCGCTTCTAAACAACTACCCCTTGCGGAAGCACAAATACCAGGAGGTCTTGTCCAACCTTCGAGTCGTTATGATCGAGAAGATGGTTCGCCCTGAGGAGGTTTTGATTGTCGAGAACGAGGAGGGCGAGATTGTGCGAGAATTCGTAAAGGAGAGCGACACAGTGCAGCTGTACAAGACCATTCGCGAGTGTCTAGTCTACCTGACCCACCTGGACGTCGTCGATACAGAACAGATCATGACAGACAAGCTCGCTAAGCAGGTCGACGGTTCGGAATGGTCCTGGCACAATTGCAACGTCCTCTGCTGGGCCATCGGATCGATTTCCCTGGCCATGAACGAGGAGACAGAAAAGCGCTTCCTGGTCACCGTGATTAAAGATCTGCTTGGTCTCACCGAGATGAAGCGCGGCAAGGACAACAAAGCCGTGGTCGCATCCAATATTATGTACATTGTCGGCCAATACCCTCGCTTCCTAAAGGCTCATTGGAAATTCCTCAAGACGGTTGTGAACAAGTTGTTTGAGTTCATGCACGAGTCCCATGAAGGTATGTTGCTCCTTGTTGATATTCCACGTCACAGCTGACAATCGTTACAGGTGTTCAGGATATGGCATGCGATACGTTCATCAAGATAGCCAAGTCTTGCAAACGTCATTTCGTTGCCCTGCAGCCTAGTGAGCACGAGCCCTTCATCGAGGAGATCGTTAGGAACCTTCCCAAGATCACGGGCGATCTCACCCCTCAGCAAGTGCATACCTTCTACGAGGCTTGCGGCTATATGGTGGCGGCCCAGGGCAACCGCAACCAGCAGGAGCGACTTCTGGCGGAGCTCATGCAGCACCCCAATGCCGCCTGGGATGAGATCATCAAGCAAGCAACAGTTAACCCGGCCATTCTCCAAGACGCCGACACGATCAAGATCATTGGGAACATCATGAAGACAAACGTTTCAGCTTGTTCGTCGGTCGGGTCGTACTTCTTCCCGCAGATTGGCCGCATCTACCACGACATGCTGCAGATGTACAGGGCAACGAGCCAGCTGATCTCTGAATCCGTGGCAAAGGAAGGAGAGATCGCCACCAAGATGCCGAAGGTTCGGGGGTTGCGGACGATCAAGAAGGAGATTTTGAAGTTGATCGAGACGTACGTGGACAAGGCCGAGGATCACACAGCCGTGCGAACCCAGATGGTCCCGCCTCTGCTCGACTGCGTCCTCATCGACTACAACCGTAACGTGCCTGGTGCCCGTGATGCGGAGGTTCTGAGGGCCATGACTGCTGTCATCTCGAAGTTGTCCTCTCTCATGGAGGATCAAGTACCGACCATCATGGAGAATGTGTTCGAATGCACGCTGGACATGATCAACAAGGATTTCTCCGAGTTCCCAGAGCATCGGGTCGAGTTCTTCAACCTGCTGAGGGCGATCAACCTGAACTGCTTCCCCGCGCTGTTGAAGTTGGACAACCGACAGTTCAAGTTCGTTATTGACTCGTGCATGTGGGCTAGCAAGCATGACAACCGCGATGTTGAAGCAGCCGGCCTTAATATGTGTCTCGAGCTGATCAACAATATCGCCGAGAAGACTGATGTGTCGACATCTAACGCATTCTTCAATCAGTTCTTCACGCCGATCCTGCAGGACGTCTTCTTCGTGGTCACGGACCAGGATCACAAGGCCGGGTTCAAGACTCAGTCGATGCTGCTCATGCGCATGTTCTACTTTGTGCAACCAGCTGATGGAACCGCTTCAAAGATCCAGGGCCCTATCTATCTGCCGGAGATGGCGCAGGCGGGCACTTCGAACCGCGAGTTCCTCGGAAACTTTGTGGCGACCTTGTTGGCAAACGCGTTCACCAACCTCCAAGCGTAAGTGCTGCTACTATACTTCTGCTAATGACATTCACTAACATGGTTTCAGGCCACAAATCGCTGCCTTTGTCGAGGGGCTATTCGCGCTTAACACGCAGTACGACAAGTTCCGGCTTCACCTGCGTGACTTCCTCATTTCTATGAAGGAGTACGCTGGAGACAACGCCGAGTTGTACCAAGTGGAGAAGGAGAAAGAAGATGCTGCCAAGCAACAGGCAGACCTGGACCGGAGATCGAAGGTCGGCGGCCTCATGAAGCCGTCGGAACTGGAGAACGACGACGACGAGCTGTGACTCCGACAAGAATTTCGCAATGAATTCGCACCGCTAAACGTCGCGGGCACTGAGGAGTCTAGCGGCCCAGAGGGTCCGTCGGGCGTTCTTGACGGCTGGGACCTGTACGGTCTTTAACTGCCAGAGGACGATGAGAGGGGCACGGCAAGGGATGGCGCGGGACGGAACGGGGGGAGAAAAGGGGCGGGGAGTGGTCTGCAGCCGCGGACACACCCGAAAATACACATTCCCTATTCCATTTTGTATGATACCACATAGAGGAAGAACCAGCACGAGGCTGGTAGGGACCGGGGCAGCCGAGAGATCATTCAAGGAGAAGACACAGCCTTCTCCGCTGACTCGTCTAGAAGCAACAGATGGTATTCGCGGGAGAGGACGGCAACCTCGAGGAAGAAAAGGATTGAGACGGGGGCTCTTCTTGTGCAGGAAATTGACGGAGGAAATCTGGTCTGCCGGAAGGAGTCGGCTTAGCTGGTCGGTCGACAACCGCCATGCCGGACGCCGGAGGGGTGCATGTCGATGAATCATGGGGTTTGTTCGACTTAGCTAAATAATCCAGAGTAGACAGATGCCAAAAGGTCCGTCAGAAGTGCTCATCGCCAGAGGCGATCTTTTCCGTCTTCCTCGAGTGTAAATCTGCTCGTACCAAGGCAGCTCTCGAGCCCGTCGTGCGCAGGAAGGGTCATGGCTGCGGCCTAAACAGGAAAACAGCAACTGCCCACGTGCTCAGAGTCGTCGTGGGCCGGCGATGTTGGTATGTATTTGGCCCCAAAACGACGAGCGAATAGGACTTTCTAAACGTCCAACGTGGAAGCGTTGCAATGGGGATCTGCAGCATGACAAGCGCCCCTCGCCGGGTACAGTCCTCAGACATGGGCTGGGCTAACCGACTAACGCAGGTGGTTTGACCGAGCAGAACATGTTCGATGCTGGGTTCATCTCGAGCACTCTGGGGGCACGTCCAATGACAACCCCAAGAGTGAGTGTGCCGAGTGTGCCGGGCTGCCCACCCCGCCAGGGGTACGATGTCCAACGTGCTGGGTAAACCGGTCCTCTCCTCCGCAGCGCCCACAGCGAACCGCATCCGACCCTGTGCTGTACGACATCGCCACCGGGCGTCATGTCCCTCCAATTCTAGCAACGAGCCAACCGCACCTGGCATATGGGCCCGCTCCTGCGCTTCTCCTTTCTGCAGACCGATGTATCAGCACACACGGGCCTGTCCTGCCGCATGTACAGTAGTGGATGGACGGGTTAATCCTTCGACGAGGCCCGCCCAGGAACGGTGTAGCAGCCTACAAGTAGCGACGCGCAGGTGTATTGGATGCTGGCGACGACGTTATTTCACTTTCGGCTGCTCCCGCGATAGCGCCGGGGTATTAAACCATGTTGTTCGCCTCCTTATTCGCTTGCCATCGTGGGCGCCTCCTGCGACCAGTACGGACTTTCCATCCGGGAGGTAAAAGGCCTTCCTCCTATTTTGCCATATACGCACGATAGATGACTACTGTGCCACTCCTTTTTGCTTCCCTCTTGTCTATCCAGGATACTGCTCATCAGCCTCAACCATGATACTCCCAACTCAGCTCATCCTCGTGGGCGCTGCCGCCGCCGCAGTGTCCCCCGTCCTGGGCCGCGCCGCCGTCGGCAGCCCGAGGCACACGAGACTCGACGGGACACCCGTGAACAGCACGACTTGCAACGGCAAGTCGTATTCCTACAACGAGCTCGCAGGTTATGGTATCATCCCCAGCGATACGAGGGATAAATTCGGTGACACCATTGGCGGCATCGGCAGCGCAAGTAAGTGCTGGATCCCGGACGAAGTCACTTTGGGCCGTGCTCGAAGACATGCGGAGCGGAATTATACTAACTTGGCCCAGTTGCCTTGGACCAGAGCTCGTGGAAGAAGACGGATGACGGCCTGGGCTACGAAGGGTTGTTGTGGACGTCGCCGGATAGGGGCTGGTGAGTGAGTTTCTTGTCTGTGGCCAGTATTTCGTCGCACGCTGGGAGAACCAACACGCGGAAAGAGAGACCTCGGTGTGGAGGACTTGACCGGCGAGTGCTGGCCTTGAATTTATCAACCCCCTGGTGGACGGCTGGAGTATAGGCGAGTATCTCTTGTCCTGGACATCATGGGCAACAGCCCTCTGGGCTGAAATGATGTTGCCAGCATGTGGCCCGTGTATGAGGACCTGCCAGATTGTTGCCCGTCGTGATTATAGCCAGGGAATTTCGAGGTGCGGCGAAGACGCATGTCTCTTTCTACTTGGAAAAGGCACAGTTGCTATGAGCAAATCAGAGAAGATCAGAAATTACATACCCGGCTCCCGGCTTCACAACACTCAACCTCAACACATCCAATTTCGATCGTCTGGAATTCAGCATCACTACTAAAAGGCTGACACTACATATAGGAACACACAAGGAACTCTCAGTATGTTGATTACTTTCCTCCGCTTCACAGAAATAATGCCCTATTGAAATAGTCGCCAAACCTGGCCGGAATTTCATACTACGCCATGATTGTTCAAATTACTGACAAGCACATGATGAAGACTTCATCAACCGCGTTCACAAGTTCCAAATCACTCTAGTCCCTCATCCCAATGCCACCATCGACAGCCCAGCATCGCCAAACCTCAAGTTCGACTACGTCGACACGATCCTCTTCAGCGGACCTGATGGGCAGCCAACAACCGGCCTAGACGCAGACGGCTCGGGCGGTCTGGAATACGACGGGCTCCCACAACTACCCGCCGCAACATACACCGGGGACGGATTCGGCGCTGACATCAACAATGGAACCACTACTAAGCGTATCTCGGTGGACAGCGAGGGCTTGGTCATCAACGACGACGGGACTTTTTGGGTCAGTGACGAGTATGGCCCGTACGTCTGGCTCTTCGACTCGAACGGGACCGTCATCTCGGCCATCAGGCCCCCAGATGCCATCATACCCAAGAGGAACGGCTCGGATTCTTTCTCAGCTGATTCGCCGCCCGCATATGAGGATGATGGCTCCGGGGACGACGTGATACCCGCTGACAACCCCACGGGGAGGAACAACAACCATGGTCAGTGTTATTCGGCCCACGCGAGTTCCAATTATACGAGGGAAAGAGACACTGGGAGCACTGTTACTGAAATCGTAAACAGGCTTCGAAGGTCTGTCCGTCTCTGCTGACGGCAAGACGCTCTACCTCTTACTGCAGGCTGCGGCCAACCAGGAAGGTGTAAGTCCAATGCCCAAGAGACATTCACTCACCGAACACCATGGGCCAAAGGGCAGGGATCGAAATTCAACTTTATGGGCTTTGGAGTCCTGGTGATCTGGCTAGAATACGACCCAGACTTTGGGTCCAGGAGCTGATCATTGCCCATAGGGCCTCTCATCCCAAACTGAGCGATATACTCGCTTCCTCACCTACGACGTCTCGGACAGGCTGGCCCCAGTCTACACATCTGAGCACGTTGTGCCTCTCCCCCTATACAACGACTACACGGCCAAGGCATCAAAGAACCCCAAGGTAGCATCCCAGTCCGAGATGCACGCGCTTCCCAACGGCCAGTTCCTAGTCCTCGCGAGGGACAGCGGCTTCGGCCACGGTCAGGACGAGTCCCTGTCCGTGTACCGCCAAATCGACGTCTTCGACGTTGCCAACGCCACGGATATCAAGGGCAGCGAGTACGACTGCGAGGACTGCGCGGTCGCGAGCGCCAAGGGCAAACTAGACAAGGCCATCAGCCCAGCTACGTACTGCTCCTTCCTGGATTTCAATGTGAACAGCGAGCTGGGCAAATTTGGCGTCCACAACGGGGGTGACCAGGACAGTGGTCTGCTTGTAAGTGGAAAATCCCTCAAAAGATCATACGTGCCACAAGGGCACACTCACTTTCATGCGTACTACGCTTCCAGGCGCTTTTTTTTTTTTTCGCCACCTGCAACTTGTTCCCCAGTTGTATGCGGGAGAATTTTCTACAGCGGCAAGTTCCAGGAGACTGAATACTGACTACGTGGACTCCCCCCAGAACGAGAAGTGGGAGTCGATAGCACTTGCACCGGTCGACCCTGAGGGCCCCGGGGAGGACTACTTCATAATCAGCCTCAGCGACAACGACTTCATCACCCAGGACGGGCGTCTCAACTTTGGGCAGTATCAGTACGCTGACAATAGCGGCTTCAACCTGGACACCCAGGCACTAGTCTTTAGGGTGTCCCTGCCGTCCTAGAAATGGCATCGGGTCACCGTTTCTTTTCGCGCACCAGGGAGGCGTGGACGGTCGCCCGATCTTGTCCACGTGGGAGTGAGTCGATAATATGGTGGTGGTCCAACCACAGCCGGGCGTGCGGTTTCTCCTCGCGGGTCTTTTTCGTTTCCCGGTGGCTTCCGAGGGGCCTAGACTTACTCTCTTGCTGTTGCTGTTATTGTTATTGTCGTCGTCGTTGCTGTGAGGGGGAAGTGCTGTGCAAAGAGGGAGGGGGAACGGACCTAATGTTGTGGAACATGACAAGCCCTGTGCATTTTTGTACCTCATCCGGGGGAAGGGGGTCGTTGCGCATTTCTGTTTCGCAGGACGCTGCCGGGGATTCGGGGGTTGAGCACATTGGCGTGGCCACATGATCACGCCCGCTACGGCAGGGAGAACCAGTTGTTCAATGAGAAATGTGACATTCCCGCCGAGACTCCCCTGAGCAACGAGTGAATGGGCCGCGGTCATCTGATCGGGGTGCGGCTGCGTGCACCCTCGAACACGCCTGTACGCCGGCGCAGGGCCCGCCCCAGCTGCCCAGCCAGCATTTTGTGACAGTTGATCAGTCACCTCCTGGGAGAGGGGGGAATTGCACGTTCACCGAGCAATGGTAGCACGGATAGTGTACCCCAGTGACTCGAAGATGCACGTCTCGCTGGAAAGGGAAAGCCGTCGGGGTGCCCTTGATTCGCCTGTGACAGGGCAAGTAGATTGCAGGTGGGCAGCGTTTCTTCTCTCCATCTCGCCCGACATCATTTCCATTGCACAAATCCAGGGAGGGCACTCCAGGTGGCAAGCCTGTCGGCATATTAGACCATCAATATGCCCTCCGTCCTGGAGGGATCTGCCCCAGTGGGCGTTTCGCATCCCGCCACCACACACGAATATGTGTTGCACAGCATGATGTTTGAAGATGCTGCCGTCAGACGGCAGCAGCTGTCAATATCTCAATGTCTCTCGTTGGCTTCCCCAGTTTTTCACGGGCGAACCAGCTTGGGTGAAACCTTGCCTGGCTGACCATGCATGATAATAAGAGCGTGGAGTATCCGCCTTGACCTGTCAGGTTGTAAACGACAGGATGCACTCAAGTCAACACGTATGAAGACTAAGGGCCACATCATCGTGCAGCCTGCTGTAGGGAATATACCGTCCGCGAGTTGACAACGGCTCGCAAGGCGGGGCGATCGGCCGGCAGATTGAAGCGTGTCTATGCACATACATACATGTCTGTGCATTAGCTACTGTGCCGCGAGGCCAACAGGGTAAAATCGCCCTCGCCCCTGGCCTCAGCAGGCCGCGAACGACGTCCAGTGCGTCCGACGGCAGCCGAGGGCGTAGGCACAGAAGGAATAGCCGACGCTGCGGCTTATTGGATGGCTGCAGGTCCGCAGAAGCAAAGGGCCTAGACTCAGGCTGAGGATGTAGTCTGACAAGATCTTTGATTCTTGCCAAAGGGTGGGAGGGGGTCCAGAGAGCTCGCCCGGGCCTGGCTGGCTACTGACTATGCGGACCGAGTTCGCGGGCAGGCAAAGCTCGTGGCAAACAATCATGAGCACACCCTCGGGCGGCCATCGTCAAAGAGCTAGCCCCCACTGGCTTGCGCCGGCTTCACCTGTGGCGGCGGCGAGGCAGGGAGGAGACCACGTTGTGATCTATCAACACCACTAGCCCACGGCTCCAGGCAGGCAAAGTCGATGCACGGCGTCGGTGGTCACGGGCAGCTCCAGACTGCTGGGACAGATACCAAGCCTTCCTCAGCATGGCGAGGCTGGAGTGGCGTGCGCAGAGTACCAAGGGTTGGTGACGAGAACGCCGTAGCCCGCATGATGGGTGCTGCAATCGTACGCTGGGGGCAGTTGGGCAGCCTGCAAGGTGGGCACCATGTGCCAATGAGTGTACGGCCTCTGCGCCAGGCCCCATTGGGGTGGATGGAATTTGCCGGCATAACTTGCTACTAGCGGCTTTCGCTCCTGTGTATTGATGTGTCCAGCTGAAGAGGCCTGTTGTTATGTGATATTGGCCGATGGTGTTGAGTCGGATTCGCATAAACGCCCTTGGATGCACGAGGCCCAATTGAGTCGAACGTGAAATGGGCATTCGTTTCGTTGGCCAAGCCACCCGTTGTTTCTGACAGCAGCAACAACATCCAGCCAGGGAAGGAATCCGGCCTCAGCCCAGCTCCAACGATGATGGTTGGCGCCGCAAGGAGAGGAGGGAGTGTTCGCCAGATGGGACCATTGAAGGCAAGCGCCAGGCGACCAGGCAGGCAAGGCGACCCGGCAGCGGGTTTTTGACCCAAAGAGGAAAGTGATATACCCTCCAGTGCTTTTCCAAGGAGTTTACTTATCCATTGCCGTAGGCAGTTCGGCAGAGGTATAATAAATAAAAAAGTAGGCTTATTGAAAGACGAAACCTGCTCTGTACAAACTAGGGGCGTGTGCTTTCTGTGCCGTCCGGCGAGCGAGGCATCAGCCTTGTGTGATTTGCAGGATGCCTAACAGTATGAGATGGTGTCATTGGTATCCGCCGGCTGAACACCGCAGTAACGACGTATCACATAACCAACCCCCACAAAACTGAGCCGCGTCCCGGCATTGTTGGACTGCTTTTGATGCCTTGTCGTTGCTATTTCGACGTGCTCGACCTATTCGTGTATGTCGTAGCCCTTCGGTGTGGAGACCGGGTGGGGCATACGGCTGGAACATATGCAGTCGTTGGTCCCGCAACACGAATCCTGTGTGCGATTTAGTCGCCGGAGACTCTTCGTTGACGGCTAGCCTGGAGCTCAGCCCATGCAGATGAGCGTAGGTCAAGTCCTTTTGCCCCCTGCCGGTGGTCCCAAGAGCATGGTACTGGGAATGTTGTCTCGTAACCAGGGCCGCTCCATTGCCGGGCAGGCATTAATAGAAACACCCTGCTATGGATGACCAGTTGGCTGCCACCACCGAATCAAGCGATTCAACATTCCAACAGCTTGCTGACGAATGTATGTGATGTGATGCGGCCGAGCTAAAGAGGTCACTTCCGCACCGTCCACGCCGTGAGCAGTAGTGAGTCGCCTGTGGGTGCGCCCCTTCCCCTTCATTGCTTCTTCCCCCTTGCGGAAATGCGGGGGGAAAACGACATGTCGATATCGGCAGCTGTGACACGCCAGTGAAATGTTGGTGATGGTGGTTGCACTTGCAGCGCCCTCTGGAATTGGAGGGACAAGGAGTCTCATCCTCCTGGCGTGGGCAGAAAAACAACGAGGTCTCCGCATCATTGACACCCGGGGGGTGTGTTCGGGCATTGGTGTTGTCGCCCGATCCCAGGCCCCAAGGCAGAGAGGAATTGAAGAGTTTTCTCGCACTGGCATGTTCAGCCTCAATCGCTGACTCCTTCAGCCATTTTCATCCGCCGCGGCCTGAAACCCATCCCTCGAGGGCCCTAAGTACCCGGCCGGGTGGCCTTGCACATAGTAAAGTAAGGGAGAACGGTCGAGCCCGGGCCGCCGGTACTCGAGGAGAGTCTGCGGTTCCAATGTTGAGGCTGTGGCACGGTATCAGAATTTTCTTGTGCCCCAACCTCGACACCATCCACGCACGGTAAGCACTAGCATGACCATGTTTTGAAAGCATCTTCTGCGAAGAAGCACAAGATGAGGTTTCTTCACGGACGATGACGATCCGCGTGGGGGTTGCACAAAAAAAGCTGCTTTGTCTCTGAGCATCCACACTACCCTGCGGACACGAAATCCGCGAGAGCCCGAGTCAAGTCGTCGACAATGGTGGCGATGGCTGGGTGAATGGGAACTGTACCAGCCATGCCGCTTCTGACCTGGTGGCCGGCCAGTGATGATGAGTCAGGTAGGTCCTCGCGGAATTCGCAGAATTCGCAAGGCCAGCATACCGCGCCGGCGCCGTCGAGCTCGGAAAGGACATAATATCCGTCCTCTGGAGCAGTGGGCGATCAATAATCTGTCCGAAATGGCGTTGATCATCCGCCCGCCCGCGCTTAGGAGTTTTGACAGGACGGAATCTAGCGCAATAACCAATCAGTCCCTCTTATACCCCGGCTGGATCCCTGCTGGTGACATGGCTTCCGCTATTCTCTTCAAGGACTCCCCCTCGATGAAGAGTTTGATTCCGTAGGCATACTCGAAGGTCGCCGACGGCCTGGAACGACGCTTTTGTGAGCCTGCCTTTACTTCTCTCCAGAAGACGCTTCATCGTCGATCCGAAAGTCGGAACCCGAAGTCGTACTCACCAACTCAGTTAATGTGTCGGTCGCCGCTGAATGAGACCTGCGTCAGTAGAAGACTGGCGAGTTGGATTATGAATCTTGCCCATTGGGAAGCCCCTGTGGCTGCCTTCACTGTTGACAGCAGCTGCACGTGGGATGCAGCGCTGGAAGCACTCGCAGGAGAGCGCATCGATCGAAATCCATCCGTCTGATCACTTCCTGTTTTCTTCTAGGCCATCTCCCCACCAAATCTCGGTTGACAGGGCCCTGCCGAGATGGATCGCCTGGATCAACGCCCTGTAGCCTTGCCAAAAATAAAGCTGATTTACACGGCAGCCACGGGTAGTGCTCTGCTCCCTTTGCACTTGTCCGCTGACTCACTTCCCACCACAAATTGGTAAAATGAAGCACCGTGAAAAGTCTTCTGCCCGGCTTTTGTCACAGTCAGCCAAGGGGCGGGCGTCTTGTCATCATCAGGATGGGCTGGCGGCCGACAAGCAGGTTAGGCGGGGCCGAGCTCCAGAATGTAGGGCCAGTCGAGGCTTGCATGCAAGTCAGGTCAGAAACACACCGAGCGCCATGTACGAGGCGGGCCTTTCCGTGTTTTGTAACACCACCTATGAGTGCAAATTCCCCGGTACGGCATGCTCAAACGGAAACAACGCGCCCCCATCAGAACCGAGCAGGTGGTGAATCTGGTCCGGGGAATAGGAATGCTTGCAGATGACTGCAAGGGGCAGGAGGCGGGCTAGAACGTCCATCATCTCAGGCTTCCCGGTCAGAGGTGGCAAATTGATTCTTTTCGGTGGTTCGCCGTGAAGATTTCGACGTCTCTCCCTGGCAAGCCCAGCCAGCCCGATAGAGATGACGCTCATTATCCGTGATTGGGGCTCACGGGCTAGGCAAAATGGGCTTGCACAAGGACACCTGGGGTCCATGTGCGCATGTGCAGGGCCATTTCCTGCTGCTCCACCGACGTGAATAATAAATTTGCATGCTGTGAGTCGATACTGCTGTGTATGTCATCCCATTCAACGCGGTCATGAGATGTGACGGGCAGGGTGACAGGTGGGAATAATAACAACGGTCCTGAGTCCGGGGCGCGCCCCGTCCTAAGCTTTGAATCTCGGGTCGCCTGTCAGCCTGCCGAACACACGATGGAAATTCTCCGAGTCGGCTGGTCCGCTTCGGCCGGCGAACTACCGCTCATCGGACCCGGGTTTAGCGACAGGATTGTGACAGGCAAATTGTGGCAGTGTGGGTTGCTGCAGCAGCAGGCGTAGTCAACTCTGCCCTGCCTTGTGTGCCTCCGGCATCCCAAGAGGAGAAAAGCATGGGCTGTCACCTTATGCCGTCAGGCAAAGGTTCACCCGGAGCCGACTTCTGAATGGCGAATCACGATCACGTCGTACTCGCAACCTCGTCGGATGCTAGAAGCGGCGAATGCCTTACCTGAGAAGGCAAATATGCAATCCTTGGCCTCACATCTGCTTGCTTTATTAGCTCGGTGTACACAAAATCCTTCCGGTGTGGATGTCCGATAGTAGTAGAGAGCAATGTGAGGCGTAGCGTACTGCGTCGCCTCTTTTCCCCGCAAGGCTGCCAAGCTGCACTGAGCTGAATGCAAGTCACGATACTCGAATGCGATTGTGACGATGTGATACATGCTCACTGCCATGGCGGGGTTGAAACGGGGGCTTGGCCAGATGATGCCATGAAGCAATCGAGCGACCCATTTCTTGTGTGCGAAACATCCGACCCACCCACTCCCGTGGGGGTGTGAGGCCAAGCGTTCATTCCTCGGTACCTGAGGGTGGATATGGGTGTGCAGAGGGCTGTGGATGTTCGCGGGACTCTTGCAGTAATGTGTTATGATCACCTATGCTGTCGGGCACCGTGCCTGACATTTCAGCATCGTGCATGATATGACGCAGTAATGGTGCCCCCCGTCGTCAGTGCAGTACGTATGTGGTCAGTCCAGCTTACCCCCTCCTGGCAGCATGACAGTATCTAGGTGTGGGCGGCTGCATGTCCCACAGATACAGCTACAGTGCCATTGTTAGACAGACAGACAGACTACTGCATATTATTGGGAGAGGGCCGCGAGAGAAAGGGAGAGCCAGCGATAGAGCACAAAATTGTGGCAGTATCGCCGTCCTTGGCAACTGATCAGGCTACCAATCGTGGGGCACGGGAAGGCACCCTCCAACCCGTCATGTGCCGGACTTCAAATCACGATGTGGTATGCCAGAGGGAGGGGATAGGAATGGCAATGAAAGGATGATGGCCCCAAAGCGACGCGAGTTCCAGCTTGAAACCTCAAGTCTGCAGCATGTTGTAAACCCTGGTTCCTGGAGCCGAGATAGCCAACCCGAGCTGCGCAGAACGAAAGAGGCCGGTCGACCAATTGGAGGTGGTCGAGGTCACACCCCACCCGTCGTGCACGAATCGCTTGGCTAGTCCAGTGATGATGTCGTCGTTCAATAGGCCCGCTGAGGTGGTTTCGTGATGGAGCACTCGGCGGGAGATCCACTAATCTCCGCACCTCATCCCGAGAAAAATGTGGAGGTGGAACCCTTGACGTCTTCGTGTGGGCGGATGGTGTGTGCAGTCCACACCCTACTGACCAGGTCGTTCTCGCAGTGCATCATGCGTGAAAGCGTCGTCGAGGTTGTAGGGACGAACGATTGGCCACGTCTAGCGCGGGCGTCGATTCAGTTGCTGCTCGACCTTGGCCCTGAACTGAGTAGTCTAGTGGGCAAATGTGTAGAAGTGATGGATGATATTGCAGCCTCGTGGCGTATGATCTCGTCATTTTGGCAACGATAGTCGCCAGAGGCACAAACGCCATTCAGCCTCGCCGAGCAATTGGCCGGGGCCTCGATAACAACAATCACTCACAATATTGCGACTGCTCTCCTTAGCCATGCGGACAATCTGCCAGGGTACAGACCTTATCACTGGGCGAAACCCATGCTGGGTTTGAGGCAGCTTGTGTGCCAAGCATCGCAAGACGGTGGTCGAGCTGTGGGTGAGTGAGAGGTTTGAACTACCTACTGGTACAGCATAACATCTGTCAGGCCGGCGGCTCCAGCTGGACCAATCATCGACGCTCGTACGGTCCAGTAATTTTCCTAGATACGTATGAGAACACACACAGGCTTGCGCGCACATTGGAGGCCAACGTCAGGCCACGGGCAGGCGATAGTGGCCCCGGCCCAGGATCTGGTCTGCTGCTGGACGAAACGGGTCGGCGATGGTCCAAGATGATTAGTTGGCCAGGCTGGTTTGATAACCAAGGTCTTTTTTGGGGAAGACGCTCTGGAGCATTTGTTGCCGTCATGCAGGATCCCAAACCCCAAGCCACTTTGTAACCAAGGTCGCTGCAGGCTCGCAAGGGCTCATGCATACGTGACCAGTCAAGGCATAGCGCCTAGGGAAATGCCCACGTTGATGGCGATGGTTTCGTGTGCTTGGCAAGCGAAAAGAGGGGATGGGCCTGGGCGGCAGGCAGTGTTTAGTGCTCGTCTCCGGGCTGGTCATCGGCCATTGGGTCAGCTGCGCAAGATCTCCACGATCCATGCCGCCTGCAGCTCCGTGGCTTGTCCTGCATGTGCCTTGATGGCTGGTCTGGTGTGGTGGTGTGAGGGAGGGGGGGTGAGCATCGCGAGAGGGCAGCCACCATGGTTATGCAGCACAGTAGCTCCGCTCTTAGATGCACCAGGTTGCACCGGGCGTTGAGGGAGGGAGGGAGACACACCAGACACAGAGCAGGAGGGCAGGAGAGGCATGGGCTCGCCGGCGCCGATCCCAGAACGTGAACGACGGAAATGGACGCCAGGTTGCACTGCTCTGAGACGAGGGCCATCGTGGAGGCGAAATGCAAAACGATTAGGTTTGATAGCCAGCGGCGGCGATGTGTCAACATGGCCACTGTGCAACGTGGCTGCCGCCGACGGCGCGGGGATAATCGTGAGGTCGTGGCCATGATGAAAGAGCACATGCAGCCAAGAGGGGAGAGGTCGCGTCACTGGAATGCTGCACGGCAGGACTGCGAAAATTGCATGATGCTTGGACTGGCAGACTGGATGGCGGCTTGTTGGAGCGCCTGTCGCTGTGCAGGCATTCCCAGTGCCGTGTTTACAATGCTATGCACTTGCTTGCCGCCCCCAGGGACCGCAGTCAATTAATCAATCAATCAATCAATCAATCAATCAACCAGCGCCTACGGCCTTCAGCAGCTCCAGGTGCAGCTCCAGGCCCGTTCCTGCCCTCTCGCGCTTGACCTTTGAGCTCTTCCTGCTGGCCTGGACCTGGCGCCGTCGACGGCGCTTACGGCTTGGCCTCGCCATCCTTCCTTTGTGGTGCGCAATTTCTCTATCTCGTCTTGATTCGAGCGACGGATTGCACGAGCGCTATTACCGAACCCGCGGGTCGAGCTCGTGCTGTGAAGCTTCTCGAGATCATCTCAACCTTGCAAAGATAGGGGGGACGGGATTTGCCTTGAGGGCGACGGAGCCCACTCCCAAAGTAACGCTGGCCCGGGGGCTGCCTACTGAAGACGGAAGTGCATCACGACCCCCACGTCCCCGTTCAGCAAGCCGTGAAGATTAGGCCTTTGCCCATCCGTCTCAACCCTCCACAAGCAGGCGACGGTGCTTGCAGATCGCAACATCTTATCTATTAGCGGACCCTGGAAAGATAACTACATCCACGACTACCGCGTGGTAGGCAAGATAGGAACGCAAGAGAGAGGCCCTGGTGAGCGAGGGATGATCGTGTCTTGCACTATGAATCTAATGTGCACATGCGAGACGGTTCGCCAGACACCCACCCATCCATCACATCTGCAAATCCAAGACCCTGAGTCTGCGAGACCCATTTTACAGGGCAGAGAATGCTGGAGCACCGAGGTTGATGAGTCGAGAGAGGGAGAGAGGGCGGCGAGCCGGGCAGACAATTGGCGAGAGCTTGTTCCCCACCCCGTACTATCTTTTACTTTTGCATCGAAAACTCAACGCCCAGGCCGCAGCATGCTGCTGCAAGCCAGAGTGCCTAATTCCGTGCTCCCGTGCAACTGTGCAACTGCGCAACTAGGACGGACATGAAGGGCCAAGAGAGGCCAGGCCAGGCCCCGACCGGAGCAAGGAGAGTTACTCCCTCACACATCGGTTGCGTGAGCGGCAAAGTTTAGTTGATCAGACCAGCCAGCCAGCAAATCCACCCGCCCATCGCCGGACAGGACTGGACTGGACTGGACGGTCCTGGCGGCACCACCCAGCCTGTCCAGTCTGTCCATGCCGGTTGACCTTCACCTTGGTCCTCACGGCTGTCTGTTCGTCCACGGGGTGCTGTGTCCCAATGTTACTGCCCAGTTGCGTGCGGATGGCTCCACCTCCCGCAATGCAGCAGACCAGGACCAGGACCAGGGCCAGGACCGGGGCCAGCGACCGGCAACATCAACAGCAACAGATGAGCAAGCTGCACCCACGGCCAACTCCACTTTGCTGTGGCCACGCCCCGCGCCCCACTGCCTCGTTCTCGTCGCACGGCACCTTGATGAAGAGCACGACAACGGCAGGTGTATACAGGGTTTTCCCCTAAAGAAGGTTAATTCGTGACTTCCGGTGTGTTGGCGAGGAGCCCCCTAAGTTAATAGTGATGAATCACATAGATTTCTTAGTTTTAGCGGTTAGTGTATATCAATAATATTAGTATTAAATTATATAATGAAAATAACTTATATTAATAGGTTATTTAATTATAGGGTTATATATTAATTTAGCCCCTATTTATTATAATAATTACTATTATTTACCTTAATATATTTAAATAAAGATATATTAGTATATTTAGGTTAATAGCTTTTTAAGTTAAGGAAATTATTGCTATTAAATTTTTGCTTATGGGTTATTCCCTAGGTTATTTATTAATCCACTTCTTTATAAATATTTAGATATATTTAATTAAGTTAAGGTTTAATAAATAAGCTGGCTACTTAGTGATATAAGTATTAAAAAAGTGCTTATTAAAATAGATCTTAGTTAATCTTAATTTATATATTAAAGTATTATTTTATTAAATAATAAAGGAATTATTAAACCTTTAAAAGGCTTTTAATTTTAGGAGGATTTTTAATTAATATAATTTATTATTAATCTTTTCTTATTTTTTCTCTTAAATAATTAAGGGATTCTTTTTATTATTAATAAAATAACCTTAAAATATTTAATTATTAAACTTAAACTTAGCTTTAAAGAATTCTTTAATATCTTTATTAAAGTTAATTATAATAAATTTATAATAAATATTAAGGCTATTAAATTATATTTTATTAATTTATATTTAATAAGATTAATTAATATTTAATAAGTAAGATTATTAAAGGGTAAAGGTAAGTTAAGCTTATTTAATATATAATAAAAAAGGAAAGTAAGTTAATTAAATTATATAATGATACCTTATAATAAGTATAGCGTTTTATAGGGCCTTTTTATTAAAGGGGAGTAATAAGGGGTATAAATTTTAAGTAATTTTATATATTATAATATATTTTATCTTTTTAAATATATTTATTAAAGAAAAAAGGAGATTAATAATATTATATAGAATTATATAAGGATAGTTATAAGGCTATATTAAGTCTTATATAATAAAGGTATATTATATTTATATAATTATTAAATTAAATATATAAGTAATAATAAGTATAGTTAATTAATTATAATAATAAAAAGTATAGTATTAATTATGTTTATATTTTATAATATTAGTAGTATATTAATAATATCCTAGGAATTATATAATCTTAAAAGAAGATATAGGTTAGATTATTTTATGCTTAGGGTTTTTATTATTAATAATAATAAGATTATTTAAAGAAGATTTTATTTATAAGAAAAGGGGAAGTTAAGATATATAAAAGGGAAGGGTTTTATATAGGGATTAATTGAAGGCTTTATAATGCTTAAGGGTATATTAGGTTTATTAATTTTAAGTATTAAAAGAGGGAGGCTTATTAAAAGTAAGGGGGCTTTAAGGGATTTAGGAATTAAAGTATAATTAATATAAAGATTCTTAATAAAAAAGCTTATTTATAATATATAAATTAAGGGTTGCTAAGGTATAGAAGTAGGTAAAGGTATTAATATAATTAGCTTAATAATATCCTTATTTAATTATTTATTAATATCCTTTTTATTATTATTAAAATTATTATTAATATTAAAGAAAGTATTAATATTATAATAAATAATATTTATAAAGGAAGGAAATATTTATAAGGTAGTTAGGTTAATTATTAGTTAAATATTTACCTAGGGTAGAGTGTATATTATTATAATAATGTGATTATATAGGAAGGGGTAAGTAATTATTAAATAGGTTTAAGATATAAAAAGTATTTAATTTAAATATATTTTTAATTTTATCTTTATTATAAAATTATAGCCTTTTTATAAATAATAATAATAATAATAAGGGTATTATTAATTAGCCCTTAAGGATCTTTAATTACTTAATTAAAAGTATTATTATAATAAAAGCTTAAAGTATTTAATAAATTAAGGAGGTTATATTTAATTAAACTTAATTTAAGGGCCTTTTAATAATAATTTAATTAAAAAAATTAATATATTTATACCCTTAATTAATATAATAGTATGAGGGATAATAATTTAATGTATAGGTGTTAATTTATAATAATAAAAAGGGCCTATTTATTTATTTACTATTTTTTCTTAAGTTTTTTAATTATAAGGATATTATACCCTTATTATTATAGCTTATAATCTATTTATTATTATTTAATTATAATTAATAATAATTTTAAAAATATTTTTTTTATATAAATTTATTAGGAAAGTTATTTTTATAATTAAAAGATAATTAAAAGAAGTTTTTTAATTCTTAAAAGGTTAAAATAATATATAATATTATATCTTAATTATTAATTTAAGTTAAATTAAAGGTTTTAAATTTTTAATAAGGATTTATATAAAGGGATAGTTAGCTTTAAGATTTATTAAATTTAAAGCTAACTTGCTATATAATTAATTATTATATTAGTTAATTAAAAGAGTTAAAGGATTAATAAAGGGGTAATTAATAGGAAATTATTTAAAATAATATTATATATAATAATTCTTATTAAAAAAAGATATTAATAAAGTAAATTAATAATAATAATTATAAATAATACTTTAAAAGAGGGAAATAGTAATATATTATAATATTATATAATATAAAAAGGTGGTTATATAATAAAGGGTATATAGGGTAAATAGAGAGTTTATAGCTTTATAGCTATAAGGCTTAGGTATAATAAATTAATTTTAATTTTAAAAAAGTAGGGGGGAAATAAGGGGTTTAATAGTAATGAGGTCCTTAGGGTATAGAAGTATAGAAAAATGCTTTAATGGGGTGATTAATATCATAATTGTATTTAGAAGAGAAGAAATAAGGGTCTTTGATTAGTGGGAATAGCGTTGTATTGTTAGAGGGGGTTATAGCAATATGGATAAAGATTAAGGGAAGACCCTGTATCTACGGTACAGCATGCACTGCGAATGCTTGCTGCTTGCTGCATTTTGATGCACCAGGGGGCCGTGGGCTTGCGTGGTGGGTGCCAGCGTGACTGGGTGGGCACCTCTGCTCCTAGCCCCACGCCCTCCCCAGTACCGCAGCCAGTCACCCAGTCACTCTCCGTCAGTCAAGTCAGTCAGTCAGGCAGGCAGGGCAGCAGGGCAGGTCGGGCAGGCTGAGCTGTCGGGTGGCAAGGAATGTGCAGCCCACCTGTCCTCCTGCACTCCCCCAGTGCTGCCCAGTGGGTGGTGTCAGTGGGTGTCTAGGCTGCCTTGAAAATTTTTCAGAGACACCCGGGCACCCTGTCTGTTTTGGTCTCTGCTCTACGCATCACACGCCCTCTGCCCACCCGCACCACACCACACCACACCACTCCACGGCCATCACCACCACAGTGCAGCACGCCTTGCATGTACACACGTACCCTGCCACCCCTGCACCCTGGCCAGGATCCCAGGCTGCGCTAGCGCTAGGTCCGATGTGGGATGGTCGCTCCTGCGCGACAAGGCCTCCCCGGCTGTGATGCCTTGGGGAAGTCCCAAGGCCGCGCAGGGCTCCTGTCGTTTTGGCTGTGTCTTGGTTGAGAGTAGAAAAGCTGCTCCTCCCCTCCCGAGCTTCGTCTACCAAGTACATAATCCACTCAACCACAACTTCACTTCAACTTGGTTTTCGTTTTCTCTTGACATACCCGACTCTAGTCCCGATTCCTTTTAAAACACCTTGGCTTCTACAGATCACCATCGATTCAACCCATCTACACACACAGCTCGCTGTATCTCGCACTCGCTCGCCGGACTCGTCACCGTTACCTTTCAACACCAACACTTGAAGCCCATCGCCGTGCCAACTCGTGTGTGAAGAACCAGGTCGACTTGGAAGAGGAAGCACATCAAATCAAGTTCGCTCGAGCAGCCTCGACCATCCCGCGAAGCACTCCAACCGCACGAGATCCCGTGGTCTGCATCAGTTGAATCACCCTCGCCTGCTTTTTGCGTCAAGCACTTCTACCGCCAACAACCACCACCCTACACAATGTCTTCCGACTGGACACACTCTTACTGCCTCACCTGCGACAAGCAGACAGACAGCACCACATACTGCTCCGAGTCCTGCCGATTGGCAGAGTACGAACAGTCATCGAACCCCAGCACCGGCCCTAGCTCCCCTGCCTTCAGCGGTCCTAGCTATCCATGGGGATACTCGAAACCCGCCCCGGGCTTGAACAAGCTCTACCTGTCACCAGCTTGTGACTTCAGCCATTCAGCCGCGCAATCGTCACAGCGTCGTTCCTCGCTCGCCTTACCGCAGCGGGTCCTCTCACCATCCAGCTCCCACGCCAGCCTGTGTTCGATGAAGAGCAACTCCTCTGCCAGCACGGAAGCCGCGATGCAACTGTCTGACGCGGCCAGGAAAGAGCTGCTCGCCTATGCGAGCTCGTTCGAGAACGCACGATCTTCACGGAGGCAGTCTCACTGAACATTCGATGAGTCTTAAGTGGATTCCACTGTGGATGATGCCATTCCTTGGCACCACTTCGTTTCCTAGATACCCCACTTAAACATTTTCGGACCTTGGAATTTCTCGGGAGTACCCATCACTACTTCATCGATGACATCTGGCGGTCGAGCGTGGTCTCGTCATTTTTGTCGCCCTCCGATCATCGGCGGGCCCCCTGGCCTTTCTGTCATTTATGTACCACAAAAGCATCAACCGGAGCACAGCATTACTACAAAAGTTACGGGTTTACACGGGGATTGGGAAGGTTCTTTACTCTTTTTATTTGTCTTGTCCGGCAGGACATTGGGCGTCTTCACAGGGATGCGAGCGATATGACTCTGTTGTTTGTACCAAGGCACACCCTTGGATTTCTCTGAGCAACCGGCGGGAGGCGAACACCCCTGAGGTTGTTGCAATGGATCATTCGCACCGGCGGCTGAGGAACTGGCGCCGGAATATGGAAGGGCCCCCCACGAGAGAGGAACTTCGCGGGGGCAATGGGGGATACCAAGAGTCGGTCCACAGGGCTGACTGGGAATGACTGGACACTCGAGAGTGAAGAACGGTCAGCAACAACATAGCTACTGTCTTACAATAAGATCAGTTTCAGCTACCCACCGCTTAGTACATACCAATGCGTCCCAATTGTGAATCCAGTCTCGCTCACCCACCCGTATTCCCTGTTGCATTCTCATTCACCCTGACTTGTACACCGGTGCGGCATGAACCGTTCACGTTACAAATAGGACCACTGCCGGCTGTCCCCACGTGCGATGAAGTGATTCATCGGCCCAGGTGTTTTCCTTTTTCTCTATGTCTGCTTTTCCCCGGGTACAGATCCCGTTTGGACAAGCTTATTACACATCATTTTTTTGTCACTCGGTAACTGGCTCAAGCTCACTTTCTTTTTCTTGTTTCCCCCTGCCCTTGCATTCTCGCAGCCTCGTCACACAAACAGGCTGTAAGCCCTGTCTATGTGGGACCAGCACAGGTTTGAATTTGACTTCCGTCTTGATTCAACAGCTCAATGCTCGCACAAAGCCTCGCTTGCTCACCGGATGCGAACATGCAGCCCAGCATCGACTTGCTGTCTCAACCCAGGTGCTGAGCTAGTTCGGCTAGCAAGGACAGCAGCCGAAGGTTCAGGACAGTGGACAGCACGCATGCACACAAAGGGAAGTACATCCTTGCAGCAGGACGAGCCATAAAGGTACTTGTTACGTGAGCGCAGGATGCTCAGCCTCCGAGCTCAACCTTGGAACAAACCAGTACACGGCACATGTGCGGCACTTTGCAGCATCCTCTGATGGAAGCCAAGTCTCCAAAAGTCTCCAGGCGACGTTTCTCCAGAGAATCCTGGGCTGACAAGAGCTTCCCCTCCGACTTCCAGCTTTTTTTCTCCCACCGTGCATCATTACGTACTGGCTGCGAGCGTCACTGGCCCGGTGATGCATTGCGCCATTTGGGGTCTGAGACACAAGCTGGACCAGGAACAGCACCGTACTGTGTGCGCTGGCCCAGCCCGAGCAAGGTTTGGTTCCATCGCATGGCCCTCGGACAGCTTTTTGGAAGTTGGAAGAAAGGACCAAGGCCCAGTCATTGCCCCTCGCCTCGCTAGCATCTGCTATATCTCTACCTATAGTCAGTCACATGATTGCCGCCGGCCGATCGCTCTCTGTCGCGATCCTCCTTGTCGGGTTGGAGTCTGATCTGTGATCTGCTTCTGGCTGCGTGCCTGGCCGTGTGCTTCTGCGCCAGTCTGCCAGTTCTTGTTCCTCTCAGCCCTCCTGGGCGTCACACAGGGTGAGCAAGAGGCGAAAATACTGTAGCCATCCCTCCTCAAAGGCAAGCTCCCAGCTCTGCCGAGAGCTTATTTTACCGGACAGACAGTCTGGACTGTCGAGCTACCCTCAACAGACTCTCCCGTTTCACACCTGCAAGCTACGCAGTGGTGCCCACTCCCGTCAACATGGTCGATCCCGTCCCCATAAAATCCGTGGCTTGGGTCAGGTCGGGGCCGCCTGCAAGGCTCATCCCCTCACCCGGGCCCTGCAGGCGCCCTCGACGGGCCCTGCGTTGGCCTCTGGGCGAGTCACTCCCTAGCGGAAACGTCGAAGCAGCCATGGCACGACGTGTTAGTCACAGACCTGTAGTCCGAGAGCGAGGGGTGGAGGAGGGGGGATCTGTTGCGTCTGGTAACAACGGGGTGGGATCGGCCCTCGACACCATCTTCTCGCTGGTGTTGGGTCCAGATCTCGGGCTCTCGGCTGGCCGGTCGCTGTCTGCAGGGCCAGCCAGTCATCACGGACACCACCTAACAATAGTCCCGTGTTAGACCGGACGACAACCAGGGGCAGACGACTCCACGGCCTGCACGAGAGAGGCAGAGCTAGCAGGCTGACTACAAACGAGGTTCGCAAGTTCTGACGGCTGGACCCAAAGCCATGTTTGACGTATGAATTAGAGGGGAGGGCGAGCGACGAACCCGGCTGCCCGAGCATCGTTCTCGCACCTGCAGAACCATGTGTCGAACCCACACGAGCTCCGGGAGTAGAGTGGTACCCACAGGCCCTGAAGTCTCGGTCTGGACGCCGGTGGATGAAGTTCTTCAGCGAAAGGCAAAGAAGAGCCTGACAGGGCTGGGATCGCACCGGTCCGCGGCACTTGGGTTGAGCCAAAAGTCTCCATCAGCATTGTCGGTGTATCAGAACCCAAGCCTGGGGTGTACGTACCATCCGTCCTCTTGGGGGCCGTCGTTTGGGTTCGGCAAGAATCCTTCCAAGATATTAATATCTGCTATTGTGCAAGGGCATCTTGGGCGGAAAAAAAAACCAATTACATAATATGGAAAGCTCTTTGACGTTCTGATGACACCGAATGCTCGCTTGTCTGGGCCTCTGAGCCTGACACTTCACTGCTCTCCGAACACACCAGATCCATGTTCCTGATCCGTGAAGACAGGGACTGTGAAATCGAGATCGGGGATGCATCACGGCTGCTAAACCGACGCCCACAGTAATAAACAACCCACGGCAATAAGACGTGTTTCAACCACAATTTTTTCTTTCCTCTTCCACCGTGGGCGGCAAACACTGTACTGTATTGCACCCTGCAGTGCCCATAGTTTTTAACGAACCCGACAGTCCCAGTCCCAGACCCACAATGAAGCTTTGACAGGCACGATTCATCAGGCGTCCGGCCCCGTTTCCGGTGCACACAAATGCGCAGGAACCAGATCCACCCGGGCTGAAATCTTGCTTCCCACATCCCTTGGAAGAGGAGAAAAATGGTCTCGCTTGACGACTCTGGCAGTCTGGGTCGTCAGTCCTCCTGCGACGAGGTGGGTCAGCGCCCGTCTCGCACCAAAAAACCCACGCGCACCCCTCCCCCCTGGCTTGCAAACGGGGGGAGGGGGGGACGTCGCCGGACTCCAGCGTCGCCCCGTACCGTGGGGACCGCTCCCGGTATGTCAGCCCAGTTTCCCACTGTTTTTGTTTTCTCCCCGACCGGGAGGTCCTTGGGAGCCAAGGGAACGCTCTCCCTCTCTCGCCGCGCGCTGGGCCGTGGGGCCCTTTTTTCTCTCGTCCCGCTCCACCGCGGGTGCACGCGCCGAAGGCCACCTTCCCCATGTTTCCCCCCTGGGCGTTGTGGGTACCTGTCAAGTCGGCAGATTTTTTGCCAGTTGACGTGGCTGGGTCTCAAATTCAGGAGACAAAGAGACACAGAGACACAGAGACACACAGGATGGCGGCCGCCCTGTCGAGCCTGTCTCCCCCCATGTGTCTCGCTGACGGAGCACGAAACCCAAGACCAGGGGCTTGAGATTGACTGAGTGAGGTCAGCGAAGCCCACCTGTCAATCCACCCTTGCGTGCGGAAACGTGCTGTCAGCCACCATGTGTTCAGACGAGTTCAGACATGTCCTCTGCTGTCCGCCGGCCCGCGATGGGCAAGGGCAGATGCGGTGTGGTGGTCCGCCGCGGGAACAGGCGAGCGCTCGCCTATCCTCCTCGATGGGGGCGCTGATGAACGCCGCCTCTTCGGTGCTCCCGATGGTTCGTCCCCCCCTTGCAGCTTTCAAAGCCTCTCCTTTCCGCTTACCGAGTTTTTTGTTTTGCTTTCTTGCTCACGGGGGCCATGGGGGCCATTTTCCATTCCCCACCCGTAACAACAAAGCCTCTCTTGTGTGCGCGTATGTGTGTGTTGTCTGTGCATCGCTGGCGCCGGTGTGAAAGTCTCGGCCGCCTTCTCACTTCCAATAGACGCACGCCGTTGCGCGCAGCAGGGCTGCTGCTCACAGTCCATCCCCCGGCCCCTGGCGCCGCCCCGGTCTCGTTTCCGTACCGTGCCTAGGAGTCTCAGGCCAGCCGCGCACGGCAGGCAAGACAATGATCGGCCCTAGCAGATTTTTGGGTGCGGCGCCTGCGAGGCCAGGCGGGCTTTCGTTGGATGTCGGCTGTCGTTGGGCACGGGTGCGACGCGATCTAGAACCTCTGGCGACAAAGGCGCAACCCTATCTCGATCTGTGCGACGGCGGCGCACACAGTGTCTGAGAGCAATTAAAAATGGGCGAGCTCAGGGGGGGCGCACATTGGCGGCGCCGGGTCAGCCAGGCACAGGAACCGACCGGGCCTTTCTAGAACAGCGAGTAAGGCCACTTTGGGCAGCGGCACAGGTCTCGGGAAGCCGTCGAGAGATTGGCGAGCCTCGCCGGGGGAGAAAGGGCGGGCTGCACGGGAGTGGGTATCGGCTGGGCACGGCTGCATCGGCCGGTGCCCATCGTCTTTGCTGGCGGGTTCCGTTTGGCTGGCGGCAGGGAAGCAGGCTCGAAGGAGGCCCCGTCTTGGCTTGACCGCGGCTAAGTCAAGACGCGGCATCTTGTGACTTTGGAGCGGGTCAGGTTGTGGACATGCCCATGGACATGGACGGACCGGTCAGGTCAGGTCCAAAGTCGAGGCATTTGCCTTGGGAACGTCATGCTTGCCTTGTACGCTACGCCAGGTCATGCCTCGCGGTACCGTGTCTCGGATCTAAGCAGGCACCTGACGAAAGGCATTAAGCACGCCCCCGGCCACCATTGTGACGTTGGGAGTCTGAGCCATAATTTAGTCCATGTTTAAGAAATTGCTTGACTAAACCGGGTTGTCTTCCGTCTAAGGAGACTGGTGGTCGTATGCTTGTTGTGGAATATTAGGACCAGAGCTATATGCTCTTCTGGTTTGGATTCCTGGTGTCCCCATAGGAGGCTACTGCCCATCCTTCTGTCATTGGCTGAGATGCTAAATTAATATCTTATGCTTAATATGCAATATGTAGGCGCAAAACTGCTAGGTTTTGGGCAACTCTTGCAGGCTTGAACCCTGGTTAAATCGAGGCTTCAGGTTCGGTTGGTGAATATTATATGACTTCGCGGGCGTGAAGCTATCGAACGTGGCGTGGAACCTCTCGAGGCCTTGGGTTCACTTCGCGGCTGAGTTGCTTTACGATCGCCCAACAAACTTCCGATGACGTGGACAGGGTCATGATAATCCTTGTACAAGACTGAAGTTTTCGGTGAGGTAATGTCACTGTCAAGGATTTCTTTCGTTCTTGCAGGACGCCTCAAGAACCCCTGTTGACGATGTTGAAAATTTGGCGGAAATGGACGTGAGTTGCATATAAACCGGATTTCTCGTGGTAGTCTTGGAACACTGAGATAGATACTGTATTGCTGCGCATGATTGACAAGATGATGTGTTTCATGTTGCTGGCGATGACGACACTTGTCACTCTCAATGCCACCCAAAACGACAATGGATCAACCGACTAGTTGAACCTTTTCATCATATTAGACTCTCTAAGCTCACTACGCTACACTTACATTTTTCTTTCGTGGCTTAAGACGTGTCTTAAGAAATCTTTGAATACAACTTGCTTGTGTTTGGAAAAGTCTCTTCAGAGCCGTAGGAGTCAGAGTCAATTTGACTGACAAAACTCTGTATACTACTAGATAAGACTGCCTTCAAACGGGGGTCAGTTGAGTCAACAGTGCAAACGATACTTCACTCTTGAGTTCGTTCACCTTGTAGAAGAGTACCACAATAGTGGCGATGGCGCAAATCTCGCATTGAGCTGGTTACAAAGAAATGTAAACAACTGAAAGGCCAAGAAAAGATAACGCATAACACAGATCCGATAGTCCGCCGAGATTCATTAAAAGCTTGACGAGACACAGATTGCTATGCTGTATTTTAATACCTGCATCATGTATTTTCTAAGTGAATTACACTATGCACCAATATGGCTTATTAGCAGATAATTAACGGCGACAGATGAGACGAGCAAAATGATCATAACCCTACGGCAGTACGCTGAATAGGATTATAATTCGTGGTCAATAGGTCCCTCATTGAAAATGACTACTTGACCGAGCGCGCCGGGTTTTCTAGGCCCCCTCAGGCGTTCACCTTGCGATACCCCGAGTCCGCATACCCAGGCCAGATTTCCTTGGTCTCCTCCACGAGGAACCTCGCCACCGCGGCGTTGACCTCCTCAGGCTTCTCAAAGTGCACGTTGTGTCCCGCCTCGATCGTGACCTCGGTCAGGTTCTCGCACGCCTCACGCATCGGGTCCGCCAGCCCGGTCGTGAGCGTGGCGCACACAAAGTCGAATTTGGCGTGGACGAACAGCACCGGCTTGTCCCTGCCCAGCCGTCCCCCGTTCGGCGCCTGGCCGTTGTACGCCGCGTTCGCCTTGTGGTTGGAGTAATACGCGCAGCCTCCCCATAGTCCCGTCTCCTCCGTCGCCTTCACAAAGGCGTCAAACACCTCGCCCTCCAGCAGCGGTGCTGGAAGCGTGTCAGCCGGTGGTGCGGACTTGCCGCCGAACCGCCCACGGTTCTTGCGGATGCTGGCTGAGAAGGCCGGCTTGAACGCATCGGCGGCGTCGTACCCTTTAGGTTCCGGTGGGCGCGGCCAGACGGACTTGCAGAAGGCGGGCACGTTGGCCTCGAGCTGCTTTACGCACTCTTCAAACGCCTCCTCGTAGTAGGCCATGTAGTCCCACTGGCCGTAGGGGTACCCATCCACCGGGTAGACGGTGCGGTCGACGAACGAGACAAGGTGGTCGAGGCCCAGCTCGAGCGACCTGTACGGCACGCAGAGGAGCACGAGCGCCTGGACGGCGGCGGGATGGTGCGCCGCGAGTGAGGATGCCACCCCCGCGCCCCAGTCGTGTGCTACCCAGACGGCGGCGGATCGGCCAGTGGCGGAGAGCAGGGCCAGCATGCCCTCCACGAGAGCCTCCTGGGTGTAGTCAGCTGTGACGCGGCGGGCGGTCGATTTGCCCCAGCCGGGCATGTCTGGTGCGATGGCACGGAAGCCCAGCGAGGCAAAGGTCAGCAGCTGGCGTTTCCATGTCAGGGCGATGGCCGGCCAGCCGTGGAGGAAGATGATCAAAGGGCCAGAGGGCGGGCCGGCGGCGAGGTAGTGGATCTTCTTCGCCCCGTCTGCGTAGGAGACATGGTGCTCGGTGATGCTGGCCATTAGTGGTGGGTGTGCCTGTGCCTGTGCCTGTGCCTCGTGTGCGTTGTTTGCATATACTACCAGTGGTCCTGTGTTGGATGAGTTCCCAGGCGAACGGACAGTCAAGTTCTCGAGACTCAAGAGCAGGACCAAGTCTGGCAAAGAGTTCCCGTGCGGAACGTACGGCCAGGAAGTCTTCAAAATTGGAGTTTTAGAGCAAGCTGTATTATATAACCCGCCTGTGCCTATTTGTACGCCCTTTGGATGATCGACATGCGACACTTGGCTGCAGACTGCGCCTTTTCTGCAGTAAGCATTGGTTCATTAAGTCTGACTCAGCATTCGTGTTTCTGAAGTGTGAATGGGATTTTCAGACGTCAATTTAGGTAGGAGCGTCGCGGGCGCATGAGTCTGAGATCTTGGGCGGCACAATGAGAGTGGTGGTAAAAGGGTGCCTCATGAGGGGAAATGGCATGAAATGCAGGTGTTGCTGCACAGGATGGGAGCTACACGGCTTGGTGTTGTACTGAATGAGCAGCCAAGATATTACATCTCGACCGGTGTAATATCAAAGTTAGTACTTCTATGCGATGTGCTATGTTTGTGTGTAAGCCTTTATTACGTGTCATATCTTTCATCAGAATCCTCAACGTCAGAATCCAGAAGAGGCTGGACACCGGCGACATGTGACATGCCAAATCCGGCAGTATGAGACACTATGACAAGCGCACAAGAAGGCGACAGGCCAATGCCGTCCGTTTCTGGCCCCAGTATGCTTGTCTCGCATCTTTTCTGTCACCTATTGCACAAGGTCCAGCTGAGTCGGTGATAAGTCGACCTTGTCTGCTTGAATCTTTAATGATCACTGCATCCTACGGAGGAGCTCAAAGCAGCTTCAGCTGGTATGCACTCTGAGAGTACAGGCCTAACACTTTAGTCTGGTTTGACTATGGTCAACTGGTGCAATTCTGGCCCTGCCCGAGACTCACTACCACCACAGTCTCGTCACCGAAGGCAAGAGTAGCTAGCGATGCCCACGCACAGAGATATAGGACACGGTGGTAGCTACTAGTGAAGATCCGGCCAGACACAATTTTCGAAAGTGGTCGGGCCACTATTATCCGTAAAGTACACGAAGTACAACAACTCCGCATGTGTTGGCCTCTGAATCTCCTCAAATGTTATTTGCCCAGGTAGCCACGGGAATTGTAATACCCACTTCACGATCACGGACTCTATAGAAAAGGAAGAAAAGAAAAAAAGAGGTTCATGGGAGAAAGATCCTCAGATAATCTTGCACAAAGCGTATATAGCATTGGAGATGAATGGGTTTTGTATTGTTCTTTTTACCTAGATGCTATCCCTGGTGACAGAATCTGTCAAGAACCGCAGAGGTATCTAAGGCAGTCTGAACATGTGTCCCCCAAATCCAGAGAGAACTGGATCTGAATTGCAACTGAGTTATATGTCTCAGCAGCAACATAATCGCATGCCAGCCTTGACCTAAGTATCAAAGGCCGATAAGGGCCCAGGGATGGTTCTTGACATACATAGGAAATTGAAAGAAAACAGCAAACTGTCCCAGAATACTGACTATGGATGGACACCAGTGTTAGAAGCACACAGATTCAACTTCTAAACAGGCGGCCAATACATCCAGCAAGACAGACAAGGCAAAAGCATAGAAGTTTAAGTGGGCATCTATAGAAACCAATTGGGCCAAGAGACGTCACAGAGGGCGACTCAACACTTAAGATGGGATATCTAGAATGAACAGTTGCACAAAACAAAATTCATTGTATTCATGTCTCATGATCAATACCTCTCTATTTCGGCGCCCATGGGCGTAGAATGGCAACGCAGTCCCCGTTCTGAAAGTTGGGGAGGCACATGCGGCTCTACATTTTCGTTCGCCTGAAAGTATGGGGTATATGCTTGACGCGTTGTGGCAACCTGGAATCATAACTATGACAAGGAAATGCTCGCGTTCAGGCTGTCAAAGCCCCTCGCCAGCACCTCCTCACCGCCGGCAGCCTCGAGCTCCAGCTCCACGTCAGGCTGCATCTCCCGATACATAGCATGGTTCTCACTCGCCATCTTGCAGTTGTAGGCGGCCTCCTCGTCGCTGATGTATCTCTTCTTCAGGCCGTTTGCACACGCAGCCTCAACCTGCAGCTGGATGGCGCAGCTGCGCTCCATCAGCCCGAAGATGAAGCCGGCCTCGTCGACGGTGTATCCCACGCTCAACAAGCCGTGATTCATGAGGATTGCGCCCTTGTTGTGCTGACCTAGCGCGTCTGCGATTCGCTCGCCCTCATCTGAGGCGAAGACGATGCCGCCGTAGTCTGAGTAGACGGCATGGCAGTTGTACAGACTGCAAACGTCCTGAGTGATCATCTGCAGCATCAGGGGTCAGCTGTGAAAGCACCGAGCAAGGAGTTGCAACCGTATATGGGGAGGACCAGGTCATCGGTGGGAGATGTTTGTTCATGAGAAGGTTGGGAATGTATTCGGAAGCTGCTTACCTCAAGGGGCTTAGCAAAGACGGACCATGCCCGCCCAGCGTGGGTGTGTGCATGGCATATGGCGTGTATATCAGGACGTCGCTTGTGCACGGCACTGTGGATGTAGTAGCCGGCTTTGTTGGCAGTGATCTTGCCGGTGGCGGGATTCGGATTTCCCCCAACGATGCGTCCTGTGTCGATCTCCATCGGGATCATATCGCCGGCCGTCAGAGTGCCATAGTGGCGAGAGAGAGGATTCATCCACATGATCTGGGGAAACTCAGGGTCGCGGACGGAGATGTGCCCTGACTGTCCCTCGGCATAGCCCATCCGAGACCAATTTCTGAAGACAGCGGCCATGTGAACGAGGATGTGTTTCCGCTCTGCTGTGTAGCTTGGGAAGGTAGGAATGTCTATTTGATGTTAGTCACTTCCACAATGTGAAGCTGTTGTTGGCGCGAGTCCCAGGTTATTCACCCACTGGGCAAAACATCTCCGTGTGATATGGCTTCAAGAGGGGTCACTTCTTTCTCAACCTTCTCGGCAGGCTGTGATTTGGTGACGGCGAGGGTCTCCGTTGGGGCGGGTTCCGATACTGCTGATGGTGCCATTTTGTCCAGTAATTCTCCAAATACGATCAAATTGTTAGGGAGAAGACTGTTGGAGATATTGTGCTGTTGAGTCGACTGTTCTTCTGGGCTGGTGGATTTCGATGAGGAAGGAGTCGCCGTATAAGAAGACGGTTAAGCGGCGGTGCCGCTATCAGTGCAGACCTTTTGCCCGGCTGTGACCCGCGCCAAGAACATACCATTCGCCGGTCCGGTTCTGGGATTCCGGGCCGGCGACCGCGGGCATGTAGACTTGCCGTGGACGGCTCGACAACAAGAATCCTGCCTTGGGGTCACGGCGAGTACAATGTGTCGGGACTGGTCGACAAGTTTGTCAGGATGTAGAACAATTGAGATTTGTGCTCAGATTCTCCGGGTGCGAGGTGAGGGGAAGGTGCAAGGTCGAAGACAAGATGCCCTGGCCCCCGTCTATCAACCAAGTCCACGCTATCTTTGCAACGCTCCTTCCTCGCATTTGACGAATAGAGAGATAAGAGTGGTGCCTCTCGAAGAATCAGATCTATGTCCAAGGGCGGTCACACTCTTTCGGGATCGGTTGTCTGGCCCGACCAGAGGAGCCTGGTCAGTCACCCACTGTGTCCACAGACTTGATCTCTGACAGTCATCCCTATGAGGCCCCTCAGAAGGGAAGGAGAGGGTATCTACGGAGCGTAACTTTGACATGCAGCCTTGCGAAAGTAGACGAGACTTCTCGTGCCACAATCAAGAGACAAGTTGAGCAAGCGTTCGAGGCCAGCGCCACTTTGAACATCGCTGACACAGGCAGAACTCCCTATGCAATCAGGTTAGTCTGATGTCATACTGGAATGAACGATTCGGCGCAGTGGCCGAAAATAATTGCAGGTGCCAGAGCTGGTTGTCCTTGGAGACTGAGGAGCTTTTCCTTGGCTCATGATTCTTTTCGTTAGGCAAGCCAGAGTCGTCGGTCAAGAGCCTAGGGCAGGGCACTGCCTGTGATTCAATAGACGGGCAGGTGGTTCGTGATCAATGTGTGCCATATTCGTAGAGGTGTGAGTGCCAGCCTCGTCACATGGAGTGCAATATGCTTTGCTTAGCATGACACGACATTGGTGAGGCCGAGAATTGAAACGCGCTGAGGTCGCGTCTTATCTGCTTGCTGGCGCCGTGGTCATCTGGACGTAAGGTATATGTGGGCTAAATGCGGTATATAAGACATATTATCAACTAAGTATCTAAATTCCTTAATAATTAGCTATAGATTATTAGAAATGAAGTTATTATTACGTTTAGAATAGTTAGAAGTATCTATAGTCTTTTTTTATAGTACTTAATTTATATAGAAATAGAGAAATGGTGTTGTTTTATTAGGTGCCGGCTTATTATTAATATCCCCTTAGGGGCTGACTTAGTTAGGGTTAGGGTAACTAACTGCCTACCTAACTTAAGTGTGATTAATTGATAGCTGCAGCTAAATTTCCACTTAACTTATTAATTTTTATATTATTAGCAATAACCTTATTATTAAATATTATAATAATATTAAAATATTTAATTTTTAATTTAATATTTAATATCTTTATTATTAAAAGTATTAGTATTACCCTTTTTCCCATTAAAATTGACTTAATATGTAATGAAAAAGCGACTTTTTTAGGTAGGGCTGACTTATTTATAAGTCCGTTAGGAAACCTATATATATATTTATATCTACCCTTGCTATATAATATATAGGCTTATAATACTTTTGATGGCTTATTAAGTATTTTATAAGTAATTAATCTATTTAGAAATATTTTTAAAATATCCTTAATTTATTATTAAATTAACTTTCTTATTAGATTTATAATGATTATTAATTTAATGCTTAGAAAAATCTTCTTTTAGGTATATTTAAGCTGACTCATTAATTATTAAGGAATATCATGAGCTTAAGTAAAGATTTACTTATAAATTAACTACTTTCTTATTATTATTTATATTTAATTTAACCTCTTTTATATTATTATTTATATATAATTTATTATAAGTAAAAGAATCCTTTTTGCTATATACCTTAAGTATGCTCCTTAATATTTATAGCTATGCGCTAGCTTTTTAGCTATATTTATAGCTAGTGGTAATTATGCCCTTTTTATTTTAGAGCTAGATAATTTACTTGGTTTAGGTAAAGATAAGATTGAGAATTTATAAAGTGATTATTATAAATAAAAGGTTTTATAAAAGATAAAGTATATATTCTTTTAGTGCTTTAATATAAACCTTAAGAGTCTCTTAAACGGCTAGGTTAATAAGATTTTTAAGGCATAGGTCCTAAATAACTTATTGCTTAGTAAGGTATTTAATCCTTAAGAAGATCTTATTAATCTTAATAATAATAAAGCTGAGATTTATTTTTATATTAATAGCTATAAAGATCTAGGGCTAAGCTATATTTACTTAAATTTAAATACTTATAATTAAGTTAATGATTAAGCTAGTAATATTAATAACGTTAATGTTAATAATGACCTTATATTTAATCCTTCCTTATATAACCCTTATGTAAACAAGGCTAATAAATACCCTTTATATAATAAGCTGCCTTAGTTAATAGCTATTATATTATTCTTGTTATTATTATCTGAGATAAAGAGAATTAACCTTAAGGATACTTATAAGTTATAATTAATTAGCCTTAGGTATTAGTCTTTTTAAAAGATCTTGCCTATAGCTTTTAATATTAAATTATATTATAATATTATTAATATAAAAGAGATTAATGTCTTTTTTAAGTTCTTTCCCTTGCCCTTAATGAATATTTTTACTAAATATATTAATATATACTTTTAAACTATTATAAACTTAAATATATAGATAGTAACTTTTTATAATAAATAATAATATAATATATATATAGCTAAGTTATATGTCTTCTTAAGGATTATTATTTATATTAATAATTACTTTAAGGATAAGATTAAGTAATTTTAGGCTAAATTATTAGTTTCCTGCTTATTATACCTCTTGCAAGGTTATATAGGATATGATTGCTTTTAGCTTTTTTTCTACTTCTTTTATATATAGTATCTAGTATTATAATGAGGTGCTAACTTATTTATAAGGATTAACTGCTTAATAGCTTAGATTTAAGAGACTAGTTAATAATTATAGCAGCTTAGCACTTCTTTTGCTATTAATAAGGCTATTTATAAGTTCTTTAGCTGTAATTAATATAAGCTATGCTTTTTATATAAGCTTATTAAGGTTAGCTTTAAGGCATTCTACTTAGGTTAAAGTGGATATATTTTTAACTTTACTTTTATTAACTAAGGTAACTGCATTATTAATATGCCCGTTAATAACTACCTAAGTTGGCTAAAATATATCATGATGATGGCCCTAACCTAGTGGTGTATATAGTGGCTCTGTAGAGTATTGCCGGAACCCTTATCCAGCTATCTCTAGTATTACTTATTTATTAACAACCTTTTTCCCATATAGCCCCTTTTAAATACTCTTTATAAGATTAATGTTGCTATATCTAGCATTATATAAGCTAGATAAATAAATATCTTTAGCTACTTTAAATATATAAAAAGGGTATAGCAGACTATATTATAAGGAGAGATTATAACTATGCCTACCCTTAATGGTAAGTCTATGGTAATTACCTGGAAGGATAATGCTATAGTTATCCTTATTAATAATATCTTCTTAAGTATTAAAGATCTTATAATTAAGGATTAAAAGATAGCTTAAGAGTTAGTTATTAAGAAAAATAAAAAGTCCTTATATATAATGCTTAGTAATTAAGTAAAGGGCTTATTATTAATCCCCTTTATTATTAATATATATAATTAATAAATAAA